>CM055853.1:6262592-7712592 GCA_029490765.1 Euthynnus affinis | reverse complement strand
TGTAAAACTTACAAAGCCCTGCTTCAGAGGGGTGCTGGTGTGGGTGGGTCGAGCCGCAGCATGGCCCTCAGTTTCTGGATCTCCTGGTGAACGCCATCTTGGAGAAGTACCTGAAGAGGAAACACAAAGGCTTCAATGAACACCCTGAGGTCCCTTCATCTATTTGTCACCAAAAACTTGTTTCCTGGTGGAAGTTTTTAGATTTTGCAACAAATAATGTAGATTTTTGTCATTTTCTCTTGATTTTGGATGATAAAAACACATTCACAATTGCCAGGATATAGCATGTAGCACAATCCACTACTGTAAACTCAATTAATGTCATGTGAGGAAAACATGCAGGTGCTGAAAAAAAAACACTGCAAACTTTGCATTGCAACATGCAAAATTTCACATTTCTGTGGACTGAATTCCAGTCCAAAGCTGGTAGAAATCAAGCCAGGCAATGATAGTCTCAAAGCAAAAAAAAAAAAAACACAAAAAACACCTGCCTCAAGGAAACTGAAGAGCTTGTTATATGAGTGGTGGTGTTTACCATGGATCACATTGTGGCAGCAAGTCCCAAGCAGGGCAAGATTAAACAGAGCAACGTTTTCACACATTTGTGAAATGAATGTGGACAAATTAGTATACAGGAAAGAAAACAAATGTCAACTGCTTCTTATGTTGTGTTGTTCATTCATGGTTATTACGATCATGACTACAAGTAAGTGGAGAAGTGTAGCAAAGGAGCAGGAGGGTGCACATGAAACAAAGAGAGGGAGGAAGAGGAGTTCACAGAGAGAAAAAAAAAACACTGATACGACGACTGAGTGAGATGACGAGGATATTACGAGTAGAACGAAAGAGGGAGGAGGATAAAAGAGAGGATGTTGGCGGAGGAAGAAAGGTCGTGAGGGAAGGGGCTGACGGTAACAAAATAGATTGGAATGGTGGAAAAACAGGAGGTTCGGGGAGTTAGACACACAGCTGTTGTGTATGTGGAAAAACACACACAAAGGTTAATAATAAGACAAAGGGCCAAATTTGATCAAAATCAGTCGTTAGTGAAGGCACGGTGCTGTTTAAAATCCCACCAGTGCTTTAACCTTGAGAAACTTTTGACCTTTAATTACATCATGCCCTTGAGCCTGTGTAATTTGTGCATTTTAGACAACAATGAGGAAAACTTGCTTAACAAAAATGTGTCAACAGAAAGAAAAATGCTGGATTTTCCAAACCACAGCTACAAGAAGCAAAACATCAGCGGAGCAGCAGGCAATTAGGTGCAAGTGATACGTGAGCTGCTGAAAGATATTTGCTGGAAACTTATTTTGCCACGATGAAGCGATGAGTGGATTTATTATGCGGAGGATGAAGATGTTCTTGTGCCTACCCAATGAGGAGGCTTGTAGGGCCTCTGAGGCTTCAACAAATTCCTCCTGGCTCTCAGTCAACTCCACCTCTGGGAGGAGAGAGGGATCAGACCAGAGGTGCTTGGATGTCTGTGTGTGTGTGTGTGTGTGTGTGTGTGTGTGGGTGTTTTAGCTTCAACATCTATGAATTTTTTATTAAATCAGACAGTTGTTACTTTCATTTTGGTATGGCTACAAAAAATATATATATATAAAAAGAAATGATAACCTGAGAGAGGTATTTTGTAATAAAGAAATACATTTTCTTGTGATGATGACAAAACATTTTTGAAAGTTTTCTTTCTCATTTAAATGAGGAAATTGTAAGACACATTATTTATTGGAGGCTTAGCTTCCCTGGCTTCCCTTATGTGCATGTCTCCTTTGCAACATTCACTCAAACAGCCAGCACAAAAATGCAGCAGTAAACTACACAACACATTTTTGTGTATTGTTTCATTGTGCACAAAAGTTGCATCTCATACAAAGTTGTTTTTTAATCAACCATCAGTACATTTGACTGTCACGGTTTCTCAAATGCGGTGAAAAACGTACACAGGAGTGCACAAAGGGAACACAAAGAGTTCCTGATTTAGTTCCTAATACCATTTGGTCAAAAATAGGCTTTTGTACTGTAGTCATTTCTGATGGAGAGTGATTCACCATGTTTTTTTCTCTATTTTTCCCTGACATGAGTGTTTGATTTAGACAGTGTCCATTAGACCAACAGTCATCATCGGTTTTATGACTTTTTTTTTTGACATTTGAAACACTTACAGCAATAAAAACTAGGAAATGTAAGAGTGTGTGAACCTTTGCTGTTAAAATTCTACGTTTTTCTTTGAAATTACAAACTCTACCTGATGCACTGAAGTAAGCTCCTTCATCCTCTTGTCCTTCCTCCTCATCATCATCCTCATGTGATGATGACCCTCCGACATCTCCGGTGTGGTCCCACTCCAGCGGCAGGGAGTCCACGCTCACCGGAGTCTCCCGCCCCGAACGCTCCAGGGGAGAGGTCACCAGGTGGGTGGGTGTGGCTGGGAGGCTTCCTTGGCTCCGTCCAAGCCACGGCCGGCCAATCAGCTCCAAGCTTGACTCCAAGGAAAAGGCGGTGCTGGAGAGCTCGGGTTCTTCTGCGATCGTCTAAGGTGAAGACATAGTGACAAACAGTTATTACCTATGAAAGACAACAGTGTGGATCGTGCTTTAAAGGTAGTCTGTGCTTTTTTCTGGTAAATTGTTTGAAACATTTGCAGGAATTAAGTTCTAAACGGTAGAACGGATGCTGCGGCTCACCGGGGGCTGGCTGAGACGCTGGTGGAAGCGGACCAGTCTGCTGAAAACCTCCTGGCAGTAGGAGTGCAGCTCCTCCAGCTCGTCTTCTATCAGTGCAGCATCCTGTGGTGAGCTCTTCTGGATCAGACCCTCTCCAAACACAATCAGCCCGTCAATCCGCTCAGTGTTCAGGGTGATCTCCTTCTGGAAACTCTGCAGGATTGGATGATTTGGATGGAGAGAAAAGAAAAGAGTGTTTCAAAACCAAAACAAGCCAAACACGAATCCTAATAGTATTAATAGACAGGGCTCTAGTAAATACCCTCCAAAAAAACCCTCAATTACCCACACTGAAGCAAGTGCCTTCACCATCTTAACATGCAGTTCTTCTAATGGCTGCAAGCTGTTAGTACCAAGAAAACTAACTGAAAAAAAAATATTTTTCCACAAGACATCATGGTCTTAATAGATAATTTCTCCTCAAGAAGATATGAAGGCTTAAAAAGAAGAACGTTCAGAAGACTGAAACTGAGAAATGGAGTGAGGAGAGCTTTTTCTCACACAATGAGCATGACTCGCAAGTGTGTGCTTTGTGTGACGGATATCAAACAGTCGTCAGTGTGTGAGCTGCGCCCTCACATTGAGCTGCTGTATCTTGTGATGGACGTCGCTCTCTGAAAAGTGTTCGACGTTGGTGAGCTGCAGGTCCAGCTCTGTCAGCCACACCAGCATGCTCTCCCTGGTGCCTTCAAACTCCTCCCTCTGGTTGGTAAAATACTGAAAGAAAGATGAAATAAAGAGGTTGAGAATAAAGCAGTAAGGAAACGCCAGCATGTTTTAAAGCGACTTAATGTAACAGACAAAGACTGAGTGCGTACTGTATATGACACACATTAGCACTAATTCACCTGACAATCTGTTGCTCTCTCACATACATGCTATTTTTAAGTGCACGAATGCTCGTTAAAGGCAAATTGTTGGAAGAGGAATATAAAGAGGAGGTTGTGGTGATGGCTTATGATCCTCTCATTACTGCTCTCATACATTTTAAACAGTTGTGGTGAATCATCTCCTCTATCCTGTACTGTACCTTGAGCCTGCGGAGGATGGCTGCCACTCTGCGGTGCAGCGTGTCCCAGCGTCGGTTGCCTTCATGGACCATGGCTCTGAGCTGGCTGGCGCGGTCGGTACGGTTCTCTCTGGCCAGGCGGCGGTACTGGTTGTTGACTAGTTCTAGCTGGGTCAGCCGCTCATTAACCTGCCTTTGGAAACCCTGAAGAGGAAAGAAAGAAGAAGGGATGAGCATCAGGGAGGAAATAAACAAGCAAATAAGACAAAGCTGTTAATAATAAATCTCTGCTCAGCTTCTAAACTGACCTCAAACTTCTTGAGCTCCTCCTTGGCGACGGTGTACAGGACGTCTCCAGAGTTGGGGTTGGCCGCAGTGCGCTCGGCCATCTTGAGCCAATCCTCGAACCGTGAGTAGTCATCGAGGAACTTGCACCAGAGTCTCCACGTCTCCTCGATCCTACAAGACGACACCATACTGGAGTTAAAGTACGCTGTGGAGTTTGTTCTGTGATTTTTTTTTTTGCTATTTATTTATCATCTGCAGTCATCTGAGTGATGATTCTGATCATAATCAAAATAAGTGACTGATACGATTAGAAATCAACTAAATGGACTGAGATTATTGACTGCAGGTTGATCAAATGTGACAAAAATATGTACAGTATATCACAATATACAATAATAGCAGTAAGAAGCTAAAGTTCTCCTATTGTTTGCCATCTTCAAAACATGTATCCATGTGAGGATAAGTGTATGCACTTACAGTATCTGACTGATTTAAATGTGTTGAACAGTGTGTGTCTGTTTTATTCCCACCTGAGCCTCCTGTCCAGAGCCATGGCACAGATGGTCCTCCAGCGCTGGTCCAGGCTGTGGCTGGTCTCCTGCAGAGAGTCACTCTCCACCTCAATGCCGCCAGCAGCATCTTCATCCCGCAGCAGAACGTCGCACAGACTGAGCACCGACGCTACGCCTTCCGTATGCTGCTCAATGTCTCTCTGCAGCTCCTGGACAGACACGAGGACAGACATTGCATCAGTGCACACCAGTGAGATCATCTGCTAAACATCAGTCCACGGAGCACGAGGCACCGCATGAGATCACCACTCCCAAAATTAAACAAAGGACAGATCGATATGAATTATTAATCATAAAGAGACATAAAGAATGAGAAGGGGACCAGAAAAACAAAAAAAGTGGGGGAAGAAATACATTATTAATACGTAACAATAGAAAAAAAAAACAACTAGCCATGTAGATGAAAGAGACACAACTGGGGAAAAAAATCTGAAATAGAAAGAAACAAATAAACAAATAAAATAAAGACAAACAAATACAAAAGATAGTGACAGACTGAATCAATACCTGCTGCTCGGCCAGCCTCCTCTGGATCTCCTGGTGGTGACAGACGCTGTAGGTGATTGGTCTGGACAGCTCAGCCTCAATGCGGGAGAGCCACGAGCGAAGGTTACTCATGTTCTTATCCAGCTGCTGCACCGTCACCAGAGTCTCCTTCAGCTTCCTCACCCTAAACACACACACAAACACACACACACGGGCTGATGTATAATAATGAAGCAAACAAACATGAATAAAGAGTTTCCTTTTTTTGTTTGTTTGTTTGTTTGTTTGTTTAGCTTGTGACTCATGAATATGAAGTCATGTGTACCTGCGACCCATCATCAGAGATTACATATCTCTGAGAGTTGTGATAACATCCACTAAAAAGTGATGAACTCTTATTGAAAACAGGCTTGAAAGGCTTTGAGATGTAAAAGATGATGTTTATTCTTTTAAAAGAAAAGACAAAATAGAAAAAGATTTTAAAAAGAAGACAAAAAAGAGAGACTGACAGTCCTTTTCAAGAGAGAAGAAGAATGAAAAAAGGGAAAATACAAAAGGTAAGAATGAAAAAATACAGAAAGGGAGAAAAAATATAATGATGAAAGAAAGACAAAGAAAGAAAAACATGAAGAAAAAAATTGATAAAAAGAAAAACATGAAAAAAGGAAAAAAAATACAGAAGGAAAGAAAAATAAAAAGACAAAGAACAAATACGGAAAGAAAAAATAATAAAAAAAAAGATGATATAAGAAAGACAAAGAAAAAAAAATCAGAAACAGAGAAAAAAGTAAAAATAAATAAAGTCAGTTATAGTTTCTTTATTTTCCTTTTTTTCTCTCAGGTGTCTCACTAGAACTTCCAAAGTCACCATGGCAACGGACCCTCTCGTGAGAGCACACACACACACTGCCACACTGACTGGTGTCATAGCAACGCATGGCATAATAAAAGCTCTCTTCTGAGGCTTAAAAGCCTGAAGTGTGCCCCATTTGGGAGTTTGAGTCAATTTCCCCATTTGATCCTTCCTCTCCTGTTGAGGTCCAGCAGGGCCTGTCAGGGTTGAGAGGGAGACACTCTCTACCAAAATAATAAGCTCTAAAAACAGCTCTGAGTGTAAGTGGCAGACCGATGAATGTATGAAAGAGGCCCAACAGATGCCGGACATTGGGCGATTGAAGATAAGTGAGTGTGTGGATGAGTGAGCGTCCTTTTAGATCTGTTCTTATGAGGTCCACTTTGAATTTTATACTCCAGAGTTAGAATACATTTAGGGTCTTATAGAAGGTTGTATTATACAGGAGGGTAGTGATGAGTATTGCGTCCTCAATACTTTTTCACTACTGACCAAAATATGTCGCTGTTATGTATCAAAGTATGATAAAAGTACTGAAAATTGGCATCGAATTTGCTATCAGTTTGATTCAACAGTTTCTGATTAAAATTATGATTTTGGTACTTTTAGAGTGGACTTTATTTAGGGAAAGTACTTGTGTGGCCTCTTGTGCTGAACCACCTTAAACTTTTGAGTTCTTAATTGGCTCCTTATACAAGACTAAGAGTCTACAGTCACACAGATATCCAGTCAAGAACCACAGTACTGGACACTTTGAAGTTTTGACTTGATGAGTGCTAGATGAAAAGTCAGGGAATCACCAAAGTTATTGGGATTCTTTGCCGGAGGACCATGACTTTTTGTAGCACATATCATGGGAACAAAATTCAAATCATGTCTTCATCTCTGTCACATGTCCTATTAAGTCCTGACTAAAACATATTAATAACACAGTGTCTTAAACAGTCAAGTATCAAATATTAGTATCAGCTGATTGGTTTGAGTCTGTTTTCTTTGATCACATATTTCCTAATATAAATCATACTGTAACTTTACTCATTTTAGTCAAGACATTGAACTTTAAACAATGGGTTTGTAGAAAAAAAAACATCAAAAGCTACTGCTACCAAAACTAATGTGTTGTATTGGCACCAGCAAATTTCATGTGATGCCCAGCTCTTGTAGTCGACACATAATGTGTGTAGTCAGTGGAAATTTGTGTGTGTAGTTCATGTTCATGTTTCAGGCTTCATGTTTATGGTTTTGTAATAAAGACACAGTACAGTCACTGTAAATTATGTCCAGAAAATACTCTTCCTCTCTGCAGATACAACCATCCTACTCAACTAAATTGTCTCTTTCTCTCTTTCACCCCCTCTCCACCTCTGACAGCTAAACAAAGGCCAGCAGCTTCATGTGGAGGCCCAACAAAGACACAAAACCCGGTCAGGGGTCCACGCTGAGGAAAAAGGACAAGAGGAGAATGGATGGAGAAAACAGGGGAAAAGAAAGCTGGAGGATAAGTGAGGATATATGGTTGGAGAACAAGTTAACAAAGTACAGCCAGCTGCAGGAGGGCTTAAAGATTCTCAGAGACTTAACTACTGACATTTACTCTTGTCACTATAATTATTTAGTACTTTATTGTACGTGTGTTTCTGAGTATTTCTGGGAATCTGTCATTTACTTTAACATAATTATGGTCTGACTTAAGGTAAGTCATCCTTGACAGAGTGCATGTTTTTTTTTTTGGTATTCTACCCCATTATATATTTATCAAATTGAACTTTCTTCACTATTTCTACTTTTTAAAGCTGTAGTGACAAGCTCACAGAGAATTATCACCCAAATATGCGGATCCCCTTGGCTTTGGAGAGCTTTTTAGCTTCTAAAAAAAACAAAACTCTGATAAACTCATTGTATGCTACACCTGTCCAGCACCAAATAATAGACAGAGTTAGCAAAAAGCTGGTGAACACAGGGGTGCATTAATCCACTAAAGAGCCAGATATTTCCCTCGAGAGTTGGTGGAGACCAAAACTGAGCTGAGAGTTACTATTGGACTTACATTCACCAGGTGGCTAGAAAAATGACTCCAAATGAATGTTAATGCTGCTCTATTTGCTAAAAAGTTCACCATATCAACTTTATAAAAGGTGACAATATGTCAATGTTGTGTTTACAGCTCATTTCTGCTCCCCCATGTGGGGTTATTTCATGTTTAAAGAACTTTGAGGCTATACATTTATCACTATTTTTATTCTGAGACTGAATCAAATCAAATGTCATTTCAAAGGGGTTGCTTTCAGTGACAATGCTAACACCCAACCCTTTAGCCCAGTTGAGCCTCTTAGCCCACTTTAACTCATTGTTTTGGTTTTAAAGGCCACAAATTTACTGTGTAGCTCAGGGTCATTGCTTTCATGCACCCCGTTTCTACAGTAGCAACGGCAGGAAGCTGTAGTAATAAAAAATCCCAGATAAACCCACAGTTGGCTATCTGCCCAGAACCAAAAGACAGAGAGACAAAGCCAGCAAGAAGCCGGTGAAGAGGGTCGAATATTTAGCAGCTTAAGAAACAGATATTTATCTCAGTGCAAATATTGGACTTAGTTGGCTACAATCATCAATCATTCCAATGTGATGATAATGTTCCCCTGCGTATGCTGGAGTCTGGAGGTCTTCTTCTCCCTTATGACCAAAAGTGCATTAATTCAGCTCTATAATGCAGCTATTCCCTATCTTACCATGTGTGTCCCCCAAAATCTGCTCATAGAATTGTTCAGGGGACCCCACTTTGAGAATCACTGATTTAATGCATGCCGACAGACTACTCCCCTCCTCCTCCCAGCCCCCATCCCCAATGTCACCCCACTCTAACAGAGTAGAAAACACGGGGGGAGTCAGTGTGGACATGGGGACATATGGTACTGTCTGAGATTTAGCTTTTCTTGGTGGTGTTGGGGGTGGGATAGGGGTGAAGTGTGTATCTCCTGCTCTTCAACAGGACTGTCCATCTGTCAGAGGGGGGCCGGGGGCAGTAATAGTTCATCATCTCAGAGGCTTAACCTACAGTCTGTGTTGTACTTTAGAAGCCATGTATTCCTGACAGCTGCAGAGCACGGCTAACACAACAGCAGGTGGATGGATCCACATTAGAACTATTGTTTAAAATTACAGGCTCCAAGTTAAAGCCATTCAGTGCTTAATGATGCTTTTTAATGTAGAGTGGCTTTGCTGTGAAAGGTGCTTTTGCTGGGAGGCTAATAATAGGGTTGAAATATTCTGTGGTGTGTGGGACTCTTACTATTTACCTTTGAAATTTGCTGACTGACTGACTCCCATGCACATTTTAACTGTTGCTCTACGCACAATTATTTGCGTCTGTGTCTTTTGAAACGGGCCTATTTGATACAAATGCACAAATTCATCTACAATAAATGGGTGAACAAACTCCTCCATTCAGCCTCATCTGTAGATTCACTCACCTGGCCTCGATGTGGTTGAAGAGGTTGTGCCAACGCTGGTTGACCGCCTGCAGCGAGCCGTGAACCTGGGTCTGCTTGGCCTCATCGCTGGCTAACAGCAGCTGCTCTCCCAGCTGCTTCAGGTGGCTCTTATTCTCACTGAACAAATTAATTTCCTCCATGCAGTCCTAAAGAGGCATGACATGATAAGATTATGCTGCTTCACACATCATGTCCTGAGCAACAACAGGCAGGGAAACCTTAAAAATAGCATTAAGTATTAAAGTTAACATAGCGTACAGATTTCATATGCAGTGTTATTACTTACAATCCCTGTATAACATGGATACATTGCAAATGCAGTTTCAAATGGCAGTGAGACATAAGTGCTAGAAATATTTCACCATCAACATCCAGTTATTGTAAAGCATTAAATTATGCTAATAGAAAATAATAGAAAAGGACAACAAGTGGATGAGAAGCAAGCGTGTTTTTTCCCTACATAATCCTGTCTAGTGCAGCTTTAAAAATGTGGATTTTCGTTCAAACTAAATAGGGATGCTTTACAGTCTCAAGAAGGCACCTGTTAACAGCAGTCAGTTATCAGCAGGAAGTGACTTTAGCTATTAAAATCATTAAATCTATTATCAAGGGCTGCTAATTTTCTCATCTCACAGCCCAAAACAGAATCCGTTCAAAACCATTATTATCTTGTTGACTAAATGAGCATGCTTCATGATGAGACAGGAAGGTACAAAAGGCTTTCAGTCACTGGAAGGACAACTGTTGTGTATGAACAAAGGGCAATCAGCCCTTTCATTCCAGGCCACCATCTGTTATCAATAGTAAAGTGCATGTATGGATTTTAATCATACCTACACAAGTGGTCTCCCTGCCCTGATTCATTGTGGGATTACACAGATTGTACTTTGTGGTATTGTTGGGAGTAGTGTGAAAATACTGTAGTATCACTTATAAAAGTGTGAATACATTATGATTTGAATTGAAATAACACCTGCGTACAACAGAACAAAAATTTGTTACCCTGTGTTTGGCTGGGAAGATATTAATATTCCTTAGATCTCATACCTTCTTCAGCTTCTCCACCATTTCTTCGATGCTCAGATCGCCACTGTGGCACACCTTGTTCTCCATCTGAGTCAGCCAATCACAGAACTCTTTGTTCTTGTCGTTGAAGATGGTCCAGGCATTGAGGCGGTCTGCGATTTCCTGCCTGCGCAAGGATACCTGGGAAGAGTCAAAGTGGTAAAATTAGCATTAAGTAACTTGAAAAATATGTATAGAGTGTAAATTATCAGTACAATGATTTCATGTTGAGCAAACAGGTATTCTTACACATGAACAATTTCCAGGTGTAATTTTATAGTAAGAGTATAGTATAGTATAGCACCTGTGGTGCTAAACTGCATTTAGAAACAGACTTGTTAGGATATGTTACATCAACTAATCATCCACCTGTTTTTTTACCTACTTAGTTTACATTTTATTTATTTGCATAAATAACAAACACAAATCAATAATGCATTAACCTGTTAAGCGATGCTGTCCCTGTCCCAACATTGTGTTAAAAGAACAAATCATGGTTTATGCTTGGTTTGGACAGACCATGAGACTGAGAATCTTCACACCAACAGAACAAATGTGCTCACTGGTCAGTGTGCAAATATAAGTTTTAACAGGATATTTTTTTATCCAGATGAGTTTTGAGTTTCTAGAAAATAGCAACAGTAATACCAGTAGATTATTTGATAAGGTACTTCGGGTATGTGTCAAGGAAACTCAAATAAATTACTAAATGTAATACACAACGGTATGTTTTGTAGATATGAGTGTGGCGCATGGGAGCAAATAACCTGGTAAAAATACATATAAGAAAAAAAATATAAATAATTTAAGTATAAAAATATTTGCTTTTTCATGAGATTTCATATGTAAGTGAGTAAAACAAAGTCAGATGAACTGAATGGAAGCAGTAGGATCATTAAATCTCTCACATTAATCACAATAATCAACTCAATTGAAAGATATCCTTGAGAGAGTCTGGCTGTTTGATAAAATTAACAGGGTCCATTTTCCTAATGACAACTTAACATCCTATTACACAGCTGAGGAGGGGGCTGATGATCTTTTAGAGGCTCAAAGGGGCCTGTTTGAACCGGCTATATTTTACTGTTCAGTGGCATTTATTTGATTTAAATTAGCCCTGCTTTGGTTTTAATGTACTAACACTGCTGGGCCTTTTGGACTCTGGAGTATTTAGGGTGCATTGTGAGCTGCTGTCACCCCATGAGGACTTTGTGCTTCCCCTGGAACAATAGAGCCTGTCCCCTGAATCCCTTTAGCCCAGCCAGGCCATCTGCTCATCGGACCCATTCCAGTGGCTCCCCCCCCCCCCCCACCTACAACCTGTTAACTGGCGTGCAGAGGAAGCTGTTGTGGCTCGGCTCCATGGCCCCTGGCCATGTCAGGAATGAATACAAATGAAAAATCTTGTGTGCTTAGTTGGTTTGTGCTTTCTCAAATAACCTCACGTGATATTTCCTCCAATTTCACGATTTAGCAAAAGCTTTTCATAAAAAGTCCATTTTATAATAGACACAGTATGTAATGTGTTATATCAAACCCATATAAAACAATTCATTCATACAGCATGCATGTAGCCTGTTATATTTGGTATTATTAATAGTGAGTGTCTGGTAGGTCTTTCCTGGAAATAATCCTCTGGTCTACAGGAAGTTAATGTTTCAGATTTGTTTTTGGACAAATTTAAGAGGAACTGAGTGGATGGGATGAACAGCTATTGTGGTTGTACAGATAACAAAAAGGGTGCTATGTACAGAACCCAAAACATCAACAAAAAACCCTGATGATTGTACATAGTGGCATTCTGTGAATCCCAGTAACCCCTGCCAAGACAGGAGCGAGTGGGAGCATCCAGTTGAACTGAGGACCCAATTAGCATGAGTACAAATTATCACTTAACCGTAATAACTGACAAAAATGCCCCAAGCATGTCATAACCGTTGGTTTCTAAAGAACAAGAGTGCATTTGTGTTTAAGCCAAAAGACTTAACTGTAGGAATTTGAGCCTTAGTGCATATACAGCAGAGCTACTTTCACCAGTAACGCAGATACAGAATTAACAGTCTGTTCTTTTCAGAGTTTCATGTGATTGCTCAGCCAGCACAGTGAGCCTGAGTCTAGTCAGGAGCTAATGACAACCTGTAAGCAGTCAACTGACTATTTCTATTGATTTCTTTGTATTCTGATACAAGCAGAGAAAAGGGCATTTTAAAAATTTTACATTTTGAAAAATACTCCACTTTTGCAGTAGTAAATGTTAAGAATTTGTCTTGTAGGGAAGAAAGTTGCTTAAGTATTAACATCAGGACAATGTGTTGTAGTTTTCCCTCCATGAACCTGCACATGCTGGCTCTTTTATCAAACAAATGAGTGTGTGTATGTGTGTGTGTGTGTGTGTGAGTGTGAGAGAGTGTGTGTTCAGTCCCAGTGGTGCAGAGGCTTTGTGCTTTTGGTCACCGCCAAGAAACCACTGGTGGCAACTTATCCCTCCTAACCCCCTCCCCAATCCTCTCTCTCTCTCTCTTTCTCTCTATCCACCTGCACCATCTAAAATCTTTCCACATTCTCTGGTTAGTTTTATGGCCTCTCTCTCTTTCTCTCTCTCTCTGTTTCCTTCTTTTTTTCAGCTCTCACCTTCGTACACAGCTCTTCCCATTGCCCGTGGAGTTGCTCCAGCTGCTGCTCCAGCAGAGCAGAGTCACCGGCCACGACATACTGGGACAGGTCCGTCTTCATGGTGGCCAGTCGCCTCAATTCAGTGGCCAAATGTTGCAGAGTGAAGTCCGTCTTCTGCATAACACACACAAACACACATACACACACTTAAACACCCAGTCAGACAGCCATGAACGAGCTGTGTGCACACGCTTCTCTTCTGACTGTTTCTTGCTCTCGTTCGCTCTGACTGTCCAGATTAAAGGGCTGTGGACAGGACAGGGGGAGGGTAGAAGGGGTAGAAAGGGGGAGGGGAGTGAAAGCATGGGGGTATTAAATAAGGGAAAGGGGGGTAAACTCAGAGGCACGCTGGTGGGATGGGGGGTAGATATTGATGGAGTTGAGGGGTGGGGGAAACTTTAGCCAGTTTTCAGACCAGCTCAGTTTTCTTCCAGCAGATTAAATTTTAACATCTACTAAACTATTATCTTCCATGCTTCCAGTGCAATTTCCCTCTTGCAGAATGTTTTTTCATGTCTATTTTTTTCATGACAAGTACTGTAAGGTATCATTATTATAAGTTGTCACAAGGCTAAATCGTTGCTTTACAGCAAAATAATACATAGATACAAAGATTTAGGCTTTGGATGCCAGATTTGGGCTTTTGAGGAAAGTTTTGGATCCTGCTCTGGTAATATAAAGAGTTTGTGTCTGATTGGTCTCCTGTTAAATGATTCGCTCTGGTGTTTCAGGCAATGATTAGCATATACAACAACACTGTAAATTACAGTTAAAGTAAAGACATCATTTACAGCAAATATACTGTTTGAACAACTTTTCTTGTGTCAATATAATGCAGAGAAGCAAGCATGCAGCAACCGAGTCACCAATCTACTATGAGCACATGGATAATTTTGGTGAAGGGCAAAAAATGTTACGTGTGTTTTTAAAAAGTAGGTTATGGAACTTATTTTCACTCCATAATGAATTATGTGGTGGGTAGAAATACAAACTTTTCAGTCGTGTATTTTAACACCTCCACAATTACAAGTTCTGATCACCTGAATGAACGTCTCTTCCTCAGAGTCCTCTGGCCTTCTAGGCAGTTGCTTCTTCAGACTGCTCTTCAGCTCATCCAGTTCAGACATGATGTTGGTTATGTTCTCCTGACATTGTGTCCACTTCTAAACAAACAGCAGAACACATTAAAAGAGGATTTCTAAAAATCTGAGTCTAACAAACATTTGAAACATTATAAACAGCATTGTTTAAATGTAAATACCTGGGATACTATAACAACCTTTACAGCAGATTTATGGGAACAACATTTTGAGAATTATATCAGATTAAACACGGAAAACATCAATAATAAGTGGTGTTGTTGATTTCTCTGTTGAATTTACAGTAAAGGGATTAGTAACAAACAAATGTATTTGTAAAACTTCATGAGAAGGCAGAAATGTGCGTGCATAGTTCATTTTTTAATATTCCTAGAAACTCACACAGGCTCATACAAATGCATTTAACACTTGATCTGCATTTAACAAGGTAGGCCTTGGTGAGTGAAGTTCATCAGAAGAAGAAGGTAGCTCAATATGTCAAAAATTTAACAAAACTAACAATCTTTTCCTACAAATCTTCATTCACTAGACTACTCGGCCTCTTGTTGTCATTTCCACTGCGTGCGTAAAGGCTACTGTGATTTTTGACATGATGCTCAGAGGGATTTCCTTTTCCCTGCGTGGATCCTGTTGAGCTTAAAGGGGTTAACACAACTTTTCCTGACCTTGCTGGGTGCCAAAAAAATAAATTGTTTTAATGAACATAGCTCATGAAACCGTGGAGCCCTTCTGTATTTTCAGACAGTGGTGATCAGTCGTAGCTAGGAGCCAAAATAAGCTAGTAGGATTCAACCAAAATATCAGCCATGTTATTCAAAGCATGAACAAGTCAGTGTTTGTCAGCCTTGAATATGATTTAGATTTCTCCTTTTTCTATGCAGGAAAACAATGAACAATCTCTGTATGGACAAGCGGTGTGCTTAGTGTCTTACTGTACAGTATATGGGGACTGAACGGTGCACTGATGGAATGAGAGGGACAGACACTGGTAACCAGCTGTCTCTGGATGTGGATCATAGAGTGATTTGAGCTGCTCTTTCATCCCTCTTGGCAGGAGCTCTGTGCCAGGGCAGCACACCAGGTCCCCCATGTGTGTGTGTGCTTGTGTGTGTGTGTGTTCGTGGGATCAGGTCCTGGATATGGGTCATGCAAAGCTGACCCCCCTACTCCCAAGTTAATACTGTAACACATGCTCTTCTTTTGGATTTTGTCAGTTCAAAGCTGTACTCTTCTATACGCTGATAAATTGCATCAGATTAACAGCAGCTGGAAAAGCAATTGATTGGTTTTCAACCACATCAGCAGCTGAAGATGTAATATATGTGATGTTTAAAAAAAGTGTTTGATTTTCTCTTTTTAAGTCATTAGTTAAAGGGTATGTATCATGCAAATTTTAGGTCTTTATTTATATTCTGGGGCTCTGCTGAAATATCTTTACATGATTTACAGTTCAAAAAACTCCTTATTTATCTTATACTGGCAGTTTATGCAGCCCCTCAGTTCAGCTTCTGTCTGAAACAGGCCGTTTTAGCTCCTGTCTCTTTAAGACCCCCTCCTGATAAGCCCACTCTACTCTGATTGGCCAGCTGCTGCTGGTGTCTCCATAACCTACATAAACAAACTATAGTAACAGGATTTCACTTCTTTTTCTCATTCTTTACACAAAATGGAAACTTCTCAAAATACATCTGTGTGAGCCTGAATCTGATCTAAAATGCGAGTTAACAACATGAACAACCCATGGAACAACCTTAGCAACAACCTTAACAATAAAGGCTACTGAATGGCTGGCCTTTGTCGGCATGTGCGAACAATGTGACATCATTATGAGGAAGTTTAGTTAATATTGCAAACAAAGAACAGACTGAAGCTCTGACTTTTAACTCTGCAGAAAGCATTTTTACATACTTTGACCATGTTTAAGAAGACACCCAACATAGTAACAACATAAAAATAACAGAAAATCAAAAAGTATGACATGTCCCCTTCAAATACTAAAAAGCCAAAGTTGACCCCGTGGACATTTCTGGAAGTCATTAAGGTTGCTTGGTTGTAATTAGCGTAGATTGAACAGCGCAGTGAATTTATATCCTGCTGTCCTTTGATTTCAGTTAAATGCATTCAAGATAAATTGGTAGGACTGTTGCAATTTGTTTGATTTTTATTGATCAATAAACACTGCATTTTTTATATGCTACTTTACAGAGCTCATATTTAGTCGTCAGGAACTTTTGGAACTTTTGACCAAAAAAGTGTCAAAAAAGTGACATATTTCCCCTCCTCCAATAAATACATTTTTTATAATGTAAAATTGTTTTTCCCTGTCAAAGATAAACACATGGTAAAAATAATAAATAAGAAATTTGGCTGTTACCTGAACAGTGGTGTTGATCAGGACTCTTCTTTTTTCCAGCAGTGAGGCGGTATGTTTCCAGGCTTCCTCTATGGCCTGGAGCTGTGACTGCAGTTGACTCCGACACTCAGACTCCGTCATAGCTTCACACAAATGTCTGCCAGCCTCCAAAGTCTGGGTGTACACGGTATAGTGCAGATCCAGAGCCTTTCCAACACACTTGAACAAATATGGGGAGAAATTGTGGTCTTTAAAAGTATGATAAATAGCATTTATACATCAATAAAATGTTCAAGTTGTTAAAGCTTTCTTTTTACCACAGGAAGATAAATCTTTTCAACATCCACATCCACATAGGCTAACCTGGTAATCATCCACACAGCTCCAAAGCTGCTGCAGTGTAAACAGAGCGTGGCAAGCAGGAGGCAGCAGAGGGTCGACATCGCCCAGCAGCTTCCACAGAATTTTTAAGCCGCTATGGTAGATTCTCCACTGACTGAGTTGTTCTTTTGTCAAGGCCCTGCGCTGAACAGCCAGAGCAAGGGCGCCGAACCATCTCTCCTTCACACCGGCCACTTGTGTCATGAGCTCAGATCTGTGCAGGAAGCAACGCAAGAGGTTCAGTGTTTCATTTGGAGAAGAACAATATAAACATATGTGTCAGCATCTAATCAATGTAATGAATATAACATGGAATTGGAGACTAATTCACTGATTTCTCCCAGGATCTGCAGTTACAAAAGATTGAGGATAGTAAAAGTAATAAAACAAAACAAGAAGCGAGTCTGTCATGGTTCATTCACAGGCAATTGCTGAATCAATAATAAAATCAGCAGGATTTTACGACTGTCTTATATCCTTTGGTGGTCTCAGCAGAGAGAAGAGAAAACTTTCCTTTCAGTCTCATAAAAACATGAGAGCTTCCCAAGCTTTCCAAAAACCGCAAAATTTAAGGAAGCATCAAGGAGAGAGACATGTAGCTGTTCCAAAGCAGGAAGCACCTGCATTTTTTTGTGTATGCACCCATTACATGTGATTATTTCAAGTGAGGAAATGAACACGGCCAGAAAATCTCAAATTTAATTATTTAATTGGTGACTGGGTCTGAAAAAACAGCAGACTACAAGCCAGCCCACTCTGACAATTCCTGCAGGGTTTCTCTCAGGACCAAACTGACTATATCTCAAACTGTAGATGCTGAAAACATAATAAGGGCTATCCAGCCCTAGGCCTTCATACCTACACTGTACACAGTACTGTGTGAACTGACCATTATACTCTGAAAAATGTGTACCGATATGTGCAGTATCTTCCTCAGTTTCTTTTTCCACATGAATTTCAGACATCTAACAATAAAATGTAGCTATTTAGGAAGTCGTTCAACTTCTCAGTGTGTGATCATAAATTATTACACACTGAGAAATTGTATTAGTATTAATTTCGTACCATTATAGTTAAAAAGTATGAGGAAAAACAAACGGAATGCCATGATCCTTTAATCAACTTGAATTGAGCCCTGAACAGGACACATAGATGAAGGTTGGAACACAAAAAAATAGCACTTAAAAGGCTTTTACTTTATAGTTTTTAGCCATACAAGAATCAAACTATGAGCTTCTTAGGCTTGTTATCCACTGCAGCAGTAACAAACTGTCATTTAGAGAGTATTTCCATCACTTACCTTTTCTGTCCTGTTTCTTTTTCCATGCTCTCGACTGCATCACAGAGAAGACCCTGCAGAAGCTGGTGTCCAATGATCATTTCAGCCTGAAGCCTCTGTAAGAATGGGAGAACACAATAAAAGTCATAGATCAAATCTCTATTTTATCTGATTTGATTCATAATTGTACAATTTTAGAAAAGTTGTTAGGATTTGTAAATGGCACCAATACTAAGAGAAACTTAGCTCACATCCACCATTTAAAATAAATAACACACAAGCTGCCTGATGTCCTGCCAGATGACAAGGTCATACATTTAGCTACCTCACACCCTAATAACCATATACAGTATCTCAGTATGTCAGCCTGCTTGGCATCTAGTAACACATGGGCACTAAACAGATGAACTCTGTATTTAGAGGTCAGACTAATCTGCAGATGTAGAAGTGGGAATGACTTTATCAACAAAGAAGTTAACATTACCTTTAAAAAGGTAGCTGCTGAGTTGATTCCCAACTTAACAAGATAAACTCACTAAAATCAGAGTAATTTACGTCCCTGTATGGCACTAAACAGACATTTCAGGTTCCAATTTGAGCAAAATGTAGAGAATATGTAAAGTTTATAGTACCTGATGTACAGTCAGCATCTCTTGGAGATTGGAGTAATTTTGAGGTTTACTGGGTATTGACTCCCGCTCCAGCTTCTCCTGGATAGATGTCAGGTTCTTACATTTCTGCTGAAAATCCTGGGATTGCTGACTTTCAGCCTGCAGCTCTCTATGGCAATAACACAGAAAACGTTTAGACTAGAAGCTTATTTCAAAATGCATCCATCTCCTGTATTCCCTCAGAAACTAAGACACAATCTTATTATAATGGATTGTTCTCTGGAATAGCAATAAAAAACAAAACTACACATTGCCTTGCACGAACCTTTATTTGTGTTAAATTTTTTCAAGCTATCATAACTTTGCACACCATGTAACTTAACTGTGGATTTCTCTACGAGAGCAGAAGTTTTTTAAGAGCCCCAACAAAGAAATACTGATCACAGCTCTCCTATTGTTGGCAAATGTTTTGTGAACACTTTTGTTACAGTTTTCCCAGAACATTTTAAAGCTAAACTTTCTCACCTGTTCATATCAGATGTTCGAGTCACACTGTCCATCCATTGCCTGCGGAGCATGTGCAGTCTCTCTGTCTGCTCTTTGCTGAGGCTCATACAGCTACTCATCTCCCTGACGTCAACCAGTGATTCACTGAGTGCCAAGAGATCCAGCTATACGTCCAAGAAATAAAGTAGCCTTTCAGTAAGAGCTCACAATCGAGATGTCTTGCATAGTCCAACGGCTTTGAATTTAAACAGATAGGTATTGTATAGAAAAGATGACTCATGGGAAATTACAAGGAGTTGGACCAACCTTTACAGAGTCTATGTTGTTCATGCTGACATTCTGTTTGTGCAATATGTTCTGTGTCTGCTTTTCAAGAGCCTCCAGTTGAGAATTAAATAGTTTCTGTTGCCCTAAATCCTCCTGTACACAAGGAGAAATGTGACAGATTAAATGTCAACCTGGGTTTATGACATTTGAACATAACATACAGCAACAGACTGTAATCTCTGGTTATGTAATGTTCACACTAAAACTGCCTCCATTTATGAGATGTTTAACAAATTCAATGTAAAGATAATAGATCACTTCATCTTTCGCCAATTTCTGAACAATGAGAGAAGTTGGGCTGAGTCACCACTATCCAAAAACATCTGTAGAGTTAAAACAGATTTATAATAATACTGTAGTAAAAAAAAAAGACTAATTTCCTTACCTGGAGACTTTTCTTTTTGTCTGACATTGCCTGGCTCAGCAGTAGGATGTCACGTGAAAGAAGCTTGGTCTCTGATTGGATTAAATTTGCAGCCACTGGTTCTAGATGTCCAATAAGAAGCTTGGAAGATGCCAGCACATCTCCCACGCTGCTTTGCAAGTCCTCAGCAGCATCCTGCAATTTCTTGCATTAATGAAAAAAATTCAACCAGTTAGACTGAAGAGCATCCAAAAACAATGACCAGCAAACAACACAAAAAAAGAAAAGAGGGAAAAAAAAGAGAGGGGGTACACTCTGTACAGCCAACAGTAAGACTGGAAGTTCCTAATGACATAATGATAAGCTATAAAGTGAGATAACCAACACTGTGTAGTGGATAATCCATATTGTTCTCCTAGATTCAGGGATCAAATAATGTGTTCAAACACAGGTGATTTAGAGGCCCTCGACAGGCAGTCGATCAGCTCTACAGTCAATGTTTCTCTAACTGTGACAAAAACAAGCCCCATTTTTTTCAACAGTTGCACAGGAGACCCGCCTCCACATCTCCAGCATGAGTCATTGTCCTTTAGTTTTAGTTGTACCAATTTACAGGGGGTCCAGTAACTTCTCTTAATTATTTCATAAAGCATTAGCAAAGATTGTGTGAATAAGTATGCCAAGAAGCTATAAGGTTCTTCCAAGAGTCATCTGAATTCCTTAACCAGTATCTTTTTCACAACCTATTTTTAAGCCTGCAAACTGTAGCGACTCAGTGCCTCTAATATAGTCGTAACATTTCGATGTTTCAAACTGTAGATGTTTCCTTTTTAGGAAGAGCTTCTGAATTCCAATGATACCACACATTTCTTTTTTTTTTAATCAAAAAGTATACAATGTCTAATTTTGAAGAATCTCCAGAAGTCTGAGGTAGATTATGTTTATTTTGAACTCCACAAGGTCATCAAGAATCTGTATGCCAAATGAGAGATTTCTCATCTATTAATAGCTTCTTGTTGTACCATACAGAGGTTCTTGGTGTAGCATACAGATTGGGCCTTAGTGTTTGATAGAGCACCCTCCATGTTTCTTGAGTAAAGGTTTTGAAATGGAACTGGTCTACCTTATTGAGTCAGGAAGGCCTCCAGGGAGGAGGAGTGAGTCAATCCTGTTCAATTTTAAGCCAAGAAGGGACTTTATCTTGAGGAAAGTTTATTTTGGCAAGCCCAATGATACAATCAATGTGGGATAGAGAGAGCCCACCCTCCTCTTTTGCTGCATATAATTTTGCCTGTTTCAATAAAGGTCTTTTTACCTGGCACACACAAAGTTCTCAACTATTACATTGAATATACAGCTCAATGACTTCATTTAGTTTTAAAATACATTTCAATTACAATCCCATGTTGGGATTGCATCAGGACTAAGCAAGCCGCTTTCTGCTATTAGGTGTTTACAAATGAGATCAGTCTTTTGAAGCCTACCTGCACTGAGTGAACCATGGCCTGTGCGTCCTGTCGTGGTGAAAGCGAGGAGCTCAGCAGCTCCTCCCACTGGTGCCGCAGGTGTTGCAGGTGAAGGGAGCAGTTATCAGAGAGGTGCGTGTACTCCTGCCAGAGGGAAAGTGTCTCTCCTGTCTTCTTGTGTTCTTCCTTTATCTTCTGCAGCATGTCCTTCCACCTGACACAACCACAACTTATATTAGCTTACCTTTCCCCTCACTTATGAAACGGCTTTGAATTTTAATTTTTGACCTGTGTGTGCCTGTGTGTGCTCATTTGGTGTTCATTTTTAATTGTTGCTAATTTCTGTGTTTTTAAACTTTGGTGTGAAATGATCATTTCATCGTGACGATTAATTGCAATTGCTTTGAGTGTGAGTTTGCACTACTGAATACGTAACTGACCGTTTTCGCTCTCCTTCCATTTGATCACGCAGTGACTCTGCTCTTCCATGATTAAGAGTCTTTATAAGACTCTGATAGGATTTGTCCACGGCTGTCCAAAGCTCTTCCCCTTGTCTAGCCTTCTCCTGGTGTTGCTGTGCAGAGAAAAACACTTTTTCTATTTTCACTTTGCAGGTACATTCATTTACCAAAAACCTAAGTGACTGACAAAACTCAGGCTTTTACATCTATGAACACCCACATGTTAACCATGCCTGTCAACCAGGAGGGGGCTGGAGGGGCTTTTATCTTCATTCAACTCCAACCGGCTGTTTCAGGGTGCAGGATAACAAAAAAAAAAGCTCTTTTTGATTTCTCTGAATTGCAACTTAAAAGCCATCAAGCCCTCTACACTTTGATTTAACTTTCTTGAGGGCTTAAAGTGGCAAAAACTTTTGAATTATTTTTGATTAATTAGAGAATTATAGTGTTATAACACAGCACATGATGCCATCTGTAAAGCCTTTATGTGCACATGTACATGATGCGATGGTCTCTGCTCACCTGAAGGAGGACCATGTATGCCTGTGTCTGCTTCAGTGAGAGCAGAGGAGCTTGCTGTTGCTGCAGAGAACAGCGCACCCTAGTGGTGAATAGAGAAACCTCTCTTAGATTTCTCTCAAAACAATCCCACTCCTCCACGGTCTGATGTAGAGCTGGCCTCAAAGCCTCCATCTGCAAATTACCACAAGGAAGGAAAACAAGATGATGACAGTCAGAAATATTATTCAATATCTGAGGACATGTTCATCTTTTAACGAAATGTCTTGTTGGTTTGCATTTAATATAAAGATATAAGAATACCTGCATCTGGGTAATATAATAATATATATTAATATCACTGATTAATATTGTGCATTATGCTAAATGACAGGTGAGTAAGAGGATATTAGTGGTTTGTACAACAATGACATGCTATTTATCTTTTGTTGCATTGATGGTTATTTTATTTAATTGGATTTTAGCTGTGCACATCCAAAACAGATCATAATTGCATCAATCAAGCAAATAAGTGGCCAATTAATTGATAATTACAATAATTGTTAGTTGCAGCCCTGTTATTTTGTGTACATGTTTCCAATGGTGACATATAAGTTAAAATATAAACAAGTATACAATAAAATATTGATTAGTGTAGCTTTAATGTTATGATATGCACTATATATATATATAAGTGTTACTATACACAAGCATGGGGCAGCAATCATGTGATCTACTGGAGAGGCAGGTGGATGGTTTGGGATTTTCATGATCTAATGATCAAGTATCCATGATTGTAATTTATATTAAAAGGCATTTTAAATATTTTTATACTTAACTTTATTCAATCTTTTTTGTGCATTTTTACCTGTTGTCTAAGATCCTCGCAAGCATGACTAAGGCTCTCTGCCTGGCCAGAGAAGGTGACATCACATGTGTGCTCCTCTTCCTTTTCAACATGCACACATGTGGCTTTCAAGTCCTGCAAAGCTGCAGCCACCTCCTTCACTCTCCCCACAACAGCCTAGAAGACAAAAAAAAAAACAGAGTAGCGTCAGATCTGAGGACAGCAGGATAAGATACAGTACAAACACACACCTACAGTACTTGCATCCTGTTACTGTACCTCCCACTCCAGCAGAGCCTTATGAGCCAGAGTTTGACTGGTGGGCTGTTTCCACTGATTCAGCTGCTTTTTGTGCTGCTCCATAGTTTTATTAAGACGCTGCAACTGTCTCTCTTTGGCTGCACAAGTGTGATGAATCTGTTCAGCTCCATAAATCTGAGGGGAAAAGCCAAACAGTGGCTGATTTATGAGTAGAAATAAAAATCAGAATTGGAAAGTTACATTGCTTTTTAGTGCATTTGGAGAGTCATGCAAGCTTTTCCATTGTTATTGGCATAAATGAAATTGTATTTACGGTTTGACTGAAATGGATCTTTGATGGCCAGTGAACCTTTAGAAAATATTTGTGCCAGTACAAAATATTCAAGCGTATTCAAACAGTAAACTACCATAAAATTGCAAAACTCAAGAGCTTAAGAAGAAACTTGATTTGGATTCCTTGACTTATTTGTATGGAAGGAAACACTGAACACTCTACTGTACTGATTTTCTCTCTTAAATCAGTTGTCTTTCACTGTCTATATTACATATTTCACATATTAGCTTTTTAGTATTATCCAAACAGAGAAAAAACACATATCTGTTTGCATAAAACTGCTTTCTTAGCTCTAAGTCTTCTGGTAGTCTATTTGTTGCATTTGAATTGCTGAAAAACAAACCTGGCTCTCCAGCTCTCTGTGCAGGTGGAGCCACTGCAGTCTGAGGGCACCAAGTTGCTCTGCAAACATCGTTCGTTTGGAGCAGAGAGCATCTGCTCCCACCACCCGAGGCCCAGATTGGGACAGGAAATCGAGGAACAGCTGCACACTGACCAAGCCTGCCTTTACCGCCTGAGAAATCAACACAAACACCCAAATAAAAAGAAGTTTCTAGATGGCACCAGTCAACAGAATGATGGAGGTTCCTCCTCTGTTAATCTAAAGAATTTGTTTTGCTTTTATCTCCTAACTGTTCTTCATCGCTGTAAATCATGAGAAGTGCTTTTATTGCATGGCAATGACAAAACGTAACTACAGAAAACATTTGTAATGTGGAGAGGATGCTGGAACACAATAGTATCTTTAAAGGGTGAAGAAATTTGTCATTTTCAGATGTTTATTCACTGAATGTCAAGCAAATTTAGCTGATTTTTCTAAATTGGTAATGTCCATTTAAAATAAAAGCATTGACTGTTCATGTAAGAGATAGACAGAAAAGAGTCAAAGTGGATATTTAATGCATACTTGGTAGTGCTGCAGGCTCTCTGTGATCTGAACAGCATTTTTGGCCTTGGTAACTGTTTCTTTCTCCCGGCTCAGTCGGGTCTCCAGCTTCTTCAGCCAGTCCTCCAGGTCAGACAGCAGCTGCACCGGTGGCCACGCTCGCAGCAGATGCTAATGGACACAGAAGAATTTTACATTAATTCTGGTACTTTTTCTTACTTCAATGCTATTGATTTGATTGCATTTGTCGTCATAAAATATCTGTTCATAAACTTCATATACTTTTGTTATTACAGTTTGACTTATGGGTACTGTAAGACATCATAGTGTAAGACATCAAAAAGAACCACACGCCACACTTAATTATTATAATGTAGAATATCTGTTTCTATTCACTGGTGATAGATGGTGAGGAAAAATTAAGTGTTCCTCTTCAGATCCTCCCAAATTCTCTATCCTCTATCAACCCAAAATTGATTTAAACAGCGTTTAAATTTTCACTCCCTTCACTGAGGGGATTTCTCAGTGTCTAATTATTTTTGAAAACCAGCAGCACTTACATGGAATTTGAGAAATTACACTTTCATTCATTTCAGGACAGGAAAGTAGTAATGTTCAAAGTTTATAGGACATGTGGTCCTAAATTTAAGGCTAGAAATCATCTTGATCATTGCATCATGTACTGTAGTCATTACAGTGCATTAATAGTATTTTTAAAACTGTCATGTGCAGTACTTTTGTCCATGAAGATGAAGATAAAACCTGTATATACCTTCTGCAGCCGGTCTTGTATCTTCGACAGGTCAGAGGTCAGCTGGAGCCAGCTGACCTCCAGCTGGGTGAGCTGAGCTCTCAGCCTGGGGCAATCAGCTTCCCTCAGGTGGCGCAGCTGAGTGGCATCCTTTGATACAGCTGCCCGCTGGACTGACATGGCTTCCATCTCTATGGTGAAATCCTGGGGAACGAGGTTAACAACTGTCATAAAACATGTCTATCATGAGATTTATACATTTTGAACTGCTGATTGAGCTTTAATTTCAGCATCAAGTCCATCACAAGTTTGTTTGTATTGCATGTTAATAGTTGTGAAAGAACCAAAAAATCCTGCACACTGTCGATCACTTGCCCCCATTTAACCATACAGGCTAACCGCATGTCAGTAGATTAGACTAGCTAGCATTAGCATAGCCAGTCATGGCCAGAATAGAGCTAGACAGACAAGGAGCCTGGTTCTCTGGTCCTACTGTGTCATTTTCTTGTGGTTTATCCAAATAAAACAGCTAATTAAGACAAGAGAGCTGGTTGGTGGTATTGTTATAGTCAGAATTTAACCTTGATATATAGTAAACATTGTACTAGAACTGAAATCTAACTGAAAAATTATCTGTTGCTGCTTTTTTCAGACAGATTATATTTCCTTCTGCTTTAACATAGTAGCTGGGACTCCAAACCTACAGTAATAAGCTACGATTATGATTGTGTTTTTACCACCTGTAGACTGATGCTCCTTTAACAGAATTAAATCACCAGCCTGCCTGAGAAAACATGTTTCCCTGGGAGGCCTTAGAATAATTATTCAGTGTTTGTTATATAGATATGTGCCCTACAGCAAGTATAGCCTTACCAGCAGTTTGATCAGACTGCTGTGGACACACTCCTGGTTCAGGTCAGAAGTGTTGGCCAGATCTGACCAAGTCTTCAGGTGTTTGTTGGCACCAGCCAGCCAATCACTGACCGAGGCAAAGTCTGTCTGGAATCTGTGGGGAGGACAAGGTTTACATGATAGCTCATCCAGTGAGACAAAACATAAGTGTTCCCTCTGATAAAGTGAGGTATGGACTGAGGCATGAGTCCAATACTGAAAACAGATATGTTTTATTTGTTCTGATGTCCTAGATGTTCCAGAGAAGTGCATATGATATGACCATATTAAGAGTGAGCGAGTGGCTTATTTCAGCCTCATTGATCTGGGACTTGTATAACCCACAGATCTCATTAAATTTAGGTCTTTATGCCCCATGTCTCTTTCATGTAGCTCTGCATTTCAAATTTACGGAATAAATCCAAAGAATATATAGAAAGTGTGTCCAAACTTTTGAATGATACTGTAGCACAGTAGTATCCCCCAAAAGTCTGTATTGGCCCTGCGGCAAAGTATAATTACCAAATACCTCCAGATGTGATATTTGACATGTCATTCTTAATGAATTTGGATTCTTAAAGTTGCTCTTTCTAAAAATGCGCCTCAGTGCTAAATAGTTAGACGCATTTTCCACTTAAAATACAAACAAAACTTTTAATAATTTCTACTGCAGCCTTTATAATTATCCACCCCCCAAAAAAACTGTGTGAAAAGCAACAAACCCTTCACGAAACACTGATGAACAGACAGCTATAATCTGGCTTTTGTTATATAATGAAGTACGTATGCTTGATACCTGTCCCACCTGGCCCAGCTGTCCTGGACATCTCTGCAGCGTTGAATCTCTTGCTCCGTCCGCCTGTAGGCACTCTGCCATCGCAGCTCCAGAGCGCCTCCTGCCTGGCTGACTGAGGTGGCAAACACTGGCTCTGTCTGCAGCACATTCCCTTGATCCAGCAGCAGTCCTACAGCAGCTCTGCTCTCATCCAGCTGGACCAGAGTTCCCTGTGTGAAAAAGGGGAATCGACAGAGTTTGTGTTGAATTTATGTCAAACTCAGTGAGACTCTTTTGGCAGGCAGCGTCCATGCTAACATTTCGAAGAGACAGACTGGACCGATTGCGATGTGCTGTGGAGAAGATGGCGGCTTAAGAAGTCTGTTTAAAATGTCACATAAATGTGGCAGAGCATGACTGCGAAAGTGAAAAGTGAGAAGGTGACAAAATGAATTATGTGTAAATAATAATTAAAAAAAACAGGAAAAAGGAAGAAATTTATCACCCTGACTTATAATACATTCCTGCCAGTCAAGCAGACTCATCCACTGCTATGGCAACAGATCTTTCTGTCTCTTGACACACACACACACACACACACACACACACATGTCTTTGTCTCATCCAATCCAACCAAAGCCATCTGAGAGAAATATAAAAAACTATTAAAGGAAAGAAAGGAGTTTACAAGAGGAACATAACCTTCTCTGGTGTTTAGAGATAAATTCATGACCAGGAAATCAATAATCTGTCATCCTCCACAGGCTGAGGCACAGCACCCACTAGCAGGGTCCCCAATGTGGTCGTCATTACTTGTTGAGGCAGTATACACCTGTCAATCATACTTTTCAATCTTTCCCAAATAAATCTGCACCAAAACACTTGAATACTAAAACTGACTAATGACACCTTTAAATGTTGATGTTAGTATATGTATATTTTTATTGCTTTATTTATTTTTCCCATGAATAACTGGCCAAAACTGACAAAACACTGAGATGCTTCCAGTGCAACAACAATTCAGTTTGATTGCAGGTGTTTTAAGCACAGTATCTAAAATATCAGCAATGAAATCAAAATTAGGGCAATTACTTCATTCAAATGTTCAAAATAAACCTAATCTCAGAAGAGGCAGAGATTTCCATTTCTACACAAATTATTCAATAGCAGCAGCATGTTGAGTTTTGAAAAAAAGTGTCACAGCTGCTGTTTTTCAGCTGGAAAAACTCTTCCGCTTCCTCCGAACGGCAACTGTGCCGTTCAGCTACTGATGAAACTCAAAATACTGTTCAGTCATGTTCTCTGAAGGCTTTTGAGACAAATGCAGGGAAATGTAGGAAATCACAAATAGAAATATGTGCAGAGGAAGCAGGCTGACATATAGTAAATTTCAAAAAGCTATTTATCTCTTTTAATGTCTGCATACTGGTTGCAAAAATAGTATTAAATTGCAAACTTTTGCAATATTAAAATGTAAAAAGGAAGCAGAGTAACAGAAGAAAACTAAAGTACAGGTTATATAAGTGTACTGAAGTGACAAGAGTGTAAATAAATTCGAGGAGATGGAGTAAGAAAGAAAAAATAGAGTTTGAGAGAGGAAGTGAAAAAAGAAAAATAAGGATGAGAAAATAAGACATGTTTGTGTGCTGTGTGACAGAGTTTACCTGGCAGGCATCCAGTCTGTTCTGTACTACAACCCCCTCATTATCTTTTCCTTCTGGTTCCCCACTGTTGATGAAGGCTTCACACTCATCCAGCATCCTGCCAAGTCGAACACAACTATCCTCCCACCGGATCCACTCCTGCAGATCCCGCATAAATACACACAGTAGTTTTAACAGATGATTTGCGGACATAAAGATCCTAATAAATATTTTCTCAGGTATTGCAAAAACAGAATACACATTCATGTATGTATGAATTTATATGACCTTCAGTGAATGCAAACTACAAACCTGAAGCCTCCTTTGAGAAGCCACTTCCTGTTCCAGAGCCTGTTGCTGCAAAGCTTTGGCCCTGACTTCCAGCTGTGCCCGCTCATCCTCTTGACACTTGAGTGCTTCTGGCTCACGTTGGAATAGATGCTGCACAAAAGCCAACTGAGACCCGAGGACTGGCAAGAGCTTCTGGATCAACAAGAGATTTTAAGATTGAAATGAATTGAAATAATTACAAAGTAGGCCTGACAAACACAGCAACAGGAGCAAGAAAGAGGCTTCTAACACACTCTTAGGAAAATACTTGATTTAAATCTGAGATTTTCCTGCCTGTTGAGGAATTTGCTAAAAGAACAGCGAGATACCTTGTGTCTGCAGAGAACAGCCTGAAGTTGGCTGCGGTTGTGAACCTGGCTTTTCTGCGCTTCTGTTATGCATTCTTCACCCAGTTCCAGGAGGCGAGTTATCCCCTGAAGCAAGGACTGGGAAGCTTGCTGTAGCTTAGCTTTTTCCCCTGGTCTCTCTCTCTGATGTCTGCCTAGCACACACTGCTGAGAGATACAGGAGATGCACAAAGTTTGAGGAGAATACCATGATTTTCGAAAACACAGATCCTGTATGTACTGCTCCTTTTTTTGAAATGGGAATACAGTAAATTGCTGGTTTCTATTCTGCTAAGGGTGTAGTTGGAGTCACACTTCAGCTGTTACGCATTATATTAAATTGTGATGTAACATTTATGGTGTTTTGTTTTTCATGACAGAACTTGTTTTAGGCGATTCCTTGACATTTGATATTGTTGTATGTGAGTTACTTATCATTCCTTGACATGCATTTACATAATCCTTGATACCAGTACATGAAAACATACACAAAAACACAATCACACACTAGTTACCTCCAAACTGGGAGCTTCCTTTAGAGTGGGAAACATCTCACTCTGTCCCAGTTCAAACTCGTCCAAAATATATGGCTGGTTAGAGAAGAGCTGCTAGGGGAGAAACAGACATCGTAGGTTGCCTTTTTGAATTACTTTTATAGGTTTAGAAAAAATATACAGCCTTTCCACATCCTTCCTTACAAGTTGATATTTTAGTGACACATGGTTTCGTGACACAAGGGTTTCACTTGACAGCAGAGATCTACATCTTTACTGTCTTAGAGAACCAGCTGTTTTTGGACTATACAACAGAATGAACATAACTTCCTCCTGGAGTACATAGAGGCCTGTGAATGAGTCATATTTCCAACCTGATGTTGGTTTTTAAGGCCCAGATGTTCAATGAGCTGATTCCGGGATGAGGTGAAGACCAGCTGGACAGTTTGTAGACATTGCTGAAGGGAGGTCAAACAGAGGAGAGCGTCTGGTTCTTCCCCCAAAACTGCAGGCCTGGTGTCTGACTCCACATTTCTCAGCAGGCCGGCCAGAGTCACCAGCTCAGTGGATACACACTATAGCAAGAAAACAAAATATCAAAAAGAGAATCCTGCTGATAGAAATGAATATGAGAAGTACATCCAAAGAAAAGACTTAAAAAATTATTCATGACTGGATAAAGAAGTGAGTGGTGGAGTAATTCATGATTGCAGTCAATTTTACACTACGCAACGCCACCAAAATATGCTGTCACATGCTTGAGCTGCGTTATGGTCAGTCACCTCCTGCTGTAGCAGCCTCAGGTGGGCGTCATCTTCACCAGCTCCTCCAGGAGTCAGCAGTAGGTCAGTCAAAGCATCCAGACAGAGGAGGACCCTCCGTACAGCCTCATAAAACTCCTCCTTTACATCTGGATGTGAACCATCTGCGGACCTCGCCTGGGAAATAACACATGGTCATCACTCTCACTTTACACAGTATTTTCCAGGGTTAAAAGTCTGATATTTAGGAGGATATCAGCTCTTTTTGAAAGTAATTTTACTGCGTTATGAAATAACAGTTTACAAAGATATAAAGGATCTAGCAGCAGGTGCTATTCATTTACTGCTCATTGCTACATTTATGAAGCCAGTGCCTACTGAAGTAATGACAGTTCATGGCAAAGATTTATCATTTGCAATGATTTTGTAAAACAGTTTTTGGCTTTCAACAATAAAAAAAAATACTGTCCACATATTTTCCTGTTTTTAGTTAGCGAGACAAACAATCAGCATTTTGTTTAAAATGAGCTTGTCAAGGCAGGGACATCCATACTAGTTGATGATTTGTCTAATTGTGAATGTGTGGTACTGTTTCTCAAACCTAGGGCATTATTTAAATCAGTCAACACTTAATGTATGGGTCCTTTTGATTTGGAACACACTTGCATGCTGGGATGTTAGCTCTGTTTCTACTGTACTTACTATTTGTCTTAGCATGGTGATGGACTCATGCGCCCGCTGGAGAACAGCAGAAGCAGATCCTGTGGACACCAGCTCTCTGTCTGGAACCTAAACCGAAATAGATATTCATCGTTTAAGTCATTGTGGGTGAAAGAAAAAAGAATGGATGTAAGAATATGAGTAGGAAAGCACTGAAGGAATAACTGGATCTGATACAAGTTACAGCGACTGCTGTCGTCATTCATTTTGCTATTGGGGCAAAGATGTTGTGATTCTCTCTCTCTCTCTCTCTCTCTCTATATATATATATATATATATATATATATATATATATATATATACATACATACATATATATATATGTATATATATATATATATATATTCAGTATTTCCTCACCTTTTCATTCCCTCCATCCTCTGGGCTGATCAGAGTTTGATGCTCTTCCTGAACCTTTTTCAGAGTGGTCAGTTTTTGAGAGATCTGGGTATGAAGTCGACTCCAATTTTGCTGCTCCTCGTCATCTTTTTTGTGTTCAACCAATCTAGAGACCCAAAGGAGCACATGGAGATATATACTCGTGGCAACACACAATATTCATGTGAGATGTATGCTTTTAAGTTGTTCACTTTCAGGAATAGACCTTTTACCTGACTGGCACCTCTGAGGACTCCTGGGCATGTTGGGATTCTTCTATTAAACTGCCATCACTGGTGCTGACGTCACTTTGCTCCTTCAGCATACTATGAGTATCCTGAAAAGTAAAATGAAAGCAAACAAACAAATACATTTAAAAAAGACTCCCTTGCTTTTACTACTGTTTATTATTTAAGTGTCACTCCAGAAACTTCACAGTAGATATAATTCAGTTTGAGGATTTTAATCAGTGGAATACATGAATCAAACTGCATCATTCCTTTTAAATCCTCATGTGGGACACACAGACACGCGGCCCTTGGAGAGTGAAGAGAGTGAGTGGTGCTGGCGAGAACAAAGCAGTTTCATCAGATAAAACATTTTTTTCCAATTGTTTCATGGCACAAATAAAGCACAAACAAACACACCCACACCTACATACAGCCCTGCAAGAAGATAGCACATTATGCGAATGCAGAGCTGCGACCTCTCTGCTCTGCGTGTGTGTAGCTTAGCCCCGCCCTCGTTCAAGCAGGCGCACAGACCTGCAGCTCTTTATACATCCATGACACAGAGACAGAGAGCAGAGCGGAGCAGAGTAGACAGACGGACACAGACGGAGACAGACGGAGACAGCGTTGTAACCTGGTCACTACGCTACAAGTCCTGACCTTACACCCTACAAACTGTTATTGGCTGGGTGGCTACACAACTACTCTCCAAAGGTTGATGTCCAGAAGCGTCCCAAATACAGCAAAATAATCAAAAATTCTCTTAAAGAGCTTTTTCCTTTCTCCCTTAACCACTTACCAGACCATGATGGGGAGCTGTGGACGAGGGCAAATTTCCATCTTCCTCTATGAACTCCACTGATGCTCTCATGGCAGTGAACGGAGTTATAGGTCTTGCAGGAATAAGTCTTGTGTCTTCCACTGCCTGATGGGACTGTGTATGAGGTTCAGTGATGATAGCTTCATGATTCTGAGGTCTGTGTTGGTCCAGTGGAGCAGCTGCAGTGATTGGTGGCTCAGTTGTTTCAGTCACAGTTTTGAGTTTTAATACCTCACCAGATTCAGCTTTGGGAACTAGTCTGTTTTCCATAGTTTTTAATCCAGTTTGAACATTTTCTGATACAAACTTGGTGTCAAGCCAAGCCTCGACAGAGGCACTTTCAGCACCTCTTGAGCTAGTCTCCACTTCAGAGAAAAACTGACCCGTCAGACTCTCTAGTGCCTAAAAGACAAGAGATTTTACTTAAATTTTATTAGTTTCTATATTAAGATTAAATGACTTGTCAATTTGAGGAATTAAGTATTTACAGTAACTATAAAGAAATAAAAAATAAAATCAAAAACTTACCAAATAATTTGAAGGTTAAGTTTCAGAAGGAAAATGTTCATTCATCAAACATATATCATCTCAGAAATGAAAACATATTTTACCTTAATATCAGCTAGTGGCTTAATGTCAGATGCATCTTCACTTTGCACGTCTGTAGCATCGAGCGTGTCGTCTGGGTCCTAACACACGAGTCATATAAATACACAAAAGCAAATGAAAAGTATGCACAAATACATGCATACGATGTGTGTGTGTGTGTGAAAGGACAGGGTCCTGAGGAGCAACATATTTCAAGCAGCTGCTTCTGACAGTGCCAAAGTGGAACAGGACCGCCTGCCTCGCACAGTGTCATGTCAACATGCTCTCCGGTTTGCAAAGATCTGTTAAAATTCTCCGCACCACAGGAAAGAGAAGCGATAGTACGGTTGAAAATTATTAGGTGAAGCAAAATTTCAGTGAAGCTGAGAAATTAGAGAAGAAAGAACCCATAAAAATGTGAGTCTCATTCCAAAACATATAGAATAACTAGTTGATAGTGTGACTGCTTGTGACTCCTGAATAATAAATAACTTCAGTGGTTTTCAGTAATGTAGTGAAACCCAAAAGGAAAGAGGTACCCAGAGACATGCTCTCCTTAGCTGCAAATATTCATCAGATTTACCTCTGGAACACTGCATGTTAGTGTGTCAGAGGACGATGAGTGACAACTCTCATCTTCCTCATCCTCTTCTTCCTCTGAATTAGACACCTCAAAATCCTCCTGCTTTTAGTGATAAGGGTGAATCATATGATTAAAACTGTGCAGGAAAATGGAACAATAAAATATCTTTCTGTTGACCCTTCTCATTTTTCTATTAACTAAAATATGATGATTCCTCTATGTGTTCTTCTATTCTTCAAGCAGTGAAGTTTCATTTCTGAAAGCTGACAAATGTGATTTCAAGTACATTTTGTGAGGTAATTTCACAACTTAAAACTAAATAACAACAAAAAAAGGCTTAAACATCCCTGATGACTGATGGAGTCTAATAGCGGGAAACAAATTAATTAAGAGAACAAGTATTTGCTTAAAAATTTAGATTTTTGAGAAGATTATTTATCTTAACATTTTTTTTTATTGTTGTGTGCGGAATTCAGTAATCTGAATCTACACACAAGCAAAAAAACAAAAAGAGCTGACTAAGCTAGACTGGGCCCAGATAATTGTTAAAAATTACATTCAACTGCATGCAGAGGTGTACAATATGCAGTTTGCTAGTAGTATGTAGAACAGGTCAGTTTTGAGGATTTGCATGAGCCTGCTGCACAGGCACAGCAGAATAGAATTTTTCTAAGGTAACAGAGGGAATAAATGAAAGTCACCGAGCGGGTCTTCCTTGAAGAATTCACAGATTTTTCATGACATTTCCTTTTCCAAAATTCAGCAACCAGTGAGCCACCTGGACTTGTTGACTATCGTTTTTATTTCCCAAAACAGTTTGATTAAAAAGTGGCGAACTGCTCTTGATTGTTAGCACAAAATAATAAAAGAAGGTGTTTGATTGGTTTAATTAAGAATTAAGAATTAAGAAGTTGCCAAGCCTCAAAATCAAACATCACACTAGCATTGTTTTTAGCTGGTGAATGCTACCTAACCATATTATTACCTGGGTGATGTTTCTTTGCAGGGATCCATCTAGCTGCTGAATGTCTTCAGGAGGGTTAGAGGTTGCTTTACTGGTTTCCTTCTCCCCCCTAATCTTGTTCTTTGAAAGAGAGTAACAGAAAAAAAAGGTGACAAAAGTTGATGAAACATGTATTCCAGGTTGTACTGCAGTATATTGCAAATGTTGATGCCACTGTGCTGTGAGGAACAAAGCCGAGACCTGCTTCCGATACCAGAGATACAGAACAAAAAAAAGAACATCATATAAAAATACAAACTTTGGGTTTAGCTCTCTGTTGCTAACAAAAACATGCGTTCTCTCTTTATTTCATTCACAGGTAGTGTTACGGATGATGTGATAGTATTTGAGCAGCAAGATAAGGACTGCAGATACAAGCGGTCCAGTCATTTACACCTCTACAGTAACAACTCAAACACACTTTCTTCTATGTACAATGGCATTCAGACTTTGTTATACCTCCAGCAGAGAGGTTTGTTGCTGGGTGAGTTGTTCCAGCTCTATGAGTGGCTGCAGGAGCAGTCTGGCTCTGGAGAAGACCATCAGGTTCTCCTCTGCTCCCTGAGGGAGGCGAACCTCTGGTTTGCATTTCTCCAACTCCTCCACTGTCCTCTGCATCGATTGTACATTGGCCAGAATCACCTTTGAATTGATTTTGAAAAACAAACAATGTGGGGGTAAACAGTACAGTTGACAATAACTACTAATGCTTGGTGGATCTATATCAGTCGACAAAACTGCAAAATTGTGACCTGCAGCAGATATTCTAAGTGTTATATATAATACATCTGTGCTAATTTTACACTGAAGACTGAGATTTCCTTTCAATTAATTTGCATGTTTGTTTGTGTTTGCATGAAATTATTTAATAATTCTCATAAATGCTTCACCTGCAGGTTTTGGAGATGCTCTGTCTGAGTGATGCTGGAGTTGTCCATTGAGGATAAAATTGTTCTAATCTTCGGGACATTCTTCTCCATCGTCTTTAGCTCAGCTTCCATGGCTTCCACCACCTGAAAAGGACATTATCAGCTACTTTTTCAGAGGCTTGATTTCTATTTGTATAATGCACAAGAATGTAACAGCCCATAAAAAACTCTTGATCAAAGGAAATGTAATTTCATGATGCAATTGATTGCATATCTCTTAATTTTACATTATATCAAAATATATCTGACTGGGGCTTAATTTGGTCCTGCTGTGTGGGACACACATACATCAACAATATCTCTGGTTAATTTCTGCATTTTGTAACAAGACATCTCTCTCTGCCCATCTTTTCTGCCACTTTCCAGTGTCCATATAGTGTATGTATATGTGTGTTGTATAAATCTGAGGAGAACCCCAATCACACAGAAAGATCCCAGGCAGGTGTCGAGATCTGGTCAAGAAGGAAAATCTTCTCAGGCAACCAAATTTGAAAAAACAACAAACAAACAAAAAAACATTCCTGCAATGCCACCAGCATTTGGGGTAACTAACAACCTGAAAGTCTGCAGGAAGTCTTCCTTTTAAAATTCTTACCACAACAGCCTGCAACAGCTGCTCCAGCGGCTCTAGGACGTTGCATTGCATTGTCCGGACTTGTTGGTCATTCTGGTCCAGCCTCTTTTCCTGGGCGCTGATGTCACATACAGCAGAGATCTCAACCAGCACTGATCTAAAGTCCTGCAGGGTGCCCCTGATCCTCACAGAGTCATCCAGGACCAACTGCAGTTCAGGATTTAGAATTAGATTAATCTTTAACGTGAAACCTGTGAAAAAGCTTGTGGATATTGTGGCTAAAACAGAATCATGTCTCAATCAATCCTACATATATGTTACTTTTAGTTACTGTAGTTTTGGAACCTTTTTGGTTATTTTTAATTTTTAATTTGTTTCTAGGTTAATTTTTTAAAATTTGTTTATTGTCTACCTTTTAAGAGTTACTTCACTTAATTTTTTTATCTTTATATTTGGCTTGTTTTGCTTTTTCTCATTTAAATGATGAATTGCTGTTTGTTTTATTGTGGCTCATGTTTGGTGGACCACAGGAAGATAAGCAAATGGGGGCCCAAATAAAGAATAGAGACATGATCTGATGTGCTTTTTTTCTTGTTATGTGGTGCCTCTGACCTGCAGGGCTTTTGCATGATTCTGGAGGCTTCTGGCAGTTGTAAATGTGCAGGGAGTGTTGAGCCATGACTGGGCCTCATCCAACCAGCAGGTGGCACTGTACAGAATATCTTCAAATTCCTGAAGACATGCAGGGATCTAAGACAGAGACAAAAGTATATAAAAATATGAGTATTTCAAAGCTAGAAGTTGCTTTAACAGACTTTCAGAAGCCTCTTTTCACCTTAACATGTTGAGCTGTGATGTGCATTCAGTACTGTACTGTGGCTTTTAAATAACAGCATAATATGCCTGACCTTGCTGAGGAAGGCGGTGCGTTGCTCGGCCATCTGCGCTGCGTTTTGGTAGAGCTGCAGTGGCTGTGTGAGTTGGTCCATGAGGAGGTGGACTTGATCTGGCTGCTCCTCCGCAAGATCCTGCACCTCGTTCTCCAGGAGCATCAATCGGCTGTGCCATGCATCCAGCTCATCCCACACATGCTGCAGAACAGAGGATCAACAGTACAGTATACTGTATGTAGGGCTTTGAGGTGACAAAGCATTGTCACCTCAAATGTCACCTCAAATTGTCGTCTCAGATTGTCATAAGCTTTTAGGCCACAGTAGCTGTTTGATCCAATTCAGGTGTCAAAAGAGAGCAGACATGGTTATCCCCTTTTTACTGTAAAGGGATAATTTAGTCACTAATAATCCCATGTAGTAACATATATAAAAAACGGTAATATCGAAAATATGATAATGCTTAGATCAAAAGGTACACACACACCTTGAGCACATTTTGAGACTCATTGAATGTTGTACTTCTTCGCTCTAGTATCGCTTTCACTTTCTCCAAGCCAGAAACCAACTCAGCCACTTGACTAGCCAGTTTCTTAACTGGGCTGCTGCTCTCCGAGACCTGTAGAACAATAACACACACACATACGCAAAGAAATTAGAGAGGGTTTGGCGGGAAGATGGATCATACTGTATGTCATTCAAAATGGATTCAGCTCTATTGTCTGTTACCTTCTCCTCAGCTCTCTGCAGGGAAAGTTGAACATCTTGTATCTGTTTACCGAGATCAGCCGGAATCTCATCATAACGGCTCTGCACACCGTCTATGATGCACTTTAGTTTGTCCCTCTGGGAAGACAATTCCTTTCTGAGCTCCTGTAAGTATGGAAATGCAAGAGAAAATGAGTGAAGACCAGGTAAAATGAAGACAAAGAGAAACTGAAAGAAGGCAGTAAAAAATAGCTCCAGTTACAGGTTTGAGGTAAGCTCACAACCAGTTTAACATGGTCTATCTTTAAAGCAGAAGGATGGCAATAGAGCATTTATTGTACTGCTAAGTATTCACAGATGAGACCGTTTAAAACTGATTAGCACATGAGAAGACCACATAAGGTCTGAAATCTAATAAGTGATGCTACACGTGGTCTGTAGCTGCAAATGACAAAAACATGTACACAGAGTATGTTTCTCATCGGGGCTGGGGTCACTTATAAACAGACACCAACCATATAGGATGTTATATTTTTTCCTTTTATGATAGTCAGTGTCTGCTTTTCTACAGATTCTCAAATTTCAAAATGTTCACTATAAAGCATAAAAAGGAGTCTGACCTGTTGTTTTCTTGGATTCGAACAGGCTTCTAGCTCAGGAAGAAAGGCAACCAAGTGTTGTTCCACTTCTCCTATCTCCTCTTGAATTTGTTGTCTCTCCTTCTCCTCAGCCTGAGCTGCAGCTACCACCAACAGATTTCTTTCTTTTAAGCTGTGAAGAACATACTCATCTCAGCATCTCTGATATAAATGAATAATCACTGTCCACATGTATATCAAACAAATCCCACCTCCTGACATTCTCTTGGATCTTGACCAGTGTTTTCCCAACAGGCCCAGGACTGATGGGATTTTGAGAACTGGATAAACTTAGAGCATGCTCCAGTTGATGCTCCAGGGAGGCTAAAGCCTGCTGCTCTTGTTCCAGCCCAGCCTGATGCATCTCAGCCTGGGCCAGAAGCTCCTGGGGTTCCTCTTGAGTGAAGCTCATAGCGGAGGAGTCGGGAACATCAGCCTGAAGACTGGCCAAAAAGCTGCAACACTGCTCCATCTAAATAAAACAGAATTTAATCCTCAATACATTTGTCTAGCAATAAACCCTCAGTCCTGCAACGCCACATACATTTAAAGTTTCCTATCAAAACAGTTATTTCAATGTAGTATTCATTCATTTGTATGATTCATTCAAAGCCTCTGTGATAAGTAAAGCTTACACTCGTAGTGATGTCCCTCCATTCCTCTCCTTTCTGTTCTGTGTGTGCCATCAGGAGACCAACTCCACGTCGTAATGATACCCAGCGACTCCAGAGAGCACCAAGCTCATTCCCCTTTACAGCCCCACAGCCCTGCATGGGACATCCAGCTCTCAGATCTTCTATCTTCCCAGCAAGGCTGTGGAGACCCTCCATCAGAAGCTTTATACAGAGATTTTTAAAAAGTTCAAATTAATATTTAAATCAGGCAGAATTCCTTTTATGTACCATATATGGATCAAAAATTTAAAAGCAGAGGTGAATGTGGGACTCTAAACATGTAAAAGTTGTTTATTGTCAAAATGAATGAAATATAAGGTTCAAATGAAGTAGTGAAACATTTGCTAGACACTAGTAAATTAATACTTATCTAACCTACCTTAGCTCTTTCATGTTGGGCAACACATTTGTCATATGAAGTCACTTGTACTGCAGCACAGTCTGAAATCTTGGCTCCAAATCCAGAAAGACGCTGCCGTATGTCTTCATGACAGCTCCTGTGACTTTTTTGTCTTTTTTCACACCTGTGAGAAATTTGTCTTTGAAGGGTTCTTTCTTTTTTTTAAAATCGTTTTAAGCAAAACACTGAAATAATCACAGCAACAGACAGATAAACACAAAAGGTACACAGAAGCACATCTAGCAAGCCACAAAATTCATTACCTCTGCAGGGATTCCAGTCTGAGCTGGGCCTGGGCCTCCAGTATAGCTCTTCCCACCAACAGCTGACTGAGGATATTAATGTGGAGCTGCTCAATCTTTGGGCGTGACAGGCAGGACTGCTGGGGCACCAGCTCCACAAGGTGGCAGATGTGAGCCTGAAATCCATCTTCAAGAGCTTCTAGAGCCTGCTGGGTCTGTTTTTGCTCCTCAGTACAGTCCAAAAATCCTCCAGAAGCTGATAAGAAGGTGGCTTCAGCGTTATGAAGGAAGCCTATTGCTCCCTGAGCAGCCCACTGGTAATCCTTCAAGGATTCTCGAGCTTGGGATAAACACTCCTGTTGAGCAAAGTTCAGTGAAGCAAAGTTTAGTGAAACAAAAAATATGAATTGTGTAGTGTAAAAACTCAAAAGTAGGCTGTATTAACTGAAAATATTTAAGCTTACCATTTGTAAATGACACTCTTTCATGGCAGCATCTCTAAGTGAGTACAGTTCCTTGTAGTTCTTCAAGTTAATTTGTTCTTTCTGTCCCAAAGCTTCAAATATCCGCATTCCAGACTCCATATTTCTCCAAATAACCCAACATCTTTGTAATGCAATGTCTATGGCTTTTTCATCTGGATTGATTGGTTTGGCTTCCTGCAGCTCCAATCTTGTACTTTGGAAAAGCTCCATTAAGGCAGGAAGCTCAGAGGAAAGACGCAGCCCTAGCAGAAGCTTGGCCTCTAGGTTTTTGATATGATCTGTGACAGAATGCTCCCAGGAGACTAAAGTTTCCACAGTGTGATGAATCCTCTGCCTCTCTGAATTAAGCTGTGATGGATACAACTCCTGAGCTATGGCTTCCAGTTGGTCTGCTGTTTCTTGACATTGTGTCTTCACCAAAGGAAGTTCAACTAAGAGTGACTGGCATATTCTGAACCTCTCACCCACTCTTATTGTTTTGTCTTTGGCACACTGGATTTGCTCTTTGGCAATGTCCCTAGATTCCTCCATTTGTCCCCTAAGGTGCTGATATTTTTCTTGATCAAAGGCATGAATACTAAGAGCTTTGCACCTGTCTTGCAGTTCCCCAATGGTGCACAGCAGGGAGCTTCGCTTGGCCTCTTGGCAGTGCTGAATGTCTTGTACTTGACACTGATGTTCCATTAGCATGTGCTTCATTAGTGCCATTCTTGAAAAGGATTCCTGTGCCAAAGGGAACCGAAGCTGCTCTAAATCAGTGGAGATTTGCTTTAAACTAGCCTGGATGGTAGATAGCTCCTCATCTGAAGCAGTCCGCTCATGAATCAGCTCCTCTAATTCCCAGCTGGTTGCTTTCTCATGAGCCAGCAATACATCTAATTCTGTCCAAAGGCCCGACAGTCTATTGACAAGGTAGCGGCTCTCTCCTGGGCTCAGCCCTGCTGCTACTTCCTTGCAACTTTCTGCCATTGCTTCCACCACATGTAGCTGCCTCTCTATCTCAGTTGTGGCTAACTTGTGAATCTTTAGCTCACTCTCCAGCTTTTGTGTATCAGCTTTGGAAACATTCTCAATGTGAGTGCAGGGATCTCTTTTAGCATGTGTTTCTGCTAGCCAGACATCCATGCTGGCAAGCTGGCCTAGCAGTTTCTCCCTCTCCTGTAGATTTTTCTTCATGGTGTCAAGAACATGATTCAATCTCTCAGCAATGGCTTCATATAGGTCTTCCACGGTCTTCAATGCTCGGTCACATTCCTCGTTATCCATGTCAGATGCTACAGCTTTCATTTCTTTAACTTCCACCTGCATCTTGGACCGTCTGGTTAAAATATCCGTCTGGCATTTCTTCATCTCAACAATCTGAATACGAGCCTCCTCAGGGAAAAGAGCCAACTTTTCCCCAATTGACATGTGGTTTTCTGCCTGTTTTGCCCATAAGATCAGGTCCCGTAATTGATTGCTGATCTTAGCTGAAGAAACGCAACCAGTGCTACATGTGGAAGCATCCAGCTTGCTCTTGGTGACATTGAGCAAGGACCACAATTCCTGAAGTTTATGTTTGATCTCAGTCTTCTCTTTCTGACCCAGAGAGAAATGGACAAGAGCGTCTGACTGGGACTGTAGGTGCAGATAAAGCTGGTTATAAAGTTTTAGGTCTGCGGTCAAACAAATTAGTTCCAACATGCTTTTACTATCATGGATTTTCCCAGCAGATTGTGCGAAAATGTTGGATTTCTGAAGAGCTTCAAGCTTTTCTTTAAGATGTTCGGCCTCTTTTATAAGAAGAGCGGATTGAGAGGCAGAGTTTGAGGCATGTTGCAGAGCTCTCTTGATACTTCCTTTCAAAAGCGTCCATTCTTCCTGGACATCTCCAAGCTGGGCAAAAAGAGCACCTGAGCTTTCGGCCTTGCTCAAATGGACTGACAACTGGCTACTTAATTGGAGGAGCTCTTCCATCATGTCTGTCTTCAGTTCCATGGTTTGCAGCAGGGCGTGGAGTTTTTCAGCTTGAAGAGCACTACTTCCTAAAGCATTTCTAACAAAACCAGCAACAAAAGAATATGAGTATAGCAAGTACAGAAATAAATGCTCTCAAGAAATGATGCTGTTTACTACAATATAAGCTTCAAATCAAGAGATTACTCACAAGCTCCTTTTTTCATTCTCAGTAGCCAGAACATCCAGGAAAGCTCTGGTGATATTCATCTGTTTGTGATACTGTTTGACCTGATTCAGCTGTGCAGCTTTAACCTGCACTGTGGCTGACGCATCTAGCAGTGCAGCACTGCATTGTCCTTCAATGCTTTTCAACACACCTGGGTCCAAAACCCCAGCAGAACTTTTGTTTTTCACTGTAGCCACTTGCTCCAGCACAGAACGGTTGTAGTCCTACAACCAATGGAGCAGACAACAGACTTTACATTTTTCTACATTATTGCTTTTTTGATAATAGATCATGTGTTACATTAAATATTTATTTATTTTATTTCATTTAACAAATATTACACCAAAATGAATGAAAGTACATGCCTGTGCCTCCTCCAGCTGTTTGGCCATAGCTGTGACATCCAGCCGTGCTGGTTGATATCGACATGTCAGAATCTTTTGGACTGTTCGTACTAATCGAATCTCTGGCTCACCAGGAGAGGACTTCAGGTACCAATTTAAATCAATATGTGGTATCCTCTGTGCCATAAAAAACAATATGGAAAAAATATGTATAAATGAAACAGTTGCTTAGAGCACCCTACAAACCTTATTAGTAATAATAATGACAATAGTGTAAAAAGCAGGAGAAACCCAAGCAAAAAAAAGTGAAATCCAACAAGCTCATCAGATTATAGTTTGTGTTTCCATCTACAAACCTAAAAATAGTAACCTCATGAGGGCAAATTGATTAAGGGCAACAAGGGCAACAGAACTTCCCAGAAACCTTAAAGTTGCATTTCTTACTTTAAAGCTTATTTTGCTTGTTTTACATCTTTTGGTTCATTTCACAAGGCTCATATATAAATACACACTTGCACAGAAACAACATAATGTCATTCCAAACTTAAGCAGTATCGCATTTTGTACAAAAAGTGGTCAAACTGTGGCAGTGCAAGTCAAACACTGTGTACTCTGGAAAATAAGACTCTGCTAATGACCGTGCAGGAAGTAATTGCATCTCATAAGTCCTTTCCTGTGGACATTCCTCTCAGTAGCATCATGGAAATACACAAACATCAATCAAAGTTTGGCGGTCTTATCTGCCCACTGTTCCATGCATTTATAACTGACTTCTTGCCTTTAGATAGAGATAACTCAAATGTTATATAGAGTTTCATTTACTTACTATGCTGTATGCAATGACAGTTTGTAGATAATGTACCATAAGCATCAAAGGAATTAATTGAATAAGAAGTTAACCTTTGGTGCACAAATTCTGAGAAGAGTTGAGAAAAATTAATGAATTAAACTCGTAACAACATATTTTCCATAGTAACACAGCCAATGTAGATTAACAAGCCCAGCAAAAAAAAAACAGTTGATACTTACATTTATAATGCTACTTTTTTCCACCAAGCTATGGATCTCAGAAAAAATACCCTGCATTGTGGACATGTGTTTGTAGGACTCAGATCCAGGTGATCCACCTGTCACCTCTCCGGCTCCTGGATCAGCTGCCAGCTCCAGCGCTGTCCTCTCAGGCTCCATGTCCTCCTGGATCTGAGGCTATCAACACAGACGATAAGGGTGGCGTCACATTTGAGCTTTCTTCCCTGTGTTTGTCCACAGATAATAACAGAGCTTCCTGTTCTTTCCTTGATTCACAGCAGTGAATATTACTATGTTGACGGTGGCCCGGCGAGTCAGTACAGTTAAAACAGGAATGTGCATGAGAAGGGAGCAGTCTGCCCTGAGGGAGAAGGATACTACAAAGTACTGCCTACTACCCTCTTTAAAGAAACAACTGATCTGTTATAACGTGGTTAGTCGGGGCAAACACCAAAACATGACATGAACTGTCAGGCTACTAGACTGCAAATGGGGGGGGGGGGGGGGGGGGGGAATGCCTTTTGAAATATTTTAAGCGTGACTCAGGTGTGTCTTGGAGCAAGGTGTAAGTGAGCGGGAAGAGAATTTGAGCGCATACAGCACATTTCTGACTTTCTGTAGGGAAAAGAGTAAAAAGAATAATATTTTATACTATTTAAAGGACTAGTGTGTAGGATTCAGTGGCATCTGGGGGTGAGGTTGCAACCTCCCTATATAGATATAAAAGTTTGTTCAAGTCAAATATGGCATAAAAAAAATTCTTACAAGAAGTTTTATAATATTTAGGGGCATATGACCAACTTTAAGTGGCAGTTGATGAGGTTAACCTTTATTTCTTTCTGGGAGCGGACTGTACTTTCGTCTACAGTATGAAAGCAGCATACCTTACTAGGGTTTTAAAATAATATATCAGTATGTTGTTCACTGCTTGGATAAACTGTACACTTTTGTTCAAATGTTTCTGAACACTACATTAGTACATGCTTTAATATCTCTGGTTAAACCTCAAGCATCTATTCACCTGAAATTGGAAAATTAAAAAAGAAACTGACTGAGAAATATGTAATGTTTAACTTATCTTATTGGAGCTGTTCTCTGAATCATGATCACTCTAATTTAAGCAAAAACAGAATGTATATTTGACTTAGAGTTGATGATCAAACTGCCTTTAAATAAATCTCTAATAAATCTTGTATTTGATGGAACATTTTAAGACACTCAACAGTCATCATGGGAAACAAATGTCAGCTGTAGAAGAAGAAGGCACACTGTTATTACTGAGAATAATGACAGGTTGACTGAGGGAGAAATTCCCCAAAAACGTCAAGTATTTTTGAGAACTACAGTGTGTGCTGTCAAAAGGAATCTAGAAACTGGAAGAAACCCACCAGCAACAAGTCTGGTGATGAGTGGTCTCCAGATAATATAAATGTCAAAAAAAAAAGCTTATAATAAGGTGGCAAATTTCCCTGCAGATATTGGCAGTTACAACATTTGCAAGAGGCAAAAAAATGTGAAAGAGTCAAAAAAGCCAAAGAGTAATATTAGTAATAAAGTAATGATGCATGTGTGGCTGTCTATCTTTCCTTTCTTTCAGCACTGGCAGTGAATGTTGGTCCTTCCTTAGTTTTTCTGGATGTCACAGCAGACCATATTGGCCTTTCTTTCTGCTTCATCTTTATTTTTGCTTTTATACCTGTTTTTTGTGATCATTCTTCTGAGTAGACACAGATAACAGCTATCCTGCGGTAAACTGACCACACTAAACTTTCTATTTTTCTTCCCTAAAGAGGATTTGGTGTCTATTCTATTATCATTATCTAATCAACCAGGTGTCTATATCATCAAACAAATTGCATCCTATTAGAGGTTGATGACATAGAGTGGCTGGTATCTAATTTAATTTAAATAATTGATTGTTGTAATCACTAAATTAACCTTCACAACAGGCACAGAGAGTCAAGCTTTTTTTTCAGTTTCATAGCCAAGAAGTGTGTGTGTATCCCACCCAGCGTGTCATACTAGCAAATCAGGTTTTGCACCAGAAAAGCAAAATTATGAGAAAAAGAAAGTTGATCAAGAAAGTCAAAGTAGAACACTGATATGAAGCCTACCTGCTCCTGTGTCATCTCTGTGGCCTCCAGCGATGCAGGTAACTTTGGCTCCGTTTCCACAATGGGCACTGTAGATTTGCATCTTTTTGGCACTTTTAAATATTTGGTCTCTGTGCAGTCAGGGTCACTCGCTTCTTCCGTCTTTTCTCCCTCTGTCATCTCTGCATGTCCTGTACCTTTGCTCTGTTCAGTGTCAACAGCCGTCAGCTGTGTCTGGGTTTCAGTCAAAGACACTCCTGTTTGCACTGAACCTTTCACTGTGCACAAGACTGGGCTCATTGTTTGCTCCTCGGGGTGGCACAAATCTGTCATCTCCTCTTGTTTGACATGCGGAAATGTTGTTCCTGCTGGGTCTGCACCACTGACATGAAATTCAGCAACAGAGCCATGTGATATGGAGGAATTCGACACTTCATAGTCTGTTTTGTCATGGGTTTCTAAGTTTTCTAAGTCGCTAAATTTGGCACCTGTAGATTTTAAAACATTCAGTTCTGTACTTGCTAAAACAGGGGGGGTTTCCAACATTGAGTCTACTACTTGAGATGGGTTTGATTCAAGATTATCTAAACAAGGGCTTTTGAAATCTTTTCGATCTGATTGAGGGGTGACTGATGTTGAAAACAGTCCAGATTTCCTCTCAGGGAACCTTGAACTTTTGACATTCTGGTACTTTGCATCAAACAGCTCTGCTCCCTGATAATACCCAATTTCATCTGGCTCCATGTCCAACACAACTGTAAACACTTTCTTTGGGGTCACAGTAACGCCCTTAAAATGTTTCTCTAGTTCTTGAGCAGCAGTAACTCCCCTAAATGTGTCTGATGGTGCTGCTATATGTCCAGATTGATTTTCATGAGTTGGTGGTGGGATGCCCTCTCGCTTTACCCCATTATCAATATCTGGAGATTTCTGCAATGGTTCAGTGTTGTCTTGCTGAGCCATTAAACTCTTGTTGAGAGTAGGAGGCGATACTGACATTAAACACTCTCTATCACTTACATTCATAGTGCTGATATCTTTTGGCCTGAGATCAGTCTTCAAGAAATCTGTATTTGTTTTTGAAGGAGTTGATGTTAACTCTTTTTTTGATTGTTGTTGGGTTTTTGAATTGGAAATATGTGGGATTTCTGCAAATTGGACTTGATAAGGAGCTAAGGCATCTTCTGTTTGGATAAGGCTATCTGCTTGTGGCATAGAAATACATGCTTGGTCAAGTTTTGTACCATTAGCATCCACATGTGATCCTCCTGATGTGTGCATGGAAGGCTCCGTGGAGGGATGAGGTCTTTCTGAAATGTAGGAAGAGCCTTTCATTTCAATTTTGTTGTCATTCGGATCAGAGTTATCCCTGTAGTCTGATGCCAAAGGGGAAGCAAGGGGACATGTGGTCAGTGTTTCATCAGGTGAAGCTGAATGCAATGTATCATCTCCACTTCTAACGGTCTCTTCCATTTCCCCTTCTCTTTGACTGACCCGTGAAACCTGTGAAATTGAACAAAATGTTAACAACACAATCATAATTCTATATCTTTATTGGATTGTAAAGTTTGGTGACTGAAGAGAAACTCACCAGGCTTTTAGTTAAGGTTTCAAGTGCATGCATGCTTTCATTGAGGGCATCTGAAGCATGTTTCTTTTGTTTCTTTGTGAATTTTTTACCCAGACAGTTTAGAAGAAAATCTCCTTCCGATAACACTTCATGAAGGGTCTTTTGGAGCTGTGAACCTTCGTCCAGAGCTGCCTGAAAACAGACAGATATGCAAACTCAAACCTCCAACTGATAAAAGGTTTTGGAGCTCATTGACAAGTTGTCTCATAAAGCATTTGGATTCAATAGTGAACCTGAATCATTTGTAGATGTTTTTACAAGTTAAAAAGGCACATAAATTTTGGATTTCACCATCAATAAGTAGTTATCACATAAATTCAGAGACATATGGATGATTACTGTACTAAAACAAACGCCATCACTAAGAAGACTAGCAAAACAAGAAAAGCAGAGTCACAGTTAGGCTTTCAGAGTTTTTGGCAGGAGCACATGGTAAGGATAATGGAAAAATAAGTTCCAACACGTTTATGATCTTTAGTAATGTGAAAGAGCAAACCTTTAACAAAATTAGCCACCCCCACCCAATTGAGGACTATATTAAATTCACCATGTACCACACAGAAGAGAAAGCATTCCCCTTGTAGAATTATTCAAGACTAGAGGATGTAACTGTGGCAACAGCAACAGCTCTGCAAAAGACATAAAAACCTTGCTGTGTAGAAAAAATGTCCAAGACAGATAAAGCTCAAGTTATTGGTCTTGGTATTAACACAAAGGCTCAAATGCAACTACAGGGAACTACTTATTACCTTGAACTTATGTTCCACAAGCAACAGTATCAAGGTTCAGAGTGTTCTAAATGTTAATGGCAATGACAACCTGCAGAACCTGAAAGCTACCTTATCAGAAAAATAATGATGTTGAGAAACACCCTTGCCTTACAGTGTTAATAGAATATGAATATGCTGACATGGTTTATAGTTGACTTTGTATAATAAAATGTCATATTAAACAATAAGGCTGGCCATATTCTACATTTTTCTTATCATCAACAAATCCCATGGAAAGAGCAAATTTCAACAATGAATTGATCCTACTAACAAATATTGACGGTGTAGCTAAATCCTGATATAGTTTATTCCCCTGTTATTGTACAACAGTATTAAAACATAAATGAGTCACAGTGTTGGAGTGAGTGACATGTTCTTTCATAACCACAAACATGAGTCCTGTAGTTTATTTTGGCTCAATGCTTCCTACACCGTCCTACTGCTGTGAATTCACACTAGAGCGCCAAATATGTATTAATCCACTGCTGAAAATAGTCCCTCACAAATGCACTATTTACTCCTGTTTGAGGAATGTTTGCTAAAAACTACAGTGCCCAGCTGTTTCAGGAAATTACTGAGGTTTATTTAAAAACAAAGCTATATATTTGTGACCTGTTTTAAAGATTTTAGTTGTAGAGGGAACAAACGGTCTTGGGGCTGAGAGCCACACACAGGGTCGGGAAGTCAGAAAGCACTGACAGCCAAATCATTTGAACATATGAACTAAAACATTGTTGTTTTTTGTCTTTTTATGGATTTTTTTGACAATAATGTAGAATAACACTATCTTTATCCTTTGAATTGAATAACTTAAATTGAATTTCTTGATCACTCTTGTCTGAGATCATCATAGCACTTCATAGCCTCTACATTCTGTTAATTATCAGGAATGTAATTAATGCATTTGTAGACAAATAGATGGACATATTGGTATGTATACCTGGTTGGGTAATGATGGTTCAGCTTGGCTTTGGCTCCACTGCTTCAGCTGACTAATGACATGTTTCACCTTGTTGGCAGTGTTTTCTGCACACTCCTGCTTCTTTTGTAGAAAAATTGACCTGAGGCTAAAGTGAGAACACAAGAGAGAACAAACAGGCAGTTTGATAGTGTTCACAAGTCCAATAGAGTTCACGTTATTTCAAACATTTCAAGTGCTACATGTGGCGAGTCTTTTTCAAATTTTGAACCACATTTCTCACCACCTCATCTCATCACCCCTTTTACTTCAGGTTGCAAACAGAGCAGAACTTTGAATGGGTTTCAATATATTCATTCATTGACTGTAGAGAATAAATAATGAAGAATACTGCTTTATCAGCCTTTCCTGCCATAAGCTCCTAAACAGCACTCTCCTCCTGCTTTATGGCATGAAAAAAATTGATTTTGAAATGTTTGCTTTTCCAGACACCTCCTTGATAAGCACTGATGGTATAAAAACAAGCCTCAAGAAAAGTCTAAAAGTCTAAAATGTAAAGAAATATTACGTTAGGTGTGCAATGCTGTTATTTGTTTACTACAATTATACTATGGTCCTAGCATTAATGTGGCAATGACCAATTGATTTTAAAATGATGTATATAGTAGAGCTGCAACACTTAGTTGATTAAACTATTTGGTGCTTTTCTCTGTCATACATGATATTAAACTGAATATCTTTGGGTTTTATATTGTTGTTTAGTCAAAATAAGACATTTAAATATGCAACCTTTGACTCTAGGAAATTAGAGCAGGTGTTTTCCCTGTTTTCTGAAATATTATACATCAATTAATCAAGTAAGTCAGTGGTGGCTTAATTCATAATTAATTTAAATTGTTAGTTGCCACCGAGCCCTGATATATAATACCTCTAAATTAAACATATCCAAAAACCTGCATGTGTATTGTGAAACATTGTGATGGTTAATCATTCTGAGGAATGGGACTTTCCTGTTTTGAAAGCAGGAATAAGATGTATTACCTGTCAAGGGTTTTAGAAGCTGCATCCACAGTCGAAATGACATCTGCAGGAAGCATTTCTTGTGTAATGTTTGACTCTCCAGTCATCTGCAGGTCATCAACTCTTGCAGCCAATACTGTCAACCTTGTGCCACAGTCCTGAGAGAGAGAGAGAGAGAAAAAAAAGTTTCTTTGATTGATGGTATCGTCAGCTGTCTACTTTAATTTGTGAAGCAGTTCTTCCTTCATAAATTATACACTCTTATTCTGGGATAAAGTAACGTAATAATTCATATGATCTTATAACATTACCTGTATCATACACCACTGCTGTTTAAGCTGGCTAATGTGAGGCAACTCTTCATGATTCCCAGAAAGTTTTCCTAAGTTTTCAGCCAGGTCTTTTAGTTCTAACTGAACACAGGAGGCTTCATCCTTCACTTTTTGCGCACTCTGGTTCCTCTTCTCTTTAAGCAGTGCTAGATTTTCTCTGATCCTACTATCTAGCGCCCTCTTGTGATTTTGCAGGTTACTGACTTCCTGGCAGAGGCTGGCCTGGGCCTCGGCTGTGGAACTGGTTGCGATGGAGTCCTTGAGTGTTACAAGCTGCAAAAGGTCTTTTTCTATGTCTGTTACTTCTTGCAGCAAAGCCTACAGAGGTGGAGAGAGTGACAGAGAAGCATGTTATGTGTTCTAATAGTTTCGGGAGTTGAAAATAGAAGGAATGTGAAATAAAAAAAAAGCTAAGATGAATTCACATGCTCAGTTAATCTAATGGAACTCACCTCTAGAGCTGCTACATCACTGATCTGTCTGGCTGAGCTTTCTTCTTTCTGGGCTTGACAAGCTGACATCCTTTCCTGCAGGGATGTCAGTTTATGGCGGCAGTCCTGCAGCAACTGGCCAAAATGTTCCTCATTAGACACACTTTCCTCGAGGCGGGAACACACACCCTGTGGACATTTCACCAAGCCACAGTTAGAGAGCATATAGCGTGATTACACAAAATCACCACGTGCACGAAAATTCACAGGGAAACCTTTACATTCAGCTCTGCCATCAGTGTTGAGCAGCAGGTCTCCAGCTCAGCGTGGGAGGAATCCTTCCTGAAGGCGTCACTGGTTTTCCCAGTCTGGTCTTGCCTCTGTTCATCCAGGCTGGTGAGAGTTAATTGCAGGGATTCAGTTTCATCCTGCAGTTGACGGGCTAGAAGGCAGGCTTGCCTGCGCTCAGTGGTGCCGGGCCAGGGGAATAAAGTCGGTAGCTGAGCGGTTCGGTGCTGCAGCTCCTGCAGTCTGCAGCAGGCCTCCTGTCTTTGGAGCTGGTAAGAAGAGGTGAGCTCTGACTCCTGAAATTTCTGTTTCATGTCGTCTCCATCGCACAGTCTAGGGGTCAGACTACTTCCAGTAACTCCAACTTCTTCAAAAGGTGTTTTCCCCTCTCCTGTTGCATTTCCCACAGCCTGAAATATACTTTTACAGATTAGTTATTTAGCACTTAACACTGTCATCACACTAATCTGTGACTGCACAGACGGACAGATTATGTTGCCGACTGTCTTTTTTTGTCTCTGTGTAACCTTTTAAGAATGCTGCAGCGTGGATAGTTACAAAGGCACTTTTTGTTTTCAACGACAAACAGACACTCCTTAGTAAAGAAACAAGTAGAAACAAATCTAGAAAAAACTGGAAATAACAGATCAGTGTAACACACCCTTATATGACATTACTCACTACTGCAAGCATGCCCACTTTAGAACTACATGAAGTAGATTAAAAATATTTACTAAAAATACTACAATTAATGTTGCTTCACTGCAGAATGTTTTATATAGATACTGCATATGGAGGAGTATTCACTCCTTGAAAACACCTCTATTGTGTTGTTTGAGGTCCTATTCAGATTTGTGCAGAACGTGATCTACTGGATATGAGAAAGTGTATGAAGAGAGTGTTTCTTACTTGAGTAGAGTGATGTCTCTGCTCCACAGGACTCTGGATGCTTTCTGTGAGCGGAGAGTCAACAAGTTGCGTCAGATCTTCGACCCTGGACTGAGTGGACTCAAACACTTCTGTGTCCTTCCTCACTGAGCTGTCCTTCTCCACGCAGCCACCCAGTACGCTGGTTTGGAAGTTGTGGTATCGCTCCAGCAGTTTGCTGCTTTCCTTTAAAAGCGCAGACTGCTGAAGTGTGCTGCGTTGTAAGGATGACACAAGTTGGCTGAGGGCCTCTGCTCTCACCCTGCAGGGAAACAAAAATAAGCCAGGAGGTGATGCTCAGTTACAGCTTATTGGCACATTAGCAAGGGAATATCAACTCACTGTGAACTACAGAATACATTACCCTGTACACTGCCTTATGAATACACTTAAGGCCTTAATCTGAAGACCTTTGTCAGAAAACAGTTTACCTTTCTTGAAGTGCCTCCTCTTGCAGGAGACTAAGGTCCATCTCCTTTGCTGCTTTTTCCTCAGTGGCTTGCAACCATTTTTCCAAGTGCTCATTCTCCCTCTGCAGCCTATAACACACATATAGTATGCAGGTTTAAGCATGCGGAAACACTCACACACACACACATTAACTGTATGCACAGTGCACTGCAGAATGAAACGACATTATGGTGAGAAAATGACTGATGAATCTGTGAGAATATTCAGAACTTGTGTGCTGAATACTCTATTCCACAAAGAAACAGGAAGCAGAGAAAGAGAAAAGATAAAGAGAATCCAGAAATACCTGATCGGCAGCTCTCATCGCTCTTATTGTAATGTGTAAATGTTGCATGTTACGTTGAATGAAAGAAGCATAATTCAACAGTTCATAACAGATGTGTAATCTTGTTCACATTACGTGCACTCAGAATCTCTAAGAATGTTTGTTACCTGTCGAGATCCTCGATATTTCTCTGAGTCTGTTCTTCCACCTCAGAGAAGATCTGATGTGTTGCTCTGACTTTCTCTTGCAGCTGAATCCCATCTGCAGACAGACTCTGCAGGGTCTCTGGACTAGCTATGGAGGCCATAACCTGCAGATCTTCCAGGAGGCTTTCCGCCTGCTCGTCCTGGTTGTGGAGCTCCAAACATAGATCCTGTAGAAGAAAAGAAGTTACAGTAAGAGATTAGCATTTTAAAGTCTCTTCTATTCATGTGTGCTCTAATTTGGAAAATTCAAACACAACATTTAAAGTACATATACAGTAAATTCACATCTATGTTTGGGATTTTTATATGATTATAACTTTTTTCAAATTACCCTGATGATAGAAAATAAGTCTGGACAAACAGAAAACAATCCTGGTGAAATCTGGTGCAGTCAGTGTGTTACTTTAAACTCATTCATCTTTATACTACCACTATAGCTTGAACACAGTAGCTTAAAGTATACTAGGTAATAATTACATCAAATGCTTTCATACAGTAGGTTTTTCCATTGTATTTAATTGATGTCCTTTGCACAATGTAGTTTTGAAAGTTTGAAGTTAGGAATAGGAATATGTAGTGTTGTGGTAGAGTCAACGCCAGTGGCAGGCTATAAAAGACTGACAGTTTTATCTGTGTTTGCTGCTGAGAAGATTACAAGCTGCCCGTGTGACTTACAGTATTTTTATGATCAGATTAATGTTTGCTGTCTTTTTTGGCCTTCATGTTTATAAAATAAATTCTTAGCCTTAGTTTCATGTCACTAAAATCTAGCTGCATAAACAAAAGTCATTAAAACCTTCAAAATTTCAAATCTCTCCTGCAGTTGCTTGAATGCTTTGAAAGTTACTCAGAGCTATGTTTGAGCAATTTTCATACATTTGCGGTCCCAAATTCAACCTTGTATTTCACTACAAAGATATGAGGATAAATGGAAGTCACAACACTGCATACATGAATTCCCTTTATGTGGGTAATGTGAGTTCAAGCAGCCATCATTTGTGAGTCAGGCTTCACCTCCCATCAAAAGATTTCTTGCCTTACACTAAAATATGAACATAAAAAGCTAATGCACAGTCCCACAATTTACTTGATCAACATATACTGATTTAGGTGTATTTATAATTACAAATCTGTCTCATCTGAGCACTTACCTTAAGTTTTGCGAGGACTTTTGCAGCATCTGAGCCACTGAGAGTGAGGAGGGAGTCCTGAATCCTTTGTAAGGAACTGCAGCATTCAGACATCCTGGCAGTGATTTGTACCTTAGTAGCCATCATCTGCCTGTAAAAATCCTCAGCTTCAGAAACAAGCTCCTTCAGCTGCTCCATCTTCTTTCTCATCTGGGTCTCCACCACCTAGACAAAATAAAATCAAGCAAGAGAGCTCCACTGACAAAATATTGTGGCTTGCAATGTCAAAATATGTCAAAGTCTTAAAAGACTGCAGTTTAAAGTGTGAAATAGTGGCATCATCTTCACTTTAGATTGTGAACGAACCAACAAAGTGCCAACTAAAAGTCTCAGAGGTGACATGGTCAGCTATAATGTACTGTAGAAAGACACCAAAACCTGTAAAAATAAAAGGATCCCCGTTTTCAGCAAGACAGTTATAGTAAACAGGAATACAGGAATACTTACAGGATATAAACCTGTAAAGTTGAAATGAAAACTATGTTTATTATATCTACTGTATCTGTCCGTTCAGCCACATCATTAACAGAAAGCTAAAGCAGAGCATCACGCTGTACCTGCAGCTCCAGAGGGGACTCTGCGCTTTGAAGCAGCACTTGAATCTCAGTGGCTCGTCGGTGGAAACACTCCATACTCTCCTCCCGGGTCATGATCTCATTCTGGAGACAGAGACAGGGAGGTGATTATTGTTCAAAGCAACTGTAGAAATCTGCAGAGCATTCAAATCTGTTGCCCAAGAGACATTTTCGAAATCAGTAAACAGGAAGACAGTTTTACCTTCAAGGCTCTGATGTCCTCGTCTGTCTGAAATGACGGAGATTGAGCAAACACTGCTAGTTTATTGGCAGTCCAGCTATCCACCTCTGCCCCAAGCCGGAGGACCCCGTCCCATAGAGTCAGGCCAAGGTGTAAGTTTTCAAGGTGAGAATCTGTTCTTTCTGATATCTGCAAGAATTGTACTTATAATGAAGGCTAGCGCACATCTTAAAGCACTTAAAGCCTCCTGTATGATCATTCATTTCACTATTTACATAAAATAAAGGGGAAAGTACTATTTCTACAGTAAAATGTGCCTTAATAAAAGTAAGTTTATTAAGTTTTGAAATTCAGGAAAGGCGATGAATTGAGGGGTCACTGAACTCACATCTAGCCAGCGGTCCATTAGAGCATCAGCTTCACTCTCAAACGGGATGATGGTGCATTCTGGGATCCGACGTAGATGAGTGTGAAGCTGCCGGCAGATACTGCGGACCTCCTCTATGCCATCTCCGAGGCCATTCAGCTCAGCTTTGGTTTCCTGAACCTGGAGTATCATACATTCACACAAAGATGAACAACTAATATAAAAAAACACATTCGGTGAAGCTGTGAAAGTGACATCATGAGGGGAAAAAAATGACCAGGTACACATAAATGATGTTGGTGTCTGTTTTCTGTACTTTACTGACAAGTCGTTCAACTTCCACAACAGCTGTATTGTTTAATCATCTTAATCAGTGTGTTATACCTGAGTGTGTCGTCTCTGCAGGTTGTCTTTCCCCATGTAAGAGGCTTGTTCATTGATAGTGTTTTCTGCCTTCTGCAGCGTCCCACTCAGCTCACCGCGAATGCTCTGAAACCTCTTCAGCAGCTCTGTTAGGACACAACACTGATCCAGCCTGTATTTCATCCCAAACACAACACACACACGTGCACCGATCTCAGCAAGGTACTACACATGACTAGAGTGACATCATAGTAAATCACGAAGGATTCAGAAACTCTTTTTTACCGATCAGTTACAGCTTTTGTCGTCTCCTTCCAGAGATCGTCCAGCTCTCTGGTTTGGCTGTCGACAGGGATTCCTGATTCACCACACAAGTTCTGCAGCTCAGAGAGGTGGCTAGCAAGCTGGCTTTCCAGCCTCGTCAAGGCACGTGTCCTGCAGAGGATAATAAAATCATCAGAGTCATCTGTGGGCAGGTGAGAGGTGTGAATGGAGGCTACTGACATTCTGACATAACACCATTAGTCAAGTGTTATTACTGTCTGTTTTAGCATACCTGGAATACCAATCAGGCAATGCTTGCATAATAAAATAATTTGTTGTTTTTGAGGTGATTGGGTTTTAATATATCATATGTAAAGTACTGATTGAAAATAATTCTTTCTTAAATTTAAAGCAGTAATTGAGGAATTTAAGAGAAAAATCATGATTCACAAACACTACAAATGATTTGTTTTTGGGCTGAGATCAGTGTGATACCTCTGCTGCAGAGCAGGCAGGGTGGGCTCCTGCAGCCCCAGCTGCTCAGCTGCTCCTTGTATCTCTTTCAGGGCTCCTAACAAGGTAAATCTCCTCTGGGCCAACCTCTCCTTCTCCTCCTTCTCTGTCTTGACCTGGCTTCTTCTTCTTCTTCTCTGGTCCTTGGTTTTTAAAACTTCCCCCTCAATCTGTGTTTCAGCCTTGAGCTCTTCTTCCTCTTTTGTCTTTGTGTCATTCTCTCCTTCCAGCCTAATCCTTTTTGCCTCCAATCCTGACTCCTCTTCCATCACACTTGGAGTGCGATGCTCCTGCTTTTGTGCTCGGTCCTGCGGTGGTGAATCATCCCTAATATCTGTCTGACACATTTCTGCTGAATTCTTGTCCTTATCCTCATGCATTTTCTCCTTTCCTTGAAGAGATTGTTTGTTTTCTTCTTTGCCCTCCCTCTCCCTGGCTCTCATCAGCTCTTTTTCTATAAATTTCTGGGACAATAATATCACCACATCCCGGCACGTCACAGTTGCACCATCCATGGTCAGAGTCATACCCACGGCCTTTAAAGTGCTGTCAACACTATCAGATTGTTCCCCAGCAGTCTGTAATCTCTGCTGCATTGCTGCCTGCCAAGAAATTCTCTCCTGTTCCCAGTCTGCCTCATTTCGCTGCCTGCTGGGGCCCTGGTTAGCCGGCAGGGTTGGGAGCCCAGCCTCAGCTTCGCTTGTTGTGGCCAGAAAGTGATCCAGGGACCAGACAGCTGAATGAACCTTCTTTAGTTGCTGTCTGAGCTGCTCGAGATGATGGACACTGCCATGGAAAGCCTGGCAGAGGGATGAAGAGGATGTGGCTTCCAGCCCTTGTCTGTCCTCTTCAGAACTTTGTTTTGATAGCTTTCTCATCTCAGACTGCACTTTTTCATCCATTTCCTGTGTAATGTAACAGAGATTAATGTTTGCATATTTCACTCAGAAATGAATTGTTTGAACAAAGCAGAGATGTACCTTTAAGTCTGATACCAGTCGAGGATCAGCCAAGGTCAAGGAGGAGATGTCCACAGGGTCTCTGATGATCTGCTCCAGTTTCTCTGTGATCAGTGCTATCTGATTATCTGCAGACTCCATGAGGTCTGCAACATTCTCTAGAGATCCCATCCTGAAACAAACACCAAAGTAAAAGCAACTGATTTTACATCTACATAATAATGTAATATAATATAATAATATATATTTTATAAGGTTTTTGATCAAAACCAGTAATTCTAGGATTACTCTGCTCTGCAAAGGTGGTTCTACCTACACAAACATTTACAGATTGTTTCCTTACGACAGTTTTTGAGACTAAAAGGCTACATGGGAACAGAGTCTGCTGCAAAACCTGTGAAAAATCAAGTGAATCTCACTGGTGTCTTTTTTATTCTTATTTCATTATACTGAAAACAAGGTACACAGCAGATTGGTATGTCTTTGGGGTAATTATTATGTTTAAATGAAACAAAACCATTCAGACAGGCAATAACAAACAGTAAATTCTTGCTAATTGTAAAGAAAAGAAGCATAAAGCTGTCAATGACATGACAATGAAATCCAGCAGGTTTCAATTTTGGATCATGTTCTACTGCGCTAATCTGTCTGGTTTTAGTTCAAAGTTTATTTCACATGCAGTGAGATTGTAAAACAGCAGGAATGTGAATTATATCCTAAATGAGATGTTGAACTATACCTTTCCAGTACATCCTGTTTGGAGGAGAGCTCTTCTTGTAGTGGGATGGCTGTCTCTGGGATGACGGTCCACTCTGCCTCCTGCTTGGTCTCCACAGTGTCGCCCCTGACAACCATCTGAGAGATGGAAAAGTCGCATGGTGACAGAGCAATGAAGAAAAGATGGAGCGGAGTGAGCCTATCCAATTATGGAGGATTAGTGCACTACAGCTGGTGCTGTGGCTTGTAAGTGTCAGCTGATGAAACGGCTGTGTTTGTTCCTGACTGGGAAGACTTCAGGGAAAACCAACTTTAAATGTTATATATAAAGTAATTAACATATGCAGCATACATAGTCCACTATAACTTGGTTTATATTACAAGTCACATCATATTTACATGTGTATGGTAACACAATGCAAATTCTGATATAAAAATGAAGGAAATATTAATGTAAATAACAGATATAAAACTTTTTAGTGAGGTTCTGGCTCACATGTGGACATCAAACAAGGACGGAAAAGCCACACACTCATAACTCCAACTGTCTCTTTTTTCCACAGGATGTGCCAAAATATCAATCTCTAGAATTCACAATAAAAAGATCATCAGAGCCCTGAGTGTATAGTTTGACCCTCCTTTCTTTGATGTAAATAATACATGTCATGTCTCTTATTATTAATAAGACATTATGAATAAATAAGTTATTAATTTGGTTGCAACAGAGAATAATGTATCATTCTCAATAAATGAGATGCCACATATCTGCCTAGCAAACCCAAATTATGATCTACAGTTGAGTTCACATTGGAAATTAAAACAATCCTAACCAAACTTCTATGAAATCTTCACTTACAGGAAGTGACAATTTACTCTGAAGTATGAAATCTAAATGTTCCTTAACTTACAGTGAGTGAGAGTTATTTACAACACTTTAACTCCATGTTACCTGATTTCCAGGTTAAGAAAAAATGTTTTTCAAACTTAAAAAAGTGCAAACAATTGTGTCTAGCTGTCCACTGAGTCCAAAAAATACCTAAGAAAAAGCAAGAAAAGCAAAATAAATAAGAGGATTGTCTAAAGAAAGTCATTTATGCAATTTTTTCATACCTGTATGTGAGTTTGGACTTGCTGACTGCTCTCTCCGATGTGCAGTAGACGAGCTTTCAGCGGCTGCTCTTTGTCTTGAAGGGAAGGCTCTTGCCCAGATCTTGCATGGTCTTTAATTCGTGTCAGGTGTTGCTCACTCTCTGCCGGCACGTCCCGAGCTCGCATTTTGATGATATCACCATGAAGCTGCCCTGACACAGCATAACCCACAGCTGAGAGATCTCGCTGTGGGCCGCCCACGCTTGTTTTTTGTGGTGGATTGTTACTCAGCTGTGGGCTGGCCGGCATGCCAGTCGCTCTCAGCGGGATGTTTTCCCAGAGCTGCGGTCCCCTGCTGAGTTAAGAAATGTTCATCGGTGGGGGGAGGTTGCGGGCCAGTCAGTTAAAAACCACTCAGTTCTACGAGCATCTCATTAGAATTAACAGACTTGAAGGATTACAGTGACAATTGTTAATAAATAAGCTGCTTCTGCTTCAATTAAATGCCTTCATGTCATTTTTCTCAGGATGAATTAAACACAAATGACTGTTCAAGGAATAATAAGCATAAATGTTGCTTCAGAGCAGAGCAGACGTGTGTGGAAATAAATCTAATAATCTTTTTATTTCCTTAGTTGATGTTATGTCACGTACATTAACCCTCATGATGTCTTTACTACATCTTACCTGTCATCCAGGAGCTCTGTGTCATTGGGTTTTGTTTCCTGTGCTTCATCTGACTCCTTCAGTTGGTCTGTTGCAAGGCAGGAGGATTCTCTCGGTGCCAGAGTTTCACACAGCCTCTGCAGTGATTCAGCGCGTTCCTCGATGGTTTGAGCTCCTTCAGTGACAAGCTGGAAGGAATATGAACTTGTGAGAAAATGAACTCAAACATCTTTCTCTCTGATTTTCTGAACTTCTTCCAGAAACAGTTTGCCACAAAAGCACAATCAGATGTTAATGCGAAACATTACGGAATTACACAAGTACCTGTTGCTGTTGCAAAGAATCATGGTCAGTCTGGTCAGCGGTTTCAAGCTGAACGGAGTTAGTATGCATTTCACACTCGACAACAGAAAGTGACAGTTTTTCTTCTATATTAGACCATAATATAGGAAGAAAGGCGGCCATTTCTCTGCGGACATCCTGCATGTGACACAAACAGGCCGACACTTACTTTGGGAACATTTTTAGGGAAGGTTTGTCAAAAAATGTTAGTTATAATGCCACATGATCCTGGTTTAAAGCTCTTTTAAATAGTGTTTAATTAATTTGTTTTCTTTAAGTGAAAATGTGTTATAATGTTACAGATGGGATAACACAAAAAATAAAAATTATTTTAGAAAAAGTTAGAGATTGTAAGAAACTGTTGAGAGACACAATAGCACTGGATTACAATTGATGAGAAAACAATAGAACTCTGTAAGATTAAGGTGTATTTTTGAATTATTTGATATCTGGTTAAAGCCTTTAGATTGTTTTAAAACGTAATAAAAAACCTTTCTATATGACAGAAGCGGCTCAACCCCTGCTAGAGATTGTATCAGTCTTTTACAAACTCAGTGTCAAGTCCCTGTCATACCTCCCACTGCTTTCGGACTGAGTCAGAAAGGAGTATCAAGTCCTGGAGCTGGGGCCCTGAGCAGAAGGCCCCATAACCCTCCACTGCAACCAGGAACTCTTCAAGGAAGGCGGGCTGCAGAATCTTTAAAGCCCTCTGCACAGAAAGACATAGAGCTGGACAAACATGCACAAACACAACTGGGTGCTATGCAAAGCAAAACATCGCAGACCGTTAAAGAATGTCTCCTGATTCTGAAATTGAATTAAATTTGGTTTCCACAGTCTGGATGTTGCAGCTTGATAAACAAGTCTTAAACCAGACTGAGCTTCTGTTTTAAGCCCTTAATAAGCATATAAAAAGGCTGGTTTACCAGCAAGTGCAAAAGTGCATTCCAAATATGGAAAAATTCTGAAGGTAAAGACTTCAGAATTAAAAATATTTAAAAAATTAAATTAAAGATATAATATGTATATGTTATGAGACTTGTTTCAAGACAAAAATATAAAGACTAAAGTGACTTAGAGATTATATTTTGTCTACATTTCAAACAAATTCCCTGTACAACTAAATACTATGTAGTAATGTCTTATTCTCTATCCCTTAATGTTAAAACTGTACCTGTTTCTTCTTGGCTTGCGCCTCTGAAATCTCTTTGCCGCCAAATAACTTGATTGCTTGCTGGATGCGTCCATGCAAACGAAACCTGGCCTTCTCCAGCCTGCTCTTTGCCATTGACTGGGCCTTTGAATGAACTTCACTGCGGACCATAACCGGTGGCTGTAGTGATGTTTTATTGCTCTGTGGAGTGTTTGGTTGCTCTCTTGTTCTGGATTTAGGCTGGAATTTGTGAGTTTGTGAGGGGGATGAGCACGTCTTTTCCTCTGCGACTGTACCTGGCATGGGTTTAGACAGAAGTGGACTTTTCGGAGACTTTGGTCCAACGGGAGCTTGGGTCAGAAGTTGTTCATTTTGACTTGGACTTGAAGCTTGGAATTTGAAAAATGATTGTGACTGGACCATGGCCTCCGATTCAACTTTGTTTACAGACTGGGGCAACATTTGGATTTTGACATGGGGTATGACAATGATTGATTGTTTTGTGCCCTGGGAATGGGTGTAAGTTTTAGGTTGACCCTGGAGTCCTCTTGTCTTCTGTCGAGGTGACTGGGATGGAATCTGAAAAGAATGCTGTTTTGGGTCCTGGGTTTGCACCTTAACGTTCCCAACCTGGTCTACATGTTTAGTTCTAGCCACAACAAGTAACCCTGCCTGTGCTTGTTTTTGCATCTGATGGGCTGTTTCCAAAGGTGGCTGTTTGTCAGGAGCTTCACCAACATGTGGCCTAAACCCAAGGGAACTAAACATTCCAAGAATCTCCTAAGAAAACAAAAATAAACAAAGCACATGGTCTGATAAGCTGGTCAAGTTGTTGAAGAACTGAAAAAGTTACCATACATTGATTCAAGTCACCTGACAGTTGGAGACTGTCTCTGAGATCCTGTCCTGCATGCCAGAGGTACTGAAGTGCTGCAGAGGAGACGTTTTCTGGACTCGGCCCACAAGATCCTGCAGATTCCGTCCTTCAATCACAACCTGGTTCTCCAGTTGCAGGCCTCGAGAGATCAAACCCTAACAAAAGAAGGAGTCAAACCAAACAATGGGTTTTAAAAACTTTACAGGACACATTCATGCTTTGTTTTTGCCATAAAATCATTAAATTTGAATGAGCCAACCCAGTTTTGGTTATATTTCATCATGCATGCAAGCAATCTGCTATCCATGATGGATCCCATGTCCCATGATCCCAACTTTCAACTCTCAACTGAAAATTCATGAAAAAAGATGTCACTCTACTACATGGCCCACGCAATTTAATTAGCAGTATTCACCAGGAAACCCCACTACAATGAGCACCTAGGACCGAGTGTGGAGGCAAAACAGAGTGAAAAAACACAAAAATCATAAAGCTTATTACTATATGTCAAACACCTCTGGATCAACTTATCCACAACAACAAAAGAAAATGCTGAATTAGAAGCACACATAGTTTCACTTTACTGACTTTAGCGGCAGATTCCAGTGCAGAGTGTCCTTTGTGCTCCTTCTCCTTTAAGAGCTGGTAACAGTCCACAGCCTCTGAGCTCCAGTGGTCCAGCTCTGCCAAACAGCCCTCCAGCATGGATGCAGCCCGCTGCAGCTCCCCGCAGGTCCTCTCTGCTTCCACAAGCATCTGCCATACATATACAAGTAGTTAGCACTGAACCTTTGCCTCAGTTTGTCATATTGTAGAACATAAAACGGACACCACAGAGACAGGATAATGTGACAAATCTGGAACTGTATCACAGTAAGAAGAAGAATACCTCTGGGAGAGTTTTAAGGCTGTCTTTGCCTGGGAATGGACTGATGGATGATGGATCTACCTCCAATAACTTTTTACTGAGCAGCTGACAGGAAGAAAAATGAAGAGTAGTTCAGGCATAGAAAGACAAACAATAAAATCCTGTCTTTATTTTGCTGCTGATTTCACATGCATGCATTAATTTGTAACTTTGCCAACCTGTAGTTTCTGTCTGTTAGCCTTCAGTGGGACTGATGCCACCTCCAGCGGCTGTCTTAGTAGCCAACTGGCCTCCTGAGACAGTGAATTCACCATTTGAAGACACAGGGGACCGACAACAGGCTCCGATGACACTTCCTGGGAAAGACAAGCTTCTTGAGTCGTAACCCTCATTGATATCTGTATGTCTTGTTATCCATGTGCCTGTTTTATGTTTCATTTAATATGAAATTAAAAAAAAAACACTGGAAGAAAAGCTTATAACCTTCACCAAATGAAACTACAACAAAAAGGGCAGAATAAACCCATCTCAAATAAAGGTTTTAGATTAATGAAGTGAAAATTATGAGCAGTTCAAATCCTTTGTATCCATCTAAACTGTCAAATAAAATCTACGGCACAATGTAAAGTACAGTGAGAACACGCACACTTACAAACATGGTCTTCTTCATGCATTCAGCCCACTGCTTGTTGAGCTTGCTGATTTGCTCGGCCAGAACGAGGCTGGTTGAAGATTCTGTCACTTCGATGAGCAAGTTCCCCGCCTCGTTCACCCGAGCCTGACATGTAGTCCACTCACTCATGTCCTACCGTATCCAAACAGACAGAAGCAAATTTACTTTCTGCCCCCTCTTTAATTGCAATCACTGGATAGAGAAAGTCATAAAAGTTACCTGCGTCCCCTCAGCAGCAGACTGTGTCTTCTGTGCCAGCCATATGTGTAGAGAGGTAAGGCACTTGTCATAAGTCTCCCACGCAGACACCACTCTCTCCATCGTCGTTCTCACAGCCGTCACAGCCTGTGCGATCAACGCAGCTTCACTTTCTGCTTCCTTCACCTGTCGAGTAACGAGCTGGGAATCTTGACGCGGGGAGAGGAGAGAGTGAGGAGTTTAAGTCTTGTCTTATGATTCAAAAATCATCTTCTTATCTCATCATAGACGCACATTAAGCCCTCACCTAGTGCTGCTTTGCTGGTGTAAGCATTAGCCCTCTCCTTCAGTTTTTGGAGACTATCCATCAGAATCAAAAGCACACCTTGGCGCTCCACTGTTTCCTAGACAACCAATAAAAATCATCACTGTTGCTGGTTATTCAAGAGGAATCATTTTTTTACAACACCAGCTGAAATTCAGAGATACATATAAAGTTAGTTTAATAAAATCAGATCCTGAGTCATTCTTGTGTTATTTGCTGTTATAGTAACTTACATTACTGCTGCTCACGTCACTACTTTTTTAAAACTGGTTTAACAAGGTTTTACATCCTCCTCTTTCATATGAACTCACATGCCAGTCCTGGAGAAGCAGAAGAATTGCCTCCTGGGATTTGTAGGGGGCTTTCCAGGACTCAACCTTAGCACTGATGCGGCCCAGGAGGTCCAGTACAGTGTGACGGGATTCCTTGTATTCCAACTTGATCCCTTGATACTTGGCTGTGACTCGGACATTGGTTAATCTGTTTTTTGGGGGGTTTTATTTCAAATAAAAAAAGAAACACATTATTTAATGATTTTATTGGTACGCAGCTGTGGATCACTTTAATACAAGTAAGTTAAAGATTCCATGGTTTTAAATATCCATAAGGGAGTAATGAATCCAAAAATACAGTGATTACGTACCGTCTTTTTATCTCATCAAACTTTTCAGTGGGCACTATCATATTCCCGGAGTCATCCATGTTGTGGAAAGTGTCGAGGATATTCCCATGGTGGCTCATCTCCTTAGTTAAAGTCTTAAACCAGCAAATAAACACATAAACTGGATGATAATAGTTTAAAGTCAGACATATCAAGATGTTGTTATGCTGCCTGTTCATACTGTAGATACAGTACTCACATTTCACCCATTCATGTCATGTGGTATAAATGTTGTTGTTATTTCAGGGTTTCAGAACACTAAAAAATATTTGTTTTGGACAAGGAAGATCGAATGTAAAATATTTTTATTTTGAAGCTCAATTTTTAGAGCAAATAATCAATATCTGTATCAGTTTTCAAAGCTATCCATTGCATACTAATTACTTTCTTTCTCCCTCTCTTTAGAATCTAAATAAATGACCAGGTTGGTTTTGCTTTTTCATTAAAAAAAAAACAGTTAGAAATCTTTTTTTAATCGAACCTGTAGAGTGTCTTGTTGTGCTCTTGCTTCTTTGGCAGTCTCTGCATGCTCTTTCACTGTTTCTCCTTCTTCTGTTAGTGCTGCCTCCGCACGCTTCAGCCACATAGCCACTGAGTCCAGAGGAGGAGGAAGACTCCGGTCCAGCTCTGCTTTACATCTCTGCAGCTGAAGAATGACACACACACATATACAACCTGGTATAAACCTGGTTACCTGAGCAATGGAACAATGTAATGTGGTCATTTCTTTTCCATCAAGCTTTGCTTGGAGCTGGAGAGAGACAAAGGAAGCCTGGAGCCCACAATGTTTGCTGCTATTAAAATGGTGATGAATCAGTTAAGATAAGAAACATGTTGTTGAAGTTGTTTTCTAGACCAAAAGAACCCAGAGGAGCAGCTTTTCCTTCCACTTTCACAACATCTAAAGCACAAGATGCAATATGAAAGCAAGACAAAAATGACTTTTTGATCTTCTGAGGGCAGAGTGTGACTCTACTGCTTATATCCTCACCTCCTCCTCCAGACGATCCCATGCCGTCCTGAGAGCATGCTGCTCTTGACTCAGCTCGGGGCATCGCCTTATAGCGGAGAAGAGGGTCATCACTGGTCTCCTTTGCTCAGTGAAGGAGCCCGCAAGGCTCTGAAACACCTGTTGAACCGCACACAGTGACAGGGCCAAATCACTCCACCATAATACAAAATATAAAAAATACACATTAAACTTCACTTCTTGTGTTTTGCCTTACCTGATATTTTTCCGTATAACTTGATTTCTCTGCAGCCGTCCACGTCTCTGACAGTTCATCATAGGCTTGCTGAAGCCAGCAAGTCACCTCTCGTGCACGCTCACTTGGAGATGCCTAAATTTTCCATAATTGAAATAGATAACAAAAATCAGAACAATGATTTCTGTACTCTGGATGCATCAGAAGAAAATCAAATGTTTCAAATATCAACTTCAGATCAGAACATATGACTCAGTCTTACTTTGCTCTCGCAAGCCTCTGATGCACATTGTTTGGCAATAAAATATGCAAATACGCATAAATATAATAATGCAAATTACTGCATGACAGAAAGACATAGAAGTCAATAAGTCATAAGTGACAAACATTAACTGAAGGACTCTGTGTGCAGTTACAGTACCTGACGTAACGGTGAGACAGCAATTGCTGGAGTAAAGTGAGAAGGCAAGTTCACAGGTGAGAAACAGGCGGGCTGAACCAGAGGAAACAGCTACACCACCACCACCAACAGAAAGCATGAAAGAAAGATTTGGAGGAGGAGGACAGAGAAGATGGTTAACACCCATCGGTTTCATGAAGGAGTTTGTGGATTTAAGACCAGCTGTGGACAGGGAAGAGGAGCAGCAGGGGGCGAAAGAGTGCTAGACATCCAACTGAAGCAGTGAATCTATTCATCTGTAACTCTGCATCTTGATTTTTCATGTATTTAATTCACTGGAGCGTGAAACATCACACAAAAAATGTAGTGCTACAGGAAATAAGTCTTGTGTATCCAGTAGGTGTGAAGTCAGTGTGACACAGTGAGTGAAATGTTTTGATTGCTAACCTCCAGATGCTCATCAGGCGCTGGCATGTCACTGGAGTACTGTAGAAACTGGGCCACATAAGTCATGATGGACTTCTCATCGGGGTCGTCAACATCAACATCTTAGGTGAGAGAAAATACAGAAAAAGACTTTATTGATGTTCAGAATGGCAGCAACTCACTTCCATTTTATATGCTGGTGCTGTAAATTACATTAAATAAAACCAGCATTAGTTTTGTTTCTCAAGAATATTGTATATTAAGAGCAGTCATTTCAAGTTAAAAATAGTTGTTATTATTTGGAAACTTAATGTTGTCGTAAAATAATTCCATGTTCCTCACCCTGGGGCTCCAGCAGGCGGGCGATGTGGAGCTTCCTCTCGGCCAGGTGAAATGCTTCTTCCAGGTTCTCCAGGTTACTTCTGGACCGGACCAGAGAGAGATCGACCAGCTGTGGTCTGAGAGAACACAAGATAGCCAAGAAGGCCTCTCCACTTCTCCAACTTGACTTGAAGTTCTTCACACTGACAGAGCAACCAACCCTAGAGAGAGAGAGAGGGAGACAGAAACAGATGCAAAAAAGAGAGAAGAAAGAACAAAGAGAGTTTTACTTGAGACTCAAAGCATCCATGACACTTTATTATTACAATTATTGCTTAAAAACTCACCTTTGGCATTGGTCCCTCACCCACATGAGCAGGGCTTTCTTGGCAGACATTCGGAAGCGTCTGTGGAGGGGCGATGTCTGGCCTGGAGGAACTGGACTCGCTGGGATTGGGCTGCCGGACCAGGAGTCCAAACTGGCCAGAGAGTCCAGTGACGAATGACGAGAGCTAAAGGAGAGAGTGCTGGCCAGCTCCTCAATCTAAAATAGAGATAGTGAAATGGAAATATAATTAATCAAATTATCAGTATCATTGTTCATAAATGTGTGAAATCTGACCAAAATGTATAATAATTTCAGGTTAAAAGACTCCAGATTACAACTGATTAATCTTATAATAAATAGTTTTTGGATGTCAAACTGTTAAGACAACTATATCTAAACTATATTTAAATTGTATTTCTAAATTTTCTACCATTTACATCACGACTGCTTCTGTTTCTTCATCATAACAGAAGCAGTTGTTTATTAGTATGTGCCAGCATTCATATTCTACTTTTACCATGTGCACTCACATGACAGTGGAGAATGATGGTCCATACAAGGCCGAGAATGATGGAGGGCCGTCCATCCATGATATCTGAGACATTTATGTTCACCAGTTTGACCTGCACCAACCAATCATAACAAAAGTTAGTAACAAAACACACCACTGGTCCAGATGGGGTTTTTTTGGTGTGTGTGGAGACTTACAGATTTTTTCTTGAGAAAGTTCAGTGCAGTTTCAATGTTGGCCCTCTGCTGGAAAACCCCACGGCCCCTTTGTCTTTTCTGTGGAGAAAGTTTACATATATGTGAATTTAGCATGTTTTGGCTCTTTGCCTCAACCACTATTTTTCGAGTTGTTGAGTACAGTTGTTTTAATACACTATTAGGAATATAGATTTCACTGGTGTCTAAAGCACATCATGGTAACTCACCAAACGTTGGTCACTCATCACCTCCAACAGGTCAAGCAATGGTGACCCATCTTTGAGGTCAGAAAACAAATCTGACACAAATGAGGGAGGTGTTCTCTGTAACAATGAACAAAGTAAAGTTGTATTGTTTAGTCTGGCATCACATTTAAGGACTGGGTGAGCTGAGGGATCAGAAGATGAAAGCAGAAGTTCACAGTAAGTGTTCTTATTCATTTGCTGACAAGAGGCAGAAGTAGCAGTTTGCAAATGCATCTAAGCTGCTGGATAATTTTTTTTTGCCATTAAAGCAACACTTACTGAAACAGAAAGAGTCCAAAGATAGTGTCAAATATGCTACATGCAATAACAACCATCAAGATCAATTTATCTCCACACCATAAAATACCAAACTAGACCATTGTGCATTAAATAACTGCAAATAACTCTGGATCACAGTGTCATATTTGGAGGGACATTTTACATATTTGGACGTTTTACACAAAACAGGAAGTCGTACAAGGTTTCTTCATGTCATTTGATAAAGTGGTGAAATACTAATGGAAAATCATATCTTACATGCTTATCTTCCTGTAAGCCAAAGGCCAAAAAACAATCTACTGTGCAACAGGAAACAACACTGTTTATGGGAAATGTGGGTCATGCTGTAAAAATTCTGTATATCAACTTTTGAAAACAAAGTTGTTTTTTTAAATGCTGTATAGAGCACTTCTACAAATAATGCCGCAACCCAAGCATCTGAAACCACGGGTGTAGATTTTGGTGAGGATGATAAGCATATTACATATACATTTATTTTACTGTAAATAAATAATATGAATTAATTTTAAATATTAATTTTGGTCTTAAATTTATAGTTAAGTAGTAGTTATATATCAATAAAATAAAGTGTAAAAATTAGAGAAAAATCACAATACAAATGCAATTCAGTAAAGCAAACGTTTGTGTGTGCATGTGTGTGTGTGCACATGAGCCTATGAAAGTGAAAGAGTGATAGACAGCAAGTACACACGCACAGTAATTTTGGCCGTCTAACAAAAAATGTCCCCGCCAAAGTTAAAACCAAACCTACACCCTTGGCTACCTCTATGAATGTGTAATGGATCCATTCAGAGGTATTTGTGTCACGGCGGTAAGTGTTGTCCTCATAAAGGAAGAATCTCTTGTTGGGGATTTTCAGTGAGCTCAGTTTGGTGTAACAGATGTCAGGTTGTGAACAAGTGATTTTGGAGTGCGGTCATATGGACTTGCGGTTATGGAGAGGAGGTCGGGTTCAGATTACGTGCTGTTCTGCTCCACTGAAGCACTATTTATATTCTGTGCCTGTGTCACAAGCGGCTCAAGGTCTCTTTCCACCGAGATTCAGGGCGAGCTGCTTCGCTGCACTTCGCTGTCCAACCAATGAGTCAGCAGGTCACTCTACAGCTTGTTTCATATCATTTACAGCCTTACCACAGCATTGCGTCATGTCACTTTTCTCTCTAGGTTCTTGAAAATGTTTTTTATCATACGCATTTTTTTTATTCATTAATTCCAAATATTACTAGAAAGAGGAAGTAGGAGAAATATTAACTGTTTGGCCAAACCATTAATCAGCAGTTCTGGTCAAGTTTTGTTTGAGCAATCTGCTGCATTAAAGGTGGGTTCAGATTATGTTCAGCCTCAAACAAGAAAGTAAAAGGTCAGCAGGCAGAACATTTGAAATGAGAGGAAAGCTATGTAATACACGCAAAAGACAGTTGCATGTTTCTCATCAGTCCCTTTCCTGCTTCTCTCTACTATACTCTCCAATTAATGATCGTATATTTAATTAGTTCGATTGTTTGTTTGATGCTACCCATTGTAGCAATACAAATTTTAGTGTTACAACTGCTCCAGCAGCTGTTTTAATTTACAAATTTATAGTTATATGTGATTTGTCATTGAAATGAGGTGGCTTTAGTTCTTGTTTCCATTCCCAAATGCATTAAGTTCATGTTCATTTATTCTATAAGCACCACACACAAATATGATACACCAACATACCTTAGAGAGTTGAGCATTTATCCAGTTGGTGAATGTCCTTTTCTGAATCTGTTCTTGCTCCACTGTTAGGGAAACAGAAAGAAATTTTAGTCATTTATACACACACAAGATGTATTTTAAATATATATAATATAAATGTAGTGGTTTCTGATCAGAATTGAAGTACTAGACAATAAAACTGATTTCTGTAACACAAAAACATAAATCAGACGTAAAAAACTGATGATTTCCAGATGAACAGTTTAACAGCATGGCACGCCCCTGTAGCCTTAAGACGCATGTCATATAACTGCAACGTCCTCAGTTCAAATCTGCCTGTGAACCTTTGTTGCATGTCACCCCGCATCACTCTCTCCCTTCAATCCCTGTCATCTCTCCACTGTCCTTATAATAAAGGCATTACCCCCAGTTTGACACTAGCATGTACTGTAGATGCAGTAATGAAGTGGTCACCTGGATGCAATCGTGCTTTGCAAACAATGAAAAAGTTAAAAATAAAACACATTTTACCATCATTATGCTATTTGATGCACACATAGAGGATTTTTTTTTATAAAGGGAAGTGAAGCAGATTGATTTATATAAAAGTTTCATTCACTTTCTATTGGAAATTGGCAAAGAATTTAATCTACAACTTTAATTTTATTTAATTTTTCTTATAATGTGCCACTCTGTACGGTTTCATTTCTAACTGGACTGTGAACCACCAACTAATGGAACAAAAATACATGAACACTTCATCAGATATACAGCATCATATTCCTGAAAAGTGACCTGTGTATTGCATGACTGTCTCTGTGTTGAATACTTCACATTTTCGGTCCGTAATAATACATAAATTTCATTGGAGCAGTGGGAACCCAGATATGAGCTACAGCAAAAACTACTCACCAATATTAGAGGCCTGAAGAACTTCTTGACACTCCATGATTATAAACAATAGTCAATAAACCCATATATGAGGAGTAAAGACACAACTTAAACAACATACATGTGCCTTCTCTCCCACTGGCCAACCTCAGAGTGAATGGCTTGCTCTTTAAGCAAAGTAAGGTTATCGGCTAGGATCTGGCTACAAGACAGTGACAGACATAGATACTGAAGTGCGTGCGCACACACACACACACACACAGCTAATATACACAGAGACACATTCACAGCCATAATGACCTCTCAGACAGACACATACACGTGTATATTGAAGGGTCTGAGGTGCACGTGGATCTCCAGAGATCTTAAGCTTCTGTTGCCAAAACATGAATCTTTTACTATATATATCATTATAATGACTTAATATGGAAGTGACAGGAGGCTTATAGAAATGTGCAAGTAGCTTGAAAATTTAGTCAGATTGATGAGATTTAGCTCAAAAACTGTTTACAGTAAAAGAGTTTATATAGTAAAATATTTGCATGGAGCAATGAAGAGTGATTTCCTAGAAACATCAAATGTATATACTTATCATATATACATATATACATACATATATATGAATGATAGTGTCTAACACAAAAAAGACTGAGTCACTACTGCCTGTATGTATGTGTAATGCTGTTCCATATTATAAGTATTCTGGGTTTGTTCTGCAAGATTACACATCTAAGTGTCTGTTCCTGCCACCAAACCAGATTATAATGACAAAAAATGCATTGAGACTTTTTTATGATTCAATGTTTAGTGAATAAAGGAGCTTGGCGGTTTGTCTGAGGCCATCAGAAAAGCACCCAGTCACTTTCACATTCATGGGCTCACACTTGATATCAGATTTGGCTGTGAATCCGACTTTGACTCTTCTCTTTGTTTAAGAGCCGGTCAAGCCAGGAAACTTCTGAGCTTTTTAATCACACGACTCCACCCAACATGTGCAGCAGTGAGAGGCTTCATTACATAAATAATACCTTTCTGCTATAGATAAATAGTAGATATATAGTAGATTTCTCATTACAACTGTGGAGCTTTTTCAGAAGTTCATAAACAAACAAACATACAAACATAAACACAATCTTATGTTTTGTATGCTTTGCTTAATAACGTCAGCCTTTAGTTATGTGAATTACATGTATCTTCATGTTCAAGCACTTTGTTTATTTTGGTGCACAATCAAAACTTCTTATGTCAAATAATCCCTGTTGCAAAATATAATCCTTATTTTCAAAAAATGTGTAAGGACATAATTGGCACTAGTCAGTGATGAAAGTGCATCTGTATTTCTTCCTCGCTAAAATATTCACTGCTTAGAAAGCAACATTTAAATAAATGAGTACATTTTCATAAAGCCATGATGTGCATAGTCTTCAAAGCTGATGCATTGAAGATAACAAAATTGAGAGTATGCATGACTAGTAACTAAATATTTGTTCAGTCAATTAATGTGACTATGGCCATCATTACATACAGAATACATTATTATGCTGCCTGAAATAACAAGAATAATTTAATACCTGCAATTATACATGTGATTAAAGACCCATTTCACCAGGAAATTAAATTATTCAGCCAATAATTGACAGAGTCACATCCAGTCTTGGTGGTGGACCAAACAATTCAAGGTTTTCCCATCTGAATATCAGAATACAGAGCGGAGCAATTAAATAGACTTTTGTCTCTTCTGAAGGAATATTTTATGATACTGCTGTGTAACTGTAACCAAACACAAGTCATAAAATTAAAATGGGTTTCAAAAATCTCTTTTATCTAAATCTAAATATCTGAAGAACTACAATGTCAAGGATGCCCACTTATTGTTTGTATGTGTGTGTGTGTGTGTGTGTGTGATTGAGAGTATACCTGTTAACAAACAGCTGAATTTTATGTGCTTATAATGTCTTATATGTGCAATGAAACTGAAACACACACAAACCAGACAGCAGAATAAAAATTGTTAAAAGTGAGTCAGCATTATGTATAAAGACGACTGGATGCACCAACAAACATATACAACCTCCACTCTCATCAAACTCTAAGATGATGAAATTAAGAAGAGGACTTGAGAATATATAAATGTATGATTTTTGGGCTGTGAACTACGTTTAGCATCTTAAAAGTCTGAACAGTTTTGTTTTTCCATCACTTCCATTTTCATTTTCCAGCCACACAGGTGATGAATGAATGTTACACATGATGTGTCACATCAGAGTGACACAAGACACACTGCAATAGCATCTCCTCAACACAATTCAAAGACGGACGACCACTGTGATTCCCCCACCGCAACACGTCACATGTCACAACATCCATAAAAGTACAGGAATAGACTGACCTTGAAGGAGCATGTGCACATTGTCAATGTCCAATGGAATGCCTCCATCGTCATCCTCCGCTCCACCTGAAGCCATATGGTCTCCAAGCGCAGCTCAAAACAAACCTCATAAAAATCCAGCAGACATAATTAGTAAATGATCTACTGGAGAGCGATCCACATAACCATAAAGGAAAACAAGTGAACGCATTAGTGTCAAAGTTTCTTGTTCGAAAACACCAATGTTAACCGCCTCCACTGTCTGATTAGTCATGTTAAGAACGCACTCATCCACACCCTAACATTACCACACACACACACACAGACACACGCAGAGATACAAGTACATGCATGCAAACACTCAAACAAAGGCATTGCAGTATGGAGAGAACCGGTAACACAGTGCCATAATGTAGATACATATGCAAAAACAGATGGCTTGCTCACAAATCTCTAACATACCTGTAGCTGAGCTGTAGTCACAGAAGACAGCTACTTTAGTGCATATTACAATGAAGAATAGAGTATTAGCAGTGCACAGTAAATCTCCTCAGCTGTGTCCTTTCATATTGGCGGTGTTGATTCACCGAGTCCCTTCAAATAGGACTTGGCCTTTAGGTCCTCATAACTGAAACAAGGTGCCTCTTCTCTATTGGAGTGTAGCGTCAAATAAGAGTGGAAAGTCCCGCCCACGCCTGCAACTGGATGAAATCACTCCTACAGGCTCTGATATGAACTTTGTACCTTTTGGCTTAAAAGTAATCATATCTTTGTATGCAGAAGCAGAGTATTGTAATTAAGCTGTCTGGAAACTGTCTGGGTTCCCTTTCTTTGTTTTGCTTTTATGCCACTGCAGTAATGTCAAGTCGGGAAGGCATGAAAACTGGGAAATAACTTGTTGTTTGACGCATCCATGTGTAACTGTTTCAGGTCCCTACTGTTGATATCCCAGCTCATGACTCAGCGGTATACAGCACATGATAAAAAATGTAATTCTGCTTTCATTTTCTATCAGTAGGTTTCGTAATGTGGAGAAAGTGGGTGAACCAAAAGTAGATCATGTAACACAGTGACTTTTTTTTTATCCTTGAGTTCAGTGCCAGTGTTTTATTTGTTGATTCACTATGGTGAGTTGGTGGATAGTCTGCAGTGTGCCACAAACAATAGCAGCTGCAGCCTCACCTCACATTCTCACCTCTGTCATGGCAGCGGGACCTTAAAGCAGAACAAGATACTGTGAAAGATGGTTCATCTGTTCCTCTGGAAAGTTTAAAACTGCGTAACGTACTGTAATATCAAGTTTTTTAAAAAAAGCCAAATTTCACCATGTATACAATGTGTGATTCAAATTGAAAATGATTTGGGATGGGGTGAGGGGTGAGGGGTGTGGGGGGGTTGGCAGAGGGTTGGGCTGGAGTGGGGGTGGTGGTTCTCATGTTTCACATTTTGTCAACTGATTTCAGAGAACACAGATTATAAAGTCACAAATTAAAGGAAACTGTTGTCAGGTTTGAACGAGCAGGTGTTGTATGTTAGTCATCAAACTTTGTCATGGTAACGTTCCAAATGTTACATGCCATAATCCCCAGATTTCAGTATTTATGTAAAGCCAAAATGAGCAGTGTTGCAAAGTGACTAAAAAGAGTTATTCAGATATTGCACTTAAGTACAGTTTTGAGGTACTCGTAGTTTACTTAAGTATTTCCATTTGATGCTACTTTATAATTCCACTCCACTACATCTGTCTGACAGCTTTAGTTACTTTTCAGATGAAGATTTGACACCATGGATAATATAACAAGCTTTTTAAAATACAACACATTGTTAAAGATGAAACCAGTAGTTTCCAACCTTTTTGGCTTTTGATGTCTTACAAAAATCAGTGTGTAGTCGGGTCACATTTCAGATGTCTATGAGTTGTTAACAGCTCCACCAAATAGTGATTTTTCCCTCTAAACTTCTCACATGCTTTCATTTCAATAAATGTTCAAATCCAATGATCCAATATTTCACCAAAAAACAAAGATAAGAGAAATAATCCAAAAACTGAAAACAAATTTGTGTATCAAAACTTTCTTTTTTCTTCTTTCCTCTGCCATTAATCATCTCATGACCCTTCAGGTTTATCTGACCCTTTGGAGGGGCTTGAACCCTATTTTGGAAACCACTGGACTAAACTAACTAACTGTATATAAAGTAGTGGAAACTAGCTCCACCTCCAGCAGCTACAACAGTAACATGCTGCTCTAACACTGATGCTTCAGTATTAAGCTAATGACGTCGTATATACTATCAGTCAAGGGGACCAAACCACTACTTTTACTGCAAGACTTTAACTACATTTTGTTGTAATATTTATGTTTTTTAATCAAGTAGGATTTTCAATACAGGACTTTTTAGCCCTACAATGTACCAGTGCACCAGTGAATTACTGTATTGGTACTTTTACTTAAGTAAAGCATCTGAATATTTGTCCCATGACTGAATATGAATATTTTTGTATTTATGTATTGTAATTCTATTTGAATCCTCTAGGTGGAGCCAGTAGATAGATAAGTATTCAGATTGGTGACCGTGTAGCTCCAGTCGGCGGCGCCACAAGCAGCAACATCAGAGTAAAACTACGCAGTGAAGAGCAGAGGAAGCTTCTCTCGCACGACTTTGACGTTTAGCAGCAGCGGCCGGGTTGACCTTCCTCCTGCAGCGTGACAAACTAAAAGGTAAGGTAAAGGTTTGCTCTCATTTAGCAAAGTTTTTGTAATCACAACAGAAACCTTGTTGTTTCTTCACCACAGTTAGTTAAAGTTAAGTTTATACTTACAGTGGTTTTATGTGCCAGCTGGCTTCTTGTTACGGCTAGTCTAACGTTAGCATTCCCTATGCGTGTAAAGCATAGGAGGTTGCTAATACGCTAGAAAGGGGCTAATTATTGATTCAGATACAACTACACAAATTAAATGAATACAGTGTGGATATTAGATACATGTCTGCTTGTAAATATCCTCTTCTTTTGTGTGACCGACTTATATACACGCTAACGCTAACTTAGAGATAGGTTCGAGCTTGTAATGTTAGCAGTAACATTAGCATTTAGCATTAGCCGTTATTTTCAGTTTAGGTAAGTCAGCTAACTTAATAGACACATCAATTAAAAACAATGACTCTTATGCTACTGAAAGTTTGAGTTCAGAAAACAGAAGTGGTGCAATGTTAACTTTTCTTTTCATCTGTATTTCCTCTGCGGCCAAAGTCATTAGCTAGGCCTGACACAGCTGAGGGTCAATGGAGCATTCTGGGTGCAACAACCAAGTTAATTTCATGTTGAATAATTGTTTGAATGAAGGAACCTGTTTCTCAAGTTTAGGTCGAGTCAAAATTAGTGCAGTCTAACGTATAAAATGCATTGCACCAAAAAATATGAACTGTCATCATTACTGAAATATCTGAACTTAAGACAGTGCTTTCAGGAGCAAGACATAAGTTAAATGGTATCATTGTGAATGAAGTCTGGCGTGCTCTTGCATGGCACTTTGGTCAAGGTCTTCTGATGTTCTAGTCATGTTTGTACTATATATACTTGAGGTTATGTCATTGTGCTGACAGAGAGTACATGGACTCTCCTTTGACTATATTGTTGCTTTCTCCCACAGATGGCTGGACGCGCATTTGCAAGTTGGTGGTCCAAAATGAGCCCTTACTACACTAAGGCATACCAAGAGATGTGGGTGGGTCTCGGCATTATGACCTACCTGTACTACAAAGTTTCCTATGGAGGTGAGTTCAAGTTTTACTGACCTGTACAGTACGTTGAAAATCTGTATGCATGTAAACTGAATATGGGGAGATGTAGTTGGTCTTAAAAGTTGTTTTTGCACAATATAACATCATCTTGTAGTTGCATTATCTTAGTGATTTGAATAGATTGAAAAGCAATCACTCCTTGCACTTTGTGCAGGATGAGTTGGATAAATCTGTAAACATCAGCGATAAATACAGAAGACAACTCACCTCAGTGTCTGTACAATATATTGTAATATATGAACACTAAAGTTGGATACAGGTTTGAATTAAAACTGGTTCTCATAGTGCTGAATAAATGCCATGATCCTGTATCATTAAACACTGAAGCTGTCAGCAGCTCCAGCTGAGTCACTGAAATATATTTTAATGCAGTGTCTCAGTGGGATGGGTTAATGTGCCTAGTAACTTTCATTCTTTTCTTTATGTTGTGTGTTCTGTGTTATTAATACTATAACACTTTGAGTTTCAATATGGATGAAAAATGTTTTTCAAATTAAATGTAATAATATTAATAATATAATTTGTTTTTTTTCCCATTTCAGGCAAGAAAGCTGTGAAGGACAGTAAGTAGTTTAACATTTTGTTAATCCAATTTCAGTTTTATATAATTAGGGCTGGACATCATGATTATATATACTGTGATACCATATTCATTTGTTAATTTTGCCACATGCCATGGTGGTATCCCTTTAATAACCCTGATCTCTGGGTGTATTGTGGGCAATTTATCAGGTATTTAATGTGCTGGATTAGTTAAATAGACATTCCTGACTGGTTATTTTATTTAGGCTATTTATTTTCCAGATAATGTACCTACGATGTCATTATGTACTGTAGATATCATGATACAGATAATATAAGATTACTCATACCATGATGGTGAATATTATCCATATTGCACATGCACTTCCTGGATTACAGCCAAAGTGACTCTGTAGTCATGTAGATCTCATCCTGACCAGAGAAATCTTTTTTTTTTTTTCCATAGTTGTGTCAGGTTAATAAATGTAATGCATGCCTCCAGCATCCAGCTTGTGTACTTTGAGATATTTTGTGCACAGTCTACAGTCTAGTCATGTCGAAGGGTGAAGATAAGTATATGAGTTTAACACACAGGTGTTAGAGTGGTTAGGTTAGCCGTCAGTCATTATCTTCATCTGTTATGTGATTGTTATGTCACAGATTAGTTTTGTGGAGGGCCGTTGCAGCAGTGAACATGAGCTGTTAGATATTGTGCAGTTACATGTGTTTCCTCTAGATGTCACTGACTAACAGTTAATCCTGCCATCACTGCGAAATCAGTCTGAGTGATCCCGTTTTCTAAAGCATACAGCTACAATAAAGGGACTGAATGTGTATTTCCAGTTTTCAGTTATGAGGTTAACTTTTACTTTAAAGGATAACTTTTATGTTTTCATTCTGTTCATCATTGACCACAGCTTTGTCTTTCATCCAGATTGAGTAGGTAATGTTTTGGTGCTCATGCTTGGTTTGACAGCTTGTATTAAATCAAGTTGTCATTAAACATGTCATTTTCTTCTCTTCTCTATTTGCAGAACCAGCCCATTAAGCTTTCCATCATGCTGACCGCCCCCTTCCACCTGCTGTTAAATAATGTCCCAGAAGTCCAGCTTCATGTCTGAATTTTTGTTAATATGGAACAAATAAAGTTGTTAACCAGATTTTTTTTGGTCATTTCATTGTTTGCTTTTTTTAGAGTCCGTTTTGTAGCATGATAGCTTAAGTTTAGCCAAATGAGATTTTTCATGCAGCAGTGACTGCAGACATAAAAAAAGATTGAGAATTAACATTCACGTCTTTGAAAAACATTGTGAGCAGATTGTGTTTGTGTCTCCACAAACACATTGACCCATTTGTGTATTTATAATTTATTTTTATGTGACAAATACATCTTTTGTATCAACGTACTGCCTTTACAGTTATGCTTAAGGGTGTACAAGTAAGACTTATTGCATATTTTCTAGTGTCTTAACACCTTATACCATCAACACATATTAGTTTACATTCAGCACTGACAGTGTGTTCACATTATACATGCACTGTTAAATCTCCAATGACTATATATGGATATAACTTGCTTTATTTTGCAGTTATGTGTTGACCACAAACGCAAACATGGCAAAGATTAATCAATAACACATTAGTTTAAGGAACTGCTGCATCCCAATTTGGTGTCTTGCTCAATGCTACGTCCTTTAGGGGGAGGAGCAAAATATAGATATTGTTTTTATCAACACTCTGGGTGGTTCAGTTCAGTTTATATGGCTCCTTGGGAAACTGTATACTCTAGTGTTTCAGTGTTTATTGTATCCTGTTGTGGAAGTAAAATTAATGAGTGAACTATTTATGGTCAATGCATCACAGCTTGGGTTTACATTTTAACTAAGTGAAAAGTGAATATACCACAGCGCTGCCAGATTTGGTGCTGAGTGGGTGTTGTTGATCGATGGAGTTTTCTTGTAAATAAACAGACGTTATGTTTACTTTTCAGTTTTACTCACCGAAATGCAGCGTCCTTGATGTCAAACTAACATGATGAATGCATTCCTTTCCTTGCAAAGCATATTTTTTATTAAAGGGGAACTGTGCATAGTTGGTAAATTGCCTCATGTGATGTCACTTGAGGAAGTGTCAGTGGGAGTTCAAAACTACAAGTTTGAAAATGGAGGAAATGTGGGGATGTGCAGTTAGCAAACCCTGCTTTTCATCTCTGCTTGAGCCTAAAGGTTTGAGATTCCATGATGAGCTACAGCTGCTATGAGCATAAAACATACCCGAATCTGCAAATCGTGCAGTCAGCGGTCCGATTGCATTGTGGGTAATTTAGGCATCGGGTTTTGACAAGGAAGAAGACGCATGGAATAACAGATGCTATCTCTGCTTCTGCTGCACTGATTTTGATACTTTTTTTTTTAACAGTCCATCTTAGTTGAACAATATATTAGGAGTGCAATGCTAAACATTATTGCAACACTGCCTTTTCTGGTCCATTGCTGCATTTCTTGGCTGTTACAGCCACCTGTAGATCATTGGAATAGTGTGAAACTGTGAATGCCGCCACCTGCTTGTATGTTTACCCATGTGTGGGTGCACAAGACAAACTAAATGCAGACCCACTCATAAATAAACTGCTATGTAGCACTTCTAGAGTTCAGATATTCCACATGGTACCTTTAAAAAAAAAAATTGACAGTTAGGCCCTAATGGTTAATTTACCATGGTAGTTTAACATCGGTTATGTCATTCTTTTGAACTGTCACTCTAGATTATGGCATGAAGCACTGTAGCATCACAACTGCTGTGTTGGCAAGAATCAATATCAAATGAATCAGTTTCTGTTTACAGTTTGGTTCATTGAACTGAGAGTGAGTTGACCAGAATCCTGCCTGGGGCAGAGGTTTAGTGCTGGATGAAGAGTTGGATAAACAGATTCCACTTCAGCAGCATCACTACTGTCTACATGTGCTGGTGATAAAACTGATTTTTACATGTGTGAGTACTGTACACCTGTTCAGTGGGTTAGAAATCAATGTCAAGTCTCTGAAGTTCATCTTGAACTGTTGGACAAGTTGACTTGTTTGAACACATTATATGTTCAGTTAGAAACAATAGAGCAGACTTAAGTTTGAAAACATAAAATCCACCTCAAAACAGGCAACAGATACAGGAGTTTCTTTGTAGAGTTGCTCCACTGAGATGAATTGATTTCTTTTTGCAGGAGGAATGAGATACCGGTCTGGTGTGTAGGCGTTTGTTCAACCACAATACTGCCTCATTAAATAAATGTCTGGAGGTGCTGTCATGGCAGCTTCCTGGTTCTGGTGCCAAGCTTATCATCACAGATGCCCAAATGTGCACAGTACATCCTCCATAGCTCCTTAGGTCAAGAGAGATTTTCTGTAATTAAGTTTGAGGACAGTATACCTAGCAGTAAGTAATATTCAGCTATTAAGCGATTATTTTCCTTTTATTCATTTATTAATATTATTACTTCAATTAGTCGTTTGGTCTATAAAATGTCAAAAAAATAAAGAAAAATGTTGATTACTTTTTTCCAAAGCCCAAGGTGACATCCTCAAATGTCTTTGTTTGTCTCAATCAACAGTCCATAACTCAAAGATATTCAGTTTAGTGTCATAGAGGACTCAATAAACCAAAAGAATATTCACATTTGAGAAGCTGAAATCTGAGAATTTGTACGTTTGACTCAAAACAATTACTCGATCATCAAAATAGTTGGTATTTATTTCCTGTCAACTTAATTGTTGCAGCTCAAATTCACTTAAAATGTCAAATGTGAAAGGATTCATGATGCATTATGCTGGAAAATGTCCCACGTGTTATACTGTTATACAATATATCATATTACTGAATTATTTATACTGATGCATTATTGTGTAAACAGCTTGAGCTGATGTAAAACTCTTCTTGCTGTAATCATTCCTCCTGTCCATACTGACCATTAGAAGATCCTTCATAATGCATTTACAATGTAAGTGATGGGGGACAACATCCACAGTCCTCCTTCTGTGTAAAAATTTAGATTTAAAAGTCTATCTGAAGCTAATATGAAGCTTCAGCTTCCAAATGAGTCAAATCAAGTGGATATCTTTCAACATTACAGTCTTTTTAGTGCCAAAGTCTTTCTTTTTGTTACTATACTTCCACTGCTGCTCAACAGGGAAACACAAAGAGGGAATTTGATGCTTAAAAAGACTGTAAATGTGTCAGATATCCACTTGATATGACTAACTCAGTCTGCTGAAGACTCAAATAACAACTCATCAACTTTTAAATGTGTTTTTGCACAAAATTCCTATGTGGACACACTGTGGCTTTTGGCTTCCATCACTTACACTGAAAGCATATTTGAAAGGAATCATTCAGGGCTCCTGACTGTTCCTTTAAGACAGGCTTGAAAAATTGTGAACCTGTCCTTAAATCACCAGCAACGCATTGTATTGATTTTGTGTGAAAAATCTTAATTTGCAAAGTGACGAGTGGGCTAATCATAACTTTGAAATGAATGTACTGGAGTAAAAGTACACATTTGCCTCTTAAATGTAGTGGATTAAAAATGGAGATGGAAACTCACTAATTACAAGGAATGGCTAGATCTACTTTTTCCTCTATAGTATAATTATAAAAAAATCTTTTGTTTGACTTTGATATTTGGTTCATGTGTATGTGAGGGGAGGACAAACACCAGTGGTGGAAGTGAATTCAGATCCACAAGTAGCAATATAGCAATGTAGAAATACTCCATTACCAGTAAAAGTCCTGCATTAAAAACCCCACTTAGATAAAAGTATATAAGTATAACAGCAGAATATAGCCTAGTTAAAGTAATAAAGCAGGTGTTTTCAAAGACTGAGACTGTGGGCCTCCCCTCAGACAAAGCTTGGAAAAAGGCGCCCCTCACCCCCCTTCATTTACTTGCATAGTTTCACTCAATTCCTGGAGACCTATAGGGACATGATTATGTTATTTGATCAAATAGATACTCAACAATTCAACTGAAATAGCCTCATATAGCTGTTTGACATAAAGTCAGACGACACCAAACACATAAAAAGTCAGTCCTAAGACATTTGTTAGTTTCTGACTCTGTCTCTGGGTAAGACAGTGAAACTCTCCCAAACTACTGTATCTCTGAACTATAACCAGATCACACACATTTCGACTATTCTACATTATCTCCCTCTGATAACTAATGTAATTTTTCACTTCCATTCACTGAGCCTCCCCTGCAACTGTTAAATAAATGTAGTGGAGTAGAAAGTACAATATTTCCCTCTGAAAAGTAGCATCAGTACTTGAGTAAATGTATTTAGTTACTTTCCACCACACTGAGTGACAGAGAGAGAGAGAGAGAGAGAGAGAGAGAGAGAGAGCTCGCGCTCCCTCCCACCGCTCGTGCGCACCGACTGTGACTGCGCTCCCTCTTCTTTCCTACATTCAAACATGGCGAAACTCTTTGCCATTATACCACCTCCATCACCTTCCTCCTCCTCCTCCTCCTCCTCCTCTTCTTCTTCATCGTTATCACCACCAACATCATTGTCATCATCATCATCACCATTATCTCCGGTACAGTGATGACCCGGGAGGATGGAGAAGTTGTCGGCGAGCCTGTCGGAGATCACTTGGAGCCCGTTGGCGCTGCCGTTGGACGCAGTGGTCAGCAAGTTCCGCCTGCCCACTCTGGTCCGCCTGGCCCACGGTAAGAGTCAGACCACCGGCACGGCCGTTAAAAACGAGTCTCGACTGTTTGCTTCCTTTGACAACTGTTATCTAACTCTGACGCTCCTTCGTCGCCTCAGTGCAACACCAGAGTTAAGATAATATCAATGAGAAATAATGATTAATCAGGTCGTCCGCACAGGAAAACAAAACAAAAAAGTCATTTATCGATGGCAGTGTGTTTCTGAGGGGTTTATGTGAGGAAAAACGACGTGGGGATGTTGGAACAAGTGTAGCAATTTACTGAGGAGTCAGTGGAGTGTCAGGTTGCCAGAAATCAGTCAAGCTTCCGGTCGACACGTTCAAAAATAAATCCGTACTGTTAGAATATTTAATTAGGAAAAACTATTCATGGTGGAAAAGTTTCACTCTAAATAAATAGTTTAAAGGCAAGGCAGTTTTATTTGTAAAGCATAAAGACAAGATGTAATGAATGTCAAGTGTTAATATGGAATAAAAAGATAAACGAGTGTTGGGTTGTCTGCTTGCCCAGCTACCTACAAGTTGTCATCTAACTTTGCCCCCCCATCACTTACATTGTAAGTGTATTACGCACACGTCAGTATGAGCATGAGGAATGATAACAACTAGAAAAACCTTGTCCAATGTTCATTTGGATTCCTGACTGTTGTTTGAAGACAGACTTGAAAAATTGTGAACCTTTTCTTTGAATGTCACACACTGCGTATACTGTACACTTTTATTCACCACTGCGGGCAGTCTGTGAGGTTTTATACTAAATAATAGACCGCTGAAGAAATGAGCAAGTCTCTCTGCTGTTTATGAGACTGTATTTCACTTTTAAATGTTAATTACTCTTACTCTTTATATATTATATATTCACCAACACATTTTAACATAGAAATCAGTTACATTCCCACCAGAAGAAAATGATGCTTCTGTATATGTAGAAGTCACCTTTGACAAAACATTAGAGAAGTTCAGTCACTAGTAGTTTCAACTTATACATTACTCTAACATTTTTAAAATGACAGTTGATTGAGACAAGAGACGTTAGCCGCAAGTTCCGCGCTCTTACTCTGAAAACACTACTTCCGTCAGTATTTTGGTTCATTCTGGCTACCTTCACGCAGCGCTTTATACTCTGACATCGACTTTTCCTAGTTAACGCCAATCGACTGCCTTGCATAAGAGAGTCATCATGTAGTCCGACATTTGCGTTCATTTTTCCATTCATGCGTTTTATGTTTTTTTTTGTTTTGTTTTGTTTTTTGCTGCCAAAGTGAATCTCTGCTCCTCCAGATTTAGGGTCTTCACTTTGGGAACGGGTGATGGGTGTCATGGCCAAAGTTGTTCCAGTCCAGAGCTGCCCGAAAAGCCACAAAGTGTCTGTTGTGCTGCTGAAGTGCTGCTCAATTCTTTTCATATGTAAATGCTGTAATCTGTCGGTGAATGTGGTGAATACTAACGAGCAGCAGACGAGGAGGAAAATCTCCCAAGTTTGAGTCTCGGGACAAAAGCGCGCACCCGACCCGTGTCATCATGATCCCCCACCCGAAAATTACGCACCTTACTTGTGACGGCGCGCGTGTGCATTATAGAAGGAGAGCGAGAGAGAGAGAGAGCACCCGTAGGTGTTTATTAACTGCACTGTAGTTACCCCACAGATGCCTGCTTGTTTGCACAGCCTGCCAACCCAGATGGTGGTTAGTTATTTACAACAGCCCATGATGTCAGCACTTCGTTAAAGTTTTTTTTTCTTCTTCATTTCATATTATCAATTACAAACAACAACAGTTTTATCTTTATGGAAACATGGTGGTTCAGTTGTGCAGTGTGTGTGTGTGTGTGTGTGTGTGGAGTAGGGGGCTGTAATTGATTGAGCTGGAGGCTTTCTTTTCAGAACAACCACTACAAACAGTCACATATGAGGCAAAACAGTGTCAGTTCACCCAAATCACATTAAAACAATTACCCTAAGGGAGTTTTGTGTTGTAAAATTGTCTCAGTCAATCGAGATTATTAACTTACTGCATGCGCTTAAGTGGGAATGAGGGTTTTTTTTTTGTACTTTCACAAGACATACAGCAGCTCCAGTGAAGATAAAACCAATGCATCTACAGTTCTCCAAACACTCATATTACTATCTAAGCTTTCTATCAAGCAGACCTTTGTTAGATTGCAATAAATCAATTGGATGTTTGTAATGGAGATAAGTGTGGAGGTTTTTTTTATTTATTTTCATTTGACTCATTTGTATATCTAAAGTTTTCGACCAGTAACTCCAGAAATGGTAGGAAATAATCCTGAGTAGCACTAAGCATGACATTGTTATTTAGATGTTGTGAGAAATGTCATTCCTCTATACTTTTGACAACGGTTAACAAGAGTAGTGGCAGCCGTCTCTGCAACAGATAACTTTGATACAAACTCAAAACACTTGGGATAAAAAGGGAAAAAAAAGTGTTCTGCGATTCAGATAAACTTATCCTTTAACTTAAACATGCTCAGACAACTCAGACTAATCTGAGACACGCCGGCATGAGTATGATGTGAATCCCAAGTGTCCAAACTCCCAAAAAGGAAGCAAGGTCCGTACATGTCGAATAAAAGCCTTTTATATTTTCAGATTATGATCCCTCATCATCTGTCATGTGTGTCCTACATTCAGCCATCCTTCGACATGATTGTTTGACTAAAAGGTTTGACAGAAACATCTATCCATCAGCAACCCGGCCGAGAGGATGGCCATCCATGTGATCGGTGTGTGAGTCTGTGAGTGTGAGAGAGAGTGAGAGGGAGCTGTGTGTGTGTGTGTGTGTGTGTGTGTGTGTGTGATTGAATTGTACCACTGTGCTATCAGCAGAAATCAATGCTGTTGTGCTGATGGCTCTACTGAAAGCAATGTGTGTGTGTGTGTATGGGGGCTGTGTAATAGCGGGTTGCCAGCTACATAGCGGGGTCCTGATGAGTAGGTTAGGGGTGGTGAACCGTCACTGATGGTGGTAATTATGGACACTGAATCCTGAATGTGTGTGTGTGTGTGTGAGTGTGTGTGTGGTGGGGTGTTTTAGTGTTTTTCTATTGCTAAGCTACTTAATGTGACCTTAGAAATAAAAAAAAAAAACCTGTTGTTTCATCAGCCCTGAGGCAGGTAGACTATTTGTTTGTGGCTAATCCATTTGTGTGTTTGTGTGTGTGTGTGTTCCAGGTGAATGTGTGGAGGGTCTGTCGGAGGAGGATGTGGTGCTGTTACACTCCTGTCGTCAATGGACCACAGTGACGGCCCACAGCTTAGAGGAAGGACACTACGTCATTGGACCCAAGATAGACATCCCTCTGCAATACCAGGGTGAGCGTGTGAGCCTGCGCGCGCACACACACGCGCACACACACACACACACACACACACAAACACAGAAACTGCTTTTTACACCAGTGTGGACAAGCATATGTTTCATCCTAAACCTAAAAATATCAATTTCCCCATGTCCATTTTCTCTAGAGGGAAAATAAACATACAGTTTTGTCACAAGGTCAAAATTTTCCAGTTGTTTTTTTTTTGGTGGAGAATTCATGTCTCATCAGGGGTTAGCAAACAAAGCTGCTAACAAATATATAGTAGACACACTAGCATCAAACTGATACAGTGATAGTGGCAAGTCATGTTATCTGATGTGTTGATTGATTCAAAAAACCTGCAATGACTTTTAAGTAATTTTCTCTCTTTTTGTTCAGTAAAACTTGATTTTATTTGATTATTTGGTTAACGACAAGACAAGTCTTAGAATTACCACGGCTGTTGAGTGAGGTCGTTCCCCCTGTACTAAAAATAAAACATAAAGTTCAAGTTCAATACTTAATTCCCATGTCAACCAAGCTGCTAAGAATTTGTGTCAGTGCAGCTCAGATAGACTACAGGAACTGGAACAGCGAGCAACAACTGGACAGAGCAATAAAATATAATCACAATATAAGTTTAGTGGTATGTTTGGTGACTCATCATGTACGTGATATATGTGACTGGTGGGTAGATATGAATGTGTGAGTGTGTGTGTCTGTATATATTTGCCTACAAATACTTAAATACTTATGGCACCAGGTAGAGACATAGCCCACTAAGTCCAAGTGGAGTCTCCCCAATGGGATGAAACCTGAACAAACAACAGTCCTCCAGTGGGACAGTCATTAAAAACACATTATAGCCATTTAAGTAACATTAAAGATCCCTAGGTCTCTAAATATAGCAATCATGCCATATGGAATATTTATATTTTAATATTTAAATATAAACATCAGAAGGGGTGTTTCTTCCTCACTAGCTTCAGTGTAAAACTGTCCACCATCATTCAGTGCTTTGCACCATATAAATTTCATGCACCTTAAGGCACAAAAGCAACTCCTTGTGTTAAAGTTACTATAAGGAACATTCATTTTGTGTTGATTTTGAGCCGCTGCAGACAGAAGCAGTAATGCTTTCCCAAAATAAACACTGCATTTCCCATAAGCACCATCGCCTCATGTCTTAAAGATCTTGGTTAGCGCGTGCATTTGTTTTGGAAGCCAGTGAAGGAAAGACGCTATTTATTTGTAATACTATTTTTCTTTTATAGACACAGCTGTTTGCAGGATGCATAGCGATGAGGTAATGTATGTATTTGTGCCTATTAAGATGAATAATTGTAATAATTGTAACAGATTCACTGGTGGTAGACATTAAGAATAACTAAATAGAAAAGGCCAATCTTCTCGCTGATGGTGTCACTTGCTTATATAGGTCGTATAGCCAGCCAATATATTCATAACCAGATAAAAGTTCCTTATAGTAACTTTAATCTTCTTGTAAACCTGTCTATAGCTTTAAATAAGAGCTGGAACAAGTTGGTATAGATACATATAATACTGTCAGAAAGTGTGTAGTAAGAACAATCTTGAAGACATGCACTTCGCTTTTTGGTGGGAGGTGGTCAGGAAGACCTGTTCAGTAAAATATACAACCTTTTACCACTTTACTGGGGGTTATGTGTTGGACTATTTCTCAGCTTTGACCAGTTACTGCCTGGAGTCTTTGATGGTTGCCTGGCAACTGGTCCTGGCCAGCAAAAAGTCTGGCACACAACCCCCCTGTAAAACGGTGAATTGTTGTTTTGACACAAGTAAAATGTGTTAATTAGTGAGCTTTAGAAGTGCTGGTTTGCAGATTTTGTTAGCCTTTAACAGATCCAGGCTCTGTTTCCAGTCTTTACGCTAAGCTAAGCTAAGCTAACCGGCTGCTTTCGCCAGCTATATATTTACTGGACAGACATGAGAGTGGTATCCATCTAATTCTCGGCAAGAAAGCGAAAGTCTTTTACCAAAAGATCAAACTATTCCTTTAAAGCTACTTAAGGGGAAACAAAATAACTTAAGTGTAACAAGTGTGAATTGGTTGATTATATTAAAACTCAAATGAAATTGTTTTTTTTTTACAGCATGGACAGGGTCACATTTTAAGATAATGAATATTGGTACATAAAATCAGACCCAAACTTTAAACCCAACATGTAAATAAACCCATACACACACCCACTTCAGCCCACCTTCACATAACCAACCAGCAGCTGTAGATGTGACCTTCCCTGGCTCTTGCCCATTGACTTGTCGTCTTCCTGCTGAATGACTCTAGTCAGTATGACCTCACCGGAGCTTATCCCCACAACCCCATTGTTCTGACCGTCCAACCAGTCACATTATTCGCTGTGTAACTGGATCTTAATGCCTCCTCTCCGTTGCTTCCTCCACTGATGGAGCGCTGATGTCACCTCATACTAGTGCCGCCACTCAGGCTCCTTTTCCGAAGAATGAAAGAAGATTTAGGTCAGAGGGGGGCTATGTTGAGATCATTGCCATTTTAGACTTTTCAGCATTTCACAAGGGAAGCATCTGACTGCCAGTGTTGCCAGTATTACAAGCAATTATCCACGTAAACAGCTGAAAGTCAGACAATGGTGATAACAAATACACTGAGCACACAGTGCTACTAGAAGTGAAAACCTCTGCATCATACCTTTATGACAGTTTATCGCTTTACCGTCTGGGAACTATAAGTAATAAAAAAGTTCAGGAACTCCAAAAGTTATATGAACAGGATTGTTATTCTCTTCTTGCCTGACCTCAAGAACTATGAAGATAAGGCAGATTAGGACATTATCTCAGACATTAATCTTTTTATAACCCTGTCACAACACTCAGAGTTGACAGAGTGATCTATGACCACACGTGCCTAACGTGAAAGTTCAAAAGACTTTCTCATTCCAGGTTTACCATCTTTAAAGATACGAAGCCACAACTAAAAGTATTCCTGATTTATTTGGTTTTTGCTTCTCCTTTTTTTTTTTTTTTTACATGTAACATTTCCGTCCTTCAAACAATTACGAGTGTTTGAAAAAGGCCCACGTATTTGTTTGTAGCTGATTTATAACGTTCGTGGCTGGGACTTTTTTAGGAGTCTAATAGCTCTGAGTAAAAGCCTTATAAGGTTTGCCACAGAGTGCCTTCAGTTTGGGATTTGGCAAAATATGGGATAAGCCTGAAATGTGGTTTCTTTTCAATTGTGAACCATTTATACAAGCATTCTGGTAGATAAGACATTTATGACTAGTTTTAGGACTACCTTTGTATCTCTTCAAGTGCGACAGGTGAACCGCTGTTTAGTGAGAGGCCGTCATCTCCGATAATGAGCTAATGTCTGTGTGATGACTTCATACAGGAAGTCTAAATAAGCTTAGGAGGAGAGCAATATAGGTTGTCCCCGGGGATGGACAACAGGATGCTCCCTCCTCTTTCTCTCTCTCTCTCTCTCTCTCTCTCTCTCTCTCCTGCTCCTCTGTATAGTAAGAGGCAAGGATGACTGAAGTGTAGAGGACAGAAAAGCTGAATGATCCCTTGTCATGAATGGGTTTCAGGGAAGCAAGTGGCGCCACAGCCTGCCTTGTAATGCACGGCCAAAGCCTTGTGTGTAGGAATAGCTACACAAGTGTCGTTATTTAATAGCAACTTGTTAATATGATGTCAAATCTCTGCTCTTTTGGTAACATTTGAGGTCTCGTTTCTTGCTGAATAATCCTCTTTTTTGTAAAGGTTTCCAGGATGGAGCTGGAGTTTTCTTTGGTATAGTGGTAAAACCCTGTTTCATTTCAAACCCCTGTTCAGTCTGTCACTTTTTTTCTTTTTTTTTTTTTCTTTCTGGAAGGGGGTGGTGGGTTGTGTTGAAAAGTAGCACTTGCTAGTATTGTTCGGTGGGTGGAAGCTTTTTATCCTGGGGGCTCTGTTTGAATTGGAAGGTGGGGGGTTGGAGGGGAAAGAAGGGTTAGAGAGATGGAGGGAGGGAGGGAGGGAGGGAGGGAGGGAGGGAGGGAGGTGCTGGCGAGGAGGAGGATGGTGGCGGAGAGTTTGGTATTCTGCTCTGCCTCCCAGACAAAAAAACTTTCTCATCTCTTTTTCCCTCACACACACACACACACACACGCACGCACACACACACACACACACACACACACACACTTTGACTCTGTGAGAAAAAGGAGGAGTCTTCGAGGGTTATAGTCGTTCAATACGACCATAATGACCCAGAGAGTCAGCTGAGTAACTGGTAAATAAGAGTAAAGAATAATGTGTTCACGAGTCAAAATGTAAATGAAATGGTTCTTCACATCATCAAAAAGTGGTACAAAACAAAAAAAAGTGAACAGTCTCAAGAACACGATCACAGTCAGTGGACTGCAACACTGCCTGGTTTCTATATCCGGAGTGCATGAGTGTGAAAGATTTACAGACGGAAGAGGGGATGAGCAAAGGAAAGAAAGAATGAAAGGGGGAGAGAGTTGTGTGTGTATGTGTGAGTGTCTCCATGGTGATGTGTCTCTGCTCTGCGTGAGAATGGGGGTCCTTTATTGGTTGCCATGCCAACCCCGTCGGCTGTTGATTGGCCGTGAGCTGGTGCCAGGTCATAGGTCACGGAGGTGTCTTTGTATTCTTCTCGTCCAAACAGTGTCTACTGCGGATGTGTGTTTGAAGTAAGACTGTAGGCAGTCAAAGAAAGCTGTAAAGAACAAAAGCAACTTTTTTCTTCTCCTTTTCCGTACCTTTCCTTCCCTTTCCTTCTTTTCATCTACTCTTCTTATTCTACCCCTCTTCCCCTTCCTTCTCCTTCCTTCTCTCCCCTTTCTTTCATCCTCCTCTTCCTCCTGTGCTCCCTTCACTTTATTTGTCTTCTTGCAACTTAATTCGCTGTCCTCCTCCCACAATAAATTCCATCCTTCCTTTTCCTCCCTTCTTCTTTTTCGTCCTGTTTATATTCTCCCTGCAGGAAAGTTCAAGCTGTTGGATGAAGACCGAGACATCAGGGATCCAGTCCAGTATTTCTCCAGTGTGGAGGAAGTCGCTGGAGTCTTCCCCGACCGGGTCTTCGTCATGGAGACCATCACTTTCAGCGTCAAGGTTCGCCCTCTGTCACTTCTGCATAGATGCACATGTGACGCGTTTCCGATTCCGATTCAAATCCATGTGTGTGTGTACGCTGCAGGTGGTTTCAGGGGAGTTCAGCGAGGACAGTGAGCCCTACAGCTTCACTCTGCAGGCTGGAGATGAGCTGTCACTCATGGGGAAGGCGGAGCTTCTGTGTGCCACGCCCTCGAAGGAAAAGACAGGACTGAGCGCGCTCTTGAGACGCTTGGGGAAGACTCCCCGAAGTAAGTGGTGTACACAGTCCACCTGATGAAATTTACTCATGGTTTGTGGTCAAAAGCCAGGACAGGAAGTAGCGCAATAAACTACATAAACTAAACATAAACTACAGGAGCTTGCACCATTAGTGGCCTAACAACAACAGTCTGCAAAGCTGTGCATTACACTGCATATGATATTATCCTACCATCTTGGTCTATGCTGTTTTTTTTTGTTTGTTTGTTTGTTTTTCGCCATGCAGTTATAAATAAACAATATTTCCCTTAATGAGAGGTTAATCCCACCCCTTCTTTTAAATGAGCCTCTTGATTTCAATGGGGGATCAAAGTTCAGTCTGATTGAACTCTGTCCAGACTGAATGAAGTGGGTTAATTCACGATTGGAAGCGATTGTGTCTTGCCCCATTTCAAATACACATGAATGGGAGGTGAATTTTGGTCTCACTGCACCATAAGGCCAAACTCAGTGTGTTGAGCTGTTTAATATATATGCAGTCCTATATCAGTGGTTATAGAGAGTGAAACAGGATTTCCTGAGTCCTGTTTCTGAAGTAAGAAACTCTTATTCAAAATCACATTGATATTTGTAATAACGCAAATGATGTTAATGACTAAAAGTCGGCTTCCACACAGAGATGTTCACATTCTTGAAAGAAATGCAGTTTGGTTGTTTTGTTTTTTAACATTTCTATTTTCGGCAGCATTTAACAAGCACCATTTCCTGCACACCCAAGATTATCACAGATTAAAGGTCCCCCGACGGACAAACTGAGGCTAGTTGAGTGTCATGCTATTAGAATCGACAGGCTGGGCCAAACGTTTCTTTTAAACAGCAGAGAAATCAGCTAAGAAGTCGGAAAAGATGATAAAGGTCATTGGAAATAAAGGCGATAAAGGGAAGAGGAGAAAAACGGAACACATTTTTTCGAGTGCAAACGACTTAACGGTGGTTTAACTTTCTCCTTGTTAAAATCAGGAAGGGTTCAACTTCTCATAAAAAGAATACTCGCAGTTTCTTAGAATATAGATCGAGATAGAGATTGCAGAGTGACAGAAGCTGCTAGCCCATTATCTTTGATGTTACTTCAATTCTCCAGACATTCATTAAAAAAATTAGAGGGCAATACTGCATGTGATGATAACTTAAGGATAACTTCAGGTATTGAAAAATCTCAAAATGTTTAAATCTTTAGTTCTGGTAACTCTTTGACCGCTTGCTTTTCCTCCTCAGGTAAAACTCCCTGCCTGGTCTGCATGAACCATCGCACCAATCAGAGCGTCAGCCTGCCTTTTGCCTGCCGTGGACGCTTTTGCACACGATCCCCTTTGGAACAGGGCATGCTGGGAGGAGAGCATACGGTGCGCAGCATCATTGAAAGGGTTCGACTCCCTGTCAACGTTTCGGTGCCGTCACGGCCGCCGCGAAATCTCTATGACCGCCATGCGGTGCGAGAGGGCCACCGCTACAAGCTGCTCAACATCGTCAGCAAGACAGTGGTGCTCTGCATGGTACTTCGCCGACAGGAAGTCTCCCCCTCCCACTTCCTGCTGCTGCGTTGCATGCCCCGCTTCAACGTGGCTGAGGCCTCTGTCCACACGGCGGCACTGGAGAGCCTGCTGCTACGACACGCGTTCGACCCCGACGCCTACTCTCGTGCTGTTCGAGAAACCCGGCCGGAGCTGGAGTGTATGACGGAGGAATGTGTGAGCCCGCGGCGCTCTCGCATGTGCGTGACGGGTCAGGACTCTTTGGCGCCGGCGCTGCAGAGGCTGTCGATGTGCGGGTATGGGGGCGGGGTTTCGGACAGCCTATCACAGCGCTGCAGGGACTCTCTCGGAGACCGGATGGGGGAAGGGCCAGGTGAGGAAAGGGAGTATATGACTCCTGAGTGGACTGAGGCTGAAATGAGGACCAGTGAGGAGATCCCTTATGAGGAACTTTGGACCAATCAGAATGCAGAGGGCTTAGGAAAGGAGCCAAACCTCATCTCCTTTCATTCGTCCTCCTCATTGGACGGTTCTCTTGGTACCGTGGTGACAAGAGTATCCACCCCGCCACCTGTACCTCCAAAATCTGATGCTGTGAGTTTCTCTCCTTTCCTTCTGTCTTTCCTTTCATCTCTCTGTTTCTCATTTCTTCTGGCCAAGACAGCATCCGGTTGTTAAAAGTGAGGAGGCCAGGCTTCAATTATTCATATATTACGCTTTTAAACCACACACACACACACACACACACATACACACACTGACTTCCTGGAAAGGCTGCCATACATACACAGCACATGACAACATACGTCTTCACCAAGGTTACAGGTACATTTGTGCTGTACGCTGGCAGACAATAACAATCTTTCTTTGGTCGACTGATGTTCATTTCATATTTGAGGTAACTTGTAAATAGCACTCAAGTCAACATCCAAGTCATAAAAAAAAAACTTCTGGCAAAAGCTCTGATAATGTCAGACTCGGCACTTAATAATAAAAGTACCAAGTGCCTGACAGCAAAACAAATATGGATGCCTCACATCAGCCAAAGACTGTTGTTCAATGTAATTAAACCCAAATTTTATGGTATGAAGTTATATTGTCAATACACAATTTGTTTATCCTCACTCGACTCTGTAAACATCTTGATGAATGGTCACACGTTGTCAACTCGAAATCTTTCCTATCAAGCCCATATGAAATGAGCACAGCACACAGAATTTGCAGCTTTTCTTTCTCTATGTGATATTATATTATATTTATATTATGTGACAGTAAAATCAAATCTCTTTAGAACTGTTGGTCAGATAAAACAAAGAAAACTCTTTTTCAGTGGCTGTAAGGTTTTATGACAAAACTAGACTAGAGATGGTTATTAGTTCCAAATTCTGTGATTCCAACTTCTCAAATATGAATATTTCCTGGTTTCTTTATGTTTCTATGGTAGTAAACTGATTATGCTCTATGTCTGTGGACAAAACTAGACATTTGAGGACTTCACCCTGAGCTTTGGGAAACGGTGGTTGGCATTTCTTTTTTTTTTACTGTTTTGTGATATTTTAAGCACTAAACAACTAATCGATTAATTGAGAAAATAATCAACAGATTAATCAGCAGTGAAAATAATCATGAATTGCAGCTCTAATTGTTCCTAATGGCTTTGGCTTTTGACCCCTTACAAAAAAACTGTGTCTACTTCCCCTCATCATGCTTCAGATGTCTGTGAGCTGTCTGCAGTCCACTGACTGTAACTTCTCAGATGGTTTTATTTAAATAGCTGTTCAAGGCTCAAAAAGGTCAAACTCTAAATATCTAATATTTCACAAAAAAACAAAGACAAGGTAGAAAGTAAACAAACACAAATTTGTGTGTCAGAGTTTAGCTTTTCACTTTCATTTTCCATGAATAATCTCATGACCCACTTATCCTGTGCTGCTTATATATTCATGCATCAGTATTAACAATGTAACATATAATCATATATGAGTCACAGTGTGACTGTTTTATTGCATTACAAGTACTTATCTTAATAAGTTGAGTACATTTTGCTGATAATACCTCTGTCCTTTTACTTTAGTAGGATTTTGAATGAAAGACTTTAACTTGTAATGGAGTATTTTTATGCTGTGGTATTGTTTATTGTCTATTATAAGATTGTTGAGGCTAGTTTTTCAGTTTAAATTATATTGTTTCCTTTCTACCTGATTTACTCCTTGTAAAATCTCTTTCTCTTTTTGCATATTGTTTCTGTTGAGGAAAACCATTACTCTTATGTCATTGTACCTGTAGGATGACTAATGCTTGGATTTATCAAAAATATCTCTAAACCAAAGTCTTTTAAGCCCGAAAATAGTGTGTTAAGCTGCAAACAAGGCTGCTTTTCATAGTTCCTGAAATGTTCACATTTCAGAGTTTCCCCTTCACATCCGTGTTCATATGATAGTGTACAAGGAGTCTTTGTTTGTAAGGGTGAAATTATCAGGCTTGTTTTCTTTAATTAACTTTCTCTTTTTTTTCAAAGTGATGGCAGCTAGCAGTGGTACAGAGAAGCTGTGTGGGTGTTGATGTCTGCAATGGAGCTGGATTATACCCTGTCACACACAGTGTTCTTCATTCCCTGATATTTAGCCTGCCAAGTCAGCTTGTGTGTGCATGTGTGTGTGTGGGAGGGAGTTTGTTTGAGGTGTAAAGGTCACCAAGTGTGACATTTACCAACCAGAACATAGAGACAAGCAGGCACACACACACACACGCACACACACACACACACACACACACAAATATTTCCATAAAACCCTCTGAGAAGTTTTAGGAGTTAACTTTTTTTTGCTGTTACGGCTGTCATTTCTGTGTTATGTGTGTGTGTGTGTGTGTAGGTGAGAGAGGAGTGTCGCTACTTGATCGCCCCTCCGGTCCCCCCTCGGTGCTCTAAAGGAGGCTCCATCTCAAGCCCGGCACCCAGCCCTCCTGTTCCACCTCGCTTCCCCAAAACCTCCACCTCCCCCAGACCCAACCTCTCCTTCTACTCCTCCGGACTGCAGGACAGGTACAGTATGACTCAAACCACGCAACACATCAGCCGTTTTAACCAACAAATCATTGAGTTTACAAAGCCACATATTTCTCTGTTCTCTATTCCACTGTTTAGTGTCTGCAGGTTAGGCTAACCCATTGTTGCTAACTTTGGAGCTAACCCCTTCATTTTTCCAGCTCTTGGGGGAAACAGCAGATGTGACTTCTCTTGATCTTAACAAACTGCAGCATTTATTAACTGACACAATGTAGTCTGTACTGAACATTTACTGCCAGATCAACAACTTACTGCTAACCTTTTCCTCTGCTCCGCTCACATTCATCGTCTCTTTTCTGCCGTTTGCTCTCTCTCACTCAACCACTCACTCCTCCGCAACGCATACATATTAAGGTTAACTCACATTTTGGAACAGTGCTGCAAAGAGGCTGCCAAATGCTGTTCATTTCCAAATCAATGGATATTTGGTGTTATTTGGCCTGGCAGCCCACCAGGCCTGTACAATTATAGGAGAAACACCACATTGTATCAACTGTATTTTAATGACTGTGTTTTAATATGTTAGGACCTGTTCCATATTGAATTATAGTCATTTAGATGCTTGATGCTTGACACTAATGTCACTTTCTCCTGCTCTGTCCCAGCTGTTCCCCCTCTCCAGATGCTTCACTCTACTGTTACCCGTGCTCCTGGGCTGACTGCCCCGCCCCGAACCCTGCCAGTCCTGAGCCGGCCCCTGCCGTCCCTACAGACAACGCAGCCAATCCTCAGCCAGCACAGGCCACCTGGGCAGAGCCGTGGGTGGATTCCTTCACCTCCGGGCCTCGACTGAGGCCGCCGCCCCCACAGAGTCGCTTCGCTCCTTTCGGGGCTTTGAACCCTTTCAACCGCCAGTCACCTTGCCCTTCACCTGAGCCCACTGCCAATCCCGCAACAGATTCCTCCAGAGGTGCAGAGGGGGGAGGGACATCCACGGGGGTGACTGAAGGGTTGGCCCCACCAACTGACCCCACCTGGCGGCCTCCTGCTGACCTGTCCGCGCTGTCATTGGAGGAAGTGTCGGCCTGTCTGCGGTTCATTGGCCTATCAGAGGCGGCGGTGTCCGTGTTCCAGAGGGAGCGAATCGACGGCAGCCTCCTGGTGCAACTGACCGAGGACATCCTGTCACATGACTTCCACCTGAGCCGACTCCATGTCACTAAGATCACACAGTTCATACAGGGATGGAGGCCCAAGATCTAATAAACACACACACACACACATAGAGCACACACACACACTGCCCTAATAATGTGCCTGTTGGCTACTGAGCCATCCTGAATGTGCCTTCCACTGTGACCAACCGGCTGCTGAGCCCTAATGACTGAAGCTGAGACTTTGCTGTGGGAAACCACGCCTCCCTGTGGCCAAACTATGGAACTGACACTTGACTGGTTCCCACACCAGGCATTTTTGACTGAATATTTCCTGTCTGAATCACAGACTGGGACTAGTTTACTAACAAATGGCTACAAGGTGACCTGTTTAAATGTGTCACTGGGGCAGATAGTCAACCACATCTTGTGCTTCAAGACAACAGAAAGGTTTCCAGCACCACTTGGATTTATGCTGCCTCCATGCTGTGGTGCTTTGATCCAGTTTAAAATATGAAATGAGTAGAAAACTCCATCTAAAAATATTTTGACAATATAAAAATTTCAACTCAACAACTTTGGTTCAACTCTTTAAGGAGAGTTTTTGCAATATAAGAAAGAAATAAAGGGGTTCACAGCCTTCATCGGTGGCCAGTACAGTTGGAGATGTAACAACGTAAATGTATCACTGAACCTGTCCCCCTACATGTGTCTCTAGCACAGTCTTCTTCATTTGTCCTGTTAAGCTTTTGTGGCCTGTAATTGGCATAAACAACAAATTGAGAAAAATAAGAGAAGAATACTGCAGAAAGTCATAAACCTTAGCGTACAATGAAGTAATTCCTGAATTAATCATTCACTGAACTATCACTGCATTTACAGCTTTTTGTGTTTTTGGGACAGTGACACATTTTTATTAACATCCCCTTTAACTGTAACACAAAATGTCATTCAGTCTGTAGACAGACACACAGATGTGCTGCCTCAAAAATATAGTTCTTAAAATGTACCTCAGATCACTTGTTTGAGACGCTTGATTTAGTCATTGCATAATAATAAATGAAATCATGCTTAATTGTATGTTCACACAAAAATCTGTTTTCCATGTCATCATTGAGCACCGCAAGACCAAAACTGGGTTCGGTTAAAACAAACAGCACATGAAAATTTGTCAAAAAAATATCATGAGAGGTCCATAGTGCTAATTCTAAAGTGTTGGAGGGGGGCTAATGTTGCATGTCATATTAAACAACTGTTGTGATTGTCCAGTCATTAAATAACAAAAAGGAATTTCCAAAGTGAGTCATATAATTTTCTAAATTTGTGGAGGTATAACTGATGTGTTAACCATTCTTATCTGTTCCATTACTATTGATATGCATTTTTATAGAGCTGAAACTATTAGTTGACAGTTGATTGACAGAAAATTAATTGGCAACAATTTTGATAATGTATTCATATGTAAATTTTAAGCACAATAGGCAGAAAATCAGTTTTATTTGTCCTCTATGACACCAAATTTAATATCTTTGGGTTTTCAACTGTGCAAGAAATTTGAAGATGTCATCTTAGCCTCTGGAGAATTGTAATTCAGCATTTGTCACAATTTTTTAAATTTCATAGACTAAATTATTAATTGACCAATTGTGAAAATAATCAGCCGATAAACTGATAATAAAGATTATCATTGTTGCAGCCCTACATTTTTTAAAACGAACTACAGTATATAAATAAGGGAAGATAAGATATACTTCAGTGTCCTCAAGAGGAAATGTGTCTTGTGTCTCAAGTGTTGAATACAGCTGCATATTGCTATCCAAATAAAATGAGGGCCTGCTTTATGAATTCTGCATATACATGGTACAAACCATACATTCATTCGGGTGGTGATGATATAATGTTATATGACTTCTGTTACAAAAAGTTATACAAGGAGGGTTCTTTCAAGAAGCAGGAATGTCAATGTCAGCCAGATAACTGTGAAGATAGAATTTATGTTGTAAATGTCAAAGTAAACTGGTTTATTAATTTTTGTGATTCTCTTTTTGCCATACACACTGCTGTTCTTGCGTAATGTCTGACATACGTCTTTAAATTCCATTATATTCCCCAAATTTGATAAAAAGCAGATGATGTTGAATTTCTGATACAGCATTTCAGAAAGTTCATGACCCCTCTTAACATTTCAGCTTCTCCTCGGCCGACCACACCTACATAGGGTACTGATGTACACTGTCATCATGTAATTGCAAGGCCGCTGTAAGAAGAACCATGAAGAAAATAAATAAGAGAAAACAAAATAAATAGACGCTAAATGACCTCTGAAAATCAAGTTATCCTGTTTTCTTTTCCCTGGTGGTGGGGCGCTGGAATTGTGACGACATGCAGGCAGGCAGGAATTTGGGAGGACTTATTGCAGGTTTATTGAAGTCAGATGCAGGACTACAGTTATTACTGCATTCAAAGAAAATGAAAATAAATTCCTAGTTCGGTCTATTATCAGAGACATGGGCAGTACGAACTGATATATAGCCATGAACAGTCCTAAGAACAACGCTGTCAGTATACATGGACACAATATGAAAGACAGAGTTAATGAACTCATTTCAGGTATATATAACTATCTACAAGTAAAACTGAAACATACCACTGTATCTGCAGTGGTTGTGGTTTCAGAAGTAAATCATCCTTCATAAAAAAACATTTTTAAGAAACTGATGAGAGGAGTTGAAAGTTTGGAACAAGATGAATCACAATCTTCTGACTGTAGATTCATGAATAGATCAAAAGAACAAAGAGCAGGAGTATACATTCCTTCTTTGTGTTTCCCTGTTGAGCTCACTTGAAGAGGGATTTTGGCACTAAAAAGACTAATGTTGAAAGATATCTTCTTGTTTTCACTCATTTGGATGATATTAGTTTCAGATCAACTTTGCCACTCTCTCAGAAATACCAGAACGAAAAGGAGACCCGCTGTGAAGTGTTTGATGCCACAGCAGACCATCAAAACATCCTAATCCCATACTCACCTGTCAAAAACAAAATATCTTAGGCAAAGTTACTGTTTAACAGCATTAATTATGCATACGGTAAAAACAAACACACGAACAATGCAAAGGCCACAAATTGAAGGCCACTAATTTGTGCATTTCTCTAACAAATGTCACGTACTTTGGGTTTTAGATAAATTATGCTGCAGTTCCTTGTACCCAGAGCCACTGGGTTCTGGTTACATTTCCATCATTCCCATTTTCACACCAGCCTTGTGGACACTTGACCTGACATGAGTTACTCAGTTTCAGCCCTGAGGGTCATTATGGAAAAGGGATGTTGGATCATGTATAAAACTTCTTACTGGGGTCTTTGGCGTGGTCCACTAGCAGCTGGCAGGGTGTGAACTGTTTTCCATAATCTTCCTTGAAATGCATCATGATGCCGATGAGATACTCCGCCTCAATCCAGTCCACAAGCCTGAATGGACGTGATGGATGGAGGTCCAAAATACAAAGGGCTGCAATAACACAAGATTTGAGGATTACATTTTGATTGAAATGATTATTGGTAATCTACCAAATTGGCACTAATCTATCAGTGTTGGAAAATTTCCATTTCAAACATGGTTCAGGATGTGTGTGTTTGCTTTTGTGTGTTTAACTAAGAGACATACCGCCCAAGCAGGAAAGGAAGCAAAGTCCAAACACTGTTCCATGTCTCCCTCTGCTGGGTTTTCCAGTATTCACTCCTGGAAACACAGAACTGCCTGTAAAGTGAGATATCAGCAAGTACCGGATGAGAGAGTCTGATGAGCTGCAACAGACACACGTGATCTTTTTTTTAGATCCTCTTTTTTATACTCTATTATACCACCACCCACTATCCCAACATCCCAAAGTAAAGAGAAAACAAAATAAAAAAAACAGAACTAAGGAGTGGCAACAAGAGTAATTGTAATACATTTGATTTAGAAATTTAAGCAATGGAATAATGATGAAAAAATCAACAATAATAATGAGAAGAATAAGAATAATACACGGTAGATAATATGTTTGGCTCAGGGGGTATCCTAAGGTAAGGTATACACTTTTTTATTTTTGTATAGTTGTTTTACATATCCTCTTCCATCTCATATCGAACAGTTTAGCTAGATTCCTGACCCTGTGATTTATTATCTCCATTTTATAGATTGATTATTTATGTCCTTCCAATTGTATAGTTGTTAATAATAGTTAATAATCTGAGTTATTTTCCCAAACGTTTATTGGGATAATCCATGTTATATTGTGCTCCAAGTGAACTGAACTACATGGGCAACAACATGACAGTGCACAACAGCCAGACTACTAGAGCTTCAATGATTACTCCATTGACAGAAAATGAATAGGCAACTTTTTTCATAATCACATAATCAGTTATGGCCATTTTTCGAGTAAAAATCTCAAAATGTGATGATTTAATGCTGATACATGATAATAAACTGAATATCTTTGGGTTTTGGTCTCTTAGTCATACAAAACAAGACATTTGATGATTTCTTCTTTGCTTCTGGGAAATTATAACAAGTGTCTTTCAGTTTTTTTGACATTCGATAGATAAAACACTTAATTGACAAAATAATCAGAAGATTGATAAATAATGAAAAATAATTAGTTGCAGCCCAACAGAGAACTACTACATGTAATAGGATACGACAATGCCATCAATCAGCATTACATAGCTGACAGGAAAACCAAAGCTTGTTGTCAAGGGGTCAAGCTTCTTTTGGCCCCACATCTCCCTGCAAGACATAGAGACCCTTCTCCTTTGTAAGGGGAACCTTCTAGTTGGCAACTGCTTTGGCCAGGCCTACACTTACTTAATAGTCCTCTTCTCCTCAGGCTTCAAACCAGGATATGGAGTAAGCAAACACAACACACCCGTTGAAAACATAGTGGTGGTGTATACAGCCAATGTCTCAACATCAACTGTATGTTTTTTTTTGAGCATGAGAAGCAAAATTAACATCAGCTACACCAGTTAGTTCACAATTTTGAGCTTCATAAAGTTGAATCCTCTCCCACACGTATCTAGAGAAGCAAATCATAGAAGATCACGGCAGGAAAACAATATTATGTTTCTTAGTGAGCAAAGCAATCTACAAATGTCACACGTAGAATATACCCAGAGGGTCCACAAGCTGGTGCACTAGACCTATCTTCTTAGCTTTATCAGCCCTGATGTTCCTGCCTGTCAGCATCATGTCAAATGCTCCGGGGAGACCCACCTACACACACGCACACACACAGGACAAGGGGATTGCAGATATTATGAGCTAATGTGCCCCTGAGTGAGACACTTGACCTTAAAATACTCTTGTGTAACTCAGTAGCCACTAGCACAACACTGCGGCGGTGCTTTCAAGTCATTAGTAATTACTGATTAATATGAGTGTGTGTATTTATACCATTTTAGGCAGTCTCTGAGTGCCGCCTGCTCCAGGCACAAGTCCCAGCATGACCTCTGCTGCGCCCAGGATTGTTTTCCCAGCTTTTGGTGGCAACTCAGTACTGAGAAGTCACAAAATTAGTCACATTTTAGTCCACACAAGCAACACTTTTCACACCTAACACACACACACGCCGTTGATGGCCACCACAGTGGGAGTTCTCGATCTTCTTGGACATCTTCTGACCTTCTAGAGAGAGAGGGGGGTTACCTCCTCACTGCTCTTACATGACTGGATCATTGCTCTAGCTCTAGTTCAAACCATATACAAGTGCAGAGGCGACCACACACTTGGAAATCCTTGTTAAAGTCCTAATAAGCCTACTTAATATAGCAGCAGCTGAGCTTACTGGAGATGGAGGACGGCACTTCGCCCATCACCTCCGTCAGCTCAGGCTGCATCTGCACCGACAGCGCGTTCACCTGCATATACACAAACACACGTGCTCTGATTAATCATGTCACATCTGTCAGTGAGAGACTGAGACAGGCAGTCAAGACTGTCACAAATATAATCTCTCTCTGACATGTGTGTACTGCCACATACTCTTGTCCATAAACAAACACCCACACAGAACACACACAAAAGCACCTGGGATGTTGGATCATTGAGTCGTACAACTGCCACATCGTCCTTGAGCTTGTAGCTGACGTGTGTTTGAGCTTGTTGGAGGAAACAGTAAAATGGATGAGAGACCGTCAGCCATGGGGCTACCAGTATTGTATTATTCAAATGTCTGCTAGTTTAACACCTGTCCTCGGAGAACATTAGCACAAATTTTGTTTAAAATTCAGTCTAAAATCTTACATTTGAATTCAGTGCTTTGATGGTCATATTTAATGTGGCAGAAGGAAAACAAAATATTTAAACTTTTGTTTTTGGTGTTTCTGGTGATAATATCTGACTTTTAATTAAAAAAAAAACATTAGCTTAGTATTTTTCAAAAATCATCAGTCTGGCTGCATTAGTGAGCTGATATTTACCTGCCAGTGATGGAGAAACTGAGAGACACCTGCTCACATGACACAGAGAAATACAGCAACATGAACTATGACCCAGATCGCCCTCACATGAGACAGAGGCAGGTGTGACCCTGGGTCTACTTTTAGGACTCTCTCATCACTGGCAGAGTGTTAACACAGCACTACTCCAGCCAGGCAGTGTATACACATAGATACATATACACAACATACATGTTACTACCAGAGTGTTGCGAGTGAGTGTTACAAGATGAAATTCAGATTGTATGGAAGTGTTGCTGACCTCGGCAAAAACGGTATTTCCACTGTGGTTGGTACAACCATTATCATAAAGTTGTGTCATCTGTCTAATGTGCAGCTGTGGTAAGTAGCCAAGTGCAAGTGCAATAATGGAGTGTTTTTACATTGCTGCATTGGTAATTTTACTGAAGTACAGGATATAATATGAATACTTTATCCACCACTGCTAACGTGCTAAATTTGAGTTTTTACAGCCAGCCAGAAACCAGTAATAGTAACACACAGCAAGTAAACACAGAAAAAGTTACTATTCTGGCATCAAAAGAGTGGTAGCCTATAACATTAATTTCATTTATGCATGCTAACTTAATGCTGCATTGACTATCAAGAGACACAGACATTTTAGGGTAGAATATGTTTTTTCTATGTCCCTAGAAGTATTGTAAAAGTGTTTCACTCATGTTAACGTTTGGGGATTATACTGCCACCAAGCGACTTTGCTAAGTATTGCTGCCACAATCTAGGTGAAAGTTCACCTTGGTTTTTATCAATGAAACAGAGAGATAGAAAGAAGGTGTTCAGATCTATATCTGCAGAGTTGAGAAGGTTTGTGTGTTTTATGCAAAAAGAGGGTTCATCTGAAGCTGGTAGTATTCATCGTTTAAACCTCACAGAGTTGAAAATGACTTCACTGGACATAAGTGATATCAGTTGATATTATATTTAGATTTCAGGCATTAATGTTGTTAGCTAATTTGTGATTGTTCAATCAATCCAAACATCAAACCTATTTTTGAATTAATGGGAGAAATATTAATCATTTAATGCCATGTGTGGATCAGGAGCAGAGTTATTATTGCATGTGTCATTAAGACATTAATAAATGTAAATAAATGTGCCACAAACCTTATAGCAGACATTTGGTTTAAACAGAGATGAACATTACCTACTGGTTATTATACATTTTATACTCTATGAAATGTCAGTTTTAAATATTAATTTTGGTCTCAGATTCCTAACAATAAAACTGTAGTAATCAGGGGAAAAAATCAACACGTTACAAGTCTGGTTTCAGACAAATCAGCAAATACATATTCAGTAAAGTAAACATGTTTGCAGTCAGGCTCTTTATGTGCGTGCTTGTGTGTGCATATAAAACATATACATGAGAAAAGAGAGCTATAACTATTTTGGATGCACAGCAAAAAATGTCCCTACCAAAGTTAAAAACATGGAAATTTGGGAATTGCCTTTAATAAAACAGACCTTATATTATTAATTTCATATAACACACCTAACAATGGACTGTACCTGCAGTTTGCAAACCAGTCCAACTGCCATCTCCAATCAGCATTTAACACCTACAAAAACATTCAGGCTGTTGGTTGGAGGCCTAAAAGTTGTCTAAAGGACCCTACAACGCGCTGTAATATCGCCGTTGCCTAAAATATTACAGTATTAAATCATTATCCATCATTTGATGTAAAAACTATGTTTTGCGATGTTGGTATAACAAATTATAATTAAAAGAGCTCTTGACACAAGTAGGTATGTGACTATTTATTGGTTGCCAATGTGTCCGTTATGGCATATTTTAGGTCAGCTTATATGTGGGCGGGTCCTTAGATTTTGTAGTTCAGTAGCGCTGACGGAGAGTCTGGCCAAGCGTTTGACTGGGGAGCAGCCTTGGTATACACATAACTCAAGTACAGGTAAGATTCACCTCGGTTACCACTACTTATAAAAAGTCTATGAAAGAGAAAAAGCCTGCAAATATGTTTGTTTATCATTGGAAGAGCGGACTAAACACAAAACTGTCTGGAAACTTATGCAAGTAACGTTAGTTAGCGCTATTAGCTTGAAGCTAACCTCCAGTTTCATTGTTTTTCTATTTAAATTGTATCATAATGGTGTGTTTTACTGAATGGTGTGAACTTAACTTTATATAGCCAAATATTTAATTGACCTGTAGACAGTTATGACCCTGTTTGAGTCTGGAGGTTACGGGTTTCTGCTTCTGTCATTCTCCAGGAGAGGAATCTAGGTGAAGGGTCAAAGCCGGCAAAGATAGGGGGTTGGGCTGGGTCACCCGTCAATGATATGTCATATTAACCCACATAATAAAACATAGAAGAGGAAACATTATTGAAGCTGGGCATATTATCTTTCTTTCTTCTATGTTAAAGCCAACATTATTTATATCCAATAAGAGCAAATGCGGAACAGAAAAGGACCTCAATGCATCGTTAGAGGTGTTTTAGGTTCACTGGTGGAAAGTAACTATGTACTCAAGTAACGTATGAGATACTTATGCTTTACACGAGTATTTCCATGCGATGCTTTGTATTGGTACTTTTACTTAAGTAAAGGATCTGAATACTTCTTTCACCACTCTTTAGTTTTCTAGTAATACCTGCACTGATAAGTAATTTAACATTTAATTTGAACAGTTTTACATAATCTGCATAGTCATAGGTCAGAGTTAGATCATTAGAAACACATTAGTTTTGTATTATTTTATGTCTAGTGTGTGATTCAGTCATTCTGGCCACAGGTTGCCATACAGTAGACTAATTGTCTACAGAAGTAGATAAGGCAGCTGTATTTATAGAGGCCTAGCAAATCAAAGTGCTTTACAGATAAATAAAAGAATATTCTAACAAGAACAATGCAGAATGATTGAATAAAAATGTTGATGCCATATTCAGACAAGGAAAGTTGTCATAGAATTTCAGAACATTTTGAAAATTGTCATAAAATTAGTGTAATTTTTCTGGAAATCATCAGACTGTTCACTGTTTTAGTATAAAAAAAAGTCAAAGTGGTACATTTTTTAGGATATTGAAATGTTTCGCCCATGATGAGTCTTTTTTTTTTCCCTCATCAGAGCTATGGTGATAACTTTGCAGTCACTATTACAATTTCTTTCTTTGCAGAACATAATGGCTTCCATGCTGCTAACCTCGATGCGTAGCTGCCCAGTCAGCCCTGCCTGGGCAGTGCAGTTTGGTGAGTCATCTACATCTTCAAATTACATCTCAAGAATAAATAAAAAAAATCTCCTCATAAACAGGAAGCCAGAAATGCAATATATGTTTTTCTTTTCAAAGTGTTATTATGAGCACTATGAATAGAAACATCTGCTTTATGAATTCAAGCTGCTATAACATTGTTTTCTGCTCTTGACAATGTAATATATATATAATACAGTACATACTGTTAATCAGGTGAGACGTTGGTGCCCGCTTAAGTTTAAAGGGTTGACGTGTTTTTAAAAGATTTTAAATGGCGGATGATGATGAGGAAGATCTTTTCTCTGTGTGTGTTTCAGCTGCACGCTCTCTCAGTACGTCAGCTCAGCTGCAGGCTCAGGGTAAGTCATTACTCTTAACTGATTCCATTTACATGCACCTGAGATAAATCCAGCTCAGTCATTTAACCATGACACTGCGTGCTCGTGTGGATTCCTCAGGTCAACTCCCAACTATAAAAATCTGTTAACCTGGTATTTATTTATTTTTTCAGTTCAGACAAAGAGCAAGAAGACTCTGGCCCGACCTGGCGTGAAGAACATCGTACTGGTCGAAGGAGTACGAACCCCTTTCCTGCTGTCTGGAACCACGTACGTCTCTCTACTCTTTACTTATGGCTACGTTTGCTGGTTAAAGCCTGAAGGAAGCATCAGTTTATGATTCTTATACTTTGACATGAAAGCTGCTTAAAAATGTCATTACTCCAACCTGTAGCCCAGTGACTTTTAATGAGAGAGATGATCTCAGTGGTTTGAAGGTGAAACTTTACTGCTGTGTGTGTTTACAGGTATGCTGACCTGATGCCCCATGACTTGGCCAGAGCAGCTCTACAGTAAGTGTATTTATGTCACGTGGTCTGTGTTTGTTGCGTTAACCGGTATAACACTATGAAGTCCTTAATTAAACTACTTATGAAGATGACCAGTGAAACCACTGAGGATCAGTAGCATTAAGCACCTTGCACAGTAAAAGATCCTTTTGTAATTGTTGAAAGCAAGAGTTTCACTTTAACTGCTCTGTAATAAATATCATAAATCCATTCAGAATATTTTCTCTACCTCCCTTTCAGTCTTTTCACAAGATGCTTTATGAATGACAGTTTTTTTTTTGTGCTGCTCTGACTTAAACACTGTTTGGATTTCTGTAGGGGTCTGTTGCACAAGACAGCTGTTCCCAAAGACGCTGTAGACTACATCATCTATGGAACAGTCATTCAGGAGGTCAAGACAAGCAATGTAGCAAGAGAGGTATCAAAACACACACACACACGTACACCTCAAAATGTTTATAGCATCTGGAGCTTCACACACTTTCAATATGTTTCATATGTATACTCTCTTTAAGCCTTGATCTTAGAAGCTAGCACTGCAAACAGCTCAAGGGAATGTATTCAAATGTCTTGTTTAGTCAGACCAACGCTCCAAAACCCAAGGATTTGCACTTTACTGTCTTTTTATTTTTTTGCATATTTTTTGGCATTTTTGCTTGAAAATGTAAAAAAAAAAAAGTTGCTGATTAACTTTGTGTTGCAAAAAATCACAATTTCATACAGCAGTTCAACTTTTGGACGAGAATCTAAAATTTGTTAAAGATATGGTTCTACACATTTTTGTATACATTCGTAAAGAGAGCCGCTGTTCAGTTGTTACTTACTGTGCTTTCAGGCGGCACTGGGTGCAGGCTTCTCTGACAAGATCCCAGCTCACACCGTCACCATGGCCTGCATCTCCTCCAACCAAGCTATGACCTCAGGTATGTCAGTGAAGGGGATCCTTTTTCCATCTTCCTTTGACATTGTGGTGTTTTTTTTAAATCTCCACATTCAAGTCTCACCACCTTGATGTGCATATTTTGGGCTGGATAATGATTATAGTTATTTATGTAATGTTATAATTTATTGACTTTAATTGGAATTGTATCCTGATATAAACATATTGTGTTATGATTTTATACAAACCTATCGCCAGGTCTATGCAGTCCCACACTGAAGCTGCAAAAAGAGTGATATTGTTTGATGTTTGTTCATTTGTTTAGTTGTGGATTATTTACTGACATGTAGTGAAGTAACACACAGTTACTGACAATCAAAAGGGAAGCTAAAAACAGTACAGATATCTTATAAAAATGAAAGAAGTGCTGATTCTGGATGAAATGTCTGCTGGTGTGAAATAATGAAGGGAGTCACAGCAGGAGATCATGATCAGATGTGTCTTTTTTGTCATCATAGACAAGCCCCTACATTTAAAGATACACAAGAAAAAAAATACAGTAGCCAATCTCCCCTTTAGTTTTTTTTTTCTTTTCTTTTTGGCTGCCTCTCTCCCTGTTTGACCTTTTTTTTTTGTTTGTCTTTTTTTCTCCTCTCTCCTTCTCTCTAGCTGCTGGTCTGATTGCTGCAGGCCAGTGTGACGCTGTTGTGGCAGGCGGAGTGGAGTTCATGTCCGATGTTCCTATCCGTCACAGCCGCAAGATGAGGAAGACCATGCTGTCCCTCAACAAGGCAAAGACCCTCGGCCAGAGACTCAGTTTGATTGGCAGCATCCGACTGGCACATCTCTCCCCAGAGGTATATATTCACCTTACATCTATGAGAGTTGCGCCACTATCAGTTTTGTAATCAGATGTACCTGAATGGTTTGATTCTGACTCGTGCAACATCAGAAATCAAATCAAATTCTTCTGTTTTTATCTGTAACCTACAGTATAGTATCCCCTATTGTAACCTTTATATTTTGTGTGTGTAGCTTCCTGCTGTGGCTGAGTTCTCTACAGCTGAAACAATGGGCCACAGCGCTGACCGTCTAGCTGCAGCATTCGGGGTTACCAGAGTGGAGCAGGATGAGTTTGCTCTGCGATCACACAGTCTGGCCAAAAAGGCCCAGGATGCAGGGCTGCTGCAGGATGTCATCTCCTTCAAAGTGCCAGGTAAATATTACTTAACACCTTGAAACCAGAATACAGGACATTACTCATCAAACCCATCATTTCAATACATTTTTATACTCGTTAACTCTGTCAGTTGATGATTATCCAGCAGTCATAACGCCTGAGATACAACTGACAGGATTTTGACTGGAAAAGTTTGGCATCATACTGCATGGCAGCATTGTAATACAATATAAAATACAATACAAAGCATTATCTTTTATTTTAGATTCATAAAAACGGACGTGAAATGTTTTCTGCTGCCATGTTTTTATGTTTAAGTTTTTCTTAAATAAAAAAAAATAAATAAAAAAAACCCATAATTTTGTGATTAATTTTTTGGAATAGTTCGTATGATGCCTGTACATTTTTGTCTCACCCAGGTCGTGATATTGTGTCCAAGGACAACGGCATCCGCCCGTCCTCCATGGAGCAGATGGCCAAACTGAAACCAGCCTTCATTAAACCTCACGGCACAGTCACTGCCGCCAACTCCTCCTTCCTGGTAAACAAACAAACACAAACACACACATACACACCAGGCCCTACAGCACTTTCAGTGCTTTTAATTACTCCTTCCTGGTTTAAAACAATTTCAGTGTACACATCAGCATCTGTGTGTGTAAAACACACTTCTGCTCTGGCCAGCCAGTGGCTGAAGCCAAACACTGTTAAATTGTGATTGAGGATGGCAAATCTTGTCAGTTCAGCTGGCTAGTTTGGATTTGATTTGTTCATTAGCTTTAACACTCTGGCTGCTAAAGGATGAATTTGTCTGGTGAATTTCCGGGACTATTGATGGCCCTTCCCAAACTGTCCTCCTCTCAATACTGTGCTTTGCCATTAACACCTGATTTAACTCACACAGTCATCACTCTGCATTACCCTGACTGTGAACTGTAAATGTGTGTTCTCAGACTGACGGTGCCTCCGCTGTGCTCATCATGTCTGAAGAGAAAGCCTTGGCTATGGGTTACAAGCCTAAAGCCTACCTCAGGTAACTGCACTCTTCTGTTTGGTAAAGCAGCCTCAATTTCCCTGATGATGTTATTTCAGTTGATGTGCTGATCATATTCTTATGTTTTCCTCCTGGCAGAGACTTTGTCTACGTGTCTCAGGACCCCAAAGATCAGCTGCTTTTGGGGTGAGTCACCCACTTTCTTAATTTCATGCTAGTTGATTTGCCAGGTTGAAATGTCAAATGATGTTGCGTTTCTTTATTTTAATTTCAAGTTCATATATTACTATTCATATATATTTATATTAAAATGCAAAGAAAATTGCAGAATATGTCTCTCAGAGACAAATCTAGAGAAGCTAAACATCTAGTTATTTAGAAAAGAGCTGAGATGGAACCATGATATTTGACCCTGTGTGTGGTTGACTGATATTTGGGCAAAATTGTTCATTTGAAAATAAATAATTTGATTTTTGATGGAATGAGGGGGAAAAAAATATGAATAAAATTATTTTAAGTTTATTTCTGGTGACTCGTGATGAATTTCTCTATTTGACTCTTTCAGGCCAACATACAGTACGCCCAAAGTCCTGGAACGTGCCGGCTTGAGCATGAGTGACATTGATGTCTTTGAGTTCCACGAGGCATTCGCAGTAAGTAATCACAACACATTTGGGAAAAAAAAGTTTTGAGTGTTTGTTTGTATTGATCTATTACGATCCTGTCGATCTATTAAAGATCTTAAGTTTATAGATATTCATTTTTTAAATAACTGAACCAGAGTGATTGATCCCATTTCTGTGTTTGCCTTAATCCAATTGTGGCCTGCGTTATTCATGGACATCAATGTTTGAGGAGAGGTGGAGTAAGATTTGATTGGTCTGCTTCACATCCTGCACTACTTAGTACTTTTGAATCGGGAAAATCATCAATGTCTTTTCGGTCTGGTATCTATGGTAACTGCGGGTATATATTTGTTTGTGTTTTCTAGGGCCAGATTATGGCAAATCTGAAGGCTATGGACTCAGATTGGTTCGCCCAGACGTACATGGGCAGGAAATCGAAGGTAAAGACGGCTGCAGCTGTTCGCTTTTTATCAGAACAGATCCATACCATGCTGCATATTCAAATGATTCATGCCATGCACCCAGATAGAGTACAGAGAAAATGATGGTTATAATAATTATGAAGAAATTTCATATCCACACATGTCTAGCTGTAATCATGTTTATGTGTTGATATGACAGTCTGATGATGCAAAATCTTTTTAAAGAATTTAGACCTTGTTTTCTCAGTTTTGATATTACACCTAAACTTGCAGTGCAGTTCAAAGGATGAAGCTGTTGATATTCTGTATCTAAAAACAGTTGAAGTATTAAAGAGCAAAGCAGCACTTAGTTTCATGTTAATGGTTTTAGGCAACCATAAATATCTTGCCTTCAGTTCATGCTAATGGTTTGTTTTTTATATTCCATTTCAGTCTAAGAGAAATTCTGATTTAACCAACAAAGATGTATTCCATCCTGATCAAATGTCTAATGTGTGTGTGTGTGTGTTTAGGTGGGGACTCCTCCCATGGAGAAGTTCAACCTGTGGGGAGGCTCTCTATCTTTGGGTCACCCATTCGGAGCCACAGGCTGCAGGCTGGTAACCACAGTTGCACACCGTCTGAAGAAGGAGGGAGGACAGTATGGACTGGTGGCGGCTTGTGCTGCCGGAGGACAGGTGACCAATAAACCCCTTTCTTTAAAAATACACTTCAGAATTTAAAGTGTCACGCTGTTTGGTTCCACTTCCTGTAATTTAAAAACTTTTGGAAATGTAGATTTCACTGTAATACAGAATGCTTCTACTGTTTTCCTGACTTGCTTGTCATCTTGTGTTTTCCAGGGTCATGCCATGGTGATTGAGGCCTACCCCCACTAAAGCACGTGCATTATCATTTGTAACCTGATCTTCAGCTTCATCAAGACGGCTACACAAGTGACTAACATCCAGACCACAGAGTGTACATACTAGCACCACTTTGCCTTGATCGGACAGGAGTCGGATTCAGAATGTGACTGCGCGCGTGTGTGTGTGTGTGTGAGGAACTTTGCATAAATTCAACTTTACTTAGAGGCTGTTAATTTATAGCAGGATAATGTTGAAGGATGCCGCATTTGATTTTGTGGACTTCGGGGTGCATCATGTTGGCATTTTGAGTCTAATGTAACATAGCAAAGTTTAAGCACTCAGAGAAGCAGTGATGCTGATGTTTATAAACGCTGTAATATTTTTTTCTTACAAACTGTTGAAATTAAACGGTGTGATGAGGACCACATTGGAACTTGTTTCTGTGTTTGTTTGTTTTTTTTCCCCATTTTGCACCTGAAATTAGCGGCACATGCACCCTTTGAATATTAGGATTCTTAGGATAGTTGTACTGCTCTCACCTACACACCACACAAGTTTCTTCACTTTGTAAATACTGCAAGATTTCTGGATAACTGCATCTTGTAGAGCTGAAATGATTGGTCAATTAACCGATGAGTGGATTAATAGCAATCTAATCTGTAACAATTTTGATAATTTATGAATCATCATTTTGAAGGAAAAGTGCCAGAAATTGACTGGTTCCAGCTTCTGAAATGTGATGATTTGCTTGTTGATTATTTCATCAACTATGAGTTTAAAGTGACAACATTTGGGGTTTTGGACTGATAGACGGAACAAACAATTCAAATACATTTACATGTATTCATGCAGATAATTTTACTTGAGTAAATCTACTTAGTTACTTTCATCCATTGCATATAAAATACATAGCTCAGTGACTGTGTTTTTGCCAGTAGTTTAATGCGTTTTATCTACACTTTTTGAAATAATCACTTCAAGCAGTGATGCTGGGTCATGTTTTATTCAGCAGGGAGAGTGAAGTAAGAGATGGAAAAAAAAAAAAAAAGATCAATGTATAGAAAGCTTTGTGGGACAGATTTTTAGGAGAGGGGGGTGAAGGCTTTTCTCTTAATAGATTTTAAAATTTGCATTGCCAGATTTTTATCTTTGCATTTATTTGCATCGAGGCCTTGTACCAAGATGTGTGTCAGCACATCTAGACTGACTTTGGATTCCACTGCACTTAATTGATGGTGAAAATTGCTGTCTGCTTCTGACGAGTCGACTGATGTTAATGAGGAGGTAAAAAAAAAAAAAAAAGAGGAAGGGAGGGGTGGGCTTCCTGGTGATTTAAAACATGAATATGGAAAATTGGGAATATGACTGGCAGGTGACTTTAAAGTTAAGGTTGCAGCGGTGTCGTCCTGATATCTGGGTGCTCATAAACCGAACTTTTACACCCGCGTTAAGTGTTTGTCTAATTGACTGCGGATGGGTACATTTATATCAACACATTGCCTCTTTTCTGCTTTGGTGTGTACGATCCCCTCAGCGCTCACAGGGGAACACACATACACACCTCAGGTTGGGGGCTTGTTAACATAACTTCAGTCAGACATTTCCGTTTAAAATGTATTTAAAGATTAAATTCTTCCAGTTTAAGAAATCCTTGACTCTGAGCGGCAAGACTTGATTAATGCAGCCGAGCCTGTCACACGGGCTACAGGCGGAGGGAATAAAACCAATGTTTTACTGCCAAGGCAAAACGGAGCTCAAATGTAAATAGCAGGGAGAGAGACAGAGAGGGTTTTGTGTTTTTAAAGCTTCAAAACCGCCTCAGCACTGCGAGACACCGGAGACACGCAGACACACGCCGACATAGCGGGCCGCCTCCCTGCCTCAGCGGGGCTTTGATCAGACGGAACCTTTTATGGGGAATGACTGGCGAATGCACCCGCTGCTGTCACTACAAATCTACCTCACCGAGCGCGAGGGGAGGCGGGGAGTCGGTGAGAGAGTCGGTGTGTCGCAGGCTCTTTCATCTCGTCCTAGCCGGCTCACGCGGGGCGGCACCTGCTGAAAGCTGCACTTGACTCGCGCTTTTCTCCACCTGCTCCGCGCGCTCAGTGTGTGTGTGTGTGTGTGTGTGTGTGTACAATCCTCAGATATGTGTATATGTGTATGTATATGTGATATATGTGTCAGTGATGGAAGAAGTATTCACACCCTTTACTCAAGTAAAAGTAAATCATCTGAAAAGTATCCAAAGCTGTCAAATAAATGTAGTAGAGTAGAAAGAAATGTAGTAGAGTGGAAGAATAAAGTAACATAAAATGGAAAATGAGTACCTCAAAATTTGACTTAGGTACATGTATACTTGGTTGCTTTCCATCACTGATCTGTGTGTATCCACACGTGCAAAATAATGGAATAATTTGCTATTTGGGGAAGTTGAGGGTCAGTTGTAACCCTTGTGTTTATAATTCCCCATTTTAAAAAAATACATTTACAAATATTTTTTAAAAAATATGGATACTCTTCTAATGAGTTAAAGGCCCAACCAAGAATTTCACTTCACATCCTGTGATCCTGCCCTCACTTGCATGTAGGTTCACAGCTATGCAGCGAGCTCGAATAAAGGTTGAAGACAAGAGTTGCCCTATGAAGTCTTTACCTACTTGAAGCAATTGTAAAACTGTAAAACTGTGAAACAGCTTTGGATGAAACACAACAAATTCAATTATTGTGATCACAGACATAAAAAAAGACATACTAAAGATACTGTAAAAATGAATTAGAGTCATAAGGTTTTAGATTTGCAAAAGTATAGGCTAACTGTCAACATTGTCCTTCATGCAAGTATCACCAGCAAAAAACATAAGAAATAGTTCAACATTTGGGAAATATTTTCTTTCTTACTTGCCAAAATGAGATTGAATGACATTGTCATGTATTTACAATATATGTGAAGCTCTGTCCAATGGTTACAAAATCTGTCTGGCAACTCTAAAGCTCACTACAATTAAAATGTCTCATTTGCTTAAAGAAAATAGACGTTTAAAACTACTACAAATGATGGTTTTATGGGAGAGTTGTGTTGGACTATTTCTTAGCCAGGAGCATTAACCTCCTGGAATATTGACAGGTTGCCTGTCAAGTACAAAGTAGCTAAAACACTGCAATTAGCAAAGCCAGTAAAAATACAAATGGGAGTCTACAAGAGTAAAGATAAAAACAGTAAAAAAAAAAAAAACAACAAAAAAAAACCACAATGATAATTAACTCAACTGTTACTAATAGCATTAACCTCTGACAGCTCTGCAGCTGCAAAGATTAGTCAATTAATCGATTAGTTGCCAACTATTAAATCAATTGGAAACTGTTTTGATAATTGATTAATTATTTTTTATACATTTTTAAGAAGAAATTTTTCCAGCTTCTGAAATGCAAATACCTTCTGGTTTCTTTAGTCTTCTTCAACAGTTAACTGAATATCTTGTCATCCTTGGCTTTGGGAAAAGGTGATCTTGCACATGGCTAGCATGGCTAGAAGCAAACAGACACAGTAAAACTAAATAAAAATCAACATTTACAAAACAATTATGACAAAGGTTACTGACCGATAAAGCTCCAACAAGGGCATTTGGGGAGTCAATAGCCTATAGCTATTACTTGTCAATATTTGCTTTAAACAATGTCTATTAAACTGCAATGGAACTGAGGCGATGCTAGTAGCAACAGAATATTTAACTGGACCAGCTAATTGTAAATCCATCGATAAGTTTGTCTTTGAGTAAGTGTTTCTTAAATTCTTATGTTGTAAATCCTGAAAGTCCTAAATGAGCAGTAAAAGAGGTTTTCCTTGCTCTAATCATCCCTCCTGTTGAATAGGATGCAGGTTTGCTCTCATCATTGGCAGGGACAAAACAACCCCTCCAGGCTGTATACTTTGCAAAATGTCTAATGCAAAACCAATGATGTGTGATCACTGAAAAAACAACAACAACAGCAAAAAACTGACTGTTTAATGCTGACAACCAAAGGGTTTATTAACATATAAAATCTGTATTTACATTAAACAATCCAAATAGATGCCTATGTCGGTCATTCATAGATACAAACTGTTGGCAAATATCTTTAAGATCTTCTACTTGGTCAAGGGCATCTTAATGTACATGGCATACAACTACACTATTAAGGAGGTGCTACAGGTAGATCTTAACCAAGTCCTCAGTCTTTTGAATGCACTAAAGCTTCATTCAGCTTCAGCTGAGGTCACAGGGACAACCAACAACACCCTAGCAAGCTTCTCAGCCTGATCAAATAAGCCTCTTACCTCACTTGGCTTTCCTCTTCAGCTTCACTTCTTGACATAAAGGTATTCTTTGAGAGAAACACTGGCAGCTGAACCTTTAAACTATCTCTGTTTATCTCTGGGTACTGTCCAATGACATAATCCATTTGCCCAGTAAGGAGAACATTTTCAACTTTTTTCAAGATCTGCGAGTCTGGTATGTTCTTTGAATTTGAATTAGCTCAATACCCAGGGAGTCTGTCATTGACACCTCCTTCTCAAACACCTTTTCAAACTCTTCCTCATTCCTCTTTTTTTGAAGAGTTGAGCTAACATACTCAACAGCAGCCTGCATGCTTTTAGCTGTTTGGTACTGCAACACCTCTGATGCTACCAGCGGTCCAAGAACAGTCTTGCCCCTCTGGAAGTGATCTAGGGGGCCATTGGCCCTTGTGCCAGAGTTAGAATCAACTGAGGCCATTTCCTCCAAACAGGGCAACACACTCTCATACTGATTAAGAACTGTATCAACAGCTTGTCCACACACTTGCCACCTAGTTGGACACAGAGGTTTCACTGTTTTGGTATGCCCCTCTGATATTGCCTGTCTAGCCAATAGCCCCTTGAATTATCTTGATTGGTTTCTCACAGTTCCGAGTTCATAGACCCACTGCAATGTGTCACATTCTAGGGGAAAGGCCTTGCAAGCAGTTTATTACACAATGTGCACCACAGTGTGCATACAGACCCAATGGCTGTTTTCTCATAAACACTGCCTGTAACCAAGAGCACTTACCTGCCATATTAGCAGTGCCACCATACATCCAATTTTGTAAGTATGAAATTGGAATATTCAATCTCAATCTGCTCACCAGTTGTCCCTGGTACCTCATACAATCCCACAAAGACTTCCTGTGGCACCAGGTCTTGGTCCACATATCTGAAACCTGGAAATGTGCTCTTTTCCTAGTATACCCTGAGTGCCACCAATTATAACTGAAAACTGAATCACTGATAAGAACCTGATTGTTGCTGCAATGTCTCTGACAACTGTAATACAAAGCAAGGTTAAGTATTTATTTTGGCACTGACATAACCATGGGTCATCATTTGCAAGTAACTTCACAAGGTCGTATAAAATCCCTTCATTACCCTCAGTCCTCAAAATGCTACTCCCTGCCTTACAGCACCCATTATTTCCTCCAGATAGTGCCTCACCTCTTCTTGCGTTTTAGCGCATACACTTGATATTTGTGTGTGAACCTGTGTGTTGATTGTAACTACATGATGCTGTGCTTTGCTGGCTTTTTGGCAACTACATCTACCTTCCAATTATTGAAACCCTTTGTGCAGAAGGCAGGATCGTTCTTTTTTTCCAAAGTGGTCTTTTTTATGACGTATGCTTTGACACACTCAAAACAAAGAACCTTACTTAGTGTCAGACTATAGTGAAGCCAGGGATACTGGCTTTACCAGTCACCTGAAACTGTTGCTGTACTTCTATGAATTGTGGATCAGGCTGGTATGCCTTACTCCCCATGTCCATGTCAATGCTACACTGACTTACTTCAGGATAATCCTCATTCCCATTGACTGTCTCCTAAAGAGACAACAAATCAACAATAATTGTGTTATAATAACTTACTTAACTAAGTTGACATCAAAATAGGTAAATTACAGTTACATTGCATGTAAGTTGGTAATTTACAATTAATCCATAATAGCATATGTTTAATCACTGTATTATTTTTAAGACCTCACCTGAAGCTGCATATAATTATGCTCCTTATATTCCAGTGTGTGTGACATGAATTCTTGAGTACACCTGCTATATGTTTTGTTTAATTGGCTCAACTCAAAAGTTTAAAAGCTCACAGTGAGTCAGCTGCTTCTCCCTCAACGTGCCCTACAGCATCTTTACTTGATTTCTGAGTTTCCTATGTTTACTAAAATGATGCATCGATGAATAAGATGCATACAAACATATGGTTAAATTTGGGGTCCCATTTATCTTTGAGGGCATTTTTAAATATTGAGTGAATAGGATCTTAGGAAATCAATCAATCAATCAACAATGTTGACTTTCACAAGTTATATTTGATGAACATCCTAAGACTAACGTAAAAGCTGATGCCTCCCTGATATTCCAAACTATAATTCATAATTAGGACCTCACCTGAAACCCTGAGGATGCACCTGTTTCCTCATCAGCCTGCTCTACTTGTCTAGCCTGCTGCTGTCTGCATACAAAATAATCAATTAATAGTGACATTTTCATGGGATTCCTAGACTGAAATTGAAATCATGTTTTGATATATCAACCTATTTTATGTTTACTCCAGCTAACATCAGTTGACATTATTTTCCACAGTGGAAAGGCTGGTGACATTTGGTAGCTAGCAGGTTTTCATTTTAGATCAACGTGGCTACTGGCTAGTCTACTACGTATTACTTGTGTGGTGAAAAAGCTCCTGATGTCCCTTCTTTTTTTTGGTGGCATCTGACATGATATCTACAAAGTAGAAAACATGTTGGCATGGACAAAATTACATAATGTGTGCTGAGCAGTGCAGGCAATAGAGGAAAGGGGGTAGGTTTAAGGGAGAAAGACTGAGTTTTCATCCATGCTCGAGGTATGGACTGATATTTGCATGTGATGTGAGCTTTCAGATAGCCCCTCTCAGATAGCCCACTAAATTCTACACACCTCACTTTTAAGACAGGCTTGAAATATTGTGAACCCATCCTTTAATCATCAATTTCTTTGTGAATGTATTGTAGGTGTGACTTTGTTTTATTTATATCTTCATACCAGCAGAAATATGTGCATTTTAGATGTAATAGTATTCATAGAATACTAAGCTAACCATATTATTCGGTCATTTAATCCAACATTATTGGCATAATGTTTTATAATTTGAGGTATATTGTGGTTTTTGTGGGAAATGTAAAGTCTCAGGTCAGATATGTTAACCATATTCCATATGACCTCTTTTACGGCTTACTTAGCCTACTTAACAGCTCAGATATTAGCAAGGAAACATTTGTTTAGTCAGTTTAGTCAGTTGGTTGGCAGTTTTAAGTTAGTGATGTATAAAAATGTACTTAAACACTTAGGTTATAACAAGGCTACATTTGAACTTAATTTGATGATAAGATTCTCTCTTTCTGTGTGTATGTGTGTGTGTGTGTGTGTGTGTGTGTGTGTGTGTGTGTGTGTGTGTGTGTGGTTTCCATATAACCACCTTACTGTACAAGTGTCAGAATATGTGTGAGTGGGTGTGTGCATTGTTAAAAGTTTTGGTATCTACTATACAAGTGTCAGAGCTCTGCCAGTGTGAGTGTGTGTGTGAGTTTCAAAACACTGCAGAAGTGTCAGAGCTCAACCTGTGTGTGTGTGTGTGTGTGTGTGTGTGTGTGTGTGTGTGTGTGTGTGTGTCTGTGTATAGTATTAAACAAACTTGTATGGTTTCCCTAGTCAAAACTGTAATCTATAGGTAGTCTGGTTCATACGATCATCACGTATGAGCTTTTTGTTAACTAACTCAACAGTAAGATTGGAGGGCTCTAAATAGGAAAGCTTTGAGAAAACTAGTTTGTTATGTTCACTATTTGTTGGCCTGGGGAGATGTCTGCAATGTTAGTTTAAACATTTTATATGAAATGATATTCAAAAAACATTTTGAAGTAAAAGGTGGTATGCATGTTGTCCCCACCGTGATAACACATGACTTTAAAGTGGTTGCACGCCACTGACAACAAATGTTTGATGTAATGCAGCTCATTATACACAGATCAGACTTGTCTTTATCTTTGATTGAGTCATTGTTGTTATCCAGTATCTCAAATCTGACTTGTGCATTTCTTTATTTTATAACATGTGGACCAAATTACAAATGCATCTACCTTTTCTTGTCAAAACCTTCCTTGAGTAAACTTTTTTTTTTTATTTCTAAGATACAACATCAGTGATACCTCGATAATAGCCTGACACCAAATAAACTAAAAGCCAGGGTCCCTTAAACTTATGGGGGAGCCCTACTTGAGTTTATATAACACAATCAACTACCATGTTACGGTAACTGTTACAATGTCCAGTGTTTCCTATCTGAGATATGGACATTTTCACACCTTTGCTTGGAGAGCATATAAATGTGTAATAAAGCACCTATGATCAGAGCAAGTGTGAACAACCCAAGCACCATCCCTACTGTTAAACTGCTTATTCTGGCTTAATAGTGTAATAGTTGTGAGATGACTACACTAGATTTTTTTTTGTATCTGTAAATATCCTAAATGTATGTGTTTATAACATGCTTATGCTTATGGCATTAATTTGCATGAATGACTATAGCAATCATAGTTTTACAGTATAGACAATGAACTGGAGACCAAATCAACAACAAGCAAACTCGCAAGAAACTCTAGAACAAAATCTTATCAGACTGATATTGGTGGCATTAAATGTATGTGTCAAAATGGACATGGACTGTTTAGGCTTTATGTAGATGTTACTTTTTTTAACTGATACTGTTTTACAATTACTTTGCATCTCCATGTGATGTGTGTATAACTACGTTCCTTATATTCCATTGCGTGTGACATGAATTCTTGAGTACACCTGGTCTGGTATATGTTATGTTTAATTGGCTCAACTCAAAAGTTTAAAAGCTCCCCGTGAGTCAAAGTTCACAGTGTGGGAAATCATTTGCCTTTTCTAACCGACAAAAATTTTAATGTTGAACTGATGTTGAAATACCTGTGTAAATTTAGCACCAAAATGAAAACATACTTGATATTTTTAATTGTCCACTCTGTCCATACACTGAAAGTGGCCACATTTTTATGTTTCTACTGTTGCTTTCCACCTGAGCTGATCTTAATTCACACTTTGAAGCACAATATATAAACACCTTCCTCACTCCATCCTCAACAAATTCTGCAGCGTATGTCCCTGCAGGTGGGACTCAATAAAAATCTGAGACATTAAATAGATAGTTCAGTTCCTTACAGGGCAGCTAGTGCAGCGAAATGTAGTCAACTACCGATGTTGATCTGATCAGGGGCCTGTGTGCTGAATCTTTGTGGATTCACGCACACATACACACACACACTCACAAATACATCTCGACATCTGTCGGTTGTACACCGACTGTACACAGGTGGATGGCAGGGGCTGTGTGTGGAGCAAGTGGATTATGAGGAACGGTAATTGGCTGTCCAGAGAAGCTGCCCATATGTATCTGTGTGTGTATGTGTGTGTGTGTTTGTGCGAGTGTGTGTGTGTGTGTGTGTGTACGCGCTCTGTCCGGAGTTCATCATGTTCTCATAACGGTCAGTTAGGGTTGTCTGCCACGCTCGATCTCCTGTCGGGATTGTAAATGTTATTGATCAGGCCGTAGACTGTATCAGATGCATACGCCGCATCCATAACGAGAGCTGAGACACTGTTTTCTCACACCCACACTCACTCACACACACACACACACACACACTAGAGTACAAGTCATTAGGAGCCGTACACACTCATAGACATATCCTCATTAACACTCCCTAGTCATACACACTAAACATCCATACACATCTAGTTGTCAGACAACACACACACACACACACACTCTAACACACACTGACTGATTTAGTTGAGTGAGATGGGGGGAGAGTGAAGGATGGGGGGCACAAAATGTGGACATGAATGGTGTGTGTGCAGCATGTCAGTGTGTATGTGCAAGGGTGTGTGTGTTTGTATCGAGCGTGACATTTGTGTCAGTGTACAGCTGCGCACCGCAGTGTGTGTGTGTGTGTGTGAGTGTGTGTGCGTGGCAAGGACTATGTTTATGTGTGAGTGTGTATTTTGAGTGTGTGTGTGTGTGTTTGTGTGTGTATGGCGCGTGTCAGAGTCTGTCAGCCCCGGCGTCTCGTGTCAGGGTGAGAGGCGAGACATTAACAACTTCTGTCATTCTGCTGACAAAATGGTGGCAGAAGATTTCCCATGGTGCCCTGATGACTGCTGGCGTTTGTCAACAAGCCCTGTCACCGCGGCGATGAGGGGAGGGTGGAGTGCTGGTGGTGGTGGGGGGGGGGAGGGGAGAGGGAGGGAGGGAGGGTTAGTGACAGGCCCCGGACCTGTTCCCATGAGCACCAGGGAAAAGGAGAGGGTTTTGTGTGTGTGTATATGTCAATGTGTGTGTGTGTGTGTGTGTGTGTGTGTGTGTTGTAAGGGAAGGGGGAAGGAGAGGTGGAGGGGTGGGGGGGGTTGTCTCTCAGCAGCTTTCATACATAGACTGCGAAAAAACCAAAATGAGCTGTCACTGCAATTCCCAGGATGCCTTGCTGTTTAGCATAGCAGCAACAGCAACAGCAGCAGCAGCACGAATGGTGTGTGTGTATATATATATATGTGTGTGTGTGTGTGTGTGGGCCGGTAAGCTGATAAGCTAACTCTCTCTCTCTCTCTCTCTCTCTCTTACACACACACACACACACACACACACACACACACACACACACACTCAGATAATTAAGCAGAGCAGAAGCTCCCCCTGACGCGAGGCAGAGCTCATCTGCATTTTGGCCTCCGGCGCGCAGTTAGGAGCAACGCCTGATGGAGGGAGAGAGAGAGGGCAAGCGAGGGAGGGAGGGATGGAGGGAGGGAGGTAGAGAGAGAGAGAGGGAGAGAGAAAGAGAGACAGAGGAGAGGGTAAGGAGCCAATTAGCCAGCTGGATGGATGAGTGACTGACAGCACACTTGACGCACTGCTATCCGGGCTTTTCTGTTGCGCACACACACACACACACATACACACAGACACATGCACACACCAACCTCCTCGTCTCTCCCTCCCTCCATCCATCCATCTCTCTCTCTCATCTCAGCCTCCTTCTCTCTCTCTCTGTATGTATGTGTCTCATGCTGTGTTGGTGTCTCTTGTTCTCGCCATGCATCCTGCGCTCTGCATACGACTCGCCCTCCAATCACGTCCCCACCCTCCCCCCCCCACAGGGCTGAAATGTCCAATGACCTTGTCCAATGAGAGTGCCCACTGTGCGCTGGTGCCCCGCCTCTTAGGAGTTGAAATCTAAATGGGGGTCAAAGGTTGTCATCTCGCCATTTTCGCAGACAAAAACTCCATTTGTCAAGGGCTTGTTTTTTACCCCCCTCCTCTCACAAAAAGGGTGTTCCCAGCAGATTTTTGGGGAGTTGCCAAAACATGGCCTGATTTGTAGACATGTGTGTGTCCTTGTGCTTCTATCCTGTTCAGGTTTTTGATCCTTGCAATGAGGATATTTTTGCAAAATGAGCTTTGTGTCTGGTCTCTCTTTTGGATAAAGATGAAAACTCCGGTGTTTGCATGTGTTTTTCCTTTCATCAGAGAGTTTGTGGGCTATTCTGTCTCATGTATGCCTTGGCAATCTGGGATCCTGTCCTCATACTTCACGCTTCACCCACCTAGACAGTGATTTTAAATTCCATCATCAGGTCAAACAAACTGAAAAATGATGGAGAAAGTCCCTGCATCGCTGAAAGTGTCCGTCACCACGGAACCAGACAGCATTACGGAGAGGAAGGAGCTGACATGGCAGATTGCTGGCCATGCATGACTCATTAAGGTCCTTTAAGGAAGTTTTCTGGAGTTTGGAGTTTTTGTGTAGAATCTCATTAACATTTTTATAGAATATTATACAAAAATACTGTAACAGGACATTAAATGATACACCATACCTTGTGACATCCAGAGTCAAGGTGAATGAGATGCTACCATGTAAATGATTAATATTTCTTAATCTTTTGAAGCTAACTGCATCACTGTTCATAATTCTTTGATATTAAGGCGCAGGTCTGATTGTCTGCAGTTCAGTCTGTTTTCTGGTTCAAACTGTTTTGTTCAACTCAGTATAAAAAGTATAAAAAGTCTGAACAGAAACACTGTTTATAGAAAGGATTATTAACTTCATTAGCTATAGCTGTTAATTGTTTCTGTGGCTTTTGGTGTCTTTTAGTTGGCTTTTAACCTATATGTAACCTAAAGTACATCACAGCAGAGCTGACTAGGGCACTTTCACGCACTAATGAGAGTAGCTCTGATGCACAAACCTACTGATGCATTAATGACACTGGTGATACAGTTCAATTTGCAGTATTTAATTTAGTCATTTACTGGACGCCTGTAAAATCTATAGAATCATGAAACATACGTATCTAATCTATCTTCAATCAATTTAAAACCTTATAGAGTCCCATATAAACCATTAAAAACCCAATACAATTGAGCCATAGTGAGCCATAGTGTCCATAGGAAGAGAAGATAGAATTAAAAAAAAAAAGCTCAGCAAAAAGCTCTTAAAAAAGTTGTCCTTCTGCAAGCTTGTGTATAAGTCTTGAGAGACAGGTGCATCAGAGCAGACACTGTCGGGCTAACAATATATAAAGTCCTGCATACTGTCTAAAGCTCACAGTCAGATAATTTTGTTGAACAGACAATGCTTTGATCAGACAAAGACTGCAGGTCTACAATTCAAAAGGTGCATCAATTAACTCCTTGACATGGTGTGTTTTTCCCCTTAAGTAGCCTGAGGTTTGGAAAAATCATCTTATTCCACTGTGACAGTGGCAAATACTGTATATTCTTGATCCAATTCCAATAACTTCATTGAAGTTATATGATGTTTACATTGAGTGAAATATTCACTACAGAGGCTCCATTTTTTATATTCATAAACTGGAAATATTTTAGATGCCTTGAGCATAATTTAAAAGAAATAATTTTCCCAAAATTCACCCACACTTATCTGGAGTTTTTGGATAACAAAGTTTTGTGGCCTACTGGCAGGTCAGCGAAGGTAAAGGGTTAAAATATGCAGACAACATACAACAGCAAATCCATCTTCAAACTTTTGACATGACAATTTCTAACTTCTACTTGATGATCACCTGAATTTGCTTCAAAACAACTTGGTTACTGCAGGTCAAATATCATGGGTTACTTTAATGGTGAAATTCGGTGTCATAGAAATATATTTACACTTTGTCAGTGCTTGAACTTGTTATCACAATCTCTCAGAACCATTGTATAATGTATTCTTTTGGCTCATCTGCAACTGAAAGAGCACAGAGTGTTATTTTCTGCATTCTTGCACATTCTTACACAGTTTGCTGGGTTATAGGAGTGTACAGCGGATATCTGTGAGAACAACCGACACCATAGTTCTCCTGAGGTGTTTTTCTTCTTTGTGTGATGTGTTCAGTGATCAAACATGCTATCTTCATGCTGCTCCCTCCCATCATTATATGTGAAAGTACAGAGGATGCACTTTTTTAGAAGCCATTCCTTCCTGTCTAGTTATTTCACTGAATTCCTCAGGAAAATCAGCAAGGAAAAAGAGTGCATGCAAGTATACCATCCAGCGTTGTAAAGCGAGGGGGATTTATATTTCTATTGAAACTGCAGGAAGTAAAAGCTATCTATTAGTGATGCAGTATTCCACACTGTGCCCTATGCACTATGAAGAGGAAAATATCAAACATCTTATTGAAATGTGTTGAGACAGTATAGATGTTCTTGCAAGAAATACACACAATTACATCCAATTTGAAAAGAATACTCTGCAGAATCAGCCTGATTTCCAGTCGAATTTTATACCAAAAGCTGATTACATGTTTGTACAAGACAACTTCAATATTATTTTTTCTTTCAGCCCAAAGGATCTGACTATATGCTGCATTGTTAACTGCATTGTTCTCTAGGTTCACTTGACAGCCTCATTAAAATCTGACACTGCTCTCAAAGTCTTCAAAAAAGCATCCACTACAGTATGTGAACTTGCCCCATTTTCATATAAGTGGCATATTCAAACTTAACACACCCAAAACAGTGTTTTATGCTTTTATAGTTATATCTATCCATATGTCCAACTCTATCTGCTGCTTATCAATAACTACATAACAGTTCATCAGAAGATTTTGAGAGATTTTTTGGGTGAAATCTATTCTCGTCACTCCCCAGTCTCTGCTGTCCTAAGCTTGCTGTGCTTCACCAAGAGCCTCAATGCCAAACATCAACATACCCTGTAAACTCTGCGTTCATATAATAAATTGTCTCCGTGTGAACTGTCTGCCTGAACCTGTACTAATGTTATAATAGTAAAATGACAACATGTTTCATTAAACATGAAACATTAAGTGTACTCCTCAGACGTTCATTAAGCACTGTACTGCTCTCTCCCTTTCTGTCTCTCTCTCTTGTGCTCTCTCTCCCCGTGAGCTTGTTCTTCTGTTCTTGCTACTGTTCTGCTGAGTGTTAACATGATTGTCTAAGCAAGACTGTAGTCACTATAACACATACTGGCAGTGACATATTCCAGGAGTGTTCTCATTATTTCATTTGAAACTTGTATTTATGGAGGGCTTTTGCTGAGCATACGCAGTAGGCAGTTTTTCATAAATCCAAATGCATAAAAAGAAACAAATGAGAGGAGAAGAATAACAACACAAAATCATAAGGTTGACAAAAGAATAGTAAAAGCCTTCTAAAGTCTAAAATAACAGGAAATATAAAAGACACACTAAAAGAGAAAAGAAATACTACCAAATTGAAATAATAGCAACAGTCAAACAAGAAAATGAGATTGAGGAAATAATTTGGTACAAATACATAAAAAACCTTCAAGCATGTTAATCTAAAGTCTTGATTTTTGGAGACCTTTGGTTAATTTAATCTTTTGGAATAGTGAATTAGGATCTCCTCCAAGACCCCAGGAAGAAGTAGTAAATATATATATATATATAAATTCCATCCACTTCTTCTGATTTCAAATTTAACATAGAAGCAAATGCAGCAGTGTGTATGGAAGGAGAGACGGCTGCAGCTTTGCTCGGGGCATCGCAGGAGGACAATAGTGTACACTGACAAGTGATATCTGACTAAAAAGTTCATGGAAGTCCAGTTCTGCTGCTATCAGGCCTGATGCCAAAGGATCAAGCCATCAAAACCTAAAATTTGTTTCTGTTGTTACCGGATGTCTTTTGGTCATTTCTCGGAATACAAAGAGGTTGGAGATTTATTTTTGTGTTTTTTACTTGCAAAAAATGTATTTTCTTGAGATTTTAGCTTGGTTAGAACAGTTATATATATATATATATAGCATTAAGACCTTAAGTTTAGTGCAGGTAAAACTTTTTTTATTAACTAATATTAATTAAAAATGCTTGACGTGAAGTATTTTTTGGAGGGGTATTTGATCATGTGAAGCAATCAAACTAAAGAGAGGAGACATTTCACCTTTCATCTGTGACAGACACAGACACCAGGAGAGGATGTACAGAAGGATAAGTCTGTGTTCTTGCAAACTGTATGCAAATTTGCAACAAGAAGACACCAAAACACGGTGAGAAGCAGATGTAGGATACGTGTGGGTGGAAGTGAACGTTTGGAAATGGGAAGCGTTGCCGTCGGTTGACAGGAACACAGTTGGAGGGATTGGAACAGGAGGCCTCATGACAAGCTGCCTTAGTTTCCTGTTTGCCCACAGAAAGATGCCTGAGGAGCAAAAGGGGAAGAATAACGGAGAGAAAAACCAATGGTGGAGTCACAGCTGGTAGGAACGAGCAAACACACACCTGCATGACAGAAAGAGAGAGAGTCCAGGCCCTCCCTCCTCCTGCCAACCCCATACAACACATATACACAGGCTGTGAGCAGAGCAAGCCCCAACGCTACACCTGGCAGAGCACCAACCTGCTGTGACCTATGCTGCAACCTGAGTATATACCAGATGCTCAGCGAGCTCTATGTAATCATGGTCCAGGCCTAAAACCACTGGAATAATAATCTCATAAATCATGGAATACAAATCACTTTCACTATTTCATCCTGGAATATACAAGGACTCAGGTCGACTGCCTTTGGTATTAGGAGCAGAAACCCAGACTTCACCAAGAAAATTGCGAACCTGGACATCATTGTCCTACAGGAGACATGTATAGAGGAGATGGTACCACTGGCTGTCCTATAACTACAGAGAGCTGGTAGCACCATTCACTAAGCTAACAGGGATCAAACAGGGAAGAGACTCAGGAGGCATTTTAATGGCACAAATCAGAACTAACCCACTCCATTAAGCTAATCAAAACAGGAGCTTTTTACATCTAGTTAGAAATAAATAAGGAACTTACCTCAACAGAGAAAAACATCCTACTGTGTGCTACCTACATCCCCCCAATCAAATCCCCATATTTTAAGGATGACATGTTCTCTATCCTTGAGAAGGAGATTAACCATTTCCAGTCTCATGGCTACATTGTAGTCTGTGGGGCCCTCAATGCTAGGACAGGATGAGAACCTGACACACTCAGGACAGAGGAAGACAGACAAACACCTACCAGAAGGTGGAAACCTCCCCCTTTCAAGATGTCCCCCAAGACCAAACTACGACAAAGTAACAACAATCATGGGTCACAGCTCTGTTGTTCACTGGGCCTGCACATAGTCAACAGTAGGCTTCGAGGGGACTCCTATGGTAGGTACAACTACAGCATCTCTGGGTAACAGTACAGTAGATCCTTTCATCACTGACCTCAGCCTGCTGTCTCTCAGAGCATTCACTGTCAGCCCACTAACACACCTGTCAGACCACAGCAAAACCGCAGTCTGAACAGATCAATGCGGAATCATGAAGTATCAAAGCCAACTAAACTACAGACTATTAAAGAAAGCTACAAATGGAAGGAAGGCAGTGTGGAAACCTACCATAATGCTTTTAGGCAACAAGTCTAATCACTTTCTCAAACAGAGCAGTAGAAAACCTTAATGATATATTTGGTCTTTCAGCCTCTTTAGCAAACCTAAAGGCCTCAAATAGAAATGCCAAAAAAACAAAAAAACAAAGACAAATGGTTTGACAATGGATGTAAAAATCTCAGAAAGCAATTAAAGAACATATCAAACAAAAAATATAGAGACCCAGACAACCAGAACATATGTCTTCACTATTGTGAAACATTAAAAAAATATAAAAAATACAGTAAGGAAAAAGGGACCAACAGGTTAGAAACCAGCTACATGCTATTGAGGAAACTGACAAACATAGAGATAAAAGCCAAATAAAACCACTTGACCAACCAAAAAGGCCTGTGGTGTTGATGGTATCCTAAATGAAATTATAAATGATCCACAGACTTCAAATGCCAACTAGCTATACTAAAACTCTACAACATCCACCTTAACTTTGAGATCTTCACCAATATTTGGAACCAAGGACTGATAACACCACTCCACAAAAGCAGAGACAAACCACCCTGGGATGGTGGTTATTGGCTTTTTACCAAATAATCGTACATCAGACCATATCCTCACCCTAATTTGACAACCAAATAAATCATTCTCCTGCTTTGTTGATTTAAAAAAGCCTTCAGTTCAATTAGACACCAGGGTCTGCTGTATAAACTGTTAGAAAGTGGTGTTGGGGAAAAACCTACGATATCATTAACTCAATGTACACAAACAACAAGTGTGCTTTCAAAGTTGGCAAAAAACATACAGACTTCACTTCTCTGCCCAAAGCCAGAGGGTCAGACAACGATGTAGCTTGAGTCTAACCCTCTTCAATATATACATCAATGAACTGGTGAAGGCACTAGAACAGTCAGCAGCATCTGACATCAGCCTAGCAGAAACGGAGGTCAAATGTCTAGTGTTTGCAGATGATCTGGTGCTCCTGTCTCCAACCAAAGAAGGGCTACAACAGCACCTTGATCTTCTGCACCAATTCTCCCAGACCTGGGCCTTGACAGTGAATCTAACCATGACAAAACTTATGATATTCCAAAAAAGACTCAGCCTCCGAAACCACAAATATGAATTCTCTCTAGGTACCATTGCTCTAGAAGATACAAAAAAACTGTAACTACCTCAGCCTCAACAGCAGCACCACATGTAACTTCAACAAAGCTATGAACGACATGAGAGACAAAGCTAGAGAGGCTTTTTACACCATCCAAAGGAACGTCAAGTTGGACATCCCAATTCAAATCTGGCTTAAAATATTGGACTCTGTTCTAGAACCTATTTCCTTTTATGGTTGTGAGGTCTGGGGTCCACTTGCCAACCCAGATTTTACAAAATTTTACACCAAATTAAGACCTTGCATGCAGGAATTCTGCAAATCCATTATCCAACAGAAAACTCCAAATCATGTGTGCAGAGCAGATTAAAGATGATAGCGACTAATTATAAACATTCAAAAGAGAACATTTAACATAAGATAATCACCTAAAAGAAAGTGACCCTGACACGCTCCATAACAACACCCTCACCTGACTTGAGAGACCCTAGAGAGAAGCCCCCTCAGCCAGCTGGGTCTGTTCACAAACAAAAGCAGAGCCCCTAGACAGAAACCTCATTAGACTCAGCCAAATTATAAGAGAACAAAACGAAAACTACTTGACACATTGGAAGGAATCAACCAAAAACCAGAGCAAACTGGAATCTTTTTAGCCCTAAACAGAGAATATTCAGTGGTAGATCACCCAACCACTGTGAATGATCCAAAACTAAGGAAATCCTTGAGCCTGTAGAGACTCAGCGAGCACATCCTCGCTGTGGAGAGAGGCCGCCACAGGCAGACCTGGCTCCCCAGAGAAGATAGACTGTGCAGCCCCTGCACACAGCAGGAGGTGGAAACCGAGTTGCACTTTTTTAACCACCTGCCAACTATACCAAGACATCAGAGACATATAGTACCCACAGATTACAACCACCCAAAAAGACTTTGAAAACATGACTAATAACAAAAAAAAACTTCCATATCTTCTGGGCAAAATACAGTAATGTGCAAACACAGCAGTAAGATTTGTGAGCTGTTGTGACCGGAAAAGGGCGTCCAATGAGAACCAACCACCATGAAGAATGTCAGTCATCTCTGTATTCCTGCATTGATTATGTGCACTATGCTGACCTCTGTGTAAAGACATACTTAAGATACATACATACAGAACAAATATCTTTAAAAGAAAAACATGTTGCAGTGTTAACATGGTTCTTGCTGTTTGTATTTCTATTCTTTTAACCGCAAGTCTACTTAACCGTATACATATATTTCCAACAGCAAAATCACAATTCTTCTGTTTATGTACATTGTTTTGTTGATTTTACTTCATACTTTGGTAATGTAAACATATGTTTTATGTTATATGCCAATAAAGCCCCTTTGAACTGAACTGAACTGAAGTGAGAGAGAGAAAGATGGTAAAGAGTGTGAGGAGAGAGGGATGGGTGGATGATGGGAGGAGGAGTGGAAAAGAGAACTGGGCTGAAAGAGTCAGAAGAGTTGAGCTGGACATGAATGATTCTTGCATGTATTAAAGTGATGCTCAGCGTTGCACTTATATTTTTCTCTTCTGCCTTTAGTTTTTGTTTGAGAATATAACCTGCACATACAGGTTCCTCTTTAAAAAAATGTATTTGTAAAATAACTAAATACAGTAGGTGAAATATTTGTATTAAATGTATGTATTTTCAACAGATTTGAAATAATACTATAACAGTGATTATATTTAGATAATAAAGAAATAAAAATAATTATAACTGTGTGGAGAGGTAAGTGAGAATAAACAGAATCTGTCCAGTTTTGAGGTGATTTAAAATGTGCTAAATTAGACAATATGCCAAAAGACAAAAATAATTGTGCTACAGTACATTTTTAATACATAATGTTCCCAAATCAAAGAGGAACACAAATATTATTCTTCTAAAGCATTTAAATGTGAAGAACAAAGAAAGTACGCTGTATATTTTTTTTAATTACCCAAAGCTTTTTCAGGTCAAATGGCCTAAAGGTTCAATGCAAGACATTTAGTAAATAAACTCGACAGGAGTGATGGGATCTGTTGCAAAACACTGTTTATTAAATTTAACACACACACCTGCAGTTTAGTGTTATTTTTTTCCCTCTACTGCCAACAATTAGCTTGTAAAACCTTGTGTCATTTTGTCACCAAATGGCTGATATTTCATTTTAAATAAAACTTCTTCATCCTCATAACCAGTAATTTAAGATCATTTAAAAGACATGCCGTAAACTACAGACAATATAGTTGACATGTTTTTGTTGGGATGTGAAAATAACGTATGGGCTGAGAAAAATATAGCTCCCTTGGCTTTAGGAAGTTCTTAAAAAAAACTCAACTGGTAAACTGAGAGAACTGCTTGGCGGTCAAAGCTGTTTCTCTGACATTTGTAAGATGTGAGTTTCTCAGCTGACAGAGGTAATACTGTAGAGTGTATGGGAGGGAAACAGATGAACAGATCTGCAGTATAAGACAGACAGACTGTAAAGACGGAGAAAACAGTCTAGAAAACACAAAGAACCATTGTTTCAACATGTGCTGAATATTGCTAGATTAATTCATAATGTCTAGCAAAAGCAAAAAAAATATAACAGGTAATAAAAAAAATCTTAAGTAGGAAAACGTGACTATTTTAACATAATGTTTATAACTACCGAACACAAGTTTTACTTCTTGGGAAGTTTGGTTACTGAGAGAATGAAAACACTTTCAAATTTAGAGCTATACAATGAAAATATTTAGACTTTTTTGAAGTTTTTCCATCACTTTTTAGTCTGACAATTATGAATATTTCCATCTAAAACAACGAGTTTGACATTTGGAGTGACAGCCTCCAGACTGGCTTACAGGGGCTGTTTTACCCAGAAGAAATGCAACACTCTCAGTGCTGCTTCAAGTCAAACCAGTTGATAAATCTTTCAAATAACGAACAAATGAATGAATGTTTTATATTTTATCCATGGAAAACAGTAAAAAGAGATTCCCAAACGGGTCAGTAAGAATACTCTAAAAATAAATAGGAGGATTTTCCCAGAGTAGCTGTCTTTTCTGTGTCCTTCATGCCATTTGGTGCCTGTATTTGTGCTCATACTCAACATATTTAGTTGTAAATTCTCTCTCTCTTTTGTTTTTTTTTTTTGGGCAATTCACAGCTCCCTTTTTTCTGTGACAAACACATTTCATCAGATATAACTGAACAAGTTAAACATGCAACTCTCTCCTACGTTAATGTAAGCATCCAACAAAAAGTGAGAACACCTTGTAAGTAAACATGTACTGTAATCTTCATCATCATCATCATCATCATCATAATCATCTGTCATGTCAGCCAGAGGTCCGGCAGACATTTTCAGGAAAAGCTTTACTCTAAGATCACGATAAAACTGACTGCAGAAAACAAAACATTCTCAAAATCATTCTCAACCTCATCCAAATCACACCAGTGACACTTTCTGTTCTCCTCCATGTTATCAAATCTGATGTTTGGAGCCAGATTGATGGGAGTCTACTGTTAAGTGACGCTAAATGCGATCGTGTGGCGCCGTATAAACTGCTTTAAGACAGGAAAGAGAAGTATAGGAGGACAAGGAGGAATGCAAAGGGGGGATGGACTGGGGGGGGAGGTGGAGGAGGGGGATGAGGCAGGAGAAGAAGAGGGGGGTGAAGGAAGGGAAGTGAGGGGCTGAGTGACGGGTAGAGAGGTGGTGGTGTGTGTCTTAGATGGAGGGATGGAGGGAGTAAATCCTTTTCTTCATCATTACCTTGTCTCTGCCACTGCCCTCACCTTAATTAGTCTCAGAGCAGCTCACCCGGCCAGAAGTCTGCCTCATCCCTCCATCCATCCCTCTACCCCCTTCAAACCCCACCACCACCACCACCACTACCACCAGCATCCCTCCTTCCTCATCCCTTTCACCTCCTTCTCTTTCTTCCTCTGCTCTCTCTTTTTTTCCTCCAGCGATTTCCACACTTCCTCTGTCTCTCTCGCTTTGCGCTTCATCTTCGTCTCGGTGGAAATTGACTGAAATACCAAACCCCTAACCCCACAATATCAACAGCTGTGCAGCTATATACACACATACACACACAAAACACAGAGCACAAAGAGTTTAATGTTGGTAAATACCGCAGACACACACACACACACACACACACACATAGAGACATACGTGGCTGCTCCAGGCTTGGCAGCTATAAATACAGAGGATTGCAAAGAGGAGGAAACTCGGTTAAAAAGTTAAGTGGGGAAAAAAGCGGCGCAGTGAGATTGACACCCCGACGTCTCAGCTCTCTAGAGGCTAAATTAGGGGATCCACAGCTCCACACACACACACACACATACACACACCTTGAGAGAATGCACATTCACACCAACTCACACAATGTTTGAGTGTGTGTGTGTCTGTGTGTGTGTGCACATGTCAGTCTCCATGGTCCTCTGCTCCTCCTCAGTCAGCCACTGAAGGCCCATCCAATGTCCCTGTTTTCGCTTCACCAGCTGAATGTTGATGGCCACTGGGACATTAATATAACTGGAGATACCACACAACTGTATTTCTACTACATTCTTTTCTATTATTCTACTGTAATTTATATTGGAAATACTGATGGAGAAAAGAGATGGCAGGTGATGAAACCACACTGCCTTAAAAATCTGTTTATTTATAGATAAAGTTAACTTTGTTTCTGTGATTTAAGTAGATGTCCAACTATAAATCCACTTTACGAAAGCTTCTGCAGTCGAGTAAAGTCAAATTTCATATCCCAGCTTTGCCTCAAAGGGCTTCACAATGCGTACAGTATGACGCTCTCCATCCTTAGACTGCTGGTACAGTAACTTTTTCATATTTAGATATAATTATTAATATTTTTTTTGTCTCTTTCCAAATCCCTTGTGCCCACAGGAAGCTTAACGTCTCCAGTGTTGTTTTGAATATGTAAAAGAAAAACAGGATATTCATCCTGAGCAGCAGTGTCCACCCGACAAAAAATGAATACCAACTAGAGAAGGTCAGACTTAATCTACACAAAACTTGAGGAACGAGAGATGAAACCAAAAGCAAAAATAATAATAATAATTTGAAGGAAACAGCTTAGCAGTGTCGGTGTCATGGAGGAACCAGGCCCCTTCAGCTGGACGGTTTGCCTCACACATGTATTTTTACATATTCGTTTCTTGGTTGTGAGCTGAGCTACACTTTTACATGTCAGCTGTAAAATGAGCATATTATTGTCTTTTTTTGCAGTTTAAAGTTGAAATACAAGAGCATTGGACTCATGTTCAGCAGATGCAGTATTTGTCTGCTGCTGACTCAAAAAAAGGAAAGAAAAACTTGAAGAAAAGAATAAATAGGTAATTAAGTTTTTTTGTTTTGTTTTTTTTTTTTAATTTTTTTAGATTTTACACCAGATAGTAAGAATTTAACTTTCCACACAACCATCCAACAAACTGAGTGCAACAACAATATAACAAACTGTTTTGTTTTTTTAAATAAAAATTTCCAATCACCTCCAAATCAAACTGAATCAATACAAGTGATCTTCTATATGATAAAGGAGTGTGAGGTTCCCCCTGCAGGGGGTGCTGTTGACATGGAAGTAGCTCTGTTTGTCATCTAGTATCTTGCAGCTGCTGCTGCTGCAGTCAACCCACAGGAGCCGCACAGCCTCCTGCTGCAGCCACTAGATGGCATTCAGGCTCTTCACACACTGAACCCAAACACTGAAAACTGACTGACTGACTTTCTCTGCTTGTCTGTGTCATCTGGATATTGTGTTTTAATTTGTCAGAAGTTGCCATTTACTCAGCTTATACCACCTAGTTGATATCTTTAGGAGCTCAATATGAGTTCTGTGTAGTTAGTGGTGTAATTAGTGGTATTAAACTCTTACATGAGGATAGGTCTTAGGGCAAAAAATTGATCGTTTTTATCAGAAAATGGTCGATTTTTGCTCATGAAGCTGCGATCAAAAATATCGTGTTGGAAAACCCAGATGAAACTTACTGAGACGTATTTTCTAGTCACGCTAGAAATCATAAAAAAAAAGGATCAAATGTATTTAAATGATATAGATTCATTTAAAGAAACAGCATAAATCGATCGTTTTCTGAAAATATAATTGATTTGTTATTTATAAGCTTGGCAACAATGCCTCGAAGGTCAGCTCTTAATGTGTGCACCATATGTTTATGCATTACATTATCCGTTTAACCCAATATGCACAGTGGGCCTGTGTTAATGCATCTGTCTGTATGTGTGTGTTATTTTAGCCTGACAAAAGGTCTTTTCAATCTGTCTCTTAAATGTGGCTGGAAAGGAGTGTTGCTGTATTATAGTGAAGTATTTAAGTACTTGAGTGCCCACACACACACACACATTTACACACACACATTTGCACGCACACATGCAGAAAGAGACAGTAACTATTCAGCCCATTCTTGCGTAAATCACTTGGCCTCAGGGCTCTCTTAACCCTTTCTCTGTGTGAGCGAGTGTGTGCATGGATGTGTGTGTGTGTGTGTGTGTGTCTTAGATGTTCCTTTGAAAAACGGTAATGCTGGTGGACAGTATAACTGGTTGCTGTGATGATGCTGCATATAAGCTTTCTACTGGATCTGCATGAAATCTAATACGCCATCAAGATTGTCTGGGAAAAGATCCAAAGCACACATGAAGAATGAGCATCAGAGGGAAGAACAACAAATACAGAAAAGAAGAAGAAAAAAAAAACGATTTGAGGAATTCCTTATTTTAGTGAAGTACCATGTTAATATTGATAACTCATTTTTTAGTGCTGAAAATTAAGATTGTGTTTAAAATACTACAACATTAAGAGTTACAGTATAAAGTCTACTTCAAACTCCAATGATGCAATTAAGAGGGGATGTAGTGGAGGGCAAGCTCACTTAAACACACTTCATCTGAGGTGTTTTGTTTGTAAAAAAAAAAACCTGCCTTTTGAGACTCTGAATTGTGTGTTTTAGTGAGACAGAAAGCACATTTTAATGTGTTTTAGTTGAAAAATACAACTTAAAAAAAAAAACGCAGATTGACCCAGAAAATATTCTTCTGCTCTTTCATTATTTATACAAACGTTGTACTTTTGTTGTGTTTTTGTATTCATGAGACAGATGGACTACAATATTTGATGATGTTTAACTTATAAGGAGTTCAGCCTCGACGAATATCTTTAGCCTGCTTTATAAACAAAGTGTAATCATTTTCAAACCATATGTCACAAAAATGTGCAAAGCCAGACTTTATGTCGGTACGTTTGTTGGTATTTTACTTAGAAACCTTTAAATTCTGTGTATTTTCTAAAATCTTTTTTGTCATTTAAATCAAATGTTCAAGTGTAATCATTGCATGCTTTTCTCACTATTATGTAAAGAGTCTCACGACTTGAATTATGACTCAGTGTTCAACCATTTATTATCTTCACCTGGCGTAAATCTATCCTCTAAAACTTTTAAAAAGTTAAAAAAGTAAAAGTAAAAGACCACAGCGCACTGAGAGGTTCACACTCCAATTAGATAACGCTGTGAAGTTTCTTTAACACTATGATTTAGCATGAGCATTGACAAGTAAGAGTCTCGTGGAGTAATTAGTAAGTGGGCTGGTTGCAGCCAGTTGCGTGACTGGGTGGAGAAAGAAAACAAAAAAAATCTACATTGATCCAGCCAGCGTGGAGTCAGAGATATGATATGTTTGACTATTGGCAGCAAGAGATTTTATAGAAAGGGAAGAAAAAAAACGCGGTTGTATTGGCATCATACACTCACACACACACACACACACACACGCACACAGATGCACTCACACACAGACTTCACTATCAGCAAGTTGTCTCAGGCTTGCTGAACCCCTGTAATGCTCCTATTAGCAGCTTCAGTTAAAATGGCATTTCATCAGGCAGCTGACAAGTGAATTATCTCTCCCTTTTTCCTCCCTATTTCCCTGCCTCGCTCTCTCTCCCTCCCTGCCTCTCTCTCTCTCTCTCTCCCTCTGTCTGTCTGCCTCGGTCTCCCACTCTCCCCCCGGCTCAGTGACAGTAGCCTTAGGCCTGAGATAAAGAGGAGGCGCGCGGCGCTCGGCGCTCTCACACACACTCCACAGAACTGAAGTGACATCCTGTCAAAACAATAGTTTACTACAACAGGAACTTGTGTGTTCTGTCAGACAGAGGCTGAACTTCAACTTTGGGACATATAGATTCCTCTTTTATATTGATCTCCCCTTACTTTGTGTGTGTGTGTGTGTATGTGTGTGTGTGTGTGTGTGAGAGAGCATGTGTTTTATTTGGGCCAGTGTATTTGGATCCCAGCCCAGAATCAGAGAGTGTATGTGCAGATAAAAACTCAGAGGACAGTTTATATATATTCTTCATCATACAGGCGTCTGTAGTGCTTCAGGGAGAAATTGCCATCATTGACAAATCTCCTCCAGAGATCATCTGCACCGGTGAAGATTCCTCTGCCGTGCATAAAAGATACTACTGTCCTCTTTAGAAAATATGACTTCTCATTTCAGTATTGTACTCAGTAGTATAGCTGAAGATAACTGTATGCAGGTGTGTAGAGTACAAACCTTTCAAAGTCACGGGATGCATATGCTTACGAGTTGCGTGTGTTTTCTTCCTTCTTCGATTGTTTCATTTTAAAGAATTTTAAAGGCTCGAGAGGTGAAACTATCCAATATTTTACAGAAACGAAAATCATATTACAAGAAAGTGTGGAGGAAAAACATTTTGCGCTGCAGAAATACATTTTTCCATCTCTCAAAGCACTAGAGTGTAACGTGAACTCACACTACCTGCACAAACCCCTCTTTCCATTCTTTTGTCAATCTGATTTCTCCAATATTAATATTGCCAAATACACCTGTGTCAGTCATGATGAGGAGATGATGATGAAATACAGGGCAAAAAAAAAAAAAAAAAAAAAGATTTTTGAGCTTTGAGATCTCTTTGTAAAGGACAGAATCTCCTATATTTTTTTAACTATATATTGTACTAAACATGGATAGGGATGTCAAAAGATACCTCCAACTAGAGCCTTACCCTTTTGTAACTTCTCTTGAAGTTGCCTTTATGTCTCACTTGTCCCTTGAAGACAGACAGGTCTGATCTGCATCCACCAGGGGGAACTGTAGAACGGGGTGGTGAAGGGTGGAGGCACCAATCATCAGCCTGTTTAGGACAAGAAAGTGGAAAAGAAAAAAAAAGTGACCTAAAAAGATGACCTCTGGGTGTTGATCAGACCTCTCCATCAACAGAAGGAAATGAAAATGTTCTATTTGAAAGAATCACAAGGATGTCCCTTTACACCTCTGACATTTTAAATCCTAGTTTTTATCCGACTACCTGTCCCTTCTTCCCAACTGTCTCACTTTTTACATTTTAGTCATTTGACTGATGCTGTTTCCCAGAGCCATTTATAATGAGTGAACTGGTAGGCGTTCAAGGACACTTTGACAGAACATGGCTGCTGCAGGGATTGACTGAGACTTCCCAGATACTGTTAGGCTGCACTGCTGCACCAACTGAGTCTGTAGAAGTGATTTATAGCATAGATTCAATGTTTAGGTAGTCTAACATGATGTTAGGATGTCAGCTCGTGTCATGAGCTACTCATATAATGACACATTTCTTGTGTTTTTAAGCCTGTGTATCATATGTATTGCTTCATCTATAGTGATACAGCCGAGAAACCTCGGCTGCAGCCACAACATTTCTTCCAGTGGTGAGCTCGGCCTTATGAGAGGAGAGGAGAGGTTTTGGAAGTGAATATGGAGGCAAAAGGATGCATCGAAATGAAACCGACGCCATCGGTTCACGCTGAGCGTATTGGCTCGCGAATGAACTCTGTGCCTTTTCAACAACAATAGGTGCATTCGGTGGTTTGTGCGCGCAGCATTGAGCGATTCGGAGGGTATAATTGCACGATGGTCAGATGGCAAAACCACACACACACACACACACACACACACACAAACACACACACAAAGCGAGCACAAAGAAAGACCCCCACACATGGACAGACAGAGAGACGGACACATGGATCCATATATAATATATTCTTGTGCGTGTGCATGTGTGTGTGTGTGTGTGAGAGAGAGAGTGTGTGTACACGCAGCCACAAATATATAATGTGTGTGTGTGTGTGTGTGTTTGTGTGTAGTGTGTAATGTGTGTTATGTGTGTGTGCGCTACCTGGCCAGCAGTGGTAACAGGCTCTGAGGCCTTTAATGGGATTTAGCCCGAGGCTGTTTTATTAAGATGTCGGCTTTCCCTGCTGCCTCTGCAGCTGACACCATTCCCCACTGATACCCCCCCACCACCACCACCAACCCTCACCCCCACCGCACACCAGCCTCCAAGCTGCACCCTCCTCCACCTCCTCCACCCCCCCCCCACTTCATCACACCCAGCCATCACCCCTCGCAAATCCCTTCAACCATCACCCCCACTGTCCTCCCTCCTCCCTGCCCTGGTGCCCCCTCTTCCACACTGTTCTACACCCTATAATGACCCTGCCATCACCGAAATACCCTCACCTCACCCCCCTCCTCCTTATTCCTCACCTCATTCCCTATGTTCTCTTGGGTCACTGCTGTTTTATTCATTTTATTTTTGATGTGGGGACTAATTATCTGTAATTGTTGTAAAAAGATTCTGTGCAGGGAGAGAAAAAAAAAAAGTAGAGGGAAAATCTATCCGATATTTTTCTGTTGATGCTCTGAAACTTTATTTATTTTGCTCCTTTGCAACTTCACATGCTTGACATGATGTAATAGAAAGTGAGAGAAAACTCTTGTCAAGATCTAGGGGTCAACAACCAAGTGAGACCCACAGGCAAACCCGAAGAACGCCTGAGTCAACTTCTCAGACAAACCCGAAAGTCTCTTCTCTCTAATCCTCTGTCAGCGAGCAACACCTGAGCTGTGGTTTGATGATTTGACTGGGATGCCGCCCATAGATTCACATATCTGAACTTTCTCAGACTCTGTGTGGTTACAATTTGATAATTTCCCCAGTCTCGCCAAGTAGCTGGAGCTCCATACCATAGCTCTGGCCCTCTCATTGCATAACTAGACCATGAAAGAGAGAGTCTTCTCTCTGGTGTGTGTGACAGGCGACGTTTCATCACAGGGCAGTTTTCAGGGTGTCTCTGAGTTTACACATATGGGAGGTTCAAAAAAAAGTCACACAACAGAGAGCAAAGCTTCGACTTTTGGTTTGACTTGTTACTGTCAAGCTTTGCTTTATGTTGTATGCATTCCGCTTTTTGTTGTGCAGTAAACAGCTTGACAGTGATGGTATACACTCCGTTGGAGGGTATGTGTGCGTATGTGGTGTACACACAGGTACAAGCAAAAAACAACTTATATTTGACATATTGAGAATCGATAGTAAAGTAGTGATTAGATGATTCAGCAGGTAGTTGATCAACAGAAAATTATGAATTTGTAGTTTACTAAGAAATACAAAGGCTAACTGTGGAACTTTATTTCACTAACTCAGAGGACTTAAGCCTAATTTCATCTTAATATAAACTTCTTAACACATTTTTGCTCAAAACTAGGACTGTTTTGTCCCCCATCACTTACATTGGAAGCAGATTTAGAGATCAGACCAACTCTTTAATATGAGAGGAGTCGTACATGTTGTGTCTACACTTGTGCATGCAGTACTGATGTCTCAGATATTCTTATTCTGTGAAGTTTTTGTACATGGTATTAGTAAATAAACCTCTCAATAAGGTGAGTGTGTCTTTACTGCTGAAATGATGAACTGTTTAGTTGATCAACTAAAAAGTAATTAACAATCTTGATAATAAATTAAACTAAATAAATATAAATTAAACTAAACATTTAATCAGTGAATCAGTAAAATAATCAATAGAAAAAATGATAATGAAAATATTTAATTGAATGTACTGTACATTCATCAAACCCAAGAGATTCACTGATGTTTTCTAATGTATCTCCTATGAGCTTAAAACAATGTGGGATTGAAATGTACTGTATTTTTGTTTTTGCTTAACCTGTCCTTGAATACCATCCTGATCTTGTGGTGATAAAAAGATATACATTATTGAACTTTTTTTTTTTTACATAATTCTCAATCTGTTCAAAATATACAATGAATTGAATCTTACTTCTGTCCCTCGTGGGCCACTATAGATTTGGGATTCTTGGACAAGGCGGTTTCTTCAGGTATTGTATGTACTAGAAAATTGGCCTGGTATTGATCAGGAAACAATTAAACATGCAGTGTGATGTGGTGGAAAATATCTTTGAGCGTTTAGCTGCACACTAACAATCCCTGCATTAAAATTTTACTCACTTTGGGTCAATATAGCACCAACACAATACTGGTTTAATGTTACCCTGAAAACCGCTCAAGAAAGGAGGTTGTTTTGTCTTAACACTAAAATTACAGAACCAGTTTCAGTGTTATTTTCTATTTTGCTGTTGGATTATTTACCCAAGCTAAAGCTTATTATAATGTACTCTTTTAAAATGTATATGTCACAGTGTGTTATAATTTGTGTTCTTTTTGAATATCAGATGCACATCATTTTGTACAAAAAGTTAATCCAGTGTTGTATGGGTGCTATATTGACCCAAACTGGATAAAAATTTAACCTCGTTATTATCAGTGTGTGTTTCTGTATGGAATACCAAAATTTAAAGTTCAGATTCAGCATTTATTGTCCAAACAGATATAATATATACAAAGAAATGCCTGCTAAGAAAAAGTGAAAGTCTTACACCGATACAGTACATCACCAACACTCAGCTGTATTTCTATTTTTGGCTCTCTGTCATGTTTTTTTTCTTCTTTACACCAACTTGGTGTTCATGGTTTCATCCTCCTAACAACATTTCCTCTGCTATTACACTTCCCCTTGAAACATTTAGCCCCGATCCTTCCCCCCTTAACAGAGCCGATAGCGGTGACTCTGTCTTCCCTGGGCCCTGGACCTCTAGGCACTTCCCCTGACTGCTGCCCCCCAGGTACTTACTTCCTGTGCCCCATACCCCCTAGCTCCCACCCTAAGGTCCCACCCCCTGCAGGCACTGGTGCAACTCTAAGAACATTGGCGGTGAAGACGAGGCTCGGCTTTGTACTTGCTTGTACTGCTGATAGCTGCTGTAGCTCTGCATATGTAGTGCTACATTTTGGGCTATTGGTGAACGTCATAATGATGATGATGAAGACCTGCTATAACGCTGTAGAGCATTCAACCAGCATTTTGAGTGTGTGTCTGCCGGAGCATTTCTTTGTCTGGTTGGATGGTTTGCTCGGAGGGAGTTTTGGTGTATGCAGGGAGTGTGTGTTTTGTAGGCTTCTGTGCCTGTTAGTGTATGTCTGTGTTTATGAGTGTGTGTGTGTGTGTGTGTTTTCTTCTGGTCCGGTCTTGAGTGCTTTTGCTGTTTTTCCCTGGCAGGCTGTTCTGATTGGCTGGCCCTGGGGAAAGGAGATATCATGTTTAGCCCCAAACCAACATGCATCCCTCATCCACCATCCACTGCCGCCACGACTGTGTGTGTATACTTGTGTGTGTGTGTGTGTGTGAGAAAGAGCGCAAGAGAGAGAGAGTGTCAGAGGGAGGTCTGTGCATTCAGGCGATCACACACTCTGCTCTTTCTGCTAAAGTGCTTCTCGTCTCCTTGGCGAAGGCTGATGAGCTATGACATCACAGCACTTTGTTTTATCTTTAAAAGATGAGCAGGGAGCCCTTCACTTCCCCTTAATGAGGCCGAGGTGCCCACAGAATATATGGAAAGTCGGTGTGTGTGTGTGTGTGTGTGTGTGTGTCCGTGCTCGCCCACATTCCTGCTTCTAATGTCTTTGCGTGCAAGCGGTGTGCATAGGTGTGGGTGTGCTTCTGGTTTTCTGCACACTCTCGCTAACACCCATTTTACCCATAACCCCTGGCGTTTCCTGTCCTGAAGCCATGTGTCAGACCTCATTGGCTACTGCATCAATAACACTGCACTCACTCAGCTCCCAACACCACATCCTACCGGCAACATAACACATAGCGCCGCTTTGACCGATCATCTCTTTCTTTTCATTTCTGCAGCGGCGGTGATTGGGGTTGATTTGGGTTTTGTTTACACATCCGCCCCCCGGTGTTGATCCAGTCGAGCTCAGGGCTCTACTGCATTTCACATGTGGATGACTTTGTTAAAAATTTCACCAGGACACGATCTGAATTAAGATGACGGACTAAAAAGGGTTTTTTGATGTTTGATGTGATGCTGATATTTTTGGATTAGCCAGTATTGCGTGCAGATATACACGTTTTTTATCATCACTGATGACATTCTGACCACACCTGAAGAACACCTGAAGCTGCTGAAACAATGTCAGTCATGTCCACAGACATGTCCAGAAGAATTATTGGCAATGAAACAGCAGTGTGCAGAAAGTTTTCATTTTTTATCATAACATATCAAATATTAGCACATAATAATCCAAATCCTCTATGGCCTATAATCATAATTTGTAATTGCTATCCAGCACCTGGAAAGAATTTATGGATGCTGTTTTATTTTTAATACCAAAGTTTGTACTGTTTTACTGCTAAAACTCTCCACTGTTATTCGTACAACTACTACAAACACTCCTTCCAACATAATGAAATGACATGCTTATTTGTGAGAAAGTGCAGAATGTTGCCTGAGAATCAATCAATATTATATGTTCTGTCAATAAATATATAATTGTCTCATGTCTGAGGTGAACCACACTGACTGGACCGGATCAGATTTTTTTTAGGCTGCCCCATGAATGTAAATATTAATTTGTATTTGTTTCAAAAGGTTTCACTCTTCCGTGACCGCATGCTGTTTCAAACGCTGCAGAACTGTGCATGCATTCATATTTATATTTGGATTTGTTGTCTATGATAAAATAAACAATAAGCGGGGGGCCATTTGAGGCAGGACGGAGGCAGACAGTGTTGTAAAGCAAATGAGTTCAAGCCATGCCCATAGCGATAGCATGTTGTAGCATATTATACTAAAATGAATTCATGCAGCGCACAAGTGGTGATTGATATTGTCGACCATGCTGCAAAGTTTTTCACTTCAGACACACATCTTATCAGGACATCCTGGTGACCTAGAGGTTAAAGGACAGACTGACTACAGTCTTAAAACAGTAGTCAGGTGTGCATATGAGCAGTGAAAGAGGTAATCACCAACTCAGACTGCTGAAGCTTTACAGTAAACCCCAGTTAACGTTTACACTGACTTATACAAGGAGTCCCCATCACTTACATTGTAAAAGCATTGAGAAGTGATCTTTTAATGAACAGGAGGAATGATTACAGCGAGCAAAACCTCTTTCAATGTTCATTTGAGCACCTGACTATTGTTTTAAGAAAGACTTGAAAAGTTGTGACACATATGACATAATTGCAACATTCCTGGTTTAGTTCCAGTCAGGGATCAAAATGCCAAAAAACTGTCCTAAAAATTGGAGAACAGTTTATTGTTCTATGAAGAAATTATAAAGGAGTTTGGAGCCATACAGTGTTGATGATGGATTAAAAGAAAAAGTGTTTTCCTCTACTATAACATTTGTCTTGTTTAGGTAGGAGTTAATCACACCCTATATTTGAGATTACACTGTCATGCACTGTTGTCAAGAATTTAGGTGGATTTTTAAAGTGGGCTTCTTTATGAATTATGGTGTCTGGGAAATGTATTTTGTCTGCGTGCCAGTGTAAATGTGCTCAAAGATACCCAGGGATCATATTGTCAACAGGAACCATGTGTCTTGCACAAGTGTACATCACAGTTGTGGAGGGAAATATTTTGATTTTCCACCCTAGTTCAACCCTAGTTCTGGTTCACCCTAGTTTCAAAACTGTAACCCTTTTACTTCTGTCACATGTAAATACTCACTGCTCTTTGATTCCTGTCCTGTTGTGTTCCTGCCTTCAACACTTTATTTTCTTCTTGAGCATGGATCCCATATTTTGAGAGGCAGTGCTTTAAATGTCACAAAAGAGTCAAAAGACACACATACACAACAACAGTCAATGAAAAATAGATAACCCCGCAAAAAAAAGTATGCTATTATTAACATGAGATTAACAAGAGATGTGTGGTCCAAACATGTCTTGCTCCTAATCCTCATGGGAAGCTGGTGTGTGCTGTTTTCCCCAATGTGTGTGCCATGTTGCCAGACGTGGCTGTAGCTGGCTAACGCGGCTGTGTGTGTGATTAACTAGCGTTAGCCGTCATTAGCCTCCGCGCACCAACGCAGCAGCAGACTGCAATTAACCCGCTAATCCGGCTAATCCGGCTAATCCGGCTAATCCACTAATGGAGCTAATCTGATAGACTGGAGAGGTTTCTCAATAGGCTCACTCTGGGAACACACACACATGTACATGCATGCGTGCACACAGTAGCACTTATTCTCTCTCTTTCTCTCTTTCCAGCTTTCAAACACATTTACACAGTTTTTCAAACACATCCACAGTCAGTCAGTGTTAAATCCAGTGTGTCCACCACCAGTGAATTAGAGGGGCACATCCATCTCCCAGACATCTCGCCCACAGCCATTAGTCAGCCCAGGGCCTCTGTCACACACTGACCACAGAGAACAAGTGAGGTAGGAGGAGGGGAACGGATGAATAACGAGAAACGAGAGGGAGGCTGGTGGAGAAAAAGAAAAGTCTCAGCTAATAGTAATTTTGGTTTAAAGTTTGGTTCTTTAAACGAACACCATCACTTCATTCTGATATCAATGTATTAATCCAACACAAAACCAGGAGACACTTCTTTAGAACAGCTAAAATGGGTTTATACTGCTGCGGTTACTTTTTAAGTCTGCAGAAGGAACATCTTTAAAAAAAATCTTCCTTTTCTAAATGTGAACTAATAAATATCAAGGATGTAATTGATTCTTCATGTACTCCACCTCCTTGGCCAGTAAGTGAATACTATGACACCTTGTTTTGACCAGTAATTGTGGCACCCTGTTTCGACTAAATATTACCAGAATGTCAGTGGGCAGATGTGTAATATTTGTTTTTATTTTATTCAACCTAGTAAAATGTTTTCAAGAGAAACTTGGCCAAGAGGGCCAAGCTTTATCAACAGGATAAGACAACAGTCACACAATACAAAAGAGTAAAAATAACATTTGGTTAAACTGGTTTTACCAAGTATGTTACTCAGATTTTGTCCCTTTTCAATTTGTGCATTAACAAGACTAAAAGTCCATGTTAGCCTCCCTGTAAGTGCTGACACAGTACTGCTTTGTTTCATTCTAATGTTAGCATGCTAACATGCTCATAGTGACAATACTAACTTGCTGTTAAGCAGATTTAATGTTTAACATGTTCACCATCTTAGTCTAGTGTGTTAGCATGCTAACATTTGCATATTAGCACAAAACACAAAGTCCAGCTGAGGCTGATGTCATTAAATAAACAGGACTTTGGTCATGAATTAAAGTATTGGACAAATTGAAATTTTGACCAGGTGGTGGTGCTAGATGAACAGTTAAGGGATCATCGAAGTGATTCCAGTTCATCCTGAGAGGGACATGAATGTGTGTAGCAAATTTCATGGCTTTCCATTCAGTGTTTGTTGACATACAATATATGGACTGAACTGGTGGACTGACCTACCGAAAGGTAACATAAAAAGTTTCAGGGGAAAACTGAAAGAAAAAATCCACCTTGACATTGAGGGACCTGCTTCTGTTTAAAGAAGTAGCAGATTTATTTTACCCACACAAAGGGTAAAATAAATGTGAGGGGTCACAAGATGGGAGAGAAACAAATATTGCAAAAGTTATGTTAAATATTATTTTCTGGCTTTTCTTTAAGTTTCTCTTTTTTGCAATGTGAAATACTGGACACTGTCATCTGTTTGAGGACCTCTGAAAATCCTTCCAATGAAATAATCTCTCCTTGGTTGAACTGCTCATAACTCATGTCCACACTAAGGCCACAAACCTCTGACGAGAGGTCAAAAGTTGGGAACTACTGGTTACCCAGCTAGAAGGAGACGTTCCCATTGACTAACGTTACCTACAAGTTCTAATAATGTTTGAAAGAAAATGTTTTAATGTAATGTTCAAAGAATGTTTTAAGGATGTTTATCATTTCAAATAATGTTCCTATAAGGTTAAATGTTAACTAAGACATAACGTTTTAACTGAAACATTCTGAGGATGTTTTGAGGACATTGCTGAGGTAACATATTATAGAATGGTCTTTTATAAAACATTCCAATGACGTTATATAAGGATAACAAAATAAGAACTCTCAATGAGAATTCTCCATGCAATGTTCGGAAAATGTTTTAAGAATGTGATTTGGACCTGCTATGACAGAACATTGCTCATAAAATGTTCCTTTAATGTGATATGATAAAAAAAAGTAAAACATTCTGCCTGCAACATTCTGAGGACATTTTCCGGATGTTGTTAGATGTCATTATCCAACCCGACCTTGAATTATGATGTCAATCCAACGTTGGATCTAGACATCAACCCAACGTTGGATTTGACGTCTACCCAACATTGGATTATGACATCAACCCGACGTTTGATCTAGACGTCAATCCGACGTTGGATCCAGATGTCTACCCGACGTTGGATTATGACGTCTACCCGACATTGGATTATGACGTCAACCTGACGTTGGATCTAAACGTCTACCCAACATTGGATTATGACATGAACCCGACGTTCGATCTAGACATCAAACCGACGTTTGATCTAGACATCAATCCGAAGTTGGATCTAGATGTCAACCCGACTTTCATTTCCAACCAATATTCAACGTCCATGCAACGTTGGTTCTAATTGACGTCACCTATGCCACCTCAGTTAGATCAGGCCAATAAAATGTTTTAAAGAATATTTTTTAAACCACTTCAGGTTCATTTGACACTAGATACTGAAGGGGATAGCCAGAAAAATGACTTTCTTACTCTTCTCCTCCTGAATTTGCTCTCTGATCATCTGCCTGATCCTCTTCTTCCTTCTCTCTTCCTCCTCTTCTGTCATCCTGATGCTTTGTTGATTGAGGGTCCCGTACCGGTCTGCCGCCTCCTGGGGAGGTGAGTCGGTCCAGCGTGGAGACGCAGGAGACATAGTTCTTCCACACTCCAAACTCTTTCTCCAGGAGCGTAGGGAAGAAACTAGCCTCTTTGGATACACTGGCCTGCCCAGAGACAGTCCTGAAGGGATCGAGGAGATGAAGGGATAAAACTCTCAATTTAATTCAGCAGAAAATGCAAATTCCTCTCACCTGGTCACCCAGGACCCTCCAGTTCCAGCTGACAGAGCAGAGGTCACGGGGGGACAGGAATGATACACAATGACATACAAAATCATTTTTCAAATTGAAGGCATTAAAAAGCTAATAAAAACGGCAATTTTCAGAGATTGTAGCAGTGTTTCCCCTACAATAGCACAGGCCTGGCGGCGCCAGGTCAGCTAATTCCCCTGCCAGACCAAAAACATTTTTTTTTAATGTCAAAAATAATGCCAAATATACATTTGCAGAACATTTTTAGAACCAAAAATTTCTAGCTGGGTTAAGACAGTATTGAGCAGCATGTATGTCATGCTGCCACTCATTGGTACATGCATCCACCCGACTAGCGAGCCCAGAAAAGAAAGGATAATATAAGTGAAGGTGTCAGTGGCATAAAAGGATTAACCTCCTGTGGGGCCCCAAAGACATATGGTAGTACGCTACTATCTGAAATAATTGGCTGATTAGTCAATTGACAGAAAATTAACTGGAAACATTTTTTGTAATTTAATAATAGTTTTTTTTTTAAAGAATTGTCTGGTATCAGCTCTTCTCAAAAGTGAATAGTTGCTAGTTTTTCCAGTTTTCCTTGACAGCTAACTCAATATCTTTGGGTTTTTGACTGTTGGTCAGAATAATAATAATCTGAATATTAACCTGGGCTTCAGGAAATAATGATCTGCATTCTTTGACATGTAATACACTGAACAATCAATTGATGATTAAAATAAATAACAGTCGGTTGTAGCCTAACAGTACTCTTTTGCAATTTGATAAAATCCAACTTTTCAAACAAATGACCACTGTATAAACAAAAATAATTTAAGTCTTTAACTACATTTTGACACAGAGTCCCTCTTCAAGACCAGGACCGCAAAATGGAGGATGGAAGACCTTTTATATTGATATTGTCAAATATCACAAATTTCAACACACATTTAGAGGACCCAATACATTTTAGAGGACCCAAACAATATGCAGTAAACCTGGGCTTTTGGACTGATGAGTTGTATTACATTAGCCCTGTTAGTAATTTTGGTCAGTAGTGTACACAGCCACACACACTCTGGTTTGAGTCTTGGGTCTTATTGCATGTCAGTCCCCTTTCTATCACCATAGCTGCTGATAAAAACACCACAGGGTGAACATGGAAATTAATTCATTTAAAAAATGAGAAAACATAAATTCTGTTTTAGGTGGAAGGCAGTGACAAAATGCCATACTGTATCAGAGTTACTGGTGCTCAGTTCATCTTGTCACATCCTCTTGAATATATTACACTGTTCATGCACAAGCATGCACTGAAATCTCAGAAATTTGATTAAAGATTGTGCAGAAAATCAACGGAAATTTAACTATTGTCTCAAATGTAACTCAGACCTGAGAACCAGCACTACCAATTTGATACAAGAGTTGAAAGTTACTCAATTATTCACATTAATCATGCTTTCACCATGACGGTCCAATGAATGTCAGCAAACATGAAAAACTCTCCCAAAGAGTCACCACATAGACTGAGACGTGATGTTATCAAGAGGTAAATGGGAGGCTGAATAATCCACAGAGGGGTGACATCTTTTTTTCATCTTTTTTAATTAATTCTCAGTGGAGTTGTGGCAAATCACATGTGAACTCTGTTCTCTCGTTGCCGGGGAAGAAAAATGGTGGGAAACACTCACTTCTAAAATCCTGGAAAGCTAAAGGGCAGAGAGGGCAAAGCTGAAATTTGTTTTGTTTTTTTTAATCTTTCAACAAGCTACATTGTTTCGCTTTTCCTTTCTCTCCTTTTCTCCTCATCTCTCTTCCCTCTCCATCCTTTCTTTTCTCCATTTCTCTCCTCTTTCTTTCCTCTGGCCTGGTAGCAATGTAACTTTAGTGCTGTTGAAGTAGCCACGAGACATTTTGAACGGCTGGTTGAAGAAAGATGGAGGTCGCACGTCTGTCTCTGGCTTCAAACACTGACCTTGGCTGCTAATGATGCTAATCATGCTAACTGGGCTAATGACAGCTCTCTCTTTCTCTATGTCTGTGTGTGTGTGTGAAGGCAGGAGAAAGCGCCAGTGAGCGAGCAAGTGTGTGTGTGTGCATGAATCTGTGTGTGAGGGGAGCATGTGAGAGTATCATAATCAGAGCCGCTAACGCTAATGAGCTAGCCCTTTGAAGAGAACCGCCTGGCGAGGGCCCCACTCCTGCCAACTCATTAGCTGACCTGAGGAGTGCCTGATTAGAATGCTTTTGATGAAAATTTCAAGGATTTTCCTTAAAAAAAAAAAAAAAAAAGAAAGAAAAAAACTTAAAAATTTTGTGAAGTGAGATAAATATTGCACTAGTCTTTTTTTCGGGGGTGTGGGGTTGCAGTTGATAGGGAAAGTGGGAGGTCATTTACTAAGAAGACTTCAAAGGGCCCTCTGAAGAGTGCTGGATGAGATTGATTTGCTGTTTTTATTGGCGATGAAATGTACAAATATATTTAATGGGAGGAGAGAGCGGGAGAATGTTTCCTTTCACTCTTCAAACGCCCACGTGTCATCCCTGTCTCCATTTATCTCTTTCAAACACACACACACACAAATACACACACCAGCACTGACGAGTATACATATGCATACCTTCCTGCATCAGTAGAAGTCAACAACTCCTTTGCTGCGGTGTAAGACTGGTGCCGACATGAGAGGCAATGTGAGTAAATTAATCTTCAGGAAAAAGCGAACCGGACAGATTGCTCAGTGCTGAAACACGCTTCTTTAAAGGCAGGAGATGAACTACACACACGGCGTACAGCGGCGCAGTCACAACCAGCTCTCTCCTCACACTGGTGAGGAGAGAGTCTGGATCAAAGACCCTGTTTACACTTGGTTTGAAAATGCGTCTTAGGCAATCGGATCACAGTAGACAGCACTAAATACAAGTGTAAACAACCACCAAGATGCATTGTGATCAAATCACTTAAACCACTTGCCGAGGTGGTCTGGAAAGCATTTGACCACATATCTTTTGTAGTGTAAATGCTAAAACGTCCCCAACAACTACAGTTAGAATAGCCCGTTCATTTATATAGTTCTTAGCTTACCTAGCCTGTACCAAACAAACCTAGTGCTTATCTGGCAACAGACTGATGTAATATCTGTGCATGGGGCCCTTTGACCTTCTAGTGGAAGTGACGTAGGTAGTAATGAAAATTGAACACAAGTGGTCAGCTGGACACCTTAGAGACGCATTATAGACATAGACGTGAAAGGTGATATGTCTTGGCTGTCCACTTGTGTTCAGATCACCAAAATGCTTTTTAAAACCAAGTGTAAACAGCCTCAAAGTCACTTTGCATTAAATGCTGTGAGCAGAACTGGGGCTTTCATCACATTAAACACCTGTTGACTCAATGTATAGACGATGATAATGAAAAAACAGAAGCTTGCCATAGTGTCTCAACGTGTAGTCTGTATGGTTGCATTGCAATTTTATGTGTTTTAGAGGCCTCCTGCAAAAGTTTCTTCATTAAATTCCTGGTTGGGGGACCAGTATCATTTGTCAGAAGTCCTTGTCTGATGATTGAATACCTGTGGAAACTGTCTCCCCCTTCTCTATGACCGTCGGCTTTTCATCCCGCCTTTGAGTGTAGCTGTTCAGAAAACACTATACAGACTTTTTAATTCTAACATGGTTGGACAAGACATTGTACAAACTAGTTTTCATCAGCCACAAACTAACACTGCACGTACACATTTCATTAGACTTGATTTGGTAATTCCATATTGCAATGCATCACATTTATAGATGTGAAAAGTGCCATTGCGCAATTCTACACCTGTCCATGATGGAATAAAATAATGATTAGTGTCCAAAATCTCATCTTGCTGCTCATTATTGAGTAAACTATGAGTGTTTTTCAGAGACAATTTTCATGTTTGACTGTATTTTAAATGTATCTAATTAATACTGTATAATATCAGTTTATTGAAAAGAATAATCTTTAGCTTCAACTGAATTTTAAACTCTGTGATTGGATGTTTTTTATTGGAATGGTCCTTCAGTGGAGTCACAGTTGACCTCTGTTCTTACTCATAGAAACAGATATTTTATATTACAGATTTTTTATTTTACAGATATATAAACTTTTCAGTTTGCTCTGACGAAGCTTTTTTAAAAATTTAATTTATTTTTTTATTAATGATTCAACATGTAGATTTTCCTATCCTAGAGTACTTTCCTAACAATTGAAAGTACTCCAGCTGCCAGTTACATAATCTTGCCTATACAGGAAATGAACGTAAATCTTACACCTGCCAATTTGCATCTCTAGTTTTCTGGGTGGCTAAGTGGCCAGAACACCACAGAAGCTCCCATTAAAGCAGCAAACAACATCTAGTTGTGTGACTTTTCATCACATTTACAAAGCCAGAATAGAGAAAACCTTGATTAATGTTGGAATATTTGTAGATAATGTTTGTGTTTCTTTTATTACTGTAAATTTACTTTACTTTATTTACTTAATTCTCTGTAGTTAGTTAACTACAGAGAATTAAGTGAGTTAAGCTATAGTTTCACTAACCAAGGAAGTAGTGAAAGTGAAAAAAGGAAAACATGGGGGGGAAAAAACAGTGTAAAGAACAGAAAACATTATATCACTTCAGTTTATTATCTGATTTTGATGACTGAAAGATGAGTATGACCATAAAATTTCCCATTTTGAGGGGCAAAAAAGAAGCATATTGGTGTGATTGCTTCTTTAGGTGTTTCCAATAGTTGAACATTTCATGGTGCTGTAAGCAACCCCCAGTTTATGGCCGGTTTGTGAATGATCTTTTAAATAATTTCTTATCTGGTGATTTTTGGTGAGAATGTTGAATGTTTCATTTCTACAAGACTTCAGGTAAAAACCAAGACCAACTTTCCAAGAACTTCTACAGGCAGAAGCTAAGGTGCAACGATTTGAAGTGTATTTCCATCAGTGTATGTATGTGTGTCAGTACAAGTGTTTGCCTTTTCTGCCTGTCTTTGGATATGTGTGTGCATGTGTTTCTTTCTTTGTGTGTGTTTGAGTTGCAGTAGTTTAGGCAGGCAGAGAGCGGGATCTCTCATAGTGAATTTGGACAGACTGGAGTCTGAGAGGCAGTTCAAAGACCACAGGCCCACAGGCAACAACCAACACTCAGACCGCTGTGTGTGTGTGTGTGTTTGTGCGTGTGAGTGTGTGTGTATGAGGGAGAAAAAGAGGGTGTTTGGTCTGTATATGCACATGTTTTTGTCTTGACATGTGCGTTGATTTGCTTGTATTTGTGTGAGTGTGTGTGCTTCTGCCCTGATGACGAGTATGCTGATGTGTTTTTATTTGGCAACACACCCAACTCTCCCCGTCTCTCTCTCTCTCTCTTTCACCTTCCTCTCTGGGCACACACACTTGCACACGACAAACATACATCGCATTAGCATGGGCACACCATTCGCTACAGACACCCTCAACAGCTGTCCTGGGCTCTGACCCCGCTGTAAGTTATGCACGAACACCGGCGCCAAAGAAACACCAAATAATTAATTATAAAAATATTTCCTGCTAATTGTTGGGCTGTAATTAATGAGGTAACCTTTGGAGAGAGTGAGAGGAAGGTGGAGAGGGAAATTATTCATGTTGTGTTTGCATATATGAATATGCAAAAGATAATTATCCCCTCCGAGGAGGGACAAAAAATGGCCCAATGTCTCTATCAGAGGCGTACTTACCGCTGTGCACGCTCACACACAAGAACACATACACTTTTCTCTCTTTATTCCCTTCTATCTCCAAATCTCTCTCTTCTGTCTGTCACTCCCCATCTCTTCCTTTATCCCTTCAACATTATCTAGTCTGATGATGGGTGGCTCTGAGCAAAGCACAAAATTAAATGGATGATTCTTTTTCTTTTGATAAATATGACGAATGGGGATATAACCTCTGGCTAATTCCTATCGGAAACAACTCTGCTTTGTCAAGGTTTTATCCCAAAGTGATGTGGAGGCTGACATCTGTTCCACGCTGACACTCAGGTCAGTGTCACAGTGTGGGTGCACGTGCCTTTGATGAACAGTTTGTGCTCTAAAGTTGTTGGTTCATGAATCAACTTAAATAAATACAGTTTTTGGGGAGACTGTTCTATTGTTATGTTCATCGTCTGAGAAATCCATCCATGCCTCCCTGATAGATCATCGGCTGCAGTATAAAGGATGAAATGAACTCAGTATAGGTTTCATTTTGGTACAGCTTCTCATCCACATATTCATCTGCTGAGCCTTCATTTCACTATGTAAACAGTGAAAGTAGGCCTTGTCCCTGTTGGTTGAAAACAGCAACTTATTAATACACCTACAGCATATGGGAAGTTCCTATAATTTCATGTTACTTACATTTTGTCCTTTGAGCTGCTGTTTTCATTTTCTAAATTTTGGAGTGATATAAGAGGACATGGCGATTTTCTATATTTATCTGATTGTCAACAAATCTCAACAATGAATCAATCTACTCACAAGTATTGTGTGTGTATCCAAAGTCTGATATTTCTTATTCGTCTGTGCTGTTGACCTCTGTTTTTATCCATTGTGTGACATGTTCCTTGGCCTCGAAGGTTATGGTAATGTCAGTTTGTTAAGAAATGGCTCCAAAAACCAATAAGCGTGATCATCTTTTCAGTCCTCAGACGTCGTTCTGTTTACAGTGTTTGGCTATCTTGTTGTGCTGAATATCACAACCTCTTGACTTTATACTTGTTATTTACGATGCACAATGTAGGAGTACAATGTGCAAGCGGCAGAGTTGAAGAGGCTAATTGCTCAGATCAATACGCTTCATTTTTGTTCTCTGTCTTTCTACAAACGCAGGCAGTGTGAGAAACATAGTATCATCTTTTTTTATTAAGACAGTCAAACCAAACTCTCTTTTTGAAAGCTTGTAATGTAGCCAATGTTCGGCTGACATGTGTTGTGGAAGTCTGATCGTGAATCCAATATTTTTTGCTGAAGATGTCAATAGCAAGTATCTTGTTAAATTTTACCGCGATCATACCAAAACAGAATTTGATTCTCAGCAGCTTAGAAATTCTCTAAAATCGCACCAGACAAGAGCTGAAATGATTTGTTGACTTGTCAGTTGGTGTAAAACCAAATTTGATAATTGATTCATCGTCTTCAGTCATTTTTAAAAACATAAATTCAATCATTCCAGCTTCTCAAATGTCAATATTTTCTGATTTTCTCTGTTCTTCTATGATAGTGAAGTGAGTGTCTCTGGGTTTCGGAGGTCATCATGGCCTCTGAGAAGTAATGATGGCATTTTATGTTACCAGCTGACATCCTATAGACAAAAAGATTAATCAAGAAAACAGTCGACAGCAAAAATAACCTACAGATTACAGACATTAAAAATATTCAAACCATCCCTGACATGTCCTTGTGGTTCATCATTTACACAGTCTGACCTTTTCCTCCTCTTTGTACGTCTAGACTGTGTCATCTACATGTGTATCTATTTGTTAGCATGTGTGTGTGTGTGTGTGTGTGTGTGTGTAAGAATCTGTGTTGTTTCTGTTGGCCTGTTAGTTTTCTTCTGTGGTTTTCGGTTGGAGAGTCCATTACGAATTCTGATCACAGTCTAACTGACCTCTCCCTGTGTGTGCGTGAGTGTGCATGTGTGTGTATGCTGTGTGTGTGTGTGTGTATGTGTGTGTCAGACGATGGACTGTGCATATCATATCCATTGCCCACATTGATTCTTTAGGTTGGCTGAGGAGAACAGTAGCTAATTGAATAGATGAATAATATATTTCTGAATAATAAATGAATGTTTTGTTCTGGTGCCTCTCAGCAAGAGAAAGAAATTACCTCTCAGGTGGGATGAGCTCTGTATGTGTGTGTGTGTGTGTGTGTGTATATGTGTGTGTGTGTGTGTCTCATTAGCTTCAATACATTACCATACAGAATAGATAAGATAGGATGTGATCAATGCTATTGATGAGCAGCAGACCATCAGACCCCGAATGTATCAATGTCTGCAGACAGGCACACTCATTGTTGCAGGGACACACGCACACACACACACACACACACACACACACACAGAAAACCAGAACAGACCGCATTGACCTGCAGCTACTATGGCGGTTTTGCATGCAGTACAAAGTTGGCATATTCAGATTAAAGCTCTCATGCCTTTGGGCATGCTAACCGATCTGAACGAGTGCATATGGTCCTCCGGATGCCTTCATCTCCTGATTCGCTCTTTTCTTCTTCTTCTGTGGTGCTGCCGCCTCACCACAGACTCCGCCCATCCACCGCCAGCCGCTCATCAATAAGACATAGACCTGCATACCTCACTGACCACAGCTCGCAGCCTTTCCATGCATGCACGCACACACACACACATATATATGAGCAGTCATTGGTGCCCGTCCCAGGTGGGGTTGATTAAGTTTTCATGGATGTCCTCAGGGCAAAACACTTAAGGGTTAACCAGCTTCCTCCAGCAGAATTAAAAGAGTTAAAAGTCTGCCCTGTCTTTCCACATGTCCCTTTATTCTCACCTCTCTACTCAGTTCATTGGTAGGCTGGTAAATGAGTGACGAGGATAATGTCACATTTGTTGACAGGATGTGCAGACATGTATAGGATGTGAAATTATTTTGTTCGGTGGCTAATATTTTGTTGGCAATCTAGACATTAGCAGCATTAGCATCTGTCAAAACCTACTGCATTTAACATAATGTAGTACATTTTAGTACTTAGAGGACAGGTTCACAATTTTTCAAGCCTGTCATAAAACAGTCAGGTACCCATATGAACACTGAAACAAGTTCTGCTCGCTGTAATCGCACTGACATTCAAGAGATCTCTTCATAATGGGCTTAAAATGTAAGTGATGGGGGACAAAATCCACTGTCCTTGTTTTGAGCGACATAAAAGTTTACTTGAAGATTATATGAGGCTTCAGCAGTCTGAGTTAGGCAAATAAAATAGATATCTTTCACAGTTAACAAAGTCTTAGTAGAATAAAAGTCCCTCTTTGTATCTTGACAAACAGTGTTTTCCTGCTCAGCTGCGGTAGATGGATTGTAACAGAAAGAGGTGATTTGAGACTAAAAAGACAAAAATATAAACATGCACTTATGTTAAGTAGTCAGTAATAGTTAACAGTAATAACAGTTAATAGTTGTAAACCTAACAGTGGTGTTCATGTTGATATTTTGAATGTGTGCATGGACATGTAGGTACCCCTAGCTCAAGGTTACAGCTCTCTCATTACTTGTTTTATCCAACCAACAAAATCCAAATAACTGAAATACCTGCAATATATTTATGATAGTTGCCCTTGTTGTCCAAACTACTGTTCCTACTGCTGTCTCTCTTCTCACAGTCTGACATGAAAATGTCTGTGACATCCACACTGAGACCTGAGACAAGTTGTGAATGAATGCGAATGCAACACAGGAGAAGAACAATGATATTGTATCAATGGATCTGTTGGTCCGCAATGAAAAAATTAGTTCTGTGACACATCTCGTCTTAACATTTATGCCCTTGAATCCTCTTTGAAAAGTAAGAAACATCTAGTCACTCACAAATCATTTCACTGTTTCATCACTGTTGTTATCACTGTAATATTCAGCATCTGTCCATCACTACCCTACAATATATTTTGATATATTTAATTGTAAAACTGTGTGTATGATTCACTGTGTAATACTGGGTTTACATGTATTTAAAGGGTGCGAAAGTTTTTTTAAGCTGTTTGGAGTTGCAATGAGTCATGAATGTTTGTCTAGTTTCAAGTCAAATGCTGTAAGGATCTCAAATTGTATCATGAGAATGTTTTGGGTAAAACAGTCTCATTAAATCGACCCAATTTTAGTTTTTTCTTTGATAATGCACCATATCAAATATATTATTCTTCCTGCTGGAAACAAAATATGAGAGTTGTTGAAATTTCAGTACTCTTAATTACTTTAGCAACTGAAACATTTTTAAATGCTTAAGAAACTGATGCTTTCTTTTGAGTTAAGCAAGAGAGACATTTCACATCCAGAGCTTGTCAGGGGGAAGCTGACAGCGGCGTGTCGGAGGTGACGCGGCTGGGTTTCGGGGGGGGGGGGGCATTCGGCTTTAACACATCTGTCAGTTGTGGGAAACCTCCTCGCGTTGCACAGACGTTTTGAATCCAGCCAGACATCCCAGACAGACGGCAGCAGACACAGAACTGCAACCTCACATCAGTCAACTGATACTTTTACTGACAATAAAAACAGGCCAGTATCTGTCAGTTTGCTGATATTTTTAATTCAAGCTGTCCAAACTGAGCAGAGGCTCTCTCATGTTTTCATGTCTCCAAATCCAAACCTCCAAATAAACACATAGAGCCTCAGTTTGTATATTGGTGAATTATTATTGACTTGGAGAAGCGGCTGTACTGTACTGTACATGTGCAGATAGTAGTGGTATCGTCACACATTCCCTAATTGGAAAAAGAGAACTCAATTAAAGCTGCAACCGATGATTACTTTCATTGTTGATAATTCTGGTAATTATTTTTCCAATTAAATGATTAATTGTTTAAAGTGAGACTAAACAGAAATAAAACATTTTTTCTTTTACAAATGAAAAGTATGACCTGTAGCTTATCTAGCTACAGTTACAAAAACTATAAATAGTTACTGCTATGACATGTAACTGTAGATTAGCTGTAAGCTAGCTAGCAAAGGAAACACCAGCTAGACTTCAAGGGTTGAAGGTTATGCGTATAAGGGCAAAGAAGGATATTTATGGGGAAACACATGCCGTGGCCATTACTTATTGACATTGTGATGTAAACATCTCTGCGTCCTTCTCAGCTGCTGTCAACATGTCCATATCGACTTCACATGCACTTAGTATAGCTGTTGTTAGCTAGCTTATGGCTAATGTACAGTTGATATTTTGGGTGTTTGGGGTGAACATGGTCCAACGGTCCAGTGCAAATGAGATGAGGCAAAAATTAGCTTTACATTGTGTTTGAACACACTATGTTTTAGTGTAACTAAAATGCCATGGTTGCAGTTGCTCATAGAAAATTACACAGGCTTGCTTTGATCTCAACAAAAACAACAAAAAGTAGTGAAAAATGCCCATGACTGTTCACAAGAGCTCAAAGTCACTCCTCTCTCACTGCTTGTGTTATTAAACCAACAGTTCAAAACCCAAATACATTAAAAATACAGTGATATAAAACTTCAGGTGAGAAAATTGGTATCAATGTAATGTCTGTGCGTTGAGTATGGAGCTAGATTTGTGAGGCAATTAGCTTAGCTTAGCATAAAGGCTGGAAGCAGGAGGAAAAAGCTAACCTGTCTCTATCCAAAATTTAAAAGATACACCAACCAGCACTTCTAAAGTTTAATTAAATCAAATTCACTTGTTTTTTTAATCCACACAAAACAGAAATGTAAAAATGACAATTTGTGATTTTGGAGGGAGTTAAGTGGTGTAACTATTTCTTGACCAACAACAGCCCTTCTTTTCAACACTGGAAAGAAGCCACCTGTGGTTATATACTTTTTTTTTTTTTTTTTATCTCTGGACAGATCCAGGCTAGCTGTTTTCACCTGCTTTAGTCTTTATGCTAGCTAAGCTAATTGCCTCCCTGCTCCAACTCCAAATGTATTTCCCAAATTATTCCTGTGATAAATTATGATTATAGTTACTACTATTGCTCATATTGAGCGAGGCCACTCTTTGAATCCCCTCAGGAATCTGCAGAAATCTAAAAAAAAAAAAATCCACTTTAGACAATACTTGAAACAGACTGACAAAAGTTGAGAGAAGTTCCAGTTAAAACACTGTTAACTGCTACACTGCTGCTCTCTCCTCCTTCTTGGCTTATTAATGCTTCGGTTACCACCGGAAACCAACAAACTGACCAATCAGAGACAGGAGAGGGAGAGAGGGAAACTGAGAGAGAGAGAGAGAGAGAGAGAAAACACAATGTGGCCTGGCAGCTTTAAGCAGCTGACACAGAGCGGGAGTGACACACACACACACACACACACACACACACACTTTTACACTGAAACATAAACACACACTAACACACTGAAACACACACAAATGGAAAAGCATAGACACACGTACAATGCAAATGCACATTCACATGGACACACACACACACACAATGACACAGACGCATAGTGACAGCCTCCCTCCTCTGGCGGGGAGTGGCAGGGCTGAAGCCCCCCAGGCAATGCTGCAGCTACTGGGGGTAAGAAAAAAAGACAGACAACACAAGCTCCCCCCCCCGCCCCCCCCAACCCACTCTCTAACTCTTCTTTGACCCCCCTCCACCCTCCTCGCCAACCCCTGCCTCTCAATGCTAAATGCATGTGTGCGTGGTTTCCGTTAGAGCGACGCTAAATGGCCGATGCCTTCTGCCTCTGAGGCTGCATGTGTCTGGTGTCAACTGTAGTTCTGTAGCTTATGCATGTGTGTGTGTGTGTTTGTGTGTTGAGAGAGCACGGGGGAGTGGGTCGAGGGCCTGAGGCGAACGTCCCCAACGCTCGCTAGAGGGAAGTCAATAATCATTAGTTTTCCAGGTGAGAGGTGCTCGGAGCGTAAACCATCGAGCTTTTTCTACCCTTCATGTCCGATTGCCTACTGCCCCATCACGTATGTGTGTGTGTATGTGTGTTTGTACTCTCTATGTTTACACAACTGCAAGCACATAACTTTAACCAAAAATATCATGGAGTCAAAAAAATCTTTCATAGCTCTTTTTTTTTTTTTTTTTTTTACCATAGGTCACCTCGCTGTAGCTTGTCTTAGAGTATTTTTGTGTATATAGTTTGTAAAATGAACCACTCAGTAAAAAACACAAAACTGTGACATACCACAGCTGATATGGATGGATGTGATTATACATGAAGATGCTTTGACACCGGGAGCTAGTTGGAGTCGATCTCCCTTTATTCTGACAAATGATAAAGCAGAACCTCCATGTCAGTAATACTGGCTGCTCTAGCGTCGACACAAATAAACAAATGTACAGAAAAAATGAGAATTAGCTACTTTAAGCTAACAGCACTCAACTTAACAACTATTTTTAAGGGGCCAGTATGCTGAAATCTCTATATTGACAAGTGGAGGCCACAGACTGTACATATAGATGGGCTTAACAAAGTGTGATGTCAACCATTGCTTTGCATTGTTTGAAGCCCAGAGTTTCAGCTATTTGTCGGCACCTTTTTCCATTTGGAGCCAGGACCTTCCAAATAAGTAGCGCAGGGTGTTGCCTTTCACGCCCCACTGCCTTGGAAACACAGAGTGGTGCACACTTGGTGTAATGTTAGCTACTTAAAATTGTGCTAACAGGTCAGGTTTCATAATCAAGTAACATTAAACTTAGTGAAAGGACTCAGTGTGAGTGCTGGAGCCAAGGGGAGCAGCAGGTAAGTCAGGGACTCAAGCTGTGGTAGTTACCACTTGGTGGAGACAGACGTTATACTATACGCAGTAATCTATGAGAAACAATAGGATGGATTACGATCACCAATCAACCAGAACAATGACATCAACCTCTCCGAAAGGAAAATTGTACGAGAGGTGAAGGGAGTAAAACAAATTTATAGTGGAGGATTATAGAAGCAGAAAAGGGGCTTTTAAATCATATCATTTTGTGTAATTATATGAACAAGAGGCTACTGTACTCTGAACCCATTACATATACATGCCCAGCAGTGTTTTGATCAGATATTAGGTTTCACTACATACACAAGGAACTTATTTGTTTTCCCATTCTAACAAACCTTGTAGAAGAAGAAGAAAAACAAGCACTGATGAAGAATGAATAATCATCCTTTTAAAGGGAAATTCCTTTTTTTATTGACACAGTTTTGCCATCATTCCTATCAATTTTGATAATGTTTTTCTCAGCGACTTAGAGATGCTGTGACATCCCGAGGTTGGTGTCCAACAGGGCAAGGTTGCAAAGACGTTTTTAAAATTATTAGTAGACTGCTATCAAACATGACAGGAATAATAATAATAATAAAAAAGAGTGATTTTCCTCCACCTGTTAGTTTGTTGTCATATTAATAGAGAGTCACACACAGTCACTGCATTGGCTGGAATATTAGATAATATGTTTTGTGGTTATTATATTTGAAAAAGGGGCTTTTTATCTGATGGTTCATGTAGCACATTGTTTTTCCTAACAAGTGAAAACGACATGAACACTTACCTCGACGTCTTCACCGCAGAAACAGACCAGATCATCTGCCAAACAGACAAGAGTTAACAATATCACAGAGTGTCATGAACAGGAGCTCAAAAGACAGAGACAATCATTTTAACCAACTCCAACAGCTTGACAGGTGAGTGTGCAAGCACAAACAAAGTGATAAACTACACCTGAAAACCTACTTTGGGTTGATATGCGATATACGTATCGCTTTAAGGGAATTGTTTCGCCTTTAAAGTTTAACTTTTAAGAGAATAATGCTTCAAGGATGAGTGTTTTTTTTTTATCCTTGGACAAATAGTATCTCAGAGAAAATTTCCAGACGGAGTCTAGTCTGATAAAATATTTCTTATTTCCAAAAAAACCTTCTTTCAAAAACAGTTGTTTAAAAAAAAAAAAAAGGAGGGGGTGGGGGGGGTCATCTTATATTCAAGGTTGTCTGATGTGTGGGCCAATTTAAGTATATTTCTTTAAAGAAAATGTAAGTCATCTACTTTTAATCAACATGTGGTCTTGTCTCACAGGGATACATGGACGATACATGTGGAGGTAATGAGTGTATATTCTCATATTTTTCCCCGTCTGTAAGTAATTATATGAATATGTGTGATGGAGAAACAAGTGCAATATTATTTAATTGTTTTGTCGATATGCAGATTTATCAGGAGCCGGTGTGTGTCTATGTGTTTATGGATCAAAGACGCTGACTCTATACAGTGTGTGTGTGCCTCCCAGTGTATTTAGCTGCAGGTTAGTGGCCGGTGCATGCCTCTATTACTCACAATACTTCCTTATGGCAGCCTCAAGGATCCCTGGCTATGCACCCTGAGGCTACTGTTACGTCCACACCTCAAGCAACCAGCCGGTGGAAAGCTACTGATTTTCAACGAGGCGAGGCAAGTCCGCTGATTTGAAAAAGGTTTCTGTGGGTTACTGATTGCTTCTTCATTTTTTTCCTATTCATTTGAGAGGTGAACTTCAGAGGTCACATGATGCGGAATATCCGACATTCAGTTACTGCAGGTTGTCTGTTGATATGCAGAAAAACAATATGCAAATGAGGGAAGCTCCAGTATAGAGACCTCGCAACAGTCAAGTGCATCTATCTATTTTGTCTGTTAAATCCTCAAGGAAAGACATTGACCCAGGGTTAGATGAAGATATTGAGCTGATGATGACTTTTAATTTAAAAGCAGATATAGATCCGGTTTGTTTGAAATGCTTCGTTCTGTTATTTGTCAAGTTCAAGGAAAGTCCCGAACCTGGACAGATTTGAACAGGCTGTGAGAGTCTTTCATCAAATGGGAAATGATCATTTTAAATGTGAAACTACTGTTTTAACATATTAAGGATTGCACTCATGTGAAAATCTGAAAGCATGTTGTCTTTTATCATGTGGGCTTTTGAGACACACATGTCATCTGCAAATGTGAAACTTTTGCAGAGGTTTCAATGTGATTTTAGGGTGCTATGGTTTAAATATGATGATACACATTCTGACAAGGATAAAATACATTTGATTTTTTTAACGGTTTAACAGATAAATAGCCAAACGAATGAACTACAGTGTCGGCTATGATCCAAAAACTGGTGTGAGCCTTCAAAAACCTGTATCATTACAATCAGTATGTTGTCTGCATATGTATTGAGATAGAAACGCCATTTTTGTCCCACTGGAGAAATTTGTTTTCAAAGCCTTCACATGTTCTTGCATCACATGAATAACATACCTGCGATACATACAATGGACACACGATGGTCATATATGCACATATATGACCATACATATATCGCCTCATACACATGGATTCAATGGGGTATTCTGGGGGTTCTCCTATATTTTAGAGTCCTGTATCTGTGGCCAGATGTGGAAGGTGACAAAGATGTAAGAAGTATTAAGAATAAACAATTTCCCTTTTACAGTCCTTACAGATCTTACAGAGATCTTACAGGTTATAAACAAACTCTCACTTGAATAAAAGAAAAACTAGGCAAACTCCTCACTTAATCTGTCTGTTGTAAACAGAAATTAGATTTTTCAGGCCACCTTCTCTGTTTAACTTTGGCCTAAAGTAGTTAAAATATTTGCATGGACAGTTTTTCTACACAATGAAGAATTACAACCAACATTTCAGATGCGCTGAAGTTGACATAAACTCAAGTAAATCATTCACACCAAGCTGAATGAAAAAGAATAGCATGTAGCGGTAGTTTGCCTCACAGGTCAGCTACTGTTATAAATCTCTCCAGTTTAAAATGTATGTATGTATAGTATCTAAAATGTATAGTTTATCTTTTCTGTTTGCTTCCACCTGCAGTTGAGCACGGTGATATTATTTTTGCAATACTTTTACCACCATGATTATACTTTTACTCAGTGGGTGATTGGTTCAATTTGACCACAGGCAGGCAATTTTTTTTTTTTTTCCTCTTGACAAGTGTACGATGTACAGTTAAAAAGCTTAAGGGGACATATTGAATCATTCCTGCAACCTTCTTTATTCCCAAATCGAGTCGGTCTTGTTGTTTATTTGGTCGTATTCAAGGTTTAATTTACTCCTCGCCACAGTCACCACATTTAATCAGACTGTAACCACCGTGACTCTGTTTTCATGTTCTGTTTGGAGAATTAACAAGCTGTGTGTGTGTGTGTGTCTGAGGGTGTGTGTGACTTGTGCACTCACATGTGGGTGGGCTTGTGTGTGTGTGTGTGTGTGTGTGTGGGTAAGTGTCCATGAGAGTATGAGGTTGATTAGTCCAGGTTTTAATGTGGTGTGGTCGGCATAGCCTCGGGTCATGCAACAGGCCTATTGTGGGAGGCAGAGAGAGGAAGAGAGAGAGAGGATGAAGTGAGAAAGTGAAGTGTGTGTGTGTGTTGCTTTCTGTGTGCACTGTATGTGTGTGTGTATGTTAATGTGTCTAATTAAAAGCGTAGGGGATCATGCTCCGGCACTGAGCTCTAGCAGCCGCCTGACGCAGATATGACCTCAGGCCATGGTCTATCTCTCTCTCACACATACACATACACACACACACACACACACACCACAGACAAACACACACACACACACACACACACATAGCTACACTTGCAAATCAACTAATATACATGCATGCACACCAACATACTATCACATATCTAACACACACAGACACACAAAAGTTTCCATGCACACTTCTGCACAAACACACATACCTGCCGCAGTTGGACAACAACACACAAGCACAGACGCCCTCACCCATAAAAAAACTCTCATGCACATGAATGCACACGCATATTTGGAAACAGTCTTTTCTTTTCCTCCCAAATGTTTTCCCACATCGTCCTTGAGCCGGAGTGTGACCGATGACTAGACAGACCAGGGACCCGAGGAAAATCCACTGGAAGTGCCAAGGTTGTTTGAACTGAATAAATCTCTCAGTCGATATGTCATATCCACAGATTTGTAAACACAGTTCGGAGACACAAGAGTTCCTGTTTTGCTCTGACCAGTGTCAGAGCGCTAAAATCACATTTCCCAAATTGCCTCATTTGCGGAGGCAGAGGTAAAGAGACAAGTGAAAAGCAGCTTAGTGCCACATACTCGGCTGATATTGGAGCTCAACGTAAGCTTTAAAACGAACATCACGGCTAACATACACTTCCTGTTATGCTAACGTTGCATCACTGACAGATTAAGCCCACTTTCAGTGAAAAACTGTAGTTGGAGCAGTGATTCACAGTCCGTCAGCTGGTGAGAAAGTCTTACCACAACTGCTATTTTACTCGCTGCATCTTAACAGATAATTACATTTAATTTCCACACCTTTGTTATGATGATATGATAACATAACAGTCACCAGAGTCATTTATGGGATTTGGGACATGACAACATTGCTAGAATAAGGTCAGAGTGTGCAGCCAGATTATCTTAACTGCTTTATTTGAAGGTAAAACTGACGTGAAATGTTGGTAATAATCCTTCATTGCACCAGAAAATAAACACGTATGTACAGTAAGTACAGTAAGTCAAATTAAACAGGAAGTCTGTTCCTAAATTGTGATGGATGTTTACAACAGAGAGTCTGAGTAATAATTTTACTGTTTGCCTTCATTTTCTCTTCTAAATAATTTTGGCTAGGAACTTGGAGTTTCGTAAAAAAAAAAAAAAATTAAAAAAATCTTTATGATCATTTGACTGCTTTTTTTTTTTTTTTTTTTTTTTTAACTTGGCAAGGACAATGTTATATGTTATAATGGCCCAAAAAAGACAAAAAACTGTAATAAATTGAAATTCTACCGCAGGTGTGGAGAAACAGTGATGCAATTTGACTGTAGATTTTTTTTTTTTTTTTTTTTTTACTGTTGCTGCCTTCTTATGAGCAGTCTGGCTGATTTAACAACTGCCTATCAACATCCAGCAGAAGAAACCCAAGTTGAACGATGAAGGTCAATAGAGAGGAAGTGAGTAAAATGAGAAATCAGAATAAATGATTCAGTCGTAGTTTTTGTTCTAATCTGGTTTTATTTCATTCTGCATTTTGATTCAATTTCCCTTTGATCCTTCTCCTTGATAATTATGTCTGTGTCTTCATTTGACTGTGACCTCTGTGAAGCACTCGACTGTAAAGGGCTGCAGTGAGATACCAGGGGACCAGCTTATGGTTACATTACACGGCTTTTTCTATGAGTGCTCATGGTTGAAAAAAATGTATATATATATATATATATATATATATATATATATATAAAGCCTTATGCTACTGTTGTCTAATATAGAGTTTAAATTTAAGAATTTTAGTTTTTGCACTTTTTGACAATTCTTGCACATCAATGAATTACTATTGAGCTGATGAACCCAGAGTAATCAATGCATTCAATATAAAAAGACAGAGATAGCAAATATAAGGGGATCTGCTATGATCCTGCGCACTGAAGATATGAAAACAGCTCAAGTGTAGATGATAACATCTCAAAACTGGTAGAAAAAAAATCTTAGTAAAATGTTAAATGTACCTATCTTACCCTCTCTCTCTCTCTCTCTCTCTCTCTCTCTCTCTGAGCTGGAGAGCACAGAGCTCCTCTAGAAACAGCACACTTGATTTGAGATGGAGATATTAAAAACACAGAGACCGAGAAGGAGTTTTAGAGCTAGATACGCCGTGACAGTCTGCATGTGTGTGTGTTTCAATGTGTTCACCGCGAGGAAGTAGAAGGTGGTGTTGGTGGTGGGCGGGCGGGTGGGATGGAGAGGGGAGGGTGGGGGTGAGCTGTAGGGGAGGAGGAGGAGGAGGAGGAAGGAGTAATATGGGTGTCAGGGTGCTAGTAGTCTGTCGCCCAAGGCTGTGACATTACCGCACTTCTGCTCCGCTTTAAAAGAACCAAATCTAACTGACGACTGCTGTGATGGCTCAGTGTGTGTGTGTGTGTGTGTGTGTGAGAGTGAGTGAGTGTGTGTAAGCAGCATGTACTGTATGTGTGTGTCTAAATGATGCTCTCTATGATCTGAAATTGGGATAATGCGCTGTGACACGCCGCCTGGTGCAAGGCTTGAGACCATATTACCCTACTGAACCAACACAGGGCTGGGTGTGTTTTTGTGTGTATGCGTGTGTGTGTGTGTGTGTGTGTGTGTGTGAGAGAGAGAGAGAGATAGTGAGATGCCTAGCACAGATTGATAGATTGATTGACAGATAGATAAACAGGTTGTGTATAGAAACCATGAGTGGAATCTGTATCGAGTTTTCTGAGCTGAGATGTTTTTAGTGTCAATTGACAGACTGAGTGTTATTGAACGTTCAAAATCAGTTAGAAGCTGAACTAATGGGAAACCTATAGTCATTAACCAGCTGGAGGTTTGTCTTTGAAGTATATTCACTGTACACAAGTAAAAGAGCAGATATCTACAGGACTGCTGTGACATAAATCAAACACAAACAACTTTCTGAAGAGGTGAAGAGATGACTTCTTGGTGGTATTTGAACTGTCAAAATAAGTCGCTTCTGCTCTTCAGACCATAGAGTTTACTTCATAACCATAGAAGACCTTCATAACCTAACACAGAAAATGTTGGAAATCCGAACCCATTTTGAAGATTTTCACTTTTTTTTTGCAGCAGCAGTTGTAAATCTTACATCACATAAACAGCCCATTAGCCCCTACAGTAAATACCCTTACATTTACTGTACACAAGTGTTTTCACTTATGCATATTTACTAATACCTTCCTAATAACTTCTCAGCAATTCTTGGCACAGTTTTGTCCAAATGTAAACTGAGCTGAAGCTGAAGTCTCACCAGTCAGAATAAATGTGTGGGTGTTTTAACTGCAGCATGTGACTTCAGGTCCTCTAGTTTCCTGCATGAACGCCAACCCAAACAATGACTACTAGCAGTTATTATTACATAGTTGAAGTAAATCTATGGTTAATCACAACTTGAGATTTCCCTTCAACTGGACACATCAGGTGTAATTCAATAATCCTCCAGTACTTGACTTTGTGCACGAACTGTAACTACTGTAGCAATTCTTGGTTAAAAACTTCTTTAACAAAATTCTTTCATTTGATGTTTATTCAGATGCATTTTGTATGACTTTAGGTTCTTTACGGTGAATTTTAATGTTTGTTCTTTATTATCTCAATTTTCATTTTATTAGATAAAAATATAGATATGTTTTTTTTTATTTTTGTTACGTACACAATATACAAGACAGTGGCTCTGAAATATTTCTTACTGTGCAAAGATAACAAGATACTAAAAATATAAAATTATATTTGTTTATAATAACAAAGTATTGTGCAAAAATATATCAGTGCCAAACATTCAGTTGGTTGTAGTTTTTTCGTTATTTGCTTGTTATGAGGCATCTTGTAAGCGTAGTTTTGAAAAGTGCTTGTAATATAATTAAAGATATTCCATCAGGGCAGTTCAACAGTGACTTGAAACCACACACACACACACACACACACACACACACACAGAGGGAGACAGAGAGAGAGAGAGGATGGAAGGGCTATTAGCACTTCTAAGGCACTTCCATGTCACCCTGCCATGTTGCCACTAACAGCCATGACATGTGTGTGATGTGTGTGTGTGTGTTTGTTTGCTTGTCTATTACAGGTGTGCAGATACTGTACATACAGTATAGTTCTACATGTAGGAAGGTCCAGGTATAATTGTGTGTGTGTGTGTAAGCGAGTGTGTGTGTGTGCTTTGCACTCATGAAAGGGTGGTAATTTCACGCGTGGTCAGACGGTTGCATTTCAGCTTTAGCCTGAAGTGTAGCAGGAACTCCTTAACTGTTCAATGACTTTAGCTTGAGGCAAGGTCCGCCTACACACACACACACACTCTCACACACACACACACACACACCTATGAAATTACACCCATCTACTTGTTCTGCTTCCATAGCCACACACACACACACACAGCCGTTTGTTGCTGTAAGCCTTACAGCAAAACAACTAGGGAGATGTAAAACATCTGCACACACCTTACACTGTAAGGTGTATGTAGTTGTTTTACGCCGGAAGGGAAGATCACTGCTTTGTCTGTTTGATAAAGCTACAGCGTCCATCTCCTTCAAAGAGCGCCGTGCTGATCTGATGTGAGGCAAGTGTGTTGATGGATTTGACGATTACACCGCCCAGGGCGCTGAGCAAGAAGCGGCGATGGTGCCAAGCTGTAAAACAGGAAAAGGAAAGGAACATGAACAGCTTGATTAAAGAAGTTCAAAGGTGAGTGTGTCCAGGAGTCCAGTCATGGAAAAATGTACATATGCTGATGTGAATTCAGGTATTTAAGAAGAAAAAAGAAGTTATTAGAGTGTCTGTAAAAAAAGAAACATTATTTCATGTAGAGGAATTATGTTTTGATTCTCTCCTATCGCTTCATTCGTCTTGTGACCCTCAGATTTATCTTGTGAAAACCTTTAGGGGTCACAACCCTGGCTGTAAAAACACTTGTAGAATTCAGGGGTTTCTTGATATGATGCAAAATTATCGCTCACATTACATAACATGGATTATTTCCTCATGTTTCAATAATCTACTAATAATGTAAGAACATACTTTTCCTGCCTGCGTTCATTTGTCACAACAGGTTTTAAATTTTATTTCAGTGTATCTTTTTTTAAAAACATAACTTTAATCTATAGCAGTTGAGACTAGGTCTGTTTTCCTGTTGGGTAGAGAGATGTTTTTGTAGTCTCAGAAAAACAAGATTATTTTACATTTACATTTCATATAAAACTCTAGACATGAGACCAATAATTCAGCTCTGATATATTAAAATGTCAAAAAGCCAAGACAAAAAATATGAATCCACTGGACTGAAGCTAACTTGAAGACATTGTAACGTTCATCCAAAAAGGCTTCCTGAGTCGTATGACTCTATCAACTGCAAACAACTCTAATGTGAAATCATGGTTAAAAAAAAAAATCAGGAATGAGAAGGCCTTGTGGACGAGTGTTGAAATGTTTTAGGGCATTCTCAAGCCTGCTTCTAGGTTGTTTTCCCCTTTCCTGCAGTTGGTTTGGACAGATCTGAACATAATCATACTCGGGTGTGGACCAAAACACCTCTGGAGAAGTTTGTTTGTTGAGGGAACTTGATACGACCTCAATCTGACCCAACTACCAACACAACTAAGCAACGAGCAGAGTGAATGTCATCATATAACCTTTAGTGATGCATTTTGGTTTTCCTACCAAGCTTACCAACTCATCCACTGAGTCTGACCGGTGAAAACTAACCATAGCTTTGAAAACATCTACAATTTCAGCCCATTCTGTCTTGATGTTTGCCTGGGAGACTGAGATAAACCTTTCTCATCATTTGTTTTTTTTAAAAGTGGAAATGTAACAACTGATAACTACCAAAGACACATCAACAGCCTATAATCTATGTTTCATGTTGTAAAGTCAAATTTGACTTCTTTTTAACAAATCGTAAACAGACACAAGTCATGATAGTTCAGTATAAAACCACAAGAAAGAGAAAACAATCTCTCTGAATCTAGTGAACGAATCACCTTCAAAACAGTTGGTGAACTGTTCTGTAAAATAAAACTGTTTCTCCGAAGAATTAACTGGCATTGAGTTTACTCTCCACTATACATCCCTGTCTGCAGTATGTCAGTCCTGGCCTTTCACTACACCCCTGCTGCTGCTTCATCCACCCCCCAGCTAGCTAATAACATTCACCTGCTGTCCCTGCTGTAAATTCATCCCCTCAGTCACCACCACTACACTTGTCACTCATCTTGATGAGCTGTCTGATGAACTCTGTGGGATAATCCAGCACCGCTAGCTCGCTACATGGAAAGCCCAGCAAACTGGCAAGTACCAAACATGTGACCTGAAGCCAACTCTGCACTGCTGCTCAGCCCCTTTGTTTCATTTATTACAGCTTTCTGCTGTTGGAATGCTAGCCTCTACAATAGACTGCTACAACCAACACATCAGCGCAGTGGAAATGTTTTGGAGAGCATGGTTTTTCTTGTGAGTGTGTTTCATTCTTGATTCATTTTTTTTAAATTGTCCAATCATACTGGAGATCCCACGATGCTGTCATCAAAATGTTTAATTTGTCTGCTCAGCAGTTTTAAAATCTAAAAGAATTCAGTTTATGATGACGTGAAATTAAGAAAACCTGCAAATCAGCAGCCAGGAGAAGGTTGTAAGAAATTATTTGAATATATCGATTTATTTTTTGTTGATTAAATGACTGATTGTTCCAGCAACATCACCATATGGTGTGTTCACCCTGGTTTACTAAAAATGTCAGCATGCATTATAAAATCGCTAAGTTTTGAGTGTGGTGTAGATGTATAATATTTGCCCACAATGATAAAAAAAAGTGAAAGAAAAGGTTTCTCCTGTTAGAGCATCTTGTTCGCTGAACTTGCCAATATTTAAAGTAAATTCTGCTTATTTACAACTTGGGCCTTATTTTCGTATTTTTTCGTACTCGTCAGTCATGATAACTTTGCAATCACTAAATCAACTGCTGAAATCTGAAAACATTGCAACCTCCCTACAATGAAGTGTGACTGGGACAGACAGACAGACAGCAGAGCCTCTACCCATCTTCTGCTGCAGGCTAAAAATCCAACATTTCAGAATACAACTGAACAACTCTCGCTACTATGGCTCTTATTTATGTCTCACTTCTTTTTTAAAAAGAAAAAAAATCATCTCTAAGCACTGTACTACTGAACACATTTGCTCCTATGTGCTTTGAATGCACTTACTGTAAGTCTTCCAAATGACTGTAATGTAATGTAATGATTGGGGAAGAAACATGAGAACTCAGATGACAGAAGTTGTACACAAACAAGACTTCTTTAGAGCTGCATTCCCAGATCTCAGCAATTAACTCGGTGAGGCTGCAGTCCAACATCATTCTTCACATTGCTTCTGCAGCACTGCTCACACTACCTTACATTTTTCAGCTAAATCTGACACAGAGCAGATTTGATTTTCCAAGATTTTATGCAGACAAATGCGGAAATTCTAGGTACAGTTGGGATTTTTTTTGTCTTTATATGGGTTGTTTTCAAATTTAAAACGGGCGGCCATGTCCCATGCATGCACTTGTCATCCTATTTGTACAAAACATTACATATACAGTGCATCACAGTCAACATTAATGCACACAATAGCACATACTCGTACTGTATCGCTATTGTGTTGCAAGGAAGTGGGACAGAGCTGCAGGATCACAGACAGACAAAGACCAGCCATGTGCAGAATATCTTATCGATTCGTTACCATTTCAAATAAAGTTATATGTTTCATTGCAGGTTTAGCATGAAGCTGGATGCTGTGGCTTCCTCCATGTTTCTAAAGCACATGTTTAAGTTAATTCCAGAGTCTAAGCTACTTCCTGTGCTTGACAAGCTGCTGTACATTTGCTAAGCTGGAGAGACTGTCAGCGAGTCTGCAGACGGGTCCAACGCTACTTAGCAAGAGGAAGAGGAGCCCTTCTGATCTCCCAGGATTACTGTGTGTGTGTGTGTATGTGTGTGTGTGCATGTGTGTGTGTGTGTGTGTGTGTGTGCGTGTGTGTGTGTGTGAGTTCAGGCCCTGGATGGCTTAAGATGGACTGTATATTAGAGTGGAATGTTAAGAGTTTCACACCTTCCTCCCCTCTAAGAACGCATCCGGCTAATGAGAGAGAGAGAGAGCAAGATGGAGAGAGAGAAGGAGCGAGAGAGACAGATGTGGAGAGGGTGAAAGAGAAGGAGATGGAAAACACAGACAGCCTGTCTCCCCATCTCTGACGTATTGACATGCAGGCCATGTATGTGTGTGTGTGTGTACGTGTGCATTTGTGCAGTAGTAGGCTGCTGGGTTAGAGGATAATTGCCAAACCGTTGGGACCTGAGCTCTGCCCGGCCTGTCAAAGCAGGCGTGACAAAACCTCCAATCAACCCTGCAGCAACGAGAGAGAGTGAGAGAGAGAGAGAGAGAGAGAGAGAGAGAGAGGGAGGGAGAGAGAGAGAGAGAGAGAGGGAGCATTATAAAGAGAGGGAGAAATAGAGAGCAGGTTCATTTTAGCATTCCTCTTTTTTGAAAATGATATAATTCACATTCTCTGCATATAGTTAGAAGCAAATTATCTTGTATGTAGATGTACTCTATCTATCTATCTATCTATAATCTATCCATCCTTCCCTCTATCCTTCCATCCATCCATCCATCCATCCATCCATCCATCCATCCATCCATCCATCCATCTATCCATGGTGACCTTGTCTTGTCCGATGGCTTTAGACCTTTCGACCAATCACTGTCAAGGTTGGATTGACAGACGTAGGGCTGGAGAACTGAGCCGTGATTGGACTACAGGCCTCTAAATCATACACACACACACACACACACACACATGCACATTTTTTGCGTGTACGGAAACACACACACGTTCTTTTGCACAATGGTGGAAATTATACAAAATACAGGAAGAAGGGATACAAGTGCACACACACAAGTAGATCAGTATACTCATGAACACACATGCAAACACACACATACTACATTATACACACACACGCACACACACTCATTGCCTGTGGTAGTGACTGATTCCTGTGGTTATTACTGTAGTGCCGCTAGGCTGATGGTTTAGGGCTAGCCACAGCTCTCTCAATCTCTCAAACACACACATTCATGCACACACACACACACAGACACACACATCGTCATACATGTGTGCGTGCGTGTGCGTGTGTACACATGTACTGTATATGCACACACACACACACACAGGTTGTGAATGTCACCCACTCTCAAGGGATGCAGGCGGTTTGCCTGACGCTGGATTTCTTTCCAAAGTGCTGCAGGGGAAACCTAAGGAGAGAGAGAGAGGAAGACATGGAGAGAGAGAAAGAGAGAGAGAGAGAGAGAGAGAGAGGGAGAGAGAGAGAGAGAGAGAGAGAGAGGAGGGAGGGAGGGAGGAGGGATGAGAAAGTTAAGGATTGGTTTGGTATGGAATTATTTTAGTTGAATGCTCTCAGCGTTAAATGGTTTTATATCCACCAAAACATGAGAAAAGTTTGTTTTTGTTGCTATACCAACAGAGTGATAGAGTAGATCAGAGCAGTGTTGTGCAGTGTTGTCTCTCTCTCTGAAGCAGTAGGTATTCTATATATGATGAATGAGTTTAGAGGGAAATTACAGCAATTTTCAGCCTCTGTCTTACTCTTATAATTGTGGCCGGTCTGCATGGGTCACACTAACTTAACTAATATCTGTTCTAAAGATTCAGGAAACTGGGACTCCAACAAATCAGCTGGTACAAGCAGCACAAGCCTCCTAAAGCTTTCCAAAACAAAAAAACTATTTTACATAAATGGTTTGAGATGCTTTTCTCTTTGTCTGATTGAATGTAAACACAGAAAGTAGCTCCCTGGATTAGCTACAGTAGCTAACAGCATCGGGATCTACTTCTGGGGTTAACCAAACTAACCCACCAGCCTATTCATCTGCAGTAATAATAAACGTTTATTACATATCATTTCACATGTACATATTTTACAGTGGTCCAGGAATGGGTGCCATAGTTTGGGGAATTTCTTAATGAGTAATGTGTCTGAGCTTTTATATTTTCAGATGAACCAGCCATGTGTAGGAGGACTGGTACATTTCCAATAACACAGAAAAGAGACAAGAAGGCCACAGCATCAGCTTGGGCTCATGAGAGGTTAATATTACTGTGTGCTACACCAAAAACCATCATAAAACGGCTCTCATGTCATCAACAGGTCCCAGTCTTTCCAACAGAGTCACAGTGGAGAGTTTTATTTGACCAAATTCAGACAGTTTCCTACTGTGAGAAAACAAAAAATCTGAGAGAAATGCTCATATTTTTTACTCAAAAAAAATTTTACTCAAATACAAAATACAAATAGAACTAATATTTTTTTTCATTTTGGACTCCACAAATACAGGACACAATTAACTTTTGATACTATCTTAGTATAAAAAAGTATATAAAAGTATAGAGACCCAAACTCGTCATACTCATGTTAACATGATGTCTCCCACATGCAGTATGATGCCAACACAACTAAGAGATGCATCAGTCTCTTAAAACTTTCAGAGGCTGGAGAGCATTACGATGACTCATCATCCATCCAAACCACATATGGCACATGAAGAAAGACAAGAAATGTGACTTTGCTCAGGAGCACTCAGGTCAGTTTACACACTCCAAACTTACATAAACTGCAGGATGCTTCTCAAAATTGTAGGGAGGACAGTTTGTTTTTGAATTCTACTGGACAACCCCTCTGTGAATTCCCTTAAGAGGGAGGTGAGTGTTTTTCCAGACTTTTGGGTGTGCAGAACTGTCTCTTTCATCTCTCATCTCCCCCAGTCGGGGTGACACGGGGCACTGGCCAGACCGAACCCTGTCTCTTAAAATCCTTTGAAAGACGGATGGGCTGGGCGAGATAGCGAAATTAAAACAGGATGCAAAAGACACTGAATGACTCCTATGGTTATTTTAGTTGGAGATCACATACCAATACAAACAAATGCAGCACAAGGCTGGACCCCTGCTGTAACAATGTAATATACAAATATCATGTGTGTAAGACTGCATTTTTTTCTTCTTTTTATTGTGTAATCAGTTTGCTGTTGTCTACCTCTGTGCATCTATGAGAGCAGATTGGAGGTCACGGTGCTGGTTAGTCTTGAATTTATGCTGAATATGCTGAAACAAGAGCTATTGTTAGACATGTGTTTCTGAATGTGTTATACCATCACTGTACATATGTTTAAAATCATGATTATTTGACCATAGTGTGTTGGTCACAGCCACAAAATCACAAGGAATCAACAGACCAGCGTCCTGGCATTTTCTGATAACTCTTAGTCACATACTCCACGTCACTATTGCCCAGTGAGTTCAGGTTTAACTCACCATTTAAGATCTTTTATTCCTTTGTTTATTTCTTTCATCATGCATTCTTTAGACATTTAGCTATAAATAAATATCCTCATTTATCAGCAAGTGGTCTGTTGTGTTCTTTGGAAGCAGAAGACAGAGGTCAGTGTATCAGAGGAAAATACAATTCTTGCTTATGAGACTGATTGAATGTGATTTACTTATTTCCCTAAGGTGGTGCCCCAGACTTCAATAAGTGCAAGACTTAATTTCTAAAAGTAGATACTCCTCCAAAATGCATAAGGGTCAAGTTCTGATAGCTCTTGCAAAAAAAAAAACAAAAAAACAAATTCAGCCCATGGACCCGAGTGCAAGAACAAAACAAAGTTCTTCTCTAGAAGCTTTAGGACACTTTTTGATTCTTTGGGTTTTCTCCAAAAGTTGATGTTCATAAAAAGGTTTGATTCAGTTCTCAAGGATTAAGAAACAAGAAGGGTTATTTGTACTGAAAAACAACACAATTGAAATATGATATATGTATGTGAGTTTTTGCATTCAGTGGCCTATCCCTATGTCCTGATCATATACTGTATATAAAGATGGGCTAAGTGAGATGTGACGTCACTCGTTGGTTTGCATCAGAGCCAGTTTGAAGCTCAGAGTTGCAGCTTATAGTTGACACCATATTTACCATTTGGAGCCAGGACCTTCCAAAAAAAGGAGTGCAAGGTGTTTCCTTTCATGATCTGGAAACACGCCCTGCTGCCTCAGACCAAAGTGAACATTAGCTTACTGCAACACTGAGCGGTGCACATCTTGGTTTAACGTTAGCTACTTTAGCTGCGATGCTTGGAGCCAGGGAGAGCAGCAGGTGAGCAAATTGTCATTCACAACTGTCAATCAACACCCACACCCACATCAAATCTTATAAATAGAGCAATAATTTACAAAATGACCACCAGCACTCTTACTAGAGGACCTGAATTTAGCAACTGATACTATAATAATTCGTTGAAGGATTGACTTAGTAATTCTAGAGAGAAGTTGATGCTTTTTGAACGGGAGTCAGGTGGAGCAGCTAGTGGACGTCAGCGTTGTGCTTTAAGGTAGTGGTAGTTGCTGCTTGGTTTTGACTTGAGGACTGCACCTTTAATCCCTGTATTTCTATTGAACTATTGCTTTTCCTCACACTTTCTAGGCTGCCAAAATCTTTGAGATGAAATTCTAATCATATATATCATATCATAGCAGTTATGTAAAAGGTTTTTAAGGGGGAAAAAAGACACAATCATTCATTTACTCAATGCTGGATGCAGTTTTTATTTTTCTTACTGTACTTGCCTGTTTCACTCTCATGCATCATGGAGACAGCTTGTCGTCACGGCAGACATGTAAGACATTTTAAGTGTGTGTGTGTGTGTGTGTGTGTGTGGACCGAGGTCACCTTTCCCCCCCCCCGCCTCTCCCTCTCCACCTGGGAGTGTGTGTTCACAGGGTGTCTGTGCTGAGGGGACCCGGGGTGAATACAGAGTGGAGCCACACTGGGAATAAGCTGTCAGATGAAACACAGAGGAACTACTGAGAGACACAAAAAGAGAGAGAGAGAGAGAATGTGTGTGTGTGTGTGTGTGTAGAAGTGTATGCGTACATGCTTCTGTGTGTATGTGTGTTGTGTGTGTTTGGGTGTGTAACCATGTGTAGCGATATCCCGTGTTGTCTGCGTGTGTATGCAAGCTTCCACGTCTTCGTGTGCCTCGTGCGAGTGTGTGCGGGTGTGTATTCATGCCTCTGTCAGTATGTGTGTGTTTTTGCTTGTCTGTGCATGGATTTACGTACATGTCTGTGTCTGTGTGTGTGTTTACGTGTGTGTTTTCGTGTGCAGAGTCCAGGGGAGCTCTAGTTGAAAGGGAAAGCCCTCACTCTCTATAGACTGACTTATGATTCTCTCTGCCTTCCCCAGAGTTCACTGCAGCGGCCTGCACACTAGACTTTCTGTCCACACACACACACATACACACACACACACACACACACACACACACAAAGTCATGCAATATCTACCTCTTAAACGTCACCGCTTCTACACACACACTTTTAGTCGTTCCAGTTGAATTGGGTTGGTTTCGAGGATGGAGGAGCTTTTACACGCAGTTTACACACACACACTCACACAACTTTTAGAAGTCCTCAACCAAAACATTAAAGTAGAAAGAGGGGGAGGATGAAGAGGAGGAGGAAGAAGGTCCAGACACTCAGTGATTAATATGGCATTTCTTTGACTTTGAGGTTCTCTAGATCAGGACTTGGAATCAGGTTTTTGCTTCACCTCTAGAAGCCTGAATCACCAGAATCAGATCAGTCGTCACAGGAACCAGCAAACATTTTTTTTACACAGAATAGTTTAAAGTAGTGGACGAACTTTGTAACATCAGTTCAAAACAGCTTCAGAGTCTCAAAACTATACCGCTTGATGCTTTCAGAAACTTAATTCAGTCTTGATGTTAAGAGTGAAATCTTTGAGGTAAAAAGGTTTATACGTTTCGTTCTCGCAGTGATATTTGAATTCAATGTCTGACTTTGTTCAGGTTCTGACAGGTGGTTTCTTCTGGATCATGGTTTGATTCAGGTTGCAAGTTTCAAAGAAAAGCTGTTGTTGAAAAGCTGTTATTTAAAGCTTTCCTGAACTAATCCTTTTTGCAGTTTGTATACTATAAATGAACATAGCTAACCATTTTACACCAACAGAAGATGCTACTATACTCTGGTGTTTTTCCAAAATATGGATTTTTTTTCCTGGAGCTTTTTTTACCACCATCCATCTTCTGTAGAGAATCTGGTCAGATAGCTGTTAGAAACAGGAGAATACATTTCATAAATGTAAAATTTAATGATTTAAAAATAGGAAATTCTCTCTGATTCTATCAAATCCTGTGACAAATGACTGCTTTGTTAATTGTATCTGTTCTAAGCTTTCTTTAGGCTTATTTTAGTGTTGTGAAGACATTTTGTGTTGGTTTGTCTGCCACATTTTATGCTGCCGTCTCGACCAGCTCTAGTTTGGAAAAGAGGTTTCCAAACTCACCTGGTTAAATAAAAGTTAGAGAGGAAAATTGCTGAAAGCTAAACTAGAATAGATTTGATCAGAGATGCAAAAAGATGATCAAATAAAAAACGCTTTCAGTTTTGATCAAATTCAACCCCAGCGACTAGTATTGATACTTTATCCATGAACATTGTTTACTGAATTTGCTACAACTACAGCTTTTTTTATTGTCATGTTCAACATTTAATGGTTTCACTGAACATGTCTTGTTTGTTATTCTGTTGTGAAAATGAAGAATCACAGGACACAGATGCATAAAGTAAAATATTGATGTTTTTGGAGGTTTGTTCATTTTAAAAGGTGAGCGGTGAGACTCAGTGTGTTCTGGTGATTAATGGGTTAAAGATGCGCGTCATATGTAACTGCAATAACCCTGGTTTGATTCCAGCTGGGGACCCTTGTTGCATGCTATACCCGCCTCTTTCTCCCTTTTTTTGATTCTCTCTTTATACAATCAGCTGTCCGACAAAGCTGAAACTGCCAAAATAAAAAGTTAGACATCCGACTGCCACTAAAATCAATGATCAATTGTTTTTCACAAGAGTTGATGCCTTTTTCCCATTAAGACTCCATTCTGCAAAATAAAGCTGAACACGCCTGTTATTCCATCCCGGGTCATTAGGCCTACCGCTTTTTTCCTTTCATGAGAAATGCCTTCATGTCAGAGTCCAGTCATCACTTTCTGAACCTGCTTGATTTGTCTCACATCTTCTTTACAAAATGTAAAAACTCCACCCGAAAACCTCGCCGTACTCCCGAGCACCGGCGTCTCAGTGTTTGTGCAGTAAGTGTAAGGAAGTGAGACGCAGACTGAACTGCACTGTCAGGAAGTTGTTGGTTATTATCAGCGCGTAGATGTGAGGGAAACAGAGGCGTGTGGAAATGGCACAGCGATGAGAAAACGTGTGCATGTGTCCCTCAGGTAAAACAGGGGAACATGGAATCAAATCTGAGCCAACATCCTGAGATTGTTCCTGTTGATAAATTGATATCATTAAATATAAATGCCGAGTGTTTCATTCCTGATGCCGCGGGCTTGGAGTGCCGAACAGGAATGCTTTGAATCCAAGGCTGGAAATTTCCCCCAAATCATCAAATCTGACAACAAAGGAAAACTCAAATAGACTGCCTTAATGAGTTAAACACACATGCAGACACACTCTCACACACACACACGTGTTCTTGATCTAATGAGTCTTTTAACCATCTTCCTTATCCATCTGTCTCCTCCCGACACACACACACACACACACACACACACGCATGCACGCACACTTTTTGTATGATCAATCCACATCAAACAGTAACTCATTTAAATATTCATATAACGTGTTAGAAGATGGTTGGTCGGTCTCTCTCCTCTCTCTTTCTCCCTGTCTCTCTTTCTCTCTCCAGGTATATTAATAATTCCCCCTGTCTCTCCACCACACAGAGTTGGAGGTTTTTCCCTTCAGACAAAGTTTCTAGAAGTTTCTATAAATTAATAAGAGTGTGTTCTCTGTGAAGCCAGCAGCTTTGAACCTGGCGTATTGATCTTGCAGGTGAGTCGGCCATGCCGGATCACGACTTCAAACAGAATCCAATGTTCCTGTGGAGAGGCCGGCCCAGCCCAGAACAATATATTACTCCTATGACTGGTCCAATCTGAGGGTGGAGGAGGGGGTGGTGGTGGTGGTGGGGGTGGGGCAGACAGGAAGTACCTGCGCGTGGTGGAGGAGGTTAAAATGGCTGAGGTGGGATTTTGATCGTAGCGGTTTTTGAGAGGAGTCCTGGGGAATGAAATCAGCTGTGGATATTGGATGTGATTGAGATGTTGAATTAATCACAGGGAGTTACAGGTGGACCAACCAATACTTAGGCTGCATGTTGTCCAGTTTATTACAAATCAGCGTGCTCCACCTCCACTGTGGTGATTATGTATAGATTGTAAAGTTGCCCAAAGTTGACACTGCGGGCAGCCTGTGTATGAAAAGACCTCATTCTAAAAATGTAGTAGAAGTATGGATGAGTAGTTGTATTTATTTATTTAAAAATGTTCTTTGTTTCCAGGGAGGAACCCGTGGCAGTTTTAGAGGTTTCTCAACTTAAAAATGTCCAAATTTGAACAAAAAATGTTACACGTAAAGAAACTGAGTTATGGTCCACATATGTATTGTATCGTGCCTTTAATGTAAAATGATCTGTTTAAGTTGTTAGTCACATTTTAGCTTCAGGTTTTGTTCATAATTGAAATATTGCAATATGTCAAAATATTCAAAATATTCAATTAGTAATGATGGATATAAAGTGCATTTATTGAATGAAGATAAAATCCATTACTCTTTTGCTTACTTTTATGCCTGGCACTGCTATTTACTTTCAAGAAAAGCACCAATGCAGCTGATAGAAAGATATGAAATGAGCTTTTTGGAATTTGCAATGTTGCAAAAGTTCAAAATTAAAAGTTGGATAATAGTAAAAAAAAAATAAATAAAAACAAAACGAAATCCTTCACACTTCAGCAACTAGGATTTTTTCACCTCAGTGAAAAGGTATTTGTTTTAAAATATGCATCAATTTACATGCAACTCGTTCTATGTGTATGTGTGAGATATATTTTGAATGTACTTTAAGTCAATGTAAGAAAGTATTGTATTACAGCTGCTATCACAAACATCATTCAAACTCTACAAAAAGTCGTGTTTATTTTTAATATGTTTAGGAATCCCATTAGCTTCTGATGTAGCTAGTAGTTTGGGTTCATACTGTAAATATGCACAAATATACATTATACAGAAATCTTCACAGTTACATTATGAGAGGTAGATATTTAGATGTAGACCATGTTACCTAAATTATATTCCACATGTAATGTGAAACTTTTTGCATTACCTGTTTTTATTTGCGTTGTTAACAAGTTCCAGTTTTGAAATAATTAGTTTTAGGTTTGGGGTGCTGTTGTTTCTGGTTATTGTGTTTAAGCTGGAGACTTTCCATATAAACAACTAGATAATAAGATAGAGATGCAGTATAGTGATTAAAATTGTTTCAATTGCTCTTTGTTACTATATTCAAGACACAAAAGTGAAGAGCAGAAAAAGTAAAAAATGAAAAAGTTCCAGACATATATTTCAGCTTTGCACACACAAACACACACAAAATGCTATGATGTGATTTGTGTCACTACTCAACCCTTTATGTGTGTGTATGTGTGTATGAGTCAGACAGAGGCTGTGTTAGTGCTGATTAGCGATTAGCAGGTCTTGAGGCTGACGGCAGAGCTGATCAGTATTTCCTCTGTGTCGGAGCTTTAGGGAACAAATCCCAACATTAACCCGGCTCTCATCTGCCTGGCAGAGCGCTAGCAGCAGCCTGCCAGCCATAGGCCGTACATCCAGCTACAACCGCAAGCTATAGTGAGTGAATCCTCTTCTGACGGCGCCTCATTGTTGTCTCATTTCAAATCAAAACAACATTTGATCATTATAGAGTGTCTAATGTTGCTCTCAACATCAAGGTTGATGGGCTGTGACATGCGATATTTAATAAGAAGTCTAAAGTTTGTCATAATCCGCTTGACAAAAATGACATTTAAGTAGTACCCCTTGAGGGAGAGGTAAGTGAATTCCTATAGTTCTATAAAAAGCGTGATCCCCTTGAAGAGCAATAACTGGAGCAAAATGTTTCTTTCAAGAGCTGATGTGTCTCTCACAAGACACTGGAGGAAAAACTGACACTTAATTGTTCTGACTTTTGGCTTTAATTCATATAGAGAGCACATCAAGCTTCACCACTGAATGTCAATGCAGTGTGTGCAGCAGAGCCCCCCAAGATCGCCCCGCAGTGCCCAGATGAGGCCAGCAACCCCAATGCAATCATGGTTTTCCACTGATAATGGTCAGTTCATCGGTGATCATTTGCAATGCTAATTTCCCCATTGAACTACAGAAGATTAGCTTAGAGTGATCCCACCACTGCAGGACTCTTCTACAAAGTTTTAACAGGTTCTTTGGCAGGTTAGAGACCATTAGCCCCGTCCACACAGGCTAAATTATGTGGACAGCCTGGGTGAAAGATAAGATTAACTCTCAAATTCTGAATTTCCTGAAATGTTTCACTGGAGAAAGAAATTCACTGAAACTACCCACATGCTTAGAAAAATATTTAACAAATTGCGATTTCTGAAGGTGGAAAGTTTTCGCATCTTTTGGAAGTTTTTTTGTTCTTTTGTTTATTTTGTCATTGTTTTCCTCATGCTCACACTGTGAAATTCAAGTTTTTCCCTTTTCCAAGTGTTGTCAACCGCACCAGGTGCATCTTGTTGACTACTAAGCTCAGTGAGTGGTCTGGTGTCTGTATACTTAATAAACTGCTGTCAAAATACAGCCAATTCTAACAGTTAGGCACTCTTCTTTTTAAATACAGGAAACTATTGTACATGTTGATGCTTTTTGGAGTTAAGACCAAGAACAGAAGCAGGTTACTATAAGATTTGAAGGCAGTAATGGAGGGACAGAAGCCATGTTCATCCCTTTTCGGAATCAAACCAAAAGGTCAGTAACATCATACTGACAAAATAGAACTACATTTGTGCACCTGGCTACCCAATTAGTGACTATGTTTAATTTTTACTAACATTAAATTGGCATAATCCTAGCAAGCACCTGGCAGGCACAACAGATCATTTTCAGGTAGTGTTCTTGAGTGTTTTTATTGTTAGAAGTTTGAATTAGTGGTATTTAAACATTATTATTTGTAACTGCTATTTGCAAATCGAGTTCAAAGATGATTTTTGGATGGCTGAATGCTAACATTAGACCTTTGTTTTCACTAGCAAAAATTAGCATTAGCTATATCATAGTTAACCATAGACTGTAAATGAACCATGCTAATCAAGCTAGCAGCTAGTGCTATGGTCAGCTCCACCCTCTCATTCAAATATGTTCACTTCTGGCTCCAAAAATCAAAGATTGCGAAGGTCAAATCCAAGATGGTGATGTCAAATAGCTAAATTCAAGGCTTCAAAACAGCAGTCCACAAACCAATAGGTGACTGTGTCCATATTTTTTACAATCTACAGTTGGAATTTGTTAATTTGTTACTGGTGCAGCATGTACCTATTAATGTGTTAAGATGAAAGATTGTATCTGCTAAACACTATTTTAAAGATTTTTGTAATATTATATGTTTTGTGTTTATGGTGATTCATTTTTCTCTTGTAAACTTCTTTATTTTGTATTAAAGTATTTCCAAAAAAGATGATAATGTTGGTTTGTGTACTTGGCACCTCTGGTAATCTATAGGTCACATGACTAATCAATGGACTATAAAGTCTCTCCAGCAAATTGTGATTTTGCAATTGTAATAATGAACACAAATTCAAGATGTAGCTGCGTTATTTGCAAATTGCAAATTAACAGACTGCTTGTGATTTGGACCAACTGCCACATTTCCTCCCTATCCTACCTCATCGCAGTGCATAGTCAAGCAAGGGTATAAATGGAACTCAAGTATAATACAAGTACATGGTTCTCCTGTTCAGAAAATAAATTAAAAATGAACACTGAAATGTAGTTGTTTCTGTTATATGCAGTATGCTTTTCATAAAAGGAAGTGATTACATATGCCTATTCATTGGCAGTAGTTTTAAAAAAAATCACATTATTTTCCTCTGCTGGCAATTTTTCCACACAAAGAGCACATAAAACACTGCAAATTGTATCGTAATTTTTGAGCTGCAACAAAATCAAGCACACAGTATCTTTATGAGAAATAAATCAGTCTTTGCTCTTTATGTTACTTAAATGCTTTTCACTATTTTCATCTTTCGTCTTGTTACTACATCTCAAATATGTCTGTGTCAAATCTGCTCTGTTTTTAAATGTTCTTCTCAAAACCTTTTGATTATGTTTCACTTTTTTTGTTGTTCCAGCCGTCCCAGAGGCTGCCAGCCAGTTTGCTGCACTTTGACAGTTGAGGGGTTGGAGTCTTATTGGTGGTGACATGTGTCAATCTTCACTCGAGGCCCCGCCCACTGTGGCCAGACCAAGCTGAGCCAGTCGAGCTGCTGACAGCCGCTCATCACGCAGTCCTTTTCATGTTTGCCTTTTTTGTGTGTTTGTGTGTGTGAACAAGAAAAGAGCGTATTCCAGTATGGTTTACACACACGCACTTACATACACACCAATGAAGCTCCATCATCTTATAGCTGCTGTGCACGTGTGATTTTTTTTTTTTTTTATTATTTCTTTCTTTTTTGTGTTTGTGCATGTATGTGTGCACTATACTCCCTCAAACACACACATATACACACACACCAATCTGTCCACCAGCCCCTGTGTTGTCTGCCAGGAGGGCAACATCAAAGAGACTCTAGCTGTGGGCATGAGGAGCCTGGAGACTAGTAAGGGCCTGTGGAGTGAGGGCCTGCAGAGGCGGCTAGAAAACCAAGTGGTCGCAGGGAGCCTGGAGAACGAGGTGGGCTCGGAGAACAAGGTCAACCTGGGGAGCAAGCTGTGGTGTGCTGCAGAGTGAAATATGGGGCCATGAAAGGAAGCTGAAGGTGGTCCTGGAGACCGTGGTGGGCCTGAAGAGCAAGGTGAGGGTCCATGAAAAGAGGATGAAGGTGGTCCTGCAGATTGAGGTCACCTCTGGAGAGTATGATGCAGGTGAAAAACAAGAATCTACAGGAATAAGCCGGTGTGGAGAAGGAGGTGCATGAATGTTTAGTGAAGTTTCTCAGAGCTCTTCAGACGTCAGAGAGACGCTCTTAAATGCAGCAGTTGCTCTCGGTGACAAGTTTATGTATGTCGCACTTTTTTGTCTTTCCTTGATATTTAACAGTAGCCTGACAGACAGAGAGACCACTCTGGTTCCTGTAAACAACACATTTCCTCCATGAGACAATGTCTACTTTTTATTGGCTGCAGGCTGAGGAGGGAGGAGGGCCTGCAGGAGGCGGGCAGGAGAGCAGGAGGAGGTGGTTGGAGGTGGGCAGGAGAACACAGGACTGCCGCTGTTGCCTCTGAGGCAGAGATCGGCTTCTTGCTCTCATCTGCCCATCAGAGCCCTCCTCTGAGCTGCCAATCAAAATGATGGACAGCAGCTAGTGGATGGAGGAGAGCGGTTTGAAGGGACCGGCTTGTTTGCACAGCGTTAACTGTGATTTCTCTCCCTCTGCTTGTGTGTGAAAGAGGCAACGCTGTCTGTACCCATAACTACTGATTTCAGATATTTAACAGGTGGGCCACAAAAATCTCTGATTACATCATTATTGATTATGTTTTTTTCCCTGTATTGCAAAGGCCTGTACAAACATGAATGTGTATGAAATATCTTTTGTATATAAAGCACCTGTCACATCCAACAAAAGTTGAATCACGTTTCAGAGCCATAAAACAACATATATAAAGTCATATATTGAGTATTCACTCAGTTTACTCTTAGATAAAAACACACTTTGTATGAAATATGATTGAACTTTTCCAACAATGCTCATCAACTTTAATGAAACTGTAATTGTGCAGGTAGGATCATATTCTCTGTGTCTGGATATATCTTTCATAAAGTTTCTCAAACCAACATTAAAGGGGAAGTTTCTATTTCTCTTTTGATTATAAAGCAGGTCTAGGTGTTATATAAAAATATATAATTACTGAGAGACGCCCCGCCCCTCCTGAAAGAAACAAAATATGTTTATTTACGTTATTTACCTAATTTATGTGCACTAATTTCATTTCATCTCAGTGTGAGAGTCTCTACTTCCTTTGCTTGTCATTTACTGTATGGTCGCACTAGTCTCTCCCTTCTCTACGGCTCTCTGTGTGCTACAATCCGTTACCTGTGGTTGGCCTGGGCATACGTCACTCAGAAAACAGTCAGCCAATCAGAGGAGATACAAAATACAGCCCGTTTCAGGCAGGAGTGAGACAGAGGAGCTGCATCCATGGCTTGTACAGCTGAAACTAGGTGCTTTTTGATCATAAAAACATACAAATGTTTGTAAATAGACCACACAAATGAAAATATTAAACTAGGAAAAGGGTATAATATGACCTCTTTAATATGACTTCTCCCCTCTCCCCACATTTCCTGTCTATATCACCACTATCATGACATCATGACCAAATCAAGATAAATTTCCAAGAAAATAAGCTTAAATATTTTATCATATTATCCTGTTTTCTTCAGTGTATCCAAAATACTGACACCAAGTACCCTTTAATGTCCTCAGATTTTAATTTTTCAGTAAAAGTACATGTAATATTTGTATTTTTTTATTTATTTATCTTTTCTGAAAGAAAAAAAACAACAGATCCAAATTACCAGACAGACAACAGAACCAGGAAAGTATGTAGATTTTTTGTCATCTTTGTGTTTTTATGAATGCACATAAACCCTTTTCTGTGTTGAATGAATGCGTGAGTCATGGGGCGAGATGAGGTGAGGATGAATGAGCCAGTGCTGGTGTGAGGAGTCCTGACCAGACAGAGAGATAGACATTATAGTAATCAAGATACTGGAGGAGAGATATAGGGGGGAACTCAACAAAGCTAGTGCTGCTGCAGTTAGAGAATGGACATGTCTATATCAGTTATTCTCTCTTTACAAGCACCCATTTCCACCTGGATTCCCTACAGCAGGGAGACACAAACATAGAAAGAGGGAGAGCGAGAATCTAAGAACAGTGCAGAGTCAGAATGTGTGATCATAACAAACAAAGAAAAAGAAAAGGCTGTAATAAGAAACATTTGCAATCAAAGGAAGCAGATTCAAAATCACAATATTCATCTCTCTTCTACCGGATTTTCTGTTTTTAACGAGTCTGTTCGGCCATGGTGACTGTCAGTACTCACAGTTTTTTGTTCATTAATTCAAAATTCACCAGAAACTTAAAATGCATCTCTTCTTGTGTGCCAGTGAATACCAAATCTGTTCAAATCTGTTTTTTTGTTCTGCTAAAAATCGGAACAGTTCCAGTTTGTTGTAGTCTGGAATTAATTACTCTGGGTGTGAAGACACATGCTTGAAGTTATGATTTTTTTCTTCTACAGTATATCACTGCACTGCTGTCATAATGACTCTGTACTTTCTCAAGACTTGCATCCACACATATAGAGTTATAAATGTGGTGAGATATCAAGGTTCTCCAAATCCATCGGTGTAAAAGTTTAATATATTTATCTTACTGTCAACAGATTCTATGAAAAGACTAAAACAGATTTGACTAACTTGTTTAGTCTGTGTAGCCAAGGCCTTATAAAGCTCATTCCTCTGTGCCATAAAGCTTCATTGTTGTCAAAGAACTATTAAACACATCAGTGAGTTGATTTTGAATAAGTGGATGTGTGAAATGATTCCCATTTTCTCTTTTTAATTTTCAGATTCCTTTGTTTACCATCTGGCTAGCAATGGAAAGACTAATGATACTGCAATTAGTGAAAAATGAATGTGTGTGTATGTGTGTGTGTGTGTGTGTGTGTGTGTGTGTGTACAGGATCAGTATTCTAATGAGGACAGACAAAAGAAGTCTGTAGCTCAGAGCCAATTGCACAGAGAGGAGCAAAGCATCAGAGAAAGAAAGCCAGAGAGGGGAGAGAGATAGTTGGGGGGGTTAGGGAGGGTTCAGGCTGGTGGCAGTCACTGCCTCAGGCAGGGTTTTGGGGTCAGGCCCCCCCAGACGGCCACACCGGCCCCCCGGGCCCCGAGAGGGGGGACACAGGACCACGCCGGCCGAGGGAGGGGCACTCAATTAGGGCAGCGTTCAAAATTTGAGTCTCGTGCTTCAGAAGAGAAGGCCACCTGATACCTATACACCTCAAACATCCTCCTCCACCCCCTCCTCTCTGCTGAACACACCTAGAGCTGAATGACACACTCCAGAGTTGAAACAGTTTAAAGGCTGAGACTGAAGCTTATATTTCAAGTTATATAACATCATTTATTTGTGTTGAATTCCAGAATAACTGTTATTTCCCCTAAAATGTAATACATATTAAGGAGGAAAAACTATTTAAAGATAATTTATACTATAATGATACTAGATCGCTCCATCAAAAATAACAGTTATACAATCATGCAGATGTTTTGAGAATACCAAAATTCTGTTTGGGAATTTAAGGGCTTTGAAGAAGGATAAACTGTACAAGTGAAACAAAGTGAGTCAGACTCATGACCCACTGAGTAATCTAAATCTGTCATGTAAATTTGTTTGGAATTATATAAAAGTTGTTGCCAAACACACCAATGCATGAAGTGGGCATTTTATGTAACTTGGTACTGAAGTTCTTTGAGAAATTTTCAATGTAGCACTAAGTTAGGAGGTTGTGATATGTAGCACAACAAGGTAGCAAAGCTCTGTAAACGGAACAGTGCAGTCATGTCTGCCTTACACAGAACTACTCTCTGGAGAATGAAAATGTGATTGCTGTTTAGTGTTTGGAGCCGTTTCTATGCGAACTAACGTGACTGTAATCTTCAGGGTGAAGGACCTTGTCAACAGTGTGGCTCACTGATGTGTTTTTAATAGTTTTTGGACAACAACAGAGGTCTACAGCACAGAGGAATAAGATATATCGGGCTTTGGCTAAACACACAATACTCATAAGTAGGATCAGTTCATTGTTGCTTTGGCTCTGCACATGACATTTGTTGACGATAAGAAAAATATAGAGAATTGCCAGCTGAACCTTAACCATAGTTCATATCATAATCATGATCTCTCTCTGACTTTAATCATACTATTTTTGTGATGACCAGATATTGTAGAAGGTCAGAACTTTAAAAACATTGCCAACAAAATCGATGCAACATCTTGTCTGACGATGGAGTTGGTCTGAAAGGGCTGAAGGAATCCAAAAACAGCATCAACAACAACAACAACCAAAAGAATTTCTGCACCTTATAGTTAAGGAGTTCAGATTAGTGCTTTAAAAAATGACCACATGGTGGCGCTAATGGGTGTGTGCCAGGAATTATACACTTGTTCCTTGGTTGGTCCATGGCCAAACTTACCACCGAATGTTCAACAAATGTTAATACTAACTAACTAAATAACTAAATGCATTGTCAGAGGTAATACATTTGTAATTGCACTTTTATACACAACCGCAGTGAGTTTTAGATGGTAATGATGTAAAAATGGAAATTTCTCTGTTGTATTTAGTTCAGCCAGTGTGTCTGTCTCTGAGGTGCTGCTGCTGCTGTGTGTGTGTGTGTGTGTGTTTGTGTGTTCGTGTGTTTCTGGCCAGTTTCACATGGTTGCATAATTAGCAGTAGCATTAGCATGCCTAACATCTCAGCTGCTGCTCACAATACTCTCAGGAAGAGGCCTGTTGAAAATCCTCCCAGTAACTGTCAATCTGCCGCTCTCTCTCACACACACACATTCACTGTTTATCTCTCTCTACCTCTCGTTCTTCTCTCTCTTTTACTCTGTTTGTGCAACATTTCATGCCTCATTGGAAAATGCCTCTAATTGCCAAGCAGCAAACATTTCAACTCTTTTGGTTCCTCGGTGAACTTTATCAGCTTTCTCTTTACTCTAACAGATATGTGGAAACGTTTTGGGGATGGGTGGTGGGGGTGGTGGGGATGGGGGCGGGTGCGTGGGTCTCCGGGCATTCCTCGCTGATCTGCCACAGTCGAGCTGTTAGGAGTTTCACTGTTGCAGGAGATTTTGTGTAATTAATTGGTTCTTCTGGGGGTCAAGTGGTTTCATCTCATTTCAGTCGCCTTGTACATCAAGCAGCCATGTCTGCACCTGTTTCCTGCTCTCAGCAGCTGCCAACTGGGCCTCCCAAACGACTATTGATCCCATCAGATCACGCACACACACACTCTCATGCATACACACATTTGAAATGCTTTATTTGTATCTGCTAATTAAATTTGCCGGAGTTAGCCTTGAATATTACAGAAGTTCAGCAGGGTTTATTCTTAATTTATTATTCGGATCACTGGTAGCTGCTGCCTCTGTAACCAGTAGACTGTAGTATGTCATCACTGGTCAGACTGACATTAGAACATGATAAATATTAGTGGACATCATGTAGAAGTTGCATTAACAGAGGTGAGAGGAGATATTTAAGTATGTATGGAGATTTTAGGATAAGTGACTGTACAAAAATCAAAATACGCGTCTCAAGATTTGATACAGGGTTACACCATGAATTCACAAATACGAGCAGGTACCTTATTTATCTCAACTGAAAAGAAAAGCTGACCCTTTATTTCTAATTTCTCATGTTTTAAATGATATTTTTTGACCATACATAGTTTTTTTTTTGTATTTTTTCAGGTATTTCCGGTCTTTTATTTTGGAGAAATAACAGAAATATAGAAAGACGAAATGCAGCAATCGCATGGTCCGTGTCTTAAATCACTCGTCCACCTGGATTTTGAAATCATATTTTAAAGAGCAGACTTTCTATTTCCTGCTCTGCTGGTTTGCTGTTAAACACTTCCTTCAACTGTTTCACATTACAAGCCTTCAATCAGTTCTGGGGAAATAAATGTGCAACAGGACAATGAGAATGACCGTGTTGTTGTAATGATGGAATTAATGCTTCATAAATTAATAATTGGGCAGCAAGGTGCCTAAAGAGATTTGCTGAAGGACACTTCAAGATACAAAATGTGAACACACTCACTCACACTTCACATCCATTCACGCACAAGTACTCTGAACACAAAAGAGGAGGGAAGCAGGGGAGGGAGGTGTCAGCAGACACTGAAGCTGGGGACTCCTCATGCTGAAAAGAGGCCTTTGTTGAGTACAAAGGGTTTATAACAAAAGGTGACAAAAGGTCTCACCCTGGAGGTTAAAGGTCAAGAAAGGGCACTTCCTACCCACCCTCAACTTCCCAGCATTCCATAGTTTGGAAACATTCCTGCAGAAAGATTGATCCGAGACTTAAAGGATTCATCTATCATCATCTGTATTTTACATTAACACACATTGATAAGTGACAAGATGTTAAAATGATAGATGATAGTAGGAGATGAGCATGAAATTGACTAGTTGAAGGGCTTTTATTATATAATATTAACCCTTACTTTTCAGGTCAAATTTGACATTTTAGAGCAGTAACCAGAATATACAAAGATTTAAATCTTTCAACATTTTTTAATTTTTTATGCAGCTAATACATTTTTTTATATACATAGAGGGTGTTCTGAGTTAAAGTTGACCCATTATCTATTCAAAAAATTCAAAAATCACCATTCAAAAATATTGTTGCATTCTTCACATTCACTAACATTCATTGAAATGATCATGGTTATGTTCTCCTGTTTTAGGTAACAGAGGTTAATATTCATGTTTACTCCAGCTATTTTAAAAGCTAGAAAACTAGCAAAACAATAAGAGAAATAATCAAGAGGAGAATACCATCGAGTAGAAAAAATAGTCAAGCAAAAGTTGCCAGTTATTGTAAAAGAGGAAGAAAACAAAACAGTGGAGTTTTAACTGTAAAACACATTGGTCTTGTCATCATCCTAAACACCAAATCTGCTGATTTTCTGCTGACATGTTTCTATCCAGTAGCAATGACACATTAGAACCATTAGCACAGTGAGTGGATATTTATCTAATGAGTAATAAGTCATGGGAAATTCTGTAGCATTTCCACTTAAATAATATTTTTGCTGTGTGTCTTTTATTGCTTCAACACAATAAAGATTCAGCTTGAAGTTAATGAAAGCTCTTATATTTGCTGTCTTAAACAGTCAAGGCCAGATTTTGGTACATCTGTTTAATTTTGGCTGAAACCAGAGTCTGACTCACTTAAGATGCAGCTACTTACACAATCAGACTGGGACTGCCTTCTAGGTACATTCTGCAAGTGAAGGAGAACTACAAAAGGGGTAATTCATTAATACATTTTTAGGGGATTTAGAGGGATTTGTCCTAAGAACAGCCAGCTCAGAAAAGAAGTCAAATATTGGGGATCATTTACAACTGAGAGAAAGTATTCTGACATCTGCTACTCATGAAAATACAATGCTAATCTTAGAAAAGTGTATTAAACCCTAAAGTATGTGCGGTATAAGTCTTTAATTAATGGCTTAGGAAGTTAAAAAGAGATGGAATGACACTGACAAAACACTCAAGATCTGCAACTAGACCATTGCTGTGATGACAAACTATAGTGTGGATAAGGTACCGAAAGATTAAGATCACAGACATGAGTTTCCTTTGCAGCATGCTGGGGCTCACCTGTAGGGAGAGGGTGAGGAGTTTGGATATGCGGGAGCCGGTCCTATGTGTTCAAAGAATCCAGAGTACATTCCTCTGGATATGTTCTGTCTTAGCTTTCATCTGCTGTCAATTCCATAGAATGAATTTAAATTTCTGTTTCTCATCAGCGTTTCTTTAATTGTTAATAAACCTGCAGAAATTTGTTCCATGCAAAACTCAACTTTTGCAATCGCACATCAACCATGCTGATCTACGGTGGCCCCAAAAGACAAAGCATACACAAGAATGAAAGCACAAACATTAAGGGAAAGTCACTCCAAATCCAGAAACACCAAAACACATACGAAAGTGACAGCACAAACATTTAAAAGAATGCATTTCAGTTTTGTTGCATTTCTTGATTTCTTTTCACTCTTGTATGTGCTTTGTCCTTATGGGCCACCGTATTGATCATAGCTCTTATAAAATCCTCCTACAAATACTTAAAAAGAAAGAGTGCAGAGTGTGTCTGTGGTCTGAAGCCTGAAAATCTTCACCGCGGCCTTCACAGATCTGTATGAAGAACAACTGGGCAGTAATATTCATGGATCAACTGACAAAAAGCCCAACGCACAGAGCTCAAACTTCACTAACGGAAACTTTAAGGAGGAACTGCTTCACAGACAGGTAATCCCCAAACAGTCCAGATGTTGAAGAAAAGTACTGGAACACAGATAAGAAACTTGAGGTCAACTCCGGTTAAAGCAACAACTGTTGTTGTGATGAATAAATGTTTCAATCTGTGGGCTTTGCACTTTTGGGGAGCACTGCTGTACCTGAATGCCCTGCGACGGGCCTGCGAGTTCAGGTGCAAAGCATGCTGGGATGCCATGCGAGTCTCTCTGAGGAGAGAAAACTCTTAAATTAGAGATTGTCAGACACACACACACACACACACACAAACATGCAGGCATGGAAAACAGTGCGACGCGTTTTAAAGCTCATCTGCAAACTGATTCTGTCAGGGAGACTTAGTGACGTGCGGCTGCCTCCTACAGCTTTCCTCCATAACGGCGCCGGTCGGGATCGGCGTTGTGCTGTCCACCAGGGAGAAGGAGAGGCGGCGGGCTCTAAATAGAGCCTCCCTCAGTTAAATATTAACACTCGCCTTCTTCTGACAGAGAGCAGCCCGCCATGTCGCCTTCCATCTCCACTACGGGGAGATGCAACACAGCATAGCACTCAACCATACACACTCAGAAACACATGGACATTATGGACAAAACACGTACACAGAAATGAAGTTATGTATCGTATGTGCTTTGAAAGGCTGGTGTTTCCTCTCTTCTTTCTAAAACTACTAAATTATCTTATTTTACAGCAACAGAACACTTAAATCCACCGTTTTAGCATTCAAGCCAAAAAAATGTCCAAAAGTTTTCTAGTTTTGAATATATCTGGGGATTTTTTCCATGTTCAAACTCTTCCAGCATTCAAATTTTCTACAAAGAATGAGGAAAATATCCTCTGAGGCAGCTGTCAAACCGTCATGTGACGATAAACCTGTCCATTAAGAAGCCAGACTAATAAAATGTGATGGCTTAGCAGCAGGGTGAAGCTTGTTTCACTGCAGGTTTTCACTAACCTGCAATATCAGTGTAACCTCTCACACACACAAGGACACACACATACTCAGCATAACCAGTGGGAAGGGTGGCCTTGGATGAGTCGGAATGCGTGTGTAGAAGTGACAGATGATCATTCTCATTATCGGGGACGTGAAACAGAAAGAGGAAGGATTGACTTATTTGACTGGTCAAAGAAAAGCAGTGTGTGCAATATGTCACTTCACACTATAGAGACCTATTGAATACGCCATCCTTTTAAAAAATTGATGGACAGCCATGGTGTGTTCATGTGATGTATGGCATGTAGAGAAATACTGTGGCAAGATATGCTGAAATTGTAGCAGAAAATATTAGTTTTAGAACTTAAGGAACTGAGTGATGACACCTGTATTTGTTTATAGCTTCTATCTGCAGATTAAAATATCTCGACAGCTATTTGATAGATTACCATGACATTTTGTACAGATGTTCATGGTTCCAAGCTAAAGAATCCCACCGACTTTAGTGATCCCATGAAGTTCACATCTGTGGTTTTGAGCAAAGTGTCTCAACAACTTCAAGATGGATTGTCATAAAATTTGACCATAATTGTTCATCTAAACTTAATTCAGAAATTGCACTTATTAAAAGTCATGCCAGCCGGTGTGTTCTGTATCATTTCATGTTGTATTCTGATTGGTTTGACTGTAGATGTGGGTCATAGCAGCCATCACATTGCAAGAATTTGGTTTTAAATTTCTGACACCATCAGAATTTTACCTCAGGCTGTCTTTGGTTACCACATTTGGTAATTTGGGACTACCTGCCAGCATTTCAGAGGATATACTGGATGAAAATGACACTGGATCTCCACCATGGGGAAATACACCTAACACAGGGAGACAGAAGAACTGGGGTGCTCTCTAGGTTCAGGAGACGGCCCCCACTATGAGCATTGATTTTATCCAACGTGCAATCCTTCAAAATTTAATTGAAGGAACTTTTGCCTTTAATACAAACCAACAGAAACCACAGAGATTGCTCAGCCTTCTGTTTTATAGAGACATGGCTGGATCAATTGGTTCCTGATCAGAACCTCCAAGCTTCCCAAATCAAAAAGGAGGAGGAGGGCGGTTTTGTCTCAACAGTCCTTAATCACCATTGCTTTCCTAATCTTGAATTCATCAGTTTGAAATACAGACCATATTACCTCTTGAGAGAATTTGCTTCAGTTGTATTAGTTGGCATTTACGTTCCACCACAAGCGAACACTAAAATAGCCATTAGCAAACTATAAAATATCTCTTCTGTTAAAAGCTCCAACCCTGACACGTCTGTCATCATGTTCATTTTAACCATATGAACATGTCCCTCCAACTTCCCAACTACATGCAACAAGTTACTTGCTGTAGCAAGAGAGTAAGAAAACATAACACTGTATCACTGTTACATCGCGATTCTGGATGGTTACCATGCATTCCTGAGGGCTCTGCTGGGGAAGTCTGATCATGCTGTGTTACTCCTCAAACTAAACACAGAGAAAAGCTTAAATCCATTAAGAAAACACCCAAATCTGTCAGGTCCTGGTTCATGGACGCCACTGAAACACTATGGGGGTTTTTCAAATGCACTGATTGGAACATATTTAGTGCAGCTTGCAACTCCCTCAACGAACTCACTGACACAGGGACATCATATATCAAGTTCTTTGAGGAAATGTGCATCTGTATAAAAACAATCACATTCTATGATTAAAAAATAATAATAATAATGAAAACCCTAGTTCTCCAAAGAATTACACCTCCTACGCAAAGAAAGAGCTGTGCGTACAAAAATGGAGAAAGGGATCCATACATAGCAGCCAAATATAAGTTGTGCACTGCCATAAGAAAAGTGAAGTCCAACTAAGCAACAGTCTCATCCAGTAACACCAGATCAATATGGAAAAGTCCTAAGGACATGACAGATTACAAAAAACACCCCTGCTCCCCTCCAGATAATAACCTTAACCTTAAATGAGTTTTATGCAAGCTTTGACAATCCTATTCTACCAGCCATCCCCCCTACTCCCACTCAAATGCTACCCCTCTGCATCCAGAAGGATGAGGTAAGAGCTATGTTCAAGAAGCTGAACATTAGGGGCAGACAGGATCAGTCCTGCTCTGCTAAGCCACTGTGCAGCTCAATTGGCCCCAGTGTTTTCCAACATATTTAACACTTCTCTAAGCCAATGTACAATCCCTCAGTGCTTCAAACAAACATCTGCGGCCATGAAAGCGTTTGAGCACATCATTCTGTCATACTTGAGATCCTGCATCTCTCTAATGATGGATCCGTATCAATTTGCTTACCAAGCCAACCGATGTGTTGAGGATACAGTCAGCATAGCACTCCACTACGTCCTGCAACACCTGGAATCACCAAACACCTACATACACATCCTGTTTATAGACTTCAGTTCTGCATTCAATTCCATCAACTAACTTAAACTCTTTAGCATACTCTTAGATGTGAACATTGACCCAGCCATGTGCTACTGGATTTGCAGTTTCCTGTTGAACAGGCCACAGAGGATGAAGGTTCATAACCTCTGTTCTCTCCCCCTGGCTCTTCTCACTGTACATCCAAGGTTAGTTCTGTTAAATCAATCAAATACACAGACGACAACCACTGTAGGTCTTGTCTCCAACAATTGTGAAACCCAATGGCCCAAGCTGTCACTCGGTGTGCCAACAATGACCTCCAGCTTAATACATCTCTATCTATCTAAACTCCAAATCAGTCATTGGTAGACGAGTCTGACTGTGTGATCTAGAAGCATCATTTTAGATTTACAACCAAAGATTTCACCACACTGTTCTCACGATCGTCAACAGAAGAGAAAGTTGAAAAGTTTAATATTTATATATATACCATTATAATCTATTTAATTGAATCAATATTTCTGAAATTGTAGCTCCAAAAATGCAAATAACCCAAGTCCTGGTATGTTTTTTAGAGGCAGAATTGAAAACAACCTGTTACATGAAACAAGCCTTTTATATTTACACAACCTGTTAGTGTTAGCAGTTGGTGAGTTACAGAAAATAAGACTGAAGTTATTAAAGTAGACAGAGCAGTATAAAGAGGATCCAGATGAGGCAGAGAGGAGAATCATAAAAAAGCTGACTTCAAAAGAGCATTGTTGGAAACTATCAGTTTACACACACACACAGTCGTGCAGTAAGGTATGGATTTGGCAGAGGTATTACGCTTGCATGTTTAATTCATAACTGTTTTCCTTCTTTCTGATCAGAAACATAAAAGAGAGAGTTCCGCCCGGAGAAAAAACAAGATGGCTGAACTCATCAATACCCTGACAACAATGCCTATTCAGCAGGTATACACAGGAAAAGGAGACCAAACTTCATAAGGACATTTTTATCTTAATGGCAGTCCATGCAATGTTGTTGTACTGGTTTTATTGTATTGTTTTATTCTTTTACTTGGGGTTTATGGTTATGTTATTTTTATGTTCTGCCTCAAGGAGAAAACACAGATGTGGTTTCTTTGAATGCATGTGGACACTTGACGTTGTATGAGCAGAACAGAGCGGAGACAAAGTAGATGGCGTTATTCAATGATTGATAAGACACATTTAATGTTTTTTTATTTTTATTTTGAACAAAGCTCTTTTTCTTTTTGCACAGTGAGATTGATCTTTTTTAAAACCAGCATTGTTCTATTACATTAAAACTACTTGATGATTAACTGTGTTACAGTCATGTGCAAACCCAGATTCATTTTTCAAGTACATCACTAGAAATGTACGATTTCCTGATGGAATAAGGATCTCCAACCACAAAATATATCAGCCTGTTTTACTCCAAAATGCACAAATGATACAAGTATAAATAAAACACTTATATGACTTAAAACGTTTGGTTAACTGTAAGATTGAGAAAAGTGTCTCTAAACTAGTGGGCAGGAAGTGGGTCACTCTTGGCACCACCAGTGGCCTCTTCAACATCCATTTGTTAGTGTGCTAAAGCACTTGGCAGGTTTTGTGGTGATGTACTGTAGTAGTGCTTCCTTTTCCCACTGACTGATTTCTACTTCTCTTCTCACTCTGCCTGCTCTAAACATTTCCTCCCACGCTCTCAGTCTGCTCTCCTTTCTTTCTCTGGCTTTTTCTTACATGACTGTGCTATATTTGCAGGAAAAGTGTGAAAAGTGTTTGATTGCTTGTAATTAAAGCTTTCTCCACTGCATTTAGATGATTCTATAATGGTGCCTGAATGCATCGATGAAGAGTTTCCAAGTCTTTTGGAGCAAGTCCAAGTACTGTAAGGTCTCAAGTCTGTCAAGGTTCAAGACAACTCTCAAGTCTTTTGAGATAAATTCAAGTAAATTCTTGAGGTGCTTGAGAAAAATTTCAAGTCATGTCACAAGTAACTCAAGATAAGTCCAAGTCGACTCTCAAGTTTGTCAAAGTAAGTGTCAAGCCAAGCGTCACTAAGTGCATGTCCAAGTCAAATATTGAGTCCCCAAGGACACGTCGGTCAACGTAAGTCTTACGTCTCAAGTTTTTCAAGACAAGTCAAAGTCATGTTTTAAGTATGTCAAGTTCATTGTAAAGCATTTATTCATTTGAGACAAGCCCCAAGTCTGACAAAATTAATATCAAGTCAGGACTCCCTAACAATGGGTCCAAGTCAAGTCTTAGGTCTGTCAGAATAGGTCTCAAGTAATTCAAGACATGTCCAAGTCATGTTTTGAGTGTGTCAAATCCATGAGTCATGGTAAAGTCTTCATTTGAGGCAATCCAAATCAAGTCTCAAGTTATAAGATCAATTTCAATTCCAGCCTCAAGTCATTTGAGATAAGTCTCAAGTCAAGTACCAAGTCTAAATAAATATGTAATAAGTCAAGACTCCCTATAGATGAGTGATGAGGCTGTCAAGATAGGTCTCAAGTCAAGTCTAATGTCATTTGAGACAAATCCAAGTTAGTCTTGAGTCATTCGGGACAAGTCAAAGTAAAGTCCCCCTTGAGTAATTATCTCAGACTTAACAAAGCTCCCTCGGAGCCACAGAAGCCATACAACTGTTTCCACAGGCTGTGTAGTACTCGCTGTGACTAGTAAATTGACTCTGAGATGTAAAATTGATGTTGTGCCTCTTTATGTCTGACTCAAGTCTCAAGCCTACAGCTCTGCTAAAATGTAATATAAATTTAAATCAGCTTTATTGGAAATGAGCAATAAAATGAGGGTTTCAAATCTATCAGAGATTAGATATGATCACAGTATTTACACTGAGGCAATTCCTTGAGCAATTTTGCCCTCCACTCAACCAAAAAAAAAAAGTTCTCCTGCATTTCACCAGGCTGTATCTCTCCATCCTATCTGATTGCTCCGGAGTATCGCTTCCATTACAGGCGATTAGCCCATCTGAGCCAAAGTGCTGCAAACTTCTTGGTTGATTCATTTCATCGCTACGCTGCATCTCCAGCCAGCGCTGGCCTCCATGTGTGTGTCTGGCTGTTATAGTGAAGTCATTAAAAGTTAATCAGAGATGCACCATTGCAGCAGAGTGGGGAAGAATTGCCTCTGTCAGTGGCTCCGGGCACAGGAAATCATACCAGAAAGAGAGAAAGAGAAAGAGAGATACAGAGATAGAGAGAGGGAGAGGGAGAGAAAGACAGTGATAGAGACAGAAAAACATAAGGAAGCAGACAGGCTGAAAGACAGAGAGAGAGAGAGAGATTCTGGTACTAATATCACTTCCTTGTCTCAACCAATGCCCTCCGAATCCCAACATCTGTCCCACCAAACCAAGCCTCATTATGACACCACTCAAGTAACCCCACCATACCACCACTGCACACACACACACACACTCATATACACACCATCTGCGGTCACATCCCACTGAAAACTCAGGGTGATGGTGAGAAAGTCTGCCCCACTGTAGTTGTCACATCACATCTACAGCACGACGGCCGAGGGCATATGCATGTGGTGTGTGTGTGTGTGTGCTTATCTATATGTGTGTGTGTGTGGGTGGTGGTGGTAGTGGTGGTAGTGGTGGGGGGGCGGGGGTGGTGGGGGGGTCTAGGTCTGGGGCTGTGCCTGAGGGCCTTGCCTGCGCTACAAAAGACTCCACTCAACTCCGGTTAGTCCCCTTCACTAGCATATCAGCACTGACGGACTGCACACACACACACAAACACACACACACACACATATATATGTAGTGCACTTCAACTAAGTTGAAAGTCACACTGATTAACACTCTCTCCGCCCCAAAACTGATAAACAGCTTCATATTAGCGTGGACAGGAAGCCGCCGCCATGCCAACGTGTATGAACAACACGAGACAAAGTGAGCATAATCTTTGCCTTGCGTTTGCATATGTCAGTGTGTTATGTGTCGCTTTGTGCTCATGAACACATGGGAAACCGGTGATGAATGTGTGTAAATGTGTTTAGTAGAGTGTGTGTGTGTGTACGTGTGTGTGTGTGTGTGCTGCGTGCTATCACTCTCTTGCTAGGGGTGACAGGTTGGTTGGGGACTAATGCAGCGCGACGGAACTGAATGTGGCCTCGAGCAAAGCAGCTGCCTGCAGCCAGTCCTCATCTGAGCTGTCAGACACGCACACATACGCACACACATACATACACACACACACACACACACACACACACACACCAGAGCCCATTCCAATGGAGAGAGAGTTTAGGATCCACACACACAGTTATAAACACACTCATGAGCATTATAACCCCCGTCACCCCTACTTTTCTGCTTGTGTGGCTTCCAGACAATAATGCCTCTGCCTGGATGAGGTGGTGGACATGACATGCTGGCTTTGGCTGCTTTGACTTTACACTCGTCTATTTGTTTCCTGGGGAACTGCAGAAACTTGCATCATAAACTGTTGACGAAAGAGTGACATGAATGAAAATATTTTTTTTCCATGATTTTGTAAATATATTGTGGGAAATAATCCAGATTACTGCTGATTTTTTTTTCAAATTCCACCCTCTACAACATAGCTTTATAGATTAAGATAACGAGTCTCAGCATGGATGGTAAGTAAAGTAAAAAAAAACATATTTCTGAGGCACAAAAATATGTAATTCTTTTTGGACCTTTCAATAATTTTCTCTTTTCTGAAAATATAAAATATAATTCTACTTCTTCATGCCTCAGTGGCAATCTGTGACATGAAAATCAGCACACAGACATATGGAAACTGTGATGAAGGGTTCGTTAGTAGACGCAGCTTCATTTTTAGGTGTAATCAATTATTCTTTACTTACTGCTCAGATAAAAAAGTAATTACATTTTCTTGCTAATTACTCTAGTCGAGCATTAATGAGTTGCATTACTTTATATGTACTTTTACTATATCTACAAACAGATCAAACAGGTTGTTAGTCATGCAGTGAATGAGTGTTGGTTGGATTAATAAATATAAACTGTTTTTGTCATTTGAAAAATGTTTTGGCCATGAGAATGTGTGACACCTTTTTTTAAAATTTGAATTATTTGTAGAAGTAATATAATTACTGAATTTTAAACTATCATCTCCTACTCCGCTCCTGGAGTCTCTCCCAGCACACATCGGACAAGAGGTTGTGTTCCCAATCACAGAGCTACCACAAACAGTCGGCTGTTCACAGTCACACACACCAAAGAACACGTTAAAGTGTCCAGTTCTCCTATTTCAGTAAAATAGAAATGACATTACTTTAACACATAACCTCCTAACACTGTTTATGACTTTATACTGCATGCTTTATAATACATGAGTGATACATGGTAATGTAATATAGTAAACTATGATATAATACAATACAATACAGTATGATAGAGAATTGTATTGTTCAATATAACACTAAATTATGGCATAATATGGAAAGATACTTAATAGAATCAAACAACAATGGATCTCCACATTTTTTAGTTGTTGTTGCTTCCAACCATTTAAATGAAATAACATCTACTCCTCTCTTGTTACCTCTCAGATTATTCATGGGATATCTTTGGGGGTCATGAGCCCCAAATACAATATGATTCAATACATTGCTGTAGTATGGTATGACAAAATTGTATGATACAAAATTATACTATTCAATACAAATGCAGCAAACAAATATATTATGATGTACCACATGAATGTACAAGATGAAGAACAGTGTAGAACATGAACAATACAAAAGAGAATTCATGCCTGTTTTCCTCTGCAAGAAGACGGTTTTATACTTCAAGGCGGCAGGTTGTTCTTCTTGCAAATAAATCTCTGAAAAGTAACTCAACTCATGCTTTGACTGAATGTTACAAATGATGGCTTTCATTCATCACATTGTGATAAACCTGATAAAAAGGGACTTTTTTGTTTTGATAAAACAGTATTAATCCATCACAAAACATGTAACAGGTCAATAAATACTATAATTACTGCTGAGCAGTGGGCTCTGAAGAACAGAAGTATAATGAAAAACACACTGCTGGTCACAGTTGCCCTGCAACGTCGCCTCAAAATGTTGCCGGTGGCCACCAGCACCTACCCCTCACTTAGCTTAGATTCTCTGCTTCTGGTCGACCTATATTTAGCCCCAGTGGGACTTCAGTGATTATACTAATCTCTCCAGAAATCCACCATTCTCTCTGCAGGCTGGCAAAAGTTGGCAGCCATCTGTATTGTGTAACAAAGCAGGGTTCCCTCAGATGTTAAACAAGGAAGTCAGTGGCTTTGTTGGGGGTTTTTACATCCAAGATTAAGATTTCCAGAACGCTATGAAGAAACTTCTCAGTTAACCAGGCTCAGAATAAAGGAAGAAGGGATGTGTTTATCTGTCAGAAGCAGTTTATTTGACCTTCATATCACCAAAATTGCTCCCAGCTTCATTCTGAGGAGTCTGTGTCCATCATTTGAGCCGAGCTGGGTTTAGATGAAAATGAGGAGAAGGATTTATTCATGGTGTGATCAATACAGCAATATCTTTAGAAAAAAACAAAAAAACAAAAAAACTATCCACTTGACCTTCATTTTACCCACACTGCCCTCACACAGCGAATCCTCACACTTCTTTTAAAAGATACTGTGACATTTTTAACACTTCGGCGTGTTATCTTTGTCTTTTATTGTCTGTAATCTGGGGGGCAAATCTTCCACTTTATTGGGGCTGACGTTCAACTACCCCCATGTTTACATCAGAGCCGGGGTGGTTGCCATGGAGACGGAGTGCCCCTCTTAACTGGTGCACTCAGGAATAATGCATTGTTGAACAGTGCCTGAGGCTACGCACACACACACCCATACACACACACTAATCCTTAACATCTGCTATAGCGTATGTGTATATGTGTGTGTGCGAGTCAGTGCATGTGCTTGGGTGTATTTGTGCACGCGCATAAAATGCACATCAGTGCTTCACCCTACAAAGTCATTGATAATCAGAGTTAAGGTGGACTCCATTAGGTTCATTGGTATTTGCCTACAGCAGTATGTCCATATACTGTATGTGTGTGTGTGTGTGTGTGTGTGTGATGGTCAAAGTCGGTGGGGGTGAGTGAGGACTGACATATGTGAGCCTTTTTCATACTACTGGTGCTCCCTCTAGTGGCCGGTGATCTTCACTGCTCGTTCTTTCTCTTTCTCACACGCACACACACACACACAAACACATGCATGCACACACACCGCTGAGGGGTAAAAAAGAGCTGAAAGAGGATAAAAATGAGAACAATGACAGATAATTGGGGACCATTTTTAAAATATTTTTATATTCAGAGAAGGGATCGCACTTTTAGAGGCTGGAGATTCGCCAGGGGACAAGAAAACAGAGCTTCCTGTGGTGGAGGAGATCTAGCTGCTGACTGGCACTTTGGAGAAGATCTCAAAATGCGCTTATTCAGAGTCCAGACAGATCCTGTCGGGAATCAGGTACTCATCCTGAGGCGTTGTACCTGCAATAATTACCCTGCTCTGGAAATAAGTTCATAAGGGACTTACAGCCCAGCTACAAAAAGCACCCATAGTATGGGCAGACTCCAAGGACAGAACCAACACCATTAGTAAGTTTCAACTTACTTCTGAGGTGCCAAAGTTTATATCCACCGAGGCTTATCAGCCGCAGTGTGGAACGAGCCAAATATGAGCAATAAAAAGCCAGTTAAAGAATAGTCAGATGTTTTAAAAGTATAATTGGGGCAGGGCATCAGTTGAGAAGTCTGAGGTGTGTGTGTGTGTGGCAGAGGAAATTAAAAACCTGAGTCGACCTCAACCAATGGAATCAGACAAAAACAGAATTAGATTCCTGCACAACAAAAGCTGTTTAACAAGGGTAATTCCTGCTTGAAATTTGCAAAAATCTGATCTTTTATGCATGCATGCTACATTTAGGTGATGCATTCCTTGTTTGCAGCCTCCCAGAATCAACAAAACTATTTTCTTTTGTGTGTTGTTATTGCTTTGCCAACATTAGGCTGCTCCTTTCATGGCAATGAACCTTGTTTAAATTTGAATGTGAATTTGAATTTTAGAGGATAAATGAGGGAGGGGATGAGAGGTGAGAGGAAAAGAAAGTGGGGAGAGAGGGAGAGAGAGAGAGGTTGTCAGTTGCCTGTCTGTGTTTAATGGAGGTCCCTGGTGTCGCCCTCGGGCTCCTTCACTTCACAATTAATGGAGGATCTCTCTGGGGAAAGGCATGCTTCTCAATAACACCTACACACACACACATACACACACTCACATGCACACACCTAGCAGTAAACCTTCTGGTTTAGCTGAACTCTGCACCGGAGCACTGCCTCGACGTGAGCCCCATCTCAGAGTTTGTGTGCTGTGGGTCCTGAGCGATGTCAGCTACCGGTTTGTCTATTCAAACCCTGAACTGGGTCTGTTTGTTCCAGCATCACCAGCCGCCGCACTGAGCTCCGCACAGGGGCGGTTGGAAGAGGGGGTGGTGGTGGTGGTGGAAGATGGTATGGAGATGAGAGGAGGTAAAGGAGGACTGGAAGCAAGGAGCGAAATGCTTTTTCCTCAGAACTCAGGGTTGATTATATCTCTGCTCTGATCTGTCCGCTTTGGTTTTTCTCCCACATCTGCGGCAAAGCAGCTCCCATTGTGGATTCATATGTGTGTGTTTGTGTGTGTGTGACTATATGTTTGAACCACTCAAAACACCAGAGAAGACTTTCAAATAATACTGTAATAACAAGACACACAGTGTTGCAGGGTTAGGAGACTAGATTTACTTATTATATTATTACATTACTTACATATGTTTGAACTAAACCTCCAACAATTAAGGAAAGGTTGGTTTCGACAAACTAGAAGCTAAAACCAAAAAGAATATATTACGCCCACACATGTCATTCTTGTCATACTTGTCACCTTGGTTCATTAGAGTGACTTTGACTTTGTGACTGCATACAACCCCCTGAGGACTTTACATCAACTCACTATCTCATTGTTTTAGCTAAACAACAATATTAAAATTCCAGATCAAGATCATCTACAAAACCTCATCACTTCTGTCTTGGATTAAGGCTGATTTGTCCACTAAATCTCATTATATATGCTATTAACAGATCCCGCTTAATGACAGAATGAGAGGTTTTATTTGGGGTTTTTGTTGGTTTGTTTCATAATGTCTTCATGAATGAACTATCAATTATATTGACATTAGTATCATACATATACTGTATATACATATGGTCTGTAATAAGGTTAAAACTACTGTAGGTTTGAGGTTATAATAAGGCTTATAAACCATGAGGTTTGAATGAGGATTATTTTTCATGAGATTGTGATTATGGTTGAGGTACAGATTAAGATTACATTAGATCTGCACTTCAAGTTTAGAAGAAGTGTTATGATACATTTTATAATCCGTGGGATTAAAGTGAAATTAGGTTTATAATCCATAAAATTGAGATTAGGATTAAGGTTCAAGTAAAATGTATAATCCATGGATTTACGTCTATGCAAGTTTTGTTATGATATGTGAGGATGATGGTAGGGTTAAGTTCAATTTGGAATTATCCTCTTTGATGTAGATGTTTGAGTTAAATGAAGAATTAGAATTACAAAAAGGGAGGCTGATATGAGGGTTAACAGATTAAAGCAGACTTTTGGTTTAAAATCCATTAAATTAAGCCTAGGATTTGGTTTAATCTGTGCTGTTGAGGTTAGTCTTCATTCAGATCAGTGTTTATGATCAAGCTTTTATTAATTAGTTATCTTTAAAATGACTGACTTCCCTTTTATGCCATTTCCTGCCATATCTCCCACCCCTGGACATCGAGTGTGTACAGCGGGCTCTGATTGGTGGGCTGCGGTTGTTCACCTGGACACTGCCGCTTTTCCCATTTACATATTCATCAGATGGCTCATGAATATTGATGAGCTGGCTGTGGGCGCAGTGGGTGCCCAGTGGCTGCAGGGCATTGTGGGAAATTAGCCGCATCACTAATTGTGATCCGCCGCCCCTCGAGTGTGTCAATCAAAATCAGGAAGGATGATACTTTTGGGGGCACCTGTAGCTCCGAATATGTATGCATGAAGAGATCGAGGGAGATCGAGGGAGAGAGGAAGGGAGAGAGAGACAGAGAGTGTGTGTGTGTGTGTGTGCATACGTACATCCAGGGCCACAAGACCACTCCGTTGCCATGGTAACCTCTACCATCAGAGCACATGAGGCTAAGGCCCAGGATCTCAGAGAGAGTGAGGCTGAGAAATAAAATGAGCTATGGAGACAAGATCATTATCTGTCTGTCTATCTGTCTATCTATCTATCTATCTATCTATCTATCTATCTATCTATCTATCTATCTATCCAATCCATCCATCCATCCATCCATCAATTTATCTTATCTTGTGTTGTGTTGTGTTACTGAAACAAAGACAGACTACCTGGTGAGGAAGATGAAGGACAGTTGTGCTTTCTCATATCACAGAACTGGATATAAAACACTTACATACTGTACAGAAATCATTCCAGTGTAGTGGTATAAGAAGAGCCTTTACATTAAATACTCACATTAATACTTCAGGTTAAGGAGCTGCAAACAGCTTCATTAGATGAGTTTTGTGTTTCCTGATGCTCTAAATGCTGCTTCAGAAGCTTCTTTTGGAAAAATGGAAAATACTGACAGATGGTTTTTGATGGCACAGCAATGCTAATATACCTGGATAACAGTTAGTATCTATAGATTTAATGGATAAGTATGGCAATATTCTCAACACCAATAATGTATTGATCCTACTAACAAGTATTGTCTGCAAAAGTCCGATATATTGTATTTTTCTGTGGCATAGAAGTCTGTTGTCATCCAAAAACTATTAAAAGCACATCAGTGAGTCACACTGTTGCACTGGGTCCATTGCCATGAACATAAAGACATTGTAGTCAATCCTAAATCCACTGTCCTGGTGTGGTAGAGCACAAAAACGTCACCAATAAATGCACTACTTAACTTCTGTTTGTGGAACAGTCAAACAAGGTAGCACAATGAAAGTTTATCTCTGCCTTATATTTGTTTGGGGCTTGTTGAAGATGATAAGTACCACTCTTGGGTTAGTTGGTGACCTATTGTAGCTGGCAAGCTAATAGAACGCTGGGCTGCAGGGAACATGTTAGCACTTGTCAGTCGCAATATCTGTCCCAGCTACTTTCTAATGTCTTGTGCTGAGCCGTTTATTCCCCCCTGGCATTTTGTTCTCAGGACTGTACATCATTGAATTCAATACAGAGTTATTTAAGGTTTAGCAAGATTGTTAGTGTGGTCACTAACGATAAGTATACACATTATATTTTAAAGACATGTTTGCGCCATTGACCTTTGTCTCACAACTGTCTGCAAGCTATGTCTCTATTGCGGAGCAGTGTATTTGCTGACAGAGGAGGTTAAATAAATGTGGATGGTGAAACACAGTAATAAGCTACAATAGTTTGCTCTATTTCTGACTTTCCAACTTGCCGTTTGCTTAAAGGTCAGCTGTGTTCAAGTTCACCAAAGTTGAACTTGACTCCAAAAATCTGAAAGGATTTGCAAACAAATCCACCGATCGCAGGAACTCCATTGGAATTAGTTGATTTTGCTGCAAAAATTTCGCCATTTTAAATACAACGTAGCCTTTAGGGTACTATTTTGTCTTTTCAAGAACTTCAATTCATGACCCTTTTTTAAAGAGCTATTTTTTCAGAAGGAACCATTGGGCTTAGGGGCACAGACAGAAGACACAAAAGAATTGAGGCTTGCTGGTTTTGGTCTTTTAGTGAGATGTGTTCACAATATCAAAAATAGTAGCCTTATCTTTTACAGTAATCTTTTAGATTGAGTATCATCTATCAAAACCCTACACTGCTTAAAATATGCTTTAAAATTCAGTACCAACAATGTGTGAATAGAAGCCGCTGTTTTGCCTTCATTATATGTTGGATATTGACTGATTCGCCTGGTGTGAGGATGCACAGGAGTTCCTATGTGAGACAGGATGCAGCTATTTACTCTTACAATAAGATACTATAGGTTAAGTACAGACATGCTGCAATATACCATATATTTAAATATACATGTGATATCCAATATGCATTCAAAACCTTTGACCGAGAAGATATTTCCATGATATATTTATACCTTATGTTCATCCCTGTCCCTATCCATCCTCCCTGCCTCATTGTTTTCCTTACATGTGATGATTTTTATACTTAAATGATGTATCTGCCACAACAACCTGTGATTGCGCCATCCAGAATTCAAATAAAAAGATATACATATGCCAAAGCGCTAAGAAAACAGCATGACACGTGTTAAAGATGTGCTAAAATTACACGCCATCTTGAATTTTCATCACTTGATGTAACACTTCCCGACATGCCTGTGTGCATGTGTGTGTGTGTGTGTGTGTTCAGGGACAAAGCATTCAGTGTTATTTCACTTTTTTTTTTTTTTTTTTTTTTTGAGTGGAAGTTTCCAGAACTGTGTCTTGATGAATTGCATGGCCTGGTTTGGAAGTGTAAGATACAACAGTGTATTGCAGGTGAGTGAAGTCATTAATATTTCCTCTGTATCAATATCACTGGTGGAATGGTGTGTGCAAAAAAGGAGTGTGTGTGTGCTTCAGATTGACAGGTGGATGATCTCAGTGAGTAGCGCACCCTGGGATCGACTGCATAATCAGGGAGACAAAGGAGCAGAGGAAGAGACGAAGAGAGAGAGTGTGTGTGTGTGTGAGAGAGAGAGAGAGAGAGAGAGAAAGAGAGAGAGAGAGAGAGAGAGGGATGAGAGAAGCAGAGAAGTGCGGAATAGTAAAATTCCCAGAGGGGTGAAGGGGTTGTGTGCTCTCGTCTCTATTTATTTCCCTGCATTCGTTTGAAATGGTTTGTGTGTGAGTGTGTATGTGTGTGTATATACATTTCTCTAGGCCTCATGCTAGTGTGTGTATGTGTATGTGTGTGCGTGCGTGTATGCTGGTATATGTAAACCATCAGCCTGTGTGTGTATGTGTGTGTTTGGCAGGTGTTTGATGGTTTGCAGCAGTAAATGGGTTCATTGTGAGAACAGCAAAGGTTCCACATCAGGAGACTTCCCTGATAATTATACAGGAGCAGTCAAGTAACCACTCACACACAGAGGCACACACCCCCTCCCTTATATGCTTATACCTGTGTTGTTGTGGTGTGTTTCCTGTGTACTGCGGTGTGTGCAAGTGTGTAATGTGGGTGTTTGTCTTGCCATAAAGCAGCAGGTCTGTGATCTCAGGTGCATGCCGTATACGCTGCGGTTGACATCCACGCTGGTTGTTACACAGTAAACAGGATTTCACTGGCAGCAGATGACTTAAGAAAACAGCGTATGAGCTTATAGTTGACCAAAGGCTCAAAGCCGGAGGAGTCTGTTATAATTGACCAACTCTGCTTTCAACTTTTCCAGCGTCTCTCTCTCTCTCTCTTACAGTCCTCTCTGCTCGGTTTGGGTATTGTTTCATCTACTTTTTGTCGGTTTCACATGTGCCTCTGTCGCGTTTGAGGATAAACAAAAGCATTAGAGGCTAAAAAGACGACACTGTGAGACAGTTGAGTTTGACAGTGGGGGGAAATCAATATAGCTAATATGGCGGCCTGTAAGCAACAAAGGCAAAATAAAGATCCTTTGTCATATTGCAAAAAAGAGGGGGTTTTCAATGTGTTGTTACTGTAAAGCATTCTACACAATACACAGGGACATTAGAGTAAGAGTGAAATCTATAAATAATCTACTTCTATTACGTTCTATATTTGTGATACCATCTATTTAACTGAACTCTTGAGAAACAATTATTTTGTTGAGAGTGGACCCTCAAGGACTCCTAATAGAGAGTGGACCCTCAAGGACTCCTAATAGTCCTCAGACAACAGTTTACAAAGCACTGCCTGAAGATGTTGCACATTCAACACAGCTTAAATTGATACTCAACCCAATATTTATCTTCTATCTATCGATCACTCACCTGCTGTAGATATTTTATGATTGTCTCATCCCTCACAGAGCACACTGACTGTGTTCAGCTTGTTAGTTTTGTGGATTCCAATTGTGGAATGATAATCAAATGTCAATAGTAACTTCTCAAACCTCTCCTGCAGCATAATTCACGTTTCCTTTTTCCCGGTACTCAGTAGAGGTGTGCCGTAATACAAATACGTTATTCAGCGAAGCAGAATTAGTGGGGTTTTTTTTTTAAATGTTTGTTTCATACAAATATTTTTAAAAATGATTTGTTTTCATTAAGAAAAGAAAACCATGTCAAATATCGCACAGATCAGTTACACCCCTATCTCAGTCTCTCTCCTCTGCTCCGCTGTTACGTCTATCAGCAGGTCTCAACTAGGAGAGTCACATCAACCTGCTACATGACTCTCCATAACCTGTTGTTCTCCTTCTCCTTTCAATCAGATTAGGTTTTAAAAAATAGACAATAAATGAAAAGCGTTAAGCAAGAATCGCATTTGAAGTTCTTCACTACACTTCACATGGTGTGCTGTCTCTGTGTTATGGGTGTATAAATAGGTAGAAATCTGACTGTAATGAAGTGATGCGTTAAATTTTAGCTCAGTAGTCAACACAGTTGTCTATGATCTGGGAGACTCTCAAGACCCAGTGTGGGGACCTTCTGCGTAAGGTAGTTTATTGATGAACACTTATTGTAACACTTTAATTTTCTAATATTAAAAGCGTAATAAAAACAAAAACAGAATTTCTACTTTTATTTGAATACAAATATTTTGCTGCCTCGACAAATACAAATACTAGGCCCTCTGCACAGCCATAGTGCTCACTATGTTTCAAACACGACTTCCTATCCAGTCTTCATGCATTTGTTAGTATGTGTACATTAAAGTGCTTAACCACCTCATTCATTGGCAAGCCTAAGTAACCCTTTCTTTGGTCCATTCATTAGTCATAAATCATATTTTAGTTTACTAAGTGATCAAAACACCAGAAACCTACTTTTCCTGACTAGATCAGCGCTATGATGACAGAAGTTGTGCTTTCGATCATATTTTGTCAAACATGTGAGAGTTTAGAGCAGGAATTAGGTTCAATCATGGGCCAGATTTTTTTTTGCATGGTTTATTGTAGTGGTGCAGACACAAAGAAATATTATTCAGGAATAAAATTGATTCATAAAACAGGTGTAGGGGTGTATCAGAGGCAAGATATCCTAATTCCCATTAGTTAGTATGGACACTCTTGATGTAACATTATTCATAAACAGAAATGCAATTGATAGTTTATCTACTATTTCATTTATGGTTGAAACAACGTTCTGTTATTGACACAAATCTGTTCAGGACAGATATGCCAAATAATGTTATGACTACCGTGTTGCTCATATAAATTTATAAGACATTACGAGACCATAATCAATTGAATTTACATTGTTAGATTTATGAAGAGTCGTGAAAGTTTTGATGTCATCCATAAAGGGGAAAATGTTTTTGTTGGAGGGACAGATTTGGCCTACAGGCTGCTATTTGCCATCAACAGGTTTAGAGAATACTGTGCGTATGAAGGGACAGTTAAGATGAGGATTATGCTGCCAGGATGGATTGAGAAGTTCCCGTGGATGTCTTTATTCTGTTATTCTGGTAGAATTACCGACTTATCTGAAGTAGTACTTGAAGGGCCTTGTTACTTTTCAAGCAATCAGTGTGCAGAACACACACACGCACATCTTTCATGTCCAGGTGCTGAGTCCAAGAAATTGTAGATACTTTCTGTTTCCCAAGGACTCGCAACACTGTAAAATGCTCCCTTAAAGTATTTCTCCTTATTACATTTAAAAAGAGTACAACGTTAAAGAAACAATTTGGATTCCAAGCTGTAACGTCTCAATGTCATAAGATAAAGATGTCCAAACCATTACTCTAACCAAAACAAGTCCGAAACACAACTCCCCTTAACCTTACAATCCTTAGTGTACTACATGTGGAATTGCTTTTGCTTCTTAATTTAGAATAGTCCTCCTCTGGTGCCAGATTAATAAATTTATATCAATAATATAGGAAGATCGTCAAGAAAACTGGTCATTCAAGTAGTCTGCAACCACATTGCCTTGAACTGGTAATGTTGAAGTCTACAAGGAGTATGTCATACTCAAAAATGATCACTTTAAAATGTATTTTTGCCCCTCATAAAAGAGCTGCTGCCTCTTCTTTCTGGGAGTTAGTTTCATTCAGTGTGATGCTGAATGGTGCCCACTGCATCTTCTGAATACCACACTAGACCAAAGGTTGTGTATGTTGGGCTGGCAGCCAAAGTTGTGGTGTGGTGGCCTTGCTTGAACTCTCATAACTCCTTTTTAATTTCAAACCATCATTGTTGAACAGGGTTTTATCAGACAGTGGCTTGTGTTTCCCATCGTAGATTGCTACTGTATTATGGAAAGAATTGGATGAAATTGAACTGTATGGTTTTGTATGTACGACATGCAGAATACAAGGAAAGACAACACACAAAGGTAAAAATTAAAGTTCTCATATCCAGGGTTTATTTTGCATTTATTCCATACAATATATTCCGTTCAATTTGTTATTATGCAACAAACAAGAGGAACACTGGTGACTTACTTCATGTGGAACATCAATCTTCATTAATAACGATATGTTAAAAGAGTCAAAAGGTCAAAGTGTGCAAACTGGAGGCCTTCATGGCTCCTGTTAATGTTGTCTTCCAGTTGAGTGTGAAGACTTCTGAACACTTCATGTCTCCGCTCTTGTTTTCAAAGCTAAATATCCATCCACATGCCAAGTCACACTTACTTCATAATGATAGAGGACTTCAAAAGAGATTAAACTTAAGTATATCCAGTGCGCGATCCATACTTTCTGTCATTTCCTCCAACCTGTATCTACCCTTCTAACTGTGAACGAACCGTGGATTGAAAATCTCTAAAACAGCGACTGGCCCAGATCGTTTGATTCTTAAAGATTTTCTTTTAGCAGTAGTCTCGGCCTCTACTTCATCTAGTTAATCCAATGTACATTACGCCCATCATCACTCACACAGACTCACACACTCGCACACATACAACATACATTCAAACAGCTCTGCTTTAAAAGATTACAGAGATTACACAGGAATTACACGATCAAAGTCATTGAACCTGCGTCGCCCCCCTTGCATGTGTATGCTTACTAGCTTTGAAAGTGAGACCGGGTGTGAATCAGTGTATATGTGTGAGTGTGTGTGTGAGTGTGTGTGTGTGTGCCCTCTCTTTTCTCAGAGACCTGCAGGTTAATCTCCCCTTGGGGTGCACTGCCAGAGCGGCGCACTCTGCTGGCTGGGACAAGAACAGCAAAAAAAAGGGGAAACACCTTTTCATGCATAAAAACATCAAAACACTTTAAATGGACATGTTTTGACATTTCGTGCAGGATTATTACACATTGTTAAAATGCATTTAATATCCGTCTAGAGGAAGGTCTTAGTTCTGAACCAAAGAACCTGAAATAGGCTGTAATAAAACTCATTTTTAGTATTTCTTCCTGCTGCTCAGTTTGGATCATGGTTTACTCTTCAACACACATCAGGTGTTAACACATATTTAGAAAAGCATAATGCAAAAACTTGAAATAGAGTGAGACAAAAGATGGATGTTACTAAAGATTGAACAAAGCCCGAACCTGAAGCTGAGGTAAAAGAGGCAGGAGGGAGCCTGTACAGCTGAGACAAGATCATTAAGTAAGTAAATAAAAGCTTTGCTGTGTTATATGCAAAACTGAATTTGCTTTGACGTTGTTGTAATCAGATCAGAGCGATGTGGTTAAAGATCCCCTTTGAGCTGTGGCTCAAGGGGTCACAAGATAAAGTTTAGGGGTCACAAGATGGTTAAGAGGATAGTTTGATTAACTTCTGTATTATCGCAAAGGGAAATTGGTTTGTAGTGTGAGCACGAAACTTAACATACACAATAAAAAAAACATACACACCAAGAAAGAGAATCAATCTGCAGCAATACATAGTCCACATATAGCACGCATCCTTCGTAAAATACACAAGACTACTCCACAGCAGCTCAAGATCCAGTGTGACAGAAGACATAATGCAGCCCAGAAATACACACAATGCAATATTTTCCACTGAGCAGCACTAACTATAGTACTGCTGTGAGCATCAGTGTGTTATGTGTGTAAGACATACACACTTGCCCCCCTTGTGCTGCATGTGTGTTGCAGAGTGTTATGATGGGATAAAAGAATGCCTTGCTCTGTTACGTTTAGATAGGAACGCAGATAAAAAACAATTTCTCTGGTTTTTGCTTTTTATCCTGTGAATTACTTGATTGTTTGCCTCTTCAGGTGTCCAGAAATAATTCAAATGAAACAAAGAACAAAAGAAAAACACTCTTTGGATTAACCGGTCTCAACTGGTGGACATGATGAAGGGTACTATAGCATGTAAACACCCCTTCATTTAAAGTGATTTGTTAAGCAAAAAGGTTGGGAAACACTGCTTTAGACTATAATTCCTTAGCAAAGCTCTTGATATAAATCCAGCAGGTGTGGTAGCAGTGATAAATGATAGATAATAAGTCATACTGTCTGCAATAGTAACACTGTGGGTAAAAGGTAGCATGTAACATTGTTGCAACAAGTTTTGAATTACTACATCTATATATATGTATAAGTTGCACTTATATTCCTCCACTCACTATCTCAGCCAGCCAATGGTGGGAGGTCCTGTATTCAGAAAATCTCCACTAAAAGTCATATTGGAAACAGTATCTGCCACTGCCACATCTAACCAGCTGTAGTAACTCTGTCAGTTTCCCTTTGTTTGTATAAGAAACACTGTATTACATTTGTATTGTTCATGTATGGTATGTCAGTTTTACAGTTAAAGAGTATTTCATCCACTGTCTGACATCAATTACAACTGGCTGCAGGGAGAATAAAGGTCAAATACTCCAATCACAATCAAACAAAGTGAGATACATCTCCTGTTTTAAACAAACAGCCAAAACTCAACCCAGTGAGATAGTTGATTAATTTATAAGTCATAAAAGTCAGATTTTTACTGCCTGTTGCATGTGGATTGAAAAGCTGCAGGATGTTAAAAGAAGAAGAAAAAAAATTACACACAGAGATGAAGAAGAGGAGGAGAAGGAGGAGGAAGAAGAGATGATGAATATCTGAAAATACGTTTTGCTTTTTCCTCCCCATCTGTACATCACGAAAATAACTGGATGGGAAATAGTCAAAAGACTTTTAGCTTCCGTGTGATCTGCAGGAGCACTTCACAAACTCTTGAGAAGAGAAGTTAATGAACATTGATCGCGCGCGCGCACACACGCACACACACACACAAGCACACACACACACACAACATAAGCTCAATGATCCAACAGCTGCTGAAGTTAAGTTTTAAGAGATCAATTTTACAGCTTCGGTTATGGTCGGGCGATGGCTGTAATCGTCTATTAAAAATATTGTTAATCATTCACAGCAGAAGACATTTAATTGATTGCTTGAATAGTGAAGAAAAAAAAAACTCAACAGATGACTTTTTAACAGCCGATCACGTCAAACTTTTTAGTTGTTTTTTTTTTTTTAAGTCTATACATATTTGAAGTAGTTTTTGTCTTGTTTTTGTATCTCATCCTAAACCCAGAAATCAAAGAAAAGAGGTCACGTTTTAAATTCCCACAATAATAATAACAGACATAAAGCTGTGATCTCCAAACGCAGGGCTTATAATTATTATTGCCATACACAGGCCGAAGGATTAACCATGTATATCCAATATGTTGGTGAGTGGCCGTCCGTTGGCAGCAGATTGGCCTTTTCTTTAGTGTTTTCGCAGCAGCTGACACGTGTCTGCCCTGAATGAACTTCTGAATTGACTTCAGGAGTAATTACAGCAACAAAGAACAACAATTAAACACGCTAATTGGCAACACAAACCGGCAATGATACCCGGTGGCTGCCTCTCATAGCAGGTAGTCTGAACACTCATATTATTCCTGCATTTAGGGACTTCTGGGTTTTTTTTTAAAGTGTTTCCTGGAGAGATGGAAGGTCCTTGAAGTAGCCGAAATGTCCTGCGGCTCTGTGTGTGTGTGTGTGTGTATGAGTGGGTGGGAGTGAGGTGGGAGGGGGTGTCACCCTGGGGCGATAATAATTAATAAGATGTATGCACTTGACAGGACGTAAATTTATATTTGTTTTAATCCACGAATTCGACAGTAAATCTTAGGAAATGGAGAAAAGTAGGAGGGGGAAAAAGTGCCAATAATCCAGATTTTTTTTTGTGTTTTTTTTTTTTTTCAGTCAATCTGTTTCTCCTTGACTGTCCATGTAACAGCGACCACCTGTTTCCTGCTTCTCCTCACCTCACGCACTGCATGGGGAGAAATTAATTTGCTGCAGATCTTGAAGGCTTAAACAAGGCAGTGACGCCCCGGCCCCTCCCCTCCCCTCCCCTCCGCAAACCGACAAGTAAATCCCCACAATTAGCAGATCCATATTAGCATATTAACCTGTGCTTCCTTCCGAGGCGCATCCTTATGTAGGTCAGACACCATTTTCTTAATTGCTTTTGCTGTTGATGGAGGACAAACATCTTCTGGGCCGTTTGTTATGTTGCCTTCATTATGCCAGTCGTTATTTGGGCTGGAAAGGTGCAGGCCTACACACACACACACACACACACACATATACACACAGCTAAAGGCTGCAGGACCGAGTTAACGGACGCTCTTGGCCATATGAGGTCGGTGTCTGATTAAAACCAAAACAGACTCATAAACAAGGCCAACACATGTGCACATAGACAGGAAGCAGACTGATTTTTTTTTTTTTAGTTGTGCTTTTCCTCCAACTGATCTATTAGACACACTAATGAAGAATGACTTTGTAAACACTGTGCTCCTCTTGCACTATATGTATATGTAGCCTGTTTATAGGAGGCGTTTAAAATATGAAACGGGAATAAACATTAGCCTGTATCGTCTATCGGCCCATTATAACACAGTATGGATCCCTATATTCACTAAACGCACCGTCACTTGCTGTAAGTGTTACAATCTGACACAATAAGCACAGCCTTAAAGTCTACTGCTTACACTAGTAGCAATAGGCTGGATGACTGCAGGCTATATGGTGATCTATTATAAATAAGTTGTTTCACTATTAAACCATTTAAACCAGTGAGGGCTGATGGTCAATTTAAGAAGGGAGGGAGCGGTGACATCTAGCTTGGTAACATGTAAATATTGGTGTTTTTTCCATTATGAACTTGTTTTGAACGTGTTTTAAGTGAAACTGGTGGATTTTTAACACAATCTGTAGGAGTGGAGATCAGATTAAGATGATTTCTCTACAGTTAAACACTGAACTGCAGTATCCATTTAAAAATGTCATCAAAAAGGCCAAAACATATTGATCTGATACTATTTGTTCAATATAAAATAAGTAATAAGTTATAAATAAGTAAAAGGTTACCAAATTCTCGTTGTAGAAGCAACTGTGGTCATTAATGTTCCCTGTGTCGTCATTCCTTCTAAATACATTTCTACAAATATCGCGCGAACATTGTCCTCCAACTGAAATAATAAAGGTCACATTATCAGTCTGTGCACACATGACACAGCCTACTACATGCCCATATGAGCTCAAATCCTAATCTTCTTGCTCTCCATGCTGTCTTATTTCCTGACACTTGCTCTAGAAATATGACAACAGGGCCCCCTGCTCTCTGCAGGAGCAGCGGTCCATCCAGAAACCTTGGGGCTGATCTAAATTCTCGCCTCTGGGCTGTACTGTGCGGGGTTTCGGGCCTTTCCCTGCCTCGTCAGGCGGCAGATGGACTGGCTCCTGTCCGGAGATCAGTGCGCATCTGGTGCGGCGCTCCCAGCCCCCGGTAAAGCGGGGCCACTCGTCGGCATTAAGCCCTATTAGGACCGTCTACCGTGCAACTGGTGCCTCGGGTTGGCGGCGACGGTGGCTGCACACCCTGCATACATATAACTGTCTCAGGCAGCAGCATTCACCACCGAAACCTCCTGCCATAAATAAACTAAATCTGACTCATGCATTCAGTGATCTGTTAGGACTCTGGTCAATGGAGTGTGTAGGTTTTGGGGGGAACCCTCCTCTGATGTGAATTTCATCGCTTCTAGTGTTTTTGTTTTTTTTTTTTGTTTTTTTTGAGCTCATTTAAATGTATTAAAAGTTGTTTTGAAATCCAATTAGAGCAGCAGGTTTGACCAATTCATCTTTTTAAACCTACAACACCTGCTATGTTTTCAGGGAGATTTCTGTCTTCTGATGTGATTTGAGCAGAAACAACTATTTTACTGAAGGCCTGTTATGTACGTCAGCAAGATTTCCCGCCCCTGAGTTTGATCAAGCTTGGCCCCCTCCCATCCTTTAAAAAAAAAAAAAAAAGTTGAAATCACAACTACACCCTTGTACTCCTCCAGGTGTGATTGTGGTTTGAATTTATGGCTTCTAAATATAATTCTACTCAGTTCCTCTTCTTGATATTTTCTGTCCAAAAAAATAATAAGCCCCCCCAAAAAAAGCAGAAACTGATGATCATATGATCACATTTAGAATCACTTAAGGTACCTTAATTGACATCAAAGCTCTCTCTATCTATCTTTGCCCGGTGGCCTTCCCATTCATCCCTCCCCCTCCTCCTCCTCCTCCTCTACCCCCACTCCACCCTCCTCTTTTTTTTCTTCTTCTTTTTTTTTTTTTTTTTTTAAAAAAAAAATACCTGGCGTGCGACAACCGGCCTTCACCGGTCTCGTCGTGCAGAGGTTTCACGACGAGCCTCGAGGCAAAACAATCGGTAACGGTTAATTAAAATATAAAAGGCCTTGAGAACTTTTTAAAGGAGGCTATGTAAGGCGACCCCTGCACCGCCTGGGCCGTTTGTGTTTGTTATGTAGAAGGTTATTTTTTTTCTTTTCTTTAGATATAACTGCCAGACTATAGACTTAATAGTTTTGATAAAGGGGGGAAAAAAGGAAGATGTTGTAGAATATTTTAAGCTTGTTTAGGGCCATTTGCAGCTATGCCACTAGTGATGTGGAGGAAAATATATTAACACCATGCACCATATGAAGAAAAATCAATAAAAAAAACTACATTCAAAGGGGGGAAAGGGGTCGAGATTTTCTAACATATTAAAAATCCAAGTTATTATTATTATTATTATTATGGTCGATGAGGACAGAGAGAGACGCATGCAGGAACAGATGGGAGGGGAAATAGTTGTTTAATTAAAGTGCAGAGTCAATCCCGGCGTCCCGGCGTCAGCACGGTCACAGTCTGCACTTTAATAATATCAGAGTCGCTTTGGTTACAGTTACAGCTGAGTAGGAGGAAAAAAAAACATCCAAAACAAGACTGATTAGGGCTTATCTCTGCTCTGGGTTGAGCTATTGCTCTCTCTCTCTCTCTCTCTCTCTCTCTCTCTCTCTCTTGCTCTCTCTCTCTCTCTCTCTTTCTCTTTTCTGTGTGTGTTGGCTGGTTTGTTTTGAATGGCAGAAATCTGACAGACAGTAGAATAAGTCAGTGGAGTGAAGTCAGACCTCCATCATCTCCTCCTTCAGTTTCCTCTCCACTCCTTTATTTTCCTCTTCAGGCTTCTGCTTTCACGTTTTGTGTTTCTGTTGCTTCCCGGGTGGCCTAAGGGCAAGGCAGCTATAGGCTATGTGTTTGTTTCTGTATATTTATTTAGACTCATTATATATATAGAATGGATATTTTAGATTCAAACTCTTTTTTTTGGCTTTGTACACCTGTTACTATTTTACTTGATTATTAACCTTTAAATTAGAATTTAGCTGTTTGTGTGATTTCATCTGGTTACTCGATTTTCCCTTTAGCCTATAAGCATTCAGACAAATGTAAACACACTGGGAAAAAAACACCTCCTCTACTATCTTTCTCTACAACACCACAACGGTTCCGTTCAGCTGGGCAGGACCACCCCGAGGGCGCGTGCTCAGGTGAGTTACAGCACGAGGAGAAAGACAGAAAGAGAGAGAGAGAGAGAGAGAGAGAGAGAGAGAGAGAGAGAGGAGAGAGAGAGAGAGAGAGAGAGAGAGAGAGAGAGAGAGAGAGAGACGGGTCACGAGGCTGACCGACTGACCGAAAAGGGTCCCAGCTCTGATTAGTCAGTCCAAACATCACAATAATAAAATAATAATAATAAAGCAACACTCGCTATCATCCGTTATTCGATCCAACCAAGCACGTTCTTTGCTCACACACACACACACACTCACACATACAATGCTGATTTAAGATGAGAAAGGGTCTCGAGCTTTCGTTGGTTCTTCACAAAGGCAAAACTCACAGTAGCATAACCCCCCTCCCCCAATAAAAAAAAGAAAAGAGAATATCAAAAGCTGTTTTCCATGCACGAGGAAAAATAACTAAAACTAAAAAAATAAAATAAAATAAGGAGCAGTCGATTTAATTCAGTCCACTGCAAATAAAAAGCAAATCATTAAAGCCATGATCATTGCCGTTACTGAAATATGGATTTAAATTGAGCTATAAAAATGTATAAACTTTCTAAAATATATTCTCTAATCGATATCTTTCTTATTACATCGAATGAATCTGTGCTGGAAAAAATGTTGCACAAATGTGATCATTGTGAAATCCGTGCACCATTAAAACAGCCTTAAAACAATAATAATGAAAATTCACCTATAATAACATCTGCAGAAAGCGTCAAAAAAACCCGTTTCAGGATGAAATTCCTCATGGAAGCTTCACTACATTAACCACAGTCTTGTTTTAGAAACAATCGAAAATCCTTTCTTTATTATTATTATTTCATTCCGTGGATAATTATCGAAATTAGCTTTATAATATTGCAAAGCAAACTTACATTTCCGTTGAAAATCCGCAAATATTTTTGTAAAAAAAAAAAAAACAAAAACGACTTAGCCGGTGTGAATAAAAAAAAAAAATAGAAATAATAATAACACGACGAAAGCGAGTAGAAGAGCTTGTGAAAATACAAACGGGTCAAAAAAGGAAAATGTCCACAAAAAGCGTAGAACATGTTGAAAGAAGCACTTGGTTCCTTATTAAGGCGAAGATACAATATTTATTCCCTGTCTCCTGGGATGCTCCGCTCCGTCTATTGTCCTCCCATTCCTCAGTGCTGATGCTTAATTTTCAAAACTTCTATATTACCAAGGGACCTACGACATCAGCCGAGAAATACCCTGCAAGTACAAAATCCGTGAGCCAGCCCCGTCCGTGCAGAGGGGAGACGCTCGCGTTCCGCCAGCTTTCTGCCGTTATACCGAGAGCGCGCGAGGGGGGACTTTTCCATTTCTATCGCTTTTTGGGGATTTTAAGGCATTTTTTATTATTATTATTCGATCGAGCCAGAGAGAGGAGGGAGAAAAAAAACACGGGTTACTTTGGAGAAAGCACAATGTCAGCGACCTTCCCCGGACTTGTCCACGACGCAGAGGTAGGCTCATTTATTTACTTATATTTTTTGAAATTACAGAATGTGAGCAGTAGGAAAATATTTGGTTTTAAACGGAGTTACGGAGTCATGTCGAGGTTTGCTCTCCGGAAAACTGGAATATAACGGATTTATATTTTTCTTTTTTTAAAAAAAAAAAAAAAAAAGAAGAAGAAGAAGAAGAAGAAAAGAAATAATATGCATATAGGGAGAAATGGTGCGTGCATCTGACTGGAGCTGCCGGTAAAAAACGGAGCTTTTTATTAGTGTGTGGAAGCAAATGAGGCTCGTGTGTGAGCCGATAACAGTGTGATTAGAACATTTTAGGGCGGAACACTCTCCGCTGTGTCTCTCACTCTGCTTACCTCCCATCCAGTATGAGAGAGAGAGAGATGGGACAGTAAATTTGCCAGCAGCTCGGTAATAATAATAATATATAACAGCACGCCTTTTAAAACGCTGCAAGGAGAGTGACAGGCATGCCAAAGGGAGGAGGAAAAGAAAAAAAAAATACCGATGGCTCCTGTTGCCGTGCGCTCGTTCCCCTCCCGGGCGTGTAGAAATGACATCTCCTTCAGGTGGTTTAAAGTGGGGGTGAAAAAAAAACGCTTTGAGTGTGTGAGTTGTGTTTTTGAGCGTGTTTGGGAAGGCAGAGAGAGGAGACACCGGCTGATGCTAAATGACACGGCTCATATATTTCCCCGTTTCTTTATTATCTTGTAGATACGTCACGACGGATCAAACAGCTACAGGCTCATGCAGCTCGGTTGTCTGGAGTCCGTGGCCAACTCCTCGGTCGCCTACTCCTCCTCCTCCCCGCTAACCTACCCGGCGCCGGCGGGGACGGAGTTCGCCTCGCCCTACTTCTCGGCCAACCACCAGTACACGCCCCTCCACCACCAGTCCTTCCACTACGAGTTCCAGCACTCCCACCCGGCTGTGGCCCCGGAGGCCTACGGGCTGAACTCTCTGCACTCGGGCCAGTACTACCAGCAGATCCACCATGGAGAGCCCGCCGACTTCATCAACTTGCACAACGCTCGCTCGGCCCTCAAGTCCTCGTGCCTGGACGAGCAGCAACGGCGCGAGCTGGGCTGCCTCGACGCTTACCGGCGCCATGACCTGTCGCTGATGACGTCACACGGCTCCCAAGCCTACGGCGTCGGTATGCACCACCCGGACCAGAGGCTGCTGCCCGCCGCCGGCCTGGGCCTCTCTGCGCCCGCGGCAGACGACCTGCAGGTACCGGCGGCCTCCATCTTTATTCCCCCTTAATTCACAGCTTGCCTTCACCTCAAGGCAGGCACATTTATTGTCCTCCTCTGCACTTCCTCCAGCATCTCCTGCCTGGTTTACCATTTCACACTGCTCCAAATGATAGAATAAGATAGGATAACAGACCCTTACAGCTGCTGCCACAAGGCCCAGTGCCCCAGTACCCCTGCCCCACTGGCCTACTATTGAAAAACTCCCCCCTATTGTACCAGCCACACAGCAGTTCCAAAATATTGAACAGAAAGACAGCGCCAGATGTCTGTCTGCCTGTCTGCTTCATCTGTCTATTGTCTATGACACTGACAAGGCTGTATACTGTTTGGTCTGTAGGTTATCTCCAGCCAATGGCTCACTGTGGAGTAAATAATATTGGATATCATCTAATTTTGTTGCCAAGAATAAGGAGGAGGAAACCAAACGTGACTGTACAGCAGGCTAAGTAAATGTCAAGTCTGCACGGCACCGTGCCCCTGAAAGGCAGGCCTGTTTCTAAAGGTTAATTGACTGGCAGTCTATACAATCCTATTGTGAAATCCGCCCTTTATTTTTCCACAAGCACACGTGACCCATATTTTACATAATTCTTTTCGATGCAAAGAAATGGTCGAGATGAAAACGGATTCGCACGGTTCTTGAGCTTGTGTGTGTGTGTGTGTGTGTGTGTGTGTGTGTGTGTGTGTGTGTGTATGTGTGTGTGTGTGTGCTGAGGCAAAGAAAAGCCGCTGGTTTCTCTATTCTCCGGTAAAGGGCGGATTAACGGATCGGGGTTCAGGGCACAATGCCCGGCTCGAGCGCCATAAAGCACCGTAGTTTATCCAATTACCGACTTAACGTCAATCAACTTTGTTACTTAAACAGCGACATCTGAGCTGGCTAAAACACGTCTCTAGTTAAACACACTTTAACACTCTGACAAATAATTTCAGTCACGTTAACAATTTAACTAACTTCAAGTTCAGCTCGATAATAATAAGTCCCGCTTTCATTGACATTTTAGAGGCCATTGTTGGCAAACATTGAATATAACCTAAAGTTTTGAATATGCTTAAAATAATAGGCTAATAATTATTATTATATTACTTCAATGATGATAAGCAATAATAATTTTTTCTAAGGAGTAATCAGAATTTATTTATTTATATTTTATATAAAAAGACTACATTTTCTTTTAATGACTTATTTTACTTTATTCAAAAGGTGTGGCAGCAGCTAAGGATGAGTATTAAAATTGAAATAACGTGAACTGTCACTAAATATGAATTATAATTGTGCATGCAATTTTTTTTATTTTTCTTTACGTTAACTGTTTTTGTTATCAGATTTGCTATTTTATTATTTGAATTGCATGGTAATGACGACAATATGCAATTAATCCTAATTTATATTTGTTGTTACAATAGTAGTCCCTTAAAATTAATAATGTTCATATGTCATGTTGACTTTCTTTTATTTTTTATTGATTATTACCGCAAATAGCATATTTATTTTAAGCTGTCGGGACATAAAAACAGCGCAGGTTTGACCCTCTATTGAAGAGAAGAAAGAAACGTCTCGTGAACCTGAGCTTGCACGAGGCGGATGTATGAACGTGAACAGATGCGCCTATGGTCTCGTGCAGCCCGGTCGCATCTTTGAGCGCGTTAAAGAGATTTTCATGCCGAACAAAAGCAGCTGCCACACCTTTCTCCCGTCACTAAGCTAATTCATGCAAGACCTCTGCGTTTTGTATATTGATTTTATAATCACTTTAGCTTCGGAATAAAAGAAAAGAAACAGAGCAGGAGCTGGTTAAGAAAGAGCTGCAACAAGCTCCTTTTCTCCCCACTTTATTTTAATCAGGGGGGTTCCGCGCGGGCCAGGCCTCGAGGCTCGCACGGGGGATTAAGTGTTTTCTGAATAAAAAAGCGCGTGTTCCCCTTTCTTGATGACATTGTTGATAGCACGCGAGTCTGATGTGGACCAAAATGGCTGCGTTAACAGGTTTCTATAAAGCTACAGGCCCATATAGCTACTGTGGAGCTGCTTGCTATGTGTGTCTGTGTATGTGTGTGTGTGTGTGTGTGTGTGTGTGTGTGTGTGTGTTGTAGATATGGAGAAATCCCCAACAGGTTGGTGCTGCATCCAATTCTGGACACTTTGCCTCATTTCTCAGTCTGGAAGAGCTGTTCTGTAAAGCTCGTTTCTGGGTGAACCGTGAGCTGCATCTTACTGCCCTCAGTTGTACTCAAAGGCTGCTGAATGATGTACACTTTCTAACTAAAAGAGCTCCCGCCAGTAGAAAATGATTCAAAGGGCGTGCAACAGGACCAATTTTCGGAGGCTATAACGTGCCTTTGTTTACTCCTAAAGGATCTAAACCTGAGGGTTAGGGTCCCCCAAAGGGGTCGCAAGATAAACCTGATGAGATTATTAAAGGGATAGAAAAAAAGATTTAAAATACAGACAGACAGATAGACATATAGATAGACATATAGACATATAGACAGATAGATAGATAGATAGATAGATAGATAGATAGATAGATAGATAGATAGATAGATAGATAGATAGATAGATAGATATTATGCTACACAAAAGTCTGTTTATTTTTCTGACTTTTCTATCATATTTCCTTGCGAGGCTTCTAAATAATATTCACATTAAACAACCTGAGTAGGACTGACTATGACAACAGATAACAAGTTGCTGCTTTTTATGGGGACACAAGTCAACATCATCTACATATAGTCTTTATAATGTGGTCTAAAGGGTAATTCAGGTATGGGGAGTGCTACTATTATCATTCAGTTTTATTCATCACACCGTTTCCTTAATTCTGGTACACACCTTTCTTTGTGTGATATTATGGTTTTTAACCAAAAGTCTTGATAATGTTCTGTTTTCTGTATGAAAAAAAGTATAAACGCATCTTACACATCAAGAAGGAAAAAAAAACCGAAAGCAACGTGATATGTGTTGTAGCTGTTGCCTGCATGGCGGCTGAGTGAACTGTGCTCCAGCAGTGTAAAAATCTGGGGTTCCTGCTCATTCCTAATGAGTGCGTATCTCCGCAGGGCTCCGTGGAAGCGCAGTGTGGGCTCGTGCTGAACGGCCAAGGGGGCGTCATCCGGAGAGGTAAGGCCCCCCGATTTTCTTTCACCGGAGGCCGTGAAACACTCACACGGCTCGACACGACAAGACAGCGAGCAGACAGACAAACAGGCGGAACACTCCCCTCTTGTCTGCTGTCAACATGTTACAGCGGGAACGGCCCCATTTTCTCGCCTATTTAAACACTAACACACTGTACAAGCGGCAGCGGCGGTGCTTCCCGTTTCCACTCTGAAATGCACTGTCACTCAACACTCAACAGCCGTCGCTCCAAACGCTGTCTGTGAGAGCTAAAATGTTAACAACGTCATGAATTAATCTGGCGTCAAATTAATACAGACCTGCTATATAAAACTGTACTGCACTGAAATGTGTATTTAACATATTATATTCTATTGTCGCACAATAGACACAAACATCAGATTAATCTTTTTGTTTGTTTTTTCTTTTTAAGTCAAACCTGTAGGCAACATTTTTACAGTGTAGACTGACGGCTTGTTTTTGTTTTCATGAAATAAACACACTATTCTGATTTAATAATCATGTTTATTTTGAGATCATACACTGCCGATGAGTTAATCTCTCTTCTGTAACAAAATTAAAATAGGAATTGTTATTAAAATATTTAAGCTCCAACTTTAACCTATATAAAGCATAATTTAACAGGCTCTAAACTGATTTATAATATGACAGCACGATTATAATATTCTTAATTTAAAAGGGGATGAGGGTTAATTTAACTAACTCATGCTATACCAATTAAATTGTAGGTTTATTTTTTAATTAAAATAACAATTAAACTATATACAACAATGTGGTGTACTAACAATTTTGCGTGAGGCAGATCAATCAAATATATATATGTGTGTATATTTTATTTTGCTGTTCTGGGTATTTACATATTTGTTTGCCTCTGGGCAAATTCCATTTCCTGTTGTATTGTTTTCTTTCATGTGTTTATGTGTGAGCTGTAATGTAAACCATGTCACAGGAATAATCACGTATTTAGAGTGTAATAATTCTTGTCTGAGATAGCAGAATGAACCGCAGCGTTTAAAGGCGGCTCGGGTTGATTCTTCAGGGGGGGAAGGTGTGGACGTGGACTCGGCCTGCACCTGCACAAAGCAGGCCAGTCACTTTCCTCGTGAGTGGCTTTAAACACGCTGTGCATCTGCGTTTGCTCCATCAAAGCCTACTCCTGTATTTTTTTTTTTTTTTTAGTCGGGACTACACACACATACACACTCATGTGTAGTGTTCTATACAGAGAGGAAGGCTGTGTCTCGGGTTTAATTTTTCATCAGCTCTGCCTAGGTGTTGGGGCTTTTCTCTCGGATTGACGCGGGAATCCCTTCGCTATCACTTTCGGTTAATGGTGCGCCGTATTTGGCCCTGAGCTCAGCCGCTGCAACCATCACAACCAATAATCTTTGCTTTACCTCCCGCTCCCGTATCGATAGCTTCTCTCGCCTCGGGCGGACGCTTTGATATGCTAATGCCGAGCGGGGCCCCGGATTCAGCCGAGATCATATTAATGTTGTTCTTTCTGACTGCGGCTTTGGCGGCATGAATATTCACATAACCTTTTTCAAAAGAAAATCACTCAAGAAACGCGGATCCTACTTAGGAGGAGTCGTCTGTGTTTTTAATCACCCTGCTATCCCTTTTCCAGTTCAGCTCTAACAGCAGCCTCACAGATCAAGCTGATCTGTCAGACGCGCGTCCCCGCCACTGGCCCCGTGCACGCGCACCACTCTTTTTCTGTCAAGACATTGGCGGGCTTTTATGAAGCTATAAACATTGTTGTTAAAACATCAGGAGAATGACATTTGGCCCGTGTCTCTTTTTCTTTAATTTTCGTGGCAAACTCGTAAAAGGCGCTTGATTCCGCGTGTGATCCCGCCCGCCGCTCGCGCCGCAGCCCGAGGCTACTCTCCGTTGCTTAAATACCGTTATCGCCTCTGGGCCCGCGCGCTCCACTGACTGCACTACCGGCAATAGCTCTTTTCGATTGCCCTTGGCAACATAAAATACAAACTACTTTGAATCAAAACATTTTTAGGGGAATTAATATGATGTGAACCCGCGGCTTTCAGAGACGCGCGCCCCTGTCAGAGCGCGTGAGTCTGACAGACAGGTCTGCCCGGTTTGTGTCACACATATAGACACACACACACACGAGCTGGACTTCACACGTGCACACCACACACACACACACACACACACACACACACACACACACACACACACACACACACACAGGAGTTGTAGCCTACTAACCAATAGTATCAATCGATTCCCTGCAATCGTCTATTCTTGACAGCCTGAGTGAAAGTCCCATACAGCTTTCTACAAAGTGCTGCCCGCTGGAATACATCAGGCTTTTGTTACCACACCTTTGTGATGTCACACTTGTGCTGTGGGCACGAGGCGCTGTCCAGGTGCTGACATGAAAAAAAAGGTGCAAGCCGCTGTCCATGGTACTGAACCTGGATGACATGTTTCTGAAGCTTCATGTCTAACTGCCTTCCCGCGGCTAGAAAGGAGACTGATGGGAAACTAGTGCATTTCCGCTGATTGTGAATAATAGATTCTGAGAGCACAAATATAGGTTACAGTTGGACATATATGAGGCTTAGTTGGTGGCCAAATTGTCCACATTGGCCCCGAAAAGATTGGCGTGCGTATCTCTGCCTGCAGCGTTGTTCTGTTCGGCCTAAATGACATCCTTTTCTTCATTCCATCATATCCAGCACGGCCTAATAACAAAGCGACACACCCTGCTGTTAGATTTGATAATGAGGCAGATGAATAATAGAATATAGCCTACAGTACATCAGACAGAAACCTTGCGTTTCAGCTGCTTGGGACGTTAGTTCAAGTGAAAGTTTAATAATAATACAGAGCAGTCGATATATTCCAGGAGGATCCAGCAACACTCATTCAGATGCAATTAAAAATGTGAAAGAGCCTTCACTATCACAACCGCAATCATTTATTCAGAGTTTCAGGAGTACACAATGAAATCAACTCGGCGGTTGGTGGAAGGTGATTAAAGGAAGGTTTTGTTTTAGCCTCCTGGGATTAGAGCAGGCAACTCTTACATACAGACAAATATTGAGTTGAAACAAAAATATAAATATATGTACATAGTAAAAAAAAAAAACTAAATATAATATTTAACTGGTGAAAAGGAGTCTGATGAAGTGCTGAGGGAAACACATTGATCATGCTAGTGATGATTAAAGATGCTTGATCAAATGTATTTTTTATGGGCCGAGTGCAGTTCCTATCACAGTCGTTTTTGGATCAGGTTTGTTTGGATTAAATTAGTGTTTCAACATATATTGAGTATAGAGTTCTACAGTGTGCAGGGATGTTATAGGTAACGAACTAGCCAGATTAAACAGGCTTCTGTTCGGTTAGATGTAACACAGGAACGTGAAGGGTAGTGAGCGTCTAATAAAACGTTTTGATCAATACATCCTTACATTGTATCCGGTTATAAGATAAGTTGAAGTTAAATTTCCGTTCATTGTGGCTCGTTAGATAGTGCTGCAGACCGGTCGCATCGACACGTCAGGAAATACAGAGGATACTTTCTGTTTGTCTTGTTCGTAGATGCATAGCTGCTTTTTGTTCCTTGTATAAAGTCCTGATATGTGGGATTCTTTGCAAAGTTCATGCAGAGTTTGTGCACAGCTAAGGGAACCCTCTACATTTGCATGTTTTCCACTAAAACATGTTTTTTTTTTTTAACAGTGTTAAGCCAATATGGACGATTACTGATCACTGATGGATACATAGTTAGAGATGAATGAATTTATATTTTTATGCATCCGTTTGTTTTGGGTTTTTTTTTTAAAGACCAAAACAAGAAAAACATTTTGACAGATTTTTCTATAAGTAATGCCTCTTCAAGGTCTAAATGGATTTTTATTGAATACTAAGGCAGACCAAAAAATAATTACATTACATTACATACAGGTTTGTTTGTTGTTGTTTTAAAAAAAAAAGTTTTTTTTTAGCTCTTGTGTTAAAAAAAACAAAACAAAAAACTAGTGATTCAATATTAATTGCTCCATTTTATAGCAACATTTACTATTATTGTTATTCTTATTTTTCTAATTATCATTATTATTATTATGAAATATTGCCTCATTGCTAAATGCCCTAAATATTACGAACACTCAAATCCTCCTTATTATATTGATGCATTACTGGTCAGTATCTAATCAAATGTGAAAATATCCCTTTAACTATAAATCTCCTCATTATAACTGCAGTATATGTCTGCACAGTATACTGTATGTACAGATAGAGCTAAAAGTCATGTGCAGGGGGTCATTAGTTCACTGACAGCTGATTGGTGTAATGCTCCTTTATATGATGGTTTGCTGGCTGTGTTAAGCCAGCAGGCAGGAACAACTTTGACATGTAGAATTGAACATGCAGAATAATTGGATCTTGATTGTTTGCATTTTGCATTGCAGTGTTAGTGAATCAGTCTTGTGGAGGTTTTTGTTGGCAAAGTGCAACTAAACATTTATAAAACCCCAACTGTGAACCTGTGTGCACCGTTTCACTGTGAAACATCCAAGCCTGTCTCTCAGCAGTTTATACATTATACTCTGTGTAAGATCAAACACATATACAAGTAAAGTACCATGAACAATAAATCATCTTGTTCATTTGGAGATGTTATTGCTTCTGTACCATTCATTATTTTACCAGTGTATTGCAGCAGTGAAGGTTTCTCAGCTCCACTACTCATTGTATTAACTTCATATCAGTTTACATCATTGAAGGACTTGTTATCTATCATTACTTACAGTCCCATAAAAGACTTTTGGATTCAATACAGTCGTTTGACTTCAGAATAGTTGGATTATTCAACAAAAGCTGTTTGCAATAATCTGATGGCCACTTGTTTGTCAATGAAAAAGCTGTAAAAAGACATTTTCTAGTTGAAGATGGCCGACATGAGGCTGTGCTCACTGTGTGTGTGTTATGAGAACATCCAACCTTAACCAGTGTTTCAGTTAGAGCTGCATAAATCATTATTTTCCTTACTGATTGATTATAAGGTCTATAAAATATCTGAAAATAGTGAAAAACGATGCTGTTACATATTTCCAGAGTCAAAGGTTACGTCTTCAGATGTTTTGTTTTGACCGACCAACAGTCCAAACCCCAAAGATATCCACTTTCCTACCATAAAAGACTCAATACTCACATTTCAGAGGCTGGAAACAAACATTTTGGGCATTTTTTCTAGTTGAGGATTTATTGTCTGTCTATCGACTAATCGAGAAATCATTACAGCTCCAAAAATCATACATTTTTGGCTGAACTCTTCCTTTATATGTTCTGCATGATGATGGTGATGATGATGATGCTGGAGCTGGTTGTAACAGGTGTGTTGCGTTTGTGTGCAGGGGGAACGTGTGTGGTGAATCCCACAGATCTGTTCTGCTCGGTACCGGGTCGACTGTCGCTGCTCAGCTCCACCTCCAAGTACAAAGTCACCATCGCTGAGGTGAAAAGAAGACTGTCCCCTCCAGAGTGCCTCAACGCCTCCCTACTGGGCGGCATACTGCGCAGGTCAGCACAAACACACACACACACACACACAAGGTAGAAATCTGACAGCCATATTTCTCTACTGGCTCTATGATGGAAGTTAAGGAATAATTGAACAGTAAGAAGTTGTAGCTGAACAAATAACGTTGAAGTGAAGAGGGATTTTTTTAATAAAAAAAAAAAAACACTAATCCGGCTGGTGAGGATTGAAGAGCACCGCCTGAGTCTTTGTAGCCCTCAGATGAAACGGACGATATACAGTAGCGCCCACAAAAGACTGTTGTAGGCGAACGAGGGCTGGGGCAGCACGCGCCGCCATGCCCAGGGAGCCAGAGGGAGGCGAGACCAGGCCAAAGCATGCCAGGATCAGAGGAACCAGAGGAAAGCAAGAGTTGCCAGCGCTGTATTATTGATGAGGCAGAGAGAAAGGGAAGGGGGGAAGAGGAGAGAGAGAGAGAGAGAAAGAGAGAGAGAGAGAGCAGGGAATATAAGGCTGCAAGATTAGGCATCAACAAAGTGGAAATGTGTGCAAATAGAGGTGTTGATCATTGTGTGGAGTGAGATATATCACATAAGACGAGGATTGAATTGTGTTTTCTTGTGTTGGAGTTGTGTTATCTGCTATCAGAACCACAATCATCCTTTTTTTTTTTATTTAAATACAAAAGTAAACATAGAGAATTTCTTCTTGGGTGGAACAGGAAGCTGTGTTTGGCTCAAACATCCCAAAAGGATCATTAAAAAGTTTTTTTTTTTTAATCAGAACTGAAATGATACACCATATATACAAAGCTAGCAAATATATTGTCAAAATTAGACATGAAACACAAGACATGATGTGGATGCTGTCAGAGGCACAAATGCTCAAACAATAAAAGACAGGAAACTCGAGGGGATGTGTATCCTGAAAGTATATATTAAATATGCAAATGTGCTTTAATTAAAGAATTGAGAACATGACATGTTTTAATTTTTTTTCACGCTTTGATTTTATGGCTTTGTCAGAAATAAAGACAAATCTATATTCTTTCATCTTTACTTGCAAGACACGAACATTTCATCTGGAGTTAGGAGCCTGTATGATTTGTGTTTTGGCACAATTTCCTAGAAACAGGATCGGATTATGAATGATGGTAGATGACAAAATATTAAACAAAATATTAAAAAAATGGTGCTAATGTGGTGATGTGGAATACAGTATGTGACGTTTAGTTGTTTTACTTCTCCACAGAGCAAAGTCTAAGAACGGAGGCCGGTGTCTTCGTGAGAAATTAGACCGTCTAGGCCTCAACCTGCCGGCAGGACGGAGGAAAGCAGCCAACGTCACACTGCTCACCTCCCTGGTGGAAGGTAAGACACTCAAGGTTCTCGAAAACCTTACAGGAAGCACTCGTATATTTATATATATATTTATATTCAATCCTTTCAGCGCTTGTCTCATCAGTCTGTGTTTTTTTTTTTTTTTTTTTTTCTTCTGCTGTTTGTGCAGGTGAGGCGCTCCACCTGGCGAGGGACTTCGGCTACACCTGTGAGACAGAGTTTCCCAGCAAGGCGGTGGGGGAACATTTGGCGAGGCAGCACAGTGAGCCGAAAGAAACCAGCGCACGCAAGAAAATGGTTCTGGCTACAAAGTGAGAATACACACATGGTGATACGTACATACGGATGAAAATAAAATAACACCGACACGCTGGAAAAGGTTTAAAGCTTAGATCGTATTACTGTTTACTGCTTTGCCCTGAAAGGATGTTCATGGTTTCATTTCTTGGCAACGATTACCATCAGGTCAGAAGTGCAATTGCAGAGGTGCAGCTGGTCCACGAAGAACTGATCATTTTTAAAACAAAGCTTCCTCTGCTTATGCTTCACTTATTTTCCATTGAGAGTCATTTTATAGCCATAATTTAATACTATCTACTGCATCTAAGCTCCCATATTGATAATGTTTTACAACAAGAAAGCTTAGTTCATTCATTCATTATGACAGGGACAATGCTTATTTATTACATTTCTGAATGTTAGCTAGATCTTATTGTTGTCATTAGTAAGGACGTGCTCCCATTTCTATTCACACACACTCTTCATGCATCTGCTTGTGTTTATTTAACAGTATGGAGTAACACATACTAACATAACAGTTCAAAATCTTGTGCAGATTTCAGCACTGACTGAACAGCTATGAGACAGTCTGGTCCAGTGACACAAACCTATCGTATCTAAATATGGCAGCAAAATGAAATCCGACACTTCACCTGCAGAACTTTTAATATCATGTTGTGAAAATGTTCTGCTGGTGTTTTTGTTCTGACATTGAACTCAACTTGCTCCTGCATGTAGCCGTCCATCAACAGTTTTCTGAGGAGAAGTAACTTGAAATAACATGTGGGTTGATTCAAACTCTTGAGGATAGGTGCAAAAAAGAAAGAAAGAAAGAAAAAAAATCCTACTCAAATTGTGATGGTGGTGTTGGAGACAGATGGTAAACCCTCCCTCCCTCCTTCTGTCTGTCAGGCAAATCTGTAAGGAGTTCCAGGACTTGTTGAGCCAAGATCGTTCTCCTCTGGGCTCCTCCAGACCGACCCCCATCCTGGACCTGGACATCCAGAGACACCTCACACACTTCAGGTAACACACACGCTACGTATAAGACAATAACACACAACGATTCCAGTCTGGAGTCGTCCTTCACAATTAAAACTACCAGACAGCAGACAGTTTTCTTGCTGTTCTCTATTTTGGCTCCGACCTCTTTGCTATTTTCCAAAGATGCAGCTGTGCAGTTTGTTATTTGGCACAAACGAAGAAGGGAGGAGGAGGAGGAGGAGGAGGAGGAGGAGGATGAGGAGGGAATAGGAGCTTATTAGCAGAAATGTCACATCTATGGCGTCATCCTTTTGCAGAATATACAAAGTTTTATCAAACCTCCAAAGGGAGATGCACTGTAGCACTGCTGGGCATGAGAAACAAGATGTGATCCTGGTTATATAAACACAGTTATGACAGAGTGAACAACACAAGCCTTCTGGCAGCTAGAAAGTCCGGTTGAAAGGTTACCAGGCGTTTAGTTCTTATGAACCTGCCTGAGGATCTGATAGGGCCGACCAATCACTTTCATATTGTGAAGTTGATTCGTAAAGCTTGTTCATGGCCATTTATCTGATCTTTTACCAACAAATGTATTCTCTATTCTTATCCTGTGATCTTATGGTGCTTTTACAGATTTGATCTGATTCCTATATGTGCTTTAATTTGAGTGTACGGCACTGTTATATACATTGTTTTGCAATAGATATAGAACTGGAAAATATAACAAACTAAAAGAAGCATTCTGATAGATTTTGATATGCAAATTTTCTGAACTTTGTCTTAGGAAAGTCAAAGTTGAAGTTATGACTTGTCACTACAAATAGCCGCATGGGATTTTGAAAATGAATACAGCTACTGTATGTTTTAAAGCCATCATGTAGGATAATATCTTTATTAGAGCTGCAATTCTTGTTTTCATTGAAAATTAATCTGCTGATTATTCCCTCAATTAATCATCGAGTCTATAAAATGTAAGAAAACAATGATACATTTCTTGAAGCCCAAGCCGATCAAGTCATCAAATATCTTATCGGTTTACTTGACAAAGAAAAGCAGCAAATCTTCATAATGTAGAAAGTAAAACCAGGAAATGTTTGGCTTATTTGCTTGAAAAATGACTTAAAAGATTAACTGACCATCAAAGTAGTTGCTGATTATTTTGTCAATCAACTATCGATTAATTAGCAAATCATTTCAGGTCTAATTAGCATGTCATGTGTTTAAAGCTGTCAATATTCATGTCTAGAATTGGCTAAATCAGTTGTAGTAGTCACTGTTTCCCCATGAATTATTGTGGAAACAGCATTTAGACCATCATAAGACATAAAACTCTTCTCTGACACACTAAAGAAACTCTTTTAGGAGGATTAGAACACAGAGAGAGCAAAGTTTGACTGCAGGTTTGCAGGCTGATGAAACAAAAAGGAATCTGCACCATAAACTTAAATGTCCTACTGATTTTTTAAAAAAAAAGAATCTGAATGAAACAAAGCTTCGTCACTGTTCTGATGATCATCTGTGTTTCCTTCCTCGCAGTCTGATCACTCACGGTTTCGGCACGCCGGCGGTCTGCGCGGCTCTCAGCACCTTCCAGACAGTCCTGAGCGAGATGCTCAACTACCTGGACAAAAACTCGAGCGGAAAAACAAGCGGACCCACCGACCAACAGATCAACAACAGCTCGGAAAAGTCGCAGCTCCGGAAAACAGCCGAGCCCCAGAGCAAAGACGGGAAAACAGAAAAGACTGAGTAGCCCCCACCCAACTGGTCCCCGTGCCTTGGAGCGCTGCGTTTAGGAGTGTGTGTGTGTGTGTGTATGTGTGTGTGTGAGGGATTTGTTATTTTCTATGCATTACTTTGTCTTCTTCGGGACAATTCATATTCATGCTTATTTATTTATCTTATTTTGAAAATGTAACACTAAACCTGAGCTGTCCCAAACAAGACATCCTGAGCAAAAATGACACATCCTGTGTTAGTGTGTGTGTGTGTGTGTTTGTGCATGTGTGTCTGTCATAGCAAAGGAGGAGCCTCACCATGGAGACGGCTGTGACTCACCTGAGACTTTGATTTGTTTATTTATTCATTCCGAAAACAGGAAGTGAACATGGACATGCTGACATCACAGTTTTCCAGGACAGGGGTGGGTAACTGCCAACGCAATATAACACATTTTACACATCAAGGGTTTGGAGAAATATTTATTTATAATCTAGTTAATTCAGGTGTGGATTTTCTGCAAAAAAAAAAAACCCAAAAACTGAAACACTTTTTTTTTTTTTCCTCTGAAGGTTCTTTTAATCTGTTGTGTGTTAAATTATTAAAAGAAATCTGTTAAATCTACCAGAAAAAAGTCCCAGTTTTGCTCAAATTGTCAGCGGACTGAACTGAAATACATTTCCTAACATTTTCATTGATAACATTTAAAACAACTAACCCAAACCCTTATACATACACACACACTCACACACACACACACACACACACACACACACACAGTCTGTTTTACAAACCCTCTCCCCGTGTACCTGTGAGAGCACTTGAACCCCACCGAGCAGACTTATTTCTATTCTCACAATCAGTGCCATAGCAACCAGTGTGTTTACCATGTGGACGACAGAGAGAAAAAAAAAAAAGAGGAAAGAGTTTTTGAACGTGACGCCACTTCCCCCGGGGTAGGCTACACTGTGGTGTGTGTGTGAATGTGTGTGTGTGTGTCTGTGAGAGAGAGAGATAAAGAGAGAGTGAAGGGTCCAACTCAGCCATTTTGTAAAAGGTGACTTTGCGGTTGCCGTCGTTCCTCCTCCATGTGCATGTCTATCTTTGTACACTCCCCAGATCGCAAGTTTAGCCGACACGAGCTCTCTGACTCGCCCATGAACATTTGTAAAGATAATATATAAATATTTAAATTACTTTTCTTGTAGGCTTTCAACTATATATATGTTAAATCCCTACCTTCTAAAATGCTGGTGTTCAATAAAGACAGTTGTGTTCTACTATTTACTCTGGCTTTAAGATGTGGTGCACACACACACATACACACACACATCATCAACATACATGCACAGAAAAAGGAGGCAGTAGAATAAGAAAAGAGTAAAGAGAGGTGGTGCGGATCAAAGGCAGCTTGTGTGAATTATCCATATGAGTTCACAGTGTTAAAATTACAAAAAGTCAGGGTTCCTCTGTTGTGAGTGAAAGGCTCTACCTACAAAAAAAAAAAGTTCAAGAGCCTCCTTTGTGTGCACAAGCATGTGTGTTTTCTTTCAGTTTGAGTGACTTCTGTCAGGTTTTCTGCTTATTTATATTTATAAAAAAAAGATGATAAAAAAAAGAGAGAGAGAGAGAGAGAGAGAGGAGCAGCTGCCTGCTAGCGTCTCCATCCAGGCTCTGTAGGTTGTGTTTACTCTTTAATATTCCAGTCATTTAAAAAGGAGGTCACGTTCACTGTGTATCATGGAAAGAAAAAAAAAAAAAAACATAATCAGACAGGATGCATTTACAGGGATGCCTGCGCTGGTTTGTCACCTTGAATCAATACGAGTGAAGCCTCAGGTGGAACCGCGGTAAAGACGGTGATGTAAAGGAAAGAAGACGCCGGGTGCAGAATTCCCACGTATTCACCGTTTCTCTGTTATTGTTTGGTTTTGTATCTGAGCAGGTGGTGTTATCCAGCGAATATGCGTGTATGTGTTATGATGCGGGGATAATGCTGGACTACTTATAATGCAATGCAAACTGGCTAAAATATGCACAATGACAAGTAAATTACAGTTTTCTCTCAGGTGTTTTTTTTTTAAAGCTTTCACTGTAATGTGTTATTGCCTGGAAGCAACCACTTACTCCAGAGTGACAGTCTGTCTATGAATACACTTCAATAATAGTATTTCCATTAAGTATAATATAATACAATATAAAGGAGCAAAGCAAATATCCAGTTACAAAACCAAAAATGATTAAAACACGTCCTGTGCAGTGCAACTAAGATTTTGCTTTCGTGCCGCAACAATTAGTTAATTATTCGACTAGTCGATCAACAGAAAATGAATCAGCAGCGATTCTGATAATCAATTCATAATTTCAGTTATTTATCAAGAAAAAATGAGAGACGTTCTGTGTTTCCAGCTTCCAAAATGTTTGCTGATTTTCTCTGAGTTTTATATCATTACAAGTTGAATATTTTGATCAACAAGCAATCTGAAGACGTCACCTCTGATCAGAGAAAAGCTGATTTTCCACTATTTTCTTACATTTTATAGACTAAACAATTAATCCAAAAAAAAATTATTGACTGATTATTTGATGATAAAAAAATGATTTATGGCAGGCCTGTTTTGCTTATGACAGTCAATGTACTCACATAATAATGAACACTCGTGATTATTCACTTTGCCAGTTGGTGTTACTTTGTTCATCAGATCATTGCTTCAGGGTTTTCCTCATTAGAACACCTTGATCCAAAATCCTCAAATCAGCCAAAAAAAAAAAAAAAAGAAACAAACTTTAGCAGGATTTTTAAGAAGTACAGTCATTTGAAATATGAACATAACTGATCGTTTTGATATTTAATCCTGACTTCGGTGGTTTCTTGGATATATTTGTTGCATGTCTTGAAGCACTTCATGATGCCAGGTTGGAGACAAAAAGACATAACAAACATTCATAAATAGGCTCCAGGAGGTTGAATTTAATGACAGAAGGGCTGCAACTTATGATTATTTTTATTATCGATTATCTGTTGATTACTTTCTTGATGAATCAATTTGATGCTTGGTCTTTAAAATGTCAGAAAATAGTGAAAAATGTCGATTCCTGTTACACAGAGCCCACGATGCAATTTCAAATGCCTCGTTTTGTCCCAAACCAACATTCCACAACCCAAAGACATCCAGTTTACTATCACTGACGACTAAAGGAACCTGAAAATATTCACATTTGAGAAGCTGGAACCAGAGAAGTTTAGCAATTTTTCCTTTAAACCCATTCATCAATTATCAAAATAGTTCTGTCGATCGACTAATCGATTAATGTCCACCAGGACATGAATGCAGCATTTGAGTACTTGAAGATTTAACCGAGTGAAAATTTTAATTTCACACATTTTTCCAAGCACTTTCTGAGCTACAGCATCACATAGATCCTACCGTGCTGTAAAATTACATGTTTTAATGACTTTATAGTGTCAACAGCTGGAAGGAATTTCAATCATACCACATGATGTGATATATGAGCTAATAAGACCACTGTATGTGAAAATGTGACCCGAGTGATGTGTGTGAAGCAAAGCAGCTTTCTAAATTGGCTCTTTGATGGTAGCTGCGTCTCACTGGAGGGTAAATGAACACCGACAAATAAGCACGAGCATAATGTACATACTGTATACACCCACACACACACACACACACACACACAAACACACAGACGGAGATACTCATATGCAAATACATTCACAGAAAGTAACCCAATCACACACTTCTGTTTATTACTCGCGTGATAAACATGTAATCCCTGTGAAACATCCCTGCTGACCCCTCCCTCCCCTCCCCTCCCCATCCGAATAATAAGCAGCTTGATCAAAATGAGCTGGAAAATGAAATCGATACATTGCCTCTGCCTGAGATTCTGTAAATTGACAAACGGACAAGAATGAATCATAAGTTTGACATCAGCGGTGCATAATGTGATGGGGTGGCCGATGCATTATTCACAGAGGCTATTGATCATATTACAATGCAACGCTCTGTTATCAGTAATTAGGCTTCAGGAATATATTTTCTATTCCCACTCTAACTCCTCATCTGTGTGCCATATTCTTTATTTGGTGATTTCATCCAATCATGTTTAAGAATCATTTCAATGCAGCGCAGATATTTATACACGGAAGTAACGTTTAACATGCAGAAATGTGCATCTTCCACTCAGAAATGCATGCGATGAATACAGACGTTTATATAGAAGTGAATTAAACAGTCTGAGGTCTCAGGGGGACTATAACTCCTGCTGACTGAGCCCCACAGTCACGAATACCAAACTCTGCTAACTTCTAAGCCCCATCGCTCCAGTCTCTCTCCTCTGAAGCTGTAACCCTCCTCCTCTTCCTCTCTCCTGCTTCTCTGCTAAAACCTCTTCCTCCTCTGTCCTGATCCCATTCAGTCCTTCTGGAACATTCAAGGCCCTTCTCTCCTCAGCTGTCTGTCCTGACTGTCCCCGTCACTCTCTGTCCACACACACACACACACACACTTAAAGAGCTACTGCAATTCATTCAAACCAGCAAGAGTCTCACTCAGCCAAGACGACAGGAATTCTTTGGATTTAATAACACCAATGGAGGATTCGTATGTTGATGTTAATCTGTGGAATACAACCGAAAATGCTGCTGCAGTTTTGTATTTGGTACAAAATAATTAACATTTAATAATTGAATTTCCTCCCGCTCTTTAAAGATCCATCAATCCCTCCAGAATACATGTGGCCATCATTGTCAGGATGTTGTTATTTTTAGTGAAGAAGCCTCAAAATCCGGCTGATGGCCACTCATGAGTCTGACGACATAGATAGATCTTTACCTCTATGGTGTTGGAGGAAGTCTTCAGTCTTTATTTGCTCATTTTCTATTTAAAATATATCCAAACAAAATTGTAAATTTGCTTTTACTTTAGGTTTTTAGAAATATCCGTTGCTCACATTGAAAACTCCTTGAGTTTTCCTTAAGACCCATCAGTTAATTCTACATTTATAGGCTTAAGACACACTTAGAGTGGATATTCAGTGCTGATAGTTCACCAAATCAAAGCTGAACTCACTATCCATGTTGTCAGCTGCTTGAATGGCTTTAATCTCTTTTCTGTGGTGCTCTAGTGCAACCTAGTGGTGAACAGCTGAACTGCAGTCTGAGTCTGCACTATTTTATCACCTGATGTGACTGTTAATAATAGAGTGGAAAAAGGGAACCCCAGGAAACCAGGTGGACATTGTGATTTAAAGTGTTAAAATACTTTGTGTTGTGATAAAAAGAGTATATAATGCTTCATCACATCTTGTTACTGTTACCTAGAAGATACTGTTACCACTGCAAGACAGAAGTAACATTATATTAGCTTATTAATACTGAAGCATCAGTGTTAGAGCAGCATGTTACTGTTGTAGCTGCTGGAGGTGGAGCTAGTTTACACTACTTTATATACAGTTAGATAGTTTAGTCCAACCTAGGGGTCAGGCCCCTTGAAAGGGTCGACTGTTGGTGAAATATTGGGTCATTTGAACATTTATTGAAATGAAATCATGTGAGAAGTTTAGAGGGAAAAATCACTATTTGGTGGAGCTGTTAACAACTCATAGACATCTGAAATGATACACTGCTTTGTAAGACGTCAAAAGTCAAAAAGGTTGGAAACCACTGGTTTCATCTTTAACAATGTGTTGTATTTTAAACGCTTGTTATATTATCCATTGTGTCAAATCTTCAATCTGAAAAGTAACTAAAGCTGTCAGATAGATGTAGTGGAGTAAAAAGTACAATATTTCCCTCTGAAAAGTAGCATCAAATGAAAAATACTAAGTAAAGCACAAGTACCTCAAAATTGAACTTAAGTACAGTACTTGAGTAAAAATACTTTGTTACTTTCCACCACTGAGAAACAATCTATTTATATTTTTGAGCCAATTACCTGATGTTTGTTATATTGTGTATATATCATATGGATATAATGTCATTCTAATTTGAGTGCATGCTGTTCATTTCTATTGTCATTATGTATATTTACTGTGTGGACCTGCAGGAAGAGTAGCTGCTGTAGGAATCCAAACAAATAAAGTGCAAGTATTTTTCTTTCAGACAGCACTCATCAGCCATCACATTTCAATCAAGCCTTTCTTACACATTAGTGCAACTCAAAGTGCTTCCCACATGACTGGCAAGCTGATAATAAGACAGAACAAATGTAAACAATACAACAATTTGAGATTAATGCACCGGAAAAATTAGAATTTTAAAACACAAATACATTAAAAAAAAGTGATTGAAGGTAAATAAATCATTCTAACCAGGCTTAAGAGGACGGTGTTAAGTTTAGTTGCACTTTGGAACAACTGAAACAATCCTGGTTCACACATTTCAAGCCTGTCAGACAAGCAGGCTGCTGGAAGACAATGAAGTGCTTTGAGAAATAAGTAAGTGATTATAGGATTACATCACCGATCTGATTTTCAGCTTTATGTCCAGTCCTTTAGCACATATAATGGACTGCTTTTGCAACAGCGGTCAGTATAGGTAGAAAGTGCATAAATGCACGACTGTGAATCAAGGCACTACAGCAAGGCAAACAGGATACGTTCCAGATCCTGAGCAAAAGGTTAAAATAACCATGAATATTTACAGATTTGCAGCCACAAGGTCCAGAACAGGTGGAACCAAAACCTCATTTCCCAGTGAAAGTTAAAGCAAAGACAAACGTGGCTCCTGACTGCAAACAAAAGGCATGGAGGGAGGCAACAGAAGTATTAGTGTGACATGTGTGTAATGTATGCTGATACATCGTGTGTCAAAGCCCTGCAGGACAACAACCACAACCACAACCATGCCTCCAGACTTCCAGACTGTCAGGACATCTGTCATCGCTGACAGTCATATGCCCCGCCATGTGTGTGCGTGTCTGAATGTGTATGTGAGGAGAGAGAGAGGGAGATAAAGAGAGAGAGAGAGGGTTGAATGGGTGCATATTTGGCAGCGGGTCATTCCAGAGAACATGGGAACAGCCGTGCTTCTTAAACATTCATGTCTGGTATCCTCTGTGGCTTTTCTTTTTTTTTCTTTGCATCAAACATCAAAGGAGTTTAACCATGGCAGCCATGTCAGAGAGACACACACACACACACACACACACACACACACACACACACACACGTATAGACACATATATGGTAGCATGGATAACTTCATGAGAACTTCACTTGAGACGTTTGAACTCAGTCCAGACCTACAAAACATATTTCAATACCAGAATTGAAGCCAATGATCCTAAAGGCAGCTGAAAAATGAAGAAAGGTGAAGTTTCTTTTAAAATGAAAATCTTCATAAGAGCCATTTTCTGGCATCATTTTCAAGTATTAACCCAAGCAAAAACACAAGGATACAGGAAGAGGTATGAAGGTACTGTCTATGTAGATGTGAGCAAGTGTTGCTGTGTTCTGTATATCTGTAGGTTGTTGTGTGACTATTTGTATTTTCTGTGTAGAATATGCATAAACAAACAAATAAAACTCCCTCTGGAACAATAAGAATATCTATCGACATGTACAAATATGTATATATGACCTCCTAAAGACATTTATATTGTAGATAGCACCTGCTGTCAGCTTTGATTTTAAACTTTTCTGGCTTGATTTCATTAAAAATGTTCACATCTGCAATGCTAACTCATTCAAATAATGATAATAATGAGTTTCCCCTTTTTCACCATTTTTATTAAGCCTGTTGCAAGAAAATATGACACAATTTTCTAGTGAACATATGTTGCCTGCATGTATGGTCTTACGACACTAGGGGGAGCAGTTTACATACATTTGGACAAATCAGCACAGGCAAGCAGTGTGAGGAAGTTGGAAGTGAATGCCACAGTTATGAAATATATGTATTTACTGTATAATATAGACTTGAATGTGATTTTTTTAAGTAAATTTAACAATAAAGTAAATATCTATCCTTGTATCTACTCAATTCCATCTGACTAGTTTATGTGTGAAGCAGAAGAGAGAGTAAAAATACAACAGATGTATTGAGTGAAATATGGAGCCAGTGACCTTTGTAAGTGCAAGTGACAGCTGTGATTTTTGTGGTTTTTTGTTTCATTTTGTTTCATAGATACGGCGATGAAAACTTGACAAAAGACAGAGTTATGAAGAAGGTCAACATGATTGTGCAAAAATGGGTGAAAGTCAGTATAAAGAGTCTATTTCATATAGTGTATTCTCTGTAGACCTGGTGAATAAAAGTAGTCAACTTTAAAGGGACAATAAACAATTTTCTGTCATCCCACCTTTGTGATGTCATGGCCATGCAACAGGACAGCATAAACCAGTATCATTTTTTTTTATCGTTGTTCCTTACAACCTTTTAACGTTTAATTACAATCTTTCAAAATGTTATGCAAATTTTTCACAGTAGGAGATCCTGAATGCTTGAGAACATGTTTTTAAATAATTGGTTTCTGTTTCAAACATTTCCTTTAAAAAATTGGACTTGTTGGGGTGAATCAGTTTTTAAATTAATGAGATTTAAATGTCTTCATTATCTATCAAGTATGAGATGCAACATGATGCAATGAGACAAGATGATTACGCCTTTTGATGCTGAACCTTAAAATTCAAGCTATAAGACCATCACTGCTCACTCACTTCTTCTGTCATCACCAAACACCTGATACTGATTTGTAATGACTGTGCAGTAATATATGATGATGATATAAGCCTGATGACACACCACAGTGTGAGATATCATTGTATATTTGTACTGTAATTATTAATTGTTAACCTTTAAGTAGCACTGTTTATGTTTGGTCATGTTTATCAGTGATGAAGTGTTAGTTGGATTTATAAAGACCCAATCATTTCCACATAATGCCCATAGCCTATCTGATACCTGATAGTTACAAGACATCAGCAAAATGTGACTTCATTAATCCAACTACCAGCTAAGTCTCAGCTCTGATTTTTAATTCTTGTTCTCTGTAAGGATGCCATGAAAACAAATCATTTTATCATTTGGCTGCAGGTATGTGTTATACCGTCTGTTCCTTTTACTACAACATATGGGAAGCTTGCCATCAATATCCATAGTTACAACGCCAAAACAAAAGTCTGTACTTGTTTTCGTTGCTGTACATCCCTAACAACCATGTGTTGACATGGTAATAAATACTGAATCCTGAGCTTGAAATATGCAGACAGCTGACAAGAAAAACCTGAAGAAATTAGCTTAGAAATGAGTGAAGATGCTTCCATACAGAGTACAAAAGGGTCATTGAATGGCCACAGATGAATGACATGAATTATGTGTTGTGACCTTCACTTTGTTGACCCAGTAGAATATCTATCATCATCATCATCATCATCATCATCAAAACACCAAATGAGAAGAATGGTGATCAATCCTTGAGTAGAGTTCCAGTAGGTCTGTGCCAACAGCAATGAAGCTCTTCTGGAGACTTGTGGTGAATTAATATCTTAGAAAGACACTTTTTTTTTTAGTCCGGTTGGGTTTATTCGCAACATCCTAATATATTTAGAATAAACAACATATCAGACTTTTTTTTCTTTTTTAGGAATATAACCTGAACTGATTTCCATTATTGTTTCTAATGTTTACACAGCAACCAATCATCAACCTTTATCTAAACCAGGTACTCAGTGTGTGACATTAAGATATATTAGAAAACAAAAAAACTAAATAAACTAAAAAATAAAATAAAATAAAATAAAATGAATGAAAAAACCAAAATTGAACTTTTTGTTAGTTTTTGCTTTAATGTGTCATTAATCTGTAAGTTCAAATCTATCTGATATGACTTTTCCCTCTATAGCTGACAGTAAAGGTTATCAGTCTTTGCTTCACTTTGTCCCAAAACATTCAGCCATAGGAAGAAAAAAAAAGTCCATAACCACATGCAATTATGTCAATTTTGGTTGTTGTTTTTATTTGTTGTTTTTATTTTGCACATGTAATTATAGACACACGTGATTAATAGCATTAAAACATTAATTCTATGTATGTATTTGCTGCTGCTCCTGCTTATACATGGAGCCTGCTGCTGTCAACCCGCCCTATAGCTCTTCTTAACAGTAGTGGAGTCTTTACAGGGGTTCCCCATTCACAAAGCCAGCCTGTCTGACTTTACAGAGGGCGGAGAGAGAGAGAGACAGAGGCAGAGAGAGAGAGTGAGAGAGAGAGAGAGAGAGAGAGTGAGAGAGAGAGAGAGAGAGAGTTGAGGCATCCCTTCCTCACTTGGCTGCATTCGGTTTACCGACACCGGAGAAGCGACCATGCTGTGGAAGCTAGTTGAGAATGTCAAGTATGAAGATATTTACGAGGTAACGTTGCCGTCCAGCTGATTGTGTCTTGGGGAAATAGACTTATTAGACATGCTTTTAGGATAAATGAAATGTTAGTCTGTGTTAAGTTGAATGAGGTGTTATCCGGGAGGCGTTAGGCCTGTTATTATTTGTGATGCTGTGAATATGAATTGGAGGACATTTCATTACATGGCACAGTTTCGTTTGGAAGAATTTTGTCTCGTTTTTACGCTCATATCTTTGCGAGTCTATTATTTCATATTTCAGCTTTGTTTCTGGCGAAGATGCAAGTCGAGTCGCTATTTGGAGCATATGGTGGAAGAGAGGGGAAAAAATCCGATATTTGTAATTTATAAAAACAAATACAAATATTATTTAATGTAAATATGGCAGTGCGTTTTTCTGTATGAATTATTGTTTGTTAGAAATCTAAAAATCATAACTTTTAAAATATTTTTCAGCTCTAAAATATCTAAAATACGTTGTAGATAAATCAGTGATGCTGCAAAATCATCCATTCAAAAAATAGTCGAAGAACAAATGAATGGCTCGTTTGAGATTTTTTTTTTTTTTTTAATTAGAGGAAATAATTTCCGATCTGGATCAGAGCAGAGCGATTGTGTATCAGATGTATGATAATCATTTGGCTTTGATCCCAGAACAATCATTTTAGAAAACGAGAGAGAGAGAGGAGAAGGGGAGAAATAGCCTACCGCCGCGCGCGGGGGCGAAACGCTGCTCCGGCTCGCGCTCAATGGGCTCGAGCACAAAGCACAAGAGAAAGGGCAGCTCGCGAGGCCCCTCGGCTCAACCCGGTGGGAAGCCCTTGTCTCGTGCCGCACATGGTTTTTCTCCCACGGCGCGAGGGAGGGGAGGATATAATGTCGTTAAACAAGTCATCCAAGAGGGCAAAGAGGGGCCGGTAGTCTACAATATAAAGTTTAATCGCTTCTTTTGACTCGTGACACCATTCACACGAGCCCCTCGCGCGCCCTGTAGTGTCTTGAGTGTGTTTCTTAGTAATAAAAGGCAGCTGCAACACAACACAAGCCGCACTTGATATTATAGGAGTCTTAGTTTGGTATGATTAAGTTCTAGTGGCCTAAATATCTGAGAGTGAGTAAAGAAAAAAAATCGGTTCATCTTTGTGCAGGTATTTTGTGTCTGTGCGTAAAAGTAGAAATGTTTTTACTTTGTTGGGAGCCTTTTCCACATCATCTTCTTCCTTTGGCACAGTGACCAGGTGTGGAAACAGAGCCTCTGACCCAGCTGGTATCAGTGTCATGGTTCACCCAGAAACATTTACAGCACCCCTGGTTTATTGTTATCCACCTACTTGACTTATTTTCGGTTTTATAACGTCAAAGTCTGTTTGTGCAAAAAAATATTTGTACAGTATTTGTCTACAAAGGCTTCAGTGCGTTTTTTCCAGCGTCAGATTTTGCCTGGAAAAGGCCCCCAGAGTGTGTGTGTGTTTTTTGTGTGATGGGGAATTCCTCCCGGGTCTGGACACGCTGTTCGCTTTCTCCTGCAAGTGAGAGAGAGTCTTCATTCTGTCTCCTGCTGTTCGCGCGTCGTTTCGGCTCTCCACGGAATTTAAACGTCACTCACGGTTGCGCGAGAGGCTTCACGCTCCATGTGTCGCCAGTCCCCTGCCTCGCGCACATTAATATTCCTGTAAGTCTCAGTCATGAATAACAATTACACCGTATACCGGGGGTAGAGGCGGGAGCTCGGTGCTCACACTCAGAGCGGCGGCAGCTCCGGGCGGAGGAAGGTTCTGTATGGAGCTGTAGACTAGGCCGTGCCTGCAGATACACACGCGCTGCTTTTACCTGGAATGACTTAGTGTTATTCAGCCCAACACGCTCTTTACTATCCTGCTGTTTCACCGTGAGCCCGCTCGTGACACCAACAGAGGGTTTACAGATGTTAGTTCACTCCTACTCCACCGCGGTGAGTTTTACTCCTCACTGTGCATTTCAGAATTCGTTTGCGTAAATGGTGAATCCGTTCATATTGCTATCAAGTTTTAATAGTGAGACATTTTAAATGAGGCTATAACATCTTTCCTCCAGGCTCTTGTGTGCTTTATGTTCAGGAGATTCAATGCCAGTTAGGCTGCTTTGGCTACATCACTAGGGGCAATACTCTAATAAATGCATATGATCCTAGGCCTCCATATGGTTTCATTTCGTTAAAATGTGCATCCCATTCTGCAAGGAGTTGATTTTTTTATGTTCTTCTCTGCACCCTCTTGAAGGACCGGCATGACGGTGTCTCGAGCCACAGCTCGCGCCTGTCCCAGCTGGGCTCGGTATCGCATGCGGGACCCTACTCCAGCGCTCCGCCGCTGTCTCATGCGCCCTCGTCGGACTTCCAGCCTCCGTACTTCCCGCCGCCGTACCAGCCGCTCGCTCACTACCAGAGCCAGGACCCGTACTCCCACGTGAGCGACCCGTACTCCCTGAACTCCCTGCACCAGAGCCAGCAGGGCGCATGGGGGGCGCGGCAGCGGCAGGACGCCGCCGGGGACCGGATGGAGAGCTCCGCTCTGCTGGCACAGCCTCGGGCCTCGCTGCCTCAGCTGTCCGGACTGGACCCACGGCGGGACTACGGTGGAGTGAGGCGGCCCGACGTGCTGCTGCACTCCGCTCACCCGGGACTGGATCCCAGTATGGGCGACGGACTGCTGCAAGGGCTGCACGGCATGGAGGATGTTCAGGTGAGTCAAAGGTCACAGCTGAGATTTACAAGTGTATGCGGCATGAAATATTTTTATTTTTATATTTTTTATTTCCATTTATTGTGATTTTTAAGTTATTTTAAGGATTTCTGGTGTCACTTTACTTGATAAAGGTAAAAATACACACCGCTTCTAAGTCAAGTTGGGTCCAGGGACTACCAGGGTAAAACAGGGAATATGCCACTGAACTTATATTACAATTCATCGAATATTATCTCAATAACAGACAAGGAATTTATGAATTGTAATCATGAATTTAACCTATCATATTTGCAACAAAGGCAGTTTTAACCATCAACCAAAATAATCATATTTAATCCAGGTAGAGTCTAAAAACATTTGCATGCCAAAATATAAAAACTCACGGGCAACTTTTTCTTAGTTTGAAGGGCAGTTAGAAAATTCTGCAAATTAACCAGACTAAAATAAATCCTTAAATAAAATGTCAAAAAAATTAAATGAAATGAAAGACACGGATATGTAATAGCTGACAGTCTTCTTCATTGTCTCGCATGTTTCTCGTGCCATTAGAGATGAGGTCAGTGAACTCCGAGCAGCTCCCTCAGGGCTGGACTCTCAAGCAGCTGTAGCCTGAACCTAAATGGCCCACAGCTAAGCAAAGTGTCTTAAGAGACATCCAGAGACTCTTCTTTGATGAGAGGCTGCTGATATATGGCGTAATGGGCTCCACAAATGACTGCATGGATCAAATGTTGCTTATGTAGATTTGAAATCCAACAGCATTAAAAAAATAATAATAATAATGATTCGAAAACAGAAATGTCTGAAGGAGATGCTGCAACATTTGGATATATTTAATATAGAAGAATATTCATTTTGTGTTATAGATCCTCCATATTATTAGTATGATTATTATGATTATTCTTATTATGTTAATTATAAATATTGTTGAAATTGGTAAAATTAGATGGTTTTCTTTTTTCTTTTAAGATGATAGGTTTTTTGTTTTTTTTTTGTTTTTTGTTTTTGGTGCAAAGGTGCCAAATTAACAGAGCGACTTGCTAAAGACTCGGTGAAATAGACTTTATAGTCAGCTGTGTAGGATTTCATCTTCTCCTCGTCTCCCCCTCGGGGCACAACCATCACAAATTGTGAATTGATTCTCATTTCTGGATTTCCTATGTGTGCCATGCATTTATTAACCCCATATAAATTTGTTTTTTTCACGAATTATTCTTTCATGATAGGAGTGTGAAGCAATGATGGCATCAGATCTATTTAACAAGGAGTTTATTTCGCAGGATGATGAATGAGGATTTACATTTATGACAGCTGTATGAAGTATGAATGGATTATAAACCACATTTGATTGATGTCTGCAAACAAATATTTAAAATATATTTCTATGTATTTTTCCTGCTTTACACGAGCTGAAATGAATCCGGTAGGGATTTCTGTTGGATTGTGTGATTGAATTCAACTGAAATGAAGTTAGACGTTAAGTGGACTGTTAAAGTGTGGATCATCTTGTATAAAGCGGTCTGTAATGATTTGTAATCATCTTGGTTCTAACAGACCATTGACGACACCAATGGAACGAACATAATGGATCAATCAGTAATTAAAAAAGGTAAACACTCTCTCTCTCTCTTTCTCTCTCTCTCTCTCTCTCACACACACACACACACACACACACCTCTGTATGAGTAATGTTGCCAATATAGCATCAATGTACCAATATAATAAATGACAATATGTAATACAACTATTAAATATATTTCAAAATAAAACTAAAACCCATTCCTGACATATATTGAAACTAGCAAACGTGCACCCAATGTCAAGAAGTGGCACCTTATTTTAGGGGTTATACACTCCATGTATTGCTATATAATTCATTTTCTTGTGTGTGCTACGAATTATGGTGTTTATGGGATGTAGAGGTGGATAAATCATAGCCTAGTCGCTTATAAAAAGGGTAAATGTGGGCACCATGGGGACCTACACTGGACCAGACCATGCAGGCAGTGCTCCCTACTTTTTGGGTCCAGGATGAGGAGCTGGAAGCCGGGATAACGATCCCGGTATATTGACTGCCAGGCAGTGTGTCGCTGACAGGCTGCCATGCTGCAGCTCTGATGATGTGCGGTGATTTAGTTACGGGATGTTGAGTGACTGAGCTCCCCGCGGGGCATTTAAGCCGCTGATGTAATAAATGGCACTGCTCACGGAGATCTCGTGAGCTCGTTTAGAGCTAATCTGCGGTATTATCCCCCGTGGAGCTATCAAAACCCCCTCGCACTGGCCCCTACGCATGCACGCACGCACGCACGAGGCTTCATTTTTTTTATGCCATTAGCGCGAGCATTAACACGCGGGAACCGGGATGAGGGAAAATCCAGTGTTGCTAGTGGGAGTTAAACCGGCCGTGGAGAAAAGACAGGGAGGTGGTTAATGCGATTTGGGAGCGCGAGCCAATCAACAATCGATAATATTGTAATGAGAATGTCGCGCGACATTAAATAACAGCAAATGCCCGGCGCGTGGGCGCCTCATTAGGCCCGGGCCGCCCTCTGAGCGCGTGTGGTCTCATACACTGAACCAAAGTTTGACATAGCAGAGAGATCTAAAGTTGTCCCGAATGTTTTATTATGTAAGATATCAACTCATATTAATAACGCCTTTAACCATCCATCATCTTCCTCTTTTAGTTCCCATGCCACCCAAGAACATGGGCTCTCTGATGCTGGGCAAGGACGGGCTGATCGGTGGAGTGACCGTGAACATAAACGAGTTGTTCTGCTCGGTACCGGGCCGTCTGTCGCTGCTCAGCTCCACCTCCAAGTACAAAGTGACCGTAGGGGAGGTGCAGAGGAGACTGTCCCCGCCCGAGTGCCTCAACGCCTCCTTGTTGGGGGGCGTGTTGAGAAGGTATGACTGCAGCCTCAGAGCACGTTGACAAGAGAGAATAACCTGTAGAAACTCTGTGGATAGTATCTGAGAGATTTAGATATGCAGGAGCGTCTTTTAATTAAACCTTGAGCTATGAAAAACATCATTTACCATCTAGATTCTACTTAACAATTATTAATTCTCTGGAGACAAACTGAAGCACAAGCTGATGACTGACAAGATATTATTAAGCAAACTAAAGCGAGTGTTTTTCTAAAGATATTTCTGAAGATATTTCTCTATTGGATAGGCTACTACATTTCACATGCATTTGGTTTCTTTTGTTTCTACAGAGCAAAATCTAAAAACGGTGGGAAATGTCTGAGAGAAAAGCTGGAGAAGATTGGACTGAATTTACCTGCTGGAAGACGCAAAGCTGCCAATGTTACATTACTAACGTCACTAGTAGAAGGTGATTGATTCATTGTTTTAAATCTATAAATGTAGAAAGTGCAGAAACACACTGCCATCTTTACTCTGGACTGGGAAAATGTGTGGCAACAGACAAGACAACTACTTTTTTTTCTCTTTTTTCGGTATTTTACGAGTCCTTTGTTAAACTGATATCCACGATGAACCGTTATCACCAAAAATTGCGCGCCACAAAAACTGCAAAGGTCATGACCTGAGGGAATTGGCAATGTTCCTGTTTCCTTAAAAAAAAAAGTTGTAAGAAAGCAGTGCCAGGAAAAGAAATATTCATTGAACAGGTAGGCAGAAGAGGGTTGGGGTTTCTAAATTTGTAATTCATTCATTAGAGGCCACAGTTTGGGCCTGTCCACACTGGATGAAAACGCTTTGGCTACAAGTTATATATTTATCTTCACTGGCCTTGTTTTTCACGCTAATTTGGTCATATGCTAATTTACATTGAGGCACATTCTTCTGAAATCATATCTGAAAGGGACATGTTTTCCTTATATTTTGAAAAATTTTAATATTTTGCTGTCACCTACTTAAAACACGTTGTGTTCGAACATGTAACTTTATTTTTCACTGCCTACTTTCATATGTTTAAATGTGCCTTCATAAGACCAGTAAATCAGCTCCCTCGTTTAAAAAAAAATCACGAAAGCCAATAAATCGTCTTGTATTTTTGTCACAATAAATCAGTGTAATTTGTAACACAGTCGATTGTCTCTGCGTCAGTTAAAGAGGCGCCAGTTGAGGGGAATGTGTGTCTAAAAGGATAACGTGTCCATTTGAAACAATTTCCAAGACAGAATGCATCATAATATATGAATTAATAGTTAATAAAATCGAGGGAGATAGTCGGCTAGTTGGTCTGAGAATTTATTTTTTGCCAATTTCAATAACATGAGAACTGAAACAGAAATTCGTGAGTCAAATATTTACATTCTCTGTAGTTTATTGTTTGTCATATATTTATTTACACTTACTAACACACACACACAGGTGAAGCGGTCCACCTGGCCCGGGATTTCGGTTACATCTGCGAGACGGAGTTTCCCACCAAAGCCGTGAGCGAGTACCTCAACCGGCAGCACACGGACCCCAACGAGCTGCACACACGGAAAAACATGCTGCTGGCGACAAAGTGAGTTTGATGGAGCGTTTGATTAGATTCTGTCCCCTCATAGCTTTTATATGGTGTTTTCTCATATAGACTCAAATGTCTGCACATAAGAAGACAATGATAATGACGTTAGAACCTGCGATTAGCTGTTTTTGAACCATTTAAATGAAAATATTTCAGTATTTAGATAGATTCAACCAGAGTGAGAGTTGGAGAGGAAAAAAAGATGAGAAAATAATGTTTTTTCATGGAGAAACAACAACAGAAATGTGAAATCTAGTGAGTCTCAATACATTTCCAGTCCAGCCTGGCCTAATGCAGCAGATGTTCTCATATTTCAATGTCCCAAAGGTCCAAGACAGACAAACATTTCCATTTTGAAACATTTTTGATTGCTGTTGGTTTTAATTACATAACTGCACTCATGCAGGGTGAAGACAGGGCATCCTTCTTATCCAAATAGCAACATTTAATGAAATTATTGTGAAATTAAACTCTTCCCTCATTTTCCTGAGGCCTCCATGGCCTCCTATTAAGGATCGCCTGAGGGTGCAAAGCCCCTGCTATACTCTGTGCTGAACTCTATATCACACACAGTCCACTCTGCCACAGTGAACATGGCATTGACATTTAGAAAAGAAGAGTGAGATTTTTCTTAATGAAACACATCAAACTCAATATGGATTTTAACCTGTAATGAAATGACTCATTGAAAAAAATTGGGCAGCTCAAACATTTCAAGAGCAGAATAATGCAAAGCTAGGATTATTATAATGTCTAAACAAAAAAAATATAATTTAATTGTGATATTAATTAATTCTTTAAAACATCAAGACAACATCAGCTTTACCTGCATTATTATATAAGATTTGATCCCTTCACTTTGTATGCAGCTTAGCATCTTTACAAGCTTGTCTTTTTATTTTTACAGCAAACCTTTAGCTTTAGCTTTTGATGAGCCTTTTTCTTTCTTTTTTTTTGATGCAGAACACTTTTATGTGGCCTATAATGTTCACACACATAAAACACACTGACAGCCACAGAGCTTGTATGTTTGACCTTTGCTTCTGGTCTTAGAGGCGATCCATTTTACTGGTCCACCTTGTAAAAGTTACTTATATTAATCCATTTTTATGGCTGTTAAACTGTGGAATTGAATCCAGCATCTTGTGATTACCTTTAGCAGCTGAGCAGCACAGATTTTTTTTTTTTGTAAAGAAACCAGGGCAACAGTGGTGATGTATAAATGTGGATCAAATCATAGAATCACTTTGGATTTTTTTTTTTTTTTTTTACCTATTTTTACATTCAACAAAGACGCCCTAATGAGTAGCCCTCTTCTATGTCCATTTATTTAGCAGAATGTGGGTTTTCTTGATGAAAAGGTTGCGAGCAGAGCTGTAAACCACCTAACAAAGATCCCTTCAGGAAGCTTGTATTTTTAGCTTGCATAAATAGTGCTGTCTGCTGGCCTGCACTGCATAAACCATCTGCCTCTCTGTGTGTATGTGTGTGTGTGTGTGTGTGTGTGTGTATCCACGCGGTGCTCAGTATGTACGGTTGGGTGCTGGATGTTTGATGCTCAGATTCAAACCTGTTCCAATACTGTGTGTCGTTGCTGCCTGTTAGAAATTCATTATTTAGCAGTGAAGTGTTTCAAGTCGTCAGAAAACAACAGCGAGAGCCTTGAGTGTAGCCCGGGGTGGCAGCTTCTCCTCTCTACTCTCCTAACCCCAGCTGGGCTCGGCCTGCACAGCCTGTCACTCATTTGCTGTAGCTCTGCCCTCGGGCCGCTTACAGGGTGTGTGTGTGTGTGTGTGTGTGTGTGCATGGGGCATGCAAGAGGGAAAGCAAGAGATAGAGAGGTCTCTTGAATTTAAAATGTAGGGCCTAAAAACACCAGAAGATGATTTGCTGAAATTTAACAAGGAGAAGAAGATGGAGAGGTGATTTTCTTTAACCGTTGCAATTTTCCATGAAATCTATAGTGAAGAATGAAGATGGTTGAAATTATATGTTACTACACTTAATGTGGAGGCCTCCAAATATACAGCATCACTGCCCTGGCATTAGTTTCACTGTATGTTCCAGATATCCAAGACAGGCTGTGTGTTATTGGAGATGAATCTTGCATTTCTCTACATTTTGCTGGTTGATTTTTGGCATTTAATTGTTCTCATTGATTATTTGTTAAACATAAACAACATGAGGTGATATTGAGATAAAGTCTGGAGTTTAGATGGTGTCCAATGAAGTCTGATTGAAACTTTTTACACATCTAAAAGCATCAACTCTAGGGAGTCGTCTTAAAATCTCACTTTTTTCAACTCTGTCCGGGTTACAGGTATGATCCACAGACTGCATCACGTTCATGCTTTTTCCTCCAAAGTGTTTTCTAAAGGCATTCTGGGATATACAAGGAATCACTAAATGAAATAGAAGATGAGAGGAAGGCTGAAGGAAAGTGGGTTCAACAGCTAAAAAAAAAAAAAAAAAAAAAAAGCAAACTGCTATATTTCATCACAAAATAAGCCCTGGGATACAGTGAATATCACTTAAAGGGGACATAAAAGGAAAAGTATCAAGGGGGCAGTTTTTCCTTTGGGATTATATTATGTCATGAAGGTGTATCCTGGGACAATTTTTTGCATTTAAATTTTATGAATTTAACTTCTGTAATGGGGGGGCAAGCTTAGCTCCTTCAAGCAGATGAATAAAATAAGAGGATGATGATAGAATAAGCGCAACATTCCTGTGACCCTTTTTAATACCGCAGTCCAATACATTTATTAAAGTTGTAATGTCTACTTGAAGGAATGATTGAAGTTTTGCTGTATCGTTTGCGTCATGTGATCGAGACTTCGGCAAAGGATCCCGGTTTAACAGCTTGTCATGATTAGCAAAGCACTGATGCAGCTTTATAGCTCTCAGAGTTTCCATTTCCATTGAATGAGTGGATTCGGTGGCTCGGCCTTCAGGCTGCTGCATAACCTGCAACTGTTTCATTATACAGTGATGGTCTGAAGGCTGTTTTAGGCTCTTTTCCACTCTGATGATAATTATGATGCAATACTGGTTTGTGTTACACTGTACATTATACAGGAATTTAGTGGAATCAACTAATCTTCTGTCATTAACTTAATTTAAATATGCACATTTTAATAATTTGAAGTTAATTCAACTTACAATGTCTAGTTTTCATTTTCTGACCAATTTCTGAACTTTATACACACGAGTTGACTCGTCTGCTTTGTGGTTTGAGGAAACATACGTGATGGAGACTTGCTGTGTGTCTGTGATACATGTTAAATGAAGTCATGGCTGTTTCTTTTCATAACAATACAAACAACCAGAGTGAAGATTAGAAGTGAATTCAGTCCTTAGACCTGTTTAGACTTGTAGATTAACAAAGTGACTGAGAGCAGCTTTGCATGTTGTCTATGTATCGATTCTAGAGTCCAACAGCAGCGACCACAGCTGAAGTGTCAAATGAAAAACTGACTCTATAAATTAAGAACAAGAAGTAAATGAAAACCAAATTTAATGAGTTTTTTTTTTTTTACAATTTCAAAAAATGACGTAAGAGCTCTAATGAATTAACAGATCTAAATCCACCAAATGAAGACAAGGGTTTATACAACATCACTTTTTAGTCTTTCTACCGTTAGAAGAACTCTCTGTATCTGTTGACTTGACCTAAAATTTTAAGGCAGCCCTTTCACACATATTTATAACTTAAAACAACAAGATACACGATCCACTGAACTACTGCAACCATTATCTCTACATGTGCTGTGCCACAGTCAGACAGCAGTGTCAAATTTAATTCGAGTTATTCGGTTGTTTTTTGGGGAGAAACACAGTGGATAATATCACTAACGTTACTGAAACAGTAATGCCCTTTATCTCTGATTTTTGTCCTCACTTCTACATTTCATAATTTTTAAAAGAGCTTTTTGAAATTTGTAACATATTTTCAAAGCAGTTTCAGACAGTTTTGAGAAGAACATCCACATCTAATGTTGCAAAAAATTCCCTCAGTGTCATCCCTCCACACCATGTTTTCCCCAAATTTGACAATGGCTGGTTGAGGTTTTCACTAGGATTACACAGTGTTTATACTCTGCAACATTAGCCACTCATTATGCTCCAATTTAAAGTAATGTAATTGTTCATATACCTGTTGCAAAACTGATCCCCATTTCAGATTTTGAGAGTTATTTTGAGTGATAGTTGGCTTTTAGTGGAGTTTTTGTATGATGAACTATCTGTGTCAGCAGGAAGATGTGTATTATAAGTTGGTGCAGGGCTGTTAGAAAACAGTAGAACAGACAGTAATGCCTGCACATTTACACCAAAGAATTCAAATTTTAATCGAAATGTTTCCATCCAAATCTGATCTTTGTCGGGTCAAAAAAATGTAACATTCTTAAGGAAACACTGAATAAGCAATTCCTCAAGTTTGGAAAATGTTCAGATTCACAGTAAAGCTATTGAATACCGTCTGCTCCCTCCTGACGTCTTGTTGTGTCCTCTCCTTTTCAGACAGCTGTGTAAGGAGTTCACAGACCTGCTGGCCCAGGACAGGACTCCCCTGGGCAACTCAAGGCCCTCCCCCATCCTGGAGCCCGGCATCCAGAGCTGCCTCTCCCACTTCTCCTTCATCACGCACGGCTTCGGCTCGCCCGCCATCTGCGCCGCACTCACCGCCCTCCAGAACTACCTCACCGAGGCCCTCAAAGGACTCGACAAGATGTTTCTCAACAACCCTCCCAACAACCGGCACGGGGACGGTGGCAACAAGGCCGGCGACAAAGAGGAGAAGCAGCGGAAATGAAGCAGGGGAGGAAGACACACACAGACAGAGGCGTTACACCGTTACTTCTAGCTTTACACCACTGCGACTGACCTGCCATAAACAGGGCTGAGGAGGAGGAGGAGGAGGAGGAGGAGTAGAAGGAGGAGGAAGGCTTGGTAGAGAGAAAAAGGCAGAGGAAGACACCCGTGGGCCAGTGTCAGAGAGCACAGAGGGATTTTTCATCTGTGTTACGTTCTTTTCATTCCCCTGAGGACATGGTGGTTACTGTGTTACATCCATTTCGCTCCCCCTGCCTGCATCCTGTGAGACTGAGATGCTGTGAGCAGCCAACAAACAACATGTTGTGTGTGTGTGTGTGTATGTGTGCGTGTGTGCCCGAGCGAGTGCGTGTGCTTGTGTTTGTCAACATCCGTGTGTGTCCTCACACAGAAAAAGCATTGTGGGTATGAAGATTTGGGTGATGAGCATTCTATCTGTGAAACAGGTTTGTCTGCTTCCTTAACACAAGTACGAGGAGGGAGGGTGTTAATTTATGTGTGTAAATATTTATTTATATTAATTTAAATGGATGGTTGTGTAAATAGGTGTGCCAGCTATTTTGGAGTAGGCCTATTTATCTGTGATTCGACCTTTGTGAGCCGGCAGGGGGACAGGACTCATCCAGTGTTTTTCTGTTCTTATAGAGCTGTTGTCATGGTGCTGATGATGGGTAGACATGCTTCTAATTGTCCAGTGATTTCATTTCTATCACATTGATAATAAACCATGTGTTTTATTATGCGAGGTGTGCAGCCTGCGCCTTTTCTCCAGGAAAAACCTCCACTAGTAAGGGTTGGGGGGACAACTCACCTTCAGTTCAATCGATTCAAAATGGAAAACATGATATTTATTAGCTGATGTTTGGGCATTTACCTTTACTTATTTCATGAAATATTAATGAATGAAACCATACTTGAAGTGCTTTACTTTTGGGGAATTAACTGTACAAGAAAATGCTTTTTTTTTCTGAATAATGCAGTTTGATTTGGATTTACTCCAACACTGATCCTCAAGTGGGATTGGTCAAATTGAAAGGAGTTAAGAAATGGTGAGAAATGTTTAACCTGTTCATGCCAACTCATGAAGCAACCCAATTTCCTTATTTTTCACTTTAACTAATATACTACAGTGCACCAGTACATTTCTGTTTGCCATGATGGCACTACAAAACAGAACTAAAAATTGTTATTTCAGACATTTCTCTAAAAGCAAGCACAGCTTGACTAGCAGCCTACATTTGCTGTAGTGCCAAGGAGAAGGAGGTTGGATGAAAAGACCCTTCATCTTCCTGCATGGAAGAAAATGTGTGGAAGCTGTTAAGATTCAATAGCACAATCCTGAATTCAAATGTAAACAAATGGGTTATCCCACAAAAAATAATGACGCAGGATTGAACTAACTCTCAAATGAATTACCTGGACATGTAATACAAATACACCACTAAAGTTACTAATATGTACTGATGCTGCAGTAATGGTTTTACTCACAGGAGTAAAATAGGTCTTTATTTCTTGAATAATGGCCAGTGCTTATATTTCATGTCCATGCTCCAAGTCAAAGTCTTACATTAGGCCTGTACACTCACTGAGCACTTTATTAGGAACACCTGTGCAATCTAATGCAATTCAACACAGCAGCTCTTTTACGAAGCTTATACATTTTCACTTTTTCTCGACATTGTCAGAAAGGTGATGATTCTACTTTATGTTTATTATTGAGGTGGTCGTGGATGGTGGTGGTGGTGTATTTGGGTGCATTCAAATGAAAAGGGTTCTTAATATTTTGCCACCCTTGTGTATGTCAATGGGATGGACAAAATATTAGGAACACTATCTATCTGTCAATAATTATCACCTTTCTGACAATGTCAACAAAGACTGAAAATGCACGACTGTTCCTAATAAAGTGCTTGGTATGTCACTTGCCTATATGTGTAGTTTACATGGTCAAATAATTGCTGGGTGGTCCTTAACATTTTGTAACACTTACATGTTACAAATGGTGTCAAAGTGTAAAGATTATAATCCCAAAGGATAATGTATAATAGTAATAATAGTAATAAATGTAATAACAACAACCACAACAATAATAATAACAATAATAATAACCGCCTTTGCAGGGTTTAAATTGTATGTACTCCATATAATGCAAAGCCCCTGAAATGAATACTCTCTCTCTCTCTCTCTCTCTCTCACACACACACACACACACACACACACACACACACACACACACACACACACACACCATGATGGATACCGTCTTATTCCAGGGAGATAATTGGCTGTATTTTCCAGCCGGTGAGGCGCTCGTTCAGAGAGGCTTCTCTCTCGCACGCGCGCAGGGGGAATAGAATCGTGCCTCGCGGGCCCGCTTCTGCGGCGGGGATCTACCGCCGGTGTGCTAATGACGGGAGAGCGCGAGAGACACGCAGAGAAAAGTAGAGAGAGGCAGAGAAAGAAAGCTAATGAGAAAGAAAACGGGGAGCTGGAGAGACATACAGAAAGTGTGTGTGTGTGTGTGTGTGTGTGTGTGTGTGTGTGTGTGTGTGTGTGTGTCCCGCGGGCTGAGTGTGACCCGTGGAGTGGAACGCCGCGTGACGCAGGTGCAGAGTTCAGCACCCGCATGTCCGCGAGCGATTCCCGCCTCTACAAAGACGGGAAGCTGCTGAGCATCAGTGGCTACAACAACGACAGGTTGGCTGCAGCCATAAACAAACAAGCTAAAGAAAACAAGAAAACAACAAACACGAGGAAGAACGTGACGTTGTAGCAATTTAACTCAGACAGTATCCCCCAATCAAGATAAACGACAGTTTATTTAAACATTAACAGTAAATCAATGATATTTAAAACAACTGGAGGATATTTTGATGTTAGCTTACTTTTTTTGTTGAATGAATGTGTCACTGAATGTTTCAAAGAATTTATTAAAGAAGGAAATAGCTTTTCTATTCTGCAAGGCAGTCTGGTTCAGAAATTAAAATCACAATATTTACCTATAAATAAATAAAAAATAACTTTTATAGGTCTGTCATAAGTCGCAATGTCATTAACTGCTCAATAGCAAACCCAGTTCAGACAAATCTCCAGTAAAGAAAGATTAAATTTCACAAACTTAGTGAAGTTATTCATGTATTAATTCTGCTGGATGGCAAATAAATGGATACTGGAGCTTGTGGAAGGCAAAAACAAAAACAACCAGACTAAAGGAAGCTAGCAGAGCAAAAATTAATCATGTCATTAAAGTTCAATAAAACGACAATACAGTAAAAACTGATATTAGATATGAAGCTAAATGTAACCAATTCATGACAAAATCCTCCCTAATGAAAAAAGTAACACCTGCACAATTAGTCCAAGACACAATTTTCAATTAGGACAACATTTCAATCCTACAACGATCCACATCGGGTCAAAATGCCTGTAAAAATGGAAAAACACACCCCTGTTTATACATCCATGTGATTTAAAAGGCTGACAAGCTCTGATGACGACAGGTGTGTTTAAGCATCCAAACTGCTCAGAGTGATAAACACCTCAAAGCAATTCAAAATTCAGTCAAGTACATCAAAAAGAGCAGGAATACAAAGGCCACACCTCAAAAACAACACGTTTCCTCCCTGACAGATAATTCATTGGTAGTAAGGTGTCTTTCAGGCTGCTCATTAAGTACTTATGAACACGTAGCATATTTCTCTCCTCAAAATAAGAACCCAAACCGAGCAGTTGGAGCAGATTTTTGTTCCTATTGAGTCACAAAGTTGGTTCTCTCATTCTGTGTGTTGAGCCTCGGGCCTCCTTGAAAATGCTTCATTGTGGAGTCAAGGCTCCATCTATATACAGGCACTACCTGATGTTCACAAATGAGTCCACCAAGGTCATGCAAATATTTTAAATTCAAGCAATCTTGTTTTGGGAAATTTTCCTTTTATCCAAGATGGGCAATCCAAACTTTACTTTTGTAAATAGGTTTAATTAAAAGTTTGCAGATTTTGTTTTCAAAAAGCCAAAAAGGATTGTTCATGGCTTAAAATATGAGGGTAGGAATGCTTCACTGTTACACTTTATTACGCAAAAAATATTTTAAAATTATTTAAGATTTTTTTCAATTTGTAGATGTCACAAGTTGATAATGAAAAATAATGTCAAGTTTTGAGTTAACTTGTGTTTTACAGTTTCCTGCTTTTTTCTTGACAGGACCTGTAGTCAGTACATGGTTATATAGAATATGTATATATTATATATGACTACTTAAAATATAATTGCTTAAAATAATAATCATAACCAGTGGGCTTTGGCATTGAACATTTTATCTTTGTTTTGTTAAGGATATAAAATATGAAACCTTACAAACCTGCAGCTTGTCCCAGGATAATAATTCCTGTAGGTGAAATCAATACAAATACAGAAGTTTGAAACCACATGTAAAACTTCAGACAACAAAACCTTGATGTGTCAATACCACTGGTTACTGCTCAGGCAACAGACGCATATTAATATGAACACGGAGTTCAACTGAAAATATAACATTTGTAGGGCTAATCCAGGAGTTCGTGTGGAGCTTTCTAACGCAACCCTCTGATTCCCTTTTCTATATTCCCGCAAGGACACTTGTTAAAAGTCTGCTGTGAGCTTTTGTCATAGCAGAATAACTCCAACAGTGAGATAATATGCTGTGATCCTGTGACACTGTTGAGGCGACTCACTTAAAAAGAGCTTACACCAAAATCTAAGAAGAAACCAACAGCGTGGAGATGGATAACAGTTTGAGAACCGCTTCAACAGACATTAAAATGAAGCCATGGAGTAATGTCAACCTTTGGACTATTACACAAGTGAATTTTTGATTTGTGTTAACGCTGCAGTGCTTGGAGTTGGAATTTTTATAGGTGGTTCTCTGTGGTTACTGCTCATGATGCTATAAGTGCATCACTTCCTGTTCACTAGGGAAACATCCACCAGCTGCACAGTGTTTAGGATGGCAAATAAGCGTTCAGAAGCTGGATATAATATGAATCACTTGTGTTTGATGAATTGGTGATAATGGGAGGGAAAATTTATTTTTATGAAAATGTCACAGGTTGTTACTTTAATGAGAAGAGCAGTGGAATGTAATCCGGTTATGAACATAGAGCGAGCTCATGAAAACAATGAAAACATTTGATAGAGGCAAAGTGTGAGAGCAGCACTGACAGTCCTCTCTATATGTAGTTATGTCTAGATTTCTGTCGGTCTGTCTGTCAGTTTGCCAGAAAGTGAGAGAGGAGGCCCCCATCAGCAAAGCCCCTCAGCGCTCTGTCACGCAATGGGCTGTAAAAATGCTTATCCAACACACACACACACACACACACACACACACACACACACACACACACACACAGGTTATCCAGCATGCAGACAGCCGAGTGCCGGTCGGGAGTAATTCCTGCTCGGGGCACTGTGCTCCAGGCAAGGCAGGCGCGTGCTGGATATTTCATTATTCATTAATTTACTGTTTAACAAATCCTGTCATTACTGAGCCAGAGCCGAGTTCACACACATAGGCGCACACACACACATACACACACACACACACACAAAACACACACTCGCAGCAGTGGGTGTCAGGCGTGGCAAATCGGCCTGTTTGATCCCGGCCTTCTCAACAAACGGGGAGAGAGCCATGAATAATAAGAAACGCGGAGCCTCGCCGGAACGAGGGAGCGTGACACTGTCTCACAAAAAGCCCTTTAGCATGGAGTAAAGCTCCGCCGGGGCCTCACCGAGGGCCCAGGGTTCATTATATGAAAAGACAAAACAAACAGTTGGCACAACTGTGATCGATATGAAAGGGAAAGCTCCCACACACACAAAAGGCGAAAGTGAATCAGTCATGTTTGACAAAAGACACCGTAGTGTTTCCTTTCTGCACATGGAGGACTCTAGCATGGCTGCTGTTTACTATTTTCACGACTGAGTCCATTAATGGGATAAAGATTAAAGCTGTGCATGTTTTTTGGCTCAGCCATCCTTGTTTTTGGCTCAAATCCCTACAAAAAGAAAGGGATATCTACTTGAGTTTCCCATGAAACAGTCGAATATATACAGAATGATGAACTCAGACACTAGAATAATGACTTTTACTTTCCCTTTTCAGTCTAGTTCACTTAATTAATTAACAGAGGAAGCCTCCAGGCTACAAATATTCATTATTTCACAGGAAGAAAAACATGTATCATAAATATTATAATGATATATTTGTGTTGTACAAATACATTTTATTCTTAATCACCCGCTAACCAAAACCACTGTGTCAGGGTGTATGGTTTGCAGCCGGAGAAGGTAGAGCAAGGTGAGAGACTCGACAGCAGACCTGGAGTGAAGGTTTAAAGCCTTCTGGTCCTGACACTGATTGCCAAAGCGAAGGGATAAGACTGGCATTCCAAGGAGAAACGACTTTATTTCTCAATCTGCTGCCCTCAAGTACGCCGCGATCTGTGGGTGGCCACAGACTTGATGTCATTAACATGTGACATATGTAGAGCTGACTGGGAGTGGCTGGAGGCCAGTGTTTGTCTCCACCGCTGTTCTTGTGTCTGCGGGCCAGGCAGGCTGAGTCTGGGCTTTGTCAGCAGTCAAGCAGCCAGCCAGCCAGGCCACTGTCTGCTGCTGTTGATAGTGAACGCATTTATCAGTATGCATGACGGACAGTGTGCATGAATGTGTGTTTGCTGGTAGCTCAAGGGGGTGGGGGGTGGTGGTGGGGGGGGATCTGGCTGGTTGTTCTGTCAGGGGGGTCCTTGCTGGATGTGTGGGCAGGCAGGGACACGGGCAGTCCGGGTCCCTTAAGGTTGGACTGAAGACGCTGAGTTGAAGTGACACAGCTGCTGCTGCTGCTGAGGCAAGGCTGCCTCTCCAGACGGGTCAAGGTTACACAGAGGAGAACACACTCATGCCACATTGCTTCTCGCGCTCACTTACACACACAGACACCCGTATACGAACACCAACACACAAAGCAACGCTCCCTCTAAAAACAGCTGCTTACTTGCACATGTTATCACAGAAGATCTTTACATGTTCAGCATCTAAACATGTTATAATCTGGCATCTTAAGACTTTACACAAATTAATAAGTTACATCTTGTCATGTTATCATGCCACTATTGGTTGATGCTGTCATGCCATTGGCTGGCACCACTACAATTAAGAGCTGACTCATGCCTACGTATATGGTCATGTGCAGGTGCAAAAGCAACTGTAAGAGGCCACAAGTTTTGGGCTATGTTGAGATATGTGCTTGTCACATGATTATAACCTCCTCATGATGTATTGCTGTGAATGATACTATAACCACTGAGGGGTGACAAAAAAGAGAAAAAGAAGTGACTCGCTACATTGGTCTATCCCAAATATCACCTAAAAAGTAGTTTCACCCATTTGTGAATGCTTTCAAACATTAAAAACAAACTTGTGAATAAGCTCTTTTAATCTTTTCATGATCACAATCACGTTTTCAGACTCAGGAGAGAAGTTCTTTGTACCAGACGCCACTGACCATTTGCAGGAGAGCAGTTCCATTTACAAAGATGTTTACTGAAGCTCTTTAAGAAACTTACAATGTAGCACAAAGTCAAGAGGTTGTGATATGTAGTGCAACAAGCTAGCAAAGCTCTGTAAACGGAATCATGTTCCCGTGTAGCGTAGTGGTGTCTGCTGTACAAGGAACTACTCCCCTGAGACTGAAAACTAGTTATCACTTTTTGGAGTCATTTCTAAACTAACTGCTGTAGCCATAATCTTCATGGGGTAGGAACATATCACCCAGTGCAATAGTGTGACTCACTGACGTTTTTAATAGCTTTTGGAAAAAAATAGAGGTCTATAGCACAAAGGAATAATATATATCAGGATTTGGATGCACACACAATACTTTTGAGTAGATCAATTCATTGTTGGTTGCTCAGGAGACTCTGCTCAGAAGATTTGTTGACAATAAGAAGAATATAGAAAAAGCCATATCCTTTAAGTATAGCTTGTTTGCTATAACTAAAAGTTTTCTAACAGCCATTTAGGTTTGGTTGCCCAAATTTGAGAAAAAGTATTGTTGTGTTTTCATTGCACTGATGGGGATGTCGGATAACTAAGATGCTCACAATAGTTACTTGTGAATGCGTTAACAAAATCCTTTCTGTAGTACATATAATTGAGATACTTGAGACTTGAGAAAACCAAGATAATATCCACACATAAGTTGTCAATTGGTGCTACCTGCATCATTTTCTTTCTAACACCAGCTCAAACTGGTTAAAATCATTTAATCGTTATATAAGATACTGAATTGTGCAAATGTTGCACTTGGTGGAGCTGACCTTGACATTCACCGCCTCCTACACTGCACCATGGGTCGGTGATAATCATTGAAAACAGCTGCTGTAGCGATCAGCTGTAATGAAAACTGGCAAGGTCTTGCATGGATTCAGTACCACTAGAAGTGAAGGAACACTGGTATAAGATGAATCTCAATCCATACAGAATCTAAACATGCAGGTATCAGCTATGAACAAAGAGGAAATGAGTTTTTGGTGACATTTTTGGTGGGGTGAGGATTACTATACATACACCACCTTCACTGAATTCCAGCTTGGAAAGTGTGTGTTCATTATTAACTCCTTCTTTATTTGCAACCCAACACACACATATACACACACTCCCATGAGAACCAGTTGGAGTTATTGTTGGAGGCATCTTGGGTCATTGGAGGGATGTCACTGTAGGAGGTCAGGCATGAGACAAGAGCATCGATTGTAGACTTGATGAGGTTTCAACTCAGAAGAGAAATAAATCCACACTAAAGTCTTAAAGTAGTTTACTGAGGGCTGAGGATGAGGATGAGCACATCTATTTACAACTTAAATTGTAATCACAAAATTAGTCAATTTTTCAAGATACAAAAAACTAGAAAACTAGAGAAAATCTGAAGAACTATAAAACATTGCTGACCATTGCTGAACTAATGACACAGACTGCTTGAAATGTTTGCATGTTAACTGAAAAAAAGAAAGAAAAACTACCAACACTGGTGTTAAATAAAGCAACTAAGAATGCTATTGGCAATGATCAAAAGTGTTTTTCCTATTTCAGTCAGCATGAAAATCAAGCTGCACTTGATTGATCAACACGTTTAACTCCCAATTCATCACGTATGGACGCTTGGTCAGGCCCCCTTTTTTACTTTTTAATGCACTGAGTACTGCTTAAGCATCATTTTTCAATGTGCAGGGCCGTTGTATGGGTGTGTGTCCACATCAAGTCTTGTACCATGACCATATAAATGGGATGAAGACGGGGTTATCAAACTGGCCTTTACATTTCACATACCTCATTTAATCCCTGCACTTGTAACTTTCATATATTTCATCAAACTGGAATTCACATAGCACGTTGCATTCAGTCTGCACTGTTACATAATTTAATTATTTATGCACATTTAATTTTTGCTTTTGCTCCCTTCATATATTTCATACACTTAATTTCTTTGCCTGTAGCACAGTCCATATTTCCTTTGTACAGTCAATATTTCAATTCAAGTTTTATATCCCATTTCATTCCATTACTATTACTATTCTATTCTGTAAACTTCATTTTAATATTACTTTGTTTATTTTATCATTATCATTATTATTATTATTATTATTACCTTACTTATGTCTACCTTTATTCTTCTGTGTTGTGTTTTTGGGAGCAAACACAAGACACATTCTTTGTATGCTTGCATTGGCTAATACAACATATTCTGCTTGAATGGATTATGTCATGCTGACATAAAATCCCAAATACAAGAAACATAAAGATACAAGAAATCTCCATGGTTGTGTAAATAGTAGCCTATGCATGTGTCAGTATTTGATGACCTGGAAACACAAACGGGTTGGACTTTTCAGTCTTTACCCTAAGCCAAGCACTTCAGGCCTTCCTCCAAGCCTGTAGTAATGTACTAGATTGTCAGTAGTATTGCAATCTCTGAAGGTGACTCATTTTGGTCACTATTTCCACTAAAAAAGAAAAAACAACCAATCAAAAAGCTTCATTTTATATATATATATATATCTTGGGCCTTCAAAGTGCTTTCTGAAACTAGGCCTGGGATTGCTTATGTCCATCAAATGAGGAAATTAAGACTTAGTCATGGAGCTAAACCAAATAGATTGTTGGAAAGGTCTCAACCTGGAGAGTAACATATGTCAGTATGAAGATTCTACATGGCTCCTGCTTTGAAATACTGACCTTTGAATCTTGACCTCAATACATGTTTGAAAGCTTATAATTCACCAACAAAAGGGGCTTCAGACATGGGACCAACTGTTAAAGAGAACTCTTTTTAATCACCCCCTTAAAATCTTCACTATACTCTCAATTCAATATTTACAACTTCCCAATTTTAGGAAAGCTAATATTTTTTAAAAACTAGAATTCCCTAGAGCCGTACCATCTAGCTTAATACAAAACTACATCTCAGTTGTAGTTTATAAAGTAGGGTTGTAAATGGGGTTGTAAAAAAAATATGCATCTACTAAATACATCAAATATCTAGTACAGCTCAACTAGCAATTCCACTGCATCTGGATGATCTATGTTAGGAAAAAGTAAAAAAAGTCAGTTTATCAGATAATTTAGCAAAAACAGGAGTCAAACACGTCAAATCCACCCACAACACAATGTACATCCTTGACCCATGTTTTTCTAGTAAATAAGTGTTTTGTAGCAACGCAAAGTTAAATAGTAATCGTAATAATTGATGAGGCTCATGGGTAATGTAGCCACTTTCACAATCAGAAACTGAAAAAACTTTATGTCTCAGAATCAAAGGAGAAATAATTCAAATTGATGGCCTTAACATTAACCTACCAAATTGTTGAGTTATCAGGGACACTTGTGTTTTTGGGTTGAGAAATGTTAAATATAGTGACAGTGAGGAAAATACTTCCAACCACTTCGTATACATGAATTGTCTCTGTGAGATTTGAGCGTTAATGGACACACCATCTCTGCACAGTGTAAATTGAAACTAACTGGCATGAAATGACATGCAAAAAGCAAAAGAAAATCTGTAGTGATAACACTTGAAATGACTTAAGAAACTGACGTGTTTTTCATATGCTATTTGGTGATACCAGACTGGATCCTCCTGTCTGCCCACCGGACTGATGCGGAACATTGACAGTACAGATGACAATTAAAATAAAGAAATAAAAAAGGAAAAAATCTTGTGATGAAATGTCGAGTAATGTAGCAGGTGTAACGTGCAGGAAAGATACTTTAAATTGAAATACATTGGTTTGAAAGTCGTGTCATGAAAAAAATGGGAAATTTGTGTCCATGTACACACATCTATAGATTAGATTTCATGACTATTTCACAAACTGCCGCGATACTGGATTGGTTTGGCCCACCGGACTGATGCTCACAGTGTCGTATAGCACCACAGGAAGGTTAATATTAAAGTGAATGGATGGCCCTGCATGTTGAAAAACGACACTAAAAGGGGACCCAGTGCATTAAAAAGTGATGCCAAGGGGTCCTGACCAAATGTCCATATGTGACGAGTTGGGAGTGAGAACGTGTTGGATTGACTGACTCTGTTAAATACCATTAAAGCCTGCTGGCTTCATAACTTGATTAACATTCATAAGTTATATTCACACGGTTAATCTTAATCCTTCCTTTTACATAGACAGGAAATGCAATCAGCAGCTATTGTAGCACTGGAGGACCAAATGTGAGGTGGCACTGGCCCATATATGGCTGCCAGATTTTGCTGTGTTTTGGGTTGCTGACCTGGGGTGTTGATGGATGAGACATATGAGATAGAGATAAAGATATGATGTGACACTGTATATTTGGCCAGTCATCTTTCAGACTATAAATTCACTGCCAAAGAGCAAAATTAACCCTGAAATACAAGGCAGGTAACTAACAGCTGTTTTTTAAAAGTTAATGTGTTCATTTTTCTTTTAAAAGGGGACATATTATGCACATTTCCAGATGCATTGGAATATCTCTGCATGATTTACAGTCAAAAAAAGTTCCAAAACTTGAGTTGAATGTATGTAAAATGCTCCCTGCGAGAGCTAAGCCAGGGCTTCAACCAGCTCTGACACTTCATTTGCAATGCAACCTCTACTTCTTCCACGTGATGACATCTGATTATTTGAGTATTATTGAGTATCCGTTCATTAGCCTTTGTTGCTAAGGTTGTTCCATGGGTTGTTTGCATTGTCCACTTGCAGATTTCTATTGGTATTTGGGCTTGAACATGTATGGGTGTATTTGAGAAATTCATATCTTGAATAAGCAATGAGAAAAAGAAGTAAAATCCAGCTACTACTGTTTGTTTACATGGCCTCCAAAACAGCTGAAAGTCTGCCAAGGGGCATCTTCTGGGAGGTGGCCTATCAGAACAGAGTGGATTCATCGGGGGGGGGGGGGGGGGGGGGGCTTAAAGAGGGAGCAGCTAAAACAGCCTGTTTCAGACAGAAGCTGAACTGAAGATAAATAAGAATCTTTTTGAGCTGTAAAAAATGTTGTTTGCAAAGATATTCCAGTAGAGCCTCAGAATAAAAAATATAGACCTGGAAATGTACATGATACATCTCCTTTAAGGAAAAACCTTGTGTTCATATCCAATTTTGACCTGACAACGACATATGGTCAACAAGCACACACTTCCCATTCAGTGTCATCTTGATGTGTATCTACCTAATGTAAATACATTGCAACCACATATGGTTTGATCAAAGATTTGGCGAAACAGACATTTCTGAAGAGAGATAAGATGAGTGAGGCAGGCTGATGATTTGTTGTTGTAGAAGAGGATGATGAGGGAGAGAACAGAAACTGTATTATCTGCTGTTTGTTACAGATATAATAGAAATTCTGCTTTGGCTCACAGACTGTGTGAGACAGTGAGAGAGAGAGAGATGGCCTCAGGGCGATAGAGGTCTCTGTTCAGTGTCTGAACAAAATGCCTGGTCTGATCGAGTGAGCAAGGCCATGAACCAACCATCCACCCCTATAGCATACAGCCCACCCTCATAATACTTCTAACATTGTGTGCTTGTGTGTGGGAGACTGACATACAGATACAGTAGACACACACATTCAGAGAGCATGTGTGTGTGCATGTTAAGACTGGACAGATATACTACATAGCAATCAGTTTTCTGACATATCCAATGCAGTTTGCTTGAATACATATTTAATGTATGACTCCAAGACACATGTCTGTTAAAGCACCTATGGTTTTGTTATTATTATTATTATTATTATTATGTAAGTATTGGTAGCGTTCATAACTTTACAACATAACGTTTTTGGCGGGGGTTTTTTAATGTGAAAATCAGATTCCAAGAATACAAATAATAAGAATACCAGTTGTAGCTTGTAGACTTTAGTTTAAAGGCTTAACATATTTTTCACCTCTATTATTTCCTTCAAAGTAGACTTAATGTTGTAAAAATTACCCACAACTTCCTGTTTTTTATGGCTGCACCATTCTATCAAATGAAAATATCCTAGATGTCTTGTGCATCATTTTGTACAAATTGCCAAATTTCAACCCAACGTATTTGATATATATGGAGACTTGGAAACTATTTTAAACTCCTTTAGAATTTAAAATGAAGTTTGTTTGAGTCAATGGAGTTAGTTAGTGGAGGTAGTGAGTGAGTACTTCTTACATACTACTTACTTATTAACTACCTACTCATTTATTAGCTGCTTACTTACTATGTATTCAGTACTAATTCCACACTTACGTATTAACTACTTCTTACCACTTACTACTTAACTTAATTTATTTTACATACTACTTATTTACTACTTACTTACAGTAGTAAGTACTATTCACTTGTGCATAAAGAGCAGCATATTTGCTTTTCTTCCCCATTTTCTTCCCCACTTCCTATTCCACATTAATTTTTTGACCTATAGTGGTACAAATCCCTGGGGAAATTTGGTTTTAACTTTTTAAAAACTCCTTAAAAACTCCAGCCTTGAAATGGAATACTGGATGGTCTTTCCAAAAAGTACAATATAAGCCTTTCAATACCCATATCAGCTGAAACAAGGGTTTATCTGCAAGTGAGCGTGTATGAGACGCAGACAAGGAGACAAAGGGGACACTGGTGTGGCCGATGGGCTGCTTGGGTTAGTTTGGATGGCAGCAGCAGGGTTTTTCTTGATGCTGAACTAAGAGGACAGGAGGAGGCCCGGCCAATGACGCTCATCACATCTGAAGCCCCCATCTGTACTGGTGTCTCCCCACCAGTCAACTAGCCAACACACACATGCACACCAACACACATGGCTCTAATCTCTTCTGACAGTGCTCACATTCAGTTAGGCCCCACAGTGCTTGTGCATGTCACTGACCATGAACAAAACATACACTCCTCTACAGGAGACACACCACAGGACATGGGGCGTGGACACCCGAGAAATACCACAAGACAGGGGTGTGGGGAGTGTGTTCAAGGGAAGGAGAACAGATGCCTGCGGGTCATGTCATATCTCTGACATTAGGGCAAAGTCAATGGCAGCCGAGCCAATGGAAACAAAGAGATGCCAGTTTGCAAGCAGCCGATCTGGGTGCTGCATGAGGCCAAAACATCATATTATCCTGTAATGCTGGTTTTCTTTTCAATATTTGGTGGCAATTAGTTTTTTTCAAATACAAATAATGAAAATTACTTGAACTTCTTGAACTCTTTCTGAATCCCTAAGGGTGGAGCCAAAAACGTTTTTTCCCAAAGTATCATTCCCCGAGGCTCAGGAAGAGGTAAAAGATGACAACGCAAATGTGAAACCATGTATCTTGTGATTACTGAAAATATGATCTAGCCATAAGCTATTTAATTAGTTAATTATTCCAGCTGACTTTCCATGTTCAAAGTAGTCTTGAATAATCACTGACAAAAGGTTCTACATATTGTATTATAATGTATTTGTCCTTCACATTTATCAGTGAGCACTCAAGAAAGTTGAACCAACTAACTGACACATTCTCTAAAGCCTCTTTTACACATAGTTCCCAGTAAATTACTGGGATAACCATTCAGGTACCGCTAGTGATTTTCACTGTTCACACATGCAGCTACATTCAGGAACATTTATGTCTTAGGCCTTATCATACATGCCATGGCAATGCCACAATAGATGGGGCAAGGGACAGTCCAATAGGTAGCGGTAATGAAACATTTATGGATGCCAACCACCAAGAGAAGACGTTGGAGCAAGGCTGGATTTACATGTACAAAGATGTCCATGTTTTCAGGAATATGGCAGGCTGTTTTTGTCCAGTGTCGATGTTCTTGTACTGTATTTAACAAGTTTGCGAGACAAATCATCAAGTACTGGTAAGGCAACCGTAAACAAGTCACGATTCAAACACGCCCTCAGTGGAGTCTTGTGATTGGTTCGCTTGTCCCACCTTAAAGCATCTTTTGTTAGATGGATGTAACCTTTTATGTGCTTGTCCCTGCAATGTTACTGCTTTCATTCACCACACATCTGTACCAGCATTTTCCCTGAAATGTTACAAGGTCTTAAGGTGGAAAATTGGTGGTACAGATTTCCCTGAATATTGATCCCCATTCCCATTCATGCATGACCCCATGCAGGAAATGTTCCTGAACATTCCATGGAAAGACTGCATGTGTGAAAGGGGCTTAAAAGTGTATTCAACATAAAGTGAAACTTAGTGGAGCCTCAAATGTGTAGTCAATCATAGAGATGAAAAGATGAGATTTGTTCTGAACAAGACAAGGTGAGGTAAGGATATATCCGCTCAAACTGAAAATGTTTCAAGCAGGGAGAAAGTCAAATATAGCAAATTAAAAGGAAAAAACAGTTATTATCCTCACCAAGTAACTGAAATATGAGAATGGAGAGCAAGCTGATAGTTCTGCAGTTAACCTGACCTGGATGTCTTCACTGTATGGATGTTAAGCCGCAGAGACAAAAGAGCCTGGTGGAAAATAAGTTACAGTTCGTATTTTTGTAAGCTTTATTCTGCATTCAGCGTGACCATAATTTTCAGATTGGTAAGTGGCATTTGATACATCCAACTAGGTACTTAAGTGTCTGAAAACTAAATATGGATGCCATATTCATGGTAGCCAAACTTAATTGTTCAAGGTAATTATAAATTCATATTTATCAGATATAGTCATATTTGTTTATAGTGTCAATATGTTCATTTGCTGTTTGGGGTCCGTAGACATGGCCCAGAAAAGAGCCAGACAAAACACATAAATTCAGTTCTTATTCTATCCAAGTACAGCTTAAGGTACCAAAGATAACTGCACATCATGGTTTCCATGAGACAGTGAGACAAAATAAAACTGAACTCTGGTTCCCATCTTCCCACATATTTATTCAGCTATTTCACCTTATGTCTGGTATGTTCATAATTATTTGCAAGCTATACAATGCAGCTCTAGATACATTTCTCATTTAGTGTGTGTGTCTCTCTTCTTGTTCAAAAGTTCAGAAAATTGACATTTTAAAACTGAACGAAAAGGAAATCATTTTTATCCTGTTTAGAAAAAATATTGACATACACACACACTCCCCTGGGGTTGTTTCTCATATTTTTAGCTACTGTCAAAAATTATTACTTTAGATTTCTGTTTTGTGTTTTGGGTAGATGAGCTTCCAGTGTGGGTCCCTGGAGAAAAAGTTTGAATCCCAATGCGCCAGCTCTTTGGCTGCTGGCTGCTTAGCGAATGGAAACACAGTCAGACATTCCCACTAGAGAAACTGTGCTGTTTACAGACTGTTTTAAAGCAATTCTAGTTTTGCTAAGCGGTACACAGTGGAGTGTAGCTGGAAAGACAAGGAAAGAGGAAGACAGAGGATGACTGAAACAAAAGTCGCAAGTTGGATGTTGAACCAAAAGCATCTTGTAGATGGCGTATATCCTTGAATCTATTAATTTCAGTTCTTGTACATAAATGAAAAACTGGATTTTCTTTTGGTGTTTTAGAATATGACACATACCTTAACTTACTGTTATAAGTTTAAGTTTATACAACCACATCACACCTTCTTCAAATGTTCAAAAAGTTTGGTTAGTTATCATGGAGATGATCTGCTGACATGTTAGGTCAGTAGTTGTTACGATTTTATCCATAGTTGACTTCAAAGTTAAGAATCAAAGTTAATTCTTGACATTGTCTATAGTTTAACAAAGAAATTCCATTTCAAGCTTTTTCCAGTGCTTTCAATCGTACCACTTAGTCTTCATCAGTGGAACTAAGAGACTTTGTATTAGGGTTAGATAAACTGCCCATGAGCTGTGTATTGCTAGTTAACACAGACGTGGAGGTGCAGATTCTGGTACCAAGAATGTGACAATTTAGGAAGCTAACACTTGAAAAAAAGATTAATCTCCATGACAACTGAGCAAATTCCAGCCTTGAATTGGAATTGTTCTGTTGAACTATTTTCAAGGTTAAGAATGATCTTAAATACCTTTTTATAGTTAGGAAAGATGATATTCCTAGTTGATGGAAATGACTATTTGTAACAGTGATTTGTAATGGTTTTGGAAAGCACAGACAAATTATGTTGTCCTGCCAATTACATAAGGGATAATCAATGAGTAGGTGTGCTTTAAACAGTTTTAAGGCAGGACGTGGAGGCGACGAACCACCCGACACGAAGTGCCTTAAACCATTTAATGCTCTGTGATTATCCCACATATACTATGGTCATTTGCCAATAATATAAAATAAAGGCATTTGAGAGTTTTTGGTGAAAGTCTTCTCAAAATTGAAAGGAATAATTCTACTCCCGTTTACAACCAAGTCAGTTAGTCACATTATAAATTACAACGGGGTGAGGTAAGCAAAGGTTATGGCTCAATGACCGTAACTCATTACCAAGTATTAAAATTAACCTTCATTTTAGGTCAAAACTGTTTCGCAGTATGTTTGCTATGATGGTTGTTGTGTTCAAAAGGATTGCACCATGTCATGACCCAGTGTGCAGACATAGGCCTCACAGGTTATCATTTATTGGTTTGTTAATTCATCAATTTCATTGGTTAATTTTCATTTCAATTAAACTAGAGCAGATAACAAATAGTCTATTTTAACAATTTAGAACTGGAGAACTGGTGATTGACGATGGGCAATGGTGCTTGTGGAGGTATGGCAAGACAATATCTGGCTCCATGTCTTCCTGTCCAATACGGATGGGACCCAGTATGATCTGAGGCTGGTCTCACATCAGAAGCCTGGCACTGATATAATCTGGTGACTTTCCAGTCCCACATCCGCGGTAATTCACCCTCTTCAGCTCCCGGGTGTACCACACTTGAGTGACATTAAGTTGTAAGTCCAGGATGCGTTTTGGATGAAGATAGAAGGCTTTGTCTGGACACTTGGAGACGTAGCTATTAAAACTTTGAATAGGACACAAGGGATTCACAGGCATGACAAATATAAAACCTCTCAGGTTTTCCTTGTACAAGGCAGTAAGATCTTTATGGTTTTTGGTCATGGATTATGCGCAAGGCTGAGATATTCGACACCATCCTCATCATGCAGCAGAAAAGAGCATGATTTTGTCAGCGCCCAGTTCCCTTCTCAACCCCTTCGTGCAAAGCAAAGCTGGATGTCCAACCATATCTTTCCCACCAGGCCAGTAGGTGTATCAGGGGACAGTACAGCTGAATTTCTAATAATTTCCAGGTCAGACTCGGTTGTATGAGGATAATGGACACTGGTGTCATTGTTGCTTTTACAGCATTGCTTGATTTGAACTCTGTATCACTTATTATATTGAAATGTGATGTATGGCAGTTGATACCAGCTCTAATGCTCATTAAACTTGCCACACTGTACTCACCACCAGCCTTAGTGGACTGAACCAAGGCATAAAGTTCACGTAAGGTGTCATTAAGCATAACCGCAGAGTATGTCTCCAAATCAGTGCTATTTTGATTTTGGTAGAGAAAAGTATACTAACTGGCCATTTGTTTCCTTTTTTATATTAATTTCTTCCTTCTCTTCCTCTATCATTTTAAGCTCTTCAGGTGTCAATTCTTTGTTTCTCACTTAGTTTCTTTCTTTTCTTCACCAGTTCTTTTTCCTCTGGAAAATTACAAAGAATTCCGAATTGTTGTATTCTCCAAATAGATAGAAGATGAAAGAAATAGTCATTAGCCATTAGTTTACCAAGTTGATAACTCCATTTTCTCTCTTTAATATTGCTATGGTTACAGGTTGGGTAGCAGATGAATTCAGAACGGTGATTAAACTTGAGCCAAACTACATATGCAATATATGGATTTAACACGCACCTGCTGGCCAATCAGAAAAGGGTATTCACCCAGACTATGGTCTAATGCCAATTATTGCTGATAGGGGCATCAGATTAGGAAACGCTCCTCCGTGTCGTTCTGGAGTGCGTGGTTAAATTTGGTAGTTTAATTTGGAGGAATGTAAACCCCAGTCTCAGTTGTCAGCATCGTACCACCAAAACTCTGCATAAAGTGCATATTGATCATAAGCCAGAAATGCAAACAGTGATAGTAGTGACAAATGAAAAGTGGCATCAGAGAAGAAATTTGCAAAATTTAGAAATGTTTTAATACTTTTTATTTGCTGTGTAACTGGGTCACCATTGGCGTCCATTATAACTTCTGCAAATCAAGCTAGCTGACTACCACTGCTATCCTCAACAGGAGAGCAAACATCCCATAGCTACATTTCAAACCTACCAGGTAGTCGCTTTACATTTTCATTAGGCTTTAGTTCATAGAGTCAGTTTTAGACTCCTTAATAGCACTACTTAAAAACTGAAAAGCGACGGCGCTAACGGTCAGAGGAGAAACTTTTCCAGTGGCTACTGCTGTGGCTTGGTTACTCTTATGACTCAATGCACACACACACACACACACACACACACACACACACACACACACACACACACACAGACACACACACTAACAGATTGGGCATGATTGACAGCTCTGACCTGAATGTGCACATGGCTCCTTTCCCTCAAGCTACAAGCAAACACACACACACACACACACACACAATGATACACATATATTTTTGCATGCATGCGCTCATATGCTCACTGACAAAACTATTCACTTTTCCATCTGTGTATGTACTGTATACATATGCATGTATGTCCATATTTATTTATGTGTGTATGTATGCATCTATGTATCTATTCATGTCTATGTATTTATTTTAATTTGTCTTTTTGTGTTTCTCTCTGTAGCTATAGCAACTGTGCCTGCAGCGATGTAAAAAAGGACAAGCATGAACATCATGACTTTCACCCATGATGATAAATTTGTTCTGTGTCATAAGCCATAATACATACAAGCATATATCTTCTCATTATAAGGATTTTGAACTTGTTAATGGCCCAAATTGCTCTTACTAACCCAACATTTATCAATATCATAAAATCTTTATACATTATGAAAAGTGAAAGTTGTAAAACACAATAACATGTACATGTCTTACCAAATGTCAAATGCCAAATGTGTGAGTTTATACTGTATGTTCTCAGCTCCTGGCAGTCATTCAGATAGATTTAACAAAGTTGTTGACACAGCCTGTGCAGTAAAGTTAGTACAGCCTATAGACTTAATTTCACCTCTTTTATATCAATTTCAACATTAAAAACACCCTTTCTAACTTGCAGCTTGACCACAGCATGAACTACTGTCATGCTGCTGTTAACTGGTTATATTTTCACTGGATTGAGCATGTTAGATGTTCTGAAATGTAGAATATCTCCAGAATGATCCTTTAGTCATACTGTATGTGGCCAAACTGAGTTGGCTGAGTGAGGGTTGTTGTGCAGTCGGAGCATTGTTTTCTCTCAGATCTTCACTAAAATGAGCCATGGGCAAGTCAAAGTGAGTGTTAACAAGAGGGATACCAGCCCCTTACAGCACTGAGCCTCAACTCGCCCGCTGGAGCCAACAGTGGGCGAATATTCATTCCTGCTCTCCTAATCATTTTTGACTTCAGTGTGGTGGATCCGAGGGGTTGTTCTTATGACCTGCAGGGCTTCAGAGGAAGTACAGTGGCTTGTTTGGATTCATGTGAGCTGAAATGATGTGGAGGTATGATTTTTTTTTTTTTTTTTTTTTTTAAATATGTGTTGCTTTCAATGGAGAGAATATCTGCTCGTCCTCGATGACTTTATTAAACTTCAGTTTCAAGATTTTGAGGAAAATGCATTGGTTTAAATTAGCATTTTATATGTTTAGGGTGATTTGAAGGGGAACAGTAAACACTGACTTCATGCATTCCTCTTATTTTAGGCAAAAAACAGAAAATTACTGCCTCATTATCCTGAAATCACATTTTAATTTGAATGAATTGACTTAGGCATAAAAATATTACATACCATGTTGCGAGTGTGTCATGCAAAGTAGTGATAAAGTGTAATAAAGCAGACATGCCCTATTTCTAACTTTTTAAAAACAGTGCAGTGTAGCATTGCAAGCACACACAGACACACACATACACAGAGACACACACACACACACATACACACACACACACACAGATAGCAAAGGCGGAGCAGAGAGTAGCAAAGCAGAAAGCGAGAGGAGGGCTCACCATCTTCTCCGTTAAGCCTGGCTGACTAATTCTTGCTGCTAATTTGCGTTTGGTTAATTAACTAATTACTGAGGATGTCTGAGGGCGAGGCTGTCTGTCAGCCTGTATCAGTAATTATTTTCATCGTTTTAATTAGACTCACACACTCCTAGACTCAATTTCTCCACTCCCACCACACACACAGATATACACCCGCACACATTCAGGCATCCAGCACTTTGTGAGCAGCCTGACAAACAATATGGTCGTCCTCTAACTTATATCTATATCTGGTCGGCTGATGTTTATGATAAAAGGTTCAAGATAATCTGCATTTAAAATCAGTGTGATAAATTATAGAGAAGGAGGATGATATTTTACTGATTTGCTGATGAGATATTATCATCATCTTAGGAAAATACCGCAGGGACATCCCATTGGATCGGAAGGGACAGTTAAGGTGGAAGAGACTGAAAGTATCGCCTCCCTGTGTGGTGGAGAGTTTTATTTGAGGTTCAGGATGGTTAACCATGCTTTAAGAGGACACTCACCCATCAAAAATAAACTGTAAAGTCAAGAGTGCCAAGTCCTCCTACCTAACACAAAATAACAAGAATGCCTCATGCTGTATGAACACTGTCTGATCTGCAACCTGTGTGGTTGTGGTCTGGTAAAGTTTAGGCAAAACAAACACTACTTGATTAAAGGGAGGTAAAGAAAATCCGATATTGAGTGTTTCCCGGAGACAGGACAAACCACAGTCTCCGGAGTTGAAGTCACATCCACCATCCATCCTCAGCTCCAAACAGTGAAGATACACTACATGTGGTGCGCTGCGAGGAGAGGTTCGATGTTAATTTTGTAAACCGCTTCTAAAATCCTCGTGGGATATAATCAGGAACAGGTTTACTGCCAAGTAGGTTTGCTCATGCAAAGAATTTGCTATAGTGTTGTGGTGCATAACAATCGAAATATACAAGGTATGAAATACAAGTACTACAAGTCAAGTAATCCTAAATAATAGAAATTTACAATAAAAATATGTTAAATATGTTCTAAGCTGTTAAATTGAAGAGAAAGGTGTCATATATAGTATTGACTCTGGACTGATGAGTAAAATATTAGAAGGGGTCAACAGTTGAAAAATGTCTACTTCATGAAAATGAAAGCTGTGATCTCCATAGTGATTTTGCAAAAACACTGACAAAAAAAATGATGCAGTTGTGGAAGATTGTTGCAAACTCTGAATTCTGAAAAGTTTTTTGTTTTTTTTGGACGCCTGCCTCCAAGATTACAGACAAATATGAAGTGCTGCTTGGCTCAAAGTCACACACACTGATCTAGAAAGTAGTAGGTTGCTTATTTACACAATGCTTGCGAACTAGCAAGCTTGCTATGCTTGGGAGTGTCGACACGTCCACAACAACAACAAGCAAATCAGCGGTGGTGGAGGTGGAGATGATGTCGCCCGGCAGGTCTTTGCCCTGAGACTTTTTGAAGCAGCATATTATGTTACACTCCCTCCTGCCTTTGCTACTACAACACATTACATCAACAGAGCAGGAAGATGTACACATGTAGGTCATTTTAAGTTTGAACAAATGTGTTGTTTTTTTTTCTGATGAAGACGGTCTGTTCTCAAAGGCTTTTTACACCCTGATAAGAATCATATCATGGGGAAAACTGAGGCGCACAGTGTTGTTGTGTAATTGAAATAATCAGTGGAACAGAAAAATAAAAACAGGGCTCGCAGTTTAAGCTCATGCGCAGGTACAACGTGATGGTATGAGGGCTTGAAAATTCATCATACAGTAGGTAGATTACACATTATGAGATAATGTGACTGGTGGAAACTCAAATCCTCAAAAAGGAAAACGGCGCATTCTTTTATTTATTTTTTTAAAGCTATACATTTTTCTCATTGCTTTGCTGTTGAAATAGTGATTCGCGAGTGAGTTGTTATTGTTGTTTGGACGCTTCATGCCCCGAATAAGATGCCTCATCAGCTTTCTGTCAGGTCAGGCCATGGCAGAGAGAGAGAGAGAGAGAGAGAGAGAGAGAGAGAGAGAGAGAGAGAGAGAGAGAGAGAGAGAGAGAGAGAGAGAGTTGTAAATAGTGAGCAGATCTCTGGCAAAGCGGCCGCACAGCAGATTTCATCCCAAGAAGCCAACTTTAGTAAACAGGCAGAACTAATGAGGACACTGAACACACACACACATACACACACACACATACACACACATATAGAGACAAGCAGACATCCACACCCACATACACACACACACACAACTCAGTGTCTGAGCATTTGGAGGCCCCGGGGCCCTGGGGCCAGAGCAGCCCAGATACCTGATGGGAGCAGGGACATCAAAGCTGCAGGATTAGAGAGAGGAGAGAGGAGAGAGCGCCGCAGGGAGGAAATGCTAACTTATTATCCGCTTCCCAGCTAATCCTGTTATCTACAGAATATAGCTGTGTTTAACCCCCCTACACACCTCCCTCTGACAACACACACACATACGGTGTACACACACAGAATTCAGTGTTCGGGGGGTTCAACAGCCTCCCAGAGCACCCCCTGGTTTCACGTTGAACCCCCAAAAAACCATCTGGTTGTGTATCTTAGTTTAAAATAATGTAGATGTTGAACCTTCCACTGCATGCTCAAGCCCAAGTCTTTCTTTTAGCTCAGAGCTCATGGTTAACCTAATAACTTGTTCCAAAACTGGTCCTAGAGTCCACGTCGGTTACCGTGGGCTTTCAGGTGATGTAACGTACCCTCTGGCAGACATATTGGAGGTCCGCAAATCAGGGTCGCCTCAGGCCCGGTGAGGCACCAAAGCTGAATATGATTTAGTCCCCCCACCCCACCCCGATCCCTTTTCATTTGTGCATCTACATTCACAGACCAGATTCAATACAGAAGCAGACTTTAAACTACAGTTTATATAAGTAACAAAGAGGCTGTGTTTTGTTAAGAAGTCACTATTCAATATGATTTCTACTAAAAGAGCGTTAACATGAAGGTATATATCTACCTGTAGAGAGTTTTCATGTTACATTCCTTCTGCTGGTTATTCTCAGTTCATATGACATCATGGTGATCACTATGACTCACTCATCTGTTGTGTGTTTGGTTGTATTTTTACTGTATGATACCTACTGGTAGAATCAGGTTCAGAGTTGCCGGTAAGCAGTAACTGCATGTTCCCACTAACACCAGCTGGTTTGTTAGGTTAGCTTTCTTGCTACTTGGATCAACTGATAATGTGTCTTAAAGTGAACTTTATCGTGTTAAAAATGCTTTGTCGTGAAGCCTGAACTGTAGTTTTTTCACAGATACTACATTTCATAAGATGATGTAGATCATTTGCTTTTACTGTCCTACACAAGAATGACATTTACAAATTTGAAGATAAAAATTCACTTTTTACACATTGAATCCAAGTGAAATGTCTTTTCAATGTGGTTTTAGATCTAAACATCCCAATTTCAGCCACACTAGTGACATGGCTGCAAACAGAAAATCACTGGGTTAGAATTTTACCCAGTTTGGGTCACTATAACACCAATACAATACCGGGCTAATGTTACCCTGAAAGCCTCTCAAGACAAAAAGTTTTTTAGTCTTGTCTTAACATTAAAACCATACAACAAGTTTTAGTGTTATTTTTTATTTTACTGTTGGGTTATTTACCCAAACTAAAGCTTGGTATAATCTACTCTGCTCTTTTTAAACACACATCACAGTTTGTTATTGACTGTTAATGACTTGTGTTAATGTCTTTTGAATGTCATATGCACATCATTTTGAAAGAAACTTGAGAAAGAATTTTGTGACAGTTTGACAGCTTGTTGTGTGTAACAACAGTGTCAAAATAACAGATTGCTAAAGTTAAGCCAGTGTTGTATGGGTGCTGTACTGACCCAAACTGGGTAAAATGTAATCCCAGTGCTTTTTAATGGCAATGCTGGTCAGCTGGTTGGTTGTTTTTGGTCCACATTAAAATATCTTTCCAACTATTGGATGGATTGCCATGAAATTTATACAGACCCCAGAGGATGAATCCTACTGACTTGATCTCCTCACTTTCCCTCTAACGCCACCATGAGGTTGACGTTTGTGATTCTGAGTAAAATCTCTCAATAACTATGGATCACATGCATATAATTTGGTGAATTCATGGTCTCTCTGAATTTCAGGGATGACTTTGCTGCTGACTCTTGTGCCATTATCAGGATAAAATTTCAATTTGTCCAATATTTTGGTTCATCTGTCTGTTTTTTGGAGTTTTTTGACACCAAAACATATAAGTTGCACAAAAGCATGAAACATATAGAACATACTAAAACTGTGTCAGACCTAAAGACACTGTTTGCCACGGATACAAAGATCAAGCTTCCTTCATGTGCTGATATTCATATTAGCTCTTCTGTTTCCATCAATTTTAAAGTTTTAAACATGACTTATTGAACATTTAACTGCCTCTTCTCTGTTTAATGATGAAATTTCCTGAAACCTAATGTACCTGTCTGTTAAATTCACATAGATACTTTGTACCGCAGCAACAAAAGGAAGATGAGAATTTACTATTTTGTATGAAGCTGATATTTCCAATAATTTATTGGACAATATATTGATTATTAGTCAGAAGTAGTTGTTCAGTTCTTATTAATTCCCAAACAAAAATGTTAGCACTAGTTGCAGACTCTCCATCCCCAAAGCATCATAAATCTCTAGAGTCACTTACAATCATATTTAACAAAAATGTTGTATAACAGGCAACAAAGTTATTATATTTATGTCAGTATGTAGGCAGCACCTCCTTATTAATCTCCAGCAAAATGTGGCATGACAGATTATTATTATTAAAGTTTTGATTATGTATAAATCTGGCCCTCATGTAAACTATGATGAGATAAAAAAAATATACCAAAACAACAACAACTTGTTTTAGTTCCACAACACTAAATGTATGAAGGCAAAAGGATGCTGTTGAATGGTCCTGCACAGTAATTTACAACAGGTACAAGAGTTTACTTCTAGCCATAATTAGCTCATTGTCCTTTCTGACCGTAACACCTGTAAAATAAAGAGAGAAAGAAAAATAGAGGGGGGGAGGGAAGTTGAAAGAGAAAATTCCTTGCAGATAATGTTTATGTGAACAGAAGTAGTAAAAGAATATGGTGTGCTAATACATGTAGATGAAGTGAAATTGTCATTAGGCTAATCAGCACTAAACTAATTGGGAGTCATGGACCCTCCTATCTGCTAATTCTAACCCTAAACCCCAGCCCATATCTGCAAGCAAATGGAGGAAGAGAGAGAGAGAGGAAGAAAAGTGGAGGGGAAGAGTAGAAAATGAGAGTGAGGTAAAGAGAGGAAGAGAGAGATGAAGCCTAATTAAGAGTGCTGGGATTTATGCAAATGAGACGGTGCTGATATGGTAATCAGAGCCTGCAGGGCCGTAACAGGCTGTGTGCTGTGTGCTGTGCTGTGTGTGTGTGTGTGTATCTAAGAGGCTGACAGCTGGCTGTGAGGAAGGTCAGAGCCAATCAGGCTCTTACTCTAATGCACACTGCCCTCTGGCCACCCTACCATCTCTCTCTCTCTCTCTCTCTGCCTCTCTCTCTCCCTCTGTCTCTCATGTGCTCGCTCTCTCTCCTTCTTGGTGTCTCTGTGCCCCTCGCTGTTATCCTAACCCTTTCCACTCGTTCTCACTCCCTCGCTCTCTCTTTCTCTTCTTTACATTTCACTGCTTGTCTGTCATGTTGCATCTTGACACTGCACACAAACTCAAACCTACACACAATAATTGTTTCCACACGTTTACTGACAATTGGACTTTAATGCAGATTTATCACTTTCAAACCATCATATCTCATATCATAGGTTCAGATTCATTCAAGTCTGCCTTAATACAATACTGAGTAGAAAATTATTAGTCACTGTAATCATTCCTACCCTTGATACTGGTCATGATGTGATTCCTTCCTAACACGACTATACTGTAAGAAATGAGGGACAATATTCATAATTCATAGATCTGTGTAAAAATGCACTCTGAAGTTCAGTTGAAGCTAAAACAAAAGTCTCTTCAAAAGTCTCAGTGAGATAACTAGAGTGGTTATCCTCCAAATTTAGCTTTTTTAATTCAAAATTCTCTTTTTTTTCCCCCTATACCGGCCTATCACTTTTTTTTTTTTTTTTAAATCTACTTTTAACAAATGAGATCTACTCTATTTAGTTCAGCCCCACAGTCTTATCATATAATATGCTGTAGAAGTAACAATATTATGTTCATTCATGATACCTTCGCTGTCTCACTTGAGCAACAAGCTAACATTACTGTAAGACTGTTTCTTTGTTTTACAAAGGCAGCATTACCTTCATTCACAATCTTTTATGTTTTATTATAGGTTTAGGTATTATATGTTTTTGTGGTGTCAAATCCAAAATGTTTCCATGTTACTTCTCAAACCTTTTGGTGTCATGAATATGCTCAGCAGGGTTTCATAGTTTTCTTCATTTCATTTCGTGATAGCATTATTATGTCCATGTACATCCAATGTGAACAACATAGTTTACTGTGAAATTTCTTACTGTACAGTTGGGCCCATCCAAAAAGGTCACTCTGCACTCAGCTGGATATTCTCCCTTACAAACAAGCAAAAGTGAAATACTACAGCTACAATAAACTTAAGTCATACAATTTGGTGGTGGGAAGAGTTAACACTGTAATGTAAAATAAAGCAGTGATAGTTTGCATTTAGGAAACCATTTCCGACTATAAATAACAATCCCCTGCCTAGCCAATTAAAAACAACCACCATATCTGCATTGTATGACCAGCCAATCAATTATATTACAATGTTGAACTTAGATAGAAACATTAGGTGCCTAACTCGTTGAAGCAATGTGCAAAACATCACCATCATTCAATTAGTATGGACATAGGAAAGTGGTTTGGAACAGCACCCACATTGACAATAAGTCATGGCAGTGACAAACAAGCTCAAGGTAATGATTCGGCTAATATTAGCTCAGTTACTACTGTACCTGATCCTAACACACAGACAAGCTGCAGGTAACGCAGTGAGTACACTGATGCTGTCGGGGCTAAGTGGCTGATGGAGACTGACAGCGGCTGGGCTTATGCAATTTAGCCTTGTGAAGTACCCTTCTCGTCTCTTTGGAACTAAAAAGAGGTCATCATGGTATCAGAATTGAGAACAGCTTGACTATTCCATCATGCAGGATGTTGCTTTCTGTTACCTTTGTAGAAAATTTCTTCTCAGTCCAAATGTGATCCAGCTTTCACTAGGAAAGACTTCACTGACTAGAAACACGCAGAGGAGGCCAACAAGGGACTTAACAGACATGGACTTCCAACATTTGGCCTGTGACAGTCAGTGGAAAGAAAGAGAGTAGCGTATAGAGGAAGGGAAACAAATCTCAATACTAGTTAAGGCAGTACAGTATTATCATCTAGTATTATTGATGACTTTATGTGGTAAATTAGATGCATTTGGTGATATGTCAGAAGCAGGTTCTTTCTACCCTTATTTGACTTCAACATAAGGAAAGACCCCAGTTGGCCCAAATTGTTTAGTCGATTCCCCGAAATGCAACATACACAAGTCATGAGATGCAAAATTAGCTTATTTGCATAATGTGAAATGTTGTGACCAAAGAAATTGTGAAAGAAACTGGGGATTCATGGTTCACGATCAAAGTAGATCCTACTACAAAAAAAAAGTCTCTCATAGTTATTTGTTTTGTCGACAAAGAGAATGTTGAAATAAGCGAACAGCTACTTGTGACGGCCACCACAGGCTCAGGTGATGCACAATCTATTACCAGCATTATTTTGTGTAAATTATGGGTATGAGGGATGACTGAACCTGATGTGGAGTGAAGAGTTTCAGTTTTACTGCTATTTAACTGGAGGAAATTTGTGGTCATCCAGTCCTTTATTTCCTTAAGACAGGTGTTGAGGCATGACATGGCTACAGAAGGGTTTGGGGTTATGATGTACAGCTGGGTATCCTCAGCACAGCAATGAAAAAACATTAAAAAATACCTGAGGTGGATTTGTGATAATGGGCTATACAAATACAATTGATTTGACTTGACATCCCATGTGTGCTGATGACACATCCAAGGTGAAACAGGCAGAGAGTAAATAGGATAGGGCCAAGAACTGATAGTTTCACAACACCAAAGGTGACAGGGAGCAATGTAGACCTGCATCCTCCCATTGAGACATACTCAGTCTTACTGGGAAGGTAGGCCTGAAACCACTTATTGCAGAGTCTGAGAGTCCAATGGTGGTGTGGAGGGGGCTCTAAGAGGATAGTGTCAAATGCAGCGCTCCCAGACAGAGTATCAATGAGGAGGTTGTGTATCTCAGATGTGAATGTGTAAAGAGAACTGGATGCAGTGTTGGAGGTGGGGCCATGATCATCCCTATTAATGTTGCTCAATGGCACATTAAGTTAAAAATCCATGGAACATGCTCAGTAGAGACTGAGGGCTGTGACGCTCAAAAAGGGTATCCCAGTAGAGCAGGTAGGAAACACTTCACACTGAATGAAGTCCATGAATCCCAGTAGAGAAGATAAGTAGTACTTTACTTTGATTAATCCAAAGTTTGCCAGTTCAATAGAACGTATTCCAACTCAGAGCGATCAAAACACACGGACAGAAGGCGGAAAAGTATAAAAAGCTCAAGTAAATGCTCATGTGATTAACATGGGTTAACCACGCAAGAAGTTCACACTCTTTGTTTATTTAGCAAAGATGAACAGCAGACAGTATGTGCCAGCATTATCTCGTAATGTAGAATACCCTCTCTCCCACAACACAAGAACCAAAACAAACCTTGTACTTTTGGTTGCTATGGTGAGGCTTTTGAGCATGATCTCACTTGAAGATTGTGAAATGAATGGAAAGAAGTTCTGTTGAGAATATTCTCCAGCTGTTATAGTGGTGAGTTCATAAATCCACTTACGCACCTTGGGGAAATGTCTTTCCTGCATTGTGCACTGTGCTTTTTAAGAGTGGTTATGTTTGCACTTACTTAACTATGACTATGTTTCTGGATGAGTGAAGGTGGTGCCCAATGTATAGATTTATTCGTTATATAGAATTGCCTCTTGCAGTACTGTTTTAAATGCAAAACATTTAATGGATTTCCACCTATGCATCTTAGTTTACAAACTCTGGTTTTATAGATGAAGCAACACATGTATGGGTGCATGTGTTCCTGCGTGCATAAATGACGATTTTATACACTTAATAAAAGCTTTGTGAGATGAACAAAATGCCCCCTTGTCAAAGTTGAGTGTCCATCCGTTCCTTGTGCTCTGGCGCCAACCCTGTCAGTCTATATTATATAACAACCAACTGGTCAACATTTTGGGAAATACGCTTCTTGCAAGAGTTAGATGGGAAGACTCTCATGTCTGTGCATTAAGTACAGAGCTATTGTCAGGAAGCATTAGCTTAGCTTAGTACATATAACGGCTGGAAGGAAGTGGAAACCGCCAGCTTCACTAATTCATGATTTGAACTCCCCATAAAACAACAAATTGTTGTTTTTATCTGTCTTAAAATGGATTAAACAAACAAGATCCAACGTCTTAGTGAGCTAAGTAGGTGCTGGTAGGCTACATACTTAACACAGACATGAAAGCAGTGTCAGTCTACTCATCTAACGCTTGCCAAGAGAACAAATAAGCATTATTCTGCCAACAGCAGTTGGTTACAATTTAACATTTTGTTGCTAGAAACAACTAATCTGACAGTTAGTCTACACTTTGGTGAATGCTGTTTCCTTTTTAATGTACTAATTCATTTTTAAAATAACATTGCTCTGACTGATGGTTGATGGTATCTTTTTCTGATCTCTAATGCCCATCATTGAATTTGTTGTTCAATACTGTTTCCACAGTTTCACAATTGCTTCCAGTAAAAAACCTCAAAGGCGATCCACTGTCTTCAACCTTGATTGGAAGTGTGTTTATATCCCTGCATAGCAGCTGTGCACCTACACGCACAGTGAGGGCAGAGGAAGCGCATTTCCAAGAATGTGGGACTATTCCTTTAAAAGGTCAGTCTTCATATTCTCCATAAAGTTTGATGACTCTTTCATCTGCTACTGTAACAGGTAAGTCAGTTAACCTCTTAAAGGACTTTGTGTCACCTGTTACTTTAAAGCAGCGCCCTCTTGCATCAGTCAGTATTTTCATGTGTCACTGTAGGATGTCTGGACCTCACAAGTGGAATGAAACACAGCTTCTCCATAATTGTTAAATGCACGCATATGTGCACGAACATGAATACACACACACACACACACACACACACACACACACACACAGATCCTAGGGCCATGTGGCCATATCAACACATCTGAATGTAATCCAGTTAACAGAGTATCCCAAATGACTAAATTAATCAGAGAAATACTATCTGGCTCATCTCTCAGCACTGCTTTGATGTGTGCACACACACAAAAACACACACACACACATACACATTTAGAGGAGGAACATGTGTGGAACATTGGTCTAGCTGAGAAATTACTTTACCTTCTCTGATAATAAGGCCTCAAACCCATGGAGGGGCCTGTGAGATACTATCATTGTACTGACACCCTCAGGCGTGCACACACACACACACACACACATACACACACATTTACGCACACACACCTCTGTTGTATACTTCTGAGTGAGAGAGATCAAAAAGATGAATTGATTTACAACTGCAGATAGAGTAAAAAAGAACAATCTCTACTGTTTCATGTCCAAGGCTTCACCAGTGAAATGATTCTTAATTGATGATTTTGCGTTGCAGATACAGTGGAGGTTATTGTAGTGTTAACAGAGCTCTGACTGCCTTATCATCTTGTCTCCAGATGTTACAGCTGCCAACAGCAGAACAAAGGTGTCTCGACTCCGCTGTGCAGTTTCTTTTTTTTTCTTTTTCTTTTTTTTACTGCTGGAGAAGCTGAAATATTATGTTGCAAAATGTGAAAATTCAAGCCTTTTATTAATAAGAGTTAGTGATAGTTTAGTTCAATAAGAGAAGATATATTGTTTGATGAATCTGAGATGCGAAAGGGTTCATCAACATGTGTGGTGGAGCTGGAAGGTAGAGTTACAGACTGTTGATTCCACTTCCTCCAAAATATCTTAACTGCTACTAAAAGAGCTCTCAAATTTAGCAGTGTGCTCCTTTAACATTGTCAGACTCATGACAGGCAGTTTTAAAAAAGGATCAACAATGATGCAAAAGAACCTAATTTTTTTTTAATTCCACGCATTCTTATTCTTTTGTCAAAACCTGCCACCTATGTTACCCACAATTCAACTCGACACGATTCATTAAATTGTATAGGTCCAGTTGTTTTAGGCAGTGTTCAGACTGATATTAGCTCAGCGCAGAGAGCTGTGGCAAAACAACGCAGGGTCGTTCCCAGAAAAAAAGTTGAACCTGGTTCAACTTTTGCTGCAACGGAATGTCAATCCGACAAGCTGCCGCGTTGGCTGTGCGCATTCATAAAAGTGCACATTCCTGGTGATTACTTTGTAATACCAACACCTTCTTTCTGCTGTTTATCTCGCGATCGTCACAACAAAAGATAAAATAGTTTGGAAAATGGAAAATCACGTCTGAGTATTACAAACCGCTGTGTGGTGTTTTGGCGCCTGATAATCCTTCATTTCATTGTCTCGCCGGTACCTTAAACAACACACCCCTACCGCCGCAGCCCCTTGAATTATTTTATACGCATTGTTGTTTTCAGTCAAGTGACATCACTTGAGGCAATTTATCAGACTTTGTGTCTCTGGAGCCACAAAAAGGGTTCACTGCTCCACCTTTACTCCAGGCTCGCTTCCAAAAAATACCAACATTGCAGCAACCATCAATCTTTGGTTTACAAGTTTAGTTGCCAACTCACCACTTTCTCTTATTGTTTTCTGGAGAGGCAATGAATACACTTCACTTAGACAGATGAACTGTAATTTCCAGAGAACTTTATATAATACATAATTGACAAGTTCAGTCAGCTCTTTCTGTCAATTGTTTTAACGAATGTACCACTTTTTAGTCTTTGCTTCTGATTTTCAAACTGCAAAAACATTGTGTCTATTGTAATTTCTCATAAACTATGCACCAAAATCAATTTCTGAATATATCTGAAGCAAGATATAGACTTTGCAACTTTAAAATCTGGCTTATCATAATAGCATCTTCCAGGAGTTCCCAGAGATGCCAAGTCAGATCATTATCTTGTTGTTATCTTTCCCATAGTTTTTTTTTTTCAACACATGTGGTCCAACACATTTTCTACTGATCTCAATCAATTTGATGTAAAAAAAAAAAAAAAAAAGAAAGAAAGAAAAAGAAAAAAAACAACAACCTACAGTTGGTTTATACAGTAGTGTGGTTTGTGAGGCTGGTGTAGCAGGTCACACATTGACTTAATAATAAAAAATAAAATAATGATAACAATAATAAATCTGCCAAAGGCATCAATCACTCAATCACCAGTCAAATTAAAAAACATGGATTTCTTGATCTCTGCTACATAATTTAAGCAGCTTTTCTTTTGCAATTGAATAGATGAATGGGACGTAAATTAAACTTGTAATTACATGAGAGAGGTTCAGTGTCACTTGTCTTTATGATGTGTGAAATAATCTGATTACCGTTTGTTTTATAGCAGAAATTTCAACTTGACATGACTTGATTGTTGTTTCACTTGTGTTTCCCACCCTGCCAGTAAACATTTCTGGTTGGTCCGCTGATGCGTTATGACTGGTGTAACTGTATGTGTAGCTATATTAGCATGTAGCCATGATCCAACATCTCCGGACCATTTTGGGTTTTATACGTTGATTAAAAAGGAGCATGTTAGCAGAACCAGGTGGCTTTGAGCTAAACCGGAGCTCACGAGCCGAAACCTCCATTAAAATAATGAAAGCAATAAAAGCAACAACAACAACAATAATAAAACCTTTGGAAAACATTTCATAAACCATCAGCAGCCAATTAGAGGAGCCGGCACAGGCTGTGCTGTGCTGTGCTGTGCTTTGTGTGTGTGTGTGTGTGTGCGCTTTGTGTGTGTGTTGGGTATTAGAGCGTTACAGCGCCCAGCCCGGCTGTGCCCTGCAGGCCCGACCTTCTAATCATTATCTGTCTGTCTTATTACGCTCCAAACCGGGCCACTCTTAAATAAAATATGCAAAGGTTTCTTAAATGATGACCCGAGGCTGCGCGCGCCGCCGCTGCTCTACATGCTGTTAATCTGAGAAATGCAAATTCCCTTCATCTCGCACTCGCCTTTATTAACTTTTTTGAATTTAAAATTCCACGAACAATGAGTTCTGTCAGCTTCTGAAATGATATTTTCTCTCCTCTTTTTATGTGCGCACGGAAGCGAGTTTAGAGCATGAAATTACCAGGGGAAATATGAGCGGTTTCATCTCTCCCGCACAATTTAATTGGCTGCTTTGCAATTATTAGTTTTTGCTGCTAAAGTTTTTTTTTTTTTTTTTTACTTTACTGTTACTGTTTCCTTAAAGTGGCAGCTCACAACAGTGTTTTATTTTTCCATTTATCTGTGTGTATGTGTGCCTGCAATTCCACCGCCAACCGCCAGCTGCTCTGATTGGATGGCTGATTCCATGTGATTTGATATTCAGATTTCAAATCCGGAGCTGTGTGAGGGGAGATTCAGAGTAGAATAAAGACAGACAGATAAATACAGGCTACAGTGTTCTCCTGTCTTTTCATACATTCAACTTAAATACACTTTGGTGTTCTTGACCTCCAGATTTCACACACAAGAGGATGTCTAATTCTCAACTTTTTCATCATGCACCTCTTTTTTTTCCTTCATGCTCTGTGTCCATATTTTCCTCTTTCACCTTAACATTATTCGCCCTGCTTCTATCCCTCTGTCATTCACCTTTCCTCCTTTTCTCCCTCCCTCACAGGATCAAACACGGCTACAGGCGAGTGTGAACTTCTGATTTCACCTCTTCAGACTGTCAAAGCAACGTCCTGATGTGTTCATTGCTGCATTTTTCATTTAAAATTAAAAAATCTTGCAAAAAAAATGTGTTTACAAACTTTGTTTATGTTTGAATTCCCATGTAAATGATCTAAGTAATGGTGGATTGATGGGTCAACCAGTCAATGTTGGTTTCTTTTGACCATTACTGCCATCTTTCTCTGACCAGAACCAAACACAACAACCCTTAGACGTGCATTTACTGTGACATATCACTTTATAAAATGAGTATGGATAATGTGTTAGCCTAGCAAACTTTTGCATGATCCCACACACAGCAGACACAAAGCAATGAAAACATTTAAGTGGAGTCAACTGATGAATGTCAAAATATTGTATTGACGTGCTTTTAGCTCTGCTTTGGTCTCCACCATCTCCTGAAGGAAATATCTGGCTCTTTAGCTGCTAAATGTTACACCAAATAGTTGCTAAGTTTATCTGCTGTTTGGTGCTAAACAGGTAGCATACGGGTGGCTTATCAGAGCCTTTTCACTGAAAACATCTGAAAACACATGCTGCTGCTGAAAATGAAATTGATGAGTGAGAGTAATAATTCATTTCATCAGTTGTTGACATAAAAATTAAACATTAGTGCAGCTTTTAATTCATAGCATAGGGAGATAAAAAAATAATGTCATTTGCAATGGTTTTGTGAGGCAAATAATGTCCTCCTGATCAGACCAGAAAACACTCATATGGTTTGTTTTGGAAGATTCGAGTTTAGAGGACATGGTCAAAAGTCGCTTGGCAGAATAGAAAAGTATCATCAAATATCATCGCTTTTAAACATCTTGCTTCTAGAACACATGGCTTTTTATGTCAAAGAACACATCATTTGCATAATTTTATACAAAAATGTCAAAACGTGTTTAAAATGCTCCTGAGAGCTTTAAATAAACATCTTTAATGACAGAACCAACCTCTGCTCCATCATTATTATTTTTTTTATCTTAATTGTTTTCATATAGACAAAATGGCAGATAAAGATTTTAACTATTATAATTTTGCCCTCAAAGATACTTCCCTGTTCCTCTTGTCTCGCCCTATCTTCTCCCCCCCTCCATCCCCTCCTCTGGTCTCTTCCCTCCTGCTTGGCGGCAGAGAGTAATGGATGAGGTTATGAGTGTGTGGAAGCTTCAATTGCTTCGGAGGAATAATGACTCTGAACTAATGTTGATTAGAAAGAAAGACGACACAAACATAACGAGGGCTCGCGCCTCATTCCCCTTAATCACCCTCCTTATTTACCTCTCTGCCAGAGAGCTCAATCTTACCTCAGCTTAAAGCAAGGCGCAGGGAAGTGATCAGGAACGCAAAACCAAGGGCAGTGTACTAAATGAAAGGTATTATATGTAGAATTATTAAGCAGGAAGATATAATGGTTAAAATAACCATGGTTTGTTAAATCCACACTTTCCATATTTAAACTGTAAAGTGCCAGCTGTCTGTTTCATTCAGTTAAGTGCATATTTCACACCTGTGGTGCTGTGAGAAGTATTTTCACAAAATTAAGACCTTTGCACATTTCCAATAACCACTGTTGATTATGTGTTTTTGAGGCTTAATTCCTTTCACCATCTTCATTCACCATATTAAAGCTTGAGCTGTGTTGCAACACCTTCTTAGAGAAAGGACGCTGATTGTCTCCCCGCTCATCATCTTGATTGCTTGACAATTATACCAACATTTAAAGTCCAATTGAACATTTAATCATCCTTCTTTGCAGGCAAAAATAATGTCAACATTTTTAAATGTATTGTTAATAGTTTTGTATGATTACAATGAAGAAAAAAGGTCTTTTGCAAAATATATAATAATCTGTATGGGGTAACATCAGTAACCTGTTAACTAAAGTCAAAGTAAACAAACTGCCGTCCACATGTCATGGAGAGACAGTGTGTCGCTAACAAGGATTTTGAGGAGCAACAAACAAACCAGCATCTAACAGGTCTTGAGTGACATTTTCAGGTATGTTTACATGCTTTTTAATGTGTTGCAGCTGAGCAGCTAGTTAGCTATCTAGCTGCTAACTGATATTAGCTGTGCACTTTTCCCTGGCGAATGTTGGTTCGGCGGTTTGTTCAACAAGCTAAGATGCAGGACAAGACGTGTGTTCATGTTTATTAATTAGATAAGAAGGAGACTTTAACAGGAAAGCTAATGTGGGTTGTTGTTCAGAGACTGTTGTGTAGCAGGATGCGATCAGGCTCAGTGTGACCGTCTGCTCTGCCTGTGATTGAACACCATGTTATTACTCAAAATTTGAATAGCTGTATTGAAATCAGAACAAATTTTAATTAAAACAATGTAAAACTAGGAAAACCATAAAATCAAAGAATGTAAAATATAAATTTCTCCATTATGGCTTCTGACTTTTTTTTCCTCAAAAGAGAACATAAGACAAGTGAGTTAAAATTGTTGAAAACATTTGGGAAATATACTTATTCCTTTCCTTTCTGAGTTAAATGAGAAGATCAATACAACTCATTTCTGACCCATTTTTAAAGATCTACAGTATGCCTTTAGGAATGGGCTTGGGGCACAAACAGGGTGAGGAAGTCAGAAAGTTGAGAGGCAGACTGCTGTGCCGTTGGTTTTGTGCATTTCATGGGATTTGTTTTATAATGAGAACGAAACAGAAAAAGCCTTACCCTTTAATGTCATTCCCAGCAATAACTGCCAAGAAAACCTGAAATCTACATTAGAATCTAAAAACGTTGAGTCAAACGGATAGTTGACTTGTTTGATTTCAATGTTCTAAATTTGAATCTCAACTTTTTGCAGAGTTGAAATAATAATAATAAAAAAAACACTTCAACCTGATGAGTAAAGAGGAAGATGATGAAAACTGCTTTTAAACAAACTCCGAACTTTAACTCGGAGCACCAAACAGTTCAATCTCATTCCATGTTCCCAAACGACATGTACACAAAGCCCACACCTCCTCTGCACACAGTTGTAATTTCACACTGTGAACATTGTTTCATTTTCACCGTACCACCCCGCACCCCCACAATTACAGCATTTCTCCACTCTCATCAAACTCTTCCTATTGTCCTTAGCGCACAACCGCTGTACTTCAAAGTACTTTTTACCACCACCACCCTCCTCCTTCCCCACAATCCATTTTGTTTTGCTGTCGGTGTTCAGAAGAGAAAAAAAAAAAAAAAAAAAAACTTTCTGGCTGCTTTCAGACATGCAGAAGATGCTGACGCTAATTCATGGCAGAGCCGTGCTCGCTGTTTTGTTTTCACGTACAGTAGATGAGCGGTGTACACAAGTGTGGAAACAAATGTGATTTAAACAGATTCATTCGACATTTTGGAAGTCTTTAGAGCATAATGTACAGTGTTACAACAACTGCAATGTTGCCGCCATGGAAACAAATTAACGTGTGCGTTCGTGTGATGGATTGTTGTGATGCTGGGTGGAGGAGCAATTGATTAGGCCCGCCGGATCATTGCCATTGCGGTGCATTGTGGGTGATGGAAAGGAGGTGTTGGGGTGCATAGTGACACCTGCACACACATGCGAACAGACATTTACACACAAACGCTACAAACACACACACGCACAGATTTATCTATCCTGCGATATTGTTGGTATTGAATAATTCAATGATTTTATCAGCCCCAACCACAACAAATGACTTAATTATGCTAATCTGAACCAAAAACTCACAGAGAGATGTGTGTGTGAGCGTGTGTGTGTGTGTGTGCGTGTCAGCAGGATTGACAGGAGCCTACGGGCTTCAGCTCCGAAACGCTGATCTGGAATTTCACATCCTTATCCCAAAAGCCTTAGGACACACACACATTCATGTGCACGAACTTGTTCTCTCTCTCTCTTTCTCACACTCACACACACACACACTGCCCAAAAAGCCACCGGGCGATTAGCACTACCCTACCTACAGTCTTTTGATTTGCATACCAAGTCAGATGGAATTCATATCAGTGTGCAGCAAGTGTGACACACACTCACATGTACACACACTCATATATAGTATGCACATGCAAAAGCACACTTGCACACAGTGAGTATAAAAAGTGAACACAAAGCAGTTGCAAGTGCGTCACTGGCTCCTCAGTGAGGTTATAATTCAGCGTGATGGACTGTCTGTGTCTGCGGTGTATCACCGTAGGGCAACACACACACACACACACACACACACCCACACACACCTGTCGTCTCAACACACTGACAACATGACAACGAACACCAGCCTGCTCCACACTGATGGAAGAAAATGATATTTTATTTTCATTTTAATAGCGTTATTTTATTCTAAGGCTGTATGTAAGATTGTGAGTTAAGTTCAGTTAATGTTTGCTTTTAGAAACTAATTCCAGCTTAAATTCCAAGACAGGGTGACCCACCAGCCTATTAAATACCTGGGAAACTGTTTGTTTGTGTGTCTCAAAATCTTGCTCACAAATTCATACGTAATCTGTTAGAAAGGCCACAAGCCAAGCAACAAGTCTAGTTAATGGATCCAAATATTATTAGAGAGGATTTTTTTCTTCTTCTAGAGATTTTTGTAGCACTGTAATGCAAAGAAGTTGGTCTCCTCTCTGACATCTGGAGCAGGCATTTCTCCTCCTTCCTCCTCTCTATCCTCTTCTGTCTCCTGTTTTTCCAGATGAGCAGTCCTGAAAGGCAGCGAGTCTATTCATGCAGGCCGGGTCATTCATGTGAGTCCAGGAGTGAAAGTCTCCAAAGTTCACCACACTGAATCAAGGAGATCATTGACGTGAAAATTCTTATTTTCTTATAAACTATTGTAACTCGAATGAAAAAAACAAGCACATTTATCCCATGTATCCATGTTTATTAGCATGTTAATGACTTTTTTTTCCTAACTTGATTGTGCAGCTTTTAGAGATATTGTATGCACTTTCAGTTGGTTTGAGCATTGTACACACAGTCTGGTCTCTCATACTTGATATGTGGGCTAATTTTCATTTTTTATTTTTAAAGAGAAAATCAGTGTAATTATCTAATGTGCACAAATACCATATGGAGCTCCAACACTGGTTTAACCATTTAATATTTTTTAATCTTACTTAAAAGGAACATCAACGCCTTTATCATCAGCCCAATGGCCTTTTCTCATCACTTTCCTTCGCTTTCTGTTACTAGAATCATTCTCTGAGCCGTCAATATCACAAGAGGACTTCATTTAATATAATCTAGTGTGTCTTGCAACAAGAAGGAATATCCAGGTGTGTGGGGGTTATGAACCAAACCAATCTGCTCCAATAAAAATCAAATCCAGTTATTTTTTTTAGGTGAAAATAATCAGTAAAAATGAAAACGAATAACCTTGAACATGCAGAGATTTAGTCATTAGGGTTTTGGCTTTTTTTTTCTTCTATCTCCTGCCAATAAGTTGCACTATTGCCATAAAATAAATAAATAAAACTACTTATTTATATTGTTCTCCTGTCAAACATCCTTTGTGCCTTCAGACCAGGCACCAATATACACCAACAGTCCATCAGCACAGCCCAGACAGAAACACTATATTTGATGGAGGCCATGAACGGTTTTATGGAAAACAGCTGTATTGAATCTGTTCCAGCTCTTTTCTTCCACCTCATGAATGAAATTTCCCATGCTGCACCGCTCCGGGCTCTGGCACATCTAGGAGGTAGAGCGCTCTCTCTTTCTCTCTTTGTCTCTTTCTTTAATGCCTTCACACACCTTATTGCCGTTCGTCAATTACTGACACACATTTTGGCAACAAACACGCCATTAATTGAAACATTTAATTAGCATTAAAACCAGCAGTAATTAACACCTTTTCTCCTGCGCTCTCTGAGCCGGGCTCAAATTCTATTAAGGATTTAAGCCGCGGCTCACTATTTCGCTGCTCTACGCTGACTTTTTGTAGCATCCCGTAGATGTGTGTGTGTGGGTGTGTGTGTGTGTGTGCGCACACTAAGGGCCTCAGGTAAGGAGCCTCCGTGAGGAGTCGAGCACCAAGGCCAGGCCTGCTGGGTGCCCAGGGGAGAAGAAGAAGAAAGGCGGTAGAGGAGGGAGGCGAAGACGAACAGAAAGAGAAAAAAAAAAAAAAAAAAAGGAGGGAGGAGGTCAAGATGGAAGGGGAGGGGAGCGCTTGAAAAAAAAAAAAAGAGAGAAATAAGGTGGGAGGCAAAGGATAGATGAGAGGACATGAATGCGGGAGGGAGGAGAGGAGGAACGACAGATGGATTAAAAGAGGACTGTGAGCGTGTGAAGAAGAAGAAGACGAAGAAGAAGAGGAGGAGGAGGTGGTGGTGGAGTTGTGGGTTGGGGGGTGGAGGGGGCGTGTGAAAAGACAGTGAGAAAGGAATAATGGTGAAGCAGAGCGACTGTTTGAACACACACACACACACACACACCGTGAGGATTAACCAACATTCTCATGTGTGTGTGGCAGTGTGTTTTACATACAGTACGTGTTTGCACATACTTAGTATACTCTGTGTGTGTGTGTGTGTGTGTGTGTGTGAGGCCTACTTGGAGCCGAAGCAGGGGCCTGGATTAGTTGCGTTTGCCAGGGCTGGGGGGCAGGATTAGCAGGCCGGGCTGCTGTCTGACGCCGCTCTGCCACCACTAATGGCATTATTAATAGGCAGCTAAAAAATTCATTAAAAAATCCATTAAAAATAAATGTGTTTTACATAAGACTTTGCCCCAGGTAGAAGGGAGGGGGAGGCACGGGGTGAGATGGGTGCAGGAGGGAGAGAAAAAGGGGGGGGGAAAAAAGACGAAATGGGCGATTGTTAGCTTTGAGGTCAGCTGAATATCACAGTTCAGATTGTGGAGAGAAAAGCGGCGAGGAGTAAACACACAAACACTCGTCTGACTGGAACAATGTTGGATGTGGGATAATGAGGCTAAACCAACAAGACCGACACCTCCGCTCAGAGAAATGTCTACAGAGCTGACGTCAAATGTCTACAAGCCTCAAAGTGCCTGTTAAACATGTGTCTGCAGCAGATGCTCCACACTGTCAGTCTGCCTGTCAGAAGCTCACATGACAGGTTTTTTTTTAAAGTGAAAGACTAAAATGTTCTTCAATCCACTGACAATGAAAATAAAGCAAACCTGGGACAGTCTGGGAATCTGGATGGTGCACACTTTGTTATTTCAGAGAAACAATTCACAAGACTTTAATAAAGAATGCATGTCTGCTTTTGCATCTGTGTATTGCTGGATTATTTTCGGAGCGTGTAAACTTATTGATCATTTGTACTTGTGCACGAGCCATCTACATCTAAATTTACTGCAATCAAATTATAAGCACACAGTGAGATAATAAATAATTGTTCAATAAACTTTAAAGCACTTTATAATTTGCTGTATTCAGTTCTTCATCTGATTTTCACGAAGCAAAAATGTAAAACTCATCGTTTTTTGAGAGAATCCTGGAAAAGTTCACTGGATGCTCACAACGGACATGTTTGTAGAAACAATTTATTACTAAAAGTATTTTCCTGGGTACACTTTAAGAAGCTTTATACAATAAAAATCACATCATAGTTTTGCAGTAAACTTTCTGAACACATCTCTGTACTCCACAGTAGAACCTATAGAAAAAGCAGACATCATAGCTGCACGTTACATATTGTGCTACTGACTTATTTCAATACAAATAACCATCTAATAACATGTTTATTTATTAATTTTGCATTTAATTTACATTTTGAAAGTCACCAGTGACACCAGGCAGAATAAGTTAAAATTTTCTGTATTTAGCCAAAACCAAAAAAAACCTAAACTTAAGCGCATACAGGGAGATAATCGCTGCATGTAATGGACTGAAAAAAATGTTACCAGTGAACACAATTAACACAGTAATACACAACATAAGCAAAACCATTTGGTGTTGTCACAATTAAAGACTTAAATGAACCTCCTACTGTAGAGAAACCAGTTTTTTTAAATGAAAGGATTTATTTGAGAACTTATTTATTTGAGAACTGTATGTACGTCATCTTAAAACTAATGACAGTATAGAAATTGAGTTTGAAAATTTACTCTTGAACTTCTGAAAAGTTGAGAAAACAATCTCACCGCAAGGTCCGTTTAATCCCATCATGCAGTCTTCCTCAGTAGATGGAGTTTGTCCGCTTGTCATAGAATTGAACTTTTGCACCAACTTCACGAGAAGTCCTTAAAACGCTCCGATTCTTTTTGTTTTATCAACCAGTTGTATCAATGGCCGACATGAAGGTTTGTGATATAAATGTATTTTATGTAACTAATATATTGTATGTTTAATACCATTTCCGTTTTATTAAATTATTAATATGCTCATATATAACTTTTCATGTCTATGTATGTTCAATATGAAACAATATAAAGACACTGAGTCAACGTTGACTGAACTGAGACGGGACCATCTTTACCATGAATGTTTAAGAAGTACTGAAACTGGGCTAAAGTCCATGTGATCCAACTGCATCCATTGGCACATCAAGCTTTCTTTCACACACTTCATTGCCCCAAAAATAATATGTGTGTATCAAAGTATTTAAACTGATTAGCCTCTTCAAATAAGTGAAATGGTTTGGGATTGTTATCTGTGAGAGAGGGGAAAATTGTGATGAGGAGGAGGAGGTTAAAGGTGAGGCGGTTCTGCTTTGTATATGCCTCGGGGACATTTAACCGAATCAGATGAACAACAATGGCTGCTTCTAAACACACACACACACACACACACACACACACACACATATATATAAAAGAGTGGGCGAAGGGGCCTCACAAAGGGCCCAGAGGCTCGCTGTAGCCTGAGGGACTCATATATAGGAAGAGTCGGGGGGGGGGGGGGGTTTCTGGTAATTGTTTGCATGCTATCAACACACACACACACACACACACACTCTGAAGACATGCAAATAGACACACAAACATACACATCCTCTGCAATAATGGAATTTGAATGAACAGGCAATAAAAGGTTTCACAGCAATCACACAGATTCATTTTCATCAGGTCGCTCTGCCCCTCAGCCTGCCGCACGCGCAGACAGACGCTCATCACAAACCGCTTTCCCATCACATGTGCTCAACGCTGTCACCACATCACGGCTGCCAGGCCCCAAAAAAAAATAAAGTGTCTTTTTGACTAATGTGTGTTGCTTTTTTTTGGGGGGGGGGGGGGTTGGAGGAGTTGTTTGATTTCCTCATTGATGGTGATTTTACATTTCAGCAGCTTAGCTCTGCTTTATGAAACATCAGGTGATGTAGAAGCCAGCGACGATTTCAGCTGTCAATCATCATGAGAGTGCTTTAAAGTCACGTTCGCACATCCCAACATGGTATCAGGTGTGTAGGCAACAAACGTAATTGATCGGCTCGACCTGGGATCCACACCTGGGGTGAATCAGGTGAAGTCACTACATGGTCACATGATGATTGTCATCTTTTTGGGATCATCAGTTCAGTTTTTCTTGTCCCCATGACAGCAAAAATGACATCAAATCTGAGATATGAGGCACCTGCAAGATCATACTTTGCAACATTGTCACTTTGTAAATGCTTTTTCCCCAAAAACGTGTCATTTTCTGGCGCCCAGCCTTGATAACCATTTTAATTCACAGGCTAAAAATTGCATTTTTGTATTACGATTCATCTAATTCACAAAGTCTCTGATTAGCTTTAAATATTTCAGGATGATAGCTATCTGAAAATGAATAGAGTATCTATTGTGAAAATGTATATTGCAAGTATATGAGTCCATTTATCAGAATACTGAAGGTGTCTAGCTCGTTACGAAACAGTAATCTAACTAATCAGGGAAATCTGAGAAGATTTTTCTCCATTAGCCAGATTATGATTGCAATCAGCCTCAGTTGTCTCAGGCTACATTAGCCAGAGGATAATTGACAGCTGTCACCACAGTTGGAAAAACACTAAGAAAATCAGAGTTTTGTAAGCAGGATTAAGTCAACTTCCTGTACCAGAGCCGGAAAAATAGCAATATAAAAATATGACGTGTGTGCATGAGACAGATGTAGGTATACAACTTGTTGAAATTACAGGTGTAAGCATTAAATCACCATGACTACAGCTTGTGTGTCACCTGAAAATGACTTTGACAGGAGAGCTACGTCAGCTAAAAAGTTGTGCTGAATAATGAAGTCAAAATCTAAATAACAATTCAGACTAATCAGCATCATTATGTGAAATCAGAAACCAAATATATCTGATGTTAGTTGAGAAGTGCCTGAAGCTGGATTTTTACTGATCCATTATGGTGTAAATGCAAAGATTTTTTTTTTTTTTTTCTGCTTTGGGGTAGAATTGAACTCGGCCTCCTCCTGCATCATCCTCCATCATCAAGTGCTGTGTCGGGTAGGTATGAGGTGATTAAGAATATGTCAGCAAAGGGAATCTGAATCGGAGCCGGAAAAAAAAAAAAAAAGTAAAATGCAACTTACCGAATTTGGGCGAGGAAGGGCAGAAAGCGAAAAGCAGGAAAGAGCACCTCCCGCTGCGTAGAGAAAAAGACAGCAAAAAAAGTCAGCAACATTCACACTCAAAGCAAACATCAAACATCATCAAACACACAGAATGAGACACTTTGATCTCCCTGGCTCCACAGGAAGCCAGCATCTTTAGAAAATCCTCCAAATGTAAATTAATTTACTACAGAAAAAGAGTTCCCGAGGCATTAGTGTGTGTGTGTGTGTGTGTGTGTGTGCAACTCAACAGCAGACATCAGAGGGTTAAAACCCAAACTCTGCAGCTCAGCCCACTGAGACAGTTCAGCCCTGGTGAGTAAATCTTAACTCTGAGCCATGCATGTAGGTCCCCCCACCAACAGCCAAACTAACACGCATGACAGAATTTTACATTACTCCTGAGTCGATTACCCAACACACGGGGTATCTGTTTGTGTTAGCGTCTCAGCTCATCATTACCGGCATCATGAAAACGTTTTTTTTTTTTCTTCTTCTTCTTCTTCTTCTTCTTCTCCACCCCTCGGCGGGTTTTCGTTTCCAGCAGAGGCCCTTTTTAAAGCATTGAATGTTGGATGAGAAGTTAGGATGTGTAAGCAAACAGCAGACTTTTAGCTGACACTTCAGTTCCACTCTGGTGTTGTATATGTGTATTAATGCTTGGAGGATTTGTCAGCCTGTATGTTGTGTCAGTCCTCGAAGCATGAAACATAAATGAATATTGTTTGATTGCACACCGAGCACTATGAGCACACTTTTTCACATTTATTTCAAGGAAGAAATATCATTGTATTGAAATATTGTGAAACCCTTCTTCAATTCATTCTCTCTCTTTACACTGAACTCAGTAAACACTCCATATTTTCCTTGCAGTTACAAACTTTTATTGCTTTCTTGTTCTTAAATATAATGTTGCTAAGCTACCACTGCCTACACACTTATGCAGTATAAAGTATTTCTACCTTGTTACTCAGCTGTTATCTGGTGTTCAGATAAAAGAGTCAGCTGGGGAGCTTGTGTCTCTTTTACTTCCTGGTTCCACCCAAGGAAACTATAGAAGAAGGAAAGGTTGTTACAGCACTGTGTAGTTTGTGAACACACATTGGTGACACGCTTGAAAACTCTCGGTGTAGTTGTAGGGTAGTGGTGAACCATGGGTGTATTATATAAATTGGATTTGGCGCCACCGCTCAGCCTTGCACACAGTTTTCCCCCAGTGGTCACTCGTAGTATTGCAGCGAATAATCTCCCCACAGCTTCAATAATTTGTTTGCATGCAAGTTACGCTAATGTTATGCTACATGAATATGTGTATGCATGTGTGTGACTGAGGTTAGTAGCAGATAACATTAGGAAGAAAGCTAACTAAACTCTGAGCCCATTAGCTAACGTTATGTAACGTAATCTACAGCTGATATAGCAACCAGGTGGACAGCAGGGCACCAGACAAATGGTTTTACAGCTCAAGTGTTGATATAATCATGGCAGAGATTGTTTCAGTCATAATTAGGATGCATTGTTTTCTGATGAGCACATTTGTTTTTCAAAGTTTCTGATAGCCATGAAATGAAATGTATGCATTTATTGTTATATAGCTAAGGGTTAGTTTTTAAGCCCACCAATGCAAAATTAATAATCAAACAAGGTTTGTAAATGTCTCATTTGAATATGTGATATTCCCATAACAATAGCTATTATTAGTCCTGTCAATCATCATAAAGCAGCCTCTAAATAGAAATATAAGGAAGAGAGAATGAATGAATATTTATTTATCATAAACATCAATATTTTCAAGCAACACTTGCAACTTTTTTTCAATTTGCTATGGTGAGTATTGTGATTTGACTCACCATGCGCCCTGTAAAGTATACCTATAACCATCTTTGGATACTGTTTGGAGACCAACAGCAAATAAACAAATATGCACATCTGGAAACATCAGTCAGTATTCTCTGAAGTGTGTTCTTTCATTAGGTAGAGTACTACGACTACTGTTTGTTTCCATAGCCTCTGGAACCACTGAAGTCTCCCACTTCTGGAAGCTGACCAATCAGAACAGAGACAGGAGCTAAAACAGCCTGTTACATACAGAGGCTGAACTGAGGGGCTACATAAAGAGCCATTATAAGATAAATAAGGAGTTTTCTGAACTGTAAATCATGCAAAGATATTCCAGTAGAGCTCCAGAACATGAACACAGATCTAGAAATGTGCATGATACATCCACTTTAAGAGCTACTACATCATTGCTTGCACAAAACAATTACATCATGACCAAAAAAAAAAAAAAAAAAAAAAAGAGGCGAAAAGGTGTAAAAGAAAAAGAGGCAGCAGATCAGAGCGGTGTTACCGACAACAACATCACTCCACATCACATCACCTGTAGCAGGATTCCAACTGAGGAGCGCTCACCATGCTGTCTAAACATCTGCCCTTCAGGTCACGGTCAGACATGAGCTGTTTCCTCTGCTGACTGACATGCTTGTCTTTACCCTGTCAGTGTAGAATAGCTGGAATATGTGAGAGCAGGAGTCTGTCTCTCTCTCTCTCTCGCTCTCTCTCTCTCTCCTATACCTCTCCTTCACACCGAGAGACACACCGTGGCCCCTCGGTCCCTCCAACCTGCCTCGAGGTCCTATAATCTTTTTACAATGTGTTGAAACAGAGCAATAAATCTGTTAGCTTACAATCTAATTTCCCTGGCCTTTTCCAGAAATCCTCATAAACTTTTGGCGCCCCCATTAACGGCCCTATTGAATCAGAGCGCTTAATCTGCTTCCAGGTGAGGGGTCAGAAAATGAATGCTTTGAGATCCATCACGCTGACGGGTGCAGAGAAAACTGGGCGAGGGAGAGCGCCGGGGAAAAGGGCAGCGTCTCTTCCTCATAGGTCAATAGCAGCCAAGAGAGTCAGTCATTCACTTTTTCCCTCAGCGCCGCTCTCATTTTCCATTTAATATGGACATCCAATTAATGTGAGCACGTCTGGGGCGGCCCGGATCCCTATGAATTATGGCCCATCATCCTCCCAGTTATGGCTTGACGAGAGAGGAGAGGAGAGGAGAGGAGAGGAGAGGAGAGGAGAGGAGAGGAGAGGAGAGGAGAGGATGAAAGAGAGGAGAAACAAGGGGAGGAGAGAAAAGGAAATAAAAAGGAAGGAAAAGGGGAGGTGATGAGAAGAAGCTGTATAAGGAAGACAAAGTAAAAAGGAGATGAAGGAGAAGAGAAACAGGTAGAAGAAAGGAAAGAAAAAGAGAAGAATGGGAAGAGGAGAAATGGAAAGGTGAGAAGAGGAAAAGGAAAGGAAGCTAGTCAGGAGCAAGACGAAGGTGAGGAGAGAATAGAAGATTAGCAGGGAAGGAAGGAAGGGGAAACAAGAGAAAGAGAGGAAAGGAGAGAAAAGTAAAGAAAACAAGGAAAGGTGAAGAGGAATGAGGAGAATAGAGGAAACGAAAAGTAAGGACGAGAGTAGGGAAAGGGAGAAACAAGGACAAGAAATGAAAAGTAATTTTAAAAGGAAAGGAAACAAGAAGAGGAATGAGGAAAGGAAATGAGAAGACAGGAGAAGTGAAGAGGAAAAGGAAAAGAAACAAGGAGAGAAGAGGAATGGTGGAGGGAAGAAAAGGAAATGGAGAGAAGTGAATGAAGGAGAGGAGAGAAGAAGAAAATCGAAAAAGGAACAAATTGGGTTTGGTGAGAGGGCAAAGGAGGAAATGAGGAAGAAGGAGGAGAAGAGGAAGGAGGAATGAGGAAAGCAAAGTAAACGAGTGGAGGAAAGGAAGAAACAAGTAGAAGGAAGGAAAGGAAATGAGAAGAAAGGGTTGAGGAAAAATGGAGCGATGAAAAGAGGAAGAGGAAAGGAAAGTTAAAGAGGAATGAGGTGAGGATAGAAAAGAAGAAAAGGAAACAGGATGAGAAGGAATGAGAATTAGAGAAACGAGGAGAAGAGAGGAGAAAAAGGGAAGGAAAGGGAAAGGAAACAAGGAAATAAAAGAAAAGAAAAGGAGGGGAGGATGGAGGAAACAAGACGAGAAGAAAGGAAGTAACTTGAAAAGAAAAGGAAAACAAGGAGAGGACAAGAGGAGTAAGGAGAGTAAAGGAAAGGAAACAAGGGGAGAAGACGTGGAATGAGGGGATAAAAGAAAGGAAATGTGAGGGGATGTAAGATGGAAAACAGGTAAAGTAGGAGAGAAGAGGAGAAACAAGGGGAGGAGAGGAACAGTGCGATCAAGACAGAAAAGGGAAGGAGAAACAATTTGGAACAATGAAGAGCGATGAGGAAAAGAAAGAAAATTTAGGAAAGCAGAAGAGAGGAAAGGAGAGGATGAAGAAGAGTAAAAAACAATGAGCGGAGAGAAGATGAAATGAAAAGAAAGGAAAGGAGGAGGCGAGAAACAAGAGGAAAATAGAAGATGATAAAGAGAGAAAAAAGAAAAGGATAGAAGGAGAGGAAAGTAAATGAGGAGGAACAAGAAGAAGAGAGGAAAGAGAGGAGGTGAGGAGAGGGGAGGAGAGGAGAGCCTTGTGAGAATTAGAGATAATTGATTGGATGTTGGGGCACCAATGGCTGCCTCTGATTGGCTGCTAGGAGGAAGCCGCTCGCTGCCAGATTAGATTCCAAAGTGGAGCGACAGACACCTGTGTGTGTGTGTGTGTGTGTGTGTGTGTGTGTGTCCAAACAGCATTACACCAGGACCTGTGATATTAAACCTGGACAGCAGCACCTTATTGTCGCAACAGGGATTTGTCATTGTACCTCATTATCCAATTAACACCATGTGGGCCCGCGGCCAAACATACACACACACACACACACACTGGACCTTCCTTGGTGTGTCTATGTGTGTGTTAATATGTGGTTTTCAACAAAGTTAAAATAGAAAATGTTGGAGGAAACTTTTAGCTTTGCTTGCAGCTGCCAAATACATAAAATGTTCTCTCTTCTTTTTTGAAGTCATGAGACAGAAACACGACTTGTGATCATTAGAAGGACTTTTAATTATTTTAAAGCTGGTTTGTTGTTATTAGGTGTAGTGTGCAGACCCTGAAAAGCAAACCGACTTGAGAGAAGTGAGGGAATCAAAGAATGAAGTCACGTATCCGACAAATAAGAGGCATTTTATGTGCTCATCACCTTCACATAAAGAGGAAGAGCCATAGACCTCTGCTGTTGTCCAAAAACAGCAGTCACAATACACACCATTACACTGGGTCACATGTTCCTTGTGAAGAGGTCAGGTACAGTAGTTTGTTTAGAAACGGCTCCAAAGACTAATAGTAGTGATCATGTTTTCAGTCTTTTTCACAACTGCTTGTCACGCAGTCTAACGTTGTGGCACACTGACACATTTTTAATATTTCTCAGACAACAATAGAGGTCTACAGGACAGAGTAATACAAGATATCAGGCCTTAGATATGCACACAGTGTTTATATGTATCATTTCATTGTTGGTTCAGCTCTGCGCAGCTCTGAGATTTGTTGACCGTAAGAAAAATATAGAAAACTGATAGTTTTGGAATAGAAATACGTAGTTATGAACATATACAGAAAACTAGCTACAGAAATTTTAACTTCACCAAGAAAATCTAAATATTTGAGGAGTACAATAGTGCTACACGGAAGCTGTATATTTAATTTTGGTAAAACAATGACTTAAATAACTTTGGTTAAAGTCCAACTGAAATTAAATTGCCTTTTTTGTCTACTACAGTGCAAATATCTGCTCTTTAAAACGCAGACGGTCACACTGAGCCTGATTGCATCCTGCTACATGACACAACGGAGCCACAGACTGAACAGCAACCCACATTAGCATATCTGCTTAAGTCTCCTTCTTATCTAACTTACAAACATGAACACATGTCTTGTCTTGCACCTTAGCCTGTTGAATGAGCCACTAAAAAAAACATTCACGGGGGAAAAGTGCACCACTGACATCAGTTAGCAAGCTAGGGAGCAATTAGCCGCTCAGTTACAGCACTACGCAAGCTTCTGACACAATAAATTATTCAAAAAGATCTTTTTCCTTCATTCTAATAATACAAAACTATTAACAATACATTTAAAAACATGACATTACTTATGACTGAAATATACAACATTTAGGAGACCAAGCTAGAATATGATGTAACAGGTGTAGCAAGAGTTTTGGTAGTATTCAGGCTCTGACCATTGACCACAAATTCACACACTACAAACACAGCCTGTCCTCACAGCAGCTTGGCACGCACGGCTCAAAGTGGACAGATTGAAAACTTAAGAGGAGAAAAGAGAATGAATGAAAAGAAAACAAACTAATAAAGAGCATATCAAAACATGGGTCATCCCAGTATTTCCCCAGATTTAGAAACGTTTCAAAACTAAATGAAAAAAATGTGCATTTCATTAAATGCTAATATCTGCGAGGAGTTCCGCAAACTCTCTCTCTGATTGTGTCTCGGCTCACAAACAGATCTCCGTCTGAATTTGAAGGAAAATACAGGAGTTATTGCAAGGATACAGGAAGTATTCCAGTGCAGAGCCCTCTAAATCCTGATGTCAGATGTTTTATTATTAAAACTCTGAAGCATTCAGTCTACGCTTTGTGGTTCTCAGAGGCTCTAGGACTGAGGGGGAGAGAGAGTTGGGACATGTTGGAGTCATTCATAATACCAGATAATAACAGACACACATCTTAACTGATCATCTAACACCCATGGATACGGACTCAATGGACATCTATGAAAAGACAGTAACAAATAAAATAAAATGGTTTGAATCTTTTTTCTTTTTTTCTTTTTTTTTATAAAATGGCATTTTTGCCTTTATCTGATCAGCAGAGAAGCAGACAGGAAATGTGAAAAGGGAGGGGGATGAGTTTCCTGGCTGGATTCAAACCAGGAACGTTGCTGCACACTGGTATGCATCTTAGATCACCACTGCCATACACATCATTTTAAAGACTGCAAAACGTACAGCTGCAAAGAATCCAGTATAATGGACGTTATCTTAGGGTGTTTTCAGACGTGCGCTTCAGTACAATTTGTTTGGGCAGGTCTGTCGTACTCAGATGGGGACACCCTTTACAGGAAGTGGTCTTTGTCCCGTCCCCAACAAACTCTGGAGCAGGACGTTTGTGGTCGGAACGTGATGGTGAACATGATCTGACCTCAAAAATAGACATACCCTGCGAGATTGAGCTACACAGCTCAGGTGCGCTTTGCATACTGGGATGCAGATGACTGAATCTAGAATTCTTCGACCATTTTTAGCAACTGGTCGAAGAATTAAATGAGGTCCGACCTGTACCAGAGCAATGGAGAACATTGTGTTTGGCTAGAGGACCTTCTTCAGGACCTTCTTCCTATGTTTATGTGTTTGCTCCCGCCCCAGACACATCCGACCAATGAACAGAATGACCTGTCTTGTAGTGGTGCATTTTGATTTGCTTGGATTTTTCTCTGCGTGAAAAGAAACCAAACCAAGAGGAAAATGCACCAACTCATCTACTGATTCAGACCAGAGCAAACAAACTTAACCAAACAAAAGTTTTAAAATGCCCTTAGTTGGGGTGAGTAGTCACTCCATTACAAGTTAGCAAAACATCATATTATAGCCATTGTCACAGTTGTTGTAGAAATTGTGGATACGAGTGTTCAGCCTTAAAAGGATAGAGCTGGTTCTATTCTATGTTTTCCTTACAGCTAACATGAAAAGATCAAAACCAACAATGAATTCAACTAACATCCAAAGCCTGATATGTTTTCTCACATCAATTAGCCTCTGTTGTTGCTTGAAAATGACTCAAAATAAACTACAGTTCCCACGTTCATCATAATGAAGGAACAATAAACATGGTTTTATTGCGAGTTTGATCCCACATACACCCCTCCACTGCCAAAAATACTCACTGGTGCAAATCAATCCACAGCTGAAAATAGTTCCCAAGAAATGCACTATTGTGTTACTAAAAGCAACCCATCTAGCCACTACTTAGCTGATTTAGGAAATGACTGAGTCTCTCTTTTTTTTTAATTAAACAGCTAAAGTAAAGAAAACACATATCTGACAATAATTTCTTTTTAAACAGGAACAACAATTTAAAATACCTTCCTGGGCTTCATTTAAACTGCATCTAAACTGCATGGCTTCTCAGTGGAGCTTGTCAGGTCATGACCCACCGTAAATGAAAAAATAATGAGCATCCAGGTCAACCTGCGGGGTACAAGCTGCCTCAGCAATGTGAAGTTGTATGGGATTACTGCGGTCATAAATTTTAATGTTCATCTTGATTTAAACTTCCAGATAACTGCTTTTTTTTTTGAGAGTTGCGTTCCGATTGTTTAAAAGTCATTTGAGCCTTTTATGTCTTTTGCCTCATTAGATTCTATTTTAAAGCCGTTTCCAGCTGAGCTCTTGTGGCTGCTTTCGCTACGGCTAAGCTGGAAAAATATAGTGTTAAGCTCACCTACAGGTAGAGGAAAAAAAAAACAGGATGTTTCTTTAGAAGACCCACATGTCATATCGCATCATGACATCTGACATCCAAACGATGATCCAGTGTAAAAACCTTCTGAACTGACTTGTCTTACACTGTGATTTCCAGACTTGTCTTACATTGAAGGTGTATTCATGACTCAAAAAGGTTAATAAAAGTCAGGTCAGCTATGACCTCCAGTCAGAAAGCATCATAAAACATTGATACTTTTAATACATTAAAAGTCCCAAAGAAAATATGATTAGAAAGGAACAGAAAAGAATGATAAAGGATAAATGAATAATAGCTCTTTATTGCAAAAAAATAACATTTAAAACTAAGTTTTTCTTCACACGAGCATTGCATAAGTATTCTGGCCTTGGAGGAAACTGGATGGGACTACAGTTGAGTATGTGTGTGTGTTGTCAGTGTGTGTGTGCACTGCATCGTAGCTGTGTTTTTAAAGGCCTAATGTTTCCTGACATCCCACAGTTAAAGTATCATAGAGGCAGAATGATCGCCCCTGGCTAGCGGGAAAGAGACTGCCTGGGGGCTTTCGCTCTGGGCGAGTGTGTGTGTGTGTTTGAGTGTGTGAGTCAGTGTGTGTGTGTGTGTGTGGTGAAACGGCCTTTCAACATGCAATATTCTCGGTGTCATCGGCTTAAACAGCTAAACAGGGTGTTCAAGGGAGAGAGGAGGAGGAAGACAGGAGGAGGGAGGGAAACAAAAAAAAAAAAAAAAAGAGCTAGAGAAGAAGAGACAGAGATAGAGATAGAGGAAGAAAGCTCTCATGGCTGACACACGACATTACAGCCCGGTTCCGTGCCGGACTCCTCTTTTAATGAAGGAGGAAATGAAGACGAGGGATGAAGGAAGAAGAAGAAAGGAGGAGGAAAATCCTTGTGTTAAGTCGACTCTTATTATCTCATTATGCTTCCCCTTCTTCTTTTTTCCCCCCTCGCCGCTGTCCTTCTCTGAGCGTGTGCCTGCGAAAAAAAAAAAAAAAAAAGTGGTGGTGCGATCTCCATTAGCAGCGACGCCGGAGAGCCGTGGTGTGTTAAAAACCTCGTTTGTTGTTGTTCCTGAAATAATCAAGCGGATTTATAATATTCAGCGTTAAATTATTCAAGTGTTTAAGGCTCTGAAGTTTGAGCAAATTGCCGCTTCTTTTTTTTTTTCCTGCCTGTTTTAAGTGAAGCAGGCAAGAGTGGGTAACGATGTGCACCGCCGGGCCTGAAACTCGCTACTGTAGGCCTGGACTTGAGGTCTGATCTTTTTTTATTAGCATACACATATTCCCCCTTTTTTTTTCCAAGGGTGGAAATCTCCAGCTGCTATAAACAGCCAATTAAACCCCAGACTTAAGCTCGACTGGTGTTATTCAAGAGATTATCGCGACGCAATTAGCGCTAAACAATCTGGCTTTTTAAAATTCTTAATGTCAATGTAGGTAAAAGCTTACAGTGTGGCGAATAGATACACAAAGCAATACCTTACAGATGTATTATTAGGACAAAAGCCGCGGTGCTTTGCTGGCCTGTAGCTGCCAGCATGCAGGAGAGAGTGAGAGGAAAAAGGAGGGTCAGGGTACAGTAGTGTATAATGGTGTCTAGTGTGAGTCCACACAACAGATGAAGTCATTTCACACTCGTCTGTGAATGAAATGAGAGCCAAGCGATACCATCTCCCCTCGCGCCCGCTCCCTGTCAGTCGAGCTTTTGATCTTCCCGAGCGGCGCTGAAATGATCTTCTGTCCAAGTTTTTCTTTTTTTTTTTTTTTAACAGCGAATCAGTGCCGGACAATTCTCTCCCTCTGTCCCCATTTTCTGTCTCGTTCTGAAAAGCCGCCGAGCCAAGAGTTCAAAGCTGGAGAGCCCAGATGAGATGAGCACCACTCGCGAGGAATTACATTAGTGCCTGACTGTCCCGTGTGCAGGCACGCAATACATCACAGAGAGAGAGAGAGAGAGAGGGAGAGAGGGAGATAGAGATAGAGAGAGAGAGAGAGAGAGAGGAGAATATTTTCATGTCTTGAAGATGACCATATAGTGCTGTCAAGGGGGTTCTAACCTGCACTCTCAGCTGTTTGATTGTCGTCAGGTTGACCGGAATCAAATCTTTGCAGGAGGACAGAGATGTTTGCAGAGATGATCACATCAACAAAAAAGTGCAAATGTCATCCGCCTCTGTCATTGTAGCAACATCAGGAATAGTGGCGACCTCAAAATTCAAACCTCTTGCGGCGATATGCAGATTTTGGTTGCAATTAGAAGGTGAGTTCAGACAGAATGAGAAGCAAGTTTGAGTGTTTTTGCTGCTCCAAACAGCCGACTGTACACGTTAGCTGTAGCTGACTCACTAGCTGAGCTCAAAACTCTCCAGGAACTCCACTTTCTGTTATTTTACTCTACTTTCTTTCTTTTTGTCAGTATACTCCAGAATTGGAGTTACATAGCTTCAAAAGTGTGATTTTTTTTTTGTACTCAAATTGAAACATTTTCTTCTACTTGACGTCCACGTGCATCTTTGCATCATCTACAACGCAGTCACCTCCAAAACGCACTTTGTGTTCGGTCTTCATACACTTTTAGAATTACTTTTGTTTAAGATTAAAGTAGATTACAGCCCTTAATTTATAGCAAATCGTTCTCAATTTACAGTGTAACCTTTTGTTACAGTGTACAGTACATACTGATTCATACATGTAGGGATTTAAAGTTGGGGAATAAATAAGGAACAATATGGGAATTTAAAAGTAATTTATACTGCGGGTAGCTCTCTTTAAACTCTTGATCACTCCAATCAGTCAAACTGTACTCTGAAATATAAGAATAGCTTCCCATTAGTTAAAAAGTACCTACAGTATAAATTTTTAAGTTTGTGACTCCCTAACTTGACATCTTCTTCCTGTGTAGCTACATGTACATACCTATTTGTACTCTGCTGGTGCATCATGGGAATACCTATGCTGTACATTGCTGGCAGTAGTCTAAAGTGTCTGCAGATTAATGATATGGGACAACTCTGGTTTATTACAACTACTATCTATGGTCTTAATTTCATTGTTTTGGCCAACATTTCTACTGGTTATGATAAGATAAAAGCACCTTACTCCCAAAATTTCTGAAATCTTTGAACGGGGCAGCTTGGCTTAGAGACGTCTGAGAGGGATTTCATTTTTAAAGAAAGGTGAAACAGGGTTTAAATAAACCTACAGTTTAGCCAGATTATGTAAAAAAAATCACTTTATTTAGAGACGAAACCCAAAAGTGAGTTCACTGGAAATGTCAACAATAACCCCTCAGTGCAGGAGGACAGTGAAAGATATTTACAGTAGACAGTAATTCTACTGTCTCTTCTAAATAAGTTTGTTAAATGTCGACCTCACATTACTACAAAACTACGAAGAAAAAAAAAAGAAAACGTGAAGCAGAATATCTCGTTACATTCAGAGGTTAATGAGTCAATGTCAAGCTCTCACAAAGGGGGAGGAGAAGAGAAAATTCAATGTGTTTTAAAAAAAAGTACAAAAGAAGCTTCTGTCTATCACAACACATTCCCTCCCTCACAATGTCTTCCTCTCACACACCCCCACACACACACACACACACACACACACACACACACACACATACACACACCTCCTATGCTCATGCGGAGCGCAGCAACATGCAGGGAGGGAGAGTTGAGCCATGAATCATGACTATTATCATTAGGTTAAGCACCAACCAACCCCAAAGGCAGTGAAAGCCTCTGTGGAGAAACGGCACTCTAAATGAGCCTGATTATTATTATTGTCCTCCAAATGAGAGTGATTAGTATTGATGTCTAAATGAGCGCTGAGGTTATTATTGCCCTGATTATTATTATTATTATTATTGTGGCAGCGTTATGAGGAGCAGGCAGCCTCGCTCATCTTCGCTTCATTCACTTTTAATTCCACAGGCTGCCTCTTTTACCGACAGCAGCAGCGCCACATGGTTTCTGTGACACACACACACACACACACACACATATATGCATATAAATCTAATAAGTATGTACAGAACAGTTACACCAGCACACACACAGGTATATATGCAGAAACTTTGATTTCTAGGTACGCATGCATAAGAACACACACGCATATCCTTATACAGGAAGGCTCCCCTACATAAAGACAACACGCACTTTTACGTGTGCTACATACAAGCACATATGCACCGAAACGCCCGCATGAACCCGCACTAACCTGGAGGAAGGCTGCACGCGGCGAAGCTGTCTGATGGAGCAGATGGAGGCAATTCCCCGCCTTCCCCTGAAACAGAATAAATAAATCATCGTTACATCTGGACAAATAACGCATGTGAGGAACCAGCTGAAAGGAACCACGCATATGTTAATTCAGTTAACGTGATCGACATGTGGAGGGGGGGGGGGGGTTAGGGGGAGGGCGACGTCCCCACCGTGTTGTTTTTGGAGCTAATCGACGCTGCTAATCTGTGAGTAAACACGGCGCTTTGGTCTGGTCCTGAAGTGTAAATGTGTTAGTGTTATAAAAACATGTTGGAATTTGTTAGAAATAACGAGGAAAATTGTCCAAGTTTAGGATATTTTTCTTCACACTTGCTAATTTGAATTGTTTTCGTTAGGGTTAAGATTCAAATTAGGCCTGTCTGTGTACAGTCTTTATGCAACTGTGAATGTGTGTCTGTGTGTGTGTGTGTGTGAGTGTGTTTGTGTGAGTGTCAGGACAGCTGTCAGATCACTTCACTGATTGGCCGGTATGACAGGCATCAAAAAGCGCCGTGGGAGGAGAAAGGAGGAGGCGGGCTGCCCAACTGTCAATCACTGCCAGTCACAAGTCCAGCTCAGCCAACGAAACATCACCTGGGCCCACATACACACACACACACATACACATACACACAACCTACAAGCCTACACGTACAAACATAATCCATAAATCTCCATGCATACACCCCAAAACACAATTCCACATTCACCACTTTGCACACATGTGGATTGCATCTCAAACAATTTCTCTCTTTCACACATGCACATACACACACTGTCGTCAGTCACACAGACAGGCATTTAGTTTGACAGAGTAATTATGACGTCCCACTCTGAAGGAGCCCTGGGCTGAAAGGTGAGAGTTATCGATCCCACACAGGAGGAAATTTATCAATGTCCAAACGCTCAGCTCTGACAGGAACCCAATCCACTTAGAGCGCAATGTTCAAACTGTTCAGGTCTGGTCAGGAAACACACCTCTGCTCAATTCAGAAGAGCAGTCCGGCTGGGAGGAAGGCCAGGTGATGGGTTAGAGGGGTCAGAGGCCAAACTAACATTGTCTGAACGTGTTATACTGTACAAGGCTTGCTTTGTGTGGGGTTTTGTTGGTGTATATACTCTCTCTCAACCAACTTAAGTGTTGAGGAGTAAATTCAAATGACTAGTGAATGGCTTTCAATGATTCACAGGAATGAGTCTGACATATTTTCAGAGTAAAACTTAGTCCACACATACACATGTATTTTTGAAAACAGCTTTTTCTATGCATTTTGGCCTTTCGTCTACACGCAAACTGACTGAAAACAGACCTTTTGGAAACTCCTTCCAATGCAAAGTGTGTGCCATTATCTCCCTTGTTGACATCAGACAACACTTCGTGCAATGGCAGACGTTGCCAAAATAGTGCTGGTTATAACCTTGCTAACAGGACTTTTTCATATTTACATATATGCACCATCGACTGTAAAAAAATAAAAATTAAAAATTAAAAAAAAACATGGACATAATCACCTTGATGTCACCCATTTGTTTGTGAACTGCCGTTTTGAAGCCTGGAGTGTAGCAACCATCGCCATCTTGGATTTCGCCGTCGCCATGTTAGATTTTTGGAGCCAAAACAGAGCTCTTATTATACATCCACAACCCAGAAGTATGCTCTTACACCCATGGCCAGAAGTGACCATATTTGAACGAGAGTGGTGGCGTTTGCCATAGCGCTAGCTGCTAGCTTGGTTAGCACGGTGCATCAACAATCTATGGTTAACAGTGATAATGCTAATGCTAATTTTCGCTAGCATAAAAGAGGCCTAAAGCCCTTAAATAAAATGTACTCACCGGAAAAACTGATCATCCGACTCATTGATGGGTCTTTTATTACAACTAAACGCTGAACAAGACGCTGTAGGCTCCCACAGTGTTACAGAGAACTGAAAACACACCATGATATAGCAGCAGCCACGCCCATACGCAATGGTTACGTAACGTAAGCAACGTCGTCGCCGTGGTAGCGACTTGTCAATCACAACGTAGCCACGCCCTAAAACATACGCTGCTTTATCGTCTATTTTACTCTAAATATGACCATAATTTACAAAATGAACATCATGGTGTATTGAAGAAGACTTGAAACTAGCGAATGAGACCATAAACTCATTAGGAAACAGTTTACTGAGGTAATAAATCAGGAGAGAACTAGGGTCATTTTCTCATCGACTTCCATATAATTGGACTTCTTTTTACAGTCAGTGAAGTCGCCTCCTGATGGCTATTAAATAGAATGCAGGTTTTAGTTGCAGGCACTTCCGCATTGGTTTTATTTTTAAGCCCCGGAGGTTGCTGCTTGGTTTACACATGAATGTACAATTACTCTCCCACTATATTTAGGAACAGAGGTGTCAGAATGTGCTACGGAGGTCACTGCTACATTGCAAGTAGCTTACCGGAAATAGCTTTTTTTCAGTCTTCTGAACGGCCAACATGGCTTTAGGGTTAGGGTTATATCACCACCTGTTGGTTTGACATACTCTGAAAGCACATTAATTGTGTTTTTTAAAATATCGATTGGGTGGTGAGGATCAAAAATACCTGTGTATGTGTGGACTAGAACTAACTAACAATGACAGAGTGAGATTTTTTCCAACTGAGAAGCGGTGTCCTGCTGCTACTGTAACTCAAAACACGTTTTGTGGCTTTATTGCATTCTGATCTACTTGCAAGTGAAGGCTTACTGTAAATGGAGAGGAACTGGTGTGTCATCTGGCTTCATCTTTGCTGGATTTCTCCCTGTACGCAAGATCATTGAATGAAAAAAAAAATTGGCTGTTTTTCACATTTTTAAGGTTTATATTCTTCAGACTGCATGCTATCATTTATTCATTTGGCAGGTGCTTTCGTTCAAAGCAAAGTACAAATGAGGTGCAATCCAAGCAACAAGAGATCAAGGAGAAGCCACTGAGTATGAGTGACATTCATTTCCACCTGATGCAAGTGCCACAAGGCTTGCATGTGCTTGAAGTAAAATATAGCAGAAAACAATTGTTTTTTTGTTTTTTGAAAGAGAGAGCCTGAGAAGGATTGAGAAATGGAGAAAAGCATATTAAGTGAGTAAATACTCTCAGAAGAGGTGGATCTTGCCAAGTGATTTTGAAGACCTAGAGGGAGTCTGCTGATCAAAGTTTGGCAACTCACTCCACCACCGAAGAACCATACAGGAGAAGAGTTTGGATTTAGATTTCCTGCCTCGCAGTGACAGTAGGACAAGTCGTCGGTCGCCTGCAAATTGTAGTGAGGAGAAGGTGCTTAAACCTTCTCATCACTACAAACTGCCACAGAAAGAGTGAGCATCCACCAATAGGCCTTGTAAAAGCAAAAATCATAAGAAAGGTGACCACTTTTAGACTTTAAAAATCCTTTGTGGCATTATTAATCTTGAAATGAAGGTATTACAACTCAGCTTCAAGAACAAGACCACCCCTCTATCCTTAATCAGTCAAGTGTGCCTACCTACTGGATATAGGTGTGTGTAACCCCTTTCTCATCCGTTTCCTCAGCTCTCATGACCAATCAAAGTGCAGGTTGTGCAGTGGGGCTCCATTGACTGTAATGTAGCAACCTAAACCAGCATCAGCCTTTTAGAGGATATGTTATGAGGGTAATTACTCAGACATAAGGAAAAAAGCAGATTCAAATATGTCACAGCCCCACTAAAACACTAAATACATCATAAACTGCTGATAAAAATTCACTTCATCACAGATCATCAAAACTAGGAGAACCCTAATAGGTTGCCTCCCCTTCTGTACAATCCAGGTGTCAGTTAATAACAATGAAACATTGTTGTTTCATCCCACATCCTGACAGCAGTGTATGCAAGATAATAATCTACCTGGATTTGGCTTGTCAGATTGGTCATGTGTTGGTGTTTTTTTTATTATTATTTTATTTCCATTTTAATTTCATAAATTCAAAACTATCCGTTTCCAGCTTGTCTCTGTGTGCTGCCCAGAGTGTGAGCTCTGGGTCTGCTGTGACTGGTGTTCTACTGAAAGCTGGTGTCAAAATATTTAGACTGCTCTCAGAAACTCCCTGAACTCATGTTGTTTGGAGTCAGTAACATTTATCTTTGACTGACAGATCAAGGCATTAAACTGTGGCTCACCGCAGCTTGAGAAGAGAAGATTTTGATATCAAGCTTGTAACTACAGACTGTAATTCTGAGTCCAATAAATCCACCACAGGTCTGCTCTCTCATCTTTTCGGACCAAGATACTGAAACTGAATGACTCAAATGTTATGACCAGATTCGGGTTAGATGATGAACTTTGAACTTTTCCATGTTTTTTCGCAATAGTGATTTTTCTATTATTATAATGTCGTGATGGGAATATAATGTATTAACTCGTTTGGCCCAGGTATTCATCTTTCCTCTGCCATATACATACAAATAAGCTGTATCATATTTCCACACCATATCAGAGAGGATCCAAAACGGACTATTTATTTCCTCATAACCATTTTGGCAATTTTCTGGATCATAAACAAACAGATATTTCCCCCCATTTATTGCAGTTTGGTCAATATTTCTGTCAGAACTGCTTTCAAAATGAGATCGTCATGAGAAAGGCTTGTCGACTGAAACATCAGCGAACGTGCAGTGAAAAATACATCCATTAGGAACGTGTGTGTGTATGTGTGTGTCTGTGTGCGTGTGTGTAAACCTCTTTTTAAAGTTTTGATCCTATGCACCACATGGGAAAACACACTGTGCTCTTTATATGTGTTTCTATCTGTGTGTTATTTGTCTTCCTGCTCATCGACTCGACCATCATACTAACCGAGCACCTGTGGACATCTGCCCGCACCCCGAGGTGATGTCCACACCTTCATTTTTCTCAGACAATGAGTGGAATCATTTCCCCTCACACAGACCTCTTCATCATTATTGACACAGAATTATTGATCAGGACCTCGGCCGGTAAATTAGAACCTATTAGTCAAACTCTTTCCCCCCCAGTTTTGAAAAGAGCGAGAGGGTTGATAGAGTGAGATTATGGAGAAGGCGGTTTGCGTTGCTGACTTGTATTATTTATTCTGGAAATTCCTGTTTTTTCTCCTGTTAAGGAGATTTATTAATGCAGATTAAACAGCAGACAAACACACACTCGCCCAGCCCATTCCTCAAGGAGCTGCTGCCACTGAATCAACATTAGTTCAAGGAAGCCGAGGTTCCAGGTGAAATCTACAACATTGAAGTTAGAGAGCACAACGGCTGCCTCACTTAATTTATTTATTTATTTTTTTTTGATGTTTTGCCCGAGGCCTGTCCTACTAAAGAGAAGTAATTTGGCTTATCTTATCCCAGAGACCTAGCAGCTGCTTTTTATTCTTTTTTGTGAGGTCTTTTTTCTCATTTAGTCCAACAAAGATTGTCCTCATAGATTGACCTTCTCTGTGCCTGCAGGCCGTTGCCCTCATGCCAGTAACTAGATAACACACTCTATCAGAGATTTGAGAAAATCATTGGGAAAGCAGTGGGGCTGATAGTGGCATCAATCCTAACCTGACACCAGGCTGGGTCAACCATTTATCTCTCCACACCGCCTCTGGTCACAACAGCGGCCATCTTGCTCTGCTACATCCTTCTTTAATAACCTTGGCCACGTCTCTTTGCAGACTGAGAGGATAAGGCGCCACGGCACTCCCAGCGCCTCGCCTGATCGCTGCCGTTTTGTTTGCATTTTTACCCATGAAAATCACATTCAGACACATTTACAGTGTGTGTTTCAGATCGACAAGATTCCCCACTACAAGCAAACACGCACGTGAGATGTGTCTAATAAGAGGGCCAAAGCTCACAAACTCGTTAGCATGGGAGTTAATGGCGACTTCACTGTCATTAATTCCCTATGGTGTTTGACTTAAATGCTTCTATATTGGTGGAGTGAGAGGTTCCCAGAGGCCTCCTAGCGCTGAGATCATTGTTTTTTTACTTACTAACAATGAACTTATGATCAGAGCGCTGCAAGGCTTTTAAAAATGCCCCGTAGGATCATTACAGACCCTGTGTGTGTGTGTGTGTGTGTGTGTGTGTGTATGTGTGCATCTATGTGTGTGTGATACCAATGAGGCCGGCAGAGCAGCAGTGTGTCCGAGGCTCATCTCGGTGCTCTGTGGCGCAGCCAGGATGAGTGTGGAGGTTAAATGGGGCGTCATCAATCTCAATGAAGTGCAATTATTTTCTCACTTATTAATCATTACAGGCTAATAGCTAGTGGCAAAGCTGGCTCTGCCATTTGTCAAACTTAGCAGATTTCTGTAATTTTGTTTCCCCGTTTCCCTCTAATGTTTGTGTAGACTTTGGCAGATATCTATGGAGGGCTGCAATAAGTCTGTGCCTCCAAGTATCTATCTCCTACCTGCACCGCAGAACTAACTGAACTTCTCGCTGTTTCTCCGTGTGAGTGATTCTCTCCATTTCAGGGCTGAGTGACTATTTCATGGTCTGTGGCAGAGCAGAATGGAAAGCTTTATTTGCAGGGTGCAGCATTGGACTGCCTATTGATGGTTAACTACACTCAGAACTTGACCCATGAGTGTAGGTTGTTTGTATCTAATTCTACTATCAGATGTGCATACATTTACATTTTTATTCGATATGTTTTACATTCTGATGGAAGAAAAAAGAAAAACATTTTCCAGACAGAGCTGTGCAATTTGGCACAGCGGCTTGACATTTATGAGAAAGGTCATTATGTGCTCTTTTATCTAACAACTCCAGTTGGAACAATGCCTAATCAGCTAATGATTAAAGAGTGACTTAATACCACACTCAAAAGGGAGTTTTACCGCCCTCTGCTTGAACTTTTCAAGTCTGCTGCACCCTTGACTACACCAGTGATGTCACAGTGTACTGACACACCCTGGAGTACACGTCTACATCACTGCCAAAAAGTAAACATCTGGAGTTCAGAGGCTGCTCTTTAAAGCTGCACTAATCAACGTTTTTATGAATGAATTGTCAAATGACTACATGCAATATGAATGGGATTGCTCTACAAAGCATTTTAGTATCTTTCGGATTATTTTGACAGGCAGTGTCACATATTTCCAAGCACCAATCAGAATTTAGCGCCACAAGAATCAGAATGTGATGGCAGTTGCTGAGTTTTTTGCTTTCATTGCCATGGAGACAGCACTGTCAATCCAATCTGACTAAATCACACCAACACAGACTATTTAAAGCAGGTTTTCCCTTAATTTTAACTTTAATTGTTGCTTATTTAGTCATCAATGTTAGCTGTTATAGAGAATTAGAAAGAGAAGATAGAAAGAGAATTGAAACCATGTTTTATCAAGTGACCAATGTAATTTCTGAGGTCCCATAATGACACCTGAGCAATCTCCATGACAACATGGAGATTTCCTCACTCCACTTCAGAGGCAAATATTGCACCTTTTACTCTACTACATGTATCTGACGGCTATAATTATCATTCCAAAATATTCCAAAAATACTTTAATCAGAATCAGGTTATAAAAACTGACCAAACTTAAGACCAAACATAAAAGCAAACATTTTAAGTGGAGGAATAAAAATCTGAGAGCAGTAAAAGAATGATGTTAGCTGCTAGTTTTAATTTTTCATTTTTAATTTGATTTACTTTAGTTACTTTACAGATGAATATTTTACATACAAACCATGTCATCAGTTCATAATATTGATATTTTTTATATATCAAACTATGCAACAGCACTTGGAATAATTCAAATGAGCTCCTAAAACATTAAAATGCTGCGTACACATTTGTGCATGGCAATAATAACACATTTAGCACAACATTTAGCATAAAGATTTACATGATTACTTTTTAGACTTTAAGCACTGTACATTTTATTGACAAGATTTACATAATATTTTGAATGCTGGATATTTACTAGAAAAACAAATATCTTTACATTACAGTATTGAAACTTGTACTCAGTAAAGACTCTGGATACTTCACCACAAGTAATTATGGCTGATTATGATTCACAGGTTTTTTAAGGATAGAGGCTGTTGTATGCTGTAAAGACTGTAAAGCCCCCTGAGGCAGATTTGTGATATTGGGTTATATAAATTTAAAAAATTGACTTGACTATGAAGATCATAAAATCAATACTTGTTGGTATTCTTGTCATTCTGTTATACCTTAAATATGAAGAACTCTGTGTCACAGCATCAGGAGAAACTCTGCCTGTCTGCCAGTGTGCAGAAACTTTCTGCTCATCTGCAGGATGCAGAGGATCAGCAGCTCAGCAGCTCTGGGTGCCAGATGTGTCAAGCAGCGTCAGCTGGAAGAGGCAAGATGACTGTTAGTGGTTATAGATGGTGTTTTCCTTTTATTGTCGTATTTTTTTTGTTTTCCTATTGTTCTGGTGTCTTATTTTTTTATTAATACAATAATGGTTAAATTCTCAATCTGTCAGCGGGTGTTGCACTTCTTTCTTTCATCAGTGTATGTCAGACACATGGAGGTTTGTGTGTGCATGTGAATGGATGAGAGAAAGAGAGAGAAAGAGCGAGAATAAAGAAAGAAATGTTCATTGTGTTCAATACCTTATCATTTGATTTACAGTAATCTAACCTCAGCATTCACACCTCTTGATGTGAGTGTGATGCATAAACAGTTGAGTGTGATCTGTAATTGGCCCACAGCTACATGATGAAGAAGAGCCAGCTGTGTTTAAAGACAGTGGAATAACACAGCCCTGTGGATGTGTTTGGTTTGGCAGCGTTTTCTCTGAGAGCTGTTGACTGAAAAATGAATCGATGAATGTGTGGTTAATGTGGGACATCTAGTGGCAGAAAAGTAAAAAGGCACTCTGTTATGTGTGTCTATCAATTTATTGTCTTTTTTTAAAACTTTCATTCAATCAGAGAATGCTTTCACTTAAGATTAAAATTGTTCTTAAACACTTTTACGTGTGTGTCCTGTCTGCTTGTTGCCACTGAGCAGCTCCAGTGCAGCAGCAGAGAGTTTAATGCCTTGCTCAAGGGTATTAAAACTGAGCTGTTGAGAGTTTCTTGTTTACACTATTAATCAGTGATTATTAAAGTAAGTTGATTTGACACTATAGCTGAGACAATTTCCCTCTTTTACTGCAAAAAATTGTCAAACTAAGTCAATTTTTCACTAATAATATTTAATTAAAGCAACAAAGAGAAAATATGACTTAAAATATCAAATTTAAAACTGCAGTGCAGAACTACAAACCATGAATATCAAATGAGTTCTATCACTACCAGGTAAATCTCTCTGTGTTTCACAGTATACAGAGTTTTTAATCTGGTGTCGGGTTTGACATTCCTGCACTGGCCAGGTGAATGCAGACTTCCACCAGCCTAGCCGGCTAACAGCTCTCCACTAACTTGTACTCATAATTTAATCATGTGGCTCTTCTAGATTTTCAAAGTTTTATCGAACTGAATGGATCAAATTCTTATAGTGAAACAAGTCATTTCGTGAGGGTTGTGTGACACTGAGAAAACAATTTATCCACAGTTTTACAGCCACAACAGTGGCAACAGAGTAGGCTGTGGTGGAGCCAATGACATAAGCACATGTCCACAGTGTTTTTATAATGACTTTCACTGCCAGAGGGGGGAAACAAAAGTCCCATACTACAGCTTTAATGCCAATGTCACCCAGTTGATAAAGTATTAAGAAAAATCTTCAATCTTTATCATTTAAAATATGCAATTCCTTTAAGACATGCAAATTATGACTTTTTGTCTCTAATAACTACATATTTCACTTTTTTTTTCCTTGTTGGGAAATGTAAGTGTAATTTTCCAACTGGGTTAAACTGATTTTTCGGTTCACTTCAAAAATGTCTATGTATTTTAAGGACAGGTCTCCAATTTTTCAAATGTGTCTGACCATTAGAAGATCCCTTCATGATGCACTGCAATGTAAGTGATGGGGGACAAAATCCACAAGCCTCCTCCTGTGCAAAAATGTATTTAAAAATGTATCTGAAGCTTCAGCGTTCAAATGAGTCAAATCAAGTAGACATCTTTCAACATTACAGTCTTTTAGTGCCAAAATCCCTCTTTACATTACTATACTTCCACCACAGCTCAACACGAAAACACAAAGAGGGAATCTGATGCTAAAAAGACTGTAAATGTGTCAGATATTCACTTGATATGACTCAGACTGCTGAAGACTCATATAAGCTACACATCAACTTTTAAATGCATTTTTGTACAAATTGAAATGAATTTTGACCCCTATCACTCACACTGAAAGCACATTTGAAGTGGATCGTTTCATAGTATGAACAGGAGGAATGATTACAGCGAGGAAAACCTCTTTCACTGTTCATATGGACACCTGACTGCTGTTTTAAGATCAGACATGAAGAATTGTGAATGTATCTTTTAAGCTTGAGGTTTCATTCAAACGTTAAATTAGTTATAATATTTTGAACTCTCGAACTAGTTTCCAGTTCTTTGATTTTTTTTTTTTTTAAAAAAAGGCATAGTCATCATACATATATTGCTTTTTTCTGATGTTTTAGACTTCATGATGTTTTTGTGTGTCATTTGCGATTGTGTATGTTAGTGGGTGATGGAATTAACAGGGTTGAATTAAGCTTTTTCAAATTAGCAAAGAAATTTTAACTCTGCTCTTAGTTCTACAATTTTCCTTGGTGGAACACAATGTTCACCAAAAAATATTATCTCTCTCAAAATATAAAAAACAAATCCACTGGAGTTATAGTTTTGCATCTTTGAACCTTAAATGACTGCCTGCTTAAAGTTATTAACTGCTATTGTAAGTGATGGATGAAATCTGTAGCCTGGCAAAGGTGCCACACTGCAGCAGGGTGGCATTACATCCAGTAGAGACAGATTTATTGAACGTTATTTTAATATTTTATGTTGGATTTTTATTATCAAAAAGTTTTTACAGTAACATACAGGTATTTACAGCATGTATGAGAGAAAACAACATGTATATGAGAAAAAAGACGACTGTTAATCCACATTTAGTGCCTTAGGTATCCATCAAAACTGCAGATCTTTAGTCCTCACCAGACTAAAGCAGGGATTTATATTCAACATGATAGTTATGATCACAGTCTGAGATTTTTCACAGATCTGAAAGAATCATATTCTATTCAGGTTCCCACGTGGTTTCTCCAACAGTACAGAAAACATACAGGATGCAATTAAAATGATTTCCAATGCCCTCACGCAGCCACAGATATAGTGTAGATCTGTTCACATTAAAGCTACTGCCTCAGTAATGCTGGACCACTTCCAGCAATGAAAGTTGGAAAAAGATAATTGCCTCCTAGTAGAACTGGTCTCAACTGAAATTAGCACACACATTATAAATGACACCTCCCTATACATGTATTGTCAAACTTCTTCAAAAGGGCTTCTGCACCAAACGAAACTACACAGTATGTGCTGTTTAGAATATCTTTGTTAATAAAGACACTGAAAGAGAATGCAATTTGATTTATCCCCCTCTATATATCCATATAGTCCTGTTTTTTTCCCCCTTCATGCAGCTGTAATATGAAGATCTAACCACAAGAGGTCCTCCTTATGACGGGAAACAAACGGGCTGTTTGGCTACAACGAGTGAATAATTCATGTGGAGGGCAACAGCTTCTTTATGTGTTGATTAAATAAACAGTGAACTCCAACATTTGTCAAAGAGAATTAAACACCCGGACGTGTACTGTCTAGAAGCATGTTGACTGGCTAGCAGCCAAATAATGATTATCTCCGTCCAAATTTACTTGCTTAATCCATTTGGATCACATAAGATTAATAGACCAAGCAATGCAATTAGTTTGCAACATTATGACATGCTTCCAGCTCACTGCCCCGAACAAAAACTCTTGCAATCATTATGGAGATTAATGTTTTTGAAAGGGGGCATGAAAGTTTCCCTACTTTCATTTTCTGGCAACGTGTTCATCATATCAGATGACAAATTCGGGATCTAACATTTTCTAATTTCGAGTAATTGATAGCAGAGAAGATTGGACGTGTTGAAATGATGACATGAAATATGGTTGAATTAGTTTTGTTTTTTTTCTGGTCATGTTGGTTTTTAGTGAACTGCTCCTTTTCCAGAAGCTCCACATATGGTCATCATGTCTCCGCCCACCTTCCCCAGACTGCCTTTGTTGTCTCTCCGCCCAGTGCGTGAGTCTGGACTGGGAGATAACAGTGGAAACTGGGCAGGGTCTGGCTGCACATGAAAACAGCTTCGGTGCGTGTTCGCTGTACTTTGTCTTTTGAAGAGATGTCAAGTCGTGCAGCTCAATCGAGACTTAAACTGCGCCGAACTTCCACTCGCTGACATTCCTGATTCCTGCGGGCGTTGCTCCTCTTGACACCGGCAGTCTTGCACAACTTTGGGAAGTATGTGGGATTTGTTGTGAGAGCTGAGAAGGAATGCACGGATTTGGTGGCTCCTGTGTGTGTGTGTTTTTATTTGCATTCGGAACAGTGTCGTGACTTCGACCACCGTGTGTGTGTGTGTGTGGGTGTCCATCAACGTTATCTGGTTTATCCTAAGATTGCAATCGACAGCAAACATGCAGCATGATGTGGAGCTGCACCACCGTCTCTTGCAGACTGTTTACCTGTGTTGAAACGGAGCAGGGTTTGCACGTCGGGCTTGTGCAGAGGCTCCATGGGTAACCGCCGTGCGTAACGCTGGCTCTCCATGGAGCTCTGGTGGAGACCTCTCATCACAACCCACACTTTAAGACAGTGAGTGACACTTGTAACAAAATGAGTCAAGACCAGGACGGCATCTCTTTACAGGTGCCTTGCTTTGGTGCTTGTCCTGGCAGGGAGAGAGTCGGCGGTGAAAGCACCAGCAGCAGCGGCGGCGGTGGTGGAGGTTGTGGAGGTGGCGGCAGCGGCGGCGGCAGCACCTCTGTTATCCCAGCAGCCGGGACATTCTGGCAGGACTCGGTGCTCGCAGGTGGGGGGCTCAGCCCGACCGCAGGGAGCTGCCCGTTGGACGGCGGTGGCTTGCTGTCCACAGGGAAGTCATGCAAAAACAGGCCGGTGACGGTTGCTTATGTGGTGAATGGCGAGGCGAGCCAGCAGAATAACGCGGAGAGCGTGGCCCTGCAGTGCCTGAAGGACGCCTGTGATACGGTGGGCAGCAAGCTGGAGACGGTGAACTTTGGGAAACTGGACTTTGGGGAGACCACGGTGCTAGACAGCTTCTATAACGCAGGTGGGTCAAGTGAAGGAAGCCTTTTCAAATCTTGTGCATCCAAAAGCTTCTTCTAGCAGGATGTCATTCTGCCAAAGTGTCAACCTGTTGGAAATCTTGATGTAATCTAAATGCTGCCTGTTTTAAATCAATCCTCTAAATGCATTTCATAGGGTTTAACTTAATCTTTGCTCTCCATTATAATGATTAAACTATAAGATCAATAGTGTTTAGTGCAAGTCGGTCACCCCTGAAGTGAGATTACTTCATGATGGCATAGCACTGGAATGCAGCACTTTGTCACACACTAGCTGCAGGGGGTCAAAGGTCACGCCTTTGCCGCATCACCTCATTCTTTGAAACTGTTTGCCTGCAGGACAGGTTGCTCTGGGCTCCCTAAACACAACACTCTGCTTTGCATGTCAGGGCTTGAGACTGCAGCTTTGTTATTTCCACACTGTAGTTTTTAGTAAAAGTTGGAACTCCCTGAGCCATGAGCATCATTGAGGTTTTATAATTTGCTTCACAAATGTGGAGGTGATTGTTATACTTCCCCCCCCACGCATAGTTTCCCCCTTCCATTGTGCGCCTCCAGTATTGTGCCGGAGTTTCGTGGGTTGAGCCATGAGGCTGGACTTTCCACTGGAATCTGCAAGGAGAGGAACGAACTTGAACCCTTTGACTGACTGAAAGTACTTTCCCCCTCTTATTCGTACTGTATTTGTAGTAGTTGGCTTATAATCCTGATGGAAATGTTCAGTTACGTTATAAACACTGAAAAAAAAAACTCTCTTTGGAAAGCAGACTCTTCAGAGATTTTGGTTAAATAAAAAGCAGCTGTAATGCACAGAGCTAGCCAGTGTGCTGAGGAGCCACCAACAGCAGCTGATGTTTGCATTTCTCTGAGATATTCAGTATGAAGATTGTTCAGAAGATACTGCAGCAACAGTATTATAGCGAAAATGATTATTATCTGAAAGAACACTTTAAAGGTGCACTATGTAAATTTGGCTAGAATTTTAGTTTAAAACATTAAAAAAATAACTACAATAATCAATAGAATGTGAAGAAATAACAATTTTGATGTTATGTCAAAGACGTTTATGTATTGTGTTGCAGAGATATCGACTGAAGTTAGCATGCTAACCAGCTAGCCCCGATCTGTCTAGTAATACCACTTTGTACCTCAGGGGCAATAGTGAGTCACTGTAGTGTCCAGTCTGCCCTCAGTGCAACATGAGAGGAAGAAGAGGTAGTGTTGCCCTGAGTGGGATATTTTTTTTCCTAGGATGGGGAAGTCATGACCTGGCCAACTCTTGCGTCTGATTGGCTTACCCTGATGTTCTTACTCTTACCGCAACTAATCTCACTACTCATGCCTAAACCTAACCAATCCAACCAACAAAGGTAATGAGTAGTAGCCAGTCAGAGGCAGAGTAGGGTTGGTCATGACTTCATCATCCTAGGGAAAGAAAATTGTTCCCCCAGCAACTGGCCAGCAATGGTGGAGATTCTGAGCCAGGCTGAAAGCTGTTGTAAGTTTCACTGTAGGGCTGCTAATATGTCACTTCAGTTTTAATATTTTTTCAGGCAAGAAAGGGGGGAGGGGTGGACTCTGCTTTCTGGTGATATGCTGCCCCCTATGTGTTTGATGCAAGTTGCCAAATCTTACATAATGCACCTTGCACCTTTTTAAAATACTCTTCATGAAGGTCCAGAGGGACTGAAACATTAGTTTGATCAATAAAGACAAGAAGAAAGAATTGTTTGCACAGCACGACTACATACAAAGTCAATGCAAAGACAAAAGCAGGTTCAGATTCACCCTAGGCAAGTGAATTGTCACAAATACGTGTCTGAGTGAGTTGAAAATGTTTCAACTTGAGTGAAAAAAAGTCCTTTATGACTCTACTTCATGAACATACAGAGAGGAGTTTGGGAAAAAGGAGAAAGACTGGAGGGAAATAACAGAGAGAGAACCAACCAGAGTCCCTCGTGAGTTCTGAGTTCATTCAGAGGCTGAACCAAACAGGAACACACAGAAACACTCTCATAGACGCAGTTGGTGCCTTTTGCTGCTAGCTAGCCTACAGCTAACGTACACTAGTGGGTTTTAGTTGTTTGGAGCAAATAAATACAAACGATCCCGATTTAAACTCCAAAAAAGTCCAAAAAATCACTTTGTGTTCTGTCTGAACACAGTGTTAGGTTGAATCTTGGGCTTTGGGAAACTTTTTCACCATTTTCTGATATTTTTATTGACTGAATGACTAATCTGTTAATCGATAATGAAAATAATTGTTAGCTGCAGACCTAGACTTAGACTTACTTCCAGGATTAGTGGCACCTAATAACTTCACTCACTTCACAACTCTTTGATAATAAAATGATTATCATTTATGTGCTAAATTCAAAAGTCAGTTGAAGATGTAAAGTAAAAGCAAATAAAAAAATGCCTCTAATTAGAGCTGAGTCAAGAAATAGGCTGATAAAAGCTACATTAAAATGCAGTAAATCAAACAAGTTCTACCAACATCGAGCCATCAGAGCCCTTCATAATAACGGTGAAACCAGGCAGTTGTATAGTTTGCTCAACACATGGCAGGCTTGTTTCTTATCACAACATCACATTATTAGCTGTACAAACACATCAAGTTCTCTTTTTTTTTCATTTGCTTGTCTTCCTCTGAACTACTGTGGAATTTTCTCATAATTCACATGGGAGGTCAGAGGCATTTTCCTAGAAATACGCTGTATCTGTTCAAACACACACTGCCTGATCCCCTTCCTGCACAAGTGTGTACCACAGATGAAGGCCAGACAACAAAAACCTTTAAACAATGAGCTCAGAGCCAGACGGCAGCTTGTAGGTCCCTGTAATTTTGGAAAAATGGTTTGTCAAATTCAAATACAATGAAGAAGCTGTTCATAACTATTCTAACTGTCCTCGCCCACATGATACTGTGGACAATGAGAACAGGGGGCTGGGAAATGGCAGGCGCTGACTGTTGAGCCTTCAGGACATGATACACAGGAAATGTTGAACAGAGACTTAAACTGTTGCCAACAAGTTTTATTCCAGATCTTTGAATCATTCTCCACTACTAAATGTGTGTTGTTTCTCTTCTTCTGTGAGAGACTTTATAGATGGAACTAAAATGTGAATTTTATCAAATGGTAACAGAGCCAAAATCTAGTAATATATGTTTTTAAATAACCCAAACAAATGTGGATGAACGTTGTAAATCGACTGATTAAAATGAAATAAATCAAAGGGAGAACTTACACTGAATGTATTTCTTCTAGAGTTGTAATGATTAGTTGATTAATTGATTGATAGAAGATTAATCTACAACTATTTTGATAATCAAGTGATTGTTTTTGTAATTTTTTTAAAAACAAAAATGTCAAATTTTCTGTTTGCAGCTTCTCAGATGTGAAGATTTGAAGCTTTTTATGTCATAAATAATAGTTAACTGAATATATTTGGATTTTGAACAAGACATGACATTTGAAAAAGCTCTAAAAAATTAAAGCAGGTATTTCTCCCTATTTTCTGATTTTTTTTTTTTTTGACAATAATGATTAATTGAGAAAAAAGATTAATCATTAATGAAAATAATCTTTAATCGCTGATTTCTTTGTAGATGTTTTTCTCCACACACATTGTAGAATAAGTTTATCATTAAGCCTCTCGTGCTGGACGCAGTGAGTTGGTTTGAAGTTAAGTGTACAAAGACAATGACAAGGGTGTAATGGGAGGTTTCAAATGACGTTAGTGCAACTGACATGATAATTGCAGAGTTAACTGGCCCCAGCCAACACTAATGCAGCTCCTGTGTTGAGTGAAAACAACACTTAGAAATTGTCAGAGATCGGTTGGGTCAAAATAAACCATTCTCCAGAACAGGAAATAGCTAACAGCTAACTGGAAGTTAATATCAGACTGAAACACGCAGTGGTTAAAAAAAAAAAGACATTCTGATGCTTCTAAAAATGCAACCAACAAATAATTCTGCTGAAATATGAAAAAGAAACAGGTGATGAGATGGTTGCTAAGACATATGAATGGATGATTTTTACTCATACATGTCATTTTGTGTGGCAGATTCTCTGCAGGGGCTGAATACCTTGTTTTAAAATTCCCTTTGCAACGCTAAAAATGAGGTTAGGGTTACAATTAACCAGGTATGGTATAGACTTTTGCTGTCCCACCTGTGCTGGCAGGTTTGGGCGTAGCTGTGGTATGCAGAGCTTTATCACTCCAGTTGATTGTTATGCTGTATTACTGTGTAATTTAAAGGAAGCACAATGGGTTTTTGAGCGGCACTTTGAAAGCAGCTTTTCCTGCAGCCTGAGTGTTTGTTCAACTCCACCGCTCGCCGCTCTGCCTGCAACACAAATTATTTTTTAAGCAGTCCACTTGTGTTTTTACTTTTTGTTGTAATATGTGGAAGGCTGAGAGGAGCACATTCTTGAGCTCTGACGTGATTCCGAAAGATTTCGAAAGCACACCAGCCACTACATCACGGAATGCAAAGTAAACACATTTTTTCACAGATACCTCATATCTGTAAATGTCTACAGTCGCCTTCAAATGTTCAGACATTACATTTCCATCATTGTAGATGCAGATCTTAAAATGGTTTGAATCCTCAGACTGACTGGGAAATTACGGCTGGTGAAAGTTAACAAGCGTTTTCTTCTCCCTACTGCTGCTGAGAAACCTCTGAGCAATTCAATTAAATCATTATTAAATCAATCAGTCAGTTGTTAAGCCTATTAAGTGTCAAAACATGGTGGAAAATATCCCTTGCAAGTTCCCTGATGAGTCTGATTGAAGTCCAAAATCCCAAAAATGGTCAAATATCAAAAGCACAATTACATTTCAGATGCTGGAAATTAGAGAATATTTTGTATTTTGTCTTGATAAATAAATGAAACAGTGTTGAAAAGCTGCTAGATGACATAACCACAAACCACATATAATGAAAGTAAAGAAATACTGGAAAAAAAACACATCAGAATAAACTCACTATTGTAAACTGTATTTTAAAAAAAAAAAACAAAACAAAGGAGAAGAAGTTAAAGTCCAACAATGGGTATTGATTGGCTGTTAGGTACGCTCTGTCTGGCTGATGATTGGTTTGCCCATAAAAAATTGGTAGGAACTTTTTTTTTTTTTTGGAAAGAAATGCTCACAGGGTCTTAAAAGTTTCCAAATCTAGCAAAAGAATATACATGTATCTCATTATTAGATTGAAATAACAATGTATCTCCAATGCTGTGGAAACTCATACAATCTAAACAGTAAACCCAAAGAGGGGACAGACTTAAATCCTTACACAGTGGGCGAGGTCCCACTATCTCCAGTGTCAACAACACTGCCTAGTCAGCTGACACGCCGTCTCATTGGGAGTGTCCATTCACCAGCATGAGATTGCACACTCAGTTTCCCGACCAGCTCTGAAATCCCATCAGCTGGCCCTCTGCTAAGTTGTTTATCCTCCCCCCTGTTTACTGTGTATGTTTGGCTGCTTGTCAGAGGTTAGAGAGCACAAGGTCAGAAGGAGTTATCCCACAGGCTTCTCGGCGGCGTCTGGGGAGAACTCCCCTCACCTCAGTGGGAGACGTAAGCTGCAGTCAGATTCACGAGTATGTGTATTTTTTTTTTTTTTTTTTTTTTTTTGCAGATATTTCTCAACAGGAAGCATAGTGTGTAGTCAAAATCGGAAGCAAACCATTAATTACTGTTGGGAAATCCACATTACAACTGAAATTAGTCAGTGATAAACCTCTTAAGCTCACTGTCTGTCACTGAAGGGTTTTGTTTTGACATGTCAGATTAATAACACTTCACACTTCAGATGAATAACATCCTTAAATGTAGTATTTCAACAAGTTGTCAGTTATCGTGAGAGGGTATTCTACATATAAGCCAAACATTTTGCACAGCGCACACACTTGCGTAAACCTCCTCGGAAAAATGACAAAAGTTGGAGCAGAAGCGGCGAATCAAAGCTCCCTTTCAAGCCCTTATCATAGGTTCATTTTAGGTGAAAGGCAGCTGCCAGCGTCTTTGGAAACCAGTGGAGGGTGAGAGAGCTAACTCAAGCCAATGATGGTATGATGATAAGGTGCCAGTGAGTGGCTTTACCTACCACAAAGATCAGTGGAATGATTGTGTTCTATCAGCTGGAGAAAGAAAGTCAATTCGGAGCTGTAACGTGCAAAAATAACAAAAACAGAACAGGAGTTACATTTCAGTTGTGAATTAATGAAAACGATTATAAGAGAAGCTGTGATGCCACTTCCTGCATTTTTGTAAAGTCTGGGCGTTTTACATACTCTCTATCTATTAATACAACTATAACCACAATAGGATTCTGGTTAACAGAACTATGGTATATTAGTCATTTCTGTCACGCAGCTTTAGTCTTGTTTGTTTTTTAGTGCTTTGATTCTGCTCATCCACCGCAAAGGTCACAGAGCGAAGTGGATGCAAAACTGCATGTTTAATGAAAGTGTAGCATGGGTGGTTGTGGGGAAGTGAGAAATCTTTTGGGGGGAGAAGCGACAGAGAAACTATTTCATGTTACAATATAAGTTACGCATTACACGGTCTGGACTTTAACCAAACTTTCTAACGGATGAAGTAAAGTCTGGTGGTTATTTTGGGGGGGGAAGTGATTGCAAATCATGTCATCGCTTCCCATCAAGTGATTACTCTAATGTGGTCTATTCAACTTTGTGGTATTTGTGCATGTAAACTTTACATATATAAATTCTCCCAAGTATACTTAACTGGAGGTCGTTGATCCCTCAAAACCACAGAAGTGACATCTTCAAATCAGTGATAATAGATTTCGGAGGAACTGGTTAAAAAAAAAAATACCAAGAAATCTTGTCAGAAGATTTTTATCAACCATGCTGGTATGTGGTATTTCTGTTTCTCTTATCTGTAGCACTTTGTGATTTTTCAGGCTGTTACAGGTACAGTAATTCCTGCCTAGAGCGGCTTTATTTCAGTGCAGCATTTTGCAGAAAAAAAGCCCAACTGTTCCTCAATCCAATCACATGAAGCCATCGAGATAAGGTTGAAACATTGTTTACTTGTCATAACAACAATTCCCTCTTGTTTCAGTGCATTCTGCTTTAAGCAAGCAGGAAGTAAATCAAGAAGGCATGTCAGGGCAGCCAGCACGGCAGCACACGGGTTTCTCCCAGTGTTTGTCAGCCGCGGATGAATTGACATTCTGTTCTCAGCTCTTTTTTCCCCCTCGGGGCCAGGGCACTGCAGTTTGTGAAATATCTGTGTGTGTGTGTGTGTGTGTGTGTGTGAAAAGGCAACAAAGTGGGGCAGAGGTAAAAAAAAAAAAATAAAAAATAAAAAAAGAAGGACCAGTCTGCCAGGAGAGCGGTGCGACTGGCAGGTTGGTCTCGTTTCCTTGCATCGTGGTGCTTTTTAAGGCTTGGAGATGTTTTCTTTTGAGCACATTTGTGTCTAAAAATAAAGAGGGCATTAATCTCTGCTGGGCAGGGCATCTAAATTACTGAATAACCATTGTCTACTATTTCCCATACTGTCCACTGGGAGAAGAGATGTATTTGTGGACAGAAATGTTCAGTTGAGAGACATGTATGGTGCTTTTTTTTCCATTCCCAGGGTTGTCATTTTTTTGGGAAAATGCCCCGACTGGCTGTTCATACTTTGTGTGGCTTTTTGACCTTACATGATGTGGAATCTATTATAGATGTCTGACTTCAAGAGACAATTCCCATTCTGCTTTGTCAGTGACACATGTGCGTCGAGCTGTTTGTCTGGTTTAAAGCTCCCTCCCATCCATTCCCCTCCCTGTTTATGTGTTTGTTTTGGCTTTGTATTTGCTTGTTACCCTTTCTTTTGTTTATTGAAAGCGTGGTAAAGAAGCAGTTAGCATGGTCAAGAAACAAAACGGCAGCAATAAAAATGTCATCCCTCAGGAGTAATGGAGTCTCCCTGAGGGACAAACGTGCACCGCCTTGTTTTTACCTGCAGCTGTTGCGCTATGAGTTTCTTCAATTTTTACATTTCAAGGACAAGTTGATTACATTTTTCAGTTTAAAAAGTTTGCATAATTAACGTACCGTGAAGACAACCCACTTTTCACCAGAAAAAACATCTTCAATTTCTGCACTTCATCCAGGAAAACCAGGATGTTGTCCTGCAGAGCTGTTTTTAAGTCCTTTGGAACAAGTCATTAGTTGCAGCTGCATGATATGAAAAGTATCATTTGGGTTATACGCATTCCTGCCAACATTTTCTCACTATTCTACAGATTGATAGTGAAATTATAACAGGCCATAACTTCAGCATATTTGGAAGGCTTCAAGCATAAACACAATGCATTTTGATGAGAAACGCTGTGTAACTGTAGACGTACCTTCAAGTCCCACTTGAGTCCAACGCTGTGTCCACATCTGTACTACATACTGATTCTAAGCAGGTCTTGAGTATTTAGTGTGTTCACACTGGAAAAGTGACCAAAGTCAGTATGCTCAAACAAAGCAGACAGTATGGATAGTAAATCTGGTTGATTTTTGAGGGTGCTGTGGGTGCACACTATTGTCCCTCACCCGGAAATGAACTGAGGTTGCAGATGACGTCCGTTGCAGGAGGTTTTCATCACTTTTGTTTAGTATGAGGCTGCAGTAGTAGCTTCATTTGTTGTAACTGCAGAAACAGTATACCATGATGAGTAAAATATAGTATATATTTAGTAGTAGCATCACTACTAGTAGCACTGTTTTATCCTGCATGTCACTTCAACCTGACAAGTAGTGTAACATCATCTGTAGCACAAGAGAAACCATCTTGTTGTTGTATTGCCTCAACACAACAACCAACCAACCAACCTCTGCCTTTCCTGGAAATTTATTCTGTCTAAGGTTCCTTTTTTGGGGAGGAAAAAAAAGACTTTTTGAGAGTGGGAATTTTTTTTCAGTGGAACTCTGAGAAAGTAATTCCACTCTGGTTGTGTCCTCAGTGCAGGCCAACCTCCAGGGAAATCCTCTCACTGCACTCTGCTCCACTAACACGAGCTTCATTCCCTCTTTCTCCATTAGCGATAAGGGGAAAAACCTCAGTAGCTTCATACTGGTGGTTTCACTTACATAACTTTCAGTAGTTTCCTCACTATGGGACATATTCTGGTGGAGGCGTAACAAGCAGCGCTATGACAGATTGGTATTTTGCTGACCTTGAAACTCGCTTTTTCGCATCGGTGTGGTATCTTTGTGACCAGCGTATAGTGCAGGGTGTTCTGGTAGAAGGTTCATTCAAATGAAGTGGTGCAAAGACAGTCGTTGTATTTTGGTGGAAATTTGGTCTTAGACATTGCACTGATTGCATTAATATGTAGATGAATGTGGGTGACTCTTACAGAGACTGTTGTCCACAGGCAGCTTTATACTGTATGAAAAGCTTCTCCTTCATTTCATTGATACATTGATAAATCTGCAGCCCCTAAGAAGTGCCGTGTCAGAGCCTGATGTCACCAGACTTGTCAGTTATAACTTAATATTCTGCTTTTTTATGACAGAGACATTGTGTTATCAGGGCTCATCATGGCCTCTTTTCCAACTTTCTTTTTAGCCAAAGTAGCGTCTCATGTTTTATCCTTGACACACACTGCAGTGCAAACACTGTTGTGTAACATTAATTACTAAACCATGTGGCCTATGTGGCCTGAAATAGTGTTGGTCTGATATAGCCATACAAACGGCCTCACCAAATCAATTTCTTTATTTTTTTTGTTTCTATCATAGTAACTAACTGATGGGAAAAAATGAATCCATCTGTCTTTGGCTGCAGGTTTGTGGTGATGTGTGTTCCTGTTGTGATGTTCTGAACCACCCAAACATTTCCTGAAGAAAAGCTGTTGTTATCATATTTTACTGTGATTGGCTCGGCTGTTTCAGAGCAACGAGAGCAGTGATGTGAAAGTATTGAATAATCACCACATCTGCTGATCCATATTCACCTTCATACAGCCCTTTTGCATGTTGCCCTGTGGCACATAGATAAACCGAAATAGCAGGTGTACATGGAAATGCCCACACAGTCCGTGCACCTAAGACCTACCACCTTGTGCTTGTTGTTGCACTTGCACAGTTAAAAAAGGGCCTAGAGTCTCCATGGTTACAGCATCTTATGAGTAGCTTATGTAATTGATTATAAAGAGTGCTTAATTTACCTGCAGTACCTGTTCATACATACTCATAGTCAAACAGGGGGGCCTCACAATAAAGCTGCAGGCCTACACAGCTGTCCTCTGAGTGACCTGTGTAAACACTGCTGTCACCAGTGTAATTGCAGAGCTTTTAGCATTCCTCTGTGTTGTCATTTTCACAGATATGGAGTGTTATTTGGCAAAAGTAGAAGCACATACCTACACATGCAAACACTTTATCCTTACCTTGACTCGCTGAAACGGATTAGATGAAATAAGCTGTAGCCCTGTGAGAATGGTATAGTAGTGGTATATTGGGTAAATAACATAAGGTTAAGAAAACCCAAAGAACGAGCTATCAGTGATGCCAAACAAGATATGACAGTTACTCCTGTGGCAGTAAATGTGCAACAATGTATGTGGTGCCAAAGTCAGGAATTATTCTGCATTGTCAAATCTACAGAGTAAGCAATAATGGAAAATAAATGCCAGTTGCAAGTAAACATTGACAATGGTTGAATGGTGAAGTGCGTGTTCGTCTGCACATCTGCATACACACCGTCATTCTTTAGGGATGTGTAGTGTAAATGGCACACACTGTCTCAGTGTTTATAGCTGAAGGCTGTTGGGAATGAATGTTTACATTTCTCAACAGCCCACACTCATTAAAATAGATTTCTTTTGTGTCAACATATATATATGCTCTCTGTTTGGCTCCGAGCGCAGGAGTGAAAGACACTTTGAGTTGCTGAAATAATCCATATACACTTGAACAGTCTCTAGGGCCATTTAGATTCTGCTGCTGTTATAATATTGAGCAGATCCCTCCCCAACCCCCCCTTAAAAATGTGCACGTGGAACCGGTGGAAGCACACAGTGGAGAGCTGAGAAGGATCTATAAAGATGAGCCAGTAGACACCAGAACAATCCCCTCTGAATTCATGCAGCTCTCAACTCTCCGAGCTGCTCATCACCCTTACCTTTCTCCCCTCCCTCCCTCTCGCCTTCAGAGGCACCGCTGGGCGTGAGGAACCTGCAGCAGCAGGCTGAGTGCTGGTGAAAGCCAAACAGTGTGAGAGAGTATTGAATTATTTTGCCTCCTCTGCTTTGAGCAGTAGGCGAGGGAATCAATTTTGGTCAAGAGAAGCAGGTTCAGCTGTAGGAGGTGTAGCAGGATTATCAGGGCATCATTATGCATGTTTTGCCCTTGTTTTTGCCAATTTGTCTTATCTCAGCCTGGCGTTTTGAGGTTATTTCATTGAGTGCAACAACAGCTGAGGTGAACACATCTGATCTGGTGGCAGGGCCTGTTTTAAAAGGGGGTCTTAATTTGCTCCGCCACTGGCCCTTTATGCAGCCTTCTGTCAATGCTATGTTGGCAGGTCTACTGTTACACTGGCATGCACTCAGCTCTGCTGTTGCTTTTGTAAGCAATCACGACATCTGAATGCTCTCCTCAAACATTCGCATGCTCTGCTGTTGAATCAGGCAAAATCACAGTGTGACGTTTCCCAATTCAGTGCGGTTTGTCTCAGGAAATTCAAGATCATTGTTCTTAATGTGACGAGAAGCCGATCCCGACGCCACTGGCAGAATACAAAACACATTTTTGATAAAGCATGTCATTACTGGTGAAGTGTGACATTTTATTTGGGGTGCATTTATACAAAGCATGTCGAGAATGCTTTATTTGAAGTGTGAAGCATTTCCTCTTTTGTTCAGTTTGCAATGCATTTTATTAGATGGGAGAACATCATATGAACCAAATCAACACCACAATGCAGATACAGACACAGATAGGGCAGCAAACACCTATTATTTTCATTATCTACAAATCTCTTGAACGTTTTGTCAATTAGTCTTTTTATTTCCCAGAAAAATGCAATAAAAAAATCCACATAATAGTTTCCCAAAGCCCAGGGTGATGCTGGGCTTTGTTTTGTCAGAACAACAGTACAAAACTCAAACATATTCAGTTTACTGTCATATAAAACCAAAAAAAGTATCAAATGCTCACAATTCAGAAGATGCTTCCAATGAAAACCAAATATCATCAATTAGTGGCATTAAACCTTGACATAATGCAGGATTTATATATTATCTATATCAAGTTCACAATAATATGAAACACAAGAAAGAGCTTTTTATTTAATGAATGCTTAAGATTTACAATACGTGATCCAGTAATTGTCCATTCAGCATATAACCAGTATGTAATTGTAATGTATTATCTGAACATTACCATGCTGGTTTATGTATACTGAACAGATTGCAATCCAGCAATACTATTACTGAAGCAGACAACACATTGCTGGTGTTGTTGTTGTTGTTGTTGTCCTCGGTTTCAGGTAAAAGCTTTAGGCTCCCATGATCTACAAGGTTTTTAAACTAAAACTAACTGATTTGTGACTACATGATTACATTCAGGGGTAATATTTAGCATTTTTGGCAAAATTTACACTATATATATATATATATTTTTGTGCTTTTGGTCAGGCCCCCTTAGTTCTAATTAAGGGAAGACAACCCTTAACTATTTCAATGTTACATTGCCTGTGGGCACAAATCAAGGTCCAATAAGAAATGATTTGGGGTTTTGTTGTTGTCTTAGTGTGGTGTAGAATAACTTGACTGGACTGCGCGGAGCTCTGACCTCAAATTCATCTTACTCCTTTGGGGTGAACTTGAAACCCTGACAGTGAGCCATGCAGGCCTAATTACCAAACGTCAGAGGCCAACCTCACTAATGCTCTTGTTGCTGAATGCGAGCAACTCCCTGCAGCCAGGTTTTGAAATCTTGTGGAAAATGTTCCCAGGGGAATGGCTGTTTCTATAACTGTAGATTGATGCCCATTGCTTCAGGCATGGGTGTAATGTTAGGGTGTCCAAAAACTTCTGTCTAGATGATATATCTTTATTACTACTGGTCTTCAAAAACATAGGAATTTTTGAAAATGATACAGGATATATACATACAGTTATAACAGAAGTGTTGAATGCTTTCCTCTGCTTAACTCTGCCACGTGTTGTGGTCACAGCTTCCATGAAACCTCAAATAACACCTACACCTACCTCTCACCATCAGACATAGCTGTGGTGGAGATGACGGACGCCTTTCGCCAGCCCTCGCTCTTCTACCACTTGGGAGTCAGAGAGAGCTTCAGTATGGCCAACAACATCATCCTGTACTGCGACACTAACTCCGACTCCGTTCAGTCCCTGCAGGTAAGCCGCCATCGCCAACAGAATCCAGGACAATCCAGTCCTCGCCACTTTACTAAACGCATGAAACAAACAACCACTGTGGTTCACAAGGGTGGTGATTAAAGACTCTATTTAGGACACGGGATTGACAGAAATGTAATTTGGTGGGAGCGGCACGCAGTTTAAATGCATCAATAATTTGGTGGAAGGAGATGCATTTAGGAAATCTGTTAAGGAAGTGAATGATGGCCTCATTTAGTTGTGGATGACAAAAATAAGTGCTGTTTCTGCTCTTTAGCTGTTTTGTCTTTATTGCTTATTTTTCATTAGAGGGATTTTGAATGTCTGTAGTTGGTGCTTCTTAACTTCTCACAAGTCAGGTTTTGATTTGTTGATTCACTGAAATCTGAAATACAAAAACAAAATCTCAACAGAATTTAATAAAGTGTGAGGAAAAAAGTGTATCCAAGCTTTTCTAAAGGCTTATAATCGAAAGACAGGAATATTTTTGCTATTTTATCAAGGGCGGCAAAAAAAGATTATTTTCATTATCAATTAATCTGCTGAATATTTTTTTTAAATTAAAATGCCCTTTATAATTTCCCACAGCGCCAAGTTGATGTCTTCACATGTCTTGTTTTGTCCAACCAACAGTCCAAAACACAAAGCCATTCACTTTACTATCACAGAAGTCAAAGACAACCGTAAAATCTTCACATTTGAAAAGCTGGAACCAGCAAACGTTTTATTTTTGCTTTAAAAATGACTAAAATTAATATTCCATTATCAGAACAGTTGCTGATTCATTTTCTGTCCATCAACTAACTGATTAATTGTCTGATTTTTATCATGAACAGTTGCACTTCATGATACAGAGTCAATTTCTAAACATGCAGAAATGTAAATGTGCACTCTTTGTGGAGGTGTTCAACCATGGTGATAACACTGACATCATCAAAAATGATACACTTTTATTAAATAAACCATGACCTTTAAGAAAAAATGTCATAAGTAGTTTCGCACAGCAAATGTATCACAAAATGAGATGCATCAGGATCTCAGTGGTTTACCATCTCTGTAAAACAACGTCCTGGGGGGAAACCCTGACAATAGAGCGAACATCAAGACCGAGGCAAAGCTGAAAGTCAGAGGTTAACAGTCTGATGTAAAAGCACATCATGAGAGTATCAAAAATGCAAACTATTCATGGCAGCTTATAGTGCAATAGTAGTATAGTAGAGTCTGTAGTCGGCTATAGATTTTAGTGTCAAGAGAGACAAGTGGAGCTAATTCAGAAGTGCACACTTGAAAAGCAGAACAGAAGGTGGTTTGACTCGCCTTTCAACTGTCACTGAATACAAATACACTCAATACCACACTGACTCCAGCTGGACTGAAACATATGAGCTGGATCAATAGGTCAATAGGAGTAAATATTGCCAAGTGTCAGTCATGCCAGCAGGATCTAAAACTTCTGGTGAAGGGGTGGAGAGTTCCCAGCCTTGAACCAAGAGTCCAGGCTGTCTTATAACAGACAGCTGCGCTACCGAAGAGCTCATTTGTAGGTGTGTTGTTGATCCACAGCAGACCAATACCACACAGCGACCCTGCCAACAGCCTGAAATGCCTTAACTCTTGTACTTAAGTAGATGCACTTAAGATGGTATGTGGCGTTTAATACATAGATCAGCTTGTAGAATAAGCATGACAGCGTTACACACGAGGCAGAGCATGCTGTCCCAGAGGTCACCACAAGCCACTGATAACAACAAAAACAAATCAGCCCAGTGGCCACGTTCCAGTAATGACAGAGGAGCTAACAGAGATAACACTGCACCCTGCGTTTTCATCTGTTTCCAACTATCCACCTCTCTGTGTCAACAAACACATTTCATGGAGATTAAGAGCAGATATTCTGAGTCCAGCTTCTCCCTGATGGGTCATTTCAAACATTCATCTCAGTCATCTCAAGTCAATGAGGTAACGTCAGTACTTCTGCGCACAGAAAACGAGCCAGATAAAGAGTTGATCTGTTCTGACTAGAGTCCGACTGATACTGGATTTTTGGGGCCCATGCTGATATCAATATTAGGGAGTAAAAAAAGTCTGATATCTGTATATATATACAAGTTATTCATAAACTTGAATTAAGAAAAAGGAGTAAAAACATTCACATTTCAAGTAAGGTAAAATCCTGGACAGAATTATAGACTTGAGACTGGAAACATGGACTCGAGTCAGATTTAAGTGACAGAAATGAGGACTTGAGCCTCTATGGACTTGGCCTGTTTTGAGACTTGAAAGCAAAAAGAATCAATTCTCAGAGAAAATAAAAGCATAGTCTTGCATAGCCATACACTGTCCCATGAATGTGGAATTATCAGGCCTATACTTTGAAAGGAACTTCTCTTTGCTAGGTAAATATATTATGAAAAGTTTCAAATGTTTAGGCATTTCAGCTTCCTTTTCAACTTGAGATGCGACTTGTACTTAACAATTGATCAAATAATTATTTGTAATGTAAAAGAGTTGCTTATAGTGACAAAACAACAGATAATTATTACCCAACTCTGCATCCTCCTCACCTCTGCAAAGCATTTTAGCGTCTTTTAGCGTATCGTTTTTATTTCACTTCTCGTTTTACAGCCTCCAACTTAACTTTTTGTTTCAGTCTGACTACTTCATCAGCATTTTCAATACCAACAGCCAGCTGTTTTTCATGAAAAAGCTCTGATAAACCCACTGTATGCTACCTTCCCAGCGCTGAACAACTGTCAGACAGACCTAGCAACTAGCTGGTGGACACCGTTTAGCATTTAGCAGCTAAAAAGCTAGATATTTCTCTCAGGAGCTGGAGGAGACCAAACCTGAGCTAAAAATAAAATTACTATTGGATGTCAGGTGGCCAGCAACACAACTCTAAATGAATGCTAATGTTGCTGGATGTGCAAATAGGCTAACATGTTAGCCATGACAACTTAATAGGGTGACAACATGTCAATATGGTGTTGACAGCTTGTTCAGCTGCAACTAAGTGGCCAACAAAATCAATTAATGGACCTTTTTCATACTAGCTAGCTATGTTCACATTGAAGCGATGTAACATAATTTCAATGGAACACTAAATGAGTGAAAAATAGCTTATCTAAGCACTGAAGGAGCAGATCACTACACAGATGCAATCAAAGCTTCTACTACCACATGCCATCCAACAGAACAAATCACTCTGAGCAACCGTGTGAATGCTCACAATTTAAAGTTAACATCAAACAGACAATTTAATTCAGAGGCTATGTGGCTGCATGCCAACACCACCCTGCAGAGACGAGCCTATCAGAGGCTGACTGGCTGTAGCGGTGGAGAGCTTTTGTCCATGACGAGGGGCCATACAGCTCTTCGCACTCATAATCAGTACATGCAAATTCAACCAGGAAGCAGGTACTTGTTGATGGCCTCAGAGGTTCATCATCAACCCCTTCCTTCAACACAAGCTTTGGAAAACAGCCTCACGTTTTCATTACGGCCAAGTAGGCAGAGGACAGGATATTAAGGATTTTAAGCTCTGAGGCTCTAAGCAGTGAAGCAGAATATCTAGAGGGTTTTGTTGTCCGGATGAGTAGCCAGCATCTTCACATCAGGATGCCCGCTCCCTGATTGAGTGCAAGTTAGGTTTCATTTTCCTGACGTATAAGGCGGAGAGGGAAAGTACACCTTAATCCTCACTCAGACCAACCTCTGCTTAACAAGCACTTGTTACTTCCATATCTATGACGCATTTCTATCAGTGATATCGTAGCAATCCTGAATGCCCGGACATCTCATGTGTCACTAAAAGTCCAAACCAAGACTGATAGGATTGTGTTGGAATCATATGACATATCTGATTTGTTGAAGTTTATGAAAGTCAAACACCTCATACACCAAGTCTAATCTTGCTACAAACTCCAATAATCCTGAGCAGGGAATAAAGGTTGCTCAGCTTCATCAGTGCTCTTACTTTATGCACACAAGGTTCAACTCAGTGTCAACATCCAGACAGCACAAGTTGGCTGATGAATAAAAGATAAGCTTGTCTGATTTGTCTGCTGGCAGGAGACGCCATCAATATTATATCGGAACAAGATTATAATGCAAACAGGCCATTAAAAGGCAACACAGTAATACAACTACTCTGTATGTTCAGACAGTTTTTAAAATACGCTGATGACTTGGGTGGGGTAATTTTGGAATAAGGAATAACAGTGAGCCAACGAAAATGTTTGCTGTCACAGGGCAGGGCTAATATAGGTGATGAATAAGGAACAGCCCAACACCATGCACATATTAAAAAAAAAAAAAAAAAAGGCAAGACACAAGTGAGTCTTGTTCTGCCTGGAGAGTAGAGAGGAGTAATCAGTTCTCATATGTGCTTTGTACTCACAACAACACTCCTGAGAGTTGACAACACTTGACTAGCGGTGTTTGATTTTGTCAGTGTGTACTTTAGTCTTGGTGCACACCTACTGAGCAATTATATTATAAAACCAGAAAAGAACACATACCAGACTTTAGTGAGGAGCTGCATACAGTGGTGGTCATGAAGAAACACTTAATCCTTTATGTCCTTGACAGGAATTCATCTTTAAGAGTACAAAGAAGGATTCTTGAATTTGTTAGCAACTAGTTCTTACCTTTGTCCAAAATGTCAGGAGTTCAGTCTAGAACTAAAATTGATCATCAATTAGCTGGTCTTTAATTGGCAACTATTTTGATTAATTAAGGGGTTTTGGGGGGCAAAAAGGACAAATATTCTACAAGTACCAAGGTTTGTTTGGTTAGGTTGAGCAACACACGTTACCTTGTTGGGAGTTCATTTTCATTTAGTTCTTTTTTTGCATATCAGCACCCACACTCATCAAACAAAAACCTCTAATTTGTGAAATATTAAGCTTGTTACCAAAACTCAGTCAGACGACAGGTGCTACATTTATAAATGGGAAGTGTCCGCTCAGTGACCGTCTGCAGCAGCAGCAGAGTCACAGCACAGAGTAGCGCAGTGGGACGTCCTCCCTCCTGCTCTCTGCTGTAATCACACGTAGCGGTTAGTGAGCAGCTGCTCTCATGTCTCCCCGAGTCTCAGTGCTTGTTTTTCAGCAGAAACTCTCTGTTCTCTGTGTCTCGGTTTTCGTTCTAAGTGGCAGTTGTCCTCTGGCTTGTCCCCACATCTGTGTGTACCGGTGTCACTGCGGCGTCACTGCCACACTCTCTCAACAGCACACTCGCTATGCACTGAGCTATTCCTTAAAGGAGCTATGCTGCTTGTATAACGCTTTTTAGTTTTAGTTTAGTTTTAGTTTTTTTTCAAATTCCCTGATGCTTAGGCCTGGTGAGGGGTCACCTCATGCCTGGTGGACTTGCAATACACAGAAACCCTGTTATACTACACAATACACTATACTAATAACCCCATCCCTGACATTGGCAGATAGTTGATGATACACAGAGTTCTTGCAGCAAAGCTTTAAATCTGCTCAGAGAAACCAGTGACTGTAATTTAAACTCATTTTGCAGAAGATTTCAAGTCTAGGGAGCAGAAAACTTTGTTTGAACCTTGCGTACAGTCAGGAAAAAAAGATGCTCTGTGAGTGAAAAGCATATTTGTTTGCAAATTTCCTTTTCATGTACACATATAGATATACTGGTAATAGCCCAAGAATTGTTTTAAAACTAAAATAATGCCAACGGAGGCGTCTTTGAGAAATCAAAGAGAGCTAATCAACTCAAGCATACAGTGTGGAGTGATGAGTGAGGGCCTTCCAGCTCATCATGAATCTCCGCGCTCCATTGTATGATCCAGACAATGTAAGCAGTGAGATGATGCAATCATGTACAAAATACTATGTAAAACCATGAAGTGCATTTACTATAAGCTGAATCACCAGTGTGTCATAGCAGTTTATGATAGAGAGCAACAAAACTGTATCCGCATGAAACAGACTGTTACAGACGGGTTTTGCCTGGGTCAGCGTTTTACAACAGTGTGAGTCTTGTAGCTGTGTACCAGACAAGGCGTAGTTCACACAATCTGAGGCCCGAGCTGAGCACATTAAAAAAAAAAAAAAACTCCTGCTGTAGGCGACTTGTAGCAGAGGAACACTGGAGCCTTTCTTTTAGGTAGTTTGTGTAGTGAGAGGCGACAGTGATCCACTGTATAGTCAGCATATAGTACAGCCTGTCAGGAGAGGTTTGTTTGTCCCCAGTGCAGGTCAACGCAGAAGTCAAGATAAACATGACATAAAAAGCTAATGCACATTTTCAACTCTACTATTTCAGCTTTTTTATAATGTGAAAATTGCTTAAGGTCCTGCTCTAACGCAAACTTACTGTGCCAGAGCTTTTTTACGCTTTCCTGTGGTTTTCTCGTGGTGCCCGCCCGCCTGGCTGACTGTGCGGCCGCCCAGCTGCGCCTCACCTTCCCTGAAAAGACCACTTCTCTCTGGCGGTTTCCTCTGATCTCTATCAAGCCACTAAATTGTTTCAAAGGCTGCTCTTTTAGACGTCAGGGCCTTTCTTTAAATACTGGTGCTCTTTTTTTAAAAATACACCAAGACCTAAAGAGGCCATTGTGTTCTCAGTGTATCCAGGCCAGTCATACTCCTTTTACAGCAGCCTTTTTTTCTGATAAGATAGCTTCACTGTGCAAGCAATGCAAGTATATTTACACATGATTGAAGGGATGAAAGTGTACGATTTTCTTCACCTACTTGTGTGGATACACGCTTTAGATTTCTTTCGAGGAAATCACTCTTATTGATTCAGGTTGCAACACATCCTAAAAGTCTACACAGCACAACATATACAACAAACTCAAACTAATGTGTTATTGATGTTCTGCGAGCATCCATTATTGCTTTATTCCCCAGGGAGCAGCAGATATTAGTAATGCTTTGTGCCATGCAATGTACACACACAGTAATGTAAAATGACTGCTCTTCTTTAGTAGCTCAGCCCATTGATCACGTTAGTGTGTGTGATGAGAGAAATGTCGGGAAAAATCATTTCAGTGTGAGAAAATATACAGAATGTGGTGCATATGCAGTATGTTATCACTGGCAACTGATATTATCCCAGAGTTACAAAATGGAAAAAATGAGGCAGCTCTTAAGCTAATTTTAAAGACATGTTAACTCTTTACTGGATTGTTTAAATACATGTTAACATTTGACAAAAAGAACCCACTTCCAGTTGCAGAATATTGTCTTTAAGACTAAGGTCATATCATTTGACCTCATCTTAAAGGAAAGTTTTTTTCAAGCCTGTCTTAAAATAACAGTCAGTGCCCATATGAACATTTAAACAGCTTTAGCTTGCTGTAATCATTCCTCCTGTTCATACTGACTATTAGAAGATCCCTTCATAATGCACTTTTTCAATGGAAGTGATTGGGGCACAAAATCCACCGTCCTTGTTCTGTGCCAAAATGTGTTTGATTGTTATGTTCTGAAGATAATGTGAAGCTTCATCAGTCTTAGTTTATCAAATCAAGTCAATATCTTCTAAAGTTTTTAGTTTGTTTTTTTTGTCTTTTTAGTACAAAATTCCCTCTTCCTGTTACTATCCCTGTATACCATCTAAGGAAACACAGAGAATTTCATAAAAAAAGATATTCACTTATCCCTATTAACTTCAGATAAACATTTGAACACACTGGTTACATCACTTACGTTGATGGACGAAGTATGTTAAGAGGGGATCTCTCACTGGCCAATAATAACAGGAGACTTGAAAAATTGTGAACCTTTTTTTTTTTTTTTTTCGTTTTTTTTGCCTGTCCTGAATGGTGATACTTGAAAGCAATGCAATGATCTGCACAAATGAAAACAGCACAGACATTTAGACAGTTTCTCATTGACGGCAATGATTGTGGATAGGAAAATTGAGGGAAATATGTGTTAAGAATGGGAGGGGGAGGAAGGGGGGAGGCATTTTGATAGAGAATTTTAGACCAAGCCTACTGTCGCACCTTCTCATACCTGTTTTGAATGTGCAAATTTTGAATATTTCATTCTTGCTTAACTCGCACAGTTAAAGGTACACTGCAGAGTTTTCATCATAAACAAACCTTGAGGTCTAACAAACATGTTGAATGCCTTTCCTCCCTCCATAAAACATCTGCCAAATTTGTATTCTGAATTGTTTACATCAGCTTGTGTCTTTTTTTTTATCAGACGTATTCATCAGATATTAGACAAGCACTCCTAACAAGCAGCTACTGTGTATAGAGTTGTTTTATTCAGTAACATAGTGTCCAAAACTAAAATTGCCCCTAGGAGAAAATGTTCCTCTCAAATCTTTAAATGTATTTTTCTGTTCTCTTCTTTCAGGAGATAATTTGCCAGAAGAACACTGTAAGTACACAAAGCAATCTTTTTTTTTTTTTCCTCTCGCCTTTGCCTTTTTCACACATTACTCACCCATTGCTCACACATCACACATATTATGTGGTGCAAAGAATATGCTTTTTTACAACTTGCAGAGAGCACAGTGTCTAACACCTTGTGTTTCTCTTCTCGGTGCTGTAAAGGTTTTTTTTCCCTCTGCAGCTTTTCTTTAGTCGTTGTGATAAATGTTTGGTTTCACAGAAATGTAACATGAAAGCATTTTCTCTGGCTGGTTTTCGAGATGTTTTTTTTTCTCAGACGACAGCTGTTTCATGGGTTACAGTGAGTGCACGAGCATGATCTGCATAAAGCATTTTGAAAATTTGACTTGCAAAAACTGCAGCATTCAAATGACGTGCTGCCTTTTAAAGCTAAGGAAATCCTGTTCTTTACCGACGCATTGTAATGTAATTTGAATTATGCTGACCTTCTGAAACACACTGGGTATTAATACACACATATTTCTAGCAAAGCCAAAACAAATGTCCTTTATAGCCTGCCATGTTTGTAATCTTCAGTGTTTAGTCTTTTGTGAGTGTTACACAACCAGTCAATGGTGTTGCCAGTATGTATCACAAAATGACAACAAATTGTTCATTACAATTTCTCTGAGCTCAAGGTAAGGTCTTCAAATAGCTTGTTTCATCCAACCATGAGTCCAAAATTCCAAAGAATTTAATTTAAAGTAACATAAGGCAGCACGTTGTCACATCTTAGAAGCTGGGAGCAGGAAATATCTGGCATTTTTGCTTCATAATTGACCTTTAGTGATTAATGGCTTATCAAAATTGTTAATTAAAATTCTGTGGATTGACTAATTGAAAAATAAATGAACTCAACAGTAGAATAAAGTGTGATTAAGGCAGAAGCAGGTCTGATTGTTGTTCAAGAGTCCACGTTCAGGAGCAGATTTTCCAGGCTTAACTCTCCTAAGTGGCTTTTCAGAGTGGAAGGAGGCGGCCCTGTGCTGCATGAAACATACACTGACTCCTACTGTGTGAGGTGAGCTGATTATCACTCACAGTAGGAGAGAGTGAGCTTACTGATCTCCCTTATGTGCACTTACTGTCTTTGTTCTCTGTCTTTCTTGCCTGTATTAGTGCACTTAACTGCCCTCTGCAATGCTGCATGTGCTCCTAACACTGTGTAAGTGCACTTAAAACGAAATGTCGGCAGAGTTTTTGATCATTTTTTTTCCATCCCCTTGATGACATTGCTGTTTTCTCCAGTATGCGCCAAATTTTTTTAATATAATTTTGAATCACTTTTCACGTCTTGTGTACTTGCACGGCACACATGCAGTTTACAGTGATAACAGTGGCAGGTTTAACACTCTGAATGTTAAGTAATTTTTTAGATAAACGGTTCTTGATTTCACATAAAAGGAGACAAAAGCAAACTTCTCATTTCTAGCTGGCAACTGCCAATCCTTTCAGCTGAAATGGACTGTCGCTAGCCAATTTTGTTAGCTGTAGCTAGCTAGTTAAGCTAACGTTAGCTCCATGAGTTGGTTGAAAGTTGATTTGAATGTTTCCACTTTTTAAAAAAAAAAAGAGAACCCTGTACCTTACATACATGGTATAATGCTAAAAGACTTGAAAGTATAGGGAAAATTTCAAAATAAGATTTGACTGTTAGCTTACATACTTGTTTGTATGTTCAAGCTATGTTTTTATGTTCAACATTTACAGAACAAGTTTTTAGGATGAGAATTAATTGTTAGCTTGAAGTGGTTGCTGAAACGTAAACTTTTAATAAAGAGCAGGCCTAAACTCTTAAAAGTACCCAGAACCAACCTCCACACACAGGAAATACCACATGGTGGATGTGCTAGTCAACTTAACCTGTAGTGCTAATGATGTGCTCCTTGGCTTCAAACGTAACATTTGGTAAGGTTAATAAAAGTAGGATACTAGCAGATAAACACATCCTCACAATTTTGCTCCCTTGTTTATTTTGCTTTAGGAAAGGCTAAAAAATTGATGTTATCCTCTAAACTCTTTAGATATCGAATACCACTCTTTCTACAGCGCTGTGCACACCATTTCAACATGTTGAGAAATCCAAAGCTTGACCACCAGCTTTGCTTTCTCACTGTTGCCAAACTGTGCTTAGACTGTTGTAGGAAGGGATTTAGTGAAAGCCCAGTTGCTCTTTAACTACCCTCTGTGCTGATAAAAATGCATTTAATTTCTGTCAGCTTTAAAATACGCTGCAGGTGCAAATTGACTTGATTCTATTCTGCTGTTACAAAAGCGTGCAATGCTAATTGTTTTTAAGTGGATTTAACTACCCAACATGATAGTGGAAACCCAGGTAATTAGCCTCTGTTGGTGTATATCCAATTACTATAATTGCATACACATAAGCTCCTCTGTGTTGGTGCAAATTCACTCACTGTAGCTACCCACTACCTGAGTTCAAATCTATATCGCAGCCCACGAGTACAAAATCCCGGAGCTTTAGGACTGTGTGGAAGAGATCATGGGTGGTTATTAGTCACGACTGCTTCCTCAATGGGTTAACGACTACTGGATCAGTCATATAAATTAAATGCTATCATCAAGCTGTGGTTAGCCATGTGTGTGTGAGTGTCTGTGTGTGTGTGTGTGTGTGTGTGTGGGTGTATGTGCTGTCTCTGTGAAGGTGAGTGAGTAGGCATGCAGCTCCAATACAACCCTTCTATAACTGCAAATGGACAGATGGACCTTGAGCAAGGCTAACAGACCAGATGACTCACCGGCTGAATAACTGACTCATTCTCGGCCACATTCAACAGATTCCCCGTGTGCCAGTGCTGTCACATGTGTTTCACTTGTAGCTCACAAACTTGTCACCTGTAAGAAACGAGCAGAGGTTTGCTTCAAATGTCCTGAAGTCTGTAGTGTTGTTTCCCATGACGACATGAATCACACACACACACACACACAAACACACACAGGAACTAAATATAGCAGCAGAAGGATTTTGCAACCTGTCTGGTTCCACCTAATAGAAACAGGGGTCATAGGTTTATTTTTGAAAGACATGCGCCGCCACTGTAGCAGCCGGTGATGTCATGAGCCACCGTTGCACAGGAGGAAGTAGTTATCTGCGGATGCCTTTCATTGCTTCAATGCCGCACCTTCCTTTCACTTCCTTTTGCTGTTGGTAGTGAGGGCAACAGTGTGTTTTCTCAAAAGACAGTGCTGAAAAGCTGCAACCATTATAGAATATTAAAGCTGTCAGGATGCAGCTGGGTAGCAGCCCAACCGCCTTCAGATGCTCTCATGTTGTGTTTCAATACGCATCTGACATTCTGGGAATAGCTCTCCTTTAAAAGACTTCAAATGTTCCTTGAGGATATCAGTAGTGGATTTCCTGCCTTTCTTTCTCTCTTTTTCTCACCGCTGTCTGTAAACACCAGGCGCACGTGTTTCCTCTTAGTTTATCCAGCAGTGGTAGCATCGCGACCACTTCTGGAGAATAATGTGAAGTTAAAACAAATACAGATACAGGGTACAGAAATCTACCTCCAGACCAAACACAGATGTGAAGAATTAGAGTTAAGTAAATAAAGAAAGGGACTGTTTCAGTGCCACGGCCGCTGCTAAAACAGAAAGGCACGTAAAAACCAAATTATTCCTGAATGCCACAGCTGCAGCAAATAACAGGGTAGCGCTCTGCACCAGGTGAGCAGCGAGGCTTCTGTTTCTCTGCTGGAGCTGATTTTCATAAATACAGGGGCTGCATGAAACAAGTGGAATTTGTAAGTGCAGTGGTGTAAGTGTTTACAGTTGTAAGAAAGCAGCTCCTAATGGGCTCGTCACCACCGATGCACATTTCTCCTCCCCAGCTGTTGCCTGTTTAGACTGGTTCAGTGAAAACAACGCTGCAAACACTATTGTCTGTGTAGACACAGATCAGACACGAAGCCTCGTGTGTGTGTGTGTGTGTGTGTGTATTACCTGAAACTGTCTCAAACAGGGGAAACAGCTCAGACTTCCTCAAGGCGGGCTGCTTCCTCCCTACGTATACAATGTAATGTTTTACCGTAGAGTGTCTATGAAGTCAGTTGTAATGAGTAATAAAGTTACATAATATAGATAATTGTTTACTGAAGGTTTGCTAAACTACATGTTTGTATGTACTGTATAAAAGAGTTTAGTTATTAAAGGATATAACCAGAGATTTTCTGTATTTTTCAACATATCTACTTACTAGTATTGTGTGTGTATTCAAAGCCTGACATATCTTATTCCTCTGTGTCATAGACCTCTGTTGTCCAAAAACTCCAAAACATGTCAGTGAGCTACGCTGCTGCTCTGGGCAACATGTTCCTTCCTTCACAAGTTAATTAGTTTGTTTAGAAACGGTTCCGATGACAAATAACAGCGGTCACGTTTTCGGTCTCTGGAGAGTAGTACCTTGTAAGGTAGCGACCACTGTGCCTGCGCAGGAACGCTGTTCTGTCTTTCATTGCTATTTTTATGACATATCGCAACCTCTTGACTTTGTACCACATTGCACATTGGAAAGAACTTTAGTACAAAGTCAAGAGGTTGTGATGTGAAGCACAACAAGCTAATGAAGCTCATTAAACTCTCCAAAGACTGAAAATGTGATTGCTGTTATTAGTGTTTGGAGCTGTTTCCAAGTTACACGTCTTTGACATGTTATTAATCATTTTTGGAAGATAGATAGATAGATAGATAGATAGATAGATAGATAGATAGATAGATCAATTCATTGTTGGTTTGGCTCTGCGCATGAGATTTGTTGACAATAAGAGAAATATAGAAAATCACCAGCTACATCCTTTTAAGACAAACTTACAACCTTGATAGACCTGCTGCTAAATAACTTCATAGGAGATATCCTCTGATGCCTAAATATACTGATAGTTGTTTTTGACCAAAACTGTGTCTCTTCTGCCAACAGACATGCTCAGCCAACTACACCTTCATCCCGTACATGGTGACGCCACATAACAAGGTGTACTGCTGCGAGAGCAGCCTGATGAAGGGCCTGACCGAGCTGATGCAGCCCAGCTTCGAGATGTTGCTGGGGCCCATCTGCATGCCCCTGCTGGACCGCTTCATCCAGCTACTCAAAGTGTCGCAGGCCAACTCCCAGTAAGTACAGAAAGGGGCCAACAGTGGGTAGACTGGACCAGAGATTCTGTTTTTTTGATCTATTTTCATATAAATTTCTTTTTATTGGATGCGGTAATGTCCCTTTATAGATCGTAAAAGTCTCAACTGAATCTATTCACCATTTAGACCAATGAAGCCACGATCAAATTCATGTTTACTGTCATCTGTATAGGAACCGCAAGAATCTATATAAAGAAAGAGGAACCAGCAGTAGAGTGGAAGATTAAAAATATAAAATGTGAAGTATAAGACGTCATTCACGTGCAAAGGGATGCTTAACTAACTGCAAACACTCTGTTTTGAGATTAATAGTCATGAGGGATGGGAAGGTAATTACCCGACAATCATCAAAGTCTTCATGACCTTAAATTTTCAGGTAACTACTAAAGGAAACACTTAAGCTATTCCTGCTAACAAGTAGCTCTTTCATTGTATTAATACAAGCTGAGGTGAAGATAAATTAAGAAAAATAAATTAGGTACATCACATCACTTCACTTCCTGTGGAAGAAAATGTAGCTTGCAAGTGTTCATGTTTGAGCAGCAATGTTACTTTTTTTTTCATCAGAACAGACCTTTTCTTTTATTATCCCACTCTTTTTATTTTTTTACTAGCTGTAATTATTTTTATGTAGAACTTTGACTTGCGTGGTGATCTACATTTAAAAAAAAAACAACAAAAAATCATCTACACCACCTCAGTTGCTGGGGTAATATATCAGGCTTTGCTGCCAATGGACGAAAAGCAGCAGCCAGTTAGTTCTAGCTCAGCTCCAGAAATAGTGACTCAGGTTTTTACAGGCAGAGAAGAAAAACGTGCACTTTGATGAAGCGTTTGTCTCCAGGAGACCAGCATCCATGAAGTTAAAACCAGTGAACGCAGCAGAGAGATTTCAGCTCAGCCCAGCTCATCCCTGCTACAGGAACACATACTGTACATTGTGTGAAGGAGCATGACTGCTATTTTTAATGGCTATTTATAATAACCTACTGAGTATATATTAAGTGTATTTTGCCTTATGAAAGCACCATCTGACTAGACAGTCTGACTGGGTTTCTCCATACCTATGCTATGAGCTAACAGTGTTCATTATCAAAGAAGTACTTCTTTAAACAGATATTGACTTGCTGTTGTACGACATTGAGCTGACATAGGCCTTTCAAATGAGAATAAGTCTGTGTCAATATTACCAAATTCCAAGTTGAAACACTAAAGGGGGCGTATCATGCACATTTACAGGTCTATTATTATATTCTAGGGCTCTACTGGAATATCTTTGCATGCTTTACTCTTTCAGAAACCCTTTATAGTGGTCCTTTATGCAGCCCCTCAGTTCAGCCTCTGTCTGAAACAGGCCTTTCTGGCTCCTGTCTCTTTAAGACCTCCCTCCCAATGAGCCCACTCTGTTCTGATTGGCCAGCCTTTGTAAGCTGCCAGTCGGGAGACTTTCAGCAAACCCAAAGGCTATGTCAACAAACCATCCAACAAACTATAATTGACCAAGTTTAGCATAGATATTTTACATCATAACATTATATTTAAAAAAATCACAAAAAGCATAATATGTTCCCTTTTTAATTTCAAGTTTCCTCCATAGCGACCAAACAAGTTTGAGTGGATATGAATCAAATGATTCTTATGAAAAACTACAAGCAAAAAAAACCCCAAAAACACCAAAATTAGTAGGGATATTAGTAGTAAATGAATTAAAACTCCAATCATGTTAGAATTTCCCCTCAAGGAGAAATTAAACTACCAAAAAGATTTGGTAAGTTTGTGGTTGATTAGATTTCTTTCTAAGATGTTGCTTAAGTCACAGGAAGATTGCACAGTAATTACATAACTTTAAATAAGGGAAACTGAGGCGGCTTTTTTTCTTTCTCGTGTTTTCTCTCCTCTCACAGTCAGTATTTTCGAGAGACGATTCTGAATGAGATCCGTAAAGCCCGGGAGCTCTACACTGGCATGGAGCTGGCCAACGAGCTGAGCCGAATCCAACAGCGGCTAGACAACGTGGAGTGCCTTTCAGTCGACATCGTCATCAACCTGCTGCTGACGTACAGGGACATCCAGGTAACCCAAGGTCTAAACCAAATCATTGTCAAATTAAGCGTTCGGACTTTGCATAATTAAACCATTGTGGAAACAATTGGCTGTCGCTGGTTAGATGACGGTGATAATGTCGGTCCTTCCTGTTGTTTTAATGAAAAGAATACACTCACTACTCACTGAAACATTTGCCTTTTCCAGAGACAAGAGTTAAACTCCAGTTACACTCCCTTGTTCTGTGTCATAAAGAAAGCTCACTTTGTACTTCAAACCACTCCCGGAGTTTTCCTGCCACCACAAAGGCAGCACATCCTGTTAATCAGATTCTTCCTACTGGTTATCTGCAAAAAAGATAAGGTTGGATGGAGATCTGGAGATCAGAGAGATCTTAAAATCAAAGGGTTGCAGGTTTAAACCTTGACAAACAGAAGAAAACATCTCTGCACATACTGTATATAGAAAAAACAACAACTTTGACAGCAGGTGCTTTGAGAATTCAGTGGAAGGAGGAAAAAGGAAAAGGATACACACCTTGTTAATAAATCAGTGGGGCTACAAGTCATTCATCATTGATTCATCTGGTGGTTAGTTTTTAGATCAATCTATAAAACAAAAAAAAGTGCCCATCACATCTTCTAATCTAAACCTGAGAAAAGTAGAGAATCCTCACATTTGGAGAAACTGGAAACCGTGAATGTCTTGAATGTAATTAATTACTTATTATCAAAATAGTTCCAGATAAATTTTCTGTCTATCGACTAATCAACTAATTGTTTCCACTCGATCACAAGTAATATTTAAATCTCACACAAATCTTTATTCATAATCATGACATAAAAAAATCTTTGCACAGAATTGCTCAGCAGTTTTCAGGCTGCATGAAAAAAAAAAGATTCTCAACTCAAGGTTCAAACTGCTTTATGAACCCAGTTTTACACCCTAAGAATCTTTACAGAGAGACTGCAAAAACTTTCAGCTCGCCATCCTAAAAAGTTTCCAGGATAAATTGTGAGAGACATTCAACGAACCACTGTTTCCCAGTCAGCTTAGTACAGATGATCCGGGTGTGTGTGTGTGTGTGTTTGTGTGTGTGTGCTGGAGTCCCTGACCTTGGCAGAGAAAGCTTCTGTACAAGTTAGAGAGAGGTCACTGCCTCAGCATCAGTCTGTCATCCCTTTGCCGGTTGTGTTTTCTCAAACAGGGGCCACTGTAGACCGCCTGTAGAGAGCTCTAGGCGAAGCTTTTGGTCCACTCGTCTTAAATCTGCCTCTACTTCTCTTTACGCACTTAAGTCTCTGCATTACAATGTCACTCACCGTCCAGATCCTCCCACTCACCATAGGCAGCGCTCAACCTCATGAATCATTGATGAGAACAACAAGCATTGAGGACGTGCTGAATTATTCAGGATGCTTTGGATATAGTGACTATGTAGGCCAGTAGTAGCAACGAAAATGTGAAGAAGGGGACATTCAATTATTGAAGTGCTTTTGGTGTTAAACAGACAGTTGAGTCTCAGACAGAATGAATCAAAGGACATCAGAAACTCTCAATACCTTGATGAGTTTACGAGGAGACACATGCCAACATGTATCCCACAATGCTTAGCAATGACCATGAGTGCAGCAGCAGCAGCAGCTCACGACTGTGATCTTTACTTGTCGTCTAGGATTATGAGTCCGTCGTGAAGCTGGTGGAGACTCTGGAGAAGCTCCCGACCTTCGACCCCGTGGCTCATCCGCATGTGAAGTTCCACTACGCCTTTGCACTGAATCGGTAAGATGGCGAGTCAGACGGCATGCATGAAACAGTAACACATCGCGCACCAGACACGACAGATACAAGTCATCGCGCACATCCTGTTTGAGTTCATAGTCATTTCATCATTCTTCTTTACACTCGCATTCACTATAAGAGAACAACTATGTTTAGTTTAGCATGACAACTAGAGCTGGGTGCTATAACTATTTATGCCAATGCAGAGGGGAAAAAAAAACACTACACTCTGATTGGCTGACAAGTCACAGTCAATAGCTAAAACCACTCCACAAACCACCACAAGATATATCAAACTACAAGTAACCATAAAGCCAATACGTCTATTTGATGCTATCAAATAATAACATTGCTTGTATCTTTTAGGTTTAATAAACATGTTCCATGCATTTTTAATCTCTTAATACATCTGCAATCCATTTAAAAAAAAAAAAAAAGATAAATTGTGCATTGTTTACATCCATGTTTGCTTGGTAGCAGTCTAATTCTATCTTATGTTACCTTCTGTTGGTGTGTTGCTACATTTGTTGGCACTTTAGCGTCACCAATGATCAATCAGTGGAATAATGTGAAACTGAAAGCAGGATGCAAATTGCGCTTGCAGGTGCGTCTTCATGCATGTGCATAACACAAACAAAGAGGGACCCGCTCCTGAAAACAGGTGCTTTACATCATTACTGGTGAACCAGAACTCCTCAGAGAGTCAAAGAGCAATAACACACCGTGCTGTCTTCTAATATAGAAAATATGGACTCAGTGGAGACTTTCTTTTCCTTCATTTCATCCTGATTATGATGTTATAATCACTTGCATACATAATATTTCATTATTATATGAGACTGGGTCCTGGTTAAAGTTTGTTGAGTTGTTTTTTTTGTGCTAAAAGCTACAAGTAAATTTGATTACTGTCAGCATCATTTACCCCTGATGTCATCCTTTCTTAAGGGACTGTATTTTATGTTTATGTGTCGGCTTTTGAAAAGATTTTCAAGGGTGGGAAAATTTTCTTTAACTCCAATTAAATCGTTAAAAAAAAAAAATCACATAATTTGGGGTTGCACGCAGCAGTATGTTGAAGCTATAGGCTCCCAAGCTTGCAGCATCAGCGATAATATTAGTAGCATGTGTGTCTGCTCAGGAAAAAGACAGATGTACAACACAGGAGGTTTTGACTGCCTGTTTCTCACCAGCTGCTTTGCTTGTAAACTTCCTGTGGTTTTCGTGGTGCGACTGCCTCAAACAAGCAATAAAAAGCGTGCTGTTCTTTAATTTGGCAGCAATTGGAAAATGTTGCTGCCGGGTGCCAAGATGCCCGTGTGTTCACTGTTACTGACTGGCCCATTACCAGGATGTGATATTGTGTTTGCAAGCTCGAGGCACCACACTGAGACATTTTGTGAGACATTTTCGTGTGGTAAGTGTTAATGACGGAAGACACTCTCTCCATCGTGATTTTGAGACGCTCTCCTCGGGCTCAGAACGGCACCTCATGAGTAGAGACACACACCTGCAGGAGGATTCTCACGTCCCTCACGGCTGACCAGTTCAACAAAAGCCTCATGAGTCACTATAACTATATTAGCTACATTAGCTGTTGTATGTGACGTGCTCTTCTGGACAGACTGTAATCTGTGGTGTAAATGTTTTGTCTTTCTCTTGTGGAAGGCTCTCATAGTGGTTTTGCTCGTGTTCTGTTTTCACTTTCCACGTGAAAAGTGAAAATAGTTTTTTGTTGAGAATGAAAACAAAGAGCCAAATAGAGAAGCGTAGATGTTGGATCATCAGTTTCGGAAAGTTACTAAATTTGTCGGACACAATCTATATCTGATGTCGGAAAGGTGCGGGGGAGGCATTTCGACTGTCTTGAGAAGCAGTTCTGACAGAGTATACTGGCCCCTTTAAAAGAGACATTATTAACTGGTTATTATATCAGCTTCTGAATGGATTTTTCCCGAAAGTTTACTATAAGATTACAAATACATAATAGCAATAGGAGATTTTATCCATATTGTCCTAACGGTGAGTTAAGTCTATAGTCTACACCCTGATAAGAGTCCCTCTCTGAAGGAAACAATCAAACTTCTTTGATATTTTCCCAGAGAAATAACCATTGAAGCTTTAATACAAGTCACTGATATATAACAAAAGCCACATCTGTCAAATGTCAGTCGTAGGTTGTAATGGACTGTACTATAAAATTATAAGGAAAATCTTTGAATGAGTTTTCCACTCCACTGTCAGCCTAAAGAGACGCTTGATGATTGATCTGAAGTAGGTGCCCTGCTTCTAAATCAATCTGCCAGGCTAAAGTGTGTGTCGACTAATTGGCTTTAAGCCTCGTGTCTGCAGCAGGGCAGCGTCTGGCATGTGAGCATTGAAAAGCCGCTCGGGGGGGGGGGGGGGGCTGTTGCACCGGGCTCGCTCGCTGCAGGTAGTCTGACAGGAGCGAAGGGCGAATGTGCTCCATCCAAACACCCATCAGCACTGTGGAAGAGAAGAAAGAAAGAGAGATGCACGAGGAGAGAGGGCGGCTCTCGTCTCCCTGAACGCTCTTTCTTCCCTCTGGACGGTCTCCATGGTAATAGCTGTCAGCTCATATGTTTTATTTAACCTTCTCACTCTGGAGAGCAGTCACGTTATGTTTATCGGGATTTTTTTATTTTATTTTTTTCCTGACTATCACACATTGTGCCTATGTGAGAATTAACGTTGTAGGTTGATACCAGTCGTTTCTCCCTGAAGTCTGTGTCACGACACGTTCAGTAACATGAGAATAAAGCCTGATGGACGTTTCATACTTCAAGAATAAATATTCCCACAGTGTAGTGGATGTTCTGGGTAGATTTCGAAGCTACTTGCTACATGAATTTGCATAATGAGGAAACAGATTTTCCTTAAGCTCCTATGGACCTTCCTCAATATTAATACCTCGCATTTTCTGTGAAGACAAGTGTGTGGAAGGAGTTTGTTTAAGGATTTCTTTCCAGTGTTTTCCTCTGTAGCTGTTACTTTCAATATATTACAGTTGTAACTTTTGTGTAATTCCTGATAAATTCAAAATCATCTATCATGCTATTGTTGGTATGTGTTTCTTTTCTCAGTGTTTAACAAATCAGTCAAAATAACACGAGGCTGCCCAAGTATACAAACAAATATGTGTTAATCCACCTGTTTAAGCCTTTTTAGGAAATTCTCTCGGCTTGCTGGTCGCTCCAAGTTGTGAGCTCAATATAACAGATTGCAGGTCTAGTTGTGTTTGACTGTTTCATTTTTTCTTAACAAAGCAAAAGCCTGAAATACATCCCTACTAGACACAGCAAACAGAGCAGGAAGTCTAAAAGCTCTCGTTTACAGACGTTCATGTAACTCAACAAATTAAAAGCTGCGATTACAGTCATTCTTCCCTATTTGGTGTTTTTAATGGGTTATTCATTGCAGAGCCTCACTTATGCCCTCACAGGTTAGTTACCACTGAACCTTCACTACCTGAACGATCCACCGCAGTACAGTTGGGAGGCTCGCGGTTGCTTAAATAAAAGCGGCGATTCTTTTAATGAACCCGTCAACCTCAGTAATTTAAGATGGAGTCCTAATGGCCTCCACTGTGCCAGGTATCACGGTCCCACAAGAATAAGCCGTGCAACTGTTCCCGAGCAAAACGCAAACAGTCACACACACACATAATTAAATGCTCAAACTCTACATTCACACACACCCCGCCTGAACCACTCTGTTCACATCACTGACACATATATAATTCATTATTTTCTATGTGTTGTATTTTTTGATGTTTCGCTCGCAGCATTTTAATATTTTTGCTTCAAGCTCGGCAACAACACTGATTGTGAGTACTTGTCCGTCCGTCCCTTTCTCATGAACGTGATATCTCGGGACTGGCTCGAGGGAATTTGGAACAAATGTTCACTTGGACTCAAGGATGAACTGATAAGCTTTTGCTGGTCAAAAGTCACTGTGACCTCATAAAACGTGTTTTTAGCCATAACTCAAAAGTTATGACAATGTTTCACACAAATGTCTAATAGGACAACATGATGATGTGATGACATTTTTATATCCAAAAAGTCAAAAGGTCAGCCTCACTGTGACATCATAATGTTCTGCAAAAACAACTTTTCTGGCCATTATTCAACCATAACTCAGGAACAGAAGGAGAGATTGTGACTGTATTTTCACATTTGGTCAAGTTATCTTGGGCGAAACTGTGCTGACTGTACACACCCTTTACATAAGAATTTTCAAGGAGACTCCTATAGTTTATGTCTAATTATCCAAAAATAAAAAGTCAAAATCAGAAAGTGTGTTTGCACGGCCAATGATAATTAGTTGAACAGACTGTGAAACACTGCCCTTTTTTTAAAATGACATTTCAGTTCTTTTGAATGAGCTGATTGTTTCGTTTTTCAGGAGGCATTTTTTTAACTCTCATTTACATCTTTTATTCTGATGAATGCTGATGTTCAAAGTTCCTATGAAATGCAACTAATGTAGCCTTAAACTTAAAAGAGACATACACTGTGCAGACTGTATTTTTGTCTTTTTGAACTCGTCATCATCTATGACAGCAGTAATTCTTGCCTGCGTAACAGATAAGTCAGCGATCCATTTCTGCAGAAAAGACGTCAGGAGACACTTTGAACTTGCTTTCATTCGCGATTTTCTTTCCCCCCCCCCCACAGCAAAGAAACCTTACATGACCTTGTAGAAATTGTGTAGGTTAAAAAGTCAGAATTCATGCTTTGTCTGGTCTGTCTGGTCTGACAGCGAGCAAACGGATTTTTAAAATGCTTGTTTTCTGAATGGAACACATAGATGGGAGCTAATTTTCAGAAACATTAGCTGCTCCATCCACACTCAAAATAACAGCAGTGACACGTTTATACACACCTACATTCAGTGTAACTTTAATATTAAATACACTCACTGGCATTTAAGATGTTTATTACTGATGACAGCAGCTGAGAGAGGTATGTGGAGAGAAATCCATTTTTAATCCCAAAAGTTTCAAAAAAATAAACTCCTCACTGAAGCTGCTGACTTTGACATGTAAAATTAGTTGAGTGCTCCTTTTCATATTAGGAGTGTTACCCAGGACAGTTTTCCTCCTTTAAGTAGTTGGTGAAAAGAGATGTTTACACAAGCCTGGAGAGATTTCTGCTCAAAGCTATAGAGGGAAATACTCACTCAAGTTTAAATGCATGCAGTTTAACTCCTTCCTGACTGACTTTGTCACGTTTTTTATGTTTGCGAGTCTAGGAGGAACCTGCCAGGCGACAGACAGAAGGCCCTGGACATCATGCTGCCCCTGGTGCAGGGCGAGGAGCAGGTGGCCTCAGACATCTACTGCCTGGTGGGACGGATCTATAAGGACATTTTCCTGGAGTCTCACTTTACCGACACACAGAGCAGAGACAGCGGCACACACTGGTGAGTCAGCGTGGGCCTTTCCAGACACTGGATCACATATAAATATTGTTAGATTAAATGTTTCGAAGGGCACAATGAATGATAGACGGCCTTAAAGTGACTCATTGGATTGCAGCACCGCAGAGTTAAGACATTACCATGAATGGTGCCATGAATAAAGCCTTGTTAATCATCCTCTTAATCAGCCTGAAGTTAAAACCTTTGTTCTTGAGGGCAATTACAAATCTCATTCAAAGAAACAGAGGCCACGAGCCCGCAAATGACAGCTCAGCACATCAGTCATCTCAAATTACTCCTTAAAGCAGAGACTTCACAAATGCAATGATTAAAATAATACGGGATTCGGGAAGAGTTTCTGATGGAAAACGCTAATGGTAGTGTTAAAAGCTTGAATTCATGGCTCGTTTATTCTTCGTGTGAGCTGCAGGTGGGAAGATGAAGAAGTAGTACGGTAATATTTTCAGACCTCTTACAGCCAGTCAAGCTTTTGAATTACATTTCACCATCTTAATCATTTTTTTTTATTCCTAAAGTGGATGACTTTAAATTTGTGCAAAAGCTGCAAGTTGGAAACATTTTTCTTGGAAAATGAACCACTCCTTCATACCTCTAACACAGTTCTTAGAAAGATCAGGGCTCTGTTGGGGCTCTAACATCTGGTGCAGGACTCCTTGTTCATTGTGTTGCTGAAGATAGTTCTTTATTACTCTGTGTTTGGGGTTGGTGTCATGCTGAAGAATATATTTGGGACCATATATATATGTAAGTTTCACATCTTAAGGGGAGAATGAGGATGTATAAGCTATTTATACAGTAAAATCTTCTATCTCAGTGGATAGAATTTAGAGTGGCAACACAATTCAGGAAGATCTGCCATATTTTCTCGTTTTTTTTATATTCAGGGGAGCCACAATGCAAATACCTGAGCTTCTGTAACTTTAGTTTCTGCATCACTTCCCTTCACTCAACCACTGAGTAAGCTTTTTTCAGTTCAATGAAATAAAATGCAAGTAGCGTTGTACTGTAGTGTTATAATCGAGCATGATTTTGAGAAATGCTGTAAGGAAAACATAACTTAAAAGCGGATCCACAGTAAGTGACTTTGAAAGAAAATGATTATTGAGTATATATCATTGATATAATCATGACAAACTTTATTTATACAGCAGTCTGGCCTTCTTCATTGGGAATCTGCTCCCAGGATAATTTCATCAGTCATTGTCTCAACATGTTTCCAAGAAAATTACTTACTAGACAATGACTTTCCAGAGTTCAGTCCAGATCTGAACTCCTTTGAGATGCTGATCGAGCTGGATATCCACAACACGAGAGTGCTGCTGAAAAAAAAAAACGGCAGGATCTCCGTGACACTGATGAGTCAGCAGGGAGCGGGACACATATGAGATGTTTCCAGCACCTTGTTGATTCCAGATTTTGAAAAATGAAGGGATTCAGGCTATTCTGAAGGCAGATCAAGTTGATTGTATATATCTATAAAGAAGGTTTCGACTCTTAAGTCCTCCGTCTCCTCGTGTATGGCTTTCATCTGAGCGCATAAAGGCTAACAGGAGCTGACAGAAGTTGACTGAATAACAGAGCAATCATAATAACACGAGGCTGTTGATTGCCGTCTTCTGGAGATTGCTTTTAAGATCTCATCTTTGTTGATTGAATATGCTGCTTCCATAATCAAGCTCCCATCTGGCTGTTATTTTCAGTTCCATGTCACAACTTGGCAGAGGCTCCTAATAACATTCACACTCCTTCCCTCAGCAGAACGGATTACTCATTAAATAAATGAAATTTCTTGTTTTGCGAGGGTACTCAGAGATGCAGTTTGTCGTTCTGTGGGCCCAACTCAATATGGCTGTAATTGTTTTTTTTCTAACTTGAAGTGTCTCAGGAAGCCGGTGGAGCCCCATGAATCCATCCGTTTTCTCAATAGATGCTGGGGATTTGGAGTGACGCATTTCTTGGAGGAAAAGTGTTTATTAGAGTCTTTTTTTTTTTTTTTTTCCCTCCCTTCTCCTCTCAGGTTTAAAAAGGGGTTTGAGTCCGAGCCAACACTACACTCTGGTATCAACTATGCTGTCCTTCTCCTGGCAGCCGGGCACCAGTTTGACACGTCTTTCGAGCTTCGCAAAGTCGGTGAGTAGACGCTAGACATTTGTGTGTGCTTTGACCTGAATGTGCTGCTTTTCATTTGAGTCTATTGAGCTTGCTGACTAATCGCTGACTCCTCTCTGTCCTCGCTCTGCAGCAGTCCTTCATGATCAGTTGTATTTATCTAGGTCACAAATTTGACCACTTTACAAAAAAGAAAGATTGTGTTTTATGACTCGTAACCATATGGGAAATCTACACAGATTAAAGCTGCACTAATCTTTTTTTTTTTTTTTTTTTTTTACAAAGAAAACGTAATTATGTGTAATCCCGCAGGTGCCACTTGTTGTGACAAACACACAAGAAATTTTCACCCAACTCTGCAGCTTCCCTCAGTTCTGCAGAGCGTTTTAGTGTCTTTCAGCTCATTGTTTTGGTCGTCACAGTCTGCAGCTTTACTGTTCTGGTTCACTCTCACAGCAGCTTTGAAAAACCTGCTATGCACTACCTGGCCAGCACCAAACAGTAGACAAAGTTAGCTACCAGCTGGTGAACGCAGTGGAGCATTTAACTAAAGAGGCAGATGTCTGCGCTGGTGGAGTCCAAAAACAGAGCTAAAAGCAGAGTGAATATTGGACTTGCATTCATCAGGTGACAGGAAACATAACCACAAGTGAATGCTAATGTTGCTGCGTGTGCGCAGGATGTGTAAATAGACAAATGTTCTCCATATTAACTTCATAAAGTGACATTATGTTAGTGCTCACAATTTATTGTGCAGGTGCAGGTTTAATGATGAAAAATCTGGCTATAATACATTAATATTTCCTCTTGTTTTGTAACTGAGCATGCAGTTAAACTTTTGTTCCCAATTTTCTGCTTTTGCCCTGAAATCTGAGGCTCAGAGGAGCTTAGGAATGTGGGAAACAGAGCAGACAGTTCTGGGAATCAGCTTGCAGTTCCCTAAATTAGCCCCACCCTCCATCCCTTTAGACCCTGCTCACCGCCACCCTTATCCCCACCACTCCCACCTGCTTCTCCAAAACGGCTGGTGTCTGCAGCAGAACACGTAACAGCACCTTCCCTCAGCAAAGGCCAAGATCATTATCACCATTACCTTTCATCTCTTAAAGAATATAGTTGCAAATTCTAAAAGCTCTGCTTGTTGTGGTATATCAACATAGACCAGAGTACGATAATGCTCTGAGCCCTTTTTTCGCAGTGTTGTCTGCCTAAAATCCTCCCGGCAACAGCCCAAAGGGAATCTTGACAATACAAAAATTTTCTTCCTATTGTGTGAAACTCCGTATCATATTGTCTTGTTGTTTTCCAGGAGTGAAGCTGAGCAGCCTGCTGGGTAAAAAAGGCAGCCTGGACAAGCTGCAGAGCTACTGGGATGTGGGTTTCTTCCTGGGCGCCAGCATCTTGGCCTGCGACAACACCAGGGTCATTCAGGCCTCGGAGAAACTCTTCAAACTCAAAGCCCCCATCTGGTGAGAACACAGATAAACTGTTCTCAGATTATCATGGCGAAAAACACATTTCGACCACATCCATCCCCAAATGCGCCTGTATCATTGCGATCTGGAGTGTGCTCTGCGCTCCCTTGAAACCACAGTGGCCATCTGTGGCCATTGTGCAAGCATTTGGTGTATTTTGCATGCCGAACAGGAAAGAAAATCACAAGGAACTCACTTTACTCATTTGAACAGCACTTCTCTCTTTACATGGATTGAATGGATATACCAGTATTTAAAAATGAGTTGCAATGGAAATGATTGGCTCTGCAGATGGCAAATGAAAGAAGTGCTTTTCCTGAATAGGGGACATAACTAGAAACTTTCTAAACATTGCAAGGTTTCTAGCATGTTTATGCCCAAAACCATTCCTCGGCTAAACCAAAACCTTAACCTAACCTGCAAATGTGGAGTTACTGATGTTTATTTGTGATGGCAAAAGATGATGGCCCAGGTTAAACATAACAAAAATGATCCTCTAAATCCATGCTACTCTCACGTAATCATTTCACGGTGGAAGAACAAAGTCTTAATTGTGTGCAAAGACATAGTTGCAGAGTTTATATTCATTCCACAAGATTTTTATGAGACTGCGTCAGATCTACGGCATGTAGAGGAGTACAGTAAACTATCTGCAGCTCGTATTTGCAGTGCATGAGACCCTGCTGTTCTTTATTTGTGTTAGTGCTGTGAAAACTCTTTAAGTTTCCATTAATGCCACAAAGATAAATGTTACCCAGCATGGAAACACAATCTTATGGTATTGTTTGTTTTTCTGGTCTTTAGTGTTTAAAAGAATATAATACAAATTATCTACTAGATAATGATCTGCCTTTTTTGGAAAGCCTGACATTTACTCAAATAAACATTTGGATTGTGTTTTTCTCAGGGAGCAGTGGGTAACTGGTTGTTTTATTTCTCCGTCTTTCTGGTTGACTCTAGGTATCTGTGCTCTCTGGTGGAGACCATCTTGATCTACCAGCACTTCAAGAAGCCTGTCGTGGAGCAGCCGGCCCCCAAACAGGAGCTGGTGGACTTCTGGATGGACTTTCTGGTGGAGGCAACAAAAAAAGACGTGTCCTCTGTACGATTCCCTGTAAGTGACTCAAGCCGAGTTATAACCCCCATACAGGTTCGACTCAAAGTGTGGGCTTTGCAGAAAAAACATCATGCATGCTCAGCAAACTTTAATCGGCTAAACAAAAGGTAAACCGAATTCAACACAAGTTTTATGTCTTCCACAGGTGTTGATATTGGAGCCCACTAAAGTGTACCAGCCTTCATATTTGTCCATAAACAAAGATGTGGAAGACAACACGGTGTCTATATGGCATGTTGCTCCTGATGACAAGGTGGGTGTCTGACGCAGTAAAATATGTTGTTCAATAACTTTGACCCCCCGGTTCCAGTTTTTCTTTCTTTCTTTGTTCAGTTTTCCTCTGAATTTTGTTTCGTACATTACAGTTGAGATATTCTTCTTCTAGTTATTTCACTAATAATCCTCCCCTAAATCTGAGATTAAACCAAATGTGCAAGTGTAAAACATCCAAATAGTTTCTCTCTGTCACTTAAAGTTCTCACACCACTTGTGTGAATGTGGATGCAGCAGTATGGTTTGATAGAAGATAACACTTTATTGATCCTCAGTACTCAGTAATACAGCAGCACAAGAAAATAAACAGACCACATATAGGAGCTACATGAAGGATAGAACAAGCAGGAATAAACGTATAAATATGGGGAAAATTACCCATGAATCCAAGTTCAATTAAACCCATATACACATACAAAGAGTAGAGAACATACTTTTAAATTAGAAGCTATGAGCAGTTTAGTGCAAACCTGTGCTTAATGTGCAATAATGATTTATATGTGCAGTTCCTCTTATTGCTTAGCCTTAATAGGCCAAGGATAATAGAATATACAGTAATAAATATAAGCATAGTATGATATAACAAATGACATTATAACATATATGTAGAACAGCAACTAAAGTGAAACGGTGTTTAAACTGACAAAAGTATATTTACATTTAGGAAAGTGTGACAGTAAAATGGGATAGTATAATAACTATAAGATATAGGATAATAGAATAGAATTCACAGTGATAAATAGGAAGGATATATAAAATATAAGGTAACTTAACATATGTATTTACAGTAAATGTATGGTAGTGGCTGGCAGGTGTCTTTTGAAATCATATAGTGTTACACTTCAGACATAGTTTGAACATGTTAAGTATGGCTCTGAATCAGCACTCAGCCTTTATCAGCTGCACGTTACCATAGCAACAATATTGATGCTTTATGTTAGGTAAATGGTTAAACAAAAGATACTCACTGGGATTGCCAGTCGTAAAACTGTTGATGATTTTCAGTTTTCCTGTTTTGTAATCTTTGGTTAGATCCTGTCATGATGTTCTGTGTCTCTGCATTATTGATTGTCTCCTCACACTGCAGTGCATTATTGCTCACTTACACAGCATATAAAGAAAAGTGGTTTGCTGGCCATGAATTGATCCGAGTGAACCTGCTACATCAGCTTCATATTTTCATTTAGTTTAGTTCATTCATTTCCTCTGGCTAATAAAATAAAACCCACTAATGACTTTTTATTACTGTAATGATCAATCAGCATATTTTGCGGAATGTTACCAACCTCCTAATGCTGCTGTCAGTCAGCATGTTATATCCCGCAGGGGGACACATTGATGTATCATCTCCCACGAGCTGTAATGATGTTATTTGTTTTGATCTGTCCCGCAGCAAAAGGGGATTCACGAGTGGAACTTCAGTGCCATGTCTGTACGAGGTGTCAGGTCAGTGGCGTCTGTCTTTACTGACACACATAACAGCTGAGTGATGTGACATTGACTTCACACCTGTCTCCGGAGGGTGATTGGTTTAAATTTATCAACGGGGATGACGGACTGGAAAAAATACTCTCTGAAAGTTACTTTGTACCTGACAAATGCGTTGAATCATTTCTTCCTGTGAAGAAAGAGAGAAGTCATGTTTTTCGAGTTTTATGTTATTTATATTGATTTAGCATTAATATTGGTAACAAGTGGAAAAGCAGCACCCGCATAACTCCTATGATACGTTTCAGCCTCCTTCAGGATACATTTATATTTCCTAATATTTTGCCCCCCTCGTTTATGTTAATGGTGTGGATATATAAATATTAGGAACACTTTTCAATATAATGCACTCCAGTACAGCACCGCCACCCACTACGACCTCAAACATAAACATAAAGAAGAATTATCACCTTTCTGAGAATTTAAGGCAGAGCTTTTATTTGTATTAGTATTATTGTTATTAATAATAATAATAACTAAGATGCACACATCACAGGTATCTGAATTTTCAAAAAACCATCCAAATAAGATAATACATGACTACCACATCACCTCTCACAGCTCCTAACTGTGCCAGAGTGCTCCATTAATACCACAGACAGCTTTTATGATGTCTTGCTCTGAGCCTCCTTTTCCACGGCCCTCAGAGGAATTCAGTGTCAGCTCAGAGAAGTGGAGGGCTGTACTCGCATGTTGCTAGGGAACGACTCATTCTGTGTGCCCACTCAGCCTGCAGACAGACAGCGGGACACAATAGCAGCGCTGCAAGCAACAATACGACCACACATACAGGCGCTTGGCTGTCTGGCTCAACTCCAGCTCTGGCTTTGGCAGACTGGTTAAAGAATTAGATGAGCCATCCCAGTGGATGAAAGTTTACGTTTTAGTAGTTGAATCGAAGCTTCTCAACCTTTTTGTGCTTTAAATTAAAAACTCATTTCGTTTTGACGGTTTTCAAAACTTCTTTTTTTTTTTTTCTTGACAAATTGGAAGTTTTCTGCTTTTCTCCTCTGGACGTTACTGCTGCAGCTCATGCTCACGACATAATGTGTATATCAGGGAGATGTATTGTTGTTGGCATGTTCTGCTGGTGTTTATGTTTTGATGGAGTGGCCACACATATGCAGTGACAAGCAGTCTTTTATTTCAAAGCAGAGATGTGATGGCTGATGTCACGAGTCCAGTGAAAGGCTTCATTCATTCCTTGAGTCACATCAGCTCTCACGGGATCACTGTGTGACTAACTGTGGACCGTCTCTCTCCTCAGCATCTCCAAGTTCGACGAGCGCAGTGCCTTCCTCTACGTCCTTCACAATGCAGAAGACTTCCAGATCTACTTCTGTACAGAGATGCACTGTAAAAGGTCTGTTCTCATCTCTCAGTGTTGGTTGGACATCATTAAACTTAAGTGCTTTGTTAAAATCAGTTAGTTGACTAATAATCGTGTCAACGCCATAAATCTTCTCTTAATGTGATAAGAATTACTTAATGACCTTTTCCCTATTAATTTGAATTTTATATCATTGGGTTTTATGAGCCCGTAATCTAAAATTAATTTCAAACTGTCACCATTTCACAGTTTTATTAACTGTGAACTCTGAAAAAGGGGATTTGAATGTGATGCTGGAAATCTGCTGTGGTTATTGTTATGATAATTATTTCATTTATTGCATAATAAAAAAAATATAGTGTTGTTATTGTTAATGGATAAACAAGACTACGAAAACACAGCCAAGGGGCATGAGTTAAACGCTAATGATGCTAACATGCTCACAATTACAAAACTAACACGCTGATGTTTAGAAAGTTATGTTTATCTTTTTTTACCATCTTAGTTTAGCATGCTTACCTCTTATTTCTAAAGATTTATTACATTAGAAATTACATGGAAACTTGCTTCATTAAAGGTTGTTCTACTCGCTCACATAAGTAGTTAAATTAAGACCCCCAGTTGTGTTATTATAAGTCAAATATTATGATACCACTTTATTAACAGTCAACAATCATTTACTGAGGCATTATAGATCAGTTATAAGCTGTTAATAAGAACAACTTTTTGTTGACAGTTTGTGAAAACTCTCATCTCTGGATCAAAATTAATTTATTAACAACTTATGAAGCATTTAATAATAGATTAATAGATTTCTTTTTGTTCTTATTAATGATGTATAACTGATGAAAGATTGATCATTCCAATAGTAAGTCGTTATTTATGACATTTTATAGACCAAACAACTAATCAATTAATTGAGAAAACAATCGACTAATGAAATTGATCATTAGTTGCATCCCCAGTTGTCTTTCTTAAAACCTGCCCTCATTGGAACATTAGTTTAATCATTACTGTGATCATAAAGCCTGTATGTCGACCTACAAAGACAATTAACTGTTTCCTGTCAAAGTGAGTTTATCTCTCCTGTAGTTGCACCCCTCCCTGGTTCAGCCATTCGTGTCAGCTCAGTAGTGAGGTTTGAAATTTCGCACCTCCCTGTCGCCACAAACACACCTTGTTTAATTTCGACACCATCGTGTTCCTCGCTGGCTGCTCGGCGAAGCGCTGACTGTTCAGACTTGTGAGTCTCACATCAGAGGCTCCGGAGCACTTGCAGTTCTATTATCTGGAGGGTGAGAGTCAGTGAGTCATGCCTGCTGTTGTCATGCCTGCTCTCCTTATGATACAGAGAAAAGGAGCGACAGTGGGGATGTGGTGAGAAAGAAGGAAGGAAGAAAAAAAGGGTCGAGTAAGGAGGAAGAGGAAAAGATCTAGTCTGATATGGCTGGAGCGTATGCCTGATCGGCATGTGCACATGTACAAGCACAAGCACAAGCACACGTGTACCGCGGAGCACCTGCGGGCGTGCCGTGTGCGACAGCATGACGAGGCAATGTGCTAATTCACAGCTTGTGTGCAGAGAGGGTGGTAAAGGTCATTATTTGTATGTTTATGTGTGGGAGGTGTGCATGTAAACATACTGTAACCCCTTCTGGATAAGGCCAGCAGCCAAATACTGTCACTCACTCACAATATGTACTAAATGGCTCTCAAGCTATATGGACAGACTCTGTACTTTAAATGGATCCATGTGATTCACTATGGATAAAAAAATAAAAGGCTGATACTCTAGCTCTGATTATTTTTTTACAGACAGTTAGATATTTATACTGCAGTTGTCAAGGCTCTAGGATTGTTTCATTAAAATACCATAGCAATATGTGTTTGTAAGTTTTAGCTCCTTAACTACAAAACATGAATATTTGATATTTTTGATGAGCTTTGCTGTGTTATCAATCAAATAGAAAACCAATTCTCCATTATTATTTTTTTAGCCAAAGTAACTTCATAGTAGTAAATTGTTTACTGTGCTGACATTTCAAATCAAGCTACACGCCACACCTTACCCAGAAGGTACTGTTGACAAAAATGAATGCAGACTCATTGTTTACCGTTTACACAATAAGCAAATTTCAAGAGTCTGCTGATTAGTTTACATTCCGTTGATATTAACTAAAATGATGTCTGTGTAGAACAGTGCGAAAAACACACCAAAACATCTAAAACATGAATTCAAAGTGAACAAATGCTCGTGCAGGAGAGGCAGGAAGACAAGATATACTGAATTATAATAAATGACGTTCATTGAGGGTGGAAACTTTCTTGTAATTCAAAGAAATAAAGATGAGTCTGTAAACAGTATTTAGAACAAAGGGACTTTTTTTGTTGTATTGGTTCTCCAGCAACCTGAATTTTAAATAAAAATGAAAATGAAAGATTTCAGTGCTGAATTTGAGCTATAATTTGTGGGTGTATCCACCCATGTTATGTGAACAGGGCGGGAATGATAACCCTATCATAAAGTTGGGAACATATATTACTTGAGTCCTGTATTGTTTACTCAATATGGATCTGAACACACAGTCACACGCAGTGCTTCCAGCTGATTTCAGGTGTCTCTTCTAAGTGTCCTCATGCAGCTGTGTGGATTCGCTGTTTCTGATGATTTTGGACTGACCGGACTTCTCTTTGGCAGATTCTGTGATCTGGTGAACAGCATAACAGAGGAGGCTTGGAAAGGTCCGGAGGAGGGAGACTGTGACACCGACGGCTTAGAGGTGAGTCGGCTGGAGACATTAGTTATGTTTTCATGTTGTAGAGTTTTGTTTGAAGCTTTAAAATTGATCTAAAATTCCTTTTTTAAAGTTTAGTCACAGGTTCAACCTGCACCAGAGTTGGTGGTGCATTTCCAACCTCAACAACAATCCAAACATCTGCACTCAGGCCCACAGTTCCACTACTTTTATGCCCATATATTTTATTTAATAAAGCTTTTTCAAATGTGGTAAAGCCTCATATACATATATAACTACTACCAGATTCCCTAAAGCTATGGGGCATGTTTTCAATCACTTGACATGGTAAAAATGACATTTCATGCATCTGTGAACACTTTCTCAACTGGGTTTTCCTCCAGCACACATTTGGGTAAATCCATAACTTTTCCTAACTCCTCTGCGATGCATGAGTGCCAAGAAACTATTAACTATTTGTTTGTTTCTGTACATTGAATCGTTACATCCTGTTATGGTTCTGCCATGCAGTTTGCTTTTGAAATGTCACAGGAAACATGATGCGATTTAGGGGTTTCCATCAAAAGTGCTCTCGAAGTGCTGACAGAAAAAAAATCATCTACAAGAAAACCATCTTTTAACAGACATTTTTCATGTTTCCATTAAACGACAAAAGGAAAAGAAATGTAAATTTTCAACTGCAATGACATCATTATGTTGATGCATTTTATTCTTTTTTGTAGAATGTCTCCCTCGGGCACATACGAACTTATTTGATCACTTTTTTCCATCTTGTTTTTCTACTCTAGCTCATCACATTTTACATTATAATAACTTGGACTGCAAGTCCGGCTGCAAACACACAGAAATAAACAGTAACCTGCTGGGATAAGACCTGGATTTTTGGTTGTTTGCTTTGCAAAGCTTTGACAGTACAGAACAGACACCTGCTGCTCCATTCACCTGTCTCTCCAGCGGAGCCTTGGAAAAGAGGAGCTAATTGCCTGTAATGCTGCCACACCCTCTTTGACTCAGCAGCATGACACAGATCAAATGTCTAACAGGTTTCTCTCAAAGCTGGTTTAATAACTGTATTTGTCCAACACAAGCCCTAAATTCACGGTCTGTTTGTCTCCAGCCTCAAATGTGCCTTTACAACATAATCTGTCCTAAAACCTAAGCTTGTTTCCTGTAAACACTAATCACTCGTTTCAGACAGAAAAGTTAATTAATTAGGTCTCTCCCTCCAAGAGGAATCGATGTGACAGGTTTAAAGTAATCTGATAACAAAGAACAGACCATCCACTGAAGTTAATTAACAAAAGAGGAATGAGATTATTGATTGTCTTGCAGGAAAATAAAGGCACTCATTTGTTAGATTTGTCCGACTCAAATATGCAAGAAAAGTAGCAGGAAAGTAATTGAATCCTGTGACATAATCTTACAAAGAAAAATGATACGATCCACTTTAAAGAGAAGCAGGAAGTAGATGCGTTATCTTAAAATAAGCAGGTTTGAGATTATTCTGAAATGTTTGAAGGTGGAAGCTTAATTCAAACGCCATGCTTTCTTTTGTGTTGACCTTATAATTAATTGATAATGTGCAGATTTATTCAGCTTGAGAAATACATTTATACTGTAGCTGGATTTCAGTAACATAAGAATCTTTTAGTTGAATAAAAATGCAGAGAGGCCCAGATATCCTGGACTTTTAATCCCGGTCATATCTTTATAACCATCCCTGCATTTGTCTCCACAGTACGACTATGAGTACGATGAGCATGGAGAGAGGGTGGTTCTGGGAAAAGGCACATTTGGAGTGGTGTACGCGGGCCGAGACCTCAGCAACCAGGTCCGTCTGGCCATCAAAGAGATACCTGAGAGAGACAGCAGGTGAGACAAGGACGCCTGTGAGGATTTTTCAATTTATTTGTACAGCCATGTGATGTTACTTACAGGCGCAAGTATTAATGTCTCGTTTGCCTCGCTACCTAAAAATGTCATATTTGCAGTCTATGATATGTAGCGCAACAAGCTAACTAAGCTCTGTAAACAGAACTATGTTCCTGCATATGCGTAGTGGCATCTGCCGTACACGGAACTACTCTCCAGAGACTGAAAAACTAGCAGGACTGTAATATTCGTGAAGGAACATGTCACCCAGTGCAACGGTGTAGCTCACTGTCATGTTTTTAAAAGGTTTTGGACAACAACAGAGGTCCACGGCACAGAGGAATAAAATATATCAGACTTTGGATACAGGATGAGTTCATTGTTGGTTTTGCTCCGCACATGGCGTTTTATGACAATAAGAAAAATAAAGAAAATCACCAGCCCAATCCTCACACACCCTCCTCCACTCAAACACTTACAATGATGTCACTGGTTATGTTTGGCTCACGTTTTTTTTTAAGTCTGTGAGGGTTTAGTGCTTTGGGCTTTAGGGTGGGTCATTAATCCCTGACATATTATCTTGAAAACTATTGGTCAGATTTCATGAAACTGTCTGCGAATGAATCCTAATACGTTCATTGTCCTTTATTCTTTTGCCATCATTATTCCCAAATGTCATATTTGCACAGAAAACACTTTATAATGTAATTGGCAGGTTGCCATAACACACATTCATGCTCAGAAGTGCGTAAACTCTTGACGTGAAACTGCTCTCAAGACATATTTTACACTTTTATGGTTAAATTACAGCCTGAATGTTAACAGGTGTCTGGGCTGTTAATGCCTCCTCCTGTTCAGCACTGTTATTTATCATCATTAAGAAAAATACGGCTTTCCTCCGACTGAGAGCGTGAAGCACAGATCAGCAGTGTCCCTGGTGGTTTCTGGCTTTCACCGGGCTGGTATCCACTCCAGTGACTGGTTAGTGGAGAGCTGTGAAGGCAGACTTCCTCCCACCCTTTCCGCCTCATATTCCCACCACTGTCTCTGCATAGTTCCACTTACTCATCTCATACTGCAAGAGACTCTCACAGACTAGATGATTCCACTGCCACACTTTGTTCCACTCATCACATCAGCAAGTCAACAAGAGTGCTCGGCTGCAAAGACGGTCGAGAATTTTTGGTAAATAATTCAGAAGTGGATTGAAATCTTAAGAGAGAGAGAGAGAAAGAGAGAGAGAGAGAGAGAGAGAGGATGTGAATCATACAGGGAGCTGAATCACTGGCAGACATGCTTTCACTGTACAAGGGTACCTGTTGTTCTGGTAGATATCAAGATTCAGTTTCAGTGTTTTACTGGTTTAGTCTTTTGTTTTTCGGGGTTTTTGACACGCAGTCTGGTGTTTGGACCCAACCTGCATGTACATCCATGTCACCGTAAAGAAAAGACACAATTATAATTTCTTCACTCTTTTCTCAGGTTATTATAGTTTAAGATCATTTATTTAGTTAGTTTTTGATCTAGATTAGAGCTGAAACAATGAGTTGATTAGTCACTAGACAGAAAATTCATCTCTTTTGATAATCAATTAATCATTTAAACCATTTCAACTATTAATCACTTTTCTCACCTCCCAAATGTGAATATTTTCTGGTTTTCGTCATCCTTGATGATGGTGAGCTGAATATCTTCAGGTTTTGGACAGTTGGTCACACAAAATAATTAAAAAAAAAGTCATCTTGGGGATTTGTAGTTTGCTATGTAGACCAAACAATTAGTCGATAAATCAAGAAAATGAGATGAATTGAAAATGTCATTTTCTGTGTAATTTGGTAATTGGTAGACTACTGAGTTGATGCTTACTTTTTTAGTTTACCTCAAATAACAATGTAGTTTGATGTAAATAAAGCAATTAATGTCATTTCTAATGTCAGTCGGTTTTTGTAGGTTCAACATTCTGTAAGTATCTGCTTCAAATATGAAATCATGAAATCTACAGTTTTTTATTACATTTTCCAATAAAACTGGGATCTCTTATCGTTTACAGATGAATCATTTTAACAAACTTTAACTCTAAGCCTTCAGCCTTCAAACTCACAAAGGGGAGATAAAGAACCACAAAGAAGTGAAGAGATGTCTATTATTTAGTATTTACCAAGTTCTTTAGTGATTCACCTCCTTCAGTGTTGTGTACTTTAACTTCACCCATATACAGTTTGAAACCAGTTTTGTTGGACTGAAAACATCTCATTGTCATCTCTTCTCATGTCTTGTTTTTTGTTTTTATCGCAGGTACTCTCAGCCCCTCCACGAGGAGATCGCCCTCCACAAACACCTGAAGCACAAGAACATCGTCCAGTACCTCGGCTCCATCAGCGAGAACGGCTTCATCAAGATCTTCATGGAGCAGGTGCCTGGAGGTGAGACACCTGACGTCACAGTCTGACTGTTGGGAGGATGAAAGGATTAGATGTTTTTTTTATTACACAAACTCATCAAGTGGTTTTTATTGGGTTTTTTGTGTGTTTTTCTATATATATCAATTTAAAATCATGCTATAGCTCAGTTCACTCCAAACACAATAAAACCAACATTTACTCTTTATATTTTGTCAAAGTCTTCCCTAAAAGCTTCTCTGAAATGAGTTCATGCAGCAGCAGTAGGAGACAGAAGAACGCTGCATACCGACTCTGGATTGCAGACTAATCAGAAATGTGCTGCTAATCTCAGGTCAGACTGAGTATTGATTGTTGTTGCACTTTGTCCCGCTGTGTCCAGGGAGTCTGTCTGCACTGCTGAGGTCCAAGTGGGGACCGCTGCAAAACAATGAGCCCACCATCGGCTTCTACACGCGGCAGATCCTGGAGGGACTCAAATACCTGCATGACAATCAGATAGCACACCGAGACATCAAGGTAAGTAAACTACTAAAAGTTATTGCACAATGAATATTCTTCTTGTCATCTTCTTGTCATTATTAGCTTTTTGCAGGCTAATTTATTACCACAATGCAGTGATGATCCACCTTCAGGCTTGTTTATTAAAGCGCTGACTGTAGAGTTTTCTAGAAGGTCTTTCTTAGAAAAAAAATCTCTGGTGCACAGGAGATTTAACATGCATTTAACATTTGTATCTTGTTGAAGAAATGGGTAGTTAGCATGAACAGTGAGTGTCTCTATGGGTGAATAGAGAAGTCAGAATGCACCACTCTCATAAAAAAATGACCACAAGTGAACCCACTGTGTGATTGACAGGTGATCTTTGGTGGTGCACTGCAAAAGCTAAAGAGAAAAAGGTTGTGCTTTTTATTTATAGCACATTTCAGTACAGTTAACACTATCTACTTTCATTTAAAGGACGGGTTCATGATTTTTCAAGTCTGTCTTAAAACAACAGTCAGGTGTCCATATGAAGAGTGAAAGAGGTTTTCCTCACTGTAATCATTCCTCCTGTTCATACTGGCTATGAAAAGATCTCCTTCAAATGCACTTTCAGTGGAAGCGATAGGGGCCAAAATCCACAGTGTGTCCACACAGTCATTTTGTGCAAAAATTCATTTAGATTCAATTGAATTAAATTCAAAATACTTAATTTGTCCCTGAGGGGCAATTTGCAGAGGCATGTAGAGAGAGCACAGTCAACAAGCAACATAATACAGGAACATTGAAAAAACGGAAAATGTAAAAATAAACTGTGCACATTATAATAATTATGAGAATGAGAAATGAAAGTTGATGTTGATATCAGTCTTTTTAGCATCAAATTCCCTCTTTGTGTTTCAGTATAGTAACAAAAAATAGTAACAAAAAAGATCATTGAAAGATATCTACTTGATTTGACTCATTTGAGCGGCTAAAGGTTGATATTGGCTTCAGATAAATTTTTTAAATACATTTGTGCACAGAAGGAGGACTGTGGATTTTGTTCCCCATCATTTACATTATAAGTGCATTATGAAGGATCTTCCAACGGTCAGTATGAACAGGAGGAATGATTACAGCAGCAAAAAAACATGTTTCAATATTCATTTTGGCTCCTGACTGTTGTTTTAAGACATTCTTGAAAAATTAAGAACCCGATATGTACAGCAACAGAAAACATGTACAGAAAATTAAACAAAATAAAAGAAAACGCAACGACGAAAGAAAAAGTGCTCTCAAAGATATCGATGAGGTTGTAGACATCAAAACCTCACAGTCATGCACACACATGAATGAACACAAGTCTGGGACATGTTTTAGATTCTTTGGAAACAAGATGAAGTTTCAGGATAAAGTTATTGAAGGTTTGAGTTGAATCTGCTTCAGTGTTTGCTCACTGAAAAAAAAAACTCTTTCCTTGTGACTCTTGTGTGCACAGTAAATTTAATTTGGTGCAAATGCCTTTCTAGAGCGTCCCAGCTGCTCACAACTTTTCAGCATTTTCTTCGCAGCTCTTTGGCTACAACAGTAATCCTAACGTCCCCCGTTTTTCTTAAATAAAAGACCCTCCCTGTTATCTCAGATGTGACAAACCGACAGTGATAAGATTCCCATCACAGAGAGTCATTAGGGTCAGCAGCCTGTTACTCATGTGTCCACCACACACCTGTGCCTTTCCCCTGATTTCACAACGCAGTCTTATAAGCGTCATTAGCAACACAGAAATGTTAATCACCTTGTTTTGGCGGGAGGCCGTCCTCCTCCCACACAGTGTGTTGTAACCTGCTGTTTGTTGTTTTCAAAGATCTACAGGCACCTCACATTATCTCTGCGCCCTCATTTATTGCCCTGGAATTTTTAGCATGGCGAATGTGTACAGCTTTATAACAGATGTCTTTTTCAATCTGCAGGGAGATAATGTTCTCATCAACACCTACAGTGGCGTCTTGAAGATATCAGATTTTGGCACATCGAAGAGGTTGGCTGGGATCAACCCCTGCACTGAGACTTTCACAGGTACTCACTGGTTGATTTCCTCCCATCTCAGTGTTCGCACAAACTCCTCAAAGAATGTCTGAGATGTGTGTTAAGTTCCTAAAAATCCACAGAACATGCTTTTTTTTTTCAAAAAAATAAATGAAAGAACAAGAAGCTGAGCTGTGAGGTAACCCCATACAGATAACTGTAAACTTTGGCGGTCACCTCTTCAGAGCAGTTATTCAGACTCAGCTCCTTGACCAGTAAGTGATATTACTGAGAATAGCTGACCGTTGCTATTTAGAGACACTGGGTTTGGCATGAGCGTGCGGCCACATCAGGCAGGTTAGTGACCGTGTGATGTCCCCACCGCAGCGGCCAGCTCAGTTTGACCTCTTGGATTAGACGATCTGGCAGCTGATTGGAGCAGACAGGGACTTACCCTTGAATGGTGGAGCTCTTTCAGGAAACTGGGCTACTCCTTTTTATAGCCCCGGTCTGCTATAAATGTGTCAATGCCTGTTTTTAGCTCAATTCGCAGGCTTTTAAAAGCAGCAAATATGCAGCAGACTATTATTAGAACAAAAGAGTCCTTTCAGTTGAGGAGCTGAAAATATTACTTTGGACTGAGCCGAGATTAACTAACAACATGTTGTTGCTCACACAAGGCCGTAAGCCCGATCAAAGCTTTTGTAACCTGACTGGTTATTTGAAAAACTGTGTCATCACCTCAGGACAGACATAATGAATAATTCTTTCATATGCTGTTGCGACTATTTTCATAACTGATTCATCATAATGAGTCATAATAAAAAAAAATAAATAAATAAAAAATAAAAACAATTCCAGATTGTCTCTTTCCAGCCTCTCAAATGTGAATATCTTCTGGTTTCTTTAGTCCTCTATGATAATAAAGTGAATATCTTTGGCTTGCGGAGGGTTGGTCAGGACAAAACAAGACATTTGAGGACGTCATCCTGGGCTTTGGGAAACAGTAATTAACATTTTTCACCATTTTCCAAATCAAACGACTAATCAATGAATCAAGAGTGCAATCGGCATGAAAATAATCATCCGTTTTTTTCAAGGTCACATGATATTTGTGACTTTGAAAATGTATTCGAGTTACATATTATTTTGTAGACACAGCGGCCATACCTTGTCCTAAATAAGGAAGGTCATCTACAACGCTTATTTCATCTCTTGTATTAAACCTGGAACAGTTTGAGAAACAGTTTGCTACAAATAGCAAACGTTCCTGCATGTTGACTGAAGCACTTTTGAAGCACTTTCCTCTCTTTTTTATTGACACATGTAGACAACATGGAATAAAGTTAAGTTTGTTCTCCTGCCCATTTGTGACAGTCACAGTCAGTAAATTACTCATTCATTAATTCGCTCATTTGTTTACTTATTTATATGATTGGCTCTTTACCTTTTTTTATTTGATCAAGGGAGGGAAAAAAAAACTTTTTCATCATTTCATCAAGATCAGAATGAAATCATATCAAAAATCATATAAAGGTTGACACCTTAAAGACAAACTAGGAGCCGCCTAAAACCATCAAACAGTAAATTGACATTCAGATTCTAATATATCTGATAACTCTATCAGCTATCTGTCTACATATCTACATACATTTTAATCTCTTATTATGCTGTTTTTATTGGGGTTTTTTTTTCAGGCACACTACAGTACATGGCTCCTGAGATTATAGACAAAGGTCCTCGGGGTTACGGGAAGCCAGCGGACATCTGGTCTCTGGGCTGCACCATCATAGAGATGGCAACTGGGAAACCACCTTTCTATGAACTGGGGGAACCACAGGCTGCCATGTTCAAGGTGAGAAACACAGATCTTATCATCCAACAGGGTAATGTGTTTTTTTTATCAGGCAAGTTTTTGCCAATAGCCCACAGCTATTCTGCCACTTCAACAGAGGATGTGGTGAGTTTAGTTGTATGAGAGCTGATAGTTTCTCCGCTGATATACAAGATACATTACACAGTATCTGCTCTGTACATACCACACTTTTCTAGATGAAGTTAACTATCATGTTCTCCAACTATCTATCAAAGAGTTTACCAACACATTGGCTGTTGTTGCCATATCTGATTTGTGCGTGTCCTTCGAAATCCAGCACGTCTTGTTGATCTTGTTTTGCAGCGCACCACTAATAAACTGCACGGGAAACCGAATTAAGTTCTGACTTGTTCTTCCACGAGGCCGATGACAAATTCAATGCTTCTCCTTTTTTAGATTTCTAAGGAAGATAGAAGAGTTAGTTAAACAAAACTCATCAGCAGTTGACGTACAGTCAGGAGGCACTGACATGCGTCACTCACCCACCCTGACAGTTCTGTTAAATGTTCAGTCAGGAATAATAAACTGGAAGTCAAACTAAGTCATTCATGTAGAATTTCCATTGTATGTAAATGTAAGAATTATCAAAAGTCACGCTATAATTGGAAAATTAGTAGGTATAATATATTAAAACTGAAAACAATATTTTTCTATATAGTGTAAGGAATTTTTTTTTTTTGCTTTCCTCTTTTTTTAATTTGATTTTCCCTTTTTCTGTGTTTTTTCAGCTGATAGATATTATGTAATCATTTTCACCCCTGATGAGGGTCATATCCAACTACAGTACCATCCAGCAGGAGCTAATATTAGAATTATCAGTAAATGGACTTTGCTCAAGGAGATGGTTCAGTTTTCATCACATGACCAAAGTGTGGAACTTCAGTCACATGATAACAGATGGTTGCACACATATGAAAAAAACAGTTTGTGCAGCTTAATTAAGACTCTAATAAGCGCACATGTTTAGTGATTTTAAGCGAGTTGTAAGACAAGACAGAAACACTGCCTTTATACCACCATGTTATCATGACCTACACTAACAGCACTTCAGTTTATTTCAGATGTCTTTTCTTCTTGATTTAAAAAAAAAAAGAAGCTATTTGTGCACAGCTGCTTTTCCGTTAGACCTCCATGATAGCACCAGACATGATTATTTGGAGGTTCAGCTTTTATCAAACCTCAAACTGACCCACTTTTGGTCTGATGTATGAAAAATGTGGAAAATATGTTAATAGTAGCAATTGTAGTGTATTTTCCACCAGTCTGGACCATTCAAATTGACTATCTTTAGTTAATTTATTGTCTTATGCTCACTATGTTGTTTTTGAGATGCTTTCCCTCTAAATTACATTAGAGATTTTTCATCACATGAAACAATCAGAATCAGTTCCCCTTTCTATGGAAAGAAAACCTTTGAATTAGCACCTGTATTGTGTCACCACCTTAGTTTATTTGTTTTATTTATTATTAGGATTTACAATTCATCCTAACTCTATAGATATTTGTTTCCTTAACATAAGGAAACCGTGCGAGCTGTAGCGTGATCGTCCCCAGTAGACACTCCAAATATTGTGTGTACACGAACATTTGTTTGAACACAAACAAGCGTGCGTAGCTCATTGAGTGGAACCTTCATGGGCTCCTTTCACGGACTCCTTTCATGCTATTTTCCAGTTTCTATGCGCATGTGTCTTTGTTTGAAATCTCAGTTTACTGCGTGTGTTTGCTTTGGACGGAAACGTAAAGTGCTGCACACCAATAGAATATTGTTTTTAGCCATGTGCAGCCTATTATGGACAGTAAAGATCTTTAAGGTTCGCCTGGAAAGCATTACAGCTCTACTGTCAGAGCTCCGAATCATGGATTTTTCCGTACAATGTCATTTAAATAAAGGGCTTTTAAACAGGGAGGCTCTCTCTATCTTACAGTACTAAATATACCTTATAGAGTAAACAAAGCATGCAAACAAACAGAAACTGAGAGCTCCTCCCAGTTTCTGTACAGCTTTTGTAGAATATGCAGGTAATCACGTCGTCTTCATCTCTAAAAGGGATCTCATGTTGTGTCTGCACATGCTATATTAACCTTTTCCAAAATAGTAAAACAGTCTTTATATACTCTTCACTCATCCCTGTGGAATGTCTCGAGGGAGGGGCATCTCTCTGTTAATCTTAAGTCAACATTCCTCAACAGCAACGAAGGGAATTTCTAACATTCTCATCGTCATGAGCCTCACGCTTGAACTTTGATCATTATTGCTCCCAACTGTTGCCTGAAGCTACAGCCGGGCCTGATGCACAGTCTCGTAGTCAAACTTCACTCATTTTACCCTTTAAAGGACGGGTTGACGATTTTTCAAGGCTTAAAACAACAGTCAGGAGCCCAAATGAACATTGAAACAGGTTTTTCTTGTTAATCATTCCTCCTGTTCATGCTGAACATAACAAGATTCCTTCATAATGCACTTGCAGTGTAAGTGATGGAGGACGAAATCCACCGTCCTCCTTCTGCGCAAAAAATGTACTTAAAAGTTTATCTGAGGCTAATATGATTCTGCTGCTGTTTGAACCAAAGCTGTGTCCTTTTTTCTGCAGGTGGGCATGTTTAAGATCCATCCAGAGATCCCAGAGTCCATGTCGCCGGAGGCCAAAGCCTTTATCCTGCGTTGCTTTGAGCCCGACCCGGACCGTCGAGCCACCGCCTTCGACCTGCTCACAGACGAGTTCCTCACCGTCACCAGCCGTAAGAAGAAGAGTAAGAGCACCTTCACAGGTGAGTTCAGTTCACTTTGGAAAAGGTATAACAAACCAAACATCAAAATAAGTTAAAGTTTGTTTTTTGTTTTTTGTTTTGCTTTTATGAATTAGATGAGAAGATCGATACCAATAGCTTAGAGTGGTATCAGTTTTCTCATCCAACTCTCTGTGTGAAATTGAATATTTATCACACTTCCCCAAATGACAAACTCTTCCTTTTAAAGCCAAGCAGAGAGTTGAGAAATGTTAAACATTTTGGTACTACTGCATCCGGCCTTCATCCAGCCAGTCAAAATGAAACTGAGTTGAAAATGTCACTATGTATTATGGCTGAGTGTCTTTAAATATACCTGAACAGTATCTGCTTTTTCCTTGAGCGCACCTTTTAATGTCCATCATCTTGATTTCCGAATATTCTTTGGTTTTTGTAGAGTTTCCAACCCAAAATAGTGCTATCAACACGATTGTTGGCACCGGGACAACAGATTAGAAACAAATCTTGTACCTCACTGTCTAAATGTTATTCTATCTTGTCTTACATAGAAATCATGTTCTGATAACTGCTGACACATGTTTTGTGTTTCTCCACCCCTCCAGCTCTGACTCCAGGGTCAGGAGGTGAGTTACTTTGTTTTCCTCTACAACATATTTACCACTAGGGGGACTTGATGTCATTTCCATGAAACATCTGCCTGCTTTCCTGAAGAGTATCTAGGCTACAGGATTTTTTTTTTTTTTGGTGTGTGTGTGTGTGTGTGTCTGCCAGTGGCCACCTGTCTCGCACGACTCTGCCCTTTCCAAGAACTCAAAATAGACATTGGCACAACATGACTTCCATCCAAATGCTTGGATGTCTTTATAAGCCCTGTTTCATAATTTATACACAATGGCTGTAATTTGCTGGCAGATTCGTCAGAGTTAGCTCTTCTCCTCCTTCTCTAGCATCAGTTTGAGGATGTGAAATCGGGTTTGAAGTTTCCTTTTTAGTCTTTTATGAAAAGGAAGCACATTTTCTATCAGCACTTTCATTCCTTTCAACCTCCGTCGTTATCAGGAACTCTTGTAAGCTTTAGCTCTTTGCAGTAAAAGAACAGATCCTCCTGATTTTCAGAGAAAAAAATAGCTTATAAGGCAACACAGTATATTATTCATGTCTCAACTATGCAACAAGCATCTTTTTAAGGTTTTATTTTCTCTTATGTTCGTTCTCTCAGAGTATAACCGCAGTATCTCCCTTCCGGTGCCGGTGGTTGTGGAGGACACCAGCAGCAGCAGCGAGTACGGCTCCGTCTCCCCTGACAACGACCTCAACAGCAACCCCTTCATCTTCAAGCCCAGCATCAAGTGCTACAGCGAGAGGGATGTCAAGGGGCCCAGGTCCCTCTTCCTCAGGTTAGACAAGTGGGACCTATACATTTTTTTTTCTTTGTTGTTGCTGTGAATGATCGTAACAGTCGTTCCATCATCTTGCTTCACTTTAAATCGACATGATACAGTTATGTTGGTTGGCTAATGCTGAGCTGATGTCTGTAGTTGCTGAATTGATTCTCATGCAAATGGTGTCACTTTATACATGTACTTTCATGGAATACTTTTGTATGAAAATGCTCAACTAAAACATTGACAGCACAATGAAAATAGTTTTGCATTTTGCTGTCAAAAAATAGAACGTTGATCAACCTTGATTATTAGTTTAAAAGGAGAAGATTTAAAATTTAACTTTTCTTTTTCTAAATTTGGTCAAAATGAGTTCTAGCACACATTCAGATCATTTTATCTATGTAGTACAGGCTGCAAATTATCTAAGCAATTGTGAACATAAAACACTTTCACAGTTAATGCAAGCACTGAAAATGAAACATTTTACATATATTCTGAACTTTATATTCACTTTTTTTCTTAAAAACTTGAATAACAAAAAGCTCAGTGTCAGTTGACAGAGTTTGAATTCAAACTGCATCTTTGATTCGATTTGATTTTCAGCATTCCAGTGGAAAACTTTGAGGACCACAGTGCTCCTCCGTCTCCCGATGAGAAGGACTCGGGCTTCTTTATGCTGCGGAAGGACAGCGAGAGGCGAGCCACCCTGCACCACATCCTGACCGAGGACAAGGACAAGGTGGTGGCCAACCTGATGGAGGCCCTCACACAGGTTGGTTATGATAAGCATATGCAATAAGCCAGATAAACAAACGTACGCTTCTATAGCGTCAAAAGTGAAAGCTTCATACAGACCTCAGCTTCTCCTCTTCCCCTCACTCTCTACCTTCCAGGGTTCTGAGGAAATGAAGCTGAAGCCTCAGCATATCTCCACTCTTGTGGTCAGTCTGGGCGACTTTGTTCGCATGGCTGACAGGAAAATCATCTCCAACACGCTGTCCCAACTCAAGCTGGAGCTGGACTTCGACAGCACCGCCATCAGTCAGCTGCAGGTCGTGCTGTTCGGCTTCCAAGATGCTGTAAGTAGCAAACACAAAGAAATGTGCAAATAAAAAAACACCCAACATTACGCATTATGACAAATCCTACATACGTTTAATTTCAGAATTAATGGCATTCAGGTTATGAATGATTGATCAAAATATCAGAAGTATGACACACAAGCTACAAGCGATCCAAACTGTTACTCTGAGACTTTATGTATTGCTGTAATTCTCCTCACAAGCTGCTCATTTTCTGCTCTACTGCGCCTCTAACATGTGATTTCTTGTCTACTATCCATCCTTCATTTGTAGGCAGAGGTGCTCTTAGCCTCTGCATGAACCAGGAGCTCTGAACACTTCAGTATAATTGTTGTCATTTCACATGAGCTGCAGACGGCAGCAGGCTGCCATGTTGCTGCTCCTCCAGTACAAAGATCAGACAGACAACTGTGAAATACTCTCAACCTTAAAGTGGGTCAATGAAAGGGGGAATCTGTCAGGGATAAATTGCACATTCTGTTCAAAAAAAAAAAAAATCTCTGCCCCTCAGAAATACAGTTGTGCAGATGTAATGATAGAAGAGCAAGTGGTTGTTTTCATATTTGCGAGGGGTGTTGCATAATCGTGCAGGGAGATGAAGCTCTGATGCCTCCTGTTGGTCATGAGGGCAACTTTAGAGGAGAGAGAGAGACTCAGCAGGGGAGATTCATAGTGTGGTTTGTAGTGCATGACCTCACAAGTACAGTATTTAAAAAAAAAAGAAATGAAATATGCCAATAATGTGAAATGCATTCAGCATGAAAATACAATAAATGCACTTTTCTCATCGTCAAAATCTTCATATCATCAGGTTAACAAAGTGCTGCGAAACCACAACATCAAGCCTCACTGGATGTTCGCTCTGGACAACATCATCCGCAAAGCTGTGCAGACCGCCATCACAATCCTGGTGCCAGGTAATATCATCAGCGTCTCGAGCAGGGTACCTCTAAATAAGTTATCATCGGTCCCTTAGGGCATCGCCGACTGTCTGATAAATACAGGAGCTGGAGTCACGGTTTGACCTGAGAGACGGTGTAATCACAGCTTTTTGTTAAAGGCAAAGGGGTTTTTTTTGGGAGGCTGGAAAACGTGGACTAAAGATGCCAAAATCATTCACTGTGTGCACAAGAAATGAGCAGTGCATGTTAACAGTAACTATGGTAAAGATATTAGCATTGCTGTAGCTCAAAAGGGAAAGAAGTAGATGCAGCTCCACAGCTTAGTAGTGTTTTCACAACTAATGTGCAGCTGAGTCAGTCTTGCATAAATAATCAAGGATCACTTGATCAATATATTTTGCACCAGAAATTAAAACCAAAACTGTTCATTTCAGCACCGTCAATCAACTGTTTTCATGATTTTGGTCAGAATGATGTTTTTCAGACAAATATGAATATGGTTTTACTTGCTCGTTTCATTTCATTTGGCTTGCTTGTTATGTAATTTAGCATTAAAGCAAACAAAGGTCTGTGATTAATGATAAACAACAAAGCTTCCTGCTCAGTAATAATGTGTCTCTCTTATCTGAAAACCACATTTCAGTATAGATACTCCCATATGTAAGAAGAACTTCCTCATGATTTTATGATGTCTGAAGTAACTTGTATTGCCTTCTCAAAAAGTGTCAGATTTTGCACTTCAAATGACTAAAAAAGCAATAAATTATCTATATTGTCAATTTTCTGTTAATTAAGTCATTGCAAATATATTGTTATTGGTGTAAATGTGAACCGATTCTATAGTTTGTCTGCCAGAAAGTAGTGACGTGTTCATTTTTCAACTTTAAAACATCCTACTCAGTAAATTTCAAAAAACACAAATTTAAAGCAATCTCATCAAAAATGTTTATTTATATTTTGGGATATGTATTGAGGTGATGAATTGTGTCCATGCTCAGAACTGACGCCTCACTTCAGCCTGGCCTCAGAAAGTGACGCGGCCGACCAGGAGGACATCGATGACGATGCCGAGCCTGAGAGAAACTCCACCCACCAGAGCCGGGCGCCTCCTGTCGCTGCGCACGACGACACGGTGGCCACGTCAGGAGTCAGCACCCTCAGTTCCACCGTCTCACATGAGTCCCATAATGCGCAGCGCTCTATGAGCATGGAGCTGGGCAGGATGAAGCTGGAGACCAATAGGTAGCAATGAACATCTCCTGTGATTACATACATCAACCACTCAAGCAAAAACCCTTTTAATGTGTTCAGATGTTATGTAGTATGAGTCACTTTATTTATGATTCAGTCTCTGTTAATAAAATCCTCATAAATAAATAAACTGCTTGTTTGACTCCAGACTGCTGGAGCAGCTGCTGGAGAAGGAGAGAGAGTACCAGGCCATCCTCCAACAAGTGCTGGAGGAGAGAGAGCAGGAGATCAGACTACTGAGGCTGCGATCTGAGACTGCAGGTCCGTACATTAAATTAACTTACTACTACTATCAAAATGCGTGTTTCACTTCACACAGCACATGATTAACGATGCAGAGAAAAGATTGTATCTGGCTCACTGAGTAATTTATTGAAATCAAGTTGTGACATGAACCAGGTTTGGAAAAGAGCACATTTAAAAAAAAAAACAAAAAAAAAACAAACAGCAGTCTCATCACATACCAGAGGTGCAAATTGTTTGGCTTAATTCTAAAACTAAATCACTAATCTGATCTGAGATGACATGTACACACTGTCATATACATCCTGACTTGCTGATGCCGTGATAAGCTGTGCTGATGGTGGCTTTTCTGACTGAGAGATGTTGCTGCTGGCTGTTGCTGAAGTTTTTACTGCAACTTGTAAAGGATCGCACAGGTGACACCAGCTTTGGTCCTCAGTGGCCAGGACCAATGTATAGTGAACCAATGGTCCAGCTCCGTTGCAAACCTTCCTTAATTTGTGTGGTATAACCATGAAGTAATCATTATTTGGACAAAATAATGAGATTTATAGATAAGTTATATATATTAACAAATGTTTGAATGTACATGCATGCATATATTTGTATATGTATGTGTGTGCATGCTTCTTACTGTCTGGACTGTGAGCTTGTTGTTAAATGTTGTGTCGTGAGAAGCGTTGGCATAATCTGCTGCGGCTTCGGCCTTCTTGACATTGATTGATTATTTTGTGGCTGTGTAAACACTTTGGCACATTTTCTGTTTGTCAGTTTTTGTTATTCTTTATCTTAAGTTAAATAGCAAAATAAAGATCAGTCATTCTCATCATCATCATCATCATCATTAACATACATATGAATAACCATAGCCAGTGCTATTTTGACTCAACGAAGTGGATAAAATAGACAATGTGGTTTTCTAATTTTGGCTGTTTGGTGATGCAGCACATATTTCTGTGTGAATGGGTTCTGTGTGTCTGAAGGAGTCTGTTCACTATCTCCTACGGCAGACATCTCCACGTCATCGAGCAGCCAGGAGGAGCAGACGAGTCAACCTGCAGCGGGACATGAAGACCCGGAGCTGAGCAGCTGGCTGAGGCTTTACGGTGCTGACCAAGACTCCATAGACAGGGTGAGTCTCTGCTCTCACCTGCTGGTACCACCTTGTCTTAATGAATTAAGAATTGCTAATTCCGTGAGAACATCCACTTATACAGAACCACATGTTTGAGATATTAGAGCTTGTGTTTATTTTTCTGAAGATGAGGAAGAAGAAGAAGAAGGATTTCAATGTAACATCCAAAGAGTATTACAAAGTCCTTTCATAACCAGCTGAAACCATTCATTCTATACAGTTTCTTGAATGTCATGTGTGATTATTAAGTCCAGCTGATGTAAAATATTGTGTTCTAAGTACTTATTTCATTTATTATTTTTCTTTAGATACTCAATGAGGAGTACACACTGAACGACATCCTCCACGACGTAACGAGAGACGATCTGAAGAGTTTAAGCCTGAGGTAGTACACCAGGTCTTTTGTCTTTATAACAGGATTGGTAACAGTTTCACTTCCGTATTCAATATTTAGTCACAAAAATACTTGCTGACACTCTAAGCTGAAAAGCACTTTGAATAACAGAAACGTGGAAGTGAAGCTGTGACAGTTGCATAATGGTAGTTGACATTGATTTGTTATCCTGTTCTCACATCAAACTTGTGCTCTGCAGCTTTGCAGTACAGTGACACCTTGTGGTAGCAAGAGCTAAAATCTTATGAATGAATTTCCTACAGAAATGGTGTGTAGGTGGTGTTAGTAGGAACATTCAGGTGGATGACTGATCAAGCTGAATCAGGATTGTTATTGATTATATATATGTGAGCATAAGCTTTCCTCATCACATCTGTATCTCTTAATTTAGGCAGTTCTGAAAGTTTCCAAATAGATTCAGGTTACAGTCAAAGTAGGATCTTTGGTTTTCCTTCTTCTTAGTGCCTGGTGGAGGTTGTGAGGAAATCAAAGGTCACCAAGGTCAACTTCTTTCAGAAATCTGATTATGTCAAGTGCAGAGAGAGAGCGGTGTTTGTACCAAGGCTTGAATTTAACGTAGACCAATAGGCTGAATCCACAGCATCTACATTAGTATGAATTAAATTTAATTTCTTTTATGTAGCATACTCAGTTTGTAGATTAAAGTGATATGTTGGGTGTATGTTGTAAAAAATTAATTCACCCATTAATTGACAAATACTAAATGGACAGGCTCCTCAGGAGGGGGGCCGTAAAAAGACAGGAAGTAAAACGGCTTGTTTCAGACAGAGGCTGAACTGAGGGCATGCATAAAGAGCCAGTATAAGATAAATAAGGAGTTTTTCACAACTGTAAATCATGCAAAGATACATCAGCAGAGCCCCAGAATATAAATATAGACCTGAAAATGTGAATGATAAGTCCCCTTTAAGTACTTGAAAAGGTGAATAATAGAAGATACAGTGTGATTTCTAAAGGTTGTATATTATACTCTAACAGTCCTCTCTGTTTTTGTTTGTTCTTCTCTCCTGCTCAGAGGTGGAATCCTGTGTAAACTATGGAAAGCCATCACAGACTACAGACAGAAGCCAACCTGAGGCCTGACCTGAGGACAACCACTCAGAGAAGCCAGGGCCTTTGTCCCAACAACTCAGTATTCTCCTCTTTACCTCAGTATTTATAAGAGCAAGACTTTTAGGAGAAGAACCTGTGTTTGCCGTGTGCGTTGAGCAGCTTTCCAACCACGCAAGAAACTCCTTGACCGGTTTTGTCGGAGTATTTTGATAATTTTGGAGGAAAAAAAATAAGGATTTTGGCAAGAAAGGTCATATTGAAAGCACCAATCACTGAGAAGTGCCACTAGTTTTGTTATGCCCGATGGACATGACATTGCTTTGTTACAGGGGTGTTAAACATGACAAGTAGTGAGAAAATTCAAACCCATCTTTGAAATCTTGAAAAGTGTCAAAAACCTTTTCTTCTGTCTTTACAAGATGTAACGTTTACAAAACTGGAGACTGACCGTTTTCTAATACAAGCCTGAGATACAAAATACTACATTGAAAAAGAAAAAGAAAGTTTTGTTCTTACATCTGTACTAATGTTTTTATTGTAGGTATCTTATCACTACTTTATTTAAATATATTTTTAATTTAATTGTTATGGGAATCTGAAGGATGTCAATGCATGCCCTGTTTTTTTTTTGTTTTGTTTTGTTTTGTTTTTTTTATCTGTCCTAAGACTTATTTAAATCATCTATGCTTTTTTTCACATTTCCTTTTATAATACAAATCTACATTTTTATTTTTCAGAAACATGTAAATATTGTGTTATAGAATTATATGTGAATGACATTTATGTACTTTTAAAAAAATACATAGATAAACATTATTAAATAGTCTCCATGTGGATTGGACTGAGTCTATAACGAACACGTGAAAATGAATTGTATAGTATTGTGTCATTTTCTAGTGTCACAAATCATAGGAGATAATGTTCATTTATTAAATAATTTTACATCAGATCATTTGTTCCATTTATATTATTGTACACTGACTAAATTTTGTTTATCTTGCTTGTGTAGATACGATCACTCAATCAGATCTATGTTGTAATGAAAGTCCAAATTGCAAACAAATTTCATACAGAAGCCTTTACCTTTTTTATGTTAAACCATGATGTCAGAAATAGGGGAAATAATCATGAGCAGTGTGTCCGTATTGTTTCATATCTGAGATGATTCAAGATTTTTGTGTCATATTGTTAAATAAAACTTTTCATCTGGAAACTGTGAAAGAAGTGTCAGAGAGATGTTTTGTTACATATAACTGTAATAAAATAGAGTAGAAAATTCCTGAAAGAATGGGTTGATATGACCAGGTATTAGTTTGTAAAATATCTACAAATATAGAAATAAAGATGGGTGACACATTCAAGGAAAAGTCAACATAAACATACATGTCTTTCCACCTGGAAGCTTCCAGCAGTGGTGGAAGAAATATTAAGATCCTTTACTTAAGTCAAAGTACCAATACAGTAACATAAGAAATACTCCATTACAAGTAAGTCCAGTATGAAAAATCCTGCTCAAGTAAAAGTACATAAGTATTAGCAGCAAAATGCAGTTAAAGTATTGCAGTAAAAGTAGTGTTTTGGTCCCTCTGACTGATATATTATTATATATGACATCATTAGATTATTAATACTGAAGCATCAGTGTTAGAGCAGCATGTTACTGTTTCAACTACTTTATATACAGTTAGCTAGTTTAGTCCAGTGGTTTCGAACCGAGGGTTCAAGTCCCTCCAAATGGTCATCAGATAAATCTGAGGGGTCATGAGATGATTAATGGGAGAGAAAAGAAGAAAAAATAAAGTTCTGATACATAAATCTGTTTTCAGTTTTTGGACTTTTTCTCTAATCTTTGATTTTTGGTGAAATATTGGATCATTTGAACATTTATTGAAATGAAAGCATGTGAGATGTTTAGAGGGAAAAATCATTATTTGGTGGAGCTGTTAACAACTCAGACATATGAAATGTGACCCAAATACACACTGCTTTTTGTAAGATGCCAAAAAATATTTCCCTGTGAAATGTAGTAGAGTGGAAGTATAAAGTAGCATTAAATGGAAAATACTCAAGTAAAGTACAAATACTTTAAAATTGTACAAAGTTGTACGTAAGCACAGTGCTTGGTTAAACTTTGTTTCTTTCCACCACTACTGTAAAGGCCACAACATATGATTCACATCATTTTCAGACTCATCGAAACCTAGACAGTACAGAAACAGAAACATTCACTATATTCAGGTTTTTCCTTTCATTTGTCACCCACTGTCACCCATTTGCATCTCTTTTGTATAAAATGTAGAACTAAAAACTGACTCACATGTTCATACTGTTCTTAACAGACTTTTAGGCGACCTGATTTTCATTTTCAGTCCAGAGAATTACATCACAATAAACAAACAAAACATAAAGCCTACTTACAAAATATACATTTTAATGATAAATATGTTCCCATTATTCCCAGTCTCCCTTACATCTCCCTTACATGTGTGTTTTCAGCGTTTTAAATGCTGCTGTTCAGCGCAGCCTGCAGTGTTTATATAATGCAAACAGACTGTAGACAGAAACAGCTACAGGTGCACGCGCCTTTCCGCTTGCCATATTTATTCATCACAGTGACGTCAGTGGTTTCTGCTGAGCAGCCGAACGTTCAGGTCTCGCGGCGGTCTCCTCCTCACCATGACAACGACGGATTTTTAGCATCGTCAGAGGACAAACCTTCACCCGCTCAGGTTAATATTTAGAAATAAATATTGAGTAAACGGTCGTGTTTTACATGAGTATCATATATATTATATTTCATGTAGGGAGTCCGTTTCTGCTGGGAGGACCCTCATGCGTCGGAGACCAGCCGGAGGCAGAGGGAGACGCCGTTTAACTGCGTAAACAACATGGCTTTGCTTCAGCATCACCGGCGGCTGCTCGCCTGTGCTGTGCTGCTGTGCGCGGTGCAACGTATCGACACTCGGACCTCACCGATATCCGACCTAAAATCTAAAATATCAGGGGTGGAGGAGCTCTTGGAGGAATTTCGTAAGCAGCTCCAGCAAGACCAAGCGTACAGGGTAAGCGATGTGACTGACTCCTGTGTGGGCGACTACAACGCCGTAGGGGAGCGCATCATCCGAGCCAAGGCCTCCATCGAGCATGGGGCCACCTTCCTGCTGGCTCCGGACAGAGTGTACACCTGGAAGGATTGTCTGCACGCCTGCTGCTCTCAGCCTCACTGCACCGTGGCGGTGGTCCAGGAGGAGCTGAGGCAGGCCGGAGACACTCTCAACTGTTACCTGTTCAACTGCACCTATAGGAATAAAAATGTTTGCTCCTTCGCTCCGCAGCAGGGCTTCACCACGTACAGCCGGACTCCAAACACCACGCAGGGACACCTCCCTGTTTCTTTCGTCCGGAGGCCCGGAGAAGAGCTCCCTGATGAGGATGATACACAAGGTGAAGGCCGGATACAGTAAATAATACAATTATTAGATAATATGATTGGTTATTGATGTATATAACCCACTGTTCATATGTATGTTTGCATTATTTTACAGTTTCCCCTATAGGCCCAACATCAAGCTTAATTAAATAGTAATTAAGTATTGAATTATCAAGTAAACATGCTGGTTAAGTGCAAGTTATTATTATGGCCAAATATTACACTGCTAATCAAATTTACCCAAAGTAAAAGTTTCAATGTATTTTTCCTCTCAAGTGACATTTTGCTATTTAGTTCTTCATTTAAAGCTTAAATTAATACAACACTTCAAATAACAAGTATGTAAGTAAATGTTTCAATATCCTATCATTTATTAACATGCATATTATACAGAAAAAGTCACTTAACATGTGTTTGTTATGGAGAATGAATGAAGTATATGAATATGAATTGAGTCACGCTGGTTACTGGAAAGTTATTTAATTATTTATTGGCACATTATTGTTCTCATAACAACAAAGCCTCCTAGAGCTGAGCTGTCATATTATAATTCATTGCAATCACTGATTTATACACCGGTGTTTATTGTGTAAGGGCGTATCAGAAATGTTTTCTCTATGGATTTGTAGAAGAGAAAGGAGGAGGGTGAGGTACAGTTTAATGTCCTGAAAGTAATTTCTGCTTGGTTTTTTTTCCTAATGTTTAGTCAAAGGTTGGAACATAAAGCTTTATTATGCGTAACAAAACTCTCTTACTGCAGCCTCTGTTTAATCTCTCTAGTAAAAAAGGGATGAGATGTTTGAAAAAAAGATCATGGAGACAGTATCCTAAGTTTTATGTCGGCTTTCTGACAGTTTTTTATGTCAGCAGGTTGGGGCGAGTCACTAGCAACTGCTTGTGGTTGTGATAAAGCAGGCAGGGCAGGTTAATGATTTGCCTTTTCAGTGCTGGCCTTGCAGATTAGATCCGGACACTGAGACCTGCAGCAGGTGTTTTTATGACATTGTTATCTCTATTTATTTACTAGGGAAAGTGGCAATTCTGGTGCAATTACAGAAATACTGAAATAATAAGTGCAATATTCCCCCCAAAAATAATAAGGATATCTCTATTTTTAATAATCTTACCGCAACAACACAGTAATAAGAACACATTTTATGTCTTAACCTGCAGTGGAATGAAACAAATATTAATGTGCAAAATGATTTGAAATTGAAATAACCTTCCATATAACCAGGGATTTCCTGTTTGATTTCGCAGAGGGGGACGAGCCCCCCCGCAGTGACGCTGGACAGGATGTGGTGATCCAGCTGCCCACCGACTGGGCCGTACTGGATGGCCGGGACAGTGTGGACGACCACGGGATCAGCAACTATGAATGGACTCTTGTCAAAGGGGACACAGCCATCAATATGAAGGTCTGTGTTTCATACCCTCATAGCCAAGCCATCTTACAGTGAAGTGACAAATAGACAAGTGAGAATGAAAGTTGAAAATAATGTTCTGGTTGAAACAAGGAATGAATAAAAGAGAACATACAGGAATAACTCTATTATCTGCTTTGGGGGATTAGATGATTCTAACATTTGCATTTGCCGTATGAAGAGAGTCACTAATCGTCCTCGCAGACAAATTGCATTTGTGTGTGTGTGCATTAGTTAAGTCAACAGGGTGGCTTGTGTCCAGAGCTCCATAATACTTCGCTGTTTCAACAGAGATAAGATTTTATTACGTCCAAATGTGCCTCAAGGACAGCAGCCTGCCCTCTATTCATAGCCTTACAGGAAACATGAAACTTCTAACACAGAAAGGTTCTGCTTTTTATATCAATACTCACACCTGTGGTGGAGTTTCACTATTTTCTACCTTCAATAGAAAAACACTTTACAGCATGTCTGTGAATGATCTGAGTCACTGAGATCGAGTTGTAGAGAGATATGTTGCTGTTCAGGCTTGAAAATAAGGGTCAGAGATGTACTTTGATATTGCAAGTTCACTTTGCTGAATTAGCCAAAAGAATATTGTGATATAAAGTTATACATACTGCAAACAAAGACTTCATATTTCACACTTTGAGCACCACAAAGAAAATTCTCTTAACCTCCATCATGTTGGGTGGAGACAGAAATCTGAGTAGAGGATAAATCTTGTCTGCATGGCTGCACACTGATAGGTGTAAACAGGCAAATAAGTATTTTCATGATTTGGAAGTTGTTATATAAATTACCAAAAAGATTTTCCCCAAGGCAATTAAGTTGTAAAAACTGGAGCTGATGCTGTAAAGGGATTATGTAGCTTATTGTGCCACTTCATCCTCCTTACACGTTTATGATACATAAAGAAGAAAATCCAAAATTAAAACTCTCAGTCTGTGCTTGTGCTGTTAAATCAAATTTGATAACTGAACTGGTGCCCATTATTTACCCTTTTGTGTGTGTGTGTGTGTGTGTGTGTGTGCGCGCACTAAAGGTGACTCATCCAGGGCTGCTTAAGATCAGCAGTCTCCAGGAGGGTGTCTACACCTTCCAGATGACTGTTACCGACACAGTTGGTCAGAAGAGCTCTGACAACGTCTCTGTCACCGTGCTGGCACCAAAACACCAGGCAGAAGGTGATTCCCTCACCAAACCCACATATTTTCATAGAGTCTTTTATTTTAAGCTCCTTTATATTCATTTGCTCATGTTAAGTTAAGGCCTCTGTGTGTTGATGTCTTGGACGTTCTTTGATGAAAAGTATCCAGAGTTGCTATTTCAGCCAGTTAGAATGAAATGGAGCACTAATCTCGGTACTTTTAGTTTTTGAGGTCACAGTCCAAGAGTGTTACAATATGTGTAGCTGTGCTTGTCTGTGTCCACAGTGTGTACAGGTCACTGCTCAAACTACCAGTTCAAGTGTGATGACGGTTGCTGTATTGACATCACCTACGCCTGCGACGGGAAACAACACTGTCCAGACCGCTCTGACGAAGACTTCTGTCCTAACTGTAAGACACCGATCATGCTCACAAATGAAATGGCACGTTTTGTAGTGAGCAGTGCGCCTGCTCAGTGTCTTTTATAAAGCTTTATGCACTACATTTAAAGTGCAAGAATGAAGGAAAAACATGAGAAAAAAATATATATGTACCTGCCCTTTACTCTCTTGTTTTTCTCGCTAGTTGATAACAGCCGGAAATCAGTGACTCACACTGCTGATCTACCCAGCCCTCATCTGCCTGTGGCCCAGACAGAGGAGGCTGCAGATGGCTCCATGCTCCAGGCGGGGCCCAGAAAGACCATGGAGAACATCATACCACCTCAAGATAGGGCCAAAGCCACTCCTGCACAAAGTCCCAGTCAGCAAGAGACCTCAGCCAGTCAAGGTAGTAATGTACTTTGAAACTGAAGTGCAATAAATAACTATACCAAGATACCTGGAAATGTTGCTCTACAGTGTGACAATACAACACATGGTTGAGTGGTAGCTTCACACACATAATAGGATGGAAATCTACAAGCATTTCTTTAATTTTAACTGTAAATGTTCACATTTTTGCTTATAAGCCTCCCTTCACTCAAAAGTGTGTTCCTTCATGTGCAAAATGTTTAACAAAGTAATCAAACTTTTTTTTGAAAAGACAAATTATCATTCAAATAGTATTTTAATACGTCATAAAGCATTTCTAGAGGGAAACTCAAACAATATGATCCTCCATTACTGTGTCATTAGTGCAGTATTCCTTTGTAAAGAGGCAGGTTTCAGTACGTGTCTGGACATAGAAGCAGATGGAGCCCCTGTAGGAAGCCATTGAATCATAGCACTGAGCTAAAATGCTGGCGAAGCCACGGGGCCACTCTTCATTCCCTGGGAAAACAGCGCTATGCTGCGTCTCCTCTGAGTGCTGGAACAAAGCACCTCTGTCCCCGCTGCCATCTGATCCCTGAATCAGGCTGAGACAGACCAAAAGGGCTTCTTCCCCCATTGCCACTTCACCGTGGGTATTACTTGGGGTAAGGTGCGTTCTCAGGAGTCTTTTCTTCATTTCAAAATGCTCAGTCCCGTGTCCAAATGCTTGGCAAACTGAGATGGATACCTTTGTCTTGGAGAGAGAGAGAGGGAGAGAGAGAGAGAGAGAGGAGTAGTTGAAAGAAAGGTTTCAGAAATACTTTGACCTTTGAAGTCTCTTGTTGGTGGGTTTGTTATTGATGGGAATCTTTCACCACAGACACTCCACTAGAGCTGCAACTTCACTTTCCCTGTGGAATCAATTAAGTTTATCTCATTGCATCATAAACCATTAATCCATTTTTTTTACCCAGAGACAACACAACAAGCTGTAAGAGTGAACCAAAACAGCCATGTTGTGCTTTGTAAAACCAAAACAACGAGCTGAAAGAAGCTAAAACGCTCCATAGAGTTAGGTGATAAATCTCTGCGGGATCTTCACTACAAGCTGCCACTCTCACATCATACATACATACATCATTTTTTCTTTTGTTAATATAACAATATGTTTTAGTGCTGCTTTAACTCATTATTTTCATTAGTTCATTTCTTGATTTTTAAATGTTTAAATTAATCAATTCATCGTTAAATTTATAAAATATCCCAAGTGAAAAATCCATTGTTCAGTTACAGAAAAAGTCAATATGACGCAGTAAATCCTCAAATGTTTGTCATGTTTTGCTTGATACTTATTAATTGCTTATCAAAATTGTTGTAGATGGATTTTCATCATAGATCAGTACATTTAATATCACACTGTCTAACAGCTGATCACGTCTGGCTCCTTCTCTCTGCTGCTGTAGATCCGTGTGCTGCGGCTCCAGTCGTAGGACCTTGTAAAGGCACCTTCCCACGCTGGTATTATGACCGGGTTGCAGGAGAATGCAAACACTTTCTGTATGGAGGTTGCCAAGGCAACCATAACAACTTCCTCCAACAGTCGGACTGTGTCAGTGAATGTATACAGAAAAGTGAGATGCTTCTTGTCCAATTCTTTTCTTCTTCTTTTTTTTTTACCAAATTTTGTAGCAGTAACAACATAAACTTATTGTCATTTTCGCTATTTTCCAGGTCCGGCTTTCAAACCAGCTACTGTGGCTCCTGCCGTCACCAAGCAGACTGAGATAGGTAAAAGCTTTAATAGAACTTGAAAGACTTCCTTGACGCATTAGTAATAGTGTTTACAGTTGACAGTTGTTTTCGTACTTTTGTTGAAGCTGCTCCTAAAGTCTCCCAGAGCCAAGCAGAGAGTGACGTCCCGATCTCCAAACCATTATCAGCGATGGAAGGACATCCAGCCCCCGAGTCCGGTAAGACCCAACATCATCACATCATCACAAGTTTCATAGCAACCCCAATATGACCTCTGTGTCTCATGTTTGGCTCCTCTTGCCATATTCCTAAAACTCTGTTATGGCCTCCGTTTCATCCTCCAGGTGCGATCCTTCCACTGGCACTTGGCTTGATCATCACCGCTCTGCTGCTGCTCATGATTGGCTGTCGGCTCAGACTTGTTCGCCACAAGCTGAAAAAAGCCCGACCCCTCACCACCGAGGAGTCAGATTACCTCATCAACGGCATGTACCTGTAGCCACTCAGAGAGGAGCAGCAAATAAAAGAGCACCAAGATCTCAGAAAATTCTCGTTCACAGGTCAGAAGAGGGCGTCGTCACCAGAGCCTGAACCAGGACTTCTTCAATTTGCACTCTGTATCTCTTACAGTCTGATGTCTCTTTAATTTATTTCATATCAGGTTGGAAACTCTCTGCTATCATAAACATTTCTAAACACATCCATGCTGAAACTCCCCAATCTGCTGCTGCTGAGACGCTGCCTTCAAAGCCTGTTCATATTCATATTCAGATGCTTGTGAGTTCATATTTATGTTGTCTTAAGAAAATCGGATTGTGAATCTATGATGAAAGATTCCACATTCCCAGTTCAGTACTAGTATATTGTTTAATCAAACGCCTTTTCCATGGGATAACTACAAGAAGCTCTTCTGTCCCTTTTATTAAAGTTATGTTTATTCCTCAAATATTGGTCATTTTGATATATTTTTATTTCCAGTAGTGTGAATTTTTGACTAGAGCAGCACAGAAATATACTGTATTTCTGCCACTGAGTGGCACTCATGTGTCATATTTGTGCTCTAGACTTTGAATGAAACTGAACTGAGGACACAGATGTATTGGTGTATCTGTCATAGTGCACTTTTCTATGCCAGTGGTTCTTTTTTTTGTTGATTAGGATTCAGCAACAAGTTTTTCTTAAAAATATGTACCATAAAAATATAAAGCCATAACAAATTCTATTCTATTGTCAGATCCTGCTCCTGCCTGATTCTGTTGCTTATGTTTCTTTATTAAGCATACATATATGGAGTATGTGCTGTGTGCGCAGGTGTATTCCCTCAAAGTGCTGTCTTTTATGTGAGGTATTAAAGTTTATTATATATATATCCAAAGTTGGTGTGATTGCTTGACAAAGTGATTTATAAAATTGCAATGATTTACCTTATTCCACATCTATAAGATAAAATGTAACTACTATTGAGGACAGTGGGGACATTCAGTGTTTCTAGGAATGTGGGTATTTTAAAAACTGAACCCAGTGTACTCTACAGTTAGTTTTTTTTACTTTCACATTTTTAGTTACTATATTTGGACAGTAATGCTGATCAATTTTGTTCTTCACCAGAATTATATTCATAGCAGTGAAAAAATAAATAACTGAAAATAGTGAAGTTATCAGAAAATGTTACAACTATTTTTGGTGACTAGTCACAAATTTCTCATGCGGGGTGGGGTTGTGTTGCAGGAATGTGGACTCCTGACCTCAGCATTTCTCGTCCCATACTCGTCCCAGCCTGCCTCCACGACTGCATTATAGAATATCTTCTGCACACAAAACATTCAATAACAAAAGGCAGACAAAAACATAAGCATCTCTTTATTTTTCATTTGCCATTCCAGAAACTGTGAAAGCCAAATATCATTCATCACTTCGATCCCAAAATTAAATGTGCTTTTTTTAATTTTATGTGGTTTTTCAAGAAAACAAGACATTCATTTGCTTCATATGTTGTAGTTTATTTTGGCAAAGCAGTGACTATCTCATTTAGTGTCAGTCACCAGAAGAGCCTGCACAAATTGTTAATGGAAAAAACTGGCAGCGGCAGAAAGCAACACGTCACCGAAGGGGGGAAAGCACGGCCCTGTATGTGCACGTGTGTGTGTGTGTTGGTGTAATTAGTGCTTTGCTCTCTTTGGAGTGTAGGCATTGCCAATATGTTTCAATGCATTGCTTACTCTATGTGTAGAATGACCTAAGAGTGCTGCACATCAAACCTGTGCGAGTTACATCAGCCACTGTTGCCTATTAGTGTGTTGCTAATACTGCTGGCAGGTGGGGGAAAGCTTCATGTTAGCAGACAAGTCTACAGTTAGATGATCCACACACACACACACACACACTGTAGCTAGGTGAATTATCTAAAAGGCTCAGGCTTTCCTCGTTGTAGTCCAGCGTTCTTCCTACATTCAGCTTTGATGCTGCTGAATTGTAATACTGTAAAAATGACTGATTGCAATTCAAATGATGGAACCACAAAAAAGAAAAAAAAAAACAAAAAAAAACTAAAATCCTAAAATCCAGCATTTAAAAAGAATACACAACCAAAAGATGCAGGCCTGAAAACAAAAACAAAAAGCCTCCTCCAATATTTCTGTGCTGAGCTTCAAGCAGTCTTTCATCCCAACCCCACTGGGCTGTCATCAATGTGAAACTCTAGTCCATAGTTAGACTTAAACGAAAAGAGCATGTTTTTGTTATGCTTTGAATGAAATGTCAAGGGCTGTTTGACCCCGTCCGAGTTTTCTCCAGGTTCAAACTTAAAAGGTGGATTTATGGACAGTCTTCCTCTTCAAAGTTCATCCCTGCAAAGAAACAAAATGTCATGAGTGTTAGAAAAGAAGAAGAAGTAGAAAAAAAGAAAGAAAGAAAGCAAGATACAAGTTAAGACAACCATCCTCCTGTCATGCAAACACAAGGTTAAAAAGTTAGAATCACATGCAAAATGTTAAAGGAACTTCATCATGACACAATCCAAGACACTTATTGGTGTTTTTCTACATCTCACAGAGTAGAAGATCAAACAAGTAATAGCCAGGACGTTGTGTTTAAGTGTCTAATGTTCGTCCAAATTGACAAAAAAAGAATCATGCTCTCTATAACCAAAGGTGCTATTTCAGTTCATGTTTGGGTTCCAAAATGACTATCACTGCAAAACTCATTAGTCAAGCCGTTTTTTTTGTTTGTTTGTTTTGGGTTTTTTTAAAAATTGAACCAGTTTTTAAAACTATGGTGTTAAAAAAAAAAATGAAGGAAAACGTGCAGCTAGCTGGTATGGTATGGAAGAAGCAAAAAATGTCAACAAGCAGCAAAAAAGGCAGCCCCTTGTGATCCATTGCCTGCTCCAAGCCACACCGTTTCACCTTTGCCACTGTGAGAAGGAGAGAGGGGGAGGAGGGAGAGAAGGAAGTCACTTCCACCTGGACCACTGCTTGTCTCTGTCTGTTAAAGGCACATAAATCACCCCCATCAAGGGCTTCATTTTGGTGCTGCCGTCCTCCATCTTGTCGTACTGCTCCAGCATCTGGTTCCCCCCCGCCGGGCCAACGGGTAGAATCAGCCGGCCGCCGGGCTTCAGCTGGTCCAGAAGCTGAGAGACACGCAGGGTCATGTTGTGGGTCAATAACATGATAACACAATTAAACTTGCATTCACCGTGATGGTTTCAGAACGACATCTCGGCGCTGCTATTTCAAGCCCGTATAATTGTTGTGTCGTCCCAAACTCAAAATCGCATTACTTTTATTTTTATGTTGGTGTTCTATGGCTTGTCTTAAACTTAATCAGGAAAAATGTGACCTTGGTCAGCGGATTTTAAAAAAGTGTTCACACTGCTGTCGTTGAGACTCACAGCTTGGGGGACGGTGGGTGCTGCTGCGCCAACATGGATGGCATCATAAGGCGCCTCCTCCGTGTAGCCCATTCGCCCGTCTCCCACTGAAACACACACACACACACACAGGTTATCACCTACACACCTACTGCCAGCATCAACACAGCACTGACGGACATTCTCAGCAAGCTGTCACATACTATTTAAACCTAATCTGTTGATCCTTTTTATATGTACACATACATTAATTTGTTCATCATTTTGTCTAAGAAATGTCAAAAATACTCATCACGTGTATGAAGCTGAGCGACGCTGATGAAAACACCTCTCACAATATATTCACTCATTCCCTTGATATCAATAATGTGGCAATATTTGGAGGATGGCGTCTTGTTTTGTTGACAGATAAAAGTACAGAACTCATCTGTCAACTCCCAGATCCACAAGTGATGTCTTAAAATAGCTTACATAGTCTGCCATCAGCTAAACACCCCCCCCCCCCCCCCCCCCCCAAAAAAAAAACCCCACAGCATCTCTTCTTCTGATGTTACTTTTTGATGTGAGGCAGATTGTGTATTGCAGGCAGAACAAGCTGTGGTGTCAGCCTACGCCCTTTCAGTCTGTAGAAAATCTTTTATGCTGTGTTACTGTGTTGTATTGTTACATACTCTTCTGTTTCATTAGAAGTGATTGCCTTTTTAGTTTTTTGCCTAGTTGGTTGTTTAATTACTAAAACAGACTGCACATTTTGAAATTTACTCCAACACGAACAAGCTGTCTGAATGCTGAAGCTGTCGGGTTTTTTTTAAACTATGAAAAAAAAAAAGAGAAAAAAAAAGTATTTTTATTCACAGGCTGGTTGCCCTCCTGCAGAGTAGGTGAAAGTAGGTTCTCACTGATCAATTATTTAGTGTTGCACTGCTGTCTGCTGAGCTGCTGTATGCTACTGAAGAGAGGACAGAAAGGACTAAGAAACATTAAACAGCAGAAACACAGACACTGCAAGTCTTACCTGTTAGTGTGACCCGGCCCGATGTTATCAAACTGGGGTCGTCTTTCTTCACATTATTTATAGAATCATCTACCAGCTCTTTGATGTGATCAATTCCTATAACTTTCCCTTTAGGACCTACCTGTAAAGCACAGAGGAAAGGATGCTGTTCACTTCGTACAAGAACAACACAACATTAAAAAAAAAACAAACAAACACATTTTTATCTAAAATTCTACGTTGACTCGCTCACAGTTGGTCTAATCAATCAGAATTCCGCCAAAAGAGAAATCGTATGTGTTTACCCGTCATATGTGGCTCACCATTCGTGCGAAGCAAACGGACAGGATTCCGCTGCCGGAGCCGACGTCCAGGGCCTTTGCTCCCTCGTACAGCTGGTCATGTAGAAGCTCCAAGGCGTAGGCGTGCTGGGTGGGTGGATGAGGAGGAGGAGGAGGAGGAAGATGGGGAGGAGGGGGGGTCACATCAACAAGGAAACTGCATTACGACCCATCAGTCAACATTTATATTGCATCACACTGACTATCACAAAGTAAAGACCACTCAGGACATCTGTTTGTCTTCCACAGCTGGACAAACATCCACCCTTGTCTCTTTGTGTCCGTTACCATCATAAAGTTCTTATCATTTTTCACTTTGTTGACACTCCTGACAGCCAAATATTTGAAGCTAACATGCTAAGAAGTCAATAAAAATATACACAAATGCTTAGATTTGGTTAACTGAGTGTAATACTCTAAAAAAAACAAGTGATTAGGTTTAGTTTTGAAAAGATAATCTGTCTGATCTACTGAATGATGGAATAATGGGAGCAAACTTCACAAAACACTGTTGAAAGTTGAGATTGACAAGGTGCAGAAATGTGTGAAAGAGTCTTAAAAGTCATACCATGTGTGGGGCGCTGATGGTCGCTTGATAGCCTTTTGGTTAAAAGAGAGGCACAGATCTGGTTAGTTCAGGCTGTGTTTTGGATCTCAGACTGTGCTGCGACGCATGAATGGTTACAGACATACCTATTGACTGCGGCGAGTCCATGTAAGGGTTACACCTAGAGAAATGGGCTCGGTCTGTGGCCAGCATGACTTCATAGACCTTGTCGGACTTAATAATGCCATTTTCTGAGGGTGCAAAAGAGTTCGTGTCACTTTGTGTTACGGAGACATGCACAAGTACAAAACACAGCGCAGGAATACATTACATAATCTCACATCAGAAGCAAACAGTGACAAAAGGGACGTGAAGGAAAAATAACATCCAGGCAAGAATAAGAGTAAATACGGGAGTATTAGTCATAACACAACCAAATGACTGGTACGTTAGGGGTCGGGTGTATGATCACAACAATAAAAATGTCAGCTATCAGAGGTACTGACATACTGTTGGTGGTTTTCCTTTTAATATCTCCAGGTGTTATTAGATAGACTGCTGTGGGAAATTTTCCAAATCAATGATCAGAACTGCTTTATGTCAAAATTTAGACTTTTATATGATTTTTCCATCAATGTGATATTAAAAAAAAACATTCCTGTCTGGTTATTTATAGTTCTTCAATCGATTTTCCAGAAATTGTAAATTACATATACAGTAATAAAGGTTTTAATCCATATCACCTACTCCTATGGTATATATTCATCTTCAAAAATTCAAAATATGTATCTATATTAATGGTGTAATTGTGTAAGCAGGGAGTAAAGAGTGGAGAATACAGTCTAAAAAGATATCCAGTATGAAAATGAAGTTGCAAATTAGAGAATGCCCGGTAGGAAAAATGACAAGTCAGAGAGGAACGCAGGATGAAATCAAGACTGCAGCTTACATTACAGCTTTGTGCCAAACATATGTTATTACCATGAATCGGTCTACAGACGACCACCTCGATAAAGTGCACAAAAAGTGCGAAAAGCTTACGGACGTGGCAGAGCAGAAGACACTAAAACAAAATCTCCCTGAAAGAATTGTCCGTGTCTTCAGAATAATCCTTCATAACAGGTTCTAGCAGCAGCAGCTGGTGCCAAACGCAGGAAAAGCCAACAACAGCCGGCGCTGCTCTCATTACCGACTCCCCTCACCCTCACAGCTATGCACCACTTTAGGATACGTTACAAATAAGCCGTGCAAGCTGCCAGGTGGACACCTACTAGTGATTTCTGAAATTAAAATAACCTGTTCTGGCAGATTTGAGGTTGTTTTCATCCTGTCCATATATTATACTCCAGCCCCTGGGATAAGCAATCAAACTTTAAGCTGCTTCTAGACTTCACATCTACTTGGTGTATAATTTAGAAATATGTTTAATATTCCTGCAACACAAAACTGGGTGCTGATTTTTATTTATTTATTTATTTTTAATTGTCTTTAAGAGTTGATGAGGAATTGAAATTGAATGAACTATAACTTCCTGCACTGACCGGGCCTGAGCTGTGTGGGCGAGAGGACAGAGACAATGAGAAGGTGGTGAATTAGCATGCATCCTGAGTGTGACCTGCTTAAATGCAGCTTATGCAAACTCAGGGTTAGATTTAAGCTATTCATGTAAATGGGTCAATGTCCAGAACAAAGTTTAATTAGGAAGAACCACGTAAAATAGATACATTTAAATAAGAACATTTGACTTTATTTAACAGCTATACAGAAGCCAGTGAAGAAGACAGAAAATAGAAAATGTGTATTTGCACTGATGTTCGACAGAAATTTGTGTGATTTGCAGAAACCTAAAAGGGGATGATCCTGAGTTTTGACCCACAGGGAAACATTCATTTACTTGTTCTTGCTGATTTCCAGCATTTCATGATCACACATTGTAGAGTTCTACATACTGAAAGGCTGGTTTCACATTCCTAATGCAGAAAATCAATTTCTTCTTTCAGCCTGCAGGATTGCAACATATGATCAATAATAAACTCATGTGCAGAATCTCAAAATGTAAAATATACAACCACAGCTCCAAAGCATGGAAGATTAAGACAAAAGAACATGTTAATAATGCTTGTGTTTAAAGGAAAACAGAGCATGACTGTCTGGTCACTGTCCCAAAACCATACAGCTTCAGACAAAAAACGCTTGCAGCTGAACTGTCTGTTGCAATGTTACATCGGACTGCACAGAATATAAATAGACCCAGTAGATACTTTATATTGAAAGTAGACTTGCACACTCAAGCCTGCAGATATCACATTCATATAATTTAGCTTCATGCAAGGTAGAGACATTTTATCTGTTAGATCACTATCATGGCTGTTAAAGGACAGGTTCACATTTTTTCATCCCCCCCAAGTCTGTCTTAAAAACAACAGTCAGGAGTCCGAATGCACATTGAAACAGGTTTTTCTTGCTGTCATCATTCCTCTTGTTCATAGTGAACATTGTGAAAGATCTCGTCATCATGAATTTACAATGTAAATGATGGAAGCCAAATCCACAGTCCTCCTCCTGTGCGAAAATGTATCTTAAATGAGTCAAATCAAGTAGATATCTATCAACATTACAGTCTTTTTTAGTGCCAAAGTATCTCTATTTGTTACTATACTTCCACTGCAGCTCAACAGGGAAACACAAAGAGGGAATTTGATGCTACAAAAAACAAAAACTGTAAATGTGGCAGATATCCATTTGATATGATTAACTCAGACTGATGAAGCCTCATTTAAGCTTCAGATAGACATTTAAATGCATTTTTGCACAAAATGGATTTTGGCCCCCATCACTTAAATTGAAAGCACATTTGAAGGGGATAATTTAATAGCCAGTATGAACAGGAGGGATGATTACAGCGATGAAAACCTCTTCCAGTGCTCATATAGACACCTGATTGTTGTTTATAAGATATACTTGAATTTTTTTTTTTAAAATGATCCTTACTGAATTCCCCTCCTTACCACACTACCATGTGACTGCAGATTAAAGCATGTGGCATTGATGATAGTGGATTTGGTACCAGATACCAGCCGCCTAGCAGGGTGGCACACTGAGTCATTGCTCCCTTTTTATGCATCCACAGCCACTAGTATTAACAACTGACCACCGCTGTGACACAACATGCTGTCGTTTTCAATCATTCACTGACAAAGGCGCTACAGAAAAGCCGCATATTTGCAGCTGTCAGTGTCATTCCCGTAGAAGCAGAGTGAATAGTAAGTTAGAGAGATAGCCTTCAATGAATGTGGGCAGGGCACCTAGCAAGGCTGCTAATGCTAGCTAAACGTCGCGAATGACGCACATAGAGCTAGCAGGCTAAGCTAACCCATCACATAAATTTAGCTGCACAAACCAACACGATAGAGAGGTAAATTGTGTCTTTAATGTTGCATTATCGTATGCAACGACCGAGGCATGCATCTGTAACAACGGCGTAAACGTGGTTTGGGAAAGGGGTGGAGAGAGGAGAGAGGCTAGGTCAACAGCAACATGTCACATATCTTAGCAACCAGCTAGCTTTCGCTCCTCCGTCAACCGCAGCCGCCAAATTTAACCGTTTTCTGGCGACCTGTCGCTGAGGGAGTCGGTGTTGCTCCTTAACAAAACAAATGGACTTACTGCGGAGATTGTTGACAAGCTCTGCGTGACTGGCTCCTCCGGATTTCCAGGCCATTATTAGACAGACTTTGCGGAGTAAGTAGACAGCAGCTGTCAGTGCCGCGCCTGCGCCAACTGTTTTGCCGATGAAGCTGACAACCTCCAGCGCAGGCGGCGAAGCGGCGGATACGTCACCAGACATCCACAATGATTCCACTGCAGGGCTGCCTGTCAAACACACACCCTGATCTAGGATAGCGTCATTTTACAAATAATCGATATACTTATATATACTCTTCAGCCAAGGTTAATTGCATATGCAAAAGCCACATTGCTCACTCAGTGGATAATCAGATTTGCCGCAGTAGCGGAGGCGGTGGCCACTAGGTGGAGTGCGACACTTGTTAGTAGTAAATGTGAGATATATGGGAATAAATTTGTGTCAATAATGATAATCAGAACCAGGTTTACTCCCATGAAGGGTTGAACTATACACTGTATATAAAAATCTTTATATCCAGTCTATGGTTTACACATACAAGGTATTTGCCTTGGTCTTGTGGTGCATTATTTAAAAAAATATGTAAATTATTCCTTATGGTACAGGTTTAATTTGAAAAGAATGAAATGATATGCATAAAATATTCACTAGTGTACAATTAGTAACAATACATGCATTAATGTAATGCAAAAATTTTGCATCAGGGGGGTTTATATTCTGTACAGCAATAGAACATCCTCTGTCCTTAGACCTTCAATTCAAATAAGGAGAAGAGGAAAAGATAGGAAATCTGTCCAGGACAGACAGATATACAATAAATGTTGAGTGTACAGAATAGAAGAAGAAAGACAAGAATACAGCATGGAAAACGGGAGTACACAATTAGATTCCTAATATTTATGAAACTGACAAGTTCAGCAGGGAAACTGAAGAAACTGAGCACTGAAACAGCAGTGGAAAAAGAGGGACCACAAAACAGAAACACAGATCAGTGAAAGAAAAGTGGAGAATTTTGTAATCAAATGTGCTCATGCATAGTTTTATTGTAAATTTGCACCTAAGGTCATTTTTCACTTTCAATTCAATTTATTTATTTATTTAATTTTATTTATTTATGTTATTTCATTCTTGGGAAGATTTGTGCAATTATTTTGACACAAATCTTATCCCATAGTGAAATGTTCGTCTAATCTGGTTGTTTGACCTCCTTGGGCCACCGTAGTTACGTACGAAGCAGCAGGCGCGTACACTGCGGTGTTGTCCATGAATGCTAAGCTAATACCGGTAATCGTTTATTTAATTTAAGGTAGGAGAAACTCTTTCTATTTCCATGGAGTGTGTAAATGCTAAATACGTGTCCCAGAAAATAAGCAAAACGAGATGGCGGCCAGTATCGCATTCGTCTTTGCAGCAAGCAGATATCTTTGCGACAGGCTCGTGGGACAACGAGGTTGGTAGTTGATATTAATATCTTATTTTATGTAATTTTGCTAATTGGCGTACTTATACATGTTGTAACTGTCAGAGCACGACTGTAGACATGTAGGGTGTCCTTTCTAGTGGTGGAAAGTTATTAAGTATGTTTACTTAAGCACTAAAGCAAAGTTTTGAAGTACTTGTACTTTACTTGAGCATTTCCATTTTATGCTAACTTACTTTATACTTCCACTCCACTAAGTTACATTCACAGCGAAATATTGTACTTTCTACTCCACTACATTTATCTGACAACTTTAAAAAGACAACAACACATTGTTAAAGATGAAACCAGTGGTTTCCAATCTTTTGGGCTTTTGACGTCTTACAAAAAGCAGCGAGTAGTTGGGGTCACATTTCAGATGTCTATGAGTTGTTAACAGCTCCACCAAATAATGATTTTTCCGTCTAAACTTCTCACATGGTTTCAATTCAATAAATGTTCAAATGATCTAATATTTCACTAAAAAATTAGATTAGAGGAAAATCCAAAACTTGTTGTTTTTTTCTTTCCTGTTCCATCTCAATCATCTCACAACCCCTGAGATTTATCTAGTGGCCCTTTGGAGGGGCCAGACCTTTAGGTTGGGAACCTCTGGACTACATATGTATCAGCCAGAGGAACCAAACCACTACTTTTACTGCAATCAAGCTGATAATACTTATGTACTTCTAATTAATTAGGATTTTTCATGCAGGAGTTTTCCTTGTAATGGAGTATTTTTACATTGCTGTATTAGTACTTAAACTTTTACGTAATGGATCTGAATGCTTCATCCACCACTGATTCCTGTGACAACTGATCAGACTTATGTCATTAAACTATCAATTAGATCAAATTCTTGTTGTCTTTTCTTTTTTGTTTCATATTGATAATTAAAACAGGCTCAAATCAGACTTTAATGACCCATGTTTGTGTTTATTACAGGACAACAAGATTTCCTTTTGGTCCATTGGGAATCATGGAGTTTCTGGTATGGAAGACGGATTTGAAGGAGAGCCACAGCTTTTATGTGAACACAAGCATGATGGAGATGTTCTGGATCTTCAAGTAAGTCACTCATGGAGACCAATGTACCTAATTTATCCACGTATAATGGGCACAATGCCTTATAAATATAACAGAACATTTCAGCTGTTTATTGTGACTTGAAAGTAACACTTGCCAGCAATTAATTAGCTTGGTCTTGTTGAAAGAAACAAGATGACATTATTATAAAGGGCAAAATAATAAGGAATTTGGCACTGTCATTGCATTTGTTGAACAGAAACTAACTGTGCTTCTGTTTTGTTATATTTTACAGTTTCTGGACCAAGACAGAATCGTCACAGCATCATCAACCGGAGCAGTCAGCATCTTCCGCCACCACCAAAACAGTCAGGTACACACCGGAAAAGTCATGAACAAACTCTAATTGGATATGTAGCATACTTGTGGTGAGGTAAATAATCTGTTTTCCTATGTCTTCTCTCTTCTGCAGACAATATCAGTCTCTCAACACTGGGCAAGAGCACATCGTTACCCTTGTGACAACGCTCCCTGTACTGGTGTTGTGTGCAGCAGCCCAGAGATCGTCACAGTGGGTGAAGATGGCAAGATCATCGTCTTCAGAGCCGATCAGGAAGGAATCATTCGAGTCATAGGTATGACTGAGACTAAGCAGCTGTTGCCAGCATATCCACACAATTACTTTGTTTTTTTTTTCTCAGCATGTGGTTCACCTGTGCAATGACTCAAAGGAGTATAGTATGACTAACACGTTTTTATTGGACTGTGTAATCATCACCAGAGAATGCAGATAGCAGCACGATTCATGCTGTGACTTACCTGAGGACAACAGAGATCTTGACGGTGAACTCCATCGGCCAACTTAAGCTGTGGGATTTCAGACAACAAAGCGACGCACCGTCTCAGATTCTCTCGCTGTAAGATCTCCTCAGTTCTAAGCAAAAAAAAAAAAAAAAGAAAGAAAAAGAAAATCTTATCTGCTTTTCTAACAAATAGTTTTTGTTTCAGGTCAGGGGATAGAGTTCCTCTGCACTGCGTGGACAGACATCCTAACCAACAGCACATCGTGGCCACAGGAGGCCAGGACGGTATGCTCTGTGTCTGGGATGTGAGACAAGGCAACACACCCTTCTCACTCATGGAGGCTCACTGTGCTGAAAGTAAGATTTTATCTCAGACATATGAATTCATTAACCAGTTTTAAATTTAAAATTGCAAAGAGGAGATGTATGGAAATGAGATATTCTTCTTATAACGCTTTTGTTTTTTCTTTACAGTGTGGGAAGTCCACTTCCACCCAACCAACCCAGATCATCTGTTCACATGCTCAGAGGACGGTTCACTGCTGCACTGGGAGACTTCCTCACCTTCAGACATGCCTTCTTTCTTACAAGGCAAGTCTGATATGATGGAGGCACAATGTTTTTTTTGTGTTTTACATGCTTTAGCGCTATTAGAGATGACAAATGCTATGCAAAGAAAAAGCTTTTTACTGATAGAAGATATGATATTAGAGCCGTTTGTGCCATAATCCATAAGACATCAGTTTACCATCAATGTAATGTAAATATAGCATTAAGTGAAAGAGTCCAAGCAGGCTCCTCAAATCAGGAGTTGGGTTGTCATTAGTTACCTCTGGCCTCCGAGAACCAAATCTTTTTTATCAGAAAACAGCTGAGCCAAGAGTTGACAACTGTACATGTCAGCAAAATCATGACACATACTGTATCTTCTGTCTTAATCGTATATATCTCACACTTGGTCATAAAACCGCAGCTGTTATTTTTTTGATTATCAGAACCACTGTGAAAACACTGAGTCGGTTAGAGAGCTACAGATAACCAAGAGCTATCAGGCCGACATATAAAATGCTTAGAAAACTATACACCAACATAATTATAGTTCTGTAATCATAAGAATTTTCTAAAATATTAACAGAGGTTATTTTCTTTTAATTGGTTTGCCAGGTGGCAGGAACAACAGCATGCTATCTCGCAGTGCCATGGCTCCAGCCGGAGGGAACCAGTCCCTGATCAGCGCCTGGCTCAGCGGAGACTCCAGTAAAGGCCGTCTGGAGACGACTCACATGCTGCCGAGCCAGACGCTGTCCGTCAACAGCTTGGATGTACTCGGACAATGTCTCGTCTGCGGGACTGACGGAGAGGCTATTTTTGTCAACAGACAGGTCCCGGTTTAGAAGAGTCGGAGAAGATGTGGATGAAGAGTTTATTTGTTTTCAATTTCAGTCAGAACAAACAATTTTTTTAACCATACTTTTGAGCATTTTTGATGTTCGGATTTATGGTTCTGACATGTTGGTTTATTTCTGTATTTCTGTATCGGTTTATATCAGTCATAAACACTCATTGTAGCACTTCTATTGCGGTTGAATTGATGGATCATCATGGATTAAGTTTCATGTAAATCATTCCGAGCAGAGCAGCTCAACAGTACTTTTTGTATAGATGTCATTCAAAAGAGTTTGGAAATAAATGAATAAAAAGCCTTTATCCAAATGTCTCGTGTATCCATTTACTGTTTTGTTGATTTACAAATTCAAGGGATCCAACACCGTCGCCATCATGTCACGAGACTTTAAGTTCAAATGACCTCTGCTGAACTAAAACGATAAAGTCTTAATGAATTCAAAGCTCTGTTGTTCAGCAGGTACAAGGTTGAATGGATGGTCCAGGGGTGAAGAGAAGGCTGATGGGAAAACGTGCAAACAACAAGCTGCATCCGGGTAACTTGTGTGAAGTTTTCGAAGCTTCGCATAATAGTCCACTCCCGGTTCCACTTCCGTTCTTGCTTTCAAAGTTAAAGTTGTAACATAATGTATAAGGCTATAATGTGAAACCCCAATTATTCAGTGTGTCTGAGATCCTGCTGGGGTTTTATTCAGTTTCATCCAAGACATTTGGAAGGTTGCTGAAGAAAGGATTTTAAAATAACGCAATAGCACAGGTGAGTGATGTTTGACCTGTTTTATTTGTGTCAATATTTGATAGAAAATGCCGTTCTCTTTGGAATCGAAACTTTTCACAGTGTTTTAATGTTTTACAAAAATGTAGAAATTCATGTACAATGAATTTTCAAACAAAAAGGAATATCAATGCTTCAACAGTCAGAAGAACACTAAATCCTTGTTGTGTCTGTGTCTTCATCAGACCAAAACATCCTGAATGAATACAAAGAATAAGTGTCTGTCTTAAAACAGCAGTCAGGTGCCGAGATGAACACTGCAACAGGTTTCTCTTGCTGTAATCATTCCTTGCTGTGATCCTCTCCTTTAATACAGTGGTTCCCAGCCTGGGGGACGGGACCCCTACAAGCATACTGTTAGTGTGAAAACAACATTAACCGGATGTGTGCTGCGGTTCTTTTGTGTTCAGCTTGTCTCTGTTGTACTTGTCATTCAGACATCCCAGGAATTCAACACGACTAGGAGCCAGTCAGCTCGGAACAACAAGGACATTTTAAGTTAAAATCGCGTCTTTGTTGCCGAGAAAGGTCAAGGAACTCTCATTTGTGGTCAAAATAGGAAAAGAGTGGCGGAAAGTGTCGGCTACAGAGTCTGGTAAGTTGTCTAACGGGAGCTAACGGTTGTTGAATTAGCTTTTAGCAGCTAATGGACGCCTTTAACACGCAGGCCGCGGAGGCTCTGCTGCGCCGTTCAATTTCATGCAAAGTGAACACAAGATGACTCCAGTTTGCAGCTCATGGGTCGCTCTGTGTTGGGGTTATTTGGGGAAAATGTGGCAAACAATGTTAAATGCGAGCACACTTGAAACGGGGGGGATTTGCGCTGAAGCAGCTCTCTGTTAGCGCGCAGTGCTAACGACGCTAGCAGGTGAACGGGGTCTTGTTTTGTGAAGGAATAATTTACTTTTACAGCAGGTCTCTCTACCTTTAAGCTCAGTTGACTGAATTTAGCTTAAAGGCAAACGTCAAGGCAGTAAATAAAAAGCTAACTGTCAACATTGAGCAATGCCTGCCCAGTAATAATCTTCATAAACAGCATCTAATGTTTATCTGTTTGTGTTTGTTAATTCAGTACATCTCATTTGTCCAACCTGTTGGGTGACATGACAGATTCTTTGAATGCTTTCTCATCGCAGATTGGTGTTGCACACTTGTGTCAGCAGCATGCAGATGTGAAACCAGACTCCGGAGACCCCCTGCCACCCTGTGCTGCAACCCTGGACTGAGTGTCCTCCTCTTCATCCCCTTCATCGTCATCGTACATGCTCTTACATGAAGAGGGGGGAGAAACCCGAAGGATACAGACAGATGAGACCCAAAACGTTTCCCGCCAGCAACTACAGCGGCAACAGCCAACAAATGCTGCAGGAAATACGGAACAGCCTGCGAAACCTGTCCAAGCCTTCTGACCCACCGAAAGTGGACATTGGCGGAGCTGGAAAAATGCTCCCCGAGGACCCGAGGCAACAGGGGCGCTGCAGCAACCCCAAAAACCATTACCATAAGGCCTTACAGGAGATCCGCAAGTCCCTGATGCCTTTCGCCAACGAGCCCAACACTTCAGGCTCCTCAGCTGAGGTGAATAAACACATGTTGCTGGAGCCGCCGTGTGCCGGGTTCGAGGAGGTGAGACAGAGTGTTTCGTTTGTCACAGAGAGAAGGAGGAAAAAAAAAAAAAAAGGTTGTTGTTGTGAAGGATTTTGGAGGAATGTCATTCTGCACATAACTCTGTCATGGAAAATAATCGTCTTTTGTTTATGGGAGAATTATTTTAAAAATGAAAAGTATGCAAAGTGGAACGACGAGCCGGAGCAGTTCACGAAAGCAGTTTCTCAGTTTGGCACTCGTCCTGAGCCGTGAAATGTTACAGTGCACAGCGGAGTAGGGCTCACTTGTGTCTGTTAGCTGTGAAATCGTATGTTCTGGGAGTAAAAACCTGTTTGTCGGTTTCCGAGCTGCAGTGATTTTAGTGGCTGATTGATGGTTCAAGTTCAGTTCTGTGTGAAGAAAAAGTTCCAAATCATCTCAACTTCTATGATGAAGATTCGCTGCTTTTCTGTCTCGTATCATTGTAAATTGAATCCGTTGTGGACTGTTGGTCAGTCAGAACAAGACACTGGAAGATGCCACCGCTAGCTCTGAGAAACAGTGATTGACATTTTTCACTGTTTTGTACTATTTTATAGAAAAAGCAGTGAATGTATTAGTTGATAAAATAATCTGGAGACTAACCATTATTTTCTTTATCCATGAATTTGTGGGTTATTTTCTCAATTAGTATAGTAGGTGTTTGGTCCATAAAATGGTGAAAACATGTCTCACTGTTTCCCAAATGTCTTCTTTTGTCCTGACCAACAGTCCACAACCCAAAGATACTCACTTTGCTGTCATAGAGGATTAAAGAAAGGAGAAAATATTCATATTTGAGAAGCTGGAATCACAGAATTTGGACTGTTTTGTTTTTTTTCTTTAAAAAATGGCTCCAAACAATTAAATGAGTATCCAAATATATGGCGATTAGTTTAATAGTAACTATTAGTAACTAATTGAATAATGGTTGCAGCTCAAATGAGTTGATAAAGAAAATAATCATTCATTGCTGCTAGAGAATAAAGACACTTGAACTCTTATGTTAAACTTACTCACATCTTGTCACACACAGATTATCACAATGATAAATGTTCTTTCTTGTCTTGAAGCAGCCCAGCAGTCGGAGTATGGGGGCCACTATAGACTACCTGGGTAAGGTGACCTACCAGGACTCGATGAGGGAACAGATGGTGGTCGCCAACCCCAACACTACATGCATGAAAGCCCCAGGTACGAAAACAGTCCACTGGGGTCCAACCGCTTGCTTCCTACTCTTTTATCTTTTGATCCAGGTGTATTCATTCAACCTTAATATTGTTTTCAGGATGCTTAAGTGATGACAGTACCTGCTGACAAAGAGTATGAGTCACTGCATCTTTTGTCGGAAGAAGCTGAGAGGGAATGAAGCGTTAGGTTTTCATTCATAATGTCGGCAATAACGCTTTCAAGGAGGGGCATTAATTACAGGATGCTGGCAGCTGCCACAGTATCAACAAATGTTTGTTTTATCTTTTGACAATTGTTGAGGACCTTTTTATTAAACCTAACTACTATAAAACTAAACACTATGTATTGAAATGATGTCAAGTGTATCTAACAAACCATGTTACACAACTTAACACGTTGTACTTTCTAATTTAAATGCTGACATGTGGGAACAGCGCTCTGTTCCTATGTGAGCATATTCACACAACAATTGAATACATGGAAAAAAACACTCAGACATGTTTATTTTAGTTTTAGATTAACTTTTGCTACACTGAATCCCTGTTGAAGTCATCAGTAGTGAACAGTCTGTGTTGTGCATACAAGTAAGAATGCAAACGATATAATGCTGAATCTTAAAGGTTGATCTGTGTTTAATCCTATTTTACAACACAAGGCTTGAAGGCATAGATGCTCATTGTTTCATTTATTGGCCACATCCCACTGCTGCAAATGAAGACTGTTGTGTTTTGTATGCATGTTTGTAATGTTTGTCATGTTTTTTATGTGTGTGTGTGTGTGTGTGTGTGTGTGTGTGTGTGTGTGTGTGTGTGTGTTTGTTGTCATTATGGTGCGAACCTGTTTGAAACAAGCCGAACCTGTACAGACATTTAAATTGTCATCAGTCATGATAGTAATTGCTTTCATCAAATATTTTGGGGTTTGGGCCAAAAAATTTCAAATGTGGCTTCCTCTCTAATGAATAAACTCAACCTTTTACTTCAACATGACTGTATGTTTTATTTTGTTGTGTGTGTGTGTGTGTGTAGGTTCCTCTCATATGCAGCAGTCTGTGCTACGGAGGCCGAGCTGGAAGGGCTCTAAGGAGTCTTTGGCACCTCGGCACGGCCCCCTCATGGTGGACGGGATGATGTACCGCTCCGACAGCCCCGGCCCACCTCCCGCCTTCCCACAGGGTCACCCAGGCAACAGCCAGAGAGTCAACCCCCCCTTGCCGCCTCAGGTGCGCAGCGTCACGCCTCCGCCAAACCGGGGTGGTCCCATGCCTCCCGCTCCATCCTGGGACAGCAACGCATCGACCAAGCGCTACTCCGGCAACATGGAATATCTCGTGCCTCGCATCTCTCCGGTACCTCAGGGAGCCTGGCCCGATGGGTACCCGGCTCCAGCCCCTCAGAATCAGCGTGGGATCAGCCCAGTGCCTGTGGGCCACCAGCCCATCATTATGCAAAGCACCGGGGGAAGTAAGTTCAACTTTCCATCCAGCTGGTCTCAGAATAGCTCCCCTCAGCCAGACTACATGTCGGGGGGCAACAGACAGCCTCCTCCCCCTTACCCGGTCAACCAGAGCAGCCGGCACAGTCCCACTGACCAGCAGATGCAGACGGGAGGACCTGCATCCTCTCCATCTTACGTCAACGGCGGAAACATCCCTCAGTCCATGATGGTTCCCAACCGAAACAGCCACAACCTCGACATGTATAACATAGTTCCTCCTCAGTCCTGGTCCCAAGCCCCGCTGGCCCCCAACCAGCCCCAGTCTTCCTCCGGCAACAGCAGCAACCAGGACCTGTCCCCGTCATGGCAGCACAACATGCCGGTCCGCTCCAATTCCTTCAACAACCACCAGCTGAACGGCAGACAGTCTCACCCGGCGAGCTCCCAGCCCTCCGCCACCACGGTCACGGCCATCACGCAGGCTCCCATCCTGCAGCCGGTCAAAAGCATGCGCGTCCAGAAACCCGAGCTGCACACCGCCGTCGCACCCACGCACCCTCCATGGATGCAGCAAGCTCCACCGCCCACAGCAGCCGCACCCGCCTACCCGGAACCGCCAGCCCCCGTCGTCCCTCAGATTCCCGTAGTAGCAGAAGTCCCCAGCTACCAGGGGCCCCCTCCCCCTTACCCGAAGCGCCTCCGTCAACAGCAAGCCGCGCAGTGTCCCCCGGCATACGACCCGGGGGTCAATAAGATCAACACGGGCAGGGAGGAACCCGCCGAAGAGGAGCGCGGCGGCGGCGGAGACAACGCGCGGGACAAGCCGGCGGAAAGCCCGGAAAGCGTGGCGGCGACGGAAAAGGAGAAGAAGCAGATCACGACGTCGCCCGTCCCCGTGCGACGGAACAAGAAAGACGAGGAGCGGAGAGGAGAGTCCGGCAGAGTGGCTCTGTACTCCCCCCAGGCTTTCAAGTTCTTCATGGAGCAACACGTGGAGAACATCTTAAAGAACCATCAGCAGCGGATCAGGAGGAGGAAACAGCTGGAAAGTGAGATGCAAAGGGTGAGAAACCAAACCACAGAAACACAAATCAATGATTTTCTTAGGGAGTTAAACACAGCTAGAGTTCATCTTTTCACTCGTTGCTATTTAAACGAGTACTTTTCCTTCTTTTTCCAAACCTTTTTTTCCCCCTTTTACTATCTTATCAGGCATAGAACAAATTTTAAATTCATACAATACTTCTTTCAAATACATTATCCTCATGTCCTCCTGGACAACCTTTCAGGCTCACAGATCTTTTCTTGCTTTAATCTCTGCATCACTGTTATCTGTCTCTGAAATGTCTTTTTTCAAGCTGCTCTATTTCTTTCTCTTCCTTTTCTCTCCCTGCTGTCACTAACAGCTGGTCTAAAAAGGTAAAAGTATCTCTGCTGTCCTGTGACACACTATAGTCCACACACATCACTTATTCAAGTAAGCTGTTGTTGAGAGACGTGTGTGTGTTTTGTTTTTTTTTTTTTGTATTTTAAATTTGAAAGCATGTTTGGCCCCAGTGGCTGAAACAAACGCATGTCTTCCATCTCACTGATTCACTGATCATCACCCTGCTTGTGCATTTTTCTTGAGACTAAAGTTGGACGATGTGTTTGCATCTGTAGTTCAGTTTGTTTGTATTTTGCACTAAGTTTTCATGCGTTGTTTCTCTTAATGCCAGTTCATATCTAACCAGGAATGGATGTGTGTTTTTTTTTTTTTTTTTTATACAATTTGAGATTATTTGCGGGGTTGAATCACTTCTCAATGCGTCCTTTTCCTCAGGTGGGTTTGTCTTCAGAAGCCCAGGAGCAGATGCGTATGATGCTCTGCCAGAAAGAGTCCAACTACATCCGGCTAAAGCGAGCCAAGATGGATAAATCCATGTTCAAACGAATCAAAACCCTCGGCATCGGAGCCTTCGGCGAGGTGTGCCTGGCCAGAAAAGAGGACACGGGAGCGCTGTACGCCATGAAGACGCTCCGTAAGAAGGACGTGCTGCTGAGGAACCAGGTGGCTCACGTCAAGGCCGAGAGGGACATCCTGGCCGAGGCCGACAACGAGTGGGTGGTGCGTCTTTACTACTCTTTCCAAGACAGAGACAACCTGTACTTCGTCATGGAGTACATCCCAGGAGGAGACATGATGAGCCTTCTCATCCGGCTCGGCATCTTCAAAGAAGAGCTGGCGCAGTTCTACATCGGCGAGCTCACCTGCGCCGTGGAGAGCGTCCACAAGATGGGCTTCATCCACCGAGACATCAAGCCAGACAACATCCTCATAGACAGAGACGGACACATAAAGCTGACTGACTTTGGCCTTTGCACTGGTTTCCGCTGGACGCACGATTCCAAGTATTACCAGAGTGGTAGGTATCAGTTTCTTAATGACTCTGACAGCTCATTAAAAAATGTCAAATTCACCCTCTGATCTAAAGATGCAAATAATAATAATAGTAATGTAGTTTCAGTTCTGCATTCAGCTCTGGTCTTCTGAGTTTCTCTTAACAGAAACGCTGTCTGACTGGTTTCATTCTGGAGAGCGCTTTGTCAGCAGAAAGTGAGAAACTGAATGTTATTAGTGTTGAGCAAAGTGTCAAGTAGGTTTTAAGTCTTGAGGTGTATGTGTGTGTGCTATATTGATGAAGGCATCTGTCAAACAGCACATAGTTGGTATGCAGGTCACTGACTCCTGGTTCAAAAAGAGACCAGACAGTATACCATCCAAACTGATTAGTAGTAGAAGGAAACTTATTTTGATAATCCTATAATAATAATAATAACGATGATGCCAAACATCCACTAGTTTCAGATTCTCAAATGGGAGGATTTAATGATCTTCTTTGCCATATATGATGGTAAACTGAAGTTCAAACAATCCAAAACCAGACGACTATCAACCCAGGCTGTCAGTGAATTATAATTGATTGATACTTAAAACAGTTAATTGGAGCCCCATACATTATTAAATATGCTCAATTTTGTCACCCACTTAAAATTGCTGGCAGCACACACACGGCTGCTTTAAGTGTTAACTGATTTTGAGACAAAAATAAATTTCTCAGAATGTGAATCAGCATTTAGACACTGGACTGTTGGAAAAATGGTTTCATCTTTTAAAATCCCAGATTGTCTGAACCCTCCTTCAAACACAGCGAGACATCATGTGTAGCAGATATTTTAAAAACATAACAACAGGGACACCATGATCAGTATGAACCTGGTAATTAATGAGTGTTGCGCTGGTGTGTGTGTGTTTCTAGGGGACCATGTGAGGCAGGACAGCATGGACTTCAGTAAGGAATGGGAGGAGCCTGGTAACTGCCGCTGTACAGACCGCCTGAAGCCTCTGGAGAGGAGGAAGGCCAGACAGCACCAGCGCTGTTTGGCCCACTCACTGGTGGGGACGCCCAACTACATCGCACCAGAAGTGCTGCTCCGTACAGGTACAGTGGAGCAAAGCTGAAGAGGGTATTAGCAGCAGGTCTTCAGGTCCTAAGTGATCTTTTTGCAGTGTGATTGATGTGAAATGTCTGATTGTCTCCAGGATACACCCAGCTCTGTGATTGGTGGAGTGTCGGTGTCATCTTATATGAGATGGTTGTTGGACAGCCTCCCTTCCTGGCGACCACGCCCCTGGAAACGCAGCTGAAGGTATGTGAGGCACCTGCAGTGAAATGTTGCACATCCACACAGTTCATTGTTTTGTTTCTGATGTTTTCTCTCTGTTGAAACCAGGTGATAAACTGGAAGAGCACGCTGCACATTCCCCCGCCAGCCAAGCTCAGCCCGGAGGCGTCAGACCTCATCGTTAAATTGTGCCGCGGCCCCGAGGACCGCCTCGGCAAGAACGGCACAGACGAAATCAAAGCTCACCCTTTTTTCAAAACCATCGACTTCTCCAGCGACTTGCGGCAGCAGGTGGCGCCCTACATCCCCACCATCGCCCACTCCACGGACACCTCCAACTTTGACCCCGTGGATCCAGATAAACTGTGGAGCAGCGACAGCGACGGCGAGGACAACCTCAACGACACGCTCAACGGCTGGTTCCGCAACGGCAAGCACCCCGAACACGCCTTCTACGAGTTCACCTTCCGCCGCTTCTTCGACGACAACGGCCACCCGTACAGCTGCCCCAAACCCATCGAGTACGAGGGCTACAACGAAGACGAGGCGGACTCGGAGGGCCCGGCGCAGGAGGCGGCCGGTAGTCAGGTGGCGCAGGGCCGAGACTTGGTCTACGTGTAGCGTCTGAGGCCCGTTTAGCTGCTTGTACATAACAAGTTTGTGGAGGGTGTTTGTGTGAATGAAGGTGGTTTCAACGGTACAGCATTTAAAACCATCAAACATAGGAAAGTATGTTTTTAGGAGCAGTCAGAACACTCTGCAGCACCAGATCCAGCTGCGTCGTGGCTGCACCGGCTCCACTTTTGCCGGAGCAGCTTGTGTCTCTGGAGCATGAAATAAAGTCGTGACTGTGTATAAACGTCCATATTTATTGGCAGTTGACTTAAATTTAATGTGTAATGAAATAGTTGATTTGTCATACAGCTGCAACCAGTGATTATTTTCATTATTGATGAATTAATTAGTTGTTTGGTACATAAAATGTCAGAAAAAGGTGAAAAATATTAATCGCTTTTTCTGAAAAATGTTTTGTCCTGACTGACAACCCAGAGATACATACAGAAACCAGAAAATATTCACTTTTGAGAAGCTGGAATCAGAGAATTTGGACATTCTCTCTTAAAGAATGACTCCAAACAGTGAATCAGTTATGGAAATAGTTAATAATGAGCAAGTTTGACTCCAAACTGTGAAGAGAGATGAAGATCTCGTTCAACCTCTCCTGCTCTTTTGATCACAAATTAATTTTGAAAGAGCCAAATTCATTATATAGTTGCTGTGATTTACATATTTTTCTGTTTCCGTTGTCAGACAATGGAATGAATGCGAAAAAAAACCTCATTTCATTGCATCTCATAAATGCTACCTGTTAACCAGCAGCATTTCCAGGCTGCAGATCAAAGCGTTTTGTAATCATGGCGTCGTTGATTTATCGATTTACAGAAAATTTGTATGCAACTATTTTGATAATCAAATAACGGTTTCTGTCATTTTTTAAAAAAGCAATAATGCTTTAAAAAAAAAAAATCACTGCTTGACGTGAGGATTTAATGCTATCCTTCATCATGTTTTGAGATTTGGACAGTTGGTCAGATAAAACAAGCAGCTTTTAATTTAATTAGTCAGCTCTGGGAATTATAATGGACATTTTTCCACTATCTTCTCAATTAATTGAGAAACTGATCTACAGATTAATCGCCAATCAAAATAATCATTTGTTGCAGCTCTATCAACATTTAAAATTAGTGATCACAGAAAGCCAACAAAGCATCTCAATGAGCTACAGACATGTTCTTTTTTTAAAACCTGAAAATATTAGCAAAGACCTATTAGAAACGTGTCTGCTGAACAACAGCCGCTCTGCTTCTAACATGTTTCCAGGGGTCACTGGAAGACTGCAACACAGCTGGATCTGCCGGTCATCATCTGTAACGAGTTCATATGTGAGATGCTGCTGTACGACGTGCGCTGAGAGGAACAGAAAGCATAAAAATCTCAAGGTGCACTCCTTGACGACTTGCAGCAAACCCCTTAAAGCCTTAATTTATTTAAGAAATTGTAACTGGTGATGCTAGTGTGTAGATGCTGTTTGAGTGTGGGACTTTTCATTTATTGGAAAATCGTCTTAATTTATATTTTAATGTCTGTTGCGATGGGGATTTAGTGATGTGACTCCTAGAAATTTGCAGGGATAAATTGCTCTAATTATTCATTGCTGTGCCTTTTTGATTTTTTTTTTGTTATCTTTCACCAAATATAAAGAGGGTAAATAATCAGACTGGCATTTTAAAATGAGAGTAGAAGTAGCTGATTGAACTACAGTAGGTATTTGTTGTTTTATTTTTCTAATTTATACTTAAAAATGTATTTATAAATTAAGTTGTATAGAGTTGATGTAAATATTGTTCTCTTCCCTGTCGCAGATTTTTTTTTTTTTTTTTTTAGGGCAGGCCCTCTTCAGTGTCCTCTGCTGCCTTCTGTTAATATGTCATGTACTTTCTGTCTCTCATACACCTAAAATACCCACAACACTAACTCACAGGATTCCTAATAGACCAACTTTAAGCTTGTCTCTCAACCAAAGCACTAAATAGAAAATTTATGTAGAAAATAATGTTCACAAGACCATGAAACGAGTTTTTCTTGGCTTTCACACTATCCACAAGAAGCCTTGCTTTTAGGCTCCCTAACCACTTCATCCTAAAGTGCTCTACATTGTGTGTACGGACCTTCCTTCAGAGTTATTTTCTTATTTCCCGTCTTTTAGGAACACTACGGCCGACTGTCATGTGTTGAGTTTTTTTGTGTACTGAAAGTAAAAACTGGATTTAACGGACTTGCAGGTGGAGAGAAAGCGCTCTCCGTTACATGTGATGATTTTTTGTAAGCCGCTGTACTTTGTGTGCGTTTGTTTGTGTGTGTGTGCGTGTTTTAGGAAAGCTCTCTGAATGTAGTTAATGGACTTAATGGTGACCACTGGCGTCCTGCACTGGTTTTGTGTTGTCATGTAAGTGAGAGAATTTTATTTTTGTGTACGTTGTTGTTGCTCTGGGAGGTTTGGTACAGGGAAGAGTGTGATAAATAAAGAATGTAAAGAACAAAACATGTTTTACATGCACACCAACCGTGTCGTGTTGTTAGTGTCATCATATAAAAAACAGACGGATGGTTTCATCCTGGCCTCACATGTACAAAGTGCTCCTGTTTGTGTCACAAAACAGGTAAAGTAACAATTCGAGCTGCAACCATTAATTGATTAGTTGCCAACTATTTAATAAATTGCCACCAATTGATTTTGGGTGATTTTTAAGGGGGGAAAAAAAATCCAAATTCTCTGATTCAAGCTTCTCAAATATTCATGTTTTCTATTTCAGTCTTCTGTGATAATAAACTGAATATCTGAAGACATCAACTTGGACTTTGGGAAACAAAGATTGAAATTTCTCTCAATTTTATGACATTTTTTAGACCAACTAATCAATTAATCAAGAAAATAATTGAAAGATTAATCAATAATGAAAATAATTGCTTTATTGGAATTGATTGGTCAGTTTAGAAAGGTGCAGAGCTGTCTATACAACATCCCACGATGCACACTGCATTTCAGGGCAAAAAACCCAAGTCAGGAAGTCCAAGGAACCCTCTGGAGACCTCTGCAATGTTATTGTGGCAAAGCATAGATCATGACAATGGTATAAAACCATTTCTGAGGCTTTGAGTGGTCCCAGGAGCGCAGTGGCCTCCGTAATTGTGAAATTGAGGAAGCTTGGAACCACCAGGCCTCCTCTTAGAGTGTGCTGTCTGGCCAAATTGAGTAACCGGGCAAGAACGCCTCGGTCAGGGAGGTGACCAAGAACCCAACGCCCTCGCTTAGTCTTCTGCAGAGATGGGACGGATGAGGAGACCGCTCAGAACTGAGTGAAGGATGATAGCAGCCAAATACAAAGAGATCCTTGAAGAAAACCTGATCCAGACAAGACAACGTCTCTGTCTTTAAAGGACTTAAACCCCATAGAACATTATGTGGGTGTCCCCTGAATAGTTACAATGTCAGCTTTGACATTAGGGATGCTCTGTGTGTGAGAAAATGGGTTTTAGTTTAAGTATTTTGTGTATTCTTCTGTGATTTTCAGTTACTTGTCAGTTTCTGGGTAAAACACATTAAAAAGTCTGCAGAAGTTTGGAGGTTCGAACTTCCAGGGTAACAGATGTTTGTGCCTGACATGAAAAACTTGTGAAGAAGAAATAATTAGTATAGAGTTTGTTCAAAACTTAAACATTAAAGCAGCTGAACCTCGGAGCAGGCAGGAAAGAGGAAGGCTGGTGAGGAAGGTGATGCTGCAGCCAACAGAGGGCAGCAAAGACAGGAACAAGTGAGTGACCCACTTCAATCCGCCCTTCTGTAAATATTAATACCAACACTATAAATATCTGTATGTACTGTTGACCAGGCACTATTTTAAGAGTAGCTACACAAGAAATTAATGCACTTAAGTGTTTTGTACTCACAAGAAGAAGATTGTTCACTAAACTGATTTTAAAAAAAAAACAAAAAACTTTTCTCCAGTCATGAGCAGAAGAAGTCAAGTGTCCCAAACCACATTCAAAAAATAAGCTAATTTAGTCTAAGTGCTGGTAATTGAAGCACAACAAAACAACCTTTTAAACAGTGAAGTGTAGTGTGTAATTGTGATCCAGGAAGAGAGGTCATTTGAGATAATTTCATGCAAATAGAAGATTTTCCTGAGGCAGGTTGTGTTGGTTTTATCCCGGCTGCTGTGGCACTGAGAAAGATGTAGTTGACTCATTTTTCTCTTAGTTTGCCTTCCAGCATAAATCTGACTACAAGCAAGGTAAATTTAAAAAGAAAAGCTCACACCTGAACATGCTGATCCAAACCTGCTTTGAGTAAGAATAATAAATATATCTTTCAAATAAGATAAAAAGAAAAATCTCAGTTGACACTCACCTGTTCAGCTCTTCTTATGTCAGCGCTGCTGCTCATGAGGTGAGAAAGACTTGAGTTATGTTGATGTTTTTGACAGCCCACCACATCACTGACTACATACTGACACTGAATTTTAAAGCGTACACAGTCAAACCTGAATTTACTCACCAGTGGTGGAAAGTAACTAAGTACATTTACTCAAGTACTGTTCTTACTTAAACAGGTGACATGAATGGCACTAATATTCCCTTTATGCCCAGTAACTCAGTGGCAGTTAAAAAAAACAGAATCACTGTTAATGTTCAGTAGTTTCACCTGTGAGTTTCCTGTTTAGTTCTCTGCTCCATTACAGTGATGTTCAATGTAGAGGACGCGTCATGTATCGTCTCAGCAACACATGATGCCAGTTTCCATGACCATCAATTGTACTTACTTCATAGGCAGACTCATTCTTAATGAACATTTAGATGACATTACAAAATGGCAAACAAGCTAAATAGTGAGCAATTTCAGTATCTGCTGTAACAACCATCTATAGCTTTATTTATTTTAAGGTGAGGGGGGTGTTACAGAATTTCAACACTTTGTGAAGACAGTTTCACTTTTCATGCTTGTACGGCTTCATTACCTGTGTATCTTTTTAGATTTTGGTTAGATATTTATAGTTATTAAGTTCCATATATTTAAAAAAAAAGAAAAAACAAGAAGCTTCAATTGTTTCCAGCTTTGTGATCGACATGTTGCTTTCTTTCATATCTGCTTTATCTGTTGATGTGGATGGTGAGCTGCTGCATTATTGATGAAAAAAATTGTTAAGAGGAACTGAGTTAAAGGAAAATTCTGGTTTATTTCAACCTTCCGATAAATGTGGCCACTATGGCTCTATGTGTAATGTTCACTATGCCCTCGTCACTTCTTTTTATTGAGATCCGGAGAAACGATGACTCACGCAAAACTAACATTGATCGGAGAAAACCTCGTCAGCCTCCTACTAAAGACAGTTAAAGCAAACAGTTGAGACATGTTTTTATGTTAACCGGGAAGTTTTTTAAAAAAATAACCCACACAGGGTGACTCTCTCACATCTCAGCTTATCTTGCACAGGGTTTCCTCCTCAGGTCATAAGCTTCCCGAATCTCACTTAGAAGAAATCCCGTCGGTGTCAGACCAGTTGAGACATGAAACTACACACTGCACAGCATTGAGGACAAACAAGTTAACTTAAACAAGCTTATTTTTAATGGATCTGCAAAATTGTTTGAATTTCCAAAGAGAACTTCTGTACCTCCCGCCCACAGTTACCCAGTGGCAAACGTTACACGTTACACAAACGCTTCCAACCCAAAGAAATCTGCATGCAAGGAGAAAAAAAAAAAAAAAAAAAAAAAAAAAAAAAATTCAACCCAAAAATAGGGGAAAAGAAAAAATAAATCATACAGATAAAAATAAAACATCAATAAACAGGACATAATGCCGTTCTCTTGGCTGGAGGAGAAATTCAAACGCTTCTGCTTCGGCTGGCTTCACAGCCAGAAACCGACAGAATATTAAACTGTAATTTCATTGGGTGGATGTGGCTCCGCCCATCACACAGCCCCGCCCCTGTCTTCCATATAAGGCACAGGACAAAATAAACCCCCACATACAAAAGGAGCTAGCCACGCCTCTGTCACTTGATAACAAATTGTAAATGACCAAATACGGTTAGACAACAGAAAATCCCACTAAGTGTACAAAATGTTAATCCTACATTTGTCTTTTTTGTCTGATTTTCTTTTATTTTGACTTCCTCTGACTGAAGGTGAGTGCTGTGGGTGGGTGGGTGGGGAGGGTCGGGGTTGAGGGGAGGGGTAAGGGGGTGAGGGTGTCCAACCAGGTGAGCTCAGGCAAAGGAAATATTAAAAATATGAGCTTGTCTTTTCACACTTTTTTTTTTCTTTTCTTTTTTTTTTTTTTTACAACCTTTTAAAACAAATGACAAGAAACGTGACTGGATTTCTGTTTTTATCAGAAATAAAAATGATCAGATGGAGAGTGGAAGAATATGGAGAGGGGGTGGGTGGGTGTGGGGAGGGAGAGAGGAGGGGAGAAGGGGGATTAGACGTGAAGTGTGAAGTGGTTTATTGTTTTATTCCGATAAAGAGACAGAGTGTCAGTGTGCAAGAAAACTCATGAAACAGGTTAGAGGGCGAGAGAGTTAGAGTTAGCAGTTAGAGAGAGAATATGTATGTGTGTGCGTTTATGTGTGTGTTTGTGTATTTGTGTGTGTGTGTGTGTGTGTGTGCGTTTGTGTGCGTTAGTGTGAGTGAAACAGAGGAGTTGTTCAACTGCAGCACTTGCTCTTCCAGCCTGTGACTCCTCCTCCGCTGCTGATGTCGACATTTTCACTGTTGGGCTCTTTTACAGGCGTCTGTTGATGCACATGAAACACAAACACACACACGTAAAGATTTAGATTAGAGGAACGTCATGAGACACTGACTCTTCTGTCACCTGAGGTGTGTTTAGTGTTAATAAACGAGCCGTCCTCCCTCTGTAGCCAAGTTTCCATCCAAGAATAGAGAGAGAAATGTCAATTTGAACAGAACTCGGGAGCCGTTCTTGAATTATTGGAAGAAAAGGTGAACAGACTTTACAGAGACTCGAGTTCTCTAAAGGACTGAAATCACAAGAAAGGCTCATACATGCCTGTCATACTTCATTGACTGGACGTCTGGATTTACTTTGTTCATATGTCAATCAAGTTGTTTGTAGTTTTATATTTTGAATTAATATATTTACATTATTTTTGTTTTGATCTCTCTTTGGTAATGATCATTTTAAACAACTGGACAATAAAAGTATAGAAACAAAAGTGCTTCTTCTGTTAACAAAATAAGAAAAGAGGTGATAACACAAAAAAAAAACATGCTTAATAAAATCATATTTCTGTGATGAATTATTTGCTATAATAATTAACTTTTATATGACGTGTTTGTCCACCTACAATTTAAAACCAATAAAGATAAAGTGCTGCAAATTTGAACCAAATTTCTAGATAATCAGAAAGAAAATGCAAATGAATGTGTTTCCATCCACTACTGTTACGTGAATAATAGCAGTTGAGCTCATCATAATATAACTCTCCTGTCTGGTGACATGAACGCAATGAACTGATGTCATTAAAAGAGCGCCAGTCAAACCCTCAAATGATGGAAAAACATGTGGAGAATGTGAAACAATTATAGCATTTGTTTGTTTTTTTATGTAAAGGGCTGCAACTAATGATTATTTATTTTCTCCAATATGCAACCTCAAATGTGTTGTTTTGTCTTGTTTGACCGACAGTCCACAACCCAAAAATATTCAGTTTACTGTCATGGAGGACGACAGAAACCACTAAGTGTTCAGATTGAAGAAGCTGGAAACAGAAAGTTTTAGGATTTCTTTCCTTAAAAATAAATAAATAAATAAAAAAAATTCTGTTGATCAACTAGTCGCTGCAGCTCCGGTTTTACGTGTTAGTCTCATCGCTCCACACAGATGTGATGTTTTCATGTCACCATTTTTGTGCAGAATGTGCAGAGTGTGGTTATTACAGTCAGATTAGATGTGCTCCCACTAACCATCTGCATCTGACTACAAGCTCCAAAAAACTAACCTATGAAACAGCTACTTGAAGAGTAAGATGAATAAATCACACTATACTATACAAAATTCATAAACCGATATAATTCTATCAACAATAAATGAATAGTAGAAGGTGTACTAACACTTTCACAACATGGTGTTGAATTCACACTATAAGGACGCTGTAGAAGACACACTCACCTTTCTGAGGATGTCTTCTGCTAACGTGAGGAAAGCCTTCTCGATGTTGATGTTAGCCTTAGCACTCGTCTCAAAAAACCTAATGCCATGCTCCCTCGCAATCTGTGGAAGAGAAAGGAAGGCGGCGTTAGAACCGCGAGTGAGGATACGGTTTATAAGGGGTCATCCAAAAATAAAGTGGCTGCGCAGAACAGAGATCAGGTATCACTGGCGTCCACAAGTGCTCACACACACACACATATATACCGTTGTAGTCAGGTAAGTGTGTGTGTATGAGTAAGCAGATCTGTATCTGATGTTGCTAAATCTGCAGACTGACTAGTCACTGCTAGTTTGCTTCTTATGAGCCAGAGATCTTTGAGGTCCTGCGAACGTGCACACACACACACACACACACACACACACATACACACACAAACACAAACAGATGTTTTCAATTGTTCTGGCTGATTAGATCTCTGTTTGGACTGAAATTGCACAGCACTATGCTTGAGATTACATAAAGTGACCGAAGTTTATATACTAATAGATGGCATGTACAGTAAGTGATGTCATGGAACGCAGAGGTCATCACGGACCACACACACACACACACACACTCCCCATCTGCTATTGGTGCGTTCATATTGGGTAATAATGGAAAATCCTGCTCAAATACTTCAGAAATGTGTGTTTGACTGAACAAAGACAGGAAACACAAGGATTCAGGCACATTTGTAAGATGTCTTTGCAGCAGGATTCAATGTTTCAACTGTTTTTTTTAATGATTGACGTCTTTGTGATTTTTATTTTGCTGCCAAACCCTAAAAATGAGACCTGATCAAATGAATTAAATGAACGTATTTATCCCCCAGAGACGAAACAGTAAAAACAAAAAAAATATATTAATACAATCAATTCATTGATTGTGAGACAGAAAATATTAAGTTGTCACTGTCAGACTTAACTGGCTCAACTTCTATCTGCCTGTGACGGCCTGTGTTGTGCTGTAAACGTCACCAGTGTGAAGGTGCTGACAGCTGGAAAACATGGAGGGTGGGGACGTTTGCTTTTCCTTTAAGTTCCTTTAGTAGTTATAGTCCATGTTTGTCATGCCCATGAGAATAAGACTGAAAACTTTCCAATAACTGCTGCATTTCTCTGACTATCTGTTTCTGTTCCCACAAGCCTCCAAAGCTGTGTGAGTTTCTCTTCTTCTTTCTCTCTCTCTGCGGCCTGTTCTCCTCCAGGTCTCCTTGGTGGAGAGGAAGTCATATGGCTCAGGTCCCACTTGGCGACAGCTGAACTTGTTCAAATGTCCTCCTGGATCCACATTCTTCACATATATTTCACATCTATTGCTTGTCTGACTGTCTGTCCGCCATTGATGGTGTAACTTCATCACTCAGTCAGTCAGTCATTAAAAGACTTTTGCATTTATAGAGCTGACCCGCTGCGGTCCAGCCAACACTATAGCATAGCTTACCATCTGAAAGTCCTCTCTCTGCATGCTTGTGTTTTTCTCCTTTCTGCTTCTGAGAGAGGATCCGTCCAGTCTCATGGTCTCCAGTTTGATATATTTTTTGCTGGTGCTGCACTGTGCCAAGTATATATATCATTTGGGACTTCTAGCAACCATTTGTAGTTGACCACAGGTCACTGACCTGCCATTTTCCAGGCATACTGGACAATGCTGGAAGTAGATGAAAAAAAAGCGCTCCCATAATGTCTGATGGGGAGAAAGGGGGAGGGGTGTGTGTGCGCTTTGAGCCTAGCGTTGACGCAGAGAGACAAGAATACACTAAATACAATGAACAATGTTGAATTTTTTGGGAGTCAAATGACCAACAACCTACAGAAGCGAGCACACTTAGCTGTAAACCATCATACATTTATCTAGCTATCCTGTCACTGGCTATTCCTTCACATTTTCAAACTTCTCACATGTTGCTTCACACAGATATGTGTTCATCAGCCACTCGTTAACTATACAAAAGTCATTTTAATCTAAATGAGTAGTCTAGCACTGGCAGTTCAGCCATGACCAGTTCCTCACTCATCTGTTTTCGCTTCTTCTTACTAGGCGGGTCAACATTTGTTATATGGCATGTGTCAAAACCACAGAATTACATATATTATTTCTAGGTTCAAAACTTAGCAAGCAAGCTAGCTAGCTAATATCAAAAGAAAGAGCGTGAACCTTTGATTGCAACATTATCTGGCGTGATGCAAAACAAAAGGCTAGAATTCGGTGATGTGAACATCAAGGTAACTTATTTGTCATTTTACAACACAGAGTTGCACAATGAAATGTAAATTGTAGTCCCTTCATGTTACACACACATAGAACATATATACATTACATTTAGAATAAATTTACATCTGGGGTAAAGTAAACAGCAGCAAGAAGATAGTGTTGATAATATGGTCTTCATCTCCATATTAAAAGCTCAACATCTGGGAAACATTGTCAACTTTGACTTTTATCTTTTTGTTTAAATCCAAGCATTTTCAAGTATTTTCCAGACTCTTGACAGCCCTGCAACACTCAGTTACAAGGTAAATTCTTCAATGTTGCACCAATACAAGAAGCCTGGTGTTATCGGCCTTGCTCAAAGAACATTTACTGTCCAGCTTTTTTGAAACCTTCACATTTTCTACTTAGAATTCAGAAGGCTTATGTCCCAACAAACGATGTTGTGTGACTAGTTGTTATCAGCTAGTCACTGAGTTGCTGCAATAAGCCTTTATGGCGCGTTAAGACAAATAGCAGCTTACTGTAGTATTTTATAAGCGCCACTGTACAGGAAATCTTCCACACTATTTTCACACCCGTACCTCATCTATCCTTCGTGCATTATACAGTATATTTACACTTGACAATATTCTTTAATATTCTACATCCTCTCACCTGCTCCCCCTTAGCTTTTGGTACGACCCTCTTGTCCTCCATGTCACACTTGTTGCCTAGCAGCATCCTCTCAACATCCTCATTTGCATGCTGAAAAAAAAAGAAGACGAAGAATCAATCAATGAAACACATACACAGGTTATTAAACAGGTTATCTATAAACATTTCAAAGCATCTAATGTCCATCAGGGGGCAGACAGGCTGAGTGAGAGAGTATGTGAGTCGGATACTTTCGAGATTTCCCAGTTGATGGTATTTTCCATCTGGAAATCATTGCATTTGTCTATCTGAGAAATGCCAGAACTGGTTGGTAACAACAACTCCACTTCGCACTCAAATGATCGAGACCAATGATTTCCAACCAGAAGGGGCCACAAGATCAATCTGACAGGTCATGAGGATACATCAAAGTATTTCTGCAAAAGAAATAGATCTTTACGATTTACTCTCAGTGTAACTTTATTACTTGATTGTTTCTGGATTATTTTGTCTCCAAAAATAAATAACAACTTAATACAACAACTTGTGCTGAAGGGTTCCAAGTAAACACAGTTTTGTTTTAAGGGCCCAGGAGTCAAAAAGGTTGGAAACCACTTTTAATTGGGCTGGGTTAAAAAAAATATATTGATTTTCCGATTTAAACTGATCTTCATTTGAATGATCTAATATCGATTCATAAAATCCTAAAATCAATCTTATGCCTTTTCCCGTGGATGCGTGAAGCTTTAACTTCGTTAGTCTTGCGTGGCCAGCCTTTGGCGGCAGCTGTTCCATTGACGATACCACCAAGCCTACAAGGCAGATGTCTGGAATCATTTCGGCTTTAAAAACTATGAAAACAGAGAAGAGCTGGACGAAAAGCAAAGCCATGTGTAAGATATGCAAAACGGAGGTGAAAAGCTTTGTCAGACAAAGTATGCGTTTGTAGCCACCTTATTTACACTGGTTGCCTGGAGATTGGATCTAAAATTTATACACTGCACTAAAGAAAGCACTTATACAATAATCACTGACTGTAGAGTCTGTAGAGATGTACTGTATTGTGTTGACTGCTGTAGTGTGTTGGTCATGTTAAATAAAAGCACATTAATGTAACTGCTTTGGGGTCAATTCTTCATGTAAACGTTAATATTTTTAATAACACACCAGGTTAGAGGATTCCCTGTACAATTTACACCAATAGAATCTCTTTCATTTCTAAGCAGAATTGGTCTTGTAACTCATACAACTCTCCAAGGAGCAGAAATCCCTGCATCCTATTTGGCTTCTGTAGACTCTACAACAAAGCCTCACACACAGAGGTGCGACATGAGGAAGGTCTTAGTTTGCAGGAAATGTTTGTGTTTCCTTTTCTCGACCAGAAGCTGTTTAACAGCAACGGCGAGAAAAAAAACGTACAAGGTGGAGTGCCAGACCAGAGCAGAACCAACCCGCTTCACTTGACACACAACACCTTCATACTGAGCATGTGTAATAACACTGTATTACAGTGTATTGTGACAGATAACAAGCTATCAATTAGGACTCTGGTGTGTTTGATTTGGAATGGATTAGTAGCAAATGAATAACTGCTAATAAGATAAGATAAAGAGTAAGTTAGTGGTAAAAAAAACATGAGTAACACACCTAGATAGAAATAAAAAGCAACAGTGAGATGGAAGCTGAAAGAGAGGCACAATTACTTCCTACAGAGGTGGGTTAAGCAGCAGGACAAAGTGACCATATGTTACAGACAGCTTGTCTCTACAGTTAATCACCAAATCGTTTTGGAATATCAAGCCTGAGCCTGACGTCATTACATGCTGCGTACATGAGGCTGCACTTCCTTGTTGGCTTGGTGCTTCAGTGTGTTGGGGCAAAACTGAGCAGAGGGTCTGTGTGGCAGTTAAGAGGACAACTTTAAGTCACCCCCATGCTTTAAATGTCAATATATCGGAATATTCAGACAATGATGTTATCGCTGTAGTGCAGCAGCGTCGGAGTGAATTGCTTTTATTCACCTTTTATTATATTGTTTATGACCTACAATAAAATCATTATGTCATGTTCCTGCTTTGTTGTCTGACAACAGAAACAGGACAACAGGTAAATGAGATGATCTCCATTGTGACTTTGTCTGCATTAAACACAACACGAGTGATATCAGAGAGGAAGCAGGGGCTGAACAGACACTGAGCGGGCTCGGCAGGCGGCAACTTTCCGTCTTCTCTAACTTTCTCTGTGATGGCTCATTTTAAATGTTCATTCAGCCGATGACACAGCACAGCCACTGTCACAACCTGTATAGATGTTGATTTTGTCAGATGACACTGAGACCAAAAAAACAGTGATTTGTGCAGCCAGGTTGTCTGTCCTGCTCCTTCTCAGCGGTCGGCTGTTTTGTTGTTGTTTGTCAACTGAAAAGAGGACAAAGATGGATCTGCTTCATGTAGTTCAGGTGTTTCGCTGTGAATAGAGGTTACTACTAAAAACCAACTGGAGCACTAGTGTGGATGCAAATCATTTCCATACAAAGTCAGTGTATGGCAGAGAGGTCGGTAAGATTGTTAACCATACTGGCTACATTCCCTTAAAGTATTTCTCACTTTTTCCACTACAGCTGAGAGGAAAAACAAGAGATGCAAAAGCACAAAGTTCCCCCCAAAAAAGACTGCAAAGACTTTAGTCTCACCTCATCAATGTTGCGCAGCCATTTGCTGATGTTTTCAAAGCTCTTGGCGTTGGTGATGTCGTAGACCAGCATGATGCCCATGGCTCCTCTGTAGTAGGAGGTGGTGATGGTGTGGAACCGTTCCTGGCCCGCTGTGTCCCTACACACACACAAACACACACACACAAAGAAAAAGATATTGGATTTCTTTGTTTTCTTGTATTTATTCCACCCCTGAACCCAAACAATAAATGGTTCAGTAACAGTAACGATTTTCAATGCATCACAGCTGAAATTGGCCACAAAATACTTGCAGGGTTTGTCAGGTGATCGATACCAATGACTCAACAATTACTTCATGAGATGCTGAGATTTCTCGCTTCCATTCATGCAAATCACAACACATTTCAGATATAAAAAGAGCAAACAAGAGTTCTACTATTCTATTATTTAGCACTGAGACACATTAGCTCTGTATTTCTGATAGAGCTCTACTAGGAAAGTGTAACTTCATTATTTATGCCACTTAAAAGGTGTGCGTTAGAGGTGTCATGTTATTATAATATAATCATTTTGGTCACGAACAGAAGCAGATAAAAGTCAAATTAATTAAAGGACCAGTGTGTAGGATTTAGCGGCATCTACCCTCCTCCTCTCGAATGTGTAGGAGAACTTACGGTGGCTGTAAAACTTGCAACAACCACTAAAGGCCCTCTCTAGAGGCAGCGTTTGGTTTGTCCATTCTGGGCTACTGTAGAAACATGGTGGGCTCCATCAAAAAGGACCAGCAAAAATAAATAAAAATAAAAAATAAATGACTGATTCTTAGGTAACGAAAACTCTGTCAGTTTCAGGTGATTATACACTAATTAAAACATACTTATGAATATTATATTCCATTTCTGTCAACATAGCCCCTTAAATCTTACATACTGGTCCTTTAATGGCACAACTGTGACTGATCAGAAAATCTGTTTTAAGGCCCAGAGGAACAATTTTAAGTAAAACCTGTAGTACACTTGAGAAGCCTGCTGAACCTTACAAGTCACATTGAACCTGGTCCACATATCAAAGTCCACCGCAGGCTAAGCATGTCCCTCACACATTTGCACCAGCATGCACCTCAACTATGACATTTTCCTGTCTGGGGAAAGCCTGCCAACATCCATCTATCACTGCTGATACAGAAAAAGAGAATAAGGCCTGAATCACCAGGTGCGCATAAGAGACTGAAACACACTCTTACAGCATTTGTTTAACTATGATCTTTTAAAAGAATTCATTGTTATCAACCGGCTTTGTTCAAGTGGTGAGCATGACCACACCTCTGGCTACACAGTGAAGATTAAATCTAGATATAATGCGCTTGGACAGGAAGAGCAGAGGAAGTAATGCAAGACTGAAATACATTTAGTGACAGCAGAGGAGGCCTAATGGACACCATCAGATCTATGTATAGACACACAAAGCCGGTTAATACTGGTGGTCATTACTTTTAACTATTGTTTGACAAATAATAGACCAAACAATCAAATCATTTTATTGACATTTTTTGGAAAGGTTCATAGATAATGTAAGTTGCAGGCTAATATACAATCTGATCAAATATAACCTATGAATTAGAGTTCAGTGTTGAAATGATAAAGTGTTGGTGTTTAATCTGCAACAATAAGTCGATTAGTCGATCATCAGAGAGTTAACTGGCAACTATTTTGATGATCGATAACTTGCTTCCATCATTTTTCAACCAAAAATGTCAAATATTTGATGGTTCCAGCTTCTGAAATGTGACTATTTGCTGTTTTTCCTTTCCATTCATGACAGTTCATTTAATATCTCAACATTTTAGACCGTTATGGAGACAAACAAACTATTTGAAGACATAGTAACTGCCATTTCTTCACATTTTATTTACATTTCATTGTCTAAAAAGGATTATTCAACTAACTGAGAAAAAATGGACAGATTAATCTAATGAAAATAACTGGTAGCTGCAGCAGCCCTACTGTTTCACTTTTTCTAAAAGGAAGCTGTTAAAATCTGTCAGTTCCAGTTGGGGGAAAAGCAGCAGTCGTGGTCTACAATGATAACCCTGCAGCAGACCTCCTGACGGACTGATGACCATTTCCTGTTCTAGCATATTTCTGGGCTTGTGGGAGGTATGTCAAACAGATGTTTCACTATGATGTAACAAGGCACAAACAGGCTGAAGTGAAAGATGACTCTTTCATTGTCAGTGCATTTTTTCAGCCCTGCACACTTCTGCTTGGACACAAGTACATACCGAACCTTGACATGGTTATACAAACTAAAAAGACATGTATCATAACAGATAATTGACTCACCAGATCTGTAGTTTGATCTTCTTTCCTTGTAATTCAACAGTTTTGATCTTGAAGTCTATTCCTGTAAAACACAAAAGAACATATAAGTATACGCACAACATCTATCAAAAAAAATATAAGCACGACTAGCGCTGACACTAGGAGAGAGATTCTGGCACAGAGACTCTGGCACGGATGCAAACACCAAAACCCAGCGAGAGAAACACCAACAATACAGAATCAGAACCGGCCACAGAAAGACGTTTTGTAGAAGGGGAAATGGAAAGTAAGTGACAAGTGTTTCCATCAGAGAGACAATAACATTATGTCTTCCTGATTTCTGCAGTGTCATGCCAGGAGCTTGAGCCTATCAGCAGACAGCTGTGGGATCAGCAGCTGGCTCACAATGGACACACACACACACAAACCAGGTTATTGAGAGAAAACCAGGTTAAGGCAGGAAAACTGAGAACATTGTTTACATGGACTGCAATAACCTCGTTACTGTAAAACCTGTAAATCCTCAGATCGTTTTGGCTCAGCTGGAATATTTTAGGTGTGTTGATGATGTATGATGTTGCAGCCTTTAGTTTCTTTTTTTCTTTTCCCCTTTTAAGTTGGAGCTGACCGACGGTGCAGTGAGAGGACAGACTCAGTTTTTCCTGTGTGTGTGTGTGTGTTTCTGAATTTTTACAAATAACAGCCTATTCAGCAGTGGAAACACACTTATTTAACCTTATTTCAGTTTCCGTATTGGTTGGGTTTGATTATACTGGATACAAGGATGCACCGCTGACTGTACTCAACTTTTCTTGATTGCCTTCAAGCTTTTCTTGGCTTGCTGTCTTAAATATTTGACTCTACTTGTCATCTCCTTTAAAATCTTTTTTTTTTTTTTTCAAACTGCCATTTCCCCGAAAATCATATCACTGCGACCCTGTTAATGAACTTCAGGATTTTTGGCACCGCATAACTATTATTTGCTTTTATTAACATTCTTCAAACTTAGCCCGTCTGACTTCTTCCAGCTGCTAGTGAAATTTAAACAAACAATCCTAATTAGAGCTGCAGATTAAAGGGTCAGGCTTGTCTACTGAATCTGTTTAACTTAATTTTCTATCATCTTGATACGGTAATTAATCATTTGGTCTATAAAATGGGAGGAAAATAGTAAAAAAAAAAAAAAAAAAAAAAGATGTCCAGCAAAGTCAATGGTGACTTTTTCAACTTGCTTTTTTTGGTCCAACCAACAATCCAAAACTCAAAGAAAATGAATGAACCATAATTAAAGACTTTAAAAAAGCTGCAACTATTAACCTTTGAGAAGCTGGAACCAATGAATGACTAATCAACTATTCAGCTCTACGGTGAAGCGTTTTATAAAACAACCAGGACAGTCATGATCATGAAGCTATATATGGGGACATTTAAAAAGGCTGATTCATCAGTGTTTTTACTTCTGGCCATGAAGTGGTGTTTTCCTGTTAAATACTGAGCCATCAGTTCAGCTCTGGTCAGGACTTGTGGTTGGTTAAAAAGTCCCAGAAACAGCTGTGCTCTAGGTGGGGCAGGCCCATAGAATAATGAAGCAACCGGCTGCCAAAGTGTGACTCACTAAATATTATGCACACCCAAGAGAGATGGAGGGAGGGAAATAAATATATAGTTGGGCTGGGTAGCAATGAAAAGAGACAAAAGACGCAGAAGTTTTTACAAAAGGGGACGTAAGCTACATATTTTACTTCAAAAACATTAAAACACAAGCAAAGATTCTGCAAAACTAGCATTAATTATTTAGGTTAGTAAAGTATAAGCAGATATGATTTCTGGACAACCATTTACTAAAAGTTGAGCCCCCGAAATCAGGCTCATCAGGGGTGACGTAATATTTGTATGTTCCTAGTGAGGCGTGAAAAAACTGAGTGGATCTTCTTTTTTTTTCCTGGTGGGGTGCACTGGCAAGTTGTCAAGAAAGTATGTGTATTATTGTGCAATCACATGTTTCACTGTTTCACTGGAAAAACGGGCACAGTTCTCCTGAAGTAAAATGACGCTTTCCATGAAAGCCCAATGTAGAACTGGACGTCTTAAACAGAAAGTACAAGCTTTATGGCCGGCTTTCTTTTTAATCCCAGAGGAACCATTCCTTCCACAAGTATGAATTCCACTGCAGCCATCGAGCCAGTTTCCATTTAAAATTCATGATGTGTTGTGGAAAGAGATTTCAGATCGCAACATTATGCATATTCAGTCCTCTTAATATGCATAACCTCCAATACACAAGAAGGGGGGGGGGAGAGGGGCAGAGACACTCGGAGGATTGGAAATGAGGATGAGTGAGTGATGAGAGAGGGGGGTTTTCCGGTGGGGGTATTTTGAGAAGCAGCTGTGCATCTGTGTCTCCAAAGGTATGAGTACTGTGTCAAGAGGAAGAACACACTCCTGTTTCACATGTCCTGGTTCTGCTGTTTCACCCTCAAGTTCCCTTCAGACTTTCAAGTTAAGACTTGAGTAAGAAGGGCTGTACCTGATTCTATGCGTCACGGCCTTTTCTAAAAGTAAAGCGGGTTCATTTTGTAAACTCTGACGTCGTTTGGTCAGATGGATTCTTGCAAATGTTATGACTACATGCTATGACAACTTTACTTAAGTTTGTTTGTTGCATCCACAGTGTTGTGTGCCAAAAACCTTCAGAGCCGTTGTACCCAACAAAATGCCGAGCACAAGAGATGAAACCACTAATGATAGAGACGCAAAAGTAGATCACACACAGAGAGACTTCTGTTGATATTTCCTAAGCTTGTATTTAGTAAATTAACTGCCCACTAATCATATATTTAGAGGTGAAACAAATCAATTAGTCACTCAACAGAAAACTGGTCAAAAACTAGACTTTTATTTTATTGTACTGTGACAGTAAATTGAATATCTTTGGGTTTTGAACACATGATTGGAAGACATCATTAGAAACTGTGATGAGCATTTTTCACTGTTCTGAGATTTTGTAAATTAAAATGTTAGTCAAGAAAATAATCAGCAGAATAATCACTGATTTTTTTAAATGTAACTTTTTATATGATTTCAGGGTATATACACCGGTATTGATTCATGTGAAAGGATGCATTTTTGTATCTAGCTTTGTCAAACGGTATTTGGTCTTTAAGCAATTCTGTTTGCTATTTTTTTTAAAGCAACTGTGCGACAGAATTAGCAACCTAAACTTAATATATTTATAAAGAAAGTGGTGCAATTTGATTAAGAAATAAAAATAAAACACAATGTATCAAACCGCGTTGTTCACGTATGGTGGTTATGTCAGTTCATGTTGTTATACTCTAAGGTCAAGATGCAGTCCGAGTGGAGTACCAGCGCTGACACCCACGAGGGTTTAATTCACAAAACAGGTGCCTGGTCAGATGGTTCGGCTTTAAAAGAAAAACAGACGCTGCATAGAAGAACATAATGCGCAAGATTTGCAAACGATGTGTAACAGCAAAGAGCGGCAACCTGTCTGCACACTTTAAACTAGCCATGTGAGTGAATGTGGCTAACGCATGAAAATGCAGGCTTCAACAAGTCCAGCTCCAGGTTCATTACCAAAAGCTCCATCCAGTATGACACAATAATATACCCAATACCTCATATCTAGTTTCTGAGTGTAGCAGATAGAGACTTTACATCAGTGTATGTTAGTGTTAATAGTGTTTGCAATGTAACACAACTGTAGTTGACGGAACTCAGTAGCAGAGAATTAACGTTCTTGGGGACTATTATTGTCATCGCACATCCCATGTAAAGCGGGGACAACACTTTGACCCAAGTTGTTTAAGTCAGTTATAAAGTTGTGAAAAGTTTTCCATCTTTATCCTCCACAAACTACAAGAAAACAATCATATGATTCACTTAAGAAATACGATGCGATTAACCACATTTTCCTCTCTTCTGTAACAAGCAGCTGATGAGGTGTGTTCAGTGTTGGCTAGTTAATCTGAGTCTCTAGCGTCAAATTGAGCTGCATTAACTATAGTCAGCAGTGATGTCAACACTGTGCTATTATTGTCAGACATGAAAGTAACACCTAATATACAATTACATGTATAGTAAGAATACATATTTCCTTTCTTTGTATTTTATGCGTCACGTTTGTTCATCAGACGAATAAGTGTATAAAGAAAGTGAATGCAGCTACATTTACATGAATGTTGAATGTTAACTGTTCACTAAATGTCATTCTATATTTAGACAAATAGTTTGGCCAAGAATCTACAAATGCTTGGAAAAGAAACTAGGAGATTGTAGTGATGAACCCATCATAATACAGATACTCCTAATAAAAATTGTGAAATTCAATACAGCATTTTTAATTGATCCTTATTTTTCTTCCATATAATTTAAGCTGTATTTATTTAAGCGAGTACAAACAGTTAACAGTTTCAATAGAAAAACTAGCTTGTTGTTTCATTTCTCATGACATTTGTATTGGAAGGAAAAAACAAATACCTTCAACATTGTGTAAAATATTGTGGTATTGTTGCCATATCATCGTCCCAGCCCTACCTACATGCATTATCACCACACACTAAGTTGATCCTTTTACTGCCAGGTACTGCGTACTTCTCAAAAGGCTCTGGCTATTTCAAGAAGTAAAACAAATGGCTCTTTACTTCCCTGGCAGTCAGTACATCAACTTGGGCAGTGCAATATCTAAAAATCAATAAGAGAATAAGTTCACATATTCATGTTGTCGGAGCTTGCTGCCTACTCTGAGTATGGATTATATAACGTGCTGAAAGATTGTGTTTTACATATGTTTCAGTTATGAAGCAGTAATGCTTATCATGCTGCGCGCTGCTTTGTTTTGAATACAGAAGAAGCAGAACAAAGATGAGAAAGAAGCTTGTGCCTGAATGAGAACAGTGTTGTGGCTCTAAAGGACACTTTAACCAACCTGCCGACATGAGAATAATTATATCTGTTTGCAGTTCTATAGAGTCAGAAACTCTCAGACAGATTCACACAAGCTCAGGTGGAAACTCTGCAAGTAAACACTTCCTAAAGTACATAATAGCAGCGACTGTCACTTTCAGTTTAGACAATGTGATCTGGTCAGCTTGATACTTTAAATAACTTACTGAATAACTTGTACATGTTCGTCCTACATTTATTTGAGTTTTTGGATACATTTGAGGAAAAAAAAAAACAAAAACACAGAAGTGATGTCACGACAGTGTGTGCCTCGCTTAAACAAGGTCGATCACTTTTAGATTGTAAACCACAACATGCTGTGTGAAACAGAAGTTGTGAAGCTTCTTCTAAAATCTTGATTTAGAGTAGATAAAAACTGTGTAGTTGAACAGAGTTTTTCTTAAATCACCGGCAGTTGCTGCAAATGCTTACAAGTACTGTAATACTTGACTTACTACTCAACCTGGCAGGGAAAGCACCCCAGCAGGAGCAAAGGTTACTGCTGGTCTTTAGCTGCTGGAGAAAATGTCAGTTTGCTTCTGACCATCATCACACATCTTTCCCCTGAACTGACTAAACTAAAAGATCTAATAAGATGATCTGAACTCAAATATGCCACATAATCACCATAATGTTGTCTCTGAAGTCCCTCTACAGACTTTGACTACATTTCTGAGAAACAGCACTGGGTCTCAGAATGAAATCAACACCAACGTACACACATTAGATTGATTTCAAGACAAAACATGTGCACCATAAACAATTATATATATATGTATGTGTGACGGAGAGCTTCACAACAGAAGGCTGCTTCATTTCTGTACCTCAACAAATCTAATCTACCCTGGATGCCACTGGGAACACTGCTGCCCATTATGGTTGTGTGTTCTTAGGCATACAGTCAGGAGGAGTTGTCAACACTTGAGTTACTAAGAACTGGGCTTGAAATTAAAGCTCAATCAGGAGATCAAGGATATAAAGCGTTGCCAACAGTCAGGTTCATGCGGACCTGCAAAACACATCTAACATTACATTATTACTCAGCACCGATCTTAAGCAACAGGAGTAAATGGAGCCTTGGTTCGAGCCGTGCAGGGATTTGACATAGTTTGACACTTGACTCATGTGAGCATGATGTCGGACGCATGCGTAGACAACGGAGAGGGGGGGAAAAAAGCTGATGATGCCACCATGATGAATTGTTTATAGTTCTCGTCTGAGGCACTGGTGGAAAGTAACAAAGCACATGTACTGCAGTGCTGTACTTTGGAATACTTATTAAGCACTTGTAGTAGTTTTTTTTTCCAGTTTCATGCTACTTTATACTTCAATTCCACTACATTTCAGGAGGGAAACACGCTACTTTGTACTCTACTAAACTTATCTGACAGTTACAGTTAAACTGCATATTCAGCTTTTACTCATAAAACACGTGAACTTCTTATAATGTACGATCCTTTTCTCCAGATGAGACAAAGCGACAGTAGCTCCAGTAATGACGGTTCAGACACAAGTCATTCTACATGATGAGTACTTTACTTTTGTAACTGACAATTATTTTCCTTAACAATTCATCTACCAATTGTTTTTTTCACTAATTGATTCATAGTTAAGTCTATAAAATGTCAAACAGTCATGAATAACTATCCAATAATTTCCCAGTAACAAAGATAACATCTTCAGATATCTTTTTTTGTCTGACTAATAGTCCAAAAACCCAAAGATATTCAGTTATAATGACATAAAATAGACATGTTATCTAAAAATGCTGGAACCAGAGGCAAAAATCACTGACATGATTAATAGATTATTAAAATTGTTGCTGGTTATTTTTCTTTCAGTCATCTAATCGTTCAATCTCTAATTGAAGTACATTTTGTTATAATACTTTTTTTAAAGTCATATTTTGAAGGCAGGACTTTCACTTGTAATTAAACATTCCTACACTCTGGTATTACAACTTTTATGAAACTAACATTTCTTAATATTTCTTCCACCTCTTGCTTTACTTGAGTGGTGTCTCTATCACCTTGAGAAAAACTTGACTAACATCCAGGGATTGTTTCTACACTTAATTGTTATCCAAAATGAAGCATGTCCTTTACAATTTATTGAGATGTAAAAGCCTTCCAGTCAATGTCAGTCACATTTTCATGGCAGGACTTTTACTTGTAATTAAACATTTCTATACTCCGGTATTACAACTTCTTTGTAAATTAAATATCTAATTACTTCTTTCACTTCTTGCTTCTGATGGGCTTTACTTGACTAACATCATGACATTTCTTATCATACTTATTTGTTATTCAAAATTAAATATGTTCTAAGCACATTTCTACAGTCATATGTGTTGATAATGAGATGTAAGAGCCTGTCAGTTACATGGCACGGCCCTGAACTGCTACTAGCCTAGTTAGCTTACTGGATCAACTTGACAGCAATTCGTCTAGCACTTGTACTGGTTTTACTTGCCATAACTGGCAGGCTAAATCAAAATAATAGTCATGTTATGTTATTAAAGTCGCAGTCAGTTGTATCAGGGGTGATAAGGGGTTTAGTTAGGAGCTCGAAAAGCTGCACAAACTAGCTTTCCAGCTAACCTGTGCAGGCCTACTGCATGCTGATGTCCTGCCTACCATTTCCAGCTGCAGTGTAGCTGTCAAACTCGTTCCTATTGAGGTTAAAGAACCCCAAGAAACAGCCGTAACAACACACAATCCAGCCAGTGACAGTGGGCCCTGGCCTGTCTTAACTTACCTATGGTGGAGATGAAGGTTGTGTTGAAGGCGTCGTCAGAGAAGCGGAACAGCACACAGGTCTTCCCCACGCCCGAGTCTCCGATGAGAAGCAGCTTGAACAGCAAGTCGTACGTCTTCTTCGCCATTGAAAAAACAGCTTGTATTCACCCAGTCAGATACACAAAAAAATTATACCCTAGCACGCCTTTGTGAAGTCTAAAGCCAGCTCCTTAGCCAACCGGACCAACCGCCCCGCTTTTCTTGCCTGTTAACAGTTAACAATCTGGGATTTGTTGATTAGCTTGGCAAGCTAGTCGGATAAAAACCACCCCAAATAACGCGCCCGAACACCGACAAGTTATGTTTCCCAAAGCCCGACTGTTTTCCCCCCGTTACAGCATGAGAACTGAAAGCAAAAAAATAGGATCTCCTCCCCGTGTGATTCCTCTTTTCCACTCTTTCTTTTCTCCCACACAGTCGGGACAAAATGGCTCCTCTCTCTCTCTCTCTTTTACCGACTCACTCTTTCTTCAAACTAACGGCGAGCTGAGCTACTTCAAATTCTCGGCACACCCCGTCATTACCAGAGGCCCGCCACCAGCTCGTCCGAGAGGAATTTGGGGAAAGAAGGTGAAAGTGTGTCAAATTCACCGACTGTTAGGAGTTATTTCGCCTTTTTTTCTGGAGAGATTAAACCCGAAATACAGACGACCGCCGTCGCCTTCGAATGGGAGCCACCGCGGCGACACCCTGGATCCAGAGACACGCCTTTCCCCCCGCCCCTTCTGTCAAAATGCACGCTTCTAATCGGTTGATACTGCTGTCGATCTTTACAGCGTTCTGATGTGATTGGTTTATATCGCAAACAACGAGGGGTAAAAGGGCGTGCCGTAGATTGACAGAACCGTTACTGCGTACGTTCCCCGGGCATTTTGGCTCAACTTTCCCATTACTTTCACTGCACGAAATGTATCGAATGATCCAACATGGCCGCCAGTTTCATGCGGATCTTTCTAAGGCCGCCGGGGTGTGATTCAGTTATTCATGGCAAGCTGGCATTTGATGCGGTGACTATCCCAGCTGTGAGTCAGGCAAAGTGATGTCATATATAAGTACTTCTCTGCTTGTTACGGGCGTTTCCCCACATCCTCTGCTTTGTAAATTGTGGGGACATTTATCCTCTAAAGTCTCTAAATGACTGTAAACACTGAGAGTTTGTTTGTGCGCGCGTGTGCGTATGTGTGTGTTTGTGAGTGTGTGTGTATGTGTGTGTGTGTGTGTGTGTGTGTGTGTGTGTGTTACTCTTTCCTTCTTCCGCCTGTCAGAGTAGTTTGACTCTCAGACACTCCTTTAGGAATGTGGAGTATGCCCTGCTTTCTACTGCCGAGTACAGACTTGACACAAACTAAGAAAGAAAAAGAAGTCAGAGGAAAGAATGAACAAGACTAAGAGTCTACGACCATATAAGAGGCTCTGTGAGGCTGTAATGCTCATTGTAAAAAAAATAGTGGTGGAAGAAGTATTCAGATACTTTACTTAAAGATCCTTCAAACATGTATTAAAGGACAGGTTCATGTTTTGTCTTAAAACAACAGTCAGGTGTCTATGTGAAAAGTGAAAGAGGCTTTCCTCGCTGTAATCATTCCTCCTATTCATACTGGCCATTAAAAGATCCTCTTCAAATGTGCTTTCAATGTAAGTGATGGAGGCCAAAATCCAAAGTGTGTCCACATAGTCTCTTTGTGCAAAAAATGCATTTAAAAGTTGTTAGAGTTAGTCATATCAAGTGAATATCTGCTATATTTACAGTCTTTTTAGCATCAAATTCCCTCACAGGAAGCTTCACTAAATAGTTGAACTGTTCTGTAATCAAACTGGACTTTACATTTCACAACCCTCATTTAATCCATGCACTTGTCACTTCCATATATTTCATCAAACTGGACTTTAGATTGTGCATTGCATTCAACTTCCACTGTTACATAACATAATGTCGCATTTAATTGTTGCTTTTGCCCCCTTCATATATTTCATGCACTTCATTTCTTTGTCTGTAGCACAGTCCATATTTACTTTGTGCAGTCAATATTTCAGGTTTTATATCCCATTTCAAAACTGTTACTATTCCATTCTGTAAATAAATTTTAATTATTCAATTTAATTTTAATATTATTTTGTTTATTTCATTATTATTATTACCTTGCTCTTGTTCTATTTTTACTCTTCTATGTTGTGTTTGTGGGAACAAACGCCAAGACACATTCTTTGTATGCTTGCATGCTTGACTCATAAACAGAATCTGATTCTTTGTGTTTCCTCGGACAGTGTTTCCCTGTTGAGCTGCAGTGGAAGTATAGTAACAAAAAGAGGAACTTTGGCACTAAAAAGACTGTAATATTGAAAGATATCTACTTGATTTGACTCATTTGTGACATCTGAAGCCTCATATTATCTTCAGATAAACTTCTAAACACATTTTTGTTCAAAACCAGGACTGTCGATTTCATCCTCCATCATTTACATTATAACTGCATTATATTCTAAAGGTCAGTATGAACAGGCGGAGTGATTGAATAGATGAAAGCAGTGGTTTTCAACCTTTTTGTCTTTTGACAAAAAAGCAGTGTGTAGTCGGGTCACATTTCAGATGTCTGAATTTTTAATAGCTCCTCCAAATAGTGATATTTCCCTCTAAACTTCTCACATGGTTTCATTTCAATAAATGTTCAAATGATCCAATATTTCACCAACAGTTGACCCTTTCAAGGGGCCTGACCCCTAGGTTGGACTAAACCAGCTAACTGTATATTAAGTAGTTGAAACTAGTAACCTATTAAGTTTTTTTTCCATTAAAAAGTTCATTAAAAAATCTTAAAATGACATCTCTTCCTTCTTCTTCCATTAAAAAACCCAGAAATCTATGAAGATGTGAATATTGTTCCTTTCAAAACGCTTTCAGTCTGGACCAAAATGATGGACTGACCCTAGAAAAGACACACCCATCTAAACATAAGCCAGCCCATGCATAGACTAAAACAGATGGTACAAAACGGATTCAGAGCCATAGTTTTTGCGAAGCTCTCAAATGTTCTTTACACAGCACTTTAAGGTGTCACCAACTAAATAAAGAAGACAACCTTAGTTTTTATATGCTAACTGTATCACTGCATTGTCTTATCCACAGTTAAGCAGTCTTTCTTATGCTAATAAATCATGTCTTAACACAGAAATCTTCCCAGATCAGGGTGCATTCCTGGATTTTGCTGCATGGGGCCCCAGGGTTCATCTCACAACTCTCGCAAACAGCCAGCAACTACTCAAATTTCTACACTGTTCTGGCAGTGATGCACATTTAAGGGGGGAAAGCCTTCACACATACATACCTGTTTGACAAGTAAACCAGATGACCTTGTGTTTTTTTAAGCATTTTGCTGTCTTTCAAGAGTTGAGAGGTGATAGGAAACAAGAGGGGAAAGAGATGGTGAATGAAATGTAACAAAGGTCCCTGTGCAGAATCAAACAGGAACATTGCAATCATGGATCTTAACCACTAGGCCACCAGGATGCCCCAAAGGCTTGGAAAAAATGCAGCTTTTCATAATTAAAAACACATTGTATTCCTTAGTAGATCTAAAATGATTAGTTGATTAGTCTATCAGTCAATCAACAGAAAAACATGCATCTACTTTGATCACATTCATCTTTTTTTTTTTTTATTTAAACAGAAAGGTCAAGTTCCAGCTTCTAAGTTGTGAGGATTTTCTGTGTTTTTGGTGTCATGTGATAGTGAACTAAATATCTTTAGATTTTATACTGTTGGTCAAAAACAAGAAAACATCACTTTGGGCTTTTTAAAAAAAAAAAAAAAAAAACTTTAATGGGCATTTTTCTAATTTTCTAGGCCAAACAATGGATTAATTAAACAAAAATATATATATTTTTAATTCTACTCTTTTGACAAGGAAAAATATTCCAAGCATCCAATCTTAAACACATGTAACCCAAACACTTGGAACATCTACCTTGAACTGTAACACACTGGTGCTATGCACTTCCCTGAGAATGGCTCATAAAAATTGACAGCATGAGCATTTGAGCCAAAGGGATTTTCAGTAGGACACATAGGGATCATTTCCAGGTTCAGGTCCATAAAACTTTAACTTTAACACAGTAGAAGCCTACAAAGACATATACACTGTTGCTTGTGCAGCCAGAATAAACACTTCTTGGTGAGGAGGTGGCATATTGTTTGTGTTTTCCTGCTCTCCCACGTCACACGAGTGATGTACTGTGCTGAATTCCCCCTGTGGCTGAGCCTTTCCTCTTTGTGGTCAGTCAAAGTTTAAATCATACTTAATGCGCAACATGAAAAACATCACAGCAGGGGAGATTTAAATATGGAAAGTTTTATATTTTTTACAGGTCATTACCCAGAAAACCCCCCAGTGTCATCTCCCACCTAATACCTGGAATTAGTCATCTTTGCTGACATGAATCTCCTGACCCCCTTTGGTGACATTGACCAACTGCAGGTCATAGTGTTTTCCAAAGTTATTTCTCCAGATGGCGCTGTTGTGTCATATTTGGACAAAATGGTTGAACAAGTTTAGTAATGATCAATTCTGTGGTTGACCCCCTTGTCCTCAATTTGTGCCGCTGCGGGAGCACAATAGTATAAGAACTGGTGGGAAATGAGCTTGATATCTGATTGATGATAAGGGGAAAACCATTTGTTATTTTAAATTATGTGACTGTGACATGCCCGGCTCTAAAGCGTACTCCTCCTCTTTGTCTTTGTTGGAGGGTTAATAATGATTAATGGCCTCACGCATTGACACATAGGAATCTAGTGAACCATAAATTCACCTTAACTGCATTGATTTCCCTTTTTAATACAGGTTTGTCAATCTATTTTGATCTTTGACATATAGTACCAGTCAAATGTTTGGACACACCTTCTCATTCATTTGAATGAGGAAGTTGAAACTTTTGACTGGTACTGTATATTCTGATCAAACATGTGATGTGAGGTTTTACACCTGTTAAAAAGGCCAGCACCACTTGGACTATCCTGCCCTCCCCAGAGTGGTATGTCCCATCTCCACAGTGCATCTCATGAAGACTGTTGTTCAGGGGAGTTTTTCTTTCTTGAGTTGAAGTAGCAAATTAGGTTTTTGGGTTTTGGCTGAAGTGTGCCCAGTGAATTGTAAGTACTCTACTTAATATAGTGACGTGTATATTACATCTCTGCAAGAATAATTATTGCTGTTTTTGTTGGCTGTTCTGTCATGATAATTAGGCTATTTTTAGTTTAAGTGTTGAACAAGGATTTCTCACTTTGTTTTTCATGTCCCTTTTTAGAAACCACACACACACACACACACACGCATGCACGTGCGCGCACACACACAGAAACCCCTCATGTGATTTATTTGACTTTAGGACCAATAAATCATAAAATGTGAAAGCAAAACCACCATATGTTCTGTCAGAGTGACCAATAGGCTTTGTTTCATTATTTTCAGTTTCGGCCATAGATGACATCATTGTTGCTGTTTCTTGTTATGGCTCATCAGTCTATTTCAAATACAAAAAAATATGCAGTTGTCAAAAATTACAGAAATATTCTTGTATTTACAAATGTGGGTGGGTTACTCATAAAAGGCCTTCTATTGTGCAGTGGATTCAAAATGTAATAATGTGTGAGTAAATGAAGCTGTTTGCACAGCTTTGAGAAACAAACCTTTTAGGTTCTATCAAATATGGGAACCTTTTCTGAACTACCTGGGATCAAAGAAATTTGAGTCAATAGTTAAAGGTCTGTCTGGACTTGCCTGGAGAGTCATGAAGGATTAAGTGAACATATCTAGATGAATCTCAATAAGTACAGTTGCATAAAGATTTGTGAAACATATAACTTATTATACATCATGTAGCAGTCTGTTGATTTATATAATTTTATGTAATTTTATTTATTTTAAAAGTGAATATATGATTTACAGTATTATTTATTTATTGTTAGTGTGCATTTGTTCTTTTGTTTAATGCTGGATATAAATCCTCTGTGGTTTCCATGGACTGTATTGATATATATCGCTGTAAAAGTAATTAAAACTAAATTTAAAAAAGATCATCATCATACACTGACAACTTATAACTTATGTAAGCACCACTTTCATTTGATAAATAGAAAAATATCTATTCTCTGGGTTTATCAGTTTCAGAATTAACTTTAGAGAGTAATAATGTTAATTAGACAGAGACAAAACCATTTCATTCTTGCTTGATCCAGTAGTGGTCCACTAAAAAATATAAAAATAAAAATAGGCCTACAGAAAAATAAAGCCTCTTAAGCTATGTTATGGGGTTGAACTATCTTTAAACTAATATCTTAAACTATCAATGATAAACTATTACCATAAACACACAAACGTTGAGATGAAATAAAATAAACCTTGTGTGTAGTTGACGAGATGGTGGCAGCCTTGGACAAGGATCAACTCACCGGTGAGCCGAGACTCCATTTCCCGTGATCCTTTGTTCCACTCCGCAGTGATGTGGGGTGTGGTGGTTGAATGACTGTGTGTGTGTGAGTGTGTATCTCAATGTGTGTGTGTGTGTGTGTGTGTGTGTGTGTGTGTGTGTGTGTGTGTGTGTGTGTGTGTGTGCTGGAGGGGAGCTCTCTCCGCACAGAACCGAGAGCCGCAAATCCACTTCGGAGCATCTATGAGCGGAGGACAGAAAGATGCGGACAGCGGTGTGTAGCGGATCCACAGGGAGTGTAAAACCAAGAGGACATGAGTGAAATATCTGAATTGAATGGCTCTTTCATCGGCACTGTGGGATTTTTTTTTTCACCGGATGAATCTGGACGTGTAGCGGGACTGCAATGGAGCGTCGATGCAACGCGTGAGAGCTGCTGACCGTCTGTCTGTTCGTAGGCTGAGATAACAGACAATAAGAAAAGGCAATTAGCCATTGGGAATAGTGGTATCTCATCATTTGTACTGTTACATGTTAGAGCCTATGCTGTCAGGAACTGTAGTTATTTTCCTTTATGATATGATCAAGAAGCCTTACCGATTTTTTATTAAGGAATAGAAAATCAGTGGTGACACATTGAAACTGACAGAGTGTTCAAGGGAGATTAAAGGCATCATAAAGGGTTTCAGTCTTTTTTTTGTTGGTGATCTTTAAATTAAATCATTTTGCTGTTTACAACAAGAAACACAGTCATGTCAAAGAATAAGAGCAGCGAGTCAGTGAAGGTGGTAGTTCGATGCCGCCCTTTGAACCGGAAAGAGGAGTCCAATGGGCCTGCAGGGGGCATCATACAGATGGACCTGAGGCTGGGACAGGTGATCCTCAGAAACCCTCGCGCGCCGCCCAGCGAGCCCCAGAAAACATTCACGTTCGACGCTGTTTACGATTCGAACTCCAAACAGCGAGACTTGTACGATGAAAGCGTTCGGCCGCTGATAGATTCGGTGCTCGCGGGGTTCAATGGTACCATATTTGCGTACGGGCAGACCGGGACAGGGAAGACGTACACCATGCAGGGAGCGTGGATGGACCCGGAGAAACGAGGGGTGATACCCAATGCCTTTGACCACATCTTCACACACATCTCCCGCTCACAGTCAGACAAACAGTACCTGGTGCGGGCTTCCTACCTCGAGATCTATCGGGAGGAGGTCCGGGATCTCCTGGATCCCAACCATGGGAACGCTCGGGCCCTGGAGCTCAGGGAGAGTCCCGACACTGGGGTGTACGTACAAGATCTCACGTCATGTGTCTGCAAGAGCATCAAGGAGATCGAGGAAGTGATGAATGTCGGCAACCAGGCGAGGGCAGTTGGGGCGACAGACATGAACGAACATTCGTCCAGGTCCCATGCTTTGTTCCTGATCACGGTGGAGTGCAGCCAGCCTGGACCAGATGGGAGGAAACACATCCGGGTTGGTCGCCTCAACCTGGTGGACCTGGCTGGCAGCGAGCGTCAAGCCAAGACAGGCGTCCAGGGAGAGCGCCTGAAGGAGGCCGCTAAGATCAACCTTTCCCTATCAGCTCTGGGGAATGTGATCTCAGCGTTGGCGGACGGGCGCAGCAGCCACGTGCCGTACCGGGACTCCAAGCTGACCCGCCTTTTGCAGGACTCATTGGGCGGGAACGCCAAGACAGTCATGGTGGCCACTCTAGGCCCGGCACCCCAGCACTACGACGAGACCCTCACCACCCTCCGTTACGCCAACCGAGCCAAGAACATCCAGAACCAGCCCAAAGTCAACGAGGACCCCAAAGACGCTCTGCTGCGCGAGTTCCAGAGGGAAATTGCTCGACTCAGGGCCCAGCTCAACCACAGGAAGTGGAGGAGCCAACAGAAGAAGGAGCAGGTGGACGGCGAGGGCTGGGAGAGAGACGGGGATGAAGATACAGAAGGTGAGGAGGAGGTGGAGAAGGAGGCAGAGGAGTATGTGAAGCAGGAAGAGCAGCGGCTGGAGAGGGAGAAGGAGGCCATCAGAGGAGATCGTTCCCTGTTGGCTGAAGAGAAGCAGAGGCTTCTGGGGGAGAAGGAGAGGATGATGGGGGATCTGAGGAAGGAACAGGAAGCCACCGAGCAGCTGACCGCCAGGTACAAGGTGAGTTATTGAACCTGTGAGTCCAGTCAGTAGCCTGGAGCTAAGTGAGCTGGTGTCATGACTTTGTCTTTTTTTTCTTTGTTCCTTCCTGTCATTCATTAATTCAGACAAAAATACAACATTGTTCACATTCAGAGGTCATAGAGGTCATCAGAGATTAGGACATGGAAAACAAAAACCCCCTCAAAACAATGATTGCTATGCAAAAGCTGCAACTAACAATAATTTTCTTGATAAGTCTTCATGGTCTATAAAATATCCAGAAATGGTGAAATGACTGTTTCCCAAAACCCAACATGACGTCCTCAAACGTCTTCTTATGTCCTGACCAACAGTTCACAACCACAAAGATACTCAGTTTAGACAAAAGAAACCAGAAAATATTCACAAAAAATGACTCAAAAGGAAGAATCAACTAAGCAACTAATCATTGCAGCTCTACAAAGATTTAATGAGTAATCGTATAAACAATCTCACTACAAGGCCTGTTAGTAGCTGTTCTGGAGCTTTTGATCGTATCACATGATCTTCCTCAGCAGATGGACATTTCCCAGTATAGCATGGAATTGTAAAAAGTATTTTAAGGACTTCTTCCATGTTGACTCATAAATTGAGATTAAAAATTCATTCTTGACCTTGGTAACAGCATTTTGTAAATCAAACTCACCACAAAGTCTGTCTCTCTCTCTTTAACACACACACACACAATTCACACAGTCCAGTAAGTCAGATTAAGAGGTCCATGAGATTATCGTGTGTGATTATCTGATAAACTGTTATTAAGGGATATCATGGACAGTAACACTGGCTGCTTTGTATCTAAATAACACCTCAATATGTGTGTGTGTGTGTGTGTGTGTGTGTGTGTGGAGGTTTCTGGATGGCATTAAAACAAATCTTTGGCTTTTCTACACTGTGATTTCTTGTTACTTTACCAGTTGACATATTTTCCAGCATGTTTATTTGGGCTCTGAACAATTTTGATGACATTCAGGTTTTAAGCAAACTTGGACGAGAGACAAAAAAGAAATTACTACCATAACTATCAATTACCACCCAATTGTCTGTTGTAAACATTCATCATATCACAGTCTGACTTTCCGGTTCAACTTTGAATTTACTTGCTGCAGTTGTGTGTTGTTGCTTTTTCTGTACAATGACAGATTATTACTGACATTTTAGCCGCCTTCACTTTTGGCTTTACTCCAAATAAAGTGGTTTAGATAACCAGACTGCCATATCAGACTTTGTCATAGAAATGTTGCCAAGTTAGTTATATTATCATAACACATAGAAATGATGATTTTGTTGATCTTTAACTTTAGACTGATAACATCCAGTACCAGTGTGTTTAGCACTATGTGTGTTTTTCTGTCTGTGGCCCTTTATCCACAGTCTGGTTTGATGTTTTCCATTTCCAGACAGGAACAGTGATTATTGTAGCTTAAATAGACACTCCAGTGATTTATTTTTGCACTTCCATGAAGTTTGGGAACTCAAAAGAGACATAAGATGGTCAAAATGGAAACAATAGAGGCTGAGACCTTTTTTTCCGAGTATGGGTGAAACGCCAAAAAACACTCCGTCCTGCATTTCCTATTATGCATCATGATAGCATATTCTCCGTACATCATCCGTGCACGTGTCTTTTGAATTCCACGCACCCAGTTTGTAACACAGGCTGTCTGTTACAGCCCTAGACGAGATAACCCTAATGACATTATCAGAGTTATTTCCTGAGGCTTTAGAAAGCTTCTCCAGGAGGCAGACTAGCACTCAACATGACTAGTAGTCGATCTGAATGAGTGAAATCGGTTGATTTCACCTTTAAATCTTCATGTTAAACACGTAACATCCAGATATCCAGAGCCAGTGTGTTTCATACTATGTTTGTTTTTGTGACTGCTGCCCTTTATGCACAGTCTGGTCGGGTGTCTCAAATGTCCAGACGGGAACTGTGGTCACTGTAGCTTAAAATGTCAATTCTCTCTTCACCCCCGCTCACACACAGTCGTCAATCAAAGACTGAGTCAGAGCTACATTAATTACTTGCTCTGATTCACGGGCATATCTAGTCAATAAGTCACCCGTGCAGAATGACTGAGGGGCTGCAGTCTATAATACTGTAGATACAGCCTGTACCGTCCAACACGAGACACAACTGGATCAGCTTACTGAACTGCAGCCCAGCTAACAGCCCAAGGCCCTAGAGTGAGGATATGAGAGGAGGGAAAAGATGTATTCAGTGTCACTTCTATGGAAACAAATGAAGGTCAAAATCCCTGCTGTTATCCTCTTTTTTTTTGTTATTCATTTTTGTGTATTTTAGTAGCAACAAAGCTTTGTACTTGAGATTTTTGGTGTTTCTACTTTCCCCAAACCCACCAGAGTGCTTTTTCAACTCTCAGAGGACAGATGTGAACTTGATGCATTCAGCTGTGGGTAATAAACAGTCTGTGTAGGTGGAGAGGGCGATAGCAACGAGAGTATTGTAATAACAGGAAGAGACAGAGTTTTTCCAGCTGAGAAAAGGTTATAGATGCATGGTCGCTGGTCTATTGAAGATATTGTCGGTGGACAAATTGATATGTTTCCCTTTTCTACAATGGATTTCTACCATGTAGGGCCGGGCCAAATGATTAAGATCAATAGTATGATATGATTAATAATAGTATTTTGATGATATTGATATACTGTATGTCACAATATGGCAAATGTCATAAAAAATTAGAACAATATTTAAAAACAATAAAAAAAAGCAAACTGCAATCGCAATTACAGGATAACAGAACAGATCATATCATCACAATATGATTCTACTAAAAATCAAAAAACAATAATATTGAATCATTGCATATAACCCAACTTTCATGTAACCTTTTATTGTACATCAGTGTTTTCAATGTGACAGTAAATAGTCATAATTTGGCCAGTTGTCACAGAAAATAAGTAAAGAGACACTATCTTCTATCCCTAATGAGGAAAAAACATCAGTAAAACATTAGTTAAACAACTATTTGTACAGAGAAAATGCAATAGTAATCAACAAGATTTTTTTTTCAACACTGCTTTGGTGTTTGCAGGTTTTTTTTTTTCATATATATTTACATATATGTCTCCTGTATGAAGTATGGAGTTGATGTCATCATGAACCAAAATGACTGTCCAGCTGTCTGCAGCTTATTTCATGGAGTAAATGCACACAGCAGTATACACTCAAAACAAAAGAAAGGATAGAGAGCTTATGCTGCATTTGTACCTCCCCACTTCACGGTTTTAAGAGCAGTATAAGTGCTCTCTAAATGTCGACTCATCTCTAGGATGTGGCAATTTTTCTGTCTCAGTGAAAATATGAGGTTTCGGAAATTCCCTGAGACAGAGCTAATGTAGTATACCCTGATCCCGTGTCCTTCAGACTGAGTGACATTTCTGTGTGAGGCTTCTCATATTTCTCCCCGTCACGTTGTCCTCCAAAGCACTGTGGGCCTAATGCTGTTCTGTGCTAAACCCGTATAAAAATCTCCTGTGATCAAAAAGCACAGTCTCAGAGGGTCTTCGGCGCTGTTTGTTTGATGCTGACTGGGTGGCTGCTGAGTGGTGTCAGCACAGAGAATCAGCAAATCCCCCCCTCTCCTCTTACCCCCGAGGAGGAAGATGATTAAGAAGGAGAAGAATTTCCTGCCTTTGATGCATCAGTCTGTTTAGAAGGAAACCTGCATACCCCTCAAAACAATGATTGCCATGCAAGACACAGGTTCATTAGTTTTATTAGAAGATGCCATGGAAAGACCAAAACCAAGCCTGATGTACTCATTATCTATTTTGAGTCAGTGGAACACCATCCTTTTCTTTTAAAAACAGTGGTGTTAAAGATCATTTCCAGTCACTGCAAATCAATAATTCACAGATTTTAAAACAGATTTGTAAGCAGACTTCTTCAACATTGTCATTAAAAAAACATACAAGACACATAAGCAAACATAAGGGGGTGAAATGGTGAAAAAAGCAGCTCAAGTCTGATACATATTTTTCATATTAAAGACTGTTTACAGTCAGATTTCAGTGTCCATATACTATAATGAAAGCCTTCTTCGATTGCCTTCCAGTAAACAAAAACACATGTATTATTAACCATTTTATTAATTCCCATGACATCACTGATGTGCTCTTTCATCATTTCCACTCAGATCAATCAGCCAGCCCAGCTTTCTTCTGATAGGCTGAGACTGATATTAGTGCACCAATCATTACCAGCGACCTGCAGCCTTCATATTTCTCTCTCTTCTCCTGACAAATAGCAGAGAGGTTGCCAGGCAGAGAGAGAGACTGAAAGAGAGAGAGAGAGAGAGAGAGAGAGAGAGAGGCAGGCTCTGGATGGAAAGGGAGGTGGAAACAAGCTCAGAAATAACCAATTACAGATAATATCAGAGTTAAACTGAGTCCTCTGACTCACACACACACACACACACACACACACACACACACACACACACACACACACACACACTACACATACAAATGCAAGTAGGTCAGGAACCAGCCTTGTGAAGCTGCGTTGGGTCAGCTGGTGTTCCTGCAGGGCGCTGTTAGCTAACTGGCCTCCGAGGTACAGCGCTCCATCTGTGGATTCTTGTGTTTTCATGTTGGTGCAACTGTTGCCTGCACTGCTGGAGATGCCACATGAGGAAATATAGATGTGGGACATTTTGATGACTCCGCAGGTCAACATACCAGCACAAACATTCACAACATGGCAGGGTCAGATCTAGTGTGTGACTTTTGGAGCCATGTCGTGTTATTGTTTTCACCGTTTCTCCTCGGCTGCAGTGTGTTAAAAAAGCAGAGACGGAATCACGCAGAGAGGCTGCAGGAAAAACAAGCACATAAATCCAGCGAAAACACACACTGTTAGATTAGATTAGATTAAAAGTGTGTTTTAAGGCCGAGTGGTGTTTTATTTAAATTATTTATCTTTGGTGTGTGGCAAAATTTTAAGGGGAAATTAAGAATGCAATAACTCAGTTAGAAAACCAGCGGGAATTCAGCTTTTCCGCACAGCACAACCACAATCATGACCGCTGCATCCAGCCTCGAGGCCGCCTGCCCTTAATTTTCTGTAAAGTCAGTGTTTCGTGTGAAAATGTTCTGCTCAGCTCTTGTATATGAGCTTCCGTGTCATGAACTGTGAAGATTTCTACATGTTGACGTATTTGGCTGTGAACAACAGACCGTTAAATGGCAAAACCGACGGCTCGGACGTGCCAGCAGCAGCTGCGTCAAACTGATGTGCTGATTCTTTGCTCCTTACAAAGCTGAGAAACATTCGAGTGCTTTTTTTTTTTTTTTTTTATCAGTACTGACTGTCTACGTCATGATCAGATCTAATTCATTAATAAGTGTGGAAGAGTGGGGGAAATGTAGTATGCAGGCTGTCTGCCAAGATCTCACTGTTCATTCAAGAGTCTCTCAGCTGCTTTCAGACAATAATAAGCCAAATTTTCTCATTTCTAATGCATTGAAAATTGATTTATCATAGAAGAATGTGTGCATAAGGTTTCCTGTAAAAATTCAGATGTATCATCCAGCTGTTACAGTATCAGTGATTCATGTTTGTGTAACCGTAAAACGCCTTGTTAGTTCACATGAAGCTATTGGCAAATGGTTAGTGAGAAAGAGGATGGATATTTTTCTTTTTTTTTTAATGAATTAACCAACGATTTACCATCATCTGATTTATTACAATCGTTGTTTTAGCACTTTAGAAATTTAGTGTATCCTGTCAACCTTCCTGCATAGATTGTTTCTGAAGGGCAGTTTGTCTACTGAGTCATATATTTTGTCACCATTACACTCCAGGGCCTCGTTTCCCAAAAGCACCGAAAGGCTAAGATCATCGTAAAATCTGTCTAACGAACCTTCTTAAGCTTCAAAGGTGTTTCCCCAGAGCATCGTAACTGAAGGCACACTTAGAAGAGATCGCAGATTAACGAGTGACTCTGACTTCAGTCCAGTTTATGCTGTTATGAAACAGTCAGGTATCAGTGCAGCTGCTGCTGTGAGCTTCATGCTGAGCAGCAGCTTCTCATAAGGAGGCTGCTGCGTCCGTCCCTCCAGTGGACTATTCTTAGTTCCACTTTCTGGGTCAAAACTGAACTGTCTCCCTTCTTCATACTGTCTCTCTTCCTCACTTTAAAGATCCGTCTTTATTTTTGCCTCACTTCTTTTTTCTATTTGTCTGCAAATAAAATTATCTCATTTGACCAACAGTCCACAGCCTAAAGATACTCAGTTTACTATCACAGAGGACTAAAGCAACTATAAATGTTCACATTTAAGAAGCTGGAACACCAAGAATTTGGGAAGTCTGTTTCCACTGTTTTCCAGTGGTTTTAAGAAAAAAAAGTCCAAGTATGTCAGTAAAATGCTCAGGCACTAAATGGCATGAAGAATACAGAAAAGGCTTTTTTTTTATCAGCAGCTGCTCTGGATTGCAACACGTTTCAAGCTTGGCGCTCTTCCTCAGTAAGCATCCATTTCTCATTTAAAGGCTCCCTTTCCCTTTTTATGGGCATTTTTTCTTAAAAATTACTTGAATGGTTGGTGATTAGTTTTCTTTCTTTCTTTACAGCTCTGGTACTTGTTTATTGCCAATTAGCAAATGTTAGCATGCTAGCACACTAAACTAAGATGCATGTTAGCATGCTGATGTTAACAAAACGTCACTTCACATCCATCTTGGCTTAAAAGCTGCAGTTCAGTGTTTTTTTTTCTTAAACTTGAAAATAGATAATTGGACAAACTCTATAAACAGATGAAGATTATATAATATGACCAAAATCTCCAGTTCCAACTAAATGGAGCTTGATTAGTTGCCAACTGTTTTAATAATCGATTAATCGTTTTGAGTCAGTGAATTCTCTCATTCCAGCTTCTTAAATGTGAATCTTGTCTGGTTTCAAGACATTTGAAATTCCTAAACAAGGCTTTGAGAAATAATGATCAACATCTTTCACCATTTTCTGACAATTTATAGACCAAACAACTAATAAATTAATCAGGAATATAATCAACCAATTAATTGGTAATGAAAATAATTAGTTGTAGCCCTACTTGTGGTTAGATGTTTCCTAGTCAAGGGTGAACTTTGAACCCCATTAAATATCTTGTTAAAATGTGCAGAAATAAAGCTTTTTGTTTCTCAATCCTGCTTTTCTTCAGTATATCTTTCTACTTTTACTACAAGTATCAGCAATCTGAGGTGAACCCATTTATTACAGTTTGTATTAGCAAGTAATTAGAGTTGAGAGTTGTATTAACTAATTACTTAGTAATAAAAACTTTTCTGTGATTCTACTTTTCCTCTGTGTGCCTTGTCCTCTACTTCAGTTAGTGATTTTTTCTGGGCTTCCAAGAATACTTTTTCACATCTTCCCAGAGAAGCAGTGGGGTAAATAGGGCAATTTTATGCATCTTTAATTAAATGTGTGAAGCTCCTGCTTAAAAAATATCACCAGTGCAGAAGTGCATGCAAATGTGGATCAAATTGTAGGATTTGAAGTTTAATTTGTGGGAACAGAAAAAAAGATATTATCATAACCAGCTCTCTAGTGTGAATCTAATAAAAAAAAAGACTGAAATAAAAAGTTCTTTCGTGGCACACTGCCATGTTTGCGTTTGGGGAAACACTTGAGTTACAATTCTTTTGATTCTTTTTGTAAGAAGCCTAACATAGATGTTGCGTTGTCAGCTTCTCTAGTAAACAGATGAGGGAAACTTGCTCCATAACTGAATCCTTCAGATGAAAAACTAACAAGCATTACATTATGTATGTACGGTTTCTAGATCAGCACAGACCATGTGCATTATGACTGACTGTTCACATAACCTGAACACATTTTACAATCACTTTTCTGTTTTCTGTTTATATTTGTGGAAATCGGCACTGACTCAAAATGTTGCCCGTGTTTTTTTTTCCTACATCCTGCCAGCTGAAGCTCAGCCAATGAGGATGCAGCATTAAAAACAATACCCATTGCCTCATGGGAGATATCATCAGCATAACACACACAGACGTACATATCAGCTTTCCACAACATGCTGTACACATGCATTTAAGCATGCAGAATGTATTTTAAACACACACACACGTGCGCACATACACACACACACACACACACCGACACACACACACACACACACACACACACCACACACACACACACACACACTTTATGGATAGAATGACTGTTTCCTGTTTATATATCTGCCTTCCTGTCTAATTAGAAGAGGAAAAAGTCTGGACAAGGGGAGAGAGGTCTGTGTGTGTGTGTGTGTGTGTGTGTTTGTGTGTGTGTGTGTGTGAGTGTGTGTTTGCAGGCTTATGAACAAAGAGAGCTCATCACTGCTCTCCATCTTTCAGCATGGAAGACTGCCTCACTGAAATATTGATGATTCAACTCTGTGTGTGTCCATGTGTGTTTTAGTGTGTGTGTATGTGTGTGTGTGTATGTATGTACAGGATGTCTATATGTGTGTTCACAAACTCCACCTCCAGTCATGGGATCAGTAGAGAGAGCACAACCTTTTCTTCAACAACACACCCTGCTCTGTCTCTTCCATGTACAAGGAAATGATGTAGCAACTGTGGACGGAGCGGAGATGTAATATTTTGCGAATGTAACTGCTCCAGCTTCATAAATTATACAAAATGATTATGAAAACATGTGAATAATTAATTAAACAATTTTTATACAAGCTGCTAAAGATGAGTAAGAACAAATTAAGTTAAAAACAAACCTCAGAGTCGGGATTTCTGACGTAATTTCAACTACTTTCACAGTGTGTGGAGAAAGGAAAAACTCATGTCAACACTCGTATGTGTGAAGAAAAACTTCATTGTTAGACAATGGCTTCGTCAGGATCATCCAGCCTGAAGGCCACAAACAGAATCACGTTATTCTCTGTTTCTAATCTTTACAGAGCTTGTATAAAGATTAGCTTTTGGAAGCTGAAGTTTTGACCGCTCAAACAGAAACCTTTTATTCATCTTGTAGAATTAGTCTGCCAAACAAAACTGATATTCTACCCACACTAAGCACTGTGTATTATGTGTGCTCCCCCTGGCCAAATATAAAAATAGATGTTTTATACACATGAATAAAAGGTGAAAGTTGTTAGGATAGGAGAAGAAGTAGGTTAGCATGTTAAAATGTAAAGAAAACCTCACATTTAAACTCAGCTTCCACTTTGTTCCCAATAAAGATGATGTGATTTCAAAGCTCAGTAAACATATGAGGGTGTTTTCTCTCTTTAACATCAATACATTTCAACAAATGTGACCTTTCTGCCAAATACTGATGTAACTGAATTCATTAGCAGTTAAAAAAAATACCTGAGAATAAAAGAGGATATTTCAAAAATGAGCACTCTCACATGCAAATCTGTACACTTTTTTGTACAGATTTACCTTTATCCTTTATGTAAGAATTACCTGATTTCAATAGATACACAACAAAACAAGTCATAATACTAAAAGAGGTTTTAATATCAATATCCAGTTTAGTTGTGGCAGGATAAAGGGATGTTTTCCAAGTTAATCCGTGGTTTCTGGTCTCTTGTGATCTGCTGATTATGTGTCTCCCTAACGTGTTTGGTAGATGCAGGAGATGACTGAATGAATGGTAATGAGATTTCAGGCTTTGAGTTGTGGATCCTTAAGTGCTTCTTGCATCGACCACGACTGACATGAAACAGATTCTCAGAGAAGGCTCGACCTTTATTCTCTTTTCTCGTCGTTCGTGCTCAGTGTCTACTGTCTCTGTTTTTTGTTTTTTTTACTTCCCCCTTTCTTCCTCTTCTTCTTCTCCGTCTTTGTTGCACACACGAGACCTGTTGTCGTCACATCATATTTATAGCGCGGTCGCTCCCAGCAGGCCCTGGCCTCACTGTGATTGGCTGGCCCATGCGGATGAGCTAGCTCAATATGCGACTCGTCCCACTCTCCTCACTTTCCCGTCAGGAAATGGATCAGTCACAGCCAAAAGAATTTGAGCTCACACTTATGGGTACATTATACATACACACACAAATATGCAGGCTGGCACACTAGAAGCTCCAGTGTTTTTCTCTTTTTAGCCATCGTGCTTCAGACTCTACAGCTTGGGAAATATATACAGAAATATATACAACCTAATTACAATATTATTGTATTATTTATGATATAAATAACCATGTAAGAGCAGCTTCAACTGATCTTGGAAGAGAACTGGCTCTGACTGATTAATTGAACTAAATTTATTTGATGATTAAAACTCTGCACAGCAGTAGTTACAGTCATCAAGGACAACACAGTGGTAACATACTGTTTTTAGGATAGCTGAGGGACATGTGCCGTATAATTGGACAATGACAGTCATATGAACAACTTGGAGCTAAAAAAAACCCCTAAACTTAAAGGGGACATCAGGCTTTTACATACCGTCATTATGTTAGATGTCTATGTTAAACATAGTTAACATAGTTCAATAACATGAGGTAAACATGCTGCCTTCAAGTCAAAAGTTAGGGCTTCAGTCTGCTTTGAACACTTCGTTTGCAGTGATACCCCTACTTCCTCCTTGTCAGATTGGTTGTGCATACCCACAAACAGCCGTCTGCTCTGTAGCCTTTGTTGTTAAGGTTGTTCCACAGGTTCTTCTTCTTATCCACTCAAATATTGGATTGGATCTGGATTGGATCAAACATGTACGGATGTATTTGAGTAGTTTCCATTTTGAGTTAAGAACGGGGAAAAGAAAAAAGAAGTGAAATCCTATTACTATTGTTTTTCGACGTAGCCACTGGGCCAATCAGAACACACTGGGCTCATCAGGAGGGCCTTAAAGAGACAGAAGCTGATCTGAGGGGTTGTGTAAAGAGCCAGTTTTAGATAAATAAGGAATTATTTAAACTGTTTTTTAAGATAAAAGATATTCCAGTAGATCCCCAGAATATACATATAAACCTGAAAATGTGCATGATACATTCCCTTTAAAGGTAATTCAAAATTGTTAGCACCCAATTAGCCACAAACAAGGTCATAGCTTGCAGCTAATAGTATCACAGGATTTCAATAAGAAATTATGAAGTCATGATGAAGGCTTGTAACTTGACCAACCTTGTTTATTTGACTCTTCATCATTCATTTGTCAATCTATCCTCTCCGCTATAAAGCAGTACATAGCTGTTGTAACACTCAGACATTATATATGTTGCCTCATATGACAGGAATGTTTACACACAATGGTAGCAAACTGATTTTAGGATATCTGAGGGACATTTGCAGTATAATTGGACTGTGACTGTCATGTGAACAACTTGGAGCTCAAACATCTAAACTTAAACATTGTTCCATTTTAATTGGATGTCGGTGCATTTGTATAGTGGATGTAATTGGGGGTTTTGGCACAGTTTCATGAACCCTTTGACACTCTCCATGGATCTTGTTAACCTTTATCAGGGCTGCAACTAAGGACTATTGTCAATTTTTTTCTTGATTGATCAATTATTTTTGTTTGGTCTTTAAAATACCAGAAAATGGTGAGAGTTCTCAATCACTGTTTCCCAAAGGCCAAGATGACATCTTCAAATGTTCTTTCTCTCAACCAACAGTCCACAACGCAAACATATTCAGTTTAGTGTCATAGACGACTAAAGAAAGCAGAAAATTATCACATTCCAGAAGATGGAATTAGAGATTATCAAAATAGTAGGCAGTTAATTTAATAGTTGGCAACTAATAGATTAATTGATTGAATGACTGATAATGAATTGAGTTGCAGCTCTAACATTTATTGAAGTTAAAACATAAGTATAACTGCATTTATACAAGATTTTCTTACGATGGTCCTGAAAACAGAAAAAAAATCTGAAATGTTAAATGTCAAGTTGTCCATTTAAGTCACGACCATTCATAGCCTGCAGTGTAAAGCCTGTATGTGAATCCAACTACTATCAGGAGGAGACATGGGATGCATGAGAGAGAAAATCCCTGACGTGAATCAGCCCTTTAATGAAGCTGACAGAATATGACAGGATACAAAGACACACACAGCACACAAAGACAGCTCGAAAACAAAGAGGCTTTCTGTAAAGACCTACTGCATCCCCTCTGAAGGACTCCACTGTACTCTCTGCATGGGTTTGTGTGTGTGTGTGTGTGTGTGTGTGTGTGTGTTCACTCATATAATCAAGTGAACAGCGTGGTATGTGCAAGAGATAGAGAATATATAGGCTGCTCAAAGTTTAAACCCTGATTGTCTTTCTGTGAGGAGTTCTGAGACTGGAATGTGGCCAACACAAAATGGTCATGGCCCCTGACTGCCCTTCTTTGGGCCCCTTTTTTTTTCCTCCTTCTTCTCACATTTTCTTCCTCTGCTTTTTCTTTTTTCTCCCTCCCTATCTTGTTTCTCATCTCTCGTTCCTCATTCCTACTTCTCCACGTTCATTTTAGACGTTTGCCCTCAGGACAGGGATCGGTCATTAACCAGATAATGACAGATTGCATCACTGTGATCCCTTTGGCCTTAAATCGCCACGGTAACCAGAGATGCTGTAACCAGAGGCATGAAATGATAATGATTCTCTATTAAGTCATTCACAGAGTTAACACGCACATGTAGTCAAATCTGCAACTTAGATTTTCATTTTAAAAGATAGAAATAAAAACATCCACAAAGGCGGCACAAGTTTTCATACTCATTATTTTAATTAGATAAATTGTTGCCTTTACTAATATATTTTATAATGAATTGGCAATCATGTCCTTATTTATACTTTTTCACCGACTAACCTGGATGATGATGTTTAGTTCATGGTGCCCACTGTTCAGGCTAATTTCTTTGGTCCTCTGTGGATGACTGAGGCAGCTCCTGTGTATGTATTTATTTTGAAGGATTGCGATGCTGCCCGTATATCTGATGACGGTCGGACAGACTGAAGTGTTGTGAACTAATAAATATTCCAGCAGTAAGCGAGACAGTGTGCGGGAGATTTTATCTGTTTTCAAGTTGCACTTTCCTCCAGCACACCTGCCACATAGACTGCTGTGCTGAGTTTTTTCCATTATATGCAACTAACGGCTTTCGTATCAATTAATCTGTGGATTCTGCATGAATCACCTAAGCACTTGGTACACTTGGTACTTGGAACAATGCTCATCACAACTTCCTGAAGCCCAAGTTGATGTCTTCAAATTGCTGTATTGTATCTAACCAACTATCCAAAGCCAAAATATGTTCAGTATAAGACAAGGAAAAGCAGCAAAATTTTCACATTTTAGAAAGTAGTAACCATAAAATGTACAGCATACATTAATGGAATCAAAATGGTTTATAAAAATATTCATTGTAATCCAATTAATTGACAAATCATTTCAGCTCTACTGGTCTCACTTTTCAGCTAGTTTGGTTGAAATCTGCTCCCAGAGTTTTTGAAATATCCTGTTAAATAACCAACAGACAAACAAACAAATGGAACAGAAATCGTAATGTACTTGATACTTGATTGAGGATAATGATTTGAGCTTCAGCGATCCATTAATTAAATCAGTATCTTTCCACTAACTTGCCTTTGACAAATGAGTTAAACAAGACTTGCTTCTTCAGGACGCTTTACCAGCATATATTACTGGGACCACGACAGAAAAATTGCAGATCAACATTTAATATCCAGGAATTCACATTGTAGACACAACCGCTGACTATCCGTGTAATAAATTGGCCACAATTTCACACATTGATCATTCACAGTCCAGCCATATAATAGGTTTTGAACTAGTCTTGTTCTTCAGTGACCCACATACAGTCATGGTTGCAGCTTTTAGTTGCAGAAAATGTGTGAATAAGGGCATTTTATTATTAGTGTTAGTAAGTAAGTAAGTAAATTTGATTAGTCTGCAGGTAAAGGTTATGTGTGTGCATGCACAGCAGGGACAGATTTGTGAGTGTAATCGCTTTTTGACGAAGAGATTTGAGCGAGCAGCAGTGCTTCCTCTGCTCTTTGCTGTATGATCAAGGTCACATGCGTTTAGTTTTGACACTTTGTATCGCTTGCTTGGAAACTCCGACTGAGCAAAATCCGCTGAATTTTGTTCAGGCTTCTCCCCATTGCGGCCCATCAGCTTTAGCATTCCTCTAAAAGACTTTAACTGTGACAAAGAAAGCATGTCCCGTTGAGCCTGTCAAAACTGGTAAAGGCCCTCTCGCACCCTCAAGTGCTCAGAGTCTCAGATCAGCAGGGGAACAGTTTGAGAGCAGGTTTAAAACTTTGTTGTTGTTAAACCCCCATAAAGATAGACATGCTTTTAGGGAGAAGGAGGGACAGGTTGGGTGGCCATGCACTGCTGTGGCTTGTTTGTTGATTTTTTACAGATAGCAAGTGCTCGGCAGCAGGTGGAGATGATTGACAGCTGGGATCCTGTCACTGTTTTGTTTCTGTGTCTGGCAAACGTGAGGAAATTGTAAAAATCAGCTCCTGTGACTGGAAATATTTTCAAAACAGCCTACAGGATATATTTTAAACTATATTTATCTGATAAAACCATTAAAGATTTGTATTTAATGTATGTTTTTTATGTATTTCAACTCAAAAAATGCACAAAAAAACAGTTTATTCCAGTTGTATTTTTAACATGTTCAACTGGTCACCTGATAACAATTCATAATAATTAGTGTGCTAGTTATTTTATGATTTCACCCAGCCAAAATCCATTAGTTGTTGTTAATAGGTTATTAGACGTCAGCTGACTTACACATTTATACATTAACAATAAAGGATAAATATACTTTCCTCTTCTGAAATGCTGTTTGTAAGCAATGCATCCAGACTAAGATCGACTGTGATTCGTGTCTGAAGTGACGCTCTGCTAAGTTTCAGCCGAGCTCAGCTTGTTGTGCCCTGGTGTCATCATGGCGATGTTAAGCTGCCCATTTCCAGCTCCATCTGCCTCATCAGCACAATGTCTGCTCTGACTGCAGAGGCCCAACACACACAAACACTCACAAAGACTTAAACGTCCAGATGAACTCGGTTTGAACTTGAGGCGCTTCACTGGCCAGAAAGTCAAGTCAATCTGTGTCCTTGAAGCGTTCTCTCTTCACATTTTAATGTTTTATCTGTTTAATCTATTATTATTGATGCTAGCTACAGTTTTATATTTTTGGTTAATCTGTGTTGATGTCAATACAGTATCATATAAAGCTCATATGGACATGACAAGTCATATCTTGTAATACTAAATTACATTATTATATTAAATTATGTTGACCTTTTTCACAAAATAAGTACTTCTGTCTCATAAAATTGCAACTTTTTTCTCAAAATATTCTATATTCTTCAAAAGCCAGACTTTGCTGGTATAACCTATGTATCATCTGTAGCTTGTATGGTATAAATAAATTTTATGTAAATTACTTTTTGATGCAGGTAGAGGTTTGTGGTGTTGGTCATCAACTCTTCAGCATGAGGCTTATATCACACACAGTAACTCTTACAAGGTCACAATATAGAGTCTTCATAAGTATTAATCTAAATATTGTTTGTGTTTTTTAGGCAATGGAGAGCAAGCTGCTGGTTGGCGGAAAGAACATCATAGATCACACCAATGAACAGCAGAAGATGCTTGAGATGAAAAGGCATGAGATTGCTGAGCAGGTAAATATGTTTGAGTGCAGATATTCAGCAATTTCCTACTTGTACAGTAAGCTTTGAGTTTTACTGTTGAAAAGTCGTTTGTTGTAACTGAAACAAGATCTTTATTTATGCTCTCAGTCACGCAGGGAGAGGGAGATCCAGCAGCAGATGATGGTCCAGGATGATGAGACACTGGAGCTGAGGGAGACTTTCACTTCTCTGCAACAGGAAGTCGAAGCCAAGACCAAGAAACTCAAGAAGGTAAAATATCTACAGATACTGCACACACAAAAAATGCAGAAATGCTCATATAGTATGCATGCTCATACGTACAAGGAAAGATATTTTTAAATGCACAAACACACAAATACACTTTCCTTTTCTGTTCCTAATGTGAGTATATCCCTCTTTACCCCTTTGACCCCTGAACCCCTGACCTGGATCGTAATGACCCCCTGCCTCGGACACATGCTCCGTCCGGACACACACTTAAATCTCAGTACCTGAAGGTTTGTCCTGCCGTCCCCCCCTTCTCTTTGCTGTCCCTCTATATCACTTTCTGTCTTGGGCCTGTTCATGCTCTCCATGCTAACCTTCTCAATCTGTCGTTCCCTCCTGGTCAAATCGCTCAGGATCTCCCAGTAACTCGCTGCTAAATCCCTCCGCGCAAACCCCTAAAAAAAAACAAAAAACAACCTCTCACAGCACTTCTCTCTTCCCGGTTTGTTGCACTTCCCAGCCAGCAGGACTAACCCCAAACAACCCTTTGTGTGAGTGTGGATGACAATGTGACTAATGATCCTATGTTGATCTCTGCTCCCTTCATGCCCTAAATCGGCAAGTGTGCCATCCACCCCTCTCCCGCTGCATGGTGCCACCGCTCTGAAAGAAAGAGAATAAACACTGGAGCTTTTCACACAGTGAAACCTGGTCAGTTTGTTGGCAGTCAACAGGCTGAGAAAAAAAAACTTGTTTCTGCTGAATTTTTTGTGGTTAAGTGTTAAGAACAGTCAGATTTCCCTTCCAGATTCATTGCATTGCATGAGCAGTTCTGTCATGTTCAAAATGAAGGACAAATTAATAATAGTCATTGAGCACTTATTAAGCTGGATTTATAATTGTGCGTCAAGGTGTTGTGGCCAGTGGTGCAGTAGTGTCAGAAAGGTTGTTCCCTGAGTTTGTCATCAAGCCAAGCTTGGTACTGTTTTAGAGGGTATGTTGCTGGGAAGAGGCACTGACTTAAAGGGGACGTATCATGCACATTTACAAGTCTGTATTTTTATTCTTGGGCTCAACTGCAATATCTCTGTATGATTTTAAGCTGAAAAATCTCCTTATTTATCTTATACCAGCTCTTTAGCAGCCCTTCAGTTCAGCCTCTGTATGAAACAAGCAATTTAACTCTTTAAGGCCTCCCTCCCAATGAGCCCACTCTGTTCTGATTGGCCAGCTTCTGGAAGCTGTCCCTCAGCTACGTAGACAAACAGCAGTAGTTGGATTTCACTTCTTTTTCTCATTCTTTGAAAATGGAAACTTGACAAATACATCTGTCTATGTTCGATCCCAAATCTGATCCTGCAAGAGGACAACACAAACAACACATACTACAACCTTAAACTCTAACTCTGCAATTGGAGATTACAGAGCGGGTTGAAACAGGGAGTTTTTTTTTTAACAAACGTTCACCTCACGTTTTAGAACTTTGTCCATGTTTAACACAGACATCTGACATTATAACAATATAAGGATATGTGTTATGGAGGTGCTATTAAAGGATGAAATCAAAGACTGAACTATGAATCAAAGTAAGTTATCTATGATATGACTGCTGTTGACCCCTTTTGTCAAGTATAAATCCAGCTTTAACCTTTTCAGAGGCATTTCTTGCAGAACAGTTACATCCATGTTGATAGTAGACTCTGAAATTTGCTCAGTCTGAATGCAAGGAAAGAGTCATGAGGCACATTTGTGTCTCCAAATGTGTTTGTGCACAGTAGTGTATATAATTTCCTTTAAATATTAGATTTACTTTTTTTAAACAACAAATCCAATTTTTTTTGGTATGCTAGTAGAAGAACATATTTTTCTTTTCTTGATTTACTCTTGTACAAGTTCAAATTGCAAGAAAATGAACTTTTGAACTGCGGTGTCATCTTTCAGGGTAACTAGACCAGGGATAAAGTCAGGATTAGCCTACTTTAAAGACAGTGTGAAGCTTGCACAGTCAGTCCTGGGCTCAGCGTGAAAGAATGAACAGTGTGAAAGCTCAGGAGTGCAGGAGGGAAGAGGAGGGAGGGCTGCCATGTTGCCGCGCTCCTATTGGCTGCCCATTTCTCCAGACACCAGTGCCTCCATTGCTGTTGCTATGGGCAACCAAACTGCAGCTAGTTGGAGACCAGTTCATGAGCGACTACACTGCACTGGGCAACATCTCTCTCCTTCTCACCCTTTCTGTTTGATTCTCTCTCTCCTCTCCTAGTTGTATGCCAAGCTCCAGTGCATCAAAGCGGAGATCCAGGACGTTAACGACGAGCACGTGAGGAGCCGACAGGAACTGGAGCAGACTCAGAACGAGCTCACCAGGGAGCTCAAGTTTAAGTGAGTCCAACAAACACTGAAAACTGAAACACTGAAAAATCAGCAAAATAAGCAAATATGCCCTGATGCTTCACAGGAATTAAATTTTTTTCCAAATACTGAGAGAAGCTGAAAAAATATATAAAATCTTGAGATGTTGAAGACTTAAGACAAACTTAAAGGCAGACAATCAGAAACCTGGATATACACAGAGATATGAATAAGCAGATTTAGGTATATACCCACTGATCAAGACCAAAACCAGGATACTAATGCATGTAAATGTATTCATTGATGTGTGTTGTGCGCTTGCAGGTATCTGATCATAGAGAACTTCATCCCTCCAGAGGAGAAGAATAAGATCATGAACAGACTGACGTTTGACCCCGAGGAGGATCAGTGGAAGTTCCAGCCTCTTGTCCCTGCTGAAAGGTCAGTGTGGGTTTTAAATGTTAGGATACATTTGGGACACTGCTCCTCTTGTTATGCTTGTTATCCTCCAATATTTGCTCATAAAGCAATGACGCCTTAAAGTCAACTTTTATAGTGTTCACATGGGGAGCAAAGCTTGTTTCTTTTATAGAAGCTGAGATATATTGGCTAAAGCATCACGAAGATGCCTTTTTGGCATTTTCAACATTGATTTCTGATTGGTGTTTTGTTTTCCCCTCCCCCGTCCTCCGTCCTCTATCCAGTAAATCCTTGCAGATGAAGAAAAGGCCGACATCTGCAGTTGGATACAAACGACCCATCAGCCAGTATGCCAGGGTTGCCATAGCGATGGGGGCTCATTCCAGATACAGGGTAGGGATGTGTGTGTGTGTGCATGAGTGTGTGTGAATGGGAAGTTGACATGTCATCACTTTAAAGGCTGAACACCATGTCCAGCGCTGTAAAAAGTAACAATTTTGAGCAATTTTGTGGTTCTGACATCACACGATGAAACCGACTGTCTCTGAGGTTCTGACCACAAGGCAAAAGCTCAACATTGTTAGTCCCAATGAAATTACTTGAAGGAATATATTTAATATATTTAAGCAAGTTACAAGCAAGGCATGATAATCAAGCATTAGAGGACAGTGACTCAAAACAGCCATGATACAAATTCTCAAGTAGCTGACCAGGTACAAGACCTCTAGGCAGAAGTTGTTTTTTTTAAAGCTTTTAGTAAGTAGACAAGTGCATAAGAAACAGCATAGAAAACTAGAAGAAAGTAATATAACAATTAACAAAGTCCTAGAAATTTGATGGGGTGTTGAGGTGTTGACACTCCACTGAACATCTGTCTTTCAAGGGTCAAAAGATCTTCCTCTGAAGACTTGAAATGCTAAAAATGTACAGAACTGTCTTCCAAGACTACAAGGAGTGAGCAGCATTAGCACTCATTCTGATTTGTGTTTCTGGCCACCTGATGAGTGTAAGTCCAATGATCACTCTGCTTTTAACTCTGTTTTGGGTTCCACCAGTTCATGAGGGAAATACCTCACTCTATAGTTGCTTAATGCTCCACTGTGTTCATCAACTAATTGCTAACTCTGTTTGATGTTTGGTGCTGGGATAACAGCAGACAGTGTTTTTTACAGTGAGTTCAGAGCTTTATGCTGAAAACAGGGAATAAAACATTTGTTTTACTTTGCAAACATTGAGTGCAACACCTCTATTTTAACAAACCATGTAATAAATTGAATGGAATTAACCTTCACTTGAGAGAAAGGTAGCGTTCATAAATTCTGATACAGATAATACACTTTTATTTACGACAGCTCACTTTGTGTGTTTGTTTAGGCTGAGAACATCATGTTTCTGGAGCTGGACATGACTCCTCCAAACACTGCCTCTCTGGATCGATCAACAGAGGCCGAACCGAACCAAAGTCCCTCTCTGGACAACTCCCCCACCAAGGACAGAGGCGTCCGCAAGTCTCGCTCCTGGTGAGTGTTTTGGGCTGTCCCATATTTTCATTTAAGCTTTATTTAACCAGGAAAATTTGTGTCAGCTGATTTATTGCTTTCAGATTCTTCAGATTCAGTGTCAATGTTTTTTTTTAGTTTGTACCCTTTAGAAAACATGAAATTATGAATGAAATTCAGACATTATGGTTTGGGGGTGTTGATCTACAGAGAAGAGCTGCTTTTCCTCTTCATCCTGTATCTGAATTGTGTAAATGGTTTAGAGTCAGTGCATCTCTAAATGGGATTATTCAGGATTAGCCACACCCTCTCACGGCTGTCCTAATCTGATCCTGGTCTTATCTCTCATTGCTCAGCAGGTTGTAATCTCAGCGCTGCTGGATAATCGTATTAACCTGCGTCTAAGTTGTATATAAAAGGCAGAGATTTTACATTATCCATGTTTTAATGTTAATTTCTTCTTTTCTTCTGCAGGTGCCAGACTCCAAAATCCATCACTTCCTCCTCTTCCAATGTTTCCTTGGCGGCATGCCACACTGCCACATCTGCAGCGGCGCAGTGAAACGTGGAAGCTTCAGCAAATACTTTTTCTATTGTTATTTATTTACCAGTTTACTTCTTTGTCTTTTCCTCTTCTGCTTTTGGTGCTGGGACACGAAACAAACAAGACCATCTCCTGACAAATTACAACAAGAACATGATCTTGTGACAGGAAACTAAAGGACTTTGCAAACCTCATAAACTCTGTAGAACAAATATTGATGAGACATTACTTTATCATGCATGTATGAGACCAAGAGCTTCGGATCATCCTTTTAACATTCAAACTGGCTGCAGAGCAGTACTGCCCAGTGTGTGTGTGTGTGTGTGTGTGTGTGTGTGTGTGTGTGTGTGTGTGTGTACTGTACATACAGGGCTGTATGATTGCCTGTTTGTGTTTCTAATTGTGACCAGTGTGGAGCTGAAAGATGCCTGTAAGATATCAGTGTACATATTTCCTGTATTTGGAGTTTTGCGGGCCAAGTTTGGTCTGTTTTGTGTGTAAAAGAAGAGGGATAGATGGCTTAGAAATGAATTCATAGTACATTCCATCAGAGAGTTTATGTCTGTTTGGGCTTTTGGGTTTGAGAACAGTGGGAAATAACAATATAACATATGAAGTGTTCTGTTGTTGGTCAGATGAGGTAGTTTGAAACCTGAATGAAGACCTTTATCGTAACTGTGTCTCCCATCAATCCTCTGTCCCCTCACAATGTCTAATTTAAAAGCCTTAAAATAACCTTATTTAAACAAAGATACGTAGGCATGTAACACTTTCAAAATGATTTTAGTGACAGTGATACTAATTGAGCGTGAAAGTTCATCCTGGACCTTGGAAACAACAACAAAACGTGTCAAATGTGAATATTTAGTCATCTATGATAGTAAACTGAATATCTTTGGGTTGTGGACTGTTAGTCGGGACAAAACAAAACATTTGAGGATGTCATCTTGGACTTTGTGAAACAATGATTGACATTTTTCACCACTTTCTGACATTTTATAGACCAAGCGATTAATATGAGTAATCGAGAAAATAATCGTCAGATATAACTAATGAAAATAATCATTAGTTTCAGCCCTAGTTATTTGTATTGTAACACATTGTTTAAAGATGGAGCCCTGGACTTAACTTATGACTCAAGCCAATTTTAACTGTATGGCCCAGTACCATAAATATGCCTCAAAGGGCTCATCTCTGTTGTCTTCTGTGCGACTTGCAGTGTTTCTGTGTGTGGTTGTGTATCCTGACTTTGCTGCATTTTTATCATTGTCAAACTGATGAAAATGTTTTCTTTATTTGCTCGTGTTTTTGCGTGTGTTCTCTTACACTGCACTGCATTGAGCTTTCAGGGCCACTGTAGATATCAATGATGAATGGCGATCATGAGGTCAGGATGATGACCTCATTCCCACAGCAGCTACTTTTGAACATTCAGGTTGGGCATACAGTACAGTAGGTATTAAATACACATTATTCAATACATAAATATGTACTTGCTTCCAAGTGTCCATAGTGAGCCAGTGCAGGTGTGTTACCTCAACATGTGAAGCCATATACCTTCAAAGAAATAACCGTTTTTGTACTACATGTTGAAATGTGGCATCTGTGAAATGATCAATGTGGACTTGACATAAATTCGAAATGACTGTTGTGGGAAGAAATTCTTTCAAACTCAGTCTGTCTTTTCAGAGGCAGACTGGTTGAAGTGTACCTGTGGATTAGACAGCGGTGTACAGTTTAATGTCACGTGTTTCTTTACTTCACAGAGGTTAAGAGGAGCAGACGGGGGCTCAGGCTGACTAATTTATCACTGTATTATTGATGCCAGAGATCTAGTTGCAGCTGAACCCCCTGCTAGGTGGAGCAGAGCCCAAAGCACCTTTACCAGTGTGACAGAGCAAGAACATATTTTAGGTGGATTTACATGTCTTTTTAAAATAACCTGACACATGATAACGTCCCCTTGCGTGTAGAAAATATTTCATGCACCAAACACAGCATTAATAGTGTTTGACAACACATTAGAAATATGATGCAGACTCATAACTCAGTTATGGGTTATTTTTACTTGCAACTTGCTCTTTTCAATCAATCCTTTGATCTAGAAAATGTCAAATAATAATAATAATAATAGGAAAAAAAGGTTGAAATTCTGGGATCTTAAGGTAAGGTCTTCAAATTGTTTGTTTTGTCCGAACAGTCCAAAAGTCTATAATAATATAACACAAAAAAAAAAAAAGAGCACCAAATCCCTACATTTGAGAAGCTAAAAGCAGAAAATATTAGACTTTGAAGATTGTTTCAGAAACAATTCTGTTAACACTTATTCTCAACAAATACAGTAGCCAACTAAAATGATCTAACAGCAATTTAAACTAATTTTAAGGGTTACAAATAGCTAAACAAACACTTCCTGTGCTAGACATTGTTTTGAACAAATGTAAATCAGTGCTAACCTACTTCCCCCACTGTATCAGCCATTTGCAGATGTACACTGAAGCTGTGTGTGTTTAGTCAGCAGTATCTGGCTACATAATTGACCCAGTTTGTTATAGAAGAAAATTGTGACTTGAAATGCTCTGAGGCTTCATCCAAATGTTCGTGCTCGTACTGTAAAGACCTCTATAGAGGTTAAAATACATGCAACTATACCTTTAATGAAGTAAAGATTCGTGCACATGAACAAGTATAACGATTTTCAGTGTTTCTGGAACAATGTGCAGTGCAAGAACATATTGGACATTGATCTGGAAATATTTTTAAGTATTGATGTTCAAGCAAAAACGTGAGGCAGTAAAGATTTTCATTGTTGTCTACATAATGACAGATTGTTCCTTTAAATGTGAAGCTCAATTTGCTGTTCATGCAGTCTGTGTAATGCAGCATTAGTAATCTCTATGGCCTCAAAATGTTCATGAATTATGATCAAAACCATTGCTGCAAGGAAAGGACGAACGTGATTGGATTGAATAATTTAGGAACAAATTATAATGAAAATGTGATTGTTCATGTATAGACATATTTGTTATATTAGTCAGTAAAATCACCCGTGTACATCTCTGTTCTGTGTCAGGGTCTGTAAAATATTGTATAAATACGTGTGTGTATGTGTGTGTGCGCGCGTGTGTGTGTGTGTGAGAGGGCTGTGGGGGCGGGGAGTAGGGAGGAACTCGGATGCTGATGGAGAGGGGGGGGATGGATGGATGCAGGGATCCAAAGACAATCAGGAAGTGAGGAACGACTGTGGAGGAGGTGGATAACTGAGCCTGTTTCCATGGTAACCTGCCAGTAAAAGGATGGGATGGGAGGGGTGGGGGGGGTTGTGTATGTATATGTATGTATGTAACATGGTGGGCCAGTCGGGCTGAGCTCATGTCTGGCTGAATTTAAAAGAAATCCAATAAAGACACAGTCACAGGCGCCTGCTGGTTGATCAGTCATGTTTAATTCCCTCCAATCAATACATTGTTTCAGCTTATTTTGTATGTTAATGTACACTTAGTCTAGGCATGTGTGAGGCTGTCCTCAAGAGCAATGATATTTCATTTATTAGGATCTCCATTAGCTTCACAATATGAAATATTTATATTTATATTTTATTATACAACTTCATGTTAAATCACAGCACAGACTAGCTGCATACAAATCAGAAAATGCTCCACAAAAACAAAAACAGTATCTCAAGTTGAGCTTTACAGAAAGAATAATATGAGTACCAACTCAGGGACTTCCATATATGCACCCACTGTTATTACAAAAGTTTGACTTTAAAAAGTGATCAAAAATAGCCATCAGATAACAAAAAAAGAAATCTATATATAGATACAAACAAACTATAAAAAACACACTTCGATTGATGTCACAATTTGAAGGTAAAAGAGTGAAAAACTAAGAAGTCCATTTGATAATCATACAATTCATCCACCATAAATTTATTAGAGTAGAGCTGCAAGGAAGGGTTATTTTCATTATGGATTAATTACATTTTTTAAAGCCATAAAATAGTAAAAAAAAAAATAAATAAATAAAAAATGCCTGTAACAATGTCCCAGAACCCAAAGTCATTTCTCTTGACAAACTGTCTGTTTTTTAATGAAAAAGATTAAAAATTAAAATATGGGGAAGTCATGTTGAGGTATAAAGCTACTATTTGTATATTATTTGTAACTATAATATCTTTCAGATTAATCTGAAGTCTGAAGTTTCTGGTTATAAAATGAAACACTTCAAGTGAAAAACTGTTGCAGTTTATTTCTCTCTAGCCCATTCATCTCAGTTTTGGATAAGTTGGAGGGAGGGGTGCCAATGTCCAAAAATGTCATATTCTATAACAATAAACTTATAATTATAAACTTTATATAAAATAAATAATTATAAAATTTATATAAAATATTTCTAAACATATTTATGAAGTGTTTTAGAGGGAAAAAAGCAAATAAAAACAAACAGATTTTATAAAGACAAAATGAAGTTAAATAAAAATATGAAATGGCAAGAGCAGCATATTAAATATTCATACATTTTCCTGTAAGTGTTTTAACACTGAAGATGTCTGATCTCAATAGGCAGAGTGTTCCTAAATATTACACATAGTAGCTTTAATAAAAAATATTCCACCTGTGAGTCAGACAGCTGTCAGATGTTTTACCTGCAGGCCTGATACACAGACAGGATTAGTAACCGTGTATGTTTTAGATGAACTACACTCAAGTCCGTGATTTATGTGCAACACACTCACATATAATGAGGTCTGCCGGTGAGTCATAGATGACACACACACATACAAACACACCCATTTCAGCCAAGGTTCCATCAGATGATAACGAATTATTAAGTAATATAGAAAATATAATGAGCTCTGTTAATATTTACCAATCAATTCAATGTGAAAATAACCATCTTGTTGATTCCTGCTTTAAAATAAGTGTTTTTATTGATCACAAACATATCAGTGACACTGAACAGAGCACTTTTATTAGTGACCTTGTTCCCTATTTACTATAATCATTTTCATGATTACATCATTTTCTATCCCTTTTTAGGAATTCTTATTTACTCTTGGATTAGCCATCTTAAACAGCTGCTAGCAGGATCCTTGTTCCTCTCAAATTCATCAGATTATGCAACTGAATGCTGCACTGCTGCGCACAGAAGAGCATCCCAGCTGGGAAAAAGATTGGTTGGTATTGTCTTACAACTAGCCATACTGTGTCAAAGCAGCATGGAGATCAACAGTCAGGAGTTGCTAATTGAGCTGATGCTGCCCTCTGCTGGAAGAGGAGACAAAATCCTCAGCCTGTAGCAGTTCAAAGGTAACATTATTTTAACTGGTAAAATACAGAGTCTTTCAAGAGAGTGAAGTACTTGCAACAGGATAAAAACGTGGTTATAATGAGCTGAAAATGACTTTCTTACATATTAGTCACTGGTTGTTGCCTCTAGTTGTCCAGATTTATGTCCATGGTTGCAGTGTGTATGAGAAGGAACTATATGTAATATTTAGGTCAAGAAAATAGCTAATTTATTTATATCTGGTGATGTTAAATTGGTTAAGCTTCCCCCCTTTTTCTCCTCTATTGCACAAGTTAACTATTAACTCAGGATGACATAAACTGGGGAGAAGAAATTGATTTAGGAGAGTGAAAACATTGCCTGTGATGTGCCCTAACCCTAACCCTATAGACACAGTTTTAGCTTCAGATTAACAAGATTTCTTTAAATTGAATGTATTTATGGATTTTACATTGACACATGTCTAGCTGGTGGAGTAGATGACAAGTCACACAATGTGTAAAAGAGATGGGTCCTCCTAAAAGTATTGATACACTAAAAGAGGATGAGCATTAGTGTTTTTTATATCAGTAATTTCCAACCTTTTTGGCTCATGGGCCCTTAAAATGAAGCATTGTCTACTTGTGACCCCTCATGACAAGAGTTGTGATCAGTTTATCCAAAAAGGGATTTTTCTCATTGGATTATTCAGTTTGAAGGATTTTTAGAGGCCTGAAGAGGTAAAAAAAAAACAGTTTGTCACAAGAAAAAACAAAAATCTGAGTAGAAAGGCAGAAAAAAAATGTACATTGTGAAATAGTTTTTTTTCTTCTTTCTTTTTAAATTATTCAGTCATCTGATGGACCTTCAGATCGTTCTTGAGAAACAACAGACATCTTACCAACCTGTCCTACTGTCTCTTAGCCTTCAACCAACCTAGGCCTATTATATTATTCATCCACCCGATTACTCATTCATTCATTTGTAACCTATATGTTCCTGCTTTTCTTGTTTAGGATCACGGGGACTGGATCCAGTATGTGTTGGCAGAAGCAAGGTTCATACTGCCTCTGAAAAGGCTAAATTTTATTAAACCAAAAGCTTTCTACACCAACAGATTAGTTTGGAGCTCCACCTGCTGGTGTTATAAAGGACACACAGGGCCTTTATTAGGTCAGTGGACCTCAGCACAAACCAACCATGCTAAAAATGTTAAAAAACCTCTCATTTAATTAAATATAGTCTAATCTTATTTTAACCTTAAACTCTTCTTTTAAATAAATGAGAAGCAGAAAAAACATCTGAGTGTGAGTTTGTTTATTTCAGATTTGATGCCACCTGCTTCAAATGATATTGATGCTCACATAGAAATGCATGAATACTGATGTGGTAACACATGAGGTAAGAGGATATAATGATTACATGCTCATTTGATATCATAATTACATTATCTGTTTAAACGATACAATTGCCTTAGATAAAGTAGTACATAAAGTAGTACACAATCACAGATGTGATTTTATCAGTCTGACAACATGAGTTGTAAGAAGATACACTTACAAGCATCTATTCAATTCAATTCAATTCAATTTTATTTATATAGCACCAAATCACAACAGAAAGTCATCTCAGGGCACTTTTACATGGAGCAGGTCTAGACCGCGCTCTTTAATTTACAGAAAGAGAAACCCAACAGTTCCCCCCATGAGCAAGCACTTGGCGACAGCGGGAAGGAAAAACTCCCCTTCTATCATCTAGTGATCTATAAAGAGATGCAGTTAAAAGCTCAGGTGAAAGCCAGTAAGTTGACATTAATGTTTCGTCAAACTACTATTCTCAAATTAAAGAATGAACTTTTACACTCAAAAAGCTTTTCTAGCAATATAGAGTAATATATTTACAAATTTTATTAGAATTTCAACACATTTCAATGTTTTTATTAGATTGTGACAAACTGTTACATTGTCTGGTATCTATTACTAATTCAGATAACACTGGACAAACCAAGTGATTAACCACAGAGTGCACAACTTAAGTCAAACAGTATGTGGCAGCAGTACACCATTCCCTCAATTCATTCTATTTTCTGGTAGTTACCCTGAAATAAAATGCACATTTACTCTCTTTCAGAGTAATCTAACAGAGTAATGTTATAGAAACCAGAAGGAAATTCACATCTGAGCTCCACAATGGGGTTGACACGGGATTCAAAATTCCCCAGAAATTATTTGGAGGCCCTATTTTGAGTTACAGAAAAAAGGTGACAGCACCAAAAAAAACAAAAAAACATACGGAGAAGCATATTGCCCCATTTCCTGTTTGTCTTTTTATGGGATTTGTATAGGATAAGGGCTGATTTAAAGATAATCTTCAGTACAAGATGAAGATAAAAGTGAGATATTACAAATAAATATTGCTACCTTACCTCCAAGTTATGCTGGGCAAGTTTTTGGCCCCGGTAAAGAGGGGATTTTTTTTCCTACTGAGCATTATGCTCCTTGCTCCCTAAAACAAAAGGAAATGTGCATTGAAAATTGAAAATAACATTCAACTGTCTGAAAACTAAGCAGGGTTCACGACTTGTCTAAATTTGTTCACCTTGGTCCATTTATGTCTGTAATATGAAGTACGAATTATATCTGAAATGCCACAATCTCAGTATAGATATAAGTCAACCTAATAAGAGCTTACTTTTCATATAAAACTGCTATCAGCTCTTCCTCTGCTATATGTAGTTAGAGCAAAGTCCTCTGTCTGTGTCATTTTATATCTCCTAAAGCAGAGTTTCATCTCCTCTTGGACTCCGTTACTGACCAAAGTATACAACACAGGGTCCACCACACAGTTCAGACTGGACAGTGCCAGTGTGCATGAGAAGTAGAAATGCATCTTCTGTTCAAACTGGCAGTAACTTCCATCATGTTGGGTGTTGTCACTTTGGTAGAAGACCAAGGAGCGTGCGAGCAGGAGAATGTGATATGGAGCGTAGCAAATTGAGAAGATGCCAATTACCCCAAAAGACAGCATGCGGACCTTCCTCTTAGCCTGAACACTCAGGCTGGGACTTTGGCCCACAGTGGCTAGCATCCTCGAGTAGCTGACAGCCAACACCAGCAGGGGCAGCAGGAAGCCAAAGGCCACTCGGAGCAGGTTGAACAAGGCAACAGGGCTCGGCATGGGGTAGGTCTCATAACAACGGTCATTGTTTTTTTCATCGTGGGCGTCTTTGAGATGATCATGTATCAGAACCATGATGTGCAGCACCACCACTACAACATAAACAACAGTGCACAGTGTCCAGGCGTAGCGTGATGTACGGTGAGTTTTGGAGCGCAGCGGGTAGTTGACCACCAAACAGCGGTCCACAGAGATACAGCAGAGCAGGTAGATACTGATGTACATGTTGGAGTAGTAGAAGAAGCCAGCTACACTGCAGCTCGTAACACCTAGAGTCCATTTATGGTCATGTCGGTAATAATTGATCCAAAGGGGTATGGTGAAGAGGTAAAGCATGTCTGAGAGGGACAGGTTTATCAGGAAGATGCCCAGAACATTTTGCCGCTGCACTTGTTGAAAAATGGGACCCAGCATCATCACATTGAAGATCAAACCAAGGACAAAAGCCAGGATGTAGACAGCCATCAGGAGGTCACTTATGGCACTATGATGAATATTAACACACGGAGTTTGGTTTGTAGCATTCATTACTGCTCCAGTTAAGTTTGGGGTTGTTGCTGTTGTTGTAGCATTCATTGTTGCTCCAGTTTTCAGACACTTTTCTAAATAGAAATTCACCTGCAAGTGTAAAGAAAACAGTTTTATAGGAACAGTTTGTCAGTTTGAGTTAAAGTGACACAGACAACATGAGCTTACTTCTATGATACCTTAAAATTCATAGTTCAGCTTAGACATTTTCTATCTCCCATCCTATAATGTGGTTCAGTGAGCTCAAGAGATACATCATTTTGTTGTCTTCTCTACATTATGGTGTTTGGGTGGAGAGTTGAAGTTTCCCACTTGTAGTGTTTACACACTCAGTGTAGAAACTGATATAGTCAAAATCCATCTCTTTTGGCCACAACTGCTTTGTATGGAGAAAACAAGTCAGCCATTTTTTGTCCTTTTAAATCTCCTTTTATGTCGTCTGTGGGTAGTTTTAAACTTTCCTTCGTCCCAACTTCTTTTGCACTATTCAATTAACAACCAGCCAAACTCCCACAGTTGTAGTGCCTCCAGTTAAGTGTAGGAGGTGTTATAAGGAAGTAATGTCTGTTGTTTTCTAGTCCAGGTAGTATGTTCCATGATTGTTGAGATTTTATCTATTACAAAGTGAATTATGTCTCACTTTTTTGCCATGGGTTATGTGCAATAACTTATCCTCAGTAGTTTTGTAGGAGGTGCTGTAAGGTGGGAGGCCCTGTAGTTTTTAGTCTAGATGGTATGTCTTGTGATTTTTAAAGATTTTATCTATTGTTTACAATGTGATCTATGTTTCACTTATATTACACCTTGGCTTAAATGCAACATCTTATGGTTATGTAGCAATATCTTTTCTGTTCTACTTGGATGTAATCAACTTGTGTTTAAGTGCACTGCTGCATTGTTTGGTTGGTTTTGAATTACATTGATCATGTCACTCTTGTATTGCTTACTGTTCGATTGCAGATTTGTGCAGCATCTTTAGTATGTATGCACCACAGCATTGTCTAGTGAATCTAATATTTAGTTTAATTTATTTAGATCTTGTATTGCATCGTATGATTGTAATTTAGTTCGGCACTTTTTTGCACTAGTGCACCACTGCATTGTCTTGTCATTGAGGTATATTTTTGTCCATCTACTGTTTTGTCATGTATGCTTGCTGTGCTTGATTGCAGCTCTATGTAGCACTTTTGCCAAAGACAAATTTTGTTCGGGACATTAAAGTTTATCTCATCTTATTTCATCTCACTCTAAATCTAGTTTTTTCCAAATATACTAATGAAAAAAATGTTTATTATTAAAAATGTATTATTATTATTTTATCTTTCATAGCTTGCCTCCCTAATACTGAAGCTATCCTTTAGAGATGTCATAGTCCACCAATATATTGCTGTGAATTTTCCCTCTTTCTTCATGTTCTCTGTTGTATTCTCCAGCCTATAGTAGTGACCACTGCTGGGAGAACCGCAGAAAAACATTCAACCCTGCAAAGATTCAACATTTCTAGCCTAATCATTTTTGCAATGATGACTAACACAGCTTCAAGCATGAAGTCTTTCCTTGTCAGCAGTTGACTGGAGGTAAAACGAAATCTAGCAAAGAAAGTGAGGTTTCAAAAAATAAAATAAAATTGAATATGCTTAACAACCAAAACATGCAAACATACCTCACATTTGTAACCTTTTCATTGTAACTTTTTAAGGCACTTTTTAGTATACTTTCTAGACATTTTCCAACCAGAATTGTAATCAGTAATGACCTCACCTGTTGTTTTGGTGTCTTGATTTTGAAAGATATCAACCTAGTGGGTGAAGAGTTTCCGACAAATTAAACAGATCAATCCAGGAGGGTCAGAGGACGAGCTTTATAAGAGACTCTTCTGCTGCTGCATAGAACCAAACCACTACCGTCCCACATGATGCTCTCAAATGATGATTACACAAGATAGACAGCCACAGTTGTCGTGTCAGGAAGTAGAGAAAAGAAAATGATGACAAAAAAAATTCTTCAGGTTTGGGGAGAACGCTGTGAGAGAGCAGATATAATGCGGATGTTCATACTCCTGAGATTCTGAAATAACTTGAGTATTCTTTATTTAAAGGAAGCTGAAACTTTGTGGGGAGACAGCTATAAAACATGTCACGTACCTCAACTGTCATTTCCTAATTTTACTTTCACTGTGTTACATGTCTTTTCATAGTGTAAATGTAGATCACAATGGAGCTTTTTCACATCTTAAATCAGCTATAATCAGTATTTTTGTATAAACAATGGATTGAACACAACTACTTGTGTGGAAAGGGTTGATGCAAAGCCTGTCAGCATCTTTTAGCTCACTGTTTTGATTTTCTGGTCACAACTGCTGCAGGAAGTCACAAAGTCTGTTACTACTGGTTTATGTGCAACTCTGTGGCTTTCTGTCTTGATATTTTACCTTCATTATTGCAAAAATACTCTGTGTAGCTTACAGGTTCAAACATGCAGATGTTATACTGTATGAAATAATGTCTATGGTGCATATCTATCATTCTAAAGTGCTCCTGCTTCCTATACAAGTTATTATACTTGTTAATGCTGTACGATAAAACTATAATGTAAAATCCCCTTTATGTTACCATCGTTATCCAAAAACAGTATTATATTGCCATAAAAGCCTTGCCTTATTGGCAATGTCTTACCTAAGTCATGTTGTCTGCTTGCTAATGTCTAACTACATTGCTTTTAAAGACTCACACACACACAAAAAACAACACAAATTTATAGCAAGACTGCAGTCAGTTCTTCAGAATACTCCAAGTTAAAGGGCTGTGAAGTGTGCATGATATTTTCAAAACGGTGTATTGTGTGAAAGTTACTTTTTAAAATTCTTTTTCACTCCCAATTATGTTGATGTTAAAGTTTAGTAATACAATCTTATGCTGTTTTTGAAAACATAACAAGCTCATGTGCATTTTTGTTCTCTAGCAAGAGCACTCTCATTTAAACCACAGAAACCTTTTGACTGTTGTCTATGTGACTATTCACATTGCAAACCTTGTCACAGGTTTCATTTGAAGAGAGTATATATACCACTGCTGAGAACTGTTATAACCAGTTCAGTGACCACACTAATAATAAACAACCACTTATCTTCTGAGAAAAGACAGATATAATGAATATAAATGAATCGTTAAATGACACATTAACTTTTCAATAATTAACAGTTAATTGTCTTTCAATGCAAATGTATGCAACATCTCAAACTGATTTTAAGTACCTACTTGATATTAAATATATACTTTGTACATTTGAGATTGAGTATGATCATAAGTATCTCATACTTCCCACTGATGTTTACACCTGTCACCAAAAAGATATTCCTTCATTTGGTGTTGTGATGATGGTGATGGAGAGCGCTGTCTAACACGTCAGTCCAAAATCTCCCATAGGTGTTTGACTGGGTAGAAATCTGGTGACTGTGAAGGTCATAACATACGATTCACATCATTTTGATACTCATGAAAACCATTCAGTGACTTCTCATGCCCTATGATTCAGGGCATTGTCATCCTAGACCACTCCCATCAGGATAGAAATGTTTCATCACAGGATAAAGGTGATCACTCACAACAACTTTGTATTGATTTGCAGTGATCCTTCCCTCTAAGGGAACAAGTGGACCCAAACCATACCAACACAATTACCCCTGCAGCATAACAGAGCCACCAGATAGCCTCACTGTAGAGATCAAGCATTCCGGCCTGTACCGGGTTTTCCTATAATTCGTCACCCATCTGTATATGAATTTAGACACTAGACATGAATAAAAGACTCACATCCAACTTTCCACACATCTGAGCAGTGGACAATAGTAGAACTCCTCACACTGTTTTATAAAACTGCAACGTTTGAGCCCCTCTGAAGAGAGAGAGAAACAAATGAAAAGACTTGAGAGAGGAGAGAAGAGTAGAATGAAAGGAATCAGAGCTTTAGTATTTCTCACCCAGAAGTGAGGATGTGGTTCCTCCATGGATTCAACAGGCCTTTCCAGTGTGAAATGTAAATGGAGAGAGAATGAATTGTTAAACAACGAGCAAGAAATGTAAAAAAAGAGAACAAATTGTGAAACCGAGAGCACGGAATATTAGAGAGCATCAAACATTAGATGGAAAGTATGAATTGCTTAGAAAATATTAAATACAAAATGGCGAGCATAAAATGTTAAATGGACAGTATGTATTGTTAAACAAAGTATGAAACATAAAATGGAGAGAATGAATTGTTAATGTTTGGTACTCTCTGGTCTGTTCTCTCCTGTTTTTGTCGTAGCTCTGTGGTTTGTTCTATTTTTTTGATGTCTTGTGCCGTCTGCATACAGTAGGCTTTGAACTGCGATTGGAAGTCTTTAATTTCTGTCATGATTGTGTCTTTCATGTTGTTAATCAACTGTTTTATCGCCATTCTCTCTGCCATTTCGGGTGCTGCATGGGTCAGTTGTTTTTTTCGTTGTCACACCTGATCAGAGATTCATTCCCTTCTAATATTAATCTAGTTTTACTTTTGTTTTTGACCTAATTACATTTCTGATCAAAATTGGGAATGAAGGAGATGTCGTTTTCTTAAGCGGCTGTCATATCTACGTAGCCGAAAGCTTATTAGGATTTGCAGATTAGCTTATTGCTTATTAGTACATAACAAAACGATAACCTGGGTATGTTGAACTTGCTTCATAGTACAAACCCCAGTTTAAGGCAAAATGTTTTCAGATTTCACTTCAGTCCTGTGTGTTCTTCCAATCAAGCAGTAGACAGTAAAATGTCTGGACAAAGGTTCAATGCAACAAGCAAAAATATCTCAAGTGGTCCTTTAATAGAATCTGCAACATATCTGTCCTTCTCCCACTTGGTCCAGTTTAAACAAATAGGGAAAAAGTCAAAGGGCAACTGGTGGACTGGTGTAGATGGACAACCAAGGGACATAAAGCCAGACTGTGACAGGATCATGACACCACCCAAGAACAAATAAATCAGTGCAAGGATGGAACAAGGTGAGTGAAATAACAATTTTAATATTTGCATTAGACAAAAGCATGTTTTTATGCAATTTTGATGCTATTGCTGTTCTCAATACTCACAAGGCATCTTCATCTTCAAAGTCTAACATTGGCAACAAAGCACAAATAATATGGACTCACAACTATCTGATTCCAATCTCACATATAAGTTCTAGTAGTAGCTATTAGCACCACTAGCTGATGTAGTTGTAATGTTAAACAGGAATGAATAATCATAACTTCGAAAACAGATCATTTTAACCTACATTATTTCAAATCAAGCACTATTTTAATGCACAACTCAAAAGGTGATTTTTACTCCTCAAAACATGAAAGGGCCATTTTAGTTGAAGACTAGACTTTACTTCCCCTTACAGTAAACTTGTAGCTCTCTTTCACCCTGTATGAGAAAATTAGAGAATAATCATAATAATGAAATCACAGTGCAGGGAAGCCGAATGAGAGATCATTACACAGAGTGATGCACCATCATATTTAAAAACAATTCCAACCAAAGTCTGACTAAAACTGAAACTAAAGTGAGTAAAAGTCTAAATGAGTTACTTTCCACTGCTGAACATTTAACTGTTTGTTAATTCAGACACTTTGACACTGTGAGGAAATGCTCTGTCCTGTCTGTCTCTCATGGTGAGTTGGACTGAACCAACTCAAAGGGTGAAAATAGAAAAATGATCATTGCTATAGGCTCCTTAAATATAATCTCCTGACTGTATGATGATAAGTTGATTTTTAAAAAGACAAAAAGTGAGGTAGCAAAACCATAATTTTGCTCCACCTAATTGAGTACTTGGGATGTTTCTGATCATCTGTATACCAAGGGTTGATGGGATATAGATAATCCAGCTACTTACTCGCTAACACTGAAAATGAAGACATGAGCACAGCGACAGTATTATGCATAATCATACATATGCACATCCATACAGTCACATGCATACAAGTGCACAGGTGGATTTTTCTGCCCACATATCACGTTTACAGCTTAATTTTCATATTAAACTGCTATCAGCTCTTCTTCTGCTATACTTAGTTAGAACACAGTCCTCTGTTTGTGTCCTTTTATATCTCCTAAAGCAGAGTTTTAACTCCTCTTGGACTCCGTTACTGACCAAAGTATACAACACAGGGTCCACCACACAGTTCAGACTGGACAGTGCCAATGTGCATGAGAAGTAGAAATGCATCTTCTGTTCAAACTGGCAGTAACTTCCATCAGGTTGGGTGTTGTCACTTTGGTAGAAGACCAGTGAGCGTGCGAGCAGGAGAATGTGATATGGAGTGTAGCAAATTGAGAAGATGCCAATTACCCCAAAAGACAGCATACGGACCTTCCTCTTAGCCCGGACACTCAGGCTGGGACTTTGGCCCACAGTGGCTAGCATCTTCGAGTAGCTGACAGCCAACACCAGCAGGGGCAGCAGGAAGCCAAAGGCCACTCGGAGCAGGTTGAACAAGGCAACAGGGCTCGGCATGGGGTAGGTCTCATAACAACGGCCTTTGTTTTTTTCATCGTGGGCGTCTTTGAGATTGTCTTGTATCAGCACCACAATGTGCAGCACCACCACTACAACATAAACAATGGTGCACTGTGTCCAGGCGTAGCGTGATGTACGGTGAGTTTTGAAGCGCAGCGGGTAGTTGACCACTAAACAGCGGTCCACAGAGATACAGCAGAGCAGGTAGATACTGATGTACATGTTGGAGTAGTAGAAGAAGCCAGCTACACTGCAGCTCATAACACCTAGCCTCCATTCATGGTCATTTCGGTAATAATTGATCCAAAGGGGTATGGTGAAGAGGTAAAGCATGTCTGAGAGGGACAGGTTTAACAGGAAGATGCCCAGAACGTTTTGCTGCTGCACTTGTTGAAAAATGGGACCCAGCATCATCACATTGAAGATCAAACCAAGGATAAAAGCCAGGATGTAGACAGCCATCAGGAGGTCACTTATGGCACTCTCACCAAACTCAACACACTGAGTTGAGTTTGTTGCTGTTGTTGTAGCATTCATTACTGCTCCAATGAAGTTTGGGGTTGTCGTTGTGGCATCAATTGTTGCTCCAGTTTTCGGTCATTTTTATAATGAGAAATTCACCTGCAAGTGTAAAGAAAACAGTTTTATAGGAACAGTTTGTCAGTTTGAGTTAAAGTGACACAGGCAACATGAGCTTACTTCTATGATACCTTAAAATTCGTAGTACAGCTTAGACATTTTCTATCTCCCATCCTATAATGTGGTTCAATGAGCTCAAGAGATACATCTGTTTGACAACAACATTTGTTGTCTTCTCTACAGTATGGTGTTTGGGTGGAGAGTTGAAGTTTCCCACTTATAGTGTTGACACACTCAGGATATAAAACTGATATAGTCAAAACCCTTTTGGCCTCAACTGCTGTGTATGGAGGAAACAAGTCAGCCATTTTTTTGTCCTTTTAAATCTCATTTTATGTCGTCTGTGGGTTAGTTTTACACTTTCCGTCATCCCAACTTCTATTGCACTATTCAATAAACAACCAGCCAAACTCCCACAGTTGTAGTGCCTCAAGCTCAGTGTAGGAGGCGTTATAAGGAAGTAACGTCTGTTGTTTTCTAGTCCAGGTAGTATGTTCCATGATTGTTGAGATTTTATCTATTACAAAGTGAATTATGTCTCACTTTTTTGCCATGGGTTATGTGCAATAACTTGTCCTCTGTAGAGCCTCAAGCACAGTGAAGGAGGTGTTGTAGGAGGTGCTATGAGGTGGGAGGCCCTGTAGTTTTTAGTCTAGATAGTATGTCTTATGATTTTTAAAGATTTTATCTATTGTTTACACTGTGATCTATGTATCACTTACATCACACCTTCGGTTACGTGCAACATCTTACGGTTATGTAGCAATATCTTTTCACTTCTTTACACTAGTGCACCACTGCATTGTCTTGTCATTGAGGTATATTTTTGTCCATGTACTGTTTTGTCATGTATACTTGCTGTGCTTGATTGTAACTCTATGTAGCACTTTTGCCAAAGACAAAATTTGTTTGGGACATTAAAGTTTATCTCATCTTATTTCATCCCGAATATCCTTTTTTCCAAAATCCAAATGAAAAAAAAAAGAGTTGTATTTTATCTTTCATAGCTTGCCTCCCTAATATTGAAGCTATCCTTTAGAGATGCCATCACCCACCAATACATTGCTGTGAATTTCTCCTCTTTCTTCATGTCAGCAGTTCTCTGTTGTATTCTCCAGCCTATAGTAGTGACCACTCCTGGGAGAGCCGCAAAAAAAATTCAGCCCTGCAAAGATTCAACATTTCTAGCCCAATTATTTTTGCAATGATGACTCAGTCTCAGTCTCAAGCATGCCTGTCAGCAGTTGACTGGAGGTAAAAAGAAATCTAGCAAAGAAAGTTTCAAAAAATAAAATAAAATTGAATAGGCTTAACAACCAAAACATGCGAACATACCTCACATTTGTAAACTTTTCATTGTAACTTTTTAAGGCACTTTTTTCTTATGTTTAGTATACTTTCTAGACATCTTACAACCAGAACAGTAATCAGTAATGACCTCACCTGTTGTTTTGGTGTCTTGATTTTGAAAGATATCAATCCAGTGGGTGAAGAGTTTCCAACAAATTAAACAGATCAATCCAGGAGGGTCAGAGGACGAGATTCATAAGAGACTCTTCTGCTGCAGCATAAAGTGAAACCACTACCGTCCCACATGATTCTGTCAAATGATTACCATACAAGCTAGACAGTTGTTGTATAAGGAAGTAGAGAAAAGAAAATGATGACGCTGAACGCTGTGAGAGAGCAGATATAATGTGGATGTTTATTCTCCTGAGATGCTGAAATAACTTGAGTATTCTTCCAGTATTACACTGTATTTAAAGGAAGCTGAAATTTTGTGGGGAGACAGCCACAAAACATGTCACGTACCTCAACTGTCATTTCTTAATTTTACTTTCACATTGATACATGTCTTTTCATAGTGTAAATGTAGATCACAATGGAGCTTTTTCACATCTTAAATCATCTATAATCAGTAGTTTTATATTAATAATGGATTGAGCACGACTACTTGTGTGTGGAAAGGGTTGATGCAGAGCCTGGCAGCATCTTTTAGCTCACTGTTTTCATTTTCTGGTCACAACTGCTGCAGGAAGCCACAAAATCTGTCACTACTGGTTTATGTGCAACTCTGTGGCTTTCTGTCTTGATATTTTACCTTCATTATTGCAAAAATACTCTGTGTAGCTTACAGGTTCAAACATGCAGATGTTATACTGTATGGAATAATGTCTATGGTGCATATCTATCATTCTAAAGTGCTCCTGCTTCCTATACAAGTTATTACACTTGTTAATGCTGTACGATAAAACTATAATGTAAAACCCCCTTTATATTACCATCGTTATCCAAAAACAGTATTATATTGCCATAAAAGCATTGCCTTATTGACAATGTCTTACCTAAGTCATGTTGTCTGCTTGCTAATGTCTAACTACATTGCTTTTAAAGACACACACACAAAAAAAAAACAACACAAATTTATAGCAAGACTGCAGTCAGTTCTTCAGAATGCTCCAAGTCCAAGGGCTGTGAAGTGTGCATGACATTTTCAAAACAGTGTACTATGTGAAAGTTACTTTTTAAAATTCTTTTTCATTCCCAATTATGTTGATGTTAAAGTTTAGTAATAAAATCTTATGCTGTTTTTGAAAACATAACAAGCTCATGTGCATTTTTGTTCTCTAGCAACAACATTCTCACTTAAACCACAAACACCTTTTGACTGTTGTCTATGTGACTATTTCCATTGCCAACTTGTCACAGGTTTCATTGGAAGAGAGTATATATACCACTGCTACATGAGAACTGTTATAACCAGTTCAGTGACCACACTAATACTAAACAACCACTTATCTGCTGAGAAAAGACAGATATAATGAATATAAATGAATTGTTAAATGACACATTAACTTTTCAATAATTAACAGTTAATTGTCTTTCGATGCAAATGTATGCAACATCTCAAACTGATTTTAAGTACCTACCTGATCTATTCCTTTATATTGTAAATGTGTATATTTGTATTTTTGTATAATGTATAATGTATGCTTTGTATAATATATTCTTATAATTGACCAAAATAGTATCTCTTCATCCTACAACATATTAAAAATATATGTAGATATATACTTTGGTATGTACATTTGAGATCAAGTATGATCATAAGTATCTCATACTTCCCACTGATGTTTACACCTGTCACCAAAAAGATATTCCTTCATTTGGTGTTGTGATGATGGTGGTGGAGAGCGCTGTCTAACATGTCAGTCCAAAATCTCCCATAGGTGTTTGACTGGGTTGAAATCTGGTGACTGTGAAGGTCATAACATATGATTCATATCATTTTGATACTCATGAAAACCATTCAGTGACTTCTCATGCCCTATGATTCAGGGCATTGTCATCCTAGAAGAGACCACTCCCATCAGGATAGAAATGTTTCATCACAGGATAAAGGTGATCACTCACAACAACTTTGTATTGATTTGCAGTGATCCTTCCCTCAAAGGGAACAAGTGGACCCAAACCATGCCAACACAATTACCCCCACAGCATAACAGCGCCACCAGATCCCCTCATTGTAGAGATCAAGCATTCCGGCCTGTACCGGGTTTTCCTATAATTCGTCACCCATCTGTATATGAATTTAGACACTAGACATGAATAAAAGACTCACATCCAACTTACACATGTCTGAGCAGTGGACAAAAGTAGAACTCCTCACACTGTTTTATAAAACTGCAACGTTTGAGCCCCTCTGAAGAGAGAGAGAAACAAATGAAAGGACTTGAGAGAGGAGAGAAGAGTAGAATGAAAAGAATCAGAGCTTTAGTATTTCTCACCCAGAAGTGAGGATGTGGTTCTTCCATGGATTCAACAGGCCTTTCCAGTGTGAAATGTAAATGGAGAGAGAATGAATTATTAAACGACGAGCAAGAAATGTAAAAAAGAGAAGAAATAGTGTTCTAGTGTTCTACTATTTTCTTGATGTCTCATTCTATCTGCGTATGGTAGGTTTTGAACTCCGATTGGAAGTCTTTAATTTCTGTCATGATTGTGTCTTCCAATTCGTTGATCAACTGTTTTATCTCCATTCTCTCTGCCATTTCAGGTGCCGCATGGGTCAATTGTTTGGCAAACTTTCTACTTTTCTTGCATTCTGCCTTAACAAACTTTTTCATTGTCACACCTGATGGGAGAGTCACTCATTTTTTTTTTTTTTACCTAATTACATTTCTGATCAAAATTGAGAGTAAAGGAGATGCTGTTTTCTTAAGTTGCTGTCATCTCTCTGTAGCCAAAAGCTTTTTATGATTTGCATATTAGCTTATTGCTTATTAGTATATAACAAAAAGATAACCTGGGTATGTTGAACTTGCTTCGTAGTACAAACCCCAGTTTAAGGCAAAATGTTTTCAGATTTCACTTCAGTCCTGTGTGTTCTTCCAATCAAGCAGTAGGCAGTAAAATGTCTGGACAAAGGTTCAATGCAACAAGCAAAAATATCTCAAGTGGTCCTTTAATAGAATCTGCAACATATCTGTCCTTCTCCCACTTGGTCCAGTCTAAACAAACAGGGAAAAAGTCAAAGGGCAACTGGTGGACTGGTGTAGATGGACAACCAAGGGACATAAAGCCAGACTGTGACAGGATCATGACACCACTCAAGAACAAATAAATCAGTGCAAGGATGGAACAAGGTGAGTGAAATAACAATTTTAATACTCACAAGGCATCTTCAAAGTCTAACATTGGCAACAAAGTACAAATAATATGGACTCACAACAATCTGATTCCAATCTCAGCTTTTAGCTTTTAGCACCACTAGCTGATGTAGTGCAGCAACCTCCTGTCCCTAATGCACAACTCAAAAGGTGATTTTTACTCCTCAAGACATTAAAAGGCCATTTTAGTTGAGGACTAGACTTTACTTCCCCTTACAGTAAACTTGTAGACCTGTATGAGAAAATTAGAGAATAATCATAAAAATTAAATCACAGTGCAGAGAAGCCGAATGAGAGACACAGGCAGACCTGGCTGCCCAGAGAGGAAAGGTTATGTTCTCATTGTGAGCAGGACACAGTAGAGACAGAGCTACACTTCCTACTGCACTGCAGCCAAAATCAATATATTAGAGATAAATATTTCGAGAAAATCACAAAAATATTCCCAGAATTCACAAATTTAAATGACGTGGAGAGACTTCCAGTCCTGCTGGGAGAGAGGGAGGAATGCTGCAGGCTGGCAGCAAGATATGTTGCAGCGTGCCATGAGCTCCACTGCTCTATCTGACCTCTGACCTCTGACCCACACAGCTAATAATAATTAATACTTACTTCATAAATGATACATCTGTTGTTACCTTCCTTCCATAGCCCCCCATGCTCTCTTGTGTTGTTGTTTGTTTGTTTGTTTTTGTGGTTTTCTGTTTTTGTTTTTTTGTTGTTGTTGTTGTTTATACGTGTATATATATTGTTTATCTATCTTGATGATGTTGATGATGTTTGCGTAAAAATGCTTTAGCAATGCTGTATATTGTGCAGCCATGCCAATAAAGCTAACTGAATTGAAAAAAAATTGAGATCATTACACAGAGTGATGCACCATCATATTCAAAAACAATTCCAACCAAAGTCTGACTAAAACTGAAACTAAAGTGAGTAAAAGTCTAAATGAGTTACTTTCCACTGCTGAACATTTACGTTTGTTAATTCAGACACTTTGACAAGTTATTATACTTATGTTGTACGATAAAACTATAATGTAAAATCCCCTTTATGTTACCATTGTTATCCAAAAACAGTATTATATTGCCATAAAAGCCTTGCCTTATTGGCAATGTCTAACCTAAGTCATGTTGTCTGCTTGCTAATTTGATATTACATTGCAAATATCTAACTACATTGTTTTTAAAGACACAAATTTATAGCAAGCCTGCAGTCAGTTCTTCAGAATGCCCCAAGTCCAAGGGCTGTGAAGTGTGCATGACATTTCCAAAATGGTGGACTATGTGAAAATTCTTTTTCATTTCCAATTATGTTGATGTTGAAGTGTAGTAATAAAACAGGGCTCTTCATGGGATAGGTTTCAGATCTTTTATTGCATTGTGTGATCGTAATTTAGTTCAGCTCTTTTTTGCACTAGTGAACCACTGCATTGTCTTGTCATTGAGGTATATTTTTGTCCATGTACTGTTGTCATGTATACTTGCTGTGCTTGATTGTAGCTCTATGTAGCACTTTTGCCAAAGACAAATTTCCTTTGGGACATTAAAGTTTATCTCATCTTATTTCATCTCACTGTAAATCTAGTTTTTTTTCTTCAAATATACTAATGAAAAAAAATGTTATTATGAAAAATCTATTATTATTTTATCTTTCATAGCTTGCCTCCCTAATACTGAAGCTATCCTTTAGAGATCTCATAGTCCACCAATACATTGCTGTGAATTTCCCCTCTTTCGTCATGTTCTCTGTTCTATTCTCCAAATGGTGGACAATGTGAAAATTCTTTTTCATTCCCAATTATGTTGATGTTAAAGTTGTCACGAACCGGCAAGGATTTCAGGACACAGGTGCAGAGTTCTAATGGTCTTTATTTATGAATCCAAAATCGGCAAGGACGGGAAAAACAAAAGGCTATGAAAGTTTTATCAAAAATAAAAATCACTCCAAAAAGGGAGGAAATAAGGATGGAAATCTAAGGAAGCAAAACAAACAAAAAACCACTCCACATGGAGGGAATAAAAAGAGCTATCAAAACAAATCTATGGGACCAAACTATGATAAGAAACTAACAACAACAAAAAAAAAAAACTCACGCATGGAGGTAGAACAAAGAACTTGGCAAGCTGTGGCTGAGAGACAAGGCTGATATGGTCCATGGAAACAAACACACTGGCACAAGACAAGGGGAAATGTAGACAATAAATACATTGGGTAAGGGGAACAGAGGGGTATTCCATGAAAGTAGCTAAAGAAAGCTGCGCTTACGTGATATAGACTGGCTTGAATTAACGTCAACTTTCACTTGAGGCTCAAACCGTTCCACTAACAGAGTTTAGCTGCTTCTAGTCAACGCTAAGTCTAGCCAGACTGGAATAAGCTTGAAGTGCGTGCGTGCATGGAGGACATCAGCAGCCACGAACAGTCGATTGTAGAAAAGCTGATACTATGTCACAAAAAGGAGAGAAAACTAGAGCGGTGTTCATCTCAGCAGCAAAACAAACCTGCTGATGAAATTATATGGAGAATATAAAGGAGTTTTCACCGAAAAGGTGCAAAATGGCTGCAATTAACAAGGTGAAGGAGATGACTTGGCACAAAACTGATGATAGATTACTTGTTTACTTACAGACGAGTAGTGATAGCCTAAAGGTTAGAGAAGCGAGTTTGTAACCAGATGGATGAGGGTTCAATCCCTGCATCTTACTTGATGAGTCTGCAGGTTGAAAGTGAAGAGCAGCACTTGTTCCTGTTCATGGTTTTATCTTTATTTGCTAATAAACGAGCATTCAGATCATGACTGGTTATATTATCACTAGGCAAGATAATATCAGATGTATATTTAAAATTATGGTGTAAGCAATTAAAGAGAACTTTCCAACATTATCATCCTCTTTGATGTCCATTTACAATCATCAGTGAAAGTTTAACATTAACTGTAAACTGGAGAAGGATATAAGTACAGTGGAAGCAGCTTATAATGATCACGTCTGTCCGGGTTAAATATCATTATAAGCAGATGATTATTAGAACATTTTCTTTATTTGTCATGCAAGTACAGCTGTTTCAAATTCAGCGTGCACATTTATGAAGCGGTGAAATTTACTTAAATCTTCCATTGTCATACGTTTCGGGGAGAATACGTTTGTTCGATTGTTTGATTGTTAAATAAAATCACCTGACTGTATGATGATTAGTTTATTTTTAAAATAAAGTGAGGTAGCAAAACCATAACTTTGCTCCTTTGACCCTCTCTTCAATGTGTGGGAAGATTAAAAACAAACAAATAAGGCAAAGTGGTTTCTGATTGTCTATATATGAAGGGAATATAAATACTCCTCTGACTCACTCACTAACACTGAAAATGAAGACATGAGTACAGTTACAGAATTATGCACGCATCATATGTATGCACATCCATACACACACGTGCATACAAGTGCACAGGTGGATTTTTTTTACCCACATATCACATTTACAGCTTACTTTCATATTAAATTGATATCAGGCTTTCCTCTGCTATATGCAGTGACAACACAGTCCTCTGTCTGTGTCCTTTTATATCTCCTAAAGAAGAGTTTCACCTCTTCTTGGACTCCGTTACTGACCAAAGCATATAACACAGGGTCCACCACACAGTTCAGACTGGACAGTGCCAGTGTGCATGAGAAGTAGAAATGCATCTTCTGTTCAAACTGGCAATAACTTCCATCATGTTGAGTGTTGTCACTTTGGTAGAAGACCAGTGAGCGTGCAAGCAGGAGAATGTGATATGGAGCGTAGCAAATTGAGAAGATGCCGATTACCCCAAAAGACAGCATACGGACCTTCCTCTTAGCCTGGACACTCAGGTTGGGCCTTTGGTCTACAATGGCTAGAACCCTCCAGTAGCTGACAGCCAACACCAGCAGGGGCAGCAGAAAGCCAAAGGCCACTCGGAGCAGGTTGAACAAGGCAACAGGGCTCGACATGGGGTAGGTCTCATAACAACGGCCTTTGTTTTTTTCATCGTGGGCATCTTTGAGATGATCATGTATCAGAACCATGATGTGCAGCACCACCACTACAACATAAACAACGGTGCACTGTGTCCAGGCGTAGCATGATGTACGGTGAGTTTTGAAGCGCAGCGGGTAGTTGACCAACAAACAGCGGTCCACAGAGATACAGCAGAGCAGGAAGATACTGATGTACATGTTGGAGAAGTAGAAGAAGCCAGCTACACTGCAGCTTGTAACACCTAGCTTCCATTCATGGTCATGTCGGTAATAATTGATCCAAAGGGGTATGGTGAAGAGGAAAAGCATGTCTGAGAGGGACAGGTTTAACAGGAAGATGCCCAGAACGTTTTGCCGTCGCACTTGTTGAAAAATGGGACCCAGCATCATCACATTGAAGATCAAACCAAGGACAAAAGCCAGGATGTAGACAGCCATCAGGAGGTCACTTAGGGCACTCTCACTAATATCAACACACTGAATTGAGTTTGTAGCATTCATTACTGCTTCAGTTTTCGGTCACTTTTCTAAATAGAAATTCACCTGCAAGTGTAAAGAAAACAGTTTTATAGGAACAGTTTGTCAGTTTGAGTTAAAGTGACACAGGCAACATGAGCTTACTTCTATGATAACTTAAAATTCATAGTACAGCTTAGACATTTTGTATCTCCCATCCTATTATGTAGTGCAATGAGCTCAAGATGTAAATCCATCCCTTTTGGCCTCAACTGCTTTGTATGGAGAAAACAAGTCAGCCATTTTTTTTCCTTTTAAATCTCCTTTTATGTCATCTGTGGGTTAGTTTTAAACTTTCCTTCATCCCAACTTCTATTGCACTATTCAATAAACAACCAGCCAAACTCCCACAGTTGTAGTGCCTCCAGCTCAGTGTAGGAGGTGTTGTAAGGAAGTAATGTCTGTTGTTTTCTGGTCCAGGTAGTATGTTCCATGATTGTTGAGATTTTATCTTATCTTAGAAAGTGAATTATGTCTCACTTTTTGCCATGGGTTATGTTCAATAACTTATCCTCAGTAGTTTTTCAGTTTAGGTAGTATGTCTTATGATTTTTAAAGATTTTATCTATCGTTTACAATGTGATCCACGTTTCACTTGTGTTACCTTGGGTTACGTGCAACATCTTATGGTTATGTAGCAATATCTTTTCTGTTTTAGTTGAATGTAATCAACTTGTGTCTGAGTGCACTGCTGCATTGTTTGGTCGGTTTTGAATTACATTGACCAGTCAGTAATGTATTGCTTACTGTTGGATTGCAGCTTTGTGTAGTATCTTTTGTATGTATGAACCACAGCATTTTCTAGTGAATCTAATATTTAGTTTAATCTATTTAGATCTTTTATTGCATTTTGTGATCGTAATTTAGTTCAGCACTTTTTTTTTTACACTAGTGCACCACTGCATTGTCTTGTCATTGAGGTATATTTTTGTCCATGTACTGTTTTGTCATTTATACTTGCTGTGCTTGATTGCTGCTCTACATAGCACTTTTGCCAAAGACAAAATTTGTTTGGGACATTAAAGTTTATCTCATCTTATTTCATCCCGAATATCCTTTTTTCCAAAATCCAAATGAAAAAAAAAAGAGTTGTATTTTATCTTTCATAGCTTGCCTACCTAATACTGAAGCTATCCTTTAGAGATGTCATAGTCCACCAATACATTGCTGTGAATTTCTCCTCTTTCTTCATGTTAAGCAGTTCTCTGTTGTATTCTCCAGCCTATAGTAGTGACCACTACTGGGAGAACCGCAGAAAAACATTCAGCCCTGCAAAGATTCAATATTTCTAGCCTTTATTTTTGCAATGATGACTCATACAGTCTCAAGCATGCTGTCTATCCCTGTCAGCAGTTGACTAGAGATGAAAATTAGCAAAAAAAGTGATATTTAAAAAAAAAATTGAAGAGGCTTAACAACCAAAACATGCAAACATACTTCACATTTTTAACCTTTTCATTGTAACTTTTTAAGGCACTTTTTTTCTTAAGTTTAGTATACTTTCTAGACATCTTCCAACCAGAACTGTAATCAGTAATGACCTCACCTCTTGTTTTGGTGTCTTGATTTTGAAAGATATCAATCCAGTTGGTGAAGAGTTTCTGACAAATTAAACAGATCAATCCAGGAGGGTCAGAGGACGAGATTCATAAGAGACTCTTCTGCTGCCGCATAGAACCAAACCACTTCCGTCCCACATGATGCTCTCAAATTATTATTACACAAGACTACTACTAGATAGATAGTTGACGTGTCAGGAAGTAGAGAGTAGAAAAAGATGACTACAGAACATGCTGAAATAATTTGAATATTCTTTCAGTAGTACACTGTATTTAAAGGAAGCTGAAATTTTGTGGGAAGACATAAAACATGTCACATACCTCACCTTTCATTTCCCAGTTTTACTTTCATATTGATACATGTCTTTTCATAGTGTAAATGTAGATCACAATGGAGTTTTTTTTTCGCATCATAAAGAACCTATAATCAGTATTTTTTATATTAACAATGGTTGATGCAAAGCCTGATAGGATCTTTGAGCTCACTGTTTTGATTTTCTGGCTGAAACTTACTGAAAATACTGTTTCTGCTGCAAGTCGCATAAAAATCTGTTACTACTGGTTTATGCGAAACTCTGTGGCTTTCTGTCTTGATGTTTTACCTTCATTATTGTAAAAATACTCTGTGTAGCGACCTTTTAATGCTAACCATGGCCTTTTAATAAAGGATATGGCTAGAGTATGACTTGGACAGGAAGCAGCTTTAATGTGATGGATATACTGAATGTTGCAAATGTTATACTGTATGGAATAATGTCTACATTGCATATCTAAAGTGCTCATGCTTCCTATACAAGTTATTATACTTGTTATGTTGTACAATAAAACCTACTTGTTAACATCATTATCCAAAAACAGTATTATATTGTCATAAAAGCATTGCCTTATTGGCAATGTCTCACCTAAGTCATGCGGTTGACTTGCTTTTAAAGACACAAAAAACCCCACAAATTTATAGCAAGACTGCAGTCAGTTGTGAACTGTTGCACCACATCCTGGCAGGTTAAAGTCACCTCAATCTGCTGTGTCTTCCTCTTTACAAGGACAGCTTTCACATGACCAGAGTTGACATTTTAAAAGCACAACTTGTGGTAGGAAAGTCAGTGTTCACTCCAAGACCAAGGGCTGTGAAGTGTGCATGACATTTTCAAAATGGTGGACTGTGTGAAAGTTACTTTTCACATTATTTTTCGTTCCCAATTATGTTGAAGTATAGTAACAAAATCTTATGCTGTTTTTGAAAAGATAACAAGCTCATGTGCATTTTTATTCTCTAGCAACAGCATTCTCACTTAAACCACAAACACCTTTTGACTGTTGTGCACGTTACTATTTACATTGCAAACCTTTTCACAGGTTTCATTTGAAGAGAGTATATATACCACTGCTGAGAACTGTTATAACCAGTTCAGTAATAATAAACAACCACTTATCTGCTGAGAAAAGACAGATATAATGAATATAAATGAATTGTTAAATGACACATTATCTTTTCACTAATTAACAGTTAATTGTCTTTCTATGCAAATGTAGTTAACATCTCAAACTGATTTTAAGTACCTACCTGATCTACTCCTTTATATTGTGAATGTGTATGTGTATATTTGTATAATGTATGCTTTGTATAATATATTTTTATAATTGACCAAAATAGTATCTCTTCATCCTACAACATATTAAATATATACTTTGTACATTTGAGATTGAGTATGACCATAAGTATCTCATACTTCCCACTGATTTTTACACCTGTCAAAAAAAAAAAGATATTCCTTCATTTGGTGTTGTGATGGTGGTGGTGGAGAGCACTGTCTAACACGTCAGTCCAAAATCTCCCATAGGTGTTTGACTGGGTTGAAATCTGGTGACTGTGAAGGTCATAACATATGATTCATATCATTTTGATACTCATGAAAACCATTCAGTGACTTCTCATGCCCTATGATTCAGGGCATTGTCATCTTAGAAGAGACCACTCCCATCAGGATAGAAATGTTTCATCACAGGATAAAGGTGATCACTCACAACAACTTTGTATTGATTTGCAGTGATCCTTCCCTCAAAGGGAACAAGTGGACCCAAACCATACCAACACAATTACCCCCACAGCATAACAGAGCCACCAGATAGCCTCACTGTAGAGATCAAGAATTCAGGCCTGTACCAGGTTTTCCTATAATTCGTCACCCATCTGTATATGAATTTAGACACTAGACATGAATAAAAGACTCACATCCAACTTACACATGTCTGAGCAATGGACAATAGTAGAACTCCTCACACTGTTTTATAGAACTGCAGCGTTTGAGCTGCTGGAGAGAGAGGAACAAATGAAAGGACTTGAGAGAGGAGAGAAGAGTAGAATGAAAGGAATCAGAGCTTTAGTATTTTTCACCCAGAAGTGAGGATGTTGTTCCTCCATGGATTCAACAGGCCTGTCCAGTGTGAAATGTAAATGGAGAAAGAATGAATTGTTAAACGACGAGCAATAAATGTAAAAAAAGAGAAGAAATTGTGAAACCAAGAGCATGGAATATTAGAGAGCATGAAACATTAGATGGAGAGTATGAATTGTTTAAAAAATATTAAATACAAAATGGCGAGCATGAAATGTTAAATGGACAGTATGAATTGTAAAATGGAGAATATGAAACATTGAATATGAGAGTTTTTGTCATAGCTCTGTGGTTTGTTCCACTATTTTCTTGATGTCTCGTGCTGTCCGCGTACGGTAGGCTTTGAACTCTGAAAGTCTTTAATTTTTGTCATGATTATGTCTTTCAAAGCATATCTCCTATATGCAGTCTTCTAGCCTCGTCGCCCCAGCAGCCCAATCGCTCTCCTCCCCGATGTCACAATTGATCTTGGCCTCTTCTGCCACCTTTCCTTGGCTGCCCTCAGCGCACACTGGCCCAGCCTGCCCGGAGAGTCCTGCAGCCAAGGCCAATTGCCATTCCTCCGAAAGAGAGCTGAGTGCAGGGGCACCGGACAACACCACCTCCACTGCTGCACTGGAGCCGCCAGCTAATCTAGAGGTCAGCATGGATTCACTGCTCCACTCCGCTGCCATCCCAGCCGTCCTGGTCTGAGGTGGTTCATCGTGGCCAAAGGAGGGATTCAGTTAAAAGAAGAGGATGTCTGGTCGAGGCGGAGGTCTAGCTGCTGTTTTTTTCCCAAAGAGTTTATCTGCCACTCTGTAGACTGGCAAGCTCAGCAATTTTGAGGCATGCATGTTCAGGATTGGTCTGACTAATCCTTTTTACTGTGTGTTGTTTTACTGCCCACTCAGCTCAAATAATGGCTTTCTAACTGAATTTACTGAATTTTTATCTTCTTTGATTGTTAAACTTGACAAAGTTTTGATAATTGGTGACTTCAATATTCATGTTGATGAAGCATCTGATAAATTTGCTGCTGAATTCTTAAGCATAACTCAGTCCTTAAATCTAATACAACATGTTTCAGGCCCAACCCACAATCATGGTCACACTCTTGACTGACCACAAACTCATTACTTTTGATATTACCTTCAGTGCTGACACCCAATTCATCAAATGCTCAACCCACTCTCACATTCTGCAGACAAATTTGCCTGTCTTTGCAGACCTCAGTAACAATATAGCTTTGTCTGCTCAGACCAACGATTTAGTCTGTTTCTTTAACAACCTCAGTTTGACAACACTAGATATTGTTGCCCCATTTAAAAACAAGACTATTAGAGTTAATTCATCCCCTTGGATAAATGATGACATACGCTGTCTTAAAAGAGAGTGTAGAAAGATTGAGCAGAGGTGGAAAAACACTAATTTGAGGTCCACTTTTTACACATGAAAGAACTACTTTCATCTTTTAATAAGAGAGCGAATGAGGCAAGAATGGCCTGTTTAATCTCATTGAGTCCAACAAAAATAATCCCAGAGTTTTATTTAACACTATCAATAGATTAGCCCCTCCACCGGTACCTGTCTCCTCTAATTCTGACTGTGAATGTTTAAGTTTCATTCTGGTTTTTATGTGGGGCACAGTACTGAAACTGCTTTGCTTAGGGTTTCAAATGATGTTTCAATGCGTGCTGATGCTGGTGAATGTTCAGTTTTGTTACTTCTTGACCTGAGTGCAGCTTTCGACACGGTTGACCACTCCATTCTCCTTAAAAGGCTCTAGCATTGGGCGAGGAGCATAACCGGAACTGCCCTTGACTGGTTTGCCTCCTACTTGTCAGGCAGGAGTTTTTCTGTGGCATTTGATAATTTCATGTACTCCTCTGCTCAGTTATCATGTGGTGTACCCCAAGGTTTAATCCTTAGTCCGATTTTTTTCTCCCTGTATATGCTCCCTCTTGGCCTCCTTATTAGTCAATTCAAATGCATGTCTTATCACTGCTATGTGGACGATACACGGCTGTACATTTCTGTCAATTCAAATGACCTGGACAAACTCTCCACCTTACACTACTGCCTATCAAGATCTGGATGTCAGACAACTTCCTCCAGCTTATCTCTGACAAAACAGTGGTCCTAATTATTGGCTCTTAGAGTATTACGGAAACAGTACAACGGTGTATCCTTTGGCAGCAAATGTTAAGCAAGCTTCACAAAACCTAGGAGTCCTCTTTGGCCGTCACATGAACTTTGAATATCATATTAAGAAAGTTGTCCAATCCTGTTTCTTCCACCTCAGAAACTTTGCAAAAATCAAAGCCATGCTATCCCATCATGATCTGGAAAAAATAATTCATGCATCTTGATTATTGCAATTCACTGTTCATCACCCTGACCTGTTCTTCTGTGTCTTGCCTTCAGTTGGGCCAGAATGTTGCAGCCAGACTGCCAACTAATACACGGTGTAGAGCACACATCACACCAGTGTTGGCCAACCTACACTAGCTACCAATAGCTTGTAGGACAGATTTTAAAATTCTTTGAATTACCCATACGACACTACACGGACTAGCCCCAACCTACATCTCTGAATTACTGTTTCCCCTGACCATGGAGAGATCACTGAGATCTACTGATCAGTGCCCTCCGGCTGAAATCCAGGCTTAAGACCAAAGGTGACCGTGCTTTCGTGGTTGTGACCCCCATCCTCTGGAACCGCCTTCCCTTAGTAATAAAAAATGCAGAGTTGGTCGACAGTTTTAAAAAGCTCTTAAAAACTCACCTTTTTCGCAAGCACTTCATTGAATAATATCCGATTAGTCTCTGCATTGTTCTCACTATTTTTAATGTTTTATCTGATTTCTGTGTATTTATTCTGCTTTTATATTGATGTTGTGTGCTGTTACACTTCTGTTTATTTTCATTTTACTTTTATTTTTATTCTATTTTTTTCTCTCTTATTTTATTTACATTGTAAAGCACCTTGTAACTCCTCAGTTTTGAAAGGAACTTTATAAATAAAGTTTACTTATTACTTATTAGTATATAACAAAGAGATAACCTGGGTATGTTGAACTTGCTTCGTAGTACAAGCCCTAGGTAAAGGCAAAAGGTTTTCAGATTTTACGTCAGTCCTGTGTGTTCTTCCAATCAAGCAGTAGGCAGTAAAATGTCTGGACAAAGGTTCAATGCAACAAGCAAAAATATCTCAAGTGGTCCTTTAATAGAATCTGCAACTTCTGTCCTTCTCCCACTCGGTCCAGTTTAAACAAACAGGGAAAAAGTCAAAGGGCAACTGGTGGACTGGTGTAGATGGACAACCAAGGGACATAAAGCCAGACTGTGACAAGATCATGACACCATCCAAGAACAAATAAATCAGTGCAAGGATGTAACAAGGTGAGTGAAATAACAGTTTTAATATTTGCATTAGACAAAAGCATGTTTTTGTGCAATTTTTGATGCTATTGCTGTTCTCAATACTCACAAGGCATCTTCAAAATCTAACAACTGCAACAAAGCACAAATAATATGGACTCACAACTATCTGATTCCAATCTCACATACAAGTTCTAGTGGTAGCTATTAGCACCATTAGCTGATGGAGTTGTAATGTTAAGCAGGAATGAATGATCACAATCTCAAAAGCAGATGATTTTAACCTACATTATTTCAAATCAAGCACTATTTTAATGCATAACTCAAAGGTGATTTTTACTCCTCAAGACATAAAAAGGCCATTTTAGTTGAGGCTTGACTTTACTTCCCCTTACAGTAAACTTGTAGCTCTCTTTTACCCTTTATCAGAAAATTAGAGAATAATCATAATAATTAAATCACTGCAGAGAAGCCGAATGAGAGATCATTACACAGAGTGATGCATTATCATATTCAAAAACAATTCCAACCAAAGTCTGACTAAAATTGAAACTAAAGTGAGTATTTTGCAGAAGTCTAAATAAGTTACTTTCCAATGCTGAACATTTAACTGTTTGTTAATTCAGGACTTTTGACACTGTCTGTCTGTCTCTCATGACGAGTTGGACTGAACCAACTCAAAGGGTGAAAATAGAAAAATGATCATTGCTATAGGCCCCTTAAATATAATCACCTGACTGTATGATGATAAGTTTATTTTAAAAATCACAAAAAGTGAGGTAGCAAAACCATAACTTTGCTCCACCTAATTGAATACTTGGGATGTTTCTCATCGTCTGTATACCAAGGGTTGATAGGATATAAATAATCCTGCTACTTACTCGCTAACACTGAAAATGAAGACATGAGCACAGCGACAGTATTATGCATAATCATATGTGTGCACATCCATACACACGCATGCATACAAGTGCACAGGTGGATTTTTCTGCCCACATATCACATTTACAGCTTAATTTTCATAAATTGCTATCAGACTTTCCTCTGCTATATGCAGTGACAACACAGTCCTCTGTTTGTGTCCTTTTATACCTCCTAAAGAAGAGTTTCAAGTCCTCTTGAACTCCGTTACTGACCAAAGTATACAACACAGGGTCCACCACACAGTTCAGACTGGACAGTGCCAGTGTGCATGAGAAGTAGAGTTGCATCTTCCGTTCAAACTGGCAGTAACTTCCATCATGTTGAGTGTTGTCACTTTGGTAGAAGACCAGTGAGCGTGCGAGCAGGAGAATGTGATATGGAGCGTAGCAAATTGAGAAGATGCCGATTACCCCAAAAGACAGCATGCGGACCTTCCTCTTAGCCTGGGCACTCAGGCTGGGACTTTGGCCCACAGTGGCTAGCATCTTCGAGTAGCTGACAGCCAACACCATCAGGGGCAGCAAGAAGCCAAAGGCCACTCGGAGCAGGTTGAACAAGGCAACAGGGCTCGGCATGGGGTAGGTCTCATAACAACGGTCATTGTGGTTTTTTCCATCATAGGCATCTGTGAGATTGTAGATCAGCCCCACAATGTGCAGCACCACCACTACAACATAAACAATGGTGCACTGTGTCCAGGCGTAGCGTGATGTACGGTGAGTTTTGAAGCGCAGCGGGTAGTTGACCACCAAACAGCGGTCCACAGAGATACAGCAGAGCAGGTAGATACTGATGTACATGTTGGAGTAGTAGAAGAAGCCAGCTACACTGCAGCTTGTAACACCTAGCTTCCATTCATGGTCATGTCGGTAATAATTGATCCAAAGGGGTATGGTGAAGAGGAAAAGCATGTCTGAGAGGGACAGGTTTAACAGGAAGATGCCCAGAACATTTTGCTGCTGCACTTGTTGAAAAATGGGACCCAGCATCATCACATTGAAGATCAAACCAAGGACAAAAGCCAGGATGTAGACAGCCATCAGGAGGTCACTTATGGCACTCTTATTAATATCAACACACTGAGTTGAGTTTGTTGCTGTTAGTGTAGCATTCATTACTGCTTCAATGAAGTTTGGGGTTGTTGCTGTTGTTGTGGCATCCATTGTTGCTTCAGTTTTCGGTCACTTTTCTAATTAAAAATTCACCTGCAAGTGTAAAGAAAACAATTTTATAGGAACAGTTTGTCAGTTTGAGTTAAAGTGATACAGGCAACATGAGCTTACTTCTATGATACCTTAAAATTCGTAGTACAGCTTAGACATTTTCTATCTCCCATCCTATTTTGTGGTTCAATGAGCTCAAGAGATTCATCACTTTGTTGTCTTCTCTACAGTATGGTGTTTGGGGTTGAGGTTTCCCACTTGTAGTGTTTACACACTCAGTGTAGAAACTGATATAGTCAAAATCCATCTCTTTTGGCCACAACTGCTTTGTATGGAGAAAACAAGTCAGCCATTTTTTGTCCTTTTAAATCTCCTTTTATGTCGTGTGTGGGTTAGTTTTAAACTTTCCTTCATCCCAACTTCTTTTGCACTATTCAATAAACAACCGGCCAAGCTCCCACAGTTGTAGTGCCTCCAGCTCAGTGTAGGAGGCGTTATGAGGAAGTAACGTCTGTTGTTTTCTAGTCCAGGTAGTATGTTCCATGATTGTTGAGATTTTATCTATTACAAAGTGAATTATGTCTCACTTTTTTGCTTTTTGGGGTTTTGTGCAATAACCCACAACCTCAGTAGTGCCTCAAGCACAGTGTTGTAGGAGGTGCTATAAAGTGGGAGGCCCTGTAGTTTTTAGTCCAGATAGTATGTCTTATGATTTTTCAAGATTTTATCTATTGTTTACAATGTGATCTATGTTTCACTTGTGTTACCTTGGGTTACGTGCAACATCTTATGGTTACATAGCAATATCTTTTCTGTTCTAGTTGAATGTGATCAACTTGTGTCTGAGTACACTGCTGCATTGTTTGAGCAGTGCAACATTAAAGTTTATCTCATCTTATCTCATCTCATCCTAAATCTCCTTTTTTAGTTGTATTTATCTTTCATAGCTTGCCTCCCTAATACTGAAGCTATGCTTTAGAGAAAATCATAGTCCACCAGTACATTCCGGTGAATTTCCCCTCTTTCTTCTTCCTTGTGTAACATCTCATGGTTATGTAGCAATATCTTTTCTGTTTTAGTTGAATGTACTGCTGCATTTTTTGGTCGGTTTTGAATTACATTGACCAGTCAGTCATGCATTGCTTACTGTTGGATTGCAGCTGTGTGCAGCATCATTTGTATGTATGCACCACAGCATTGTCTAGTGAATCTAATATTTAGTACTCTTATTGCATTGTGTGATTGTAATTTAGTTCGGCACTTTTTTTACACTAGTGCACCACTGCATTGTCTTGTCATTGAGGTGTATTTTTGTCCATGTACTGTTTTGTCATTTATACTTGCTGTGCTTGATTGTAGCTCTACATAGCACTTTTGCCAAAGACAAAATTTGTTTGGGACATTAAAGTTGATCTCATCTTATCTCATCCCGAATATCCTTTTTTCCAAAATCTAAATGAATAAAAAAAGAGTTGTATTTCATCTTTCATAGCTTGCCTCCCTAATCCTGAAGCTATCCTTTAGAGATGTCATAGTCCACCAATACATTGCTGTGAATTTCTCCTCTTTCTTCATGTTTTCTGTTGTATTCTCCAGCCTATAGTAGTGACCACTGCTGGGAGAACCGCAGAAAAACATTCAGCCCTGCAAAGATTCAATATTTATAGCCTTTATTTTTGCAATGATTCCTCATACAGTCTCAAGCATGCTGTCTATCCCTGTCAGCAGTTGACTAGAGATGAAAACTAGCAAAACTGTGAGATTTAAAAACTAATTGGATACGCTTAACAACCAAAACATGCAAACATACTTCACATTTTTAACCTTTTCATTGTAACTTTTTAAGGCACTTTTTTTCTTAAGTTTAGTATACTTTCTAGACATCTTCCAACCAGAACTGTAATCAGTAATGACCTCACCTGTTGTTTTGGTGTCTTGATTTTGAAAGATATCAATCCAGTGGGTGAAGAGTTTCCAACAAATTAAACAGATAAATCCAGGAGGGTCAGAGGACGAGCTTCATAAGAGACTCTTCTGCTGCTGCATGAAGTCAAACACTACTGTCCTACATGATGCTCTCAAATGATTATTACACAAGACTGCTACTAGATAGATAGTTGACGTGTCAGGAAGTAGAGAGTAGATAAAGATGACAAGGCTTGGGGAGAACACTGTGACAGAGCTATATATAGAGATATAATGTGGATGTTTATATTTCTGAGATACTGAAATAATTTGCATATTCTTTCAGTATTACACTGTATTTAAAGGAAGCTGAAATTTGTGGGAAGACAGCCATGAAATATGTCACATACCTCAACTGTCATTTCCCAGTTTTACTTTCCCATTGATACATGTCTTTTCATAGTGTAAATGTAGATCACAATGGAGCTTTTTCACACCATAAAGAACCTATAATCAGTGTTTTTATATTAACAATGGTTGATGCAAAGTCTGATAGGATCTTTGAGCCCACTGTTTTGATTTTCTGGCTGAAACTTTACTGTTTCTGCTGCAAGTTGCATAAAAAACTGTTACTACTGGTTTATGTGAAACTCTGTGGCTTTCTGTCTTGATGTTTTACCTTCATCATTGTAAAAATACTCTGTGTAGAGACCTTTTAATGCTAACCATGGCCTTTTAATAAAGGATATAGCTAGAATATGACTAGGACAGGAAGTTCTTTAATGTGATGGATATACTGAATGTTGCAGATATTATACTGTATGGAATAATGTCTACATTGCATATCTATCATTCTAAAGTGCCCCTGCTGCCTATACAAGTTATTATACATATAACATATTATATATGTTGTACAATATAACCTACTTGTTACCATTGTTATCCAAAAACAGTATTATATTGCCATAAAAGCCTTGCCTTATTGGCAATGTCTAACCTAAGTCATGTTGTCTGCTTGCTAATGTCTAACTATACTGCATTTAAAGACACACACACAAAAAAAACACAAATTTATAGCAAGACTGCAGTCAGTTGTGAACTGTTGCAAAACATCCTGGCAGGTTAAAGTCACCTCACTCTCCTATGTCTTCCTCTTTACAAAGAAAGCTTTCACATGACCAGAGTTGGCATTTTAAAAACACAACTTGTGGCAGGAAATTCTGTGATCACTCCAAGTTCAAGGGCTGTGAAGTGTGCATGACATTTTCAAAATGGTGGACTGTGTGAAAGTTACTTTTCACATTATTTTCTGTTCCCAATTATGTTGATGTTGAAGTGTAGTAATAAAATCTTATGCTGTTTTTGAAAAGATAACAAGCTCATGTGCATTTTTGTTCTCTAGCAACAGCATTCTCACTCCCACAAACACCCTTTCACTGTTGTCTATGTGACTATTTACATTGTAAACCTTTGTCACTGGTTTCATTTGAAGAGAGTATATATACCACTGCTACATGAGAACTGTTATAACCAGTTCAGTGACCACGCTAATAATAAACAACCATGTATCTGCTAAGAAAAGACAGATATAATGAATATAAATGAATTGTTAAATGACACATTATCTTTTCACTAATTAACAGTTAATTGGCTTTTGATGCAAATGTATGCCACATCTCAAACTGATTTTAAGTACCTACCTGATCTATTCCTTTATATTGTAAATGTGTATATTTGTGTGTTTGTATAATGTATGCTTTGTATAATATATTCTTATAATTGACCCAAATAGTATCTCTTCATCCTACAACAAATTGAATATATACATAGGTATATACTTTGTATATTTGAGACCTGTCATGGCCTGTCAGGACTGTCTGTTTTTGAGATGCGTTGTGTTTTTGTTAGTTAGGTTACAGTTTTAATATTTGCATTAGTATGTTTTTGTGCAATTTTGATGCTATTGCTGTTCTCAGTACTCACAAGGCATCTTCAAAGTCTCATAATTGCAACAAAGCACAAATAATACAGACAATTATCTGATTCCAATCCAACACACAGGTTCTAGTAGTAGCTTTTAGCACCACTAGCTGATGTAGTGCAGCAACCTCCTGTCCCTAATGCACAACTCAAAAGGTGATTTTTGCTCCTCAAGACATAAAAAGGCCATTTTAGTTGAGGACTAGACTTTACCTCCCCTTACAGTAAACTTGTAGCTCTCTTTAACCTGTATGAGAAAATTAGAGAATAATCATAATAATCAAATCACAGTGCAGAGAAGGCAGATGAGAGATCATTACAAGAACTGATGTGTCATCATATTTAAAAACAATTCCAACCAAAGTCTGACTAAAATTGAAACTAAAGTAGAGTATTTTGCAGAAGTCTAAATGAGTTATTTTCCACCGCTGAACATTTAACTGTTTGTTAATTCAGACACTTCGTCACTGTGAGGAAATGCTCTGTCTGTCTCTCATGAGTTGGACTGAACCAACTCAAAGGGTGGTCTGAAAACATCAGATTTTATTTTATTACTTGTATTAATTAGTTGAAAATAGAAAAATGATCATTGCTGTAGACTCCTTAAATATAATCACTTGATTGCAGGGACTGTATGATAAGTTTATTTTTAAAAAGACAAAAAGTGAGGTAGCAAAACCATAACTTTGCTCTCCCTAATTGAGTACTTGGGATGCATAAGACCCCCTCTTCAATGTGCAGGATATGAGGGAAGATTAAAAACAGACAAATAAGGCAATGTGGTTTCTGATTATATATGAGGAGTTGATGGGATATAAATAATCCTGCTACTCACTCGCTAACACTGCAAATGAAGACATGAGTACAGTGACATTATTATGCATAATCATACATATGCACATCCACACAAACACACACACACACACATACAGAGATTCTTCTACCCACATAATCACACATACAGCTTACTTTTCATAAATTGCTATCAGGCTTTCCTCTGCTATATGCAGTGACAACACAGTCCTCTGCCTGTGTCCTTGTATTACTCCTCCAGCAGAGATTCATCTCCTCTTGGACTCTGTTACTGACCAATACATACAACACAGGGTCCACCACACAGTTCAGACTAGACAGTGCCAGTGTGCATGAGAAGTAGAAATGCATCTTCTGTTCAAACTGGCAGTAACTTCCATCAGGTTGGGTGTTGTCACTTTGGTAGAAGACCAGTGAGCGTGCGAGCAGGAGAATGTGATATGGAGCGTAGCAAATTGAGAAGATGCCGATTACTCCAAAAGACAGCATGCGGACCTTCCTCTTAGCCCGGACACTCAGGCTGGGACTTTGGCCCACAGTGGCTAGCATCCTCGAGTAGCTGACAGCCAACACCAGCAGGGGCAGCAGAAAGCCAAAGGCCACTCGGAGAAGGTTGAACAAGGCAACAGGACTCGGCATGGGGTAGGTCTCATAACAACGGTCATTGTGGTTTTTTTCATCGTGGGCATCTTTGAGATTGTCATGTATCAGAACCACGATGTGCAGCACCACCACTACAACATAAACAACAGTGCACTGTGCCCAGGCGTAGCATGATGTATGGTGGGTTTCAGAGCGCAGCGGGTACTTAGCCAGCAGGTAGCGGTCCACAGAGATACAGCAGAGCAGGTAGATACTGATGTACATGTTGGAGTAGTAGAAGAAGCCAGCTACACTGCAGCTTGTAACACCTAGCTTCCAGTGATGGTCATGTCGGTAATAATTGATCCAAAGGGGTATGGTGAAGAGGAAAAGCATGTCTGAGAGGGACAGGTTTAACAGGAAGATGCCCAGAACGTTTTGCCGTCGCACTTGTTGAAAAATGGGACCCAGCATCATTACATTGAAGATCAAACCAAGGACAAAAGCCAGGATGTAGACAGCCATCAGGAGGTCACTTATGGCACTCTCATTAATATCAACACACTGAGTTGAGTTTGTCACTGTTAGTGTAGCATTCATTGTTGCTTCAGTTGAGTTTGGGGTTGTTGCTATTGTTGTGGCATCCATTGTTGCTTCAGTTTTCGGTCACTTTTCTAAATAGAAATTCACCTGCAAGTGTAAAGAAAACAGTTTTATAGGAACAGCAGTTTGTCAGTTTGAGTTAAAGTGACACAGGCAACATGAGCTTACTTCTATGATAACTTAAAATTCGTAGTACAGCTTAGACATTTTCTATCTCTCATCCTATTATGTGGTTCAATGAGCTCAAGAGATACATCACTTTGTTGTCTTCTCTACAGTATGGTGTTTGGGGTTGAGGTTTCCCACTTGTAGTGTTTACACACTCAGGGTAGAAACTGATATAGTCAAAATCCATCTCTTTTGGCCTAAACTGCTTTGTATGGAGAAAACAAGTCAGACATTTTTTTCCTTTTAAATCTCCTTTTATGTCGTGTGTGGGTTAGTTTTACACTTTCCTTCATCCCAACTTCTATTGCACTATTCAATGAACAACCGGCCAAACTCCCACAGTTGTAGTGCCTCCAGCTCAGTGTAGGAGGCGTTATAAGGAAGTAACGTCTGTTGTTTTCTAGTCCAGGTAGTATGTTCCATGATTTTTGAGATTTTATCTGTTACAAAGTGAATTATGTCTCACTTTTTTGCCATGGATTATGTGCAATAACTTATCCTCAGTAGTGCCTCAAGCACAGTGAAGGAGGTGTTGTAGGAGGTGCTATAAGGTGGGAGGCCCTGTAGTTTTTAGTCCAGATAGTATGTCTTATGATTTTTCAAGATTTTATCGATTGTTTACAATGTGATCTATGTTTCACTTGTGTTACCTTGGGTTACGTGCAACATCTTATGGTTACATAGCAATATCTTTTCTGTTCTAGTTGAATGTGATCAACTTGTGTCTGAGTACACTGCTGCATTGTTTGAGCAGTGCAACATTAAAGTTTATCTCATCTTATCTCATCTCATCCTAAATCTCCTTTTTTAGTTGTATTTATCTTTCATAGCTTGCCTCCCTAATACTGAAGCTATGCTTTAGAGAAAATCATAGTCCACCAGTACATTCCGGTGAATTTCCCCTCTTTCTTCTTCCCCCAGTTGTCTCTTGTATTCTTCAGCTCGTAGTGGTGACCACTGCTGGGAAACATCCACCCCCGCAGAGATTCCACCTTTCTAGCCTAATTATTTTTGTAACACTGACTCACACAGTCTCAAGCATGCTGTCTTTTCCTGTCAACAGTCCACTGGAGACAAAAAGAAAACTAGCAAAGAAAATTCTCTTAACAACCTGCTTGAAAAACATGCAAAAATATCTCACATTTTTAATCTTTTCATTGTTACTTCCTTTTTTTGGCATTTTTTCTAAACTCTAGTATCTAAAGTCTAGTATCTAAGTATCTAGTATTTAAGACATCTCACAAACAGAGTTGTAATCAGTAATGACCTCACCTGTTGTTCTGGTGTCTTTGGTTTCCGACAAATTCCACAGTTCAATTCAGGAGGGCCAGAGGACGAGCTTCATAAGAGACTGTTCACAGCTGCTGACATTAAGCCAAACCACTGACGTCCCACATGATGCTCTCAAATGATGATTACACAAGATAGACAGCCACAGTTGATGTGTCAGCAAGTAGAGAGAAGACAAGGATGACTACAAAAAAACAGGAGTAAGACAGAAGTCGATTTCATGTATGGGGAGAAACACTTGACTGTGACAGAGCAGATATAATGTGGATATTTATTCTCCTGAGATGCTGAAATAACTTGAGTATTCTTTCAGTAGTACGCTGTATTTAAAGGAAGCTGAAACTTTGTGGGGAGACAGCTATAAAACATGTCACGTACCTCAACTGTCATTTCCTAATTTTACTTTCACATTGATACATGTCTTTTCATAGTGTAAATGTAGATCACAGTGGAGCTTTTTCACTTCTTAAAGCAGCTATTATCAGTATTGTTATATTAACAATGGATTGGACACAACTACTTGTGTGTGAAAGGGGTTGATGCAGAGCTTGGTGGCATCTTTTAGCTCACTGTTTTGATTTTCTGGCTGAAACTTTACTGTTTCTGCTACAAGTAACGCAAAAATCTGTTACTACTGGTTTATGTGAAACTCTGTGGCTTTCTGTCTTATGTTTTACCTACATTATTGAAAAATACTCTGTGTAGAGACCTTTTAAAGCTGTCCATGACCTTTTAATAAAGGATATGAGTATGACTTGGACACAAAGCAGAAGTTCTTTAATGTGATGGACATACTGAATGTTGCAAATGTTATACTGTATGGAATAATGTCTACATTGCATATCTATCATTCTAAAGTGCCCCTGCTGCCTATACAAGTTATTATACTTCTTATGTTGTACAATAAAACTTACTTTTTACCATTGTTATCCAAAACAGTATTATATTGCCATAAAAGCCTTGCCTTATTGGCAATGTCTCACCTAAGTCATGTTGTCTGCTTGCTAATGTCTAATTACATTGCTTTTAAAGACATAAAAAAGACACAAATTTATAGCAAGGCTGCAGTCAGTTGTGAACTGTTGCACCACATCCTGGCAGGTTAAAGTCACCTTTCTCTGCTGCGTCTTCCTCTTTACAAGGAAAGCTTTCACATGACCAGAATAGACATTTTAAAAACACAACCTGCAGCTGGAAATTCTGTGATCACTCCAAGTCCAAGGGCTGTGAAGTGTGCATGACATTTTCAAAACGGTGGACTGTGTGAAAGTTACTTTTCGCATTCTTCGTCATTCTCAATTATGTTGAAGTATAGTAACAAAATGTTATGCTGTTTTTGAAAAGATAACAAGCTTGTGCATTTTTGTTCTCTAGCAACAGCATTCTCACTTAAACCACAAACACCTTTTGACATTGCCAACCTTGTCACAGGTTTCATTTGAAGAGAGTATATATACCATTGCTACGTGAGAACTGTTATAACCAGTTCAGTGACCACACTAATAATAAACAACCATGTATCTGCTAAGAAAAGACAGATATAACGAATATAAATGAATTGTTAAATGACACATTATCTTTTCACTAATAACAGTTAATTGTCTTTTGATGCAAATGTATGCAACATCTCAAACTGATTTTAAGTACCTACCTGATCTATTCCTTTATATTGTAAATGTGTATGTGTATATTTGTATTTAGTAGTACGCCACTTCAGGCAATGATGTGACACTGCTGGCTGCCTTCTGGCCTGGACAAAAATGAACGTAAAATAGCAAATATGGCCCAAATATCCCAAATGAAATGTGGGCTTTTTTTGGTAAGGATATGGTGCTCTCAGGTATGTGTATTCTAGATTTGGGACAGTTTATCTGGTTTGTTCTTGGTTGACATATGACTTGCTAGTGGCCCAGATCTGGACCACCCAGTGCCATCATCCCATGCAGTATGTGGGCCGGATGAAAGTGTTTGGTGTTGGCCTACAACCCATTTTGTTATGCTATAAATCACACTAACCGCACCCACTGTGTGTAACATCCATGATCATCATTACTGAACAGCATTCCATCATTTATGTGTTATGTTGTGTTACAAATTGTTACGGTAACAAAATTACAAGCATCCACATGGCTGCCACATGGTATTTACAGATGTTCTCTTCGAGGATCAAATGGGCCTGATAAACCATACACGTATGCCTATCATGCTTTGTTTGGCATGTGAGTGAATTAATGTGTCATTGCTTGTAAAGTAGGTTGCCCTGTACTGACAGGTCTGGAATATGTGTCATATAACAGGGGACAATGAAGTGACACACAAACTCATCAGATTAAAGTCATAAAATGACCACCTCTTCACAGGGAAGAGGCACACAGCCAAGAAGGCCTGGTTGTGAGTTTACCGTTTTACATCTGTTTTCTTGATGCTATTTTGCTCACCAGTACAAGCACCTGCATGGTGTGATAATGAACGCAACATCACACTATCACCATTGTCTACATACCCACTAAATATAGTGTTTCCTGTGCTCACACACACATGGCCACGAAATGGGACAACCTCAAAAGGAAATACAAAGTGGAAATGAGCTCAGTTCACTTCGATATAAAGCATAAGCACTGGGACCGTCAGGGTGAAATAGTCCACGGAGGAGCTGCTGTGTTCAGCTGCAGAGATAGGACACGCCCTTCAACAGGACATTGAAGTTTACTTTTGCACTGGTTTTGAAATTTTTGGCATTTGATTTTGTAGATTTGATTGATTTGCATTTGCAGCCTCTGTGTGCAATGTTTGAGGAGCTGCATCATCATGAGATTGTAGATAAGAGAATTTGCAGTTTGTGGTGTGTCTTTGTGTTTAGTTTGCATTCATGTGTGTTCATGGGCGAGTTTATGTATATTCGTTGATTATGATGAGAATTACGGTTCCTTGATTTTCAGCTGCTCAGTCATACAGTGTCAGCGTGAAGAACAGCTGTAGAACTACTGCTTTCTATTATCTGGGCAGGGTTTGCTGTGAGAACACACTAGTGACATCAAGGAGGAGAAGCCTTAAAGAAAAACTATTAAACTGAAGACTATGAAACTAAATATTGTCAAGAGTTACATACACAGTTATCAAATACCTCCAACACGGCTGCAGGGCAGAAAAATCCATTTTCTGTGTCCATTATGAAAAACAATCAAATCTCACAACTTCAATATCAATTTCACATATGATAAAATAACTATGCTAAATGACAACATGCCCCTGCGTAGATTTCTCCTTTCCTTAACACCAAGTCAGTTTGTTTACATCACTTGGTGGCCGCCATTAACAAAATTACAGCATCATACAGTACAATAAATTCACTGTGATTTCCCCTCTAGTTCATGAAATCAAAACTAAATACTTTCCCCTTGCACAAGAAACTGAAAATCTAATGTTCCCAGTCATTTTCAAACTGCGGCTGAAACCAAAAACTATCTTTAACACATCTTCATCTCAGTCACTTTGAGCTAGGCAGTGTAACAACAAACAATAGATGCTAGCTTGCTAAATACACTCAGCACAAAACAACACAAATTCATTTAGGGAGTATGTCGACCCATTTTAAGTTGTTTTACACCACGTTTTACATACTTGTGGAGCAGTAAGGAACAGACACAAGTTCATCCGTGTGTGACCATTTTATTGTCTCTGGCAGGACCAACACGGCTTGAGTAAGATGTTTCTTCCTGGACCTAACAGTGACACCTGTCACCAGATGTAATAACAACAACATTCAACCCAAATGTCATAAGTAGCTTGCTATTTACTCTTTTTTGTATTAAAAAATAAATAAGGGGGGTGTCAGTTTTTGTTTGTTTGTTTGTTCTTTAAAACTTCTAGAGGCTATTTACCTGTCCTCTACATGTACAACATTGAGTTCCTCCATGAGAGGGCAATAAGTACTTCAGTGCAGTATGATTTTGTAAACTCATCAGTCATTTCTTGTGAGAGCATGGACATGCCTTTTTGTGGTAGAGTTTGCAAGATCTTCAACTGCATAAGGGGTCTTATTTGATCCAAAGCTACCATGGCTCCATGACTTGGAAAGAGAGCACCAAAAAATATTGTGTGTATGTAGGTCTTTTTTTGTTTCTTTCTTTTTAAACAATGTGAACCTCAGCGGGCATGGTAAGGACTTTCATGGCTGGTATCACATGACCCAGAACACATTTTTCAGACCATCCTTTTGTAGAGGTATAGAAATGATTGATCAATGTAGCAAGTTGATAATCGATAGAATTGGATGGTGAATGTTGGCTTAGAGGCACATTTCTTTTGGACTTAACAATTAGTTCTTCTGATGAAGTGTATGTAGAGTCACAATTGGATGTTCCTAGATGAATGTTTCCTTTTACCTTCAACACACTCTTTGCATAGTTTGGCTGGTTTCTTTCTTTCTTTCCACTAGCCCTGCAGACTGTGGATGGTATGGACAATGTAGTCTCTGTAAATCACTGGGGATTAAGCAGAGTTTTGTCATTTGTCCAGTGAAATTACATCCATCTGAACTGGTGCTCTGCTTGAGCCGGTTTGAGAACATATCTACACATACCAGAATATTGTCTACCCATCACATTTTGGCATATGAATAAAGACTAATTGCAGAGCTTCAAAATGGTCCCAAAGGGGGAGGATGTGTAAACATTATTTTTTTGTATTTTGTTTTCCCAGGGTTGTGTTGTTGACAGATTAAGCATTGTTCACAGTACTTTGGGGCATAGGGTGTAAATCCTGGAGCTACAACACAGCAGTCACTGTGGACCCACAAATTTACATACTTGGGAAAGCCATAACCTATGCTTATTCACATCAGCAGTCTCTTGTGAAAAGGGCCACGTCAATAGGAGAAGCAAGGTTAGTGGGTATGGAAGGAAAGGGCTTTATATGGACAGGAATACCAATTTAGGCAGCTGTTTAATGGTTTTACCTTTTGCTAGGTGACAAACTCTTTTCAGTTTGTATAATGCAGCTGCTTGAGGGTGGCAGGGCAACACTTCCACAACTGAGAAATGATCAATTGCATACCCCGCATGCGATACCATTTTCTCTATAAGCATAGCCATCAATGTACAAAACAAGATTAGAGTTGGAGAGAGAAGTTTCTAAAAAGTCAGGAGGAGGTTTAGATGAACATGAGATGACGTCCTTGTAGTTATGGGGATCACCATCACCATCTTTAGGCAATAGTGTTGCAGGGTTAGGACTGGGTCCAGTCTAGAGGAAAAATAAGCAACGGGTCTGTAAGAAGAGTTATGACACTGAGTGAGAACAGACATCAGTGCCTGTTTTAGTTTGTTAAAGACTCATTGGCTTGTTGTGACCAGGTAAGGGGCTGGGAACATGCTGAGGAGTTTGGAGTGGTGCTGCAAGCGATACATAATCAATTATTGTCTACAATAACCTGCTGTTCCCCAAAACATCTTCATCTGTGACATAGTAGTGGGTTTGGACACTCCAATATGGAGGCAGGAAGCTAGAACCAGATAATGTGTGTCCCAGAAACTGGACCACATCCTGACATAACTGAGTCTTCTTTTGTGAGGTTTTGTGACGCTTTTCAGTCAAAGCGTTGAGAAGGACAACAGTGTCAATCTCACAAGTGAAAGCAGAGAGAGAGAAGAAGAACAAAAATCCAGACAAAGGCGATAGCAAAAGGCTGAGGTGAGCGCACAAACGAAACACACTAGCACAAGACAAAGAGATCCAGGCTACTTTAACACAGGGTAAGGAGAACAGGTGGAAACATTTTGGGCAATCAGATTGAGACACATGAGGATGGGCAAGTGACCTGAAACGATAGGAGAGTTACTTTTCAAAATAAAACAGGAAATGACAAGACAAAACATGGAGACAGGACAAAAACATGGAGACAGGACCTCACTGCGGTGTGACAAATGGCTTTGGAACTAAAGAGAAATGGAGGTACCACTGCACTGATAGCTTGTAGGTCTTATGCAAATCTATATTTTGGTCTGCCTGGCTTTTTAACAGGAAGTATAGGAGCGTTACATTAACTGTTGCATAATACTATTATTCCTTGGTTAAGCAAAAACTGACTTACAGGATGAATGCCTTCTCTCTTTTCCTGAGAAAGAGGATACTATGCAATCCTTGGAAGAGAGGCATTCTGTTTAAGCAATATCTGTACTGGCTCAACAGTTTTAATCAAACCAACATCATTAGAGGAAAAGGCCCATACTGACGGGGGCACGCTGGGCACTATTCTATCATGGACTCTCCCTTTCTCTTCACTCATGGGTGATTTTCATCTCTAAAAAGATGCCATCTGGTGTGCAATAGATGGTCCACTTTAGTTTACATAACAAATCTTGCCCTAATAGATTTACAGGTATGTTGTCTGACAGGAGAAAGGACTGTGACGTTAGGAAACCAGGTATTCCTTTAGTAAAAGGACCTATAGATACCATAGCAGGCTCAGATACAGATACACAACCCCCATGGCTCTGACTGTCTCTTTTGATGCTTTCAAATTTGTGGATTTTGTTGGTTTTAAAATTGAAAGAGAATCTCCTGTGTCTACCAGAAATAGTTGATTTTCCTTTCCTTTTCACTAATTTAATTGGTAGAGCCTGGGTTACATTTTCTTCTGTTTCAATTTGGTCAGAGTCCTAACAGCTCTATTGGTGGTACTGTGGGGTTTGTTGGCCTTCCATTTGGCTACTTAAAGGAGGTGCCATAATCAGCGTATGTTTAGGTTGGGATGCTTTGTATGGGCAGTTTGTCACCCAGTGATTTGGCTCACCACAATAGAAGCAGTTCCCATGGTCTTTGTTTGAGACAGGTGACGTGTGGCTTTGTTCTCACTTCTCTCTTTTGGAGGATCCTCTGCCACTGTATCGTCCTCTGGTTGCTCCGCCTGTATAGTGAGACACTTGAGCAAACAGTGTTTCATGCATTTTATAATCCCTTTGTTCTGTGTGATCCCCAATGGTGCTGAAGTGGAAGGTGTAACCAGGTGGAAGTCCGTCAGTCTAACAGTATAACTGTAATACCTCCTGCTAAAACTATGATGCTGTAAAATGTCTGTGCTTTCTCTGGTGTGATTCTGGCAAACTGTGGGATTGCAGGGAATTTCACAGACATCAGTTGCCTTGTCTTTCAAATACCAATATTGAAAGATCATTTTTAAATTCATAGTCTCAAACCTTTAACATCTGTTTGTCCCTTCTTTAATTGATTGTGTTGTCACTCTATTTATTTTCTGTATTTATTTTATTGATTGCCCTCTTTCTTGCTTGACGTCATTGGTCAAAGTTAGTTTTAACAGTTGCATCATGTCAGTCATATGGGGACTGTATATTATGCATACTGATTCCCATTCTTTTAGCCATTTTTGTTTATTCTTCCTTTGGGAAAATCTCCCACTATGGCTTTTAACTCTCTTTGACTCCAAGGCTTGTAAAATGCATCTTTTCCAGTTGTAATTCGTAGTGCCAATTAAGTTGTTTTCTTTTGTTTTCTACCTCTTTTTGTTGTAACCCACCCTTCTTCATCATCTCCCTGATTATTGCCTCAGATCTTGGGTGTTCTAAAATCCAATCAGTGGTGTCACAATCACTAGATTCTTTTCTTTTTCACAGCACCCAATCAGGTTGTCTACTTTCTCTTTTTTCTGCATTGTTTTTTTCTCATTTCTTACAATTGAATTAGCAAGTTTCATTTTGATCTGTAAGTGACGCTATTTGGGATTCTGCATTATGGTGCAGGAGGAGAAGTGTGTTGTGTCTATCTGCACAAGAACTCAATTTGGGGGGAATTTTAGAAGATCATCTGCAGTTATTTTACTCTATGTTGCAACAAATGCTATTGGTATCATAATTATTGTACATGTATTTTACAGGGTCTTTAGACTTTTCTTAAAGATTTGGAAGGACTCTGCAGATCGAACAGACTTTGGTAACTCATTCTATTACCTGGGAACTACAGAGGAGAAGAGTCTAGATAGTGACTTAGGGCCCTATCATGGTGGTGGTACCAGGCACCTTTCAATGGCAGAGTGTAGTGGGTGAGAGGGAGTGTAGACTTGAATGAGGGAGTTCAGGTAGGCAGGAGCCGTTTTAGTTGCTGTTTTGTAAGCAAGTGTCAGGGTTTTGAATTTAATGTGGGCATCAACTGGGATCCAGTGGAGGGATATCAACAGTGGGGTGACATGTGCTGTTTTGGGCTGATTGAAGACCAGACGCACCTCCATGTTCTGGATCATCGGCAGAGGTTTAAGGGTACATGCAGGGAGGCCTGCCAGTAAGGATTTGCAGTAGGTGAGAGGTAGGTGCGTGATATTACCAGAGCCTGTACCAAGAGTTGTGCTGCATGCTCAGACAGGTAGGGTCTGATCTTCCTGATGTTGTACAGTGCGAACTGACACAATTGAGCGACTAAGGCCATGTGAACCTTAAAGGTTAGCTGGTCATCAATCATGACACCCAAGTTCCAGATAGACTTTGTGTGCATGAGTTGGGTTGATTCGAACTGGATGCTGATATTTTGTTGCATGGAAGGACTGGCTGGCATGACAAGGAGCTTGGTTAAGCTGAAGGTGGTGGTCTTTCATCTATGCTGATATATTGGCAAGGCATGATGAGGTACTAGTGGAGACTGTGTGGTCTTCCGGTGGGAATGACAGGAAGAGCCGGGTGTCGTCAGCATAGCAGTGGTATGAAAAGCCATGTAAGTGAACTATTGCGCCAAGTGACATGGTGCATAATGAGAAAAGAAGGGGACCAAGCACTGACCCTTGAAGAACCCCTGTGGATAAGTTGTGTAGTTTGGACACTTCTCCCCTCCAAAATACTATAAAATATCTCCCTGACAGGACCATGTACCAGCGGAGGGCAGATCCTGAGATACCAAGCTCAGTGAGTGTGGAGAGGAGTTGATGGTTAACTGTATCAGAGGCACCTGATAGGTCCAGCAGCAAAAGGGCTGAGGACTGACCAGCAGCTCTAGCTGAGTGCAGCGATTCCATAACCAACAGTAGTGCAGTCTTGAGAGAGTGACCCTGCTTGAAGCCAGACTGGTTTTCATCCTGAGCTGGGTTGAGTGTAGGTTTTTTGACAATATTTTATATTTAATATAATATTATATTTTTGACCACAATATTCTTTAACATTTTTGAGAGTACAGTGATCAGTTTTCCATACTTCCATACACACAGCAATTTAAAAAAAAAATCAATAACAAAACTTTTCAAAAGCCAAACGAAGAATTTGCATCAAATTAATGAACAGAATCTTAAACTGGTGGTCTGTGGCTGACCACGGGAGGGTTCAGGAGCAGCAGGGGCCAGTGTGTGTTGATTGTGCGCTTTCACTTTGCGCACAAGCAGATCCATTTCCTCTGCAGAGAAGATGCACCATTATAATAGCAATACAACAAGGTGCAAGCGCATCTGGCTCTTAAAGGGAATGGAAGATGAGACTGTGATTGGTTTATTGCGTGTTACACTGAAAACACACCCATGATTAATTAGGAGACTATGGACAACCCCTTTGAACCATGCACCCGTCATTAAAATAGCAAAAGTGGATTTGGACACACCCTAAATGCAATTGCGCCATATGCTTCAGTCTGTGTGCTTTAGATCATTAAACTAGAGCACAAAGGGTCCAGACACAACAGAAAGTCCTGGCAGAATGTGACACGTAATACATATAGATATCTATATACTGTGTAACTTTAAAATTATATAAACTTACTGGCATTTAAGATGTTTGTTATTGATGACAGCAGCTGAGGTGGTGTGTGACTCTGGTGTAAGTGGGAAGTGAGAACGAAGTGAGAAGTGAGAGAAGTGAGAACGAAGATAATTTTACTGTAATTTATCTAAACATCCATCATTTTCTATCCCTTTAGTAAGTATTTACTCTTGGATTACCCATTTTAAACAGCTGCTAGCAGGATACTTGTTCCTCTCAAATTCATCAGATTATGCAACTGAATGCTGCACTGCTGCGCACAGAAGAGCATCCCAGCTGGGAAAAAGATTGGTTGATATTGTCTTACAACTAGCCATACTGTGTCAAAGCAGCATGGAGATCAACAGTCAGGAGTTGCTAATTGATCTGATGCTGCCCTCTGCTGGAAGAGGAGACAAAATCCTCATCATGCAGTTTCTGTAGCAGTTCAAAGGTAACACTATTTTAACTGGTAAAATACAGAGTCTTTCAAGAGAGTGAAGTACTTGCAACAGGATAAAAACGTGGTTATAATGAGCTGAAAATGACTTTCTTCCATATTAGTCACTAGTTGTTGCCTCTAGTTGTAGAGATTTATGTCTATAGTTGCAGTGTGTACAAGAAGTAGCCAATTTGTTTATATCTGGTGATGTTAAACTGGTTAAGCTTTCCCCTTTTTCTTCCCTATTGCACAAGCTAACTATTAATTCTGGATGATATAAACAGGGGAGAAGAAATTGATTTAGGAGAGTGAAAACATTGTCTGTGATGTGCCTTCAGACACAGTTTTAGCTTTAGATTGACAGGATTCTCTGTAAATTTAATGTAGATTTTACATTAACATGTGTCTAGCTGGTGCAGCAGATCAGCAGATGACAAGTCACACAATGTGTAAAAGAGATAGGTCCTCCTTAAAGTCTTGGTACACTAAGAAGAGAGGAAGAGCATTAGTGTTCATATATATATATATGTGTGTATATATATATATGAGATATATATATATATATTCTCATTGGATTATTTAACTTGAAAGATTTTTAGACGCCTGAAGAGGTAAAAGTATCAAAACAAAAATCTGAGCAAAAGGGCAGACAGAATTAACATTGTGAAACTGTTTTTGTTTTTTGTCTTAATTGTCTTAATAATCATCTGATGAACCAATTATATGTTCCCACTTCAAGTGCTGTTGATGCTCACATAGAACTGCAGGAATACTTTATACATGTTAAAAATATACAGTTGCCTTAGATAAAGTAGTACATATATTTCTCACATTCTCTCACTGCAAATAAAAAATTTCCACATATGATTTTATCAGTCTGACAACATAAGTAGTTTAATCCACTTTCTAGCATCTAGAGATCTATCAAGAGGTGCAGTTGAAAGTTCAGGCAAAAGCCAGTAAGTTCACATTTCTTTTTTTTTTTCTTTCTTTTTTTTTTTTTTGGTAAAACTACTCTTCTCGAATTCAAAATGAATGAATGAACTATTACACTCAATGATTCTATCACATTTTCTGGCAATATACAATACAAAATATATTTACACATTTTATTACAATTTCAACCAATTTCAAGGAACTTTTTAATTAGATTGTGACAAAGTGTTACATTGTCTGGTATCTGTTATTCAGATCACACTGGGCACACCATGTGACAAACTGATCATAGACTGACAACTTAAATCAACAATATGTGGCACTAGTACACCATTCCTTTAATTCTTTTTGATTTTCTGGTAGTTACCCTGAAATAAAATACACATTTACTCTCTCAAGTGCTTTCACTGCTGTGTGAGCTGAGCAGAGTAATCTAACAGAGCAACGTTATAGAAACCAGAAGGAAATTCACATCTGAGCTCCTCAATAGGATTTGTGAATGTTATGTTTGTGTAATTCAGCCAAGTCAGGAAGTTCTTCAGGTTTGGGTCACAGTGGAATCGGTTCATTTTTAGGTCGAGGAAGTTGAGAGAGTGGAAAGTGACGGGGTCAGGGGAGGCTATGAAGTTGTTGGACAGGTTGAGTACTTTCAAACTTTTGGGGAACACATTAGGCTGGAGATATGTCAAGGTGTTAGATGAAAGGTCTATCTCTATGACTGAGGTAAGACCTTTGAAAATGCCGTGAGGAATAGATTGTAAGGCATTGAAGCTCAAGTTGAGACCGATCAAATGCTCAAGATTGTCAAACAGATCCAGGCATTTCCCATGTGACCAAATGGACTGCAGATTGCTTCCGTGAAGATCCAGGACTTGCAAATTATTCAAACCAACTTCTGAAACTTGTCTACTGAGCGTGCACCATCTGATTGTGTTTCCTCCATAGAAGAGATACTGGAGTCGTTTCAGCTTAGCCAGAAAGGTGTAAACATCCCCCAAGTTTGTTAATCTGTTGTCCTGAATGTTCAGATGAATGATATTAGTAGCAAATCGCGTGATGCTGTTCACTGATGATGGTATTAACTTATTGTCATTCAACTGGAGATAATCTAAGCTCGGTAGAGATGCAGGGAAGCCAAGTTCTCTCAGAGAGTTTCATGTTAGATATAACGCTTTCAGGTTGGGAAGTCCTCTAAATGAGCCATAACCCAGTGCACCAATGTGATTGTAAGACAAGTCTAACACTCGCAGGTTTGTTAGAGAAGTGAAAGTGTAAGAATAAATTTCCCCGAGCAGGTTATGTGAGAGGTTGAGCATTTTTAAATGTCCCTGAAGACCTTCAAAGGCATTTCTGTGTATCTGATTCATTCTGTTTTGGGAAACGTCAATGATTGCAACATCTTTAAGTGGACTAAAAACCCTCTGTTGCAATGCATATATCCTGTTTTTCGACAGATCCAAAGTGCAGACTGAACTGTTCTTCAGGCCTTCAAATGTGCTGCGGTCTGGATCAGGGAGGTTGTTAAATGAAAATCCTTTACCCATGGGCCCTGACAGTCTGAGATGGGAGATCTTAGTACCCTCAATGACTTTGAAAAACTGCTTTGATTTACTCACGCTGAACCCGTTGTAGGACAAGTCAAGTGTCTGAAAGGACATTCCTCTGAAAGGGTTCCCACATTTCTGCCAGTCAAAGCTTTCACTAGTCATGTCCCTAAGTTGGACAGAGTCCAAATTCAGAACCTGGAAGTGCTTACCCTGGAAACCAACCAGATCAGACTCGCATATTTTGTCAATTTTGTTCAGTTTGAGATTCAAATCTTTCAAATGAGTCATGTTTGAAAAGAACATTGAAGGCTGGATTCTCTTTATCTGGTTACCAAAGAGGTCAAGGGTCTCTAAGGAGGACAGTGGTTCCAAATAATTCTCCTTCAGGATGGACTCTTGAAGTGAACAGTAATCCAAGTAGAGACTACGCAGACTGGACAGTCCTGCAAAGGCTTGTGGCTCCAGCTGAAGGCCAATGTTGAAGCCAAGCACTAGCTTCTTCAGGTGTCTTTGTTTGATGAAGGCATTGTTCCTGATTCTGAGTGGTGAATACTGCCTCCCGAGGTCCAGCTCCTGCAGCTCATCAAGGCCTGAGAGAGAGGTAGCGTTGATCTCTCTGATGCGGTTCATCTCCAGGTACAAGTGGGTGATGTGGGGAGGGAGAACAGGAATCCAGTGGTGGTTTTGGAGGGCACAGTTGGCCACAGAGCCCATTATGAGGCATGATGGGAAGCAGCCTGGCACCTGCAAACGGAAATATAAAACTGTTTTATTACAGTGGATTTGTTCATTTCAGTTACCACTTAATCCTTATAGTCAAATATAAAAAAATTGTGTGAGGCTTTACTGGTTGTGTATTATCTATCCAATCTTTTTTAATGTTTTTCAATGAAAACCTTCTCAAAATAAAATATAAAAAATACAGAAAATTGCACAAGAACGATGCTATTGTTATTGCCATTGCAGTATTTTTCTCGTTTTGTAAGACATTAAACACTAATATTTGAAATGTGGAGCTGGAAAATATATACACAACCGTAAATTAACAGACAAAGAAATTAACAAAGAAACATAGAGAACTAAATTAATTTTAAATTTACAGTCAATTTTAAAAAAACAAAAAAAAACAAAACAAAAACTAGAGTTGCAACTATTTTTGATCAAGTTTGCAAGTTACCTTTTTAAAATTTTGGGGCAGCCTTTGATTGCACTGTAACTACACTGAAACTGTATTTCATGTGTATTATTTTTCTGTTTATTTTCATTGTATTTTACTATAATTGATTTTATTTTCTTTCTTTGTTGTTTTTAAGGTGTCACTGATGCATATGTTTGTCTTTTGTAAAGCACTATAAATTGCCCGTGTTTGGCAGCTGCTATAAAAAAATAAGATTTCAATTTAATTTTCATTTAACAAGGATGCAATATAAACATAGCATCATGTTAATTTACAATAATATAGCATGTTTACATACTTGTAGTAAAACACAGATGACAACTACCTGAAGAACAAATGTCCCCATCTTCACGCCGCTCTCCAGAAGAAATCCAACTCTAAATTTTCTTTGAAATAATGATTCAATCTCTGCAGTGTAAAAATCTGAGCTCCACACTGCAGAGATTTATTATGGCAGTGTTTTTATCTGCTAGTGATTGCGTCACTTGTGCTCTGCAGTACATTGACATTGCAGCATATGACGCTGAATGGAGTTTCCTTTCCCCATTGTGTATTGGGGTTAGGCTGGCACACTGGTTTGCAAAATTTGTGTTTATCAAAAGTGACCTGTTGCAAAATTTGTGTTTTGCAAAATATGAGTTTTGTATGAAACAATGAATAGATGTAATGAGTCAAGAAAATGTTTTTAAGTTATTCAATATTGTCAATCAAAACCATTGCCATATAGAATTTTAAATACAAACATTCATACATCTTGTACCTGTTGAAAATGGTTATCAGTATTACAGAAAGGTGCCTGCAGTTGTTATTCAGGTAATATACATAACACTATAATAATAAATACTGCAGACATGACACAGAAATGAAAAAAACATGTTCCACACTTTAATTGACATGGTAATCATCAGTGAATACATTTGCTGGTAAATGGTTTTTCACTTACATTGGAGTCTATTTCTAATATTTTTTTAATTCATTATTAGATGCTACTTTGACTTAAAAACAAGCTGCCATGTACTTATAATAATTTATTATATATAGTTTAAATAATAAATAGTCAACGTTTCTGAATGTAAATGATGAAATTATGTGTTAAATTCAATTACAACAAGGTACTGCTCATATTTGCACACACATGGATTTGAGGGGAAATTGTTTTAGTCATAGTATATGCTGGAAAACATTTGGTTCTTATATGCAACCAGTGAGTTGTGTATTTTTTCACAGTTTCCTAACAGGTTTCTTGTCATCAGTTCTGTCTGTAAAGTTGTCTGTTGGCATGTAGTAAACAATGAAACTCAGTGTTTTTTTCTAATGATTCATTTTGGGTTTTTTTTATATATAATCGTCAAACCAGGTGTGATGTTTGTAATTGCCTTTTGTGAATCCCATGGCTGTCAATAAAAAGCAAAATTAAAAAGAAAAAGAAAAATCCCACCAAATCAGTCAAATTATAATTTGCAATATCTGGGATAAATAAAACAATTAGTTTTTTTTGTTTTTTTTTTACAAATGTTCTCAGTGGGGGACTCACTCTAATCTTCCTAAAACACTGGAAAGTACAGGGGTGTTGTGATGCATGTGTGCAGTTTAATCACACTGGGCTGGTGAATTTCACAACCTCTGGAGAATGAAGGTTCGTCAAATACAATACAGGGTGAAAGAGATTAACTGGCACTGTGGCAGGAATGTTACGCCTTCTCCAAGTAAGGACCACAACTAATCATTACATACATTTCAGAAATAATAACTATTATAATGTGCTGTAGTGGAATGTAAATATATTTAATCAAGTACAAAAGTGTAATTTTGTGGTATCTGTAATTGTGAGTAAATTAAAGTATTTTTACTTCAAATGGAGTATTTTTACAGTTTGGTACTGTTTTCACTTAAGTCAAATACTTTCAAATACAGTATACCATAGATCTGGATACCTCATCCACCACTGGTACTGCAAACAGCAGTTGTAGCCCTGCATGTACAGTTGAAGAGTGTCAACTAGCAACAAATCCTCGGTATCTGAAATTACAATTACAAGTCTTGAACTCTACTTTTCTTAACTTTACTTAAATATAAATACAGTATTAATATTAATTGTAGTGGTTTCGTTACCTTAGAATGAGCCCTTTTATATCTACATTAGGAGTGGGTCCTCTTACACGGAGCCCACTATGTTGCACTGGCAAGTTTCTACAGTAGCCCAGAACAGACAAAACTAACACTGGCTCTAGAAAGGGCCTTTCACGTTTTTTGCAAGTTTTGTGGCCTCCATAGGTTCTCCTACAAGCTTGAGGGTGGGGGGCTGAGGTATTCAGTTGGTTGGTTGCAATCTTTAACCTCACCACCAGATGTCACTAAATCCTACACACTGGTCCTTTAAGTAAAGGATCTGAATACTTCCCCCAGTGCTTACTTGAGTATATACAGGAAATAGCCTACCTTACTTAAGTACCTCAAAATTGTTTTTAAGAAGCTTTAAAGGACGGGTTCACAATTATTCAAGTCTCTCTTAAAACAATAGTCAAATGAGCATTGAAACAGGTTTTTCTCGCTGTAATCATTCCTCCTGTTCATATTGACCATTAGAAGATCCTTCAATGTAAGTGTAAGTGACAGGGCCTCCCTCCACAAGCCTCCTTCTGTACAAAAATGTAGTTAAAAGTTTATCTGAAGCTAATATGAAGCTTCAAGCGTCCAAAGTAGTCAAATCCAATAGGCATCTTTCAACGTTACAGTCTTTTTAGTGCCAAGTTGATCTTTGAACATTGTTACTATACTTCCACTGCAGCTCAACAGGGAAACACTGAGGAAACACAAAGAGGGAATTTGATGCGTAAGACTGTAATTGTGGCAGATATCCACTTGGCATGACTAACTCAGAGCGCTGAAACCTCATATGAGCTTCACATCAACTTTTAAATGCATTTTTCCACAAAATGAGTGGAATGTGTGAACACATGTGGCCCCCATCACTTACACTGAAAGCGCATTTGAAGGAGATCTTTTAATGGCCACTATGAACAGGAAAAATGATTACAGCGAGGAAAACCTCTTTTAGTGTTCATAGGGACACCTGACTGTTGTTTTAAGACAAACTTGAAAAAAATGTGAACATGTCCTTTAATAGTGTTACTTTCGAACTTGAACAGCTTTCAACGGGATCTTCACAGATTCATTCTTTCTGTGTGAGGTGAACGTTTTTTATTTGGCAACTAAAACAAACTAGTTACTGTATAACCAGGCAAATACCGTATTATATATATTACACGTATCGTAAGCATTATGATTAAGTCAATTGAGTTATGAATGGGTTTAGTGTGAGCATGCAGCCGGGGAGGGGGCAGGACAGACGGAGAGAGGAGTGACTTTCAGCTGCGGTGGCGGCGGCAGCGGCAGGCGGGTATGGAGGGTGTGAAACATGGCTCGTCACGGAAATAAATAACGGGAACGGGACGATAATATTTAAGCCACAGAACACGGTGAAAAGAGGAAGTGGATATTTTAACAGTGAAGAAACTGGGTTACAGCTGGAGTCAGTGGCGCACGTTTCAGTGTTGATGTTGGTATTTGGCCACGAATACCTGCCGAAAATAGTCCCGGTGAGTAGAGCCTGTCTCACACAGTCTGTCAGGGAATATAACTGTGTAAATCAAATGTAAGTCTAAGTTTTAGTCGACTCAAATGTGACTTTTAATGTAGAGTTCCACCTAAGACTGAGCTATTTCAAGACCACATTCATTCGGGGGAACAAGGTGAACAGGGAGTTAAACTTTTTGCAATATGGCCGCTTAGATGTCACACAGCTTCCCAGAAGTAAGCAGAACTAAGCAGCTTTGACTCAAGTCTTTTTGAAATGTATGGGAGTCCAGATTTGAATATGTTTTAATACTGTAAACTTGTACAACTTTGTCCAAACCCTCCGTGCCTTGTGCGTTGTGGTAGTCATGCCCACTTTTCAAATCCAAACTACTATTGGTGTTTGACTTCAGTACGTATCAGTAGTAACGTTACTGTTGTTCTCCCCTTTATGGGAGGATCGACAGTCCCCATTCAAAAATCAGGCAATTTTACGTTACCTGGCCTATCGCCAAACGTGCAGGCATAGGGAAACATCACTTAAGCCTTTTTTTGAATCTTAAGTGTCCAATGATGAATACGGCATACACAATATTATGTTAAATAGCTTTGATTTAAAAAAACAAAAAAAAAGTCAGCATTTATGTACATTTACAATGTAACAAGCTGAAAGGAAACAGTGTCTTATAGAATAAGGATGCCAATGTAAAAGCTCATATATCGAGGCCTGTGGGCTCAGATGAAATGATTTATTACTACAGCCTGCCAAAAGTTGTTATCAGAGCTGTCCTGAGCACTTTTTTGGCCCTAGCAGAGTTTGACAGTCCCAACCCTCCAACCCCACACCTACAAATGTGTTCACACATAAAGGGCTCATGTTTTAAAAAAAGAGTAAAAACAAGATAAGTTCTTTAGGAAGTTTGAATTACTGATAAAACAAACAATATCCAGAGGTGTAGATACGTTGTACACAAATCACAGTGAACAAGTGTCAGTAGAAGAAAAGACAACAGATTTTTTTTGTTCATTTTTTTACTCCATTAAGATGCTTTAAAAATATGATTTGAAATCTTTGTTCACAAATTAGTTTTAATGTTTAATACGTATATTTTGCATCTTGCATCACCTAATTGAATATTTGATCACCAACTAACTAACAATTATTTGCGTTTTTGATTAATTGATCAGAACATACTCCAAAAAGACCCTTTCAAATTTCCCATAGCACAAAGGGGAATGTTCAGATTGCTTGTTTTATCTGACCGAAATCCAAAACCCACAGATATGCAATTTACTATCATACATGACAAAGAAAAGCATACAATCTTCACATTTGAGAAGTGGAAACCAGAGTGTTTGTCATTTCTGCTTGAAAAATGATTGAAATGAGCATCAAAGTAGTTTCTGATCGCTCTAAATTTCCGTCAGCATCAAAGGTCAAGTTATATTTTGGTTTTATGACTGGTAATCCAACAAGGAGATTTCAAACTGTATCCATGTTTCTGTATCCCTATTAAATACAAACTTGGCTTTCATCTTTCTGCTGTTGTCTTTTTAACATACCAGCTCTTTATTCATTTCTTTGTGACACCTGCGGTTACAGATCCAACATTCAAATAACAGTCAAGTTCATTAACAAACAAGGCGAGTTCAGGCCGGGACAGAAACATCGTGGAATCTAAAATAAACAGCTCCGAGAGCACAAACGCTATTACTGTATTTTTAAGTGTGAACAGGCAGGTTGTGTATTTTTCCAAAGTGTTGTTCCCTGTGGAGGAAGCTTAAAAAGAAAGGGATGACAGAGTGAAAGAGGGAGATCACAATGCTGATGGGCTTTGTCCCAACTTTCTCCTGAAGTCCAAAACGTTCCCCATTGCAGTATAAAAGAAGACTGTGTACTTTAATTCAGCAGTGGGCGATTTGTTTACATCTTCAACCGGGCCAAATGAGAGGGGAAACGAGAATTAGCCATACTGCTCTCCCCTCCCTCACATCTGTAGTCTAAACAGTATACAAGTTTTTCCTCAAACAAGCTTTTTTTTTTTTTAACAAACTTACTGTTTCACCTGAATACCTGTAGAGGTTCCTTCATGATTCCTATTCCCTAAACACTTCATTTTACTGCATATGGAAAGATTTTAGTTGTTGTTGATTTACTGCTAAATTATGTTAGTGTCTCCACTGTGGGTGGGGAGATAATAGCAGTGAGGGTGAAACCTATGATTAGAAGAACAGTCATGCCTATCCAGCCTCTAGTTTATATAATTTCTTGAGAATTAAATTATAGTGAAATGTAAGTGTTCCTCATGTTGCATGCAGCAGTTGGATGGGCCTCTTTCACTCTCGGGGACCGCAGAGCTCTTCACTTGTCCACTGTTTGGCATGTTTGATGCTGTTGAGTTAATGCTCCGAGAGCTTGCAGCTTTGCAGTTGAATAAGTGTAATAGGAGGCTAATAAGAACTAAGTCATTGCTCAACAGTACGTTTGTGTAACATTGTTTTCTAGGGTCACTGATACTGTGTTGTTTATTGATTTGATTTGAGCATTTCTACTCTGTCATGTGCTCTGTGTTTTTTTTTTTTTCTTCAGATTACACACAACTTTCACTTCCTATGTCTTTTTTTTTCTTCTTCTTTGTTTTTCTCTTTCGCTTTCTTCCTCTCTCTCTCTTTCTAACTCTTTCCGTCCTTCTGGCTTCTTAGAACATCTTGATGTCTCTTTGCGTTTCCCCTTATCTTAGATGTCTCTCTACACATTGCTTTGTCTCTTTTCATGTCTCCCTCTGTTTCTTTGAAACTGGCATGAGTTCAGTGAAGCCTACTTTGGTTCCAGCTACGGGGTCCTAGGTCATAACCAGGGGAACGCATTATGTGCACGGAAGTTACTTCTACATGTGGCTTTGATGCAGACAGTGTCATTGGGTGTTCAGCCTGAAAACAGCACAGTGTTAGAACAAAAAGGGCTACCTTGGTGTGGGCGTGTCGTTTCAGGTACTGGTGAGGCAATGAAATACAATCCAGTTTGAGTAACAGATCCATGAGCGTTTTGTCCACTGGCCAAATGGATAATGAATGTTCAAATCTTACCAGCCACTCAATAGATATCCCTTGTTTGTTTTTTTTGGCTTGTGAGCGAAGCAAATCTACCAGCCACTTGCATATTTTACCAGCATTTGGCTGGTGCCTGGTGCTAATATTGATGCCAAAACACTGTAGAGTGGTTCATAATACTGTGAGACAGGATTTTATTACTCTGGAAAGTCATCATAGTAGCAAACTTTTTGTTTTTGCCAGTAATAATTGTAGTAACCCACCAGGAATGAGTGCATTAGAATCTTGGATGTGCTGTTACATAATGTTGCGGTAAAAGTTGGTTAAACTTTTTCTCCAAATGACCCTGCAGCCATTTGCCAAAGCCCTCTGTGTTGGCACAGACCTCCATTGTGCCAAAACTCATTAATTTTCTGTTGAAATGAACGAGTGGTCTGTGTTTTTTTTTTTTTTTTTTTTTCTTCATGCAGTGCTTGTGTCTGTCTGAACAAGGCAAGTTTTCCCGATTGGAGTTCATCAGAATTACTCAAAAACACCATCATGTTCACCATCACCTAATTTGTGTGGACCTGCTTTCTGGAATTTATGTTTTTATTTTCAATAGAAGGTTTAGGTAAGCATGGGCACAGGATCTTTTTGGACTCCATCATGCTTCCATCTCAGAACACACTATAACTTCTGGTTAAGTCCTTTTTAAACAGGCCTGGCATGTTAGCTGTTCATCTTAAAATGTGTAACCAGAGATGTGTTGCTTCTGTTTTTACCTGCCTGGTGACAACCCCGGGGTCATGCCGGGTCAGCCCGGCTGTCTCTATGACAGCGCAGGGATCAGAGGTCAGGAGCGAGAGATCGGAGAGGCAGGGAGAGAGTTTTGCTTTCGATCAACCTGCTTCTTGTTGGTGCGGTTGAAAGTGTTTCTCTGTGTGGAAAAAAGGATGCTGTTGGTCCAGATTTTTTGTGTTTTTCTTTCTTTTTTTTTTTTTTTTTTTTTTTTTTAAAGGGAAATACCAACAGATTTCTTCAGTCTACTACCTTTACACTTTTTACTAAACAATTCAAACATATACAGTCATTTGGTTTTCTCACATTACTGTATTCTTTTGGAGGTGTAAAAGCCTCACACTAGTAGATCATGTAGTGCTTTTGTCAATTAATTGTTCAAAAGTGTGTCCTTTCCTTTTCCCTTATTTGAGGGTTTAATGCCTTTTATGGCAGTGACAGTTTTTGGACACTGCATCGGACAAAACAAGAAGTTTGATAAAGTTATCTTGGGTTAAGTTGTGAGCAACATTTTAAATATACTAAGTGATGAACCAATGAATCAAAACAATGTTTTAATAAGAAAAAAAAAGAGTCAGTTGCTGATATAGTTGATACCAAGAGTAAAATTACAGCTATTACAAATGCTGCTGCTGTAGAGCATTCATGCCTGCAGCAACATAATTAGAAGCAATTCAAGTTGAAGCCTCCTAATAGTCAAACCCAGAAGTATCCATCAATAAATAAACATTTAGACAAAGTGCGTCATATCTTTGCAGTATCATACAATGGCTGGATTACACTGCTGGACCAGATCCGATTCAGTAAAGAGACAAACTGCATTCCTCCTTCTGTAGAAACCTCAGCTCAAATTTTTCCAGCTTTTTGTTCTATGCCAAATGACAGTTTATCAGTTAACGTCTCAAATGTTTCAGGACTTGTGAGACTGAGCCAAACCACCACTAATGCAGTCGACTCTACAAAATGCATAAAACGTCCAAGTTTCTCAATTTTCTGAAACCCTAAAATTAATGTCGAAAGTTGCTGCAAAGCTTCTGGAGGCTGTGGATTTTGGATTCGTGGCTGCGACAAAGAAGCCTCATTTGTTTGGTGTGTTACAGTAAAAGGTGGTTCAGAAAATAAATGGAGCTCATAGGTATTTCAGCAACGTCAGTGTCTAAAGTTGCAGCATACTGTGTATATATATCATGCATAACTAACACACACACACACAGTGGTCAGTTCCCGTCAGGGCAGACTTTGAGGATAGAGAGCAGCTGCAAGTGGTAATATGGTGTCATGCATGGTGTGTGTGGTGTACAGAGGGTGGTAAACACCCTCTTACCCCTCTTTAGTACCCACTCATCTGCCTGACGCCTGTTTCTGTATCGGTGTCTTCGTCGTACCGCTTCGACTGTCCTTCTCATCAGCATTTAGTGTGTGCGGATTCACCTACAGGACACAGCGGAGAGTCCGGTGTGGATACAGAAACAATTTTTGGCTGCAAATCCAAATCCAGGCTTGTAGTCTGTAGCCTGATTTAGACTGAGAGCAACTGACTCCTGCAAACAGGTGTGTATCTGTGTGCGTGCAAAAGAGAGAGTGATGTTTGTGGGCGGGGAGACAGTGTGTGTGATTGTTTTCAGAACTGTTTGCCCCGCTCAGGTGCTGGGTCTGTATAAGCACAATCACTGTTCTAATGAAGCACTGTAGTGTGTGTGTGTGTGTGTGTGTGTGTGTGGTGGCTGTTAAGGCACAGATGCACCGGTTGGGTGGTCTGCACTGATGCGACACCACACTCACACATGTGACATGCCACACACATATAAACACCCTGTAGTGAGAAGAGAAAGAAAAGTTAATATTGATGAGACTGAACATCATTGTATTTGTATCACGCAGTCATGCATGATTACATGTGCCGCACTGTAGTTCACCATTTTATTTATCATCAACATCGGCTCGCTATTGTTTGAAAAATTTAAATTTTGATGTCAATATGACACATTAGTTTCCATACAGATACCAAAACAATACTTGTTCCAATACCAGAGGTTGGGGAATATAATGTATAAACATGTTTGAACCTTTTGCTGACGCGCAATGCATCAGTGTTAAATAACAGAATCTGTCCAATTAAAATAGTCTGAAGCCACACTAACTCAACAACACTGGTACTGAGGGACATTTTTTTAAAAATCCAGCTGAAACTATAGGGACAGTAGGCACTGTAATGATGTTGTGGTCATTTGTGGGTGGTAATCAGATGCCAATAGGAACATCTTGTAATTGAAACATGTGTGGTGATTATGCAAGACAGCAAACAGCACATTTTACTTTCATTACATCACTGAGCCTCACTGCTTCTGTTTGACGAGTTTGTTGCCACAGTAGCATTTGAATTTCCATCTAGAGGACATTGATGTTTCAGTTGTCTGTGTGGTATCTGTGTATCTATCTTGACTTGTCATGTAACTGTATATGTTGTAGTCTTTCTTGATCAATGTTCAGGCTGGATGTAGTTCGCATCAATCTCTCTGCTCTCTCTCTCATGTTTTGTGGTCTTAAAACCCTTAAAGCCTCAGTTAGACTGTGTTTGTGGGTCAATATTTTGATTCTTCGTCATGGGAGGATTGCTCACTCTGCTGCGTGTCGAACAGAGCTTAATGACACGTCAGTGTGTGAAGTCATTATATTTTTTTGGGGTTGAACTTTGTTGGCACTTGGCAGCTGTTTAGCATTTAGCGTTTTTGTATTTTTAAATATCTGTCAGCTAAATAGTGACTGCTGGTATAGAAGCACTCAGCAGGTAGCTTTAAGCAGAGGGATGGATGGTATTATTTACACATGGCTATGACTTGTTTCCAGCTTTTATAGAATACATAATGCATTTGAAGTACAATATGGTCAGTGTTCCCCTTAGGTTGACTGCTTTGGGGTGGCTCGCATTCACCCTCACTTTTCTGCCACTTGTTCTCTCTACTCTCTCAACCACACACTCACTACACACACACACATTACGTGCTGCTCTATTCCTTAATGGAGCTATGCTACTCTTATAACAGAACCTGTCATGTAGATGTGAAGAATGAGGAGAAGGTGGATGACTCAGAACAACTTCATGATAACGTAGGGTGTTATTGTGCTTGCACGGTGTGTGAGTGAAAATCATTGATGGCCCATTGATTTTAATGATCGTGTGAAATTTTAGCAGCAGCGTTCATAATTCTGCAGTTGCTATATTCATTCTGCAGTTGCTGCTACAGATTGAATATATGGGAAACAAAGATAGTATTGAATTACTTTTCAATGTGAATAACCTTAGGTGAGCCACAAAGTTTGTGTGCGAGTATCAACAGATCTACTCATGAGAACAAGTCGTCTTTGTCATATAAAATACCACCTATTAGGCTCTTTAAAACAGAGCAACCTGTCACACCTGTATGATCAAACTTCAACTGTGGTAAACTTTGAAGATCCCCTTTAGACATGTTTTAAAATGCATGAAAATAATTTGCTTGTACTAATAATAATGTCTGGTTGTGGTTTTTCCACAAAAAGTTTGATTAACTACTTCTAATTCATGTTAAATTCTTAAAATCTACTCCTTGTCCCTGATTGGGGAAAAAAAACCAGAATCTATGAATATGCAAATATTGTTCATATTCAAGTTTAACTGCTGGACACAAGATGTCTCCTACTTCACTGAAAATGTGAGTTGAATACTGGACCACAAATGGCTTTCTAACTTGTTATGATGTTACACATGCTGCTAATGCTTTAAAACTCAGATAATCAGTGACCACAGTGACACTTCCTCTCTTCGACAGATGAATGTTAGAACAGTCTGTCGAACTCTGCACATGCTACTAACTTACCAAAGTGTGATTATTACATAACGAAAAGCCAGCTTTGCTTCATAGATAAGGAAGCTTTTTTAACCAGTCTTACCAGTTGATATAGACGTAGGGGTGTGTCCCCCACTGGTTGTGTTGAGTGTGTGTGTCTCTACTGACCCCAGAGAGCCTTTGACATTATTGTCTACAGACTGAAAAGACTTTTGAAACTGCCTTTCTCTTCTCTCTGTGTCTCTCTGCCAGACGTCCTTTACTGAGGCTCCTCTGTCCTGTGTGACCCCCTGACACAGAGAGGTATGACCACACACACACACACAGAGAAACACAGTCTTAGATGGGAATGCAGCAGCTCTGTGCATTCAACTATATTTTCTAAATGTTTCTCAAACCAGAAGCAAACCGAAGACCCAGAGTGTGACCGCTGGTTCAGGGTGTGTGTATTCAGAGCGGTGTGTGTTGTTTGTGTGTTTGTTTCTGTAAAGCTCAGCAAATGTCAGCCATAATAAAACACCATGGTGCAACAGCACTGCATGCATCGCCACCCACACCAAACACAGAAAAACAAATCACATACAGTCAGCTGTACCGTATACGTCTCTCTACTTCCGTTCTCTTTCTCTCTCTCTCTCTGCCTCTTTCTTTTTTCCCCTCCCTCTATACTTTCTATAGCTGAACTCTTTAACCAACAGAACACAATGAAACCTCTCTGTCAGTCACCAGTCACATTAGCTTTAGACCTTCCACTGGAAACACAGAGACGTGTTCACCGCTCATGATTCAGAATTGCAATTGTTTATTTTGTGCACAAAGCCTTTAATGTCTTAATCACTCTAATAACAATCCATTGTGAGTTTATATCCAACACAGCAATCATTTTCTAAGCAGTGTGTGGTTATGTCATTACTTTCCTACCCACACATTGTGACATTTGCCCCCCCCCCCAAAAAATGTTGTTTTTTTTTTATAGCCCTCTTGAAATATCAGATTGAAATTGCAACATAAAACAAACAAAACTGAAATCCCACCACACTTTTTTGTTTTTCTTCTCTGATTTTTCATTTTCTTCTTAAACTAATATTTGTGAGAAATGGTGTAAGGCTGACTGTCTGACTCACTGTTTGGTTTCCTCATCGTTCACCCCCATTAAAGTAAGCCTGATGTTCTCAGCCAGTAATAACTACTGTAATAATGTTGTCTCTGTCTCGAATGAGTAACACATTTTATGGGCTTTTTTAATCGTGTTTGTGTGTATAAGATATGTGTCGAGGTTGTCACACTTTCAAAACTAACTTTCGATAACTTCTGAATGAAGTTTACCCAGTTTGATTGGTATTTTATTGTTTTAAGTGAGGTTCGGTCAGGTATCTGCAGGTATACCAGTTATAATTGGAAGTTAGATTCTATGAAAGTTTTTGGATCCATTTCCTGTAACCTCTGTACTTCAACCCAGTGATTGGGAAAATAGCAACCAAGCTGTTCCTGGCTCTCTGACATAGTTGGGGGTAATTGCGGGAAGGGTAATTATATCTAAGATGGTTTAAAGCTTTCAGAGTTAAAATAGGAAGCAAACCTCACAGACCAAATGTTCCTGCATGTCAGCTCTGCACAGGCAGACAGTCATAGATAGACCGACAGACAGGGTGTAGTTATCACCAAGGCCAAGCTGGAAATAACAATTTACTCACCATGGGAGTCTAGTGTGGTAACTGGTGAGCAAGTGAGACTTTTAGAAGCAGTCATATCTATTTTGGTGGTGTTATATCTATTTTTGATCGTTTCTAACAGCTTTTCTTAAGCTCTTAAAGGGAAGTTTTGTCCATTATGACTATGGGTCATGATAACATTTTGCTCACCAGCTTAGTTGTAGATATACAGACTCTGTCAAGAGCATTGGCAATCAGTGCAAGAATCAGGAGCCTCATGCAGCTTTCCAAAAGATTTGAATGCTAAAGAAATAATTGAAAATACTTCTCTTTGAGTCTGAACACATAAAATAGTATAGTACAGCAGATCCACTACTGCAGATATTGAGGTCAGCTTGCAGTTTGACCAGGAAGCAGAAAGGTTTGACTGCTTTTTTTCTTTCTTTTTCTCAAAGACAAATTACTCCCAGATTGAAAAATATATCTAATCCACCACCTATTCAGTTATACAACTGTTGGACACTCAACACTCCCACATTACACTCAAACTGTACACTGTGAACTGTATTTGTAATCTGTATTTGCACTCTGTGAAGCACTTTGCTGTGTCCGAAATTAACATTTTCACTCACTTGCCAAGTGGACTTGTAGATCCAAAAGCCACCAGCCAAGCATATTTTTACTGGCCAGAATAATAAATTGCCTTTTGTGTCACATATAAATTAGGTTCATTACATTTCATTGAGATAATAAGGTATTATGTTGATCAATGGTTGGTTATATTGATTTATGGCTAATTAAATCAAAACAAGTTTATTTGTGGAGCACATTTAAAATAACTGTGGTTGACCAAAGTGCTGTACAGAGTTTTACACACACAACTACAGTGAGGGGATTAAGCTCTAAGCACTTCAGAAAGATGGGTGACCCACACTCAAAACTCTACTTGAACACCTCCCATGTAGACACACACGGAGCACTCGCTGCTGCTGCTGCTGCTGCTGCTCTGGTAAATGTGCTGTTCATGCTATGCTTCCTGTGTAGACGCAGTGTCAGACCGTCTGAAGCGCTCCTACAGTTTTGCAGCACTGTTTAGATGTGCATAAAAAATGTGTGTCAACATTGTATAGGGACAAGCATCAGTAATTTCCTCCGAGCCTTCATGCTGGATATTTTATTACATGACTATTTTGGTACAAACATTTACCTGCCAGTGTGGTGTATAGCCTCCTGAGATTTACTTGTCAAACGTAAAATCTACCCTCATTTGGTGCTTGGTGGGTGTTAATTTCGGACCCTGACTTTGTGATCCTGGTTTTGTGTTACATAAATAAAGATTTACTTACATACTTACATGGAGTTGGTACAAGTTGAGGCCTGGCATATATTAGATTACTAGATGGGATGGCCTATTTGGAAGACTGACGAATTTTAAGGATTGGCTCAGAGGGTCATTACATATCCTTGTTGCAGGGTCGGCACTTCCTGGGTTATATTACGTTTAGACATACGGACACAAAAAGGCAGGTTACCACTCTGTGTTGTGTTCACGTTTTTAAAAAATCACTTAAAGTCTGTGTAATGCAATAATAAATATGTGTTCTGAGTGTCTCACATCACAGAAAAATGTGTTATTAGGTATTGAATAGGTATTAGGTTTCAAAATTTTGGAAAAATAAGCAGTATTCTTTGCTCTGAAACGCTGGGGGCATGTTCGCTGAAGGTGTTGAAAGCGCGGCCCAACTGAACAGCCTCTGAGTTAACAATACTCAAACCAAACTCCCTTATAAAAATACACAATTTGAAATAGGCCCTTTTGACATGCTAGTCACCTCTCTACATCATGGATCCACCATTTCAGACTCAGAAGTTCAGTCTTTTCACATGTTTTCAGCAGTGACTTCCTAAACATGTACAATGTGTTTTTAAAAAGAAGTCTCTCATTTTCCTTTACACGGACTTTAATCCACAGTTAAGGTATTGCAAGATAAAGAAAAAGGTACTGCCTTCCAAACAAAACAAAAAAAGATGAAGTTATTTGTCAAACACCAACATCAGATAATGACCGTCCAATCAGAGCTGCATGTGTCAGTGCTGCCTCTTTATCCTCATATCTGAATGTACCATTACTGTAATTGCTCTCCTGTTGCCATATTGCTGCCAACTGCTGTTTCCTGAGGCATTTCTTATTAAACATAGTTGATATTGCAGCATGAGAGGTCAAGATGTAAATCCTAGTTGAGAAATGTGAGACGTCCTTTGACAAAGGTTACCCAGTGTGCATGTGGTGTCTTTACTCAAGGGCACATTGAACGAGAAAAGACTGTTACTGTACTGAAAGTCATCTAGAAAACACAAAGTTACACTTGCGCTTGATTAGCTGGGATTAACCGCCTCTAGAGTGTGTGAGCGAGTGAGACGAGCGAGAAAGAAATAGCAATGAAACGGCTGTATAAAGACGCATGGGACTACTGTGAGAGAGAGAGTGTGTGTTTGCGGGAGTGTGAGGGAGAAAGAGAGTGTGACTGAAAGGAGGAATCCTTCCTTTGTCTGGATGAAGCATGAAGTCTCCTGGGAAGCTTTCAAATCCTCTCTGGAATGTCTGTGTGTGTGTGTGTGTGTGTGTGTCTGTGGGTGTGAGTGTGAGTGAGTGTGTGTGTGTGTGTGACGTCACCAATTTCTTAGGAAGAGTGTGTGAGTGTGTGTGTGTGTGTCAGGGGGTTGGTATGTCACCACATTTATACAAGGAATGCAAATATTTGTGTGTGTGTTTCACTTTGGTGGGGTAGTATAACTGTTACCATGGCGACTGATATCCTCTGGTGTTATCGATGTCACCTGACATCAGTGTTTGACGGTCAAACTAGCTAACATGACTTGTTCTCTCTCTCTCTCTCTCTCTCTGTCTCTCTGTCTGTCTCTCTCTCTCTCTGTCTCTCTCTCTCTCTCTCTGTCTGTCTGTCTCTCTCTCTCTCTCTGTCTCTCTCTCTCTCTCTCTCTCTCTCTCTCTCTCTGTCTTTTTCTTTTTTCTTTCTTCCTTTCTTACACTTCCCCTTCCCTCTCTCTCTCTCTCTCTCTTTTTCTCTGTGCCCTTGTTAAGTTTTTCTAAATGCCAGCTTACAGCTCAGATTTCATCAGCTGTTCTCATTAATGTGTTTATTTACCAAGCACTCAACTCATCCTCTGGTGGCCATGAATTTGACTCTGAGCCTGCCCTGTGTGCGTGTGTGTGTGTGTGTTTGTAACAAGTACAGTACATCTGTGTGTAAAAATAAGTTAGTTACAGTGTTGTTGTCACTTGTGAGGTTCTCATCTAACTGTCAGCTGAATTTTAGGTCAGTATTCAAAATGTTGAACAAGTCACATCCACCAGAAACACAAAGAGCGTTCAAAGAATGAATTACTCTTGGTCCTTGATGTATTTCCTGCTACAGACCAAAACGGAAATGTGCACAACAAACAATGCACATACAATCACAACTTACAAGAGAGAAACAGTGTTTATGTTAGAGACTGCAGATAAAAATAGGGTTTCAGCTGACCGTGGTGCATCACACCAAATAGTAAGTTATGTTTAATATTTTTACATGTTCCCTTACAGATAAATCAAATCAAATGATATATAATAACATCTATAACAGTCAAATTCAGTGCAGGGGTGGTCACTGTGATATTTTTAGGTGTCAAGATATCCACGCATGCCTTTTTGGAGGTGCAAGAAATTAAAACATTCATCTGTTTGATTATTACATCATCATTTATTTGACATAAATGCTTTCATAATTGTTTTTTTGCTTTATTTCTTTATAGGCAAACATCTTTTTTCACCTACACTGAGCATTAAAACAGACGATGAAAGTCCAGGTACTGAGTTTTCATGCTGCGTTGTATTTTCATACAGGATGGTGATGGAGGAGGGGGACCAGAGAGACAGAGGGAGGGGGCATCCAGCGACAGCAGAGGCAGGGGGAAGGCAGATCCTGGTGGAGCTTGGTGAGTTAACTTTGACTGATTATATCTTGCCTCTGCATGGCATCCTGGATAGATTTTTCTTTTCAGCTATGTTGCATTTCTTGTGTGTGTGTTGTGTGCCTCAAAATGCAAGAAATACATTTTATTAGCTTTCAATTTCCGTTCATGGTTTTTGACCTTCCATCATGTGTCCATGTGTCCATTATCCATACAGCCATTATCAGTACATGGGAACCATTATTAGTGCATAAAGTAAATAAAATAAAAATAATAATAAATTAAAAAAAGTTACAAATACACACATATATACGTATATAGATATACACTAAAGAGGAAAAAAAACCCAAAACTAATCTTGTTCACATTTGAATAAGAAGACAAATGGGAACAGAGGGAAAGAAAAGAAATGATTGGTGACCATTTCGTCAAGAACACCCCTGTACATTCTGTCTCTTTAATGGAAAATCTTTATAAATGTGTAGCTCTGTCTGCATCATGCTAAAGAAAAAAGTTTATTCTCATTGATGAGAGTTGATGCATAATGACAACAGAGATTGAGTCTCTTCTTCTTCTTCTTCTTTGTTTCAGCGGAGCAGGACCTTGATGCCATTTGTCTCTCTACATATCGAACAGCCTGCAAACTGAGATTTATACAAAAGAGATGCAACTGTGAGTCCCCAATGCTCTCCTTTTAGAATTAACAGTTATTAAGTGAATAAATATTACTTTTAATATAGATATGCTTTCAACCCCCCTAACAACCGTTCATTTTCATTCAAGTGCACCTGATCGACATCTACAATGTGATCGAGGCGGTGCGGGATGCTGGTCTGAACGCTGTCGAGCTGAATGCTGGCATTTCTGTGACCAGGCTGGAGAACCTGGTGTCCTCCTTGTTCAACCAGCTCAGCAAGCGTCTGCCCACCACACACACCATCAACCCACGAGAGAGCACCGTGCTGCTGGTTGAATTCATACTGGCTGCCATGGACAGGTAACTTTCACTGTGGTGCTCCGTGGTTCTTTTTTTAAAGGAAGATTGTTTAAGGCTGCCCAGTTGGTTCACTTCAACATCCTGCTGTTTTTATGTTAAAATGAAAGAGACATACCATAATGTATGTGTGTGTTTGTGTGTTCCAGTGAACCAGACAGCAGGCTGACAGTGCTCTCTGTGAAGGCGATGCTGGCCACTCTGTGTGGAGGGAAATTGGTAGATAAACTTCGCTGTAAGTACCAGCAGACACCATTAGGACTGACATCAGTCTGATACAGATCAGTTATTCTGCATCTTCCCAGAATTAAACAGTCCCCAGAAAACTGGTACGAACTTGTTGACTTCACATGCGGGCCTTCAGTAAACAGAGAGATAGAATTAGTGATAGTGATAGCATAACAGCTGCAGGAATACTTTTATTGAATATTTTGAACATTTTTTTGTATTTCATTTATATGTTAAAGGCAGTGCACTTTACACAACGTTGATTGAAATGTGAGTTTGCATGAGCAAGATCCTGCAGAGAATGTTTAATTGACCTACAGTATGTGCGAAAAAAATCTCAAATTAATTACAATTATGTATTAAACATTACAAAAGCTACATAAACTGATAATAACAAGAAAATTCATGTGGACCCCTAAAAAAAAAAGTAAAGAAAGCTACCTTATTGGAGGTGAGTAAAGATGTGATTGTGGTTCTCAGTGACTACATGTTTGGCTATTGAGGCTACTGACAAAAAAAAAACACTTTGTGCCTCTTCTGTTCTCCCCATTGAGTATCTGTGAAAAATCACACATTTATTTATTATTTCTGTCACTGACAATATTTTAGATTAGCTGCACTTAAAGTATGCGTCCCAGTGATCAACCAATCAGGGCTGATTCCAACTGCAGAATTTCTAAGTGTTATCAGCCAATCTGGTTGAAGATTGAAATGGTTAATTTTATCCAAACGTCCTTTGAACAGTGGCGTGCAGTATCAAGCCAAAGCAGAACATAAATAGTGAAATTCCAGCAAAGCATTGTGCTTAATATATTGAGTATTTTAAAACGTTTTACAGGGTGTGGCATTAAAGTAGTGATTTGTCACATGGAATCTATGCATTTTAATCTAGAGATGTATGGAGATGTATACATGTTACGTATGCCACCTTGTGGAAAACACGTGTCACTGCTGCTGTTTGCTCATGTTAACTTACCTGTACTTTTATCTATGATGTTCTGAGGACAAAAATGTATGACATTATGGAGAATCACTTGGTTTATACATGGTGGTTATGATGGTATTGGTCTCCAAAAAGGCAATGAATAACTCAATGCAATGTCATGTTTATCTTTTATTGACAAAAACAGTGTTGTGTGTTTGTGTGTAGATGTGTTTTCTCAGGTATCTGACTCCATTGGCGTGCTGGTACAGTCAAAATTTGACAGTTTTCTGAGGGAGACTCTCAGGCTGCCCACCGCTGTGCATGAAGGGCCGTCCTTCGGCTACACACACACCTTAGCACGCTCATGCTTCCCACAACAGGTACACACACACACCTCATCTGTCTGACCTTTATTATACAGTTCATAGTACACTGGATTTCGTTCTGTTTGCCTATTTGCAGTAGCTGTATTATTTTATCTACAGTGATTCTGCACAGGATTAGAAGAACTGGATTTTATTCTAATGGTTCATTTTCATTTTGGAGCTTTTATTGTTGACTTTTATCTGTGTTTCTGAAGAGTCTGTTATAATTGTTGTTGTGTAGAAGAGAGTGATGCTCAACATGTTCCTGGACATCATAGCTGAACCTCCTCCATGTCTGGTCTGGCTGCCTCTCATGCACCGCATGGCCAATGTAGAGCATGGTAAACACACACACACACACACACACCTCGACAGAACATACATACACATAAACTCTGCCTTTTTACATATATTTTGCATTCATTTTCATTTCATTCATTTTTCTAAATTAAAGTTTTATGTTTTACACATTTATGATCTTCCTTTGATCAACTGGACTATCAATGACAGACTCTGTATTCTTTCTCTCTCAGTCTATCATCCCGTGACATGCTCTTACTGTCGTGGCAACGGTATGACGGGCTTCCGCTATCGCTGCCTCCGTTGCCGTGGTTATCAGCTCTGCCAAAATTGCTTCTGGCGCGGCAACGTCAGCGGCTCTCACAGCAATCAGCATCAGATGAAGGAACACTCATCGTGGGTGAGTCACAAGTGTGTGACTACTCTATTATCACACCAGGGGGCACTGTGTGTGTGTGTGTGTGTGTGTGTGTGGGTTTTTGTGTGTACTTATATTTACTCAAGTCCCCATAACATAAATCATAACATTTCTGGGTGAAGACTTTTAGGTTAAGTCTCGAGGAAATTAAAATGTGTGTGATGTCAGTCAGTGTAATGTCCTCTGAAATGATGGAAACACAACTCTGTGTGTGTGTGTGTGTGTGTGTGGGTGGGTGTGTGTGTGTGTGTGTGTATTTGTGTGTTAAGTTAAGTCATGGCAGATCACCACAGCTTATTCTAAACTCACAAGTTTCACTTGATACACTCAGACAGGGCTTCTGTAGCCACATGTAGTTTATCCAAATATAATATTTTGGTAATTATGATGTACACACTTTCAAAATCTGAATGGTAAATGTCACAATCCCATAAACTGACCATGATATTAAAAAAAAAAAAAAGTTGCACTAGCCTGAAAGGGAAAATGTTTTCAATGAAGAAATTATGTATTAATACATGGAAACAGAGTTGTTAAATTATTCATTGCAAAGCCTTGGCATAATTTGTCTTATTAATATTTCAGTTTCAGGGATAAAACTCTTTAGAAGTTCAGCTCCTGCCTATCCAACATAATCTTCTCATGTCAGGAAGCCCACCATAATAATCCTCAGCAGAATTAACATATCATTTCCCACAGGATTCAGTTTTAGGCTACATTTCATTTTCTGTTTATTTCCTTCACTTCAATATACTAGTGCTAATTTGTACTGTTAATAACTGCTTATCTAAATGATTCGTTTTGGTGAGGTGTGCTGCAGGCACCTGAGTTCTCTGCAAAATCAGAAACTGAAGCCAGAATGTGATTTATAGTTGTGTAAACATCAATAGTTTTAACTTAATATAAGAAATTATCCACTTGAGATAAAACATACAGGAAGATTTCCGTCTGAGGTTAGACATGAATTTGACTTGACAGTCAACTGTTGAGTTGTGTTGTAATTTGTATTTTATAAGAGTTCATCACAAGCATGTTTGAAAGGAAATAAAGACAAAAAACTATAAAAATCAATTTTGAGTCAGTTAAAATGGTGTAATACTTTAGAGGACATGACACAGTGACACATTCTACAAATGCAACTAAGACTTAAACCTCAGAGACACACTGACAACACCTGAATAGGAGTTTAGAGATATTTATTCGGAAAGACAAGCTATTTCATCTGTGGAGTTCAGTCATACATTTCAATGCAGTAAACATCGCTCAGGAACATTTCTGGATTCAAAAAGTAAAAAAAGTCACTCAATTTGCTGATCACTGACCTGACATCTGTTCGTCTGCGTTTAGAAGTCGCCGGCGACTAAGCTGGGCCGAGCCCTGAGCAGGACTCTGGGCTGCGTATCGTCCAGGGAGCCCTCCCACCCACTTTACCCAGAAGAACCAGAGATGACCCTGAACCTCGCCAACATAGTGTAAGACCTCACAACAGTCACACACACATTATAATAAATCTGAGATAATGTATGCAAGAGTCGCTTAGGAATGGTACAGTTAAATCAAGCCTGTGTGACCTTTTGAGTAATGAAATGGAATATTTTCTCTCAAGTAAATGAAAAATTGAATTAATAAGGATTATATTAATAACAGTATTTTTCCACTATGGATATATTTGGATACATATTACAACATGGTAGACTTATGCAAAACTTACGTGGAAAAATCATGAATTTAGACAACAGAATTTAGTTATTTTGATATTATAATCACAATAAATTTTCCACTGTAAGAATGGTGTAACATATCGATCATTTTGCCATTTGCTGGAGTCTTCAGATGTTTGGTCTGATGACAGTCCAAAACTCAAACATATTCAGTTAGCTATCATATATGAGCATATAAGCATGAAATTGTCACATTTAAGAGGCATATTTGTTTAAATAATGTAAGTGCGTGTACAATGTTAATACTGCACAAGACACTAGTTAGTGTTCAGTCAGGAACTAGCACTGGCTTTGTAGTAGCTGTCAGTCTATCAGAGAAAAAGTTAGTGTTCATTACAGAAGGTGAAATATTACACACCATGAAACTACCCAGTAGCAGACTCTTGGCCTATTTCATGCCTCTTTGGTTATAACCTGCAGAATTACATGTACACAGAAAGTACAGATGAGAAAAAAACAAAAAAGTTCCAGCTCCGCAGCCAACCATTTTGGTGGCTCCACCCCCTCAGTGTTTGATTTTCCAAACATTGGCATACTGAGTCATTACAGACCTCCAAGCATTAGGCTTGTATTAGAACACAGGAACTGCACTTAGCACAGATGTGAGTATGCTTACTGTGAGGCTACATCAGATTGTTTTTCCTCCAAGCTTGTATTTTTCTGAATTTCTGTCTTTTTTTTTTTAGCTTCCCACTTCATTCAGTCTTTTTCTCTCTCTCTCTCTCTTTCTCTCTTTCTTTTTCTCCCTCTTGTGATCTTTGCCCTGTCTGTGTTTGCTCAGACCCGTTCAATTCACTATTGCATGAATGCACTCAAAAGCATGTGAGACTGTGTGAGTACGTGAGTGTGAAAATGTGTGTTTTCTGATAGCCAGGCCTTTGTGTTTTAATGATGTTATGTTGTTACCCTTACTAGGTGTTTGCACAGTTGATCATATGGTGTCTGAATCATTATTTGTGTGTGTGCGTGTGTGCGCAGCCCCTCTCAACCTATTGGAAACACCAGTGAGGCCATGTTGCTGTCTGCATCAGTGCCAGAGTCATCCAAGAGGTAAAGACTGAAAATAAGAGTTGAAAAATGTTTTGCGTTTGTTGTTATTTTTCTGTCTGATTACAAGTTTGTTTTTCTGGAGCTCAGTGCCGCCGGTTACATGGGCAATGACTTGAGTCAATGTAGATGGGCTTTTTATTAGCTTGCTTAATGTCTTTGTTGCTTCTGCATTAACTTTACTTTGAACCAATTACCAACTTCCTCTCTCTGATTAGATTTGATAAAAAAATAAAATGTGCACAAATGCTGTGGTAGCAAATAGTAACAAGATGAGATAAAGAAAATTGTAAACAGAGAAAAGCATGTCCTATTAAACAAAAAGACATTTGAAAAGAAAAGATATGCTGTGATTTAATGGGTGTCTACAACACCTTTTACCTTGTCTGCACCTTAAAAAATGTTATTGTTTGCTTATATTATTATATTTTCCGGTTTTTAGTTCCTATTCTCTAATATTTCTACATGAGTCAGACATTGAATGCCATCTCGATCTTGATAAAAGTTAGTGGTCTGTTAAAACATCCGGGGCAATAACGCAAATAGGTCCAGGACCTTATCAGTCTATCCCTTACAAAGTCTGATAAGTGATATTTTAATATATTATATAACATACATTAAGCCAAAAAATAGGCAGCATGCAGAGTGTGCAAAATAACAGTGATATAATGTGCTGAGACATGCAAAAAGTCATGGAAACATAACAGAAATGACCTTTTATTGTATGAAGACGATGACTGAAGAATGAAATTAAATATGTCAAGCTATACGTGATACAGTAAACTGTATAGCAAATGAGAATATATGATAACCTGGAAAATGTAAATTCACGAGGTAGATGCGCAGAAACGGTGCCATATCAACAATATTACATCACACTCAATTACACATACTCATCAGAAATGCATGGCTGTCAGTGTGTGCAGTAAAGCTGTTGTCATGATTGCTGGTATCATTATTATTGTGTGTGATGCCTACTGTTTATTTCCTGTCTGTCTGTTTTGTTTTGGGTTTTTTTTGTGTGTGTGTGTGTGTTTTTCGCTTATCCAGTTTGGCAGCGGCTCAGCGTATGAACGAGGAACACGCTCTGATCGCTGCTTATGTGAATCGCCTCCAGAGCAGCCCACGGTGAGAGAGGTGGAGGGAAGCAGCAGGGGGGTGGTTACATAAGGGAATCAGGAAGGGGGATGTAAGGTGCAGTACAGTAAGGCTTTAGCTGAGTCAGAGTAAGGGCCAATTTAATCTCTTACAATGAAGAGCAATATTTTACACAGAAGTCTTATTTTGTAATATGATAAACCAAACTCTCCATATTATATGTTGGCAGGTTGGTTTGTCTTCTCCATCTCCATTTCTGTTCACCATCAACTTCTTGGGCAACATTCACACTCATTAACACTCAGTAGCCAGGATGCATCCCAACTGCTACTTTAATTTAATCACTGTGTCCAGTATTATTTTAGTTTAATGAAATCAAATCATGTATATTTTTTATTGATTTTTGATGAATAATTATTTATTTATTTGCATAGCCAAATATCACAAGTCACAAATTTGCCACAGGGGGCTTTACAGTCCATACAACAATAAAACATCCTCCATCCTTAAACCCTCGATTCCTCTACCAAGAAGTTGGAGAAAAAAAAAAGAAAGCTAACAAGTCACGAAACTCAGATCGAACCGGTCAAACTCAGCAGTACTGATCAAATATGGATCAAGATTCTGTTAGTGTATCGCCTATTTCTCAAATGTTCTAGTGGACTGTTTAGCTGTAATTTGAGGAAGTTTGTGATGCAGCTGCCATCTTGGAAACGGATGTGGAGGAAAAGGGGGGACTCATATGCACTAACATGCACGCTTACACACACTAACCAGCATGTGCGGCCATCTTTGTTTTGGCTACAAAAACATAGAACAGAGAAGTTTAGATAACAAGAGGGAGCGTGATTTCATTCACTGCTCAGGTTTCCATTACTCTTCTATATCTTTACATAGCAAATAGTTGTTAGCTGACATCCAGCGAGGTTCAGTGTCGTTTATTGGACCTTTTTGAATTGCATATTTACATTTTTATTAGATTTTACTTTCTGTATCACTTGTGGCAACATTTTCTATCGCTGCTGGCTGCATTCATGTTTTTTTTGTTTTGTTTTTCCACAATATGCTGGAACCTGTTCCCAGTTTTAGTATATGCTCCTATTTGACACATTTAAATGTGAATATTTGTAAAACACCAGAAAACTTCTAACAGGTTATATATAATAGAAAGAGCAGAACATTTCTAAAATAGCCATATCAGCTAAAATAGCCATATAAATATAAATCATAATTAGTCCATATTGCTCGCTGTCAGCTTCTGATTTTCCTTCTCTCTCTATCAATAGACTGGACACGCCCAGCAGGCAAGACGAGGAGCACAAACTGATCGCACGTTACGCCAACCGACTGGCAGAGACTGACAGCACAGGAGTGAGTTGAAAACACCTCATTTTCTCACACACTGTAAACTGCAAATATAATAATAGGCAATCTGTTTGTGGCCTTTCTCAGATACTAAGAGGAGCTTTTACTAAATCTTCTTTTGGGCATTAAATAATTAAACAGTCAGTGGAAATCAGTGCCTTAGTCTAATATGTGTGTGTGTGTGTGTGTGTGTGTGTGTGTGTGTTTCAGGTGATACCTAACCGGAGCATCAACTTTGATGTGAACAAACAGAAGAGGGAGCTCATTGCTCAGCTGGAGTGTAAAAACAGGTAGAAATTTGTAATTAGTGGATGAGTTATTCATTTTAATTACCTGCCCTTTTTAGTTTTAGTTGTAAAAACTGTTATTTTTTTAAAGTGTATTTGTGTAAATACAGTAAATTTGCATGCTGAGGCTTTACTGCAGGAGGATTTCATGTGTTTCTATCTTATGTGACTGACCTTTTGTTGAATTTGGGCAAAAGTTGGAGACATCATACAAAGTGTTAATGTTTTAGTGTTTACAAAGTTCCACTAAATGACTTGATACTTGTACAATAATGAAAAGCAAAAATGTTGAGGTAAACATCTTGGAAGCCTCTAAATTCTACACCCCAGTAACTTTTGCTGACAGGAAAGAATTTCCCTTCCCTCTAAATGTTGATTTTTTTCTGCTTATCTATGTGTCTACGTTACAGTTGTATGCATGTCTTTGAAAATGTGTTTTTCAAATGAAACGGCTCGTAGGGTTTATATTCTCTAAATTAAACTTTCCAAGTGTGTTTTTTTTTTCCTCAAAAAATCTGCAAACCCCTGCAGAACTGTTATGTGTTCAGTCATGTTATGCTTCCTCAGCCTTAGCTGACCAGTATGTTTTTCATTTCTCAGAGAGATCTTGGCAGAGATCAAACGTCTCCGTGTAGAACATGACGCAGCGTGCCAGCCCAGCCCGGAGAAGGGCAGTACCAACCCAACTCTGCTGGCTGAGCTTCGTCTGCTCAGGTAAACACAGACTCAGCCAGAGTTCAGGCTGCCCAGGAGCTGCTCTGAAACCTACATACACTCTAAAAGCACAAGTTAGTTGTTTCTTTGTTTTCACTAGAGACCGAGCACTCATGAGTCACACCCACAGAAATGATGCAGCAACATAGTTTTAAGTTTGTCAGCCTCTTCATGGCATTTCAGGATTATGGGCCACAGAGTCAGATTTGGCGGGAAACCTGCTGTGTTGCCTTTCTGCACAGAGGGAGAGTACTTTATGGCAGATGGCAGTGACAGATGGTGGATTTTGTGAAAGGCCAATGTAAAAATCAGTTCCAACATGTTTATGCTTTTCAGTAAAAACAAAAACTCCCAAGTAAGAGGAGGAGCGTTTGGAAGAGATGCTGTTTATGCGGTGGTTGATGTAGAGCAATAACAATTCTGCTACCAAATTGTCCACCATGATCTCATTTGAACACTGTAATTAGAGAAGGTTAGGGCAGTTGCCGTAATGATGATGTTTTAAAGTGCTACATTTAACAGCTCTAAAGCCACTCTTTGTATATTTTCTGTAATTATAGCTGCATTCAGATGTTGTGATGGAAATCATGATGAAAACTGTTACTGTCTGCTACAGTGTCTTCTTAGACACAACCACTTGGGGGCGCCCCCAAGTCAAAAATGTTCAAATTCTACATATAGTGGCTTTAAGTTTTTGCAAATGACAGTATTTAGAGCGTAGTTTTTGGAAAATGGTCTGATGAGAATATTTGAAATTTTATATATTTACTTTGTTATAAATTTTAGGTAATCTCTAGACAAGTAAATTTTCTGAATTCTCTCATATTACCCAACGGTGGGTTAAATAATATGCATGAACAGTACAATAACATTAATGACCCACATCACTTAATGCCCATAATTTAGGGATACTACACTATTTTTTATGTTAATTTGATAAATGCACATTAACACTTGAAACAACTCTTCCTTCCTTCTTCACATCTCATCAGCAGACACTAAAACTCTTCATGTGCTGTATAATTTAGTTATTATCAGTAATATTGCCATATGGAGTTGTCCAATGGTGCAACATCTTGCAACTCTTAATCATAGGAATCTTTCTCATCACCACCACACCCTCATATGACCTTTCCACCCTGTATTTGTGAGTATGTAGAGGACAAATAGTGGTTTCGTAGGTACGTCTATGTACAGTATGTCTCAGTCAGTTTGGATCCTCTGTATAGAGTTTAGTGCTTTTTGGTACAGAAACACGGCAACACCTAACTTTCTGCTCTCACCACTATTGAAACTTTTCTTCATATTATAATGTCTCAAATCTGAAATTATACTGTATGATTCTGTGACTCAGTCTCTGGTTCTATTTGTTTATTTGCTCATTTGTCCTACCATGTGAAAGGAAGCCAAGCAGGAAAGAGAGGAGTTGTATCCCTGCTTTAAACTCCCATCCAGACCGCATAGTGCTTGGGAAACAGATTGTAAACACCTATCTCATATTTTTGTTTGTCTCTTTTGCTGTGGTGGTGGTTTATGGTTGCAGTTTGGATTTAGTTTGTATCTCTGAAATACTTGGAAAGCCTTATAGGTCTGGAGCATTTACACAGTATTCAGTGCATAGTGCTTCTGTCATCGGAGAACCAGTATGTGTCAGTATTGATTATGTTTTCAAGGTTTCAAAGTTTCAAGGTTTTTTGGTCTGTCTCATGTTTCGGTCAGCTGGCTCTCCACAGAGTCTCCTTTTCCAACACTGAAACAAACGATAACCCAGGAAAAAGTCAAGAATGTCTGACCTAGTGTTCCCTTCATTCTTTGATCCGCAGCAATCCAGGTTTACATCTGACTGCTCTAGGGTTTCATTTTTTTTTTTTGCTGGCAAAGCTCTCAACTAGGCCTCTGCTACTTGCTCTCTTTGGAGTCTTTTAAGGATGATACTGTGCTTCAAAACCTGCTTGAGTAACATCATTCTCTTATTTCACTAATCAGGCCGTAAGTGTAGGAGGAAGAAAGGAATTTTGGCAGTTTTCCACCCATGTCTCATCCATTCATTAGCCTCAGCCCATACAGCCTGGACAGAAGGGCATACTTACATTCACATTTTGCACAGGAAAACCACTTTACAGATTTCTGATCTGCCAATAATAGATACATACTGTCCATATCTAGACATATGATGTGACATGTGTATGAGAAGTGTAACTGGGCCTTGTCCAGTTCTTTTTTTTGTATTCTACTACATTTTTGAGTTCATATTATTTCGGTTTAACTACAGCTTCTGTCCTTTGTGAATCCTCTGTTCCTTTATTCCTGCCTCCTGATCATTTCTAATGTGACGGTAATGGAGGTTTGGCGTGTGTGTGTGTGTGTGTGTGTTGCAGACAGAGGAAAGACGAGCTAGAGCAGAGGATGTCGTCTCTGCAAGAGAGCAGGAGGGAACTGATGGTACAGCTGGAGGGGCTGATGAAGCTGCTCAAGGTGACACGCGCACACACACACACACACACACACACACAAACTGACAACGATAGTCTTCAGCATGGTGTAGAGGGCAAGTTTCCCTTCTTTCTCGACACCTCTCTCCTTCTGCACACTATCAGTCCTCGCAGTAACACACCTCACTTTCCCCTCTGCTGTTTCCTCCTTTTATAATTTCAGCTTTTCTAGCTCCGACTGTATCTGACCTCTTCTTTTCCATCCTTTTCCTCCCTGTTTCTTTCCAACTGCCCATGTTGTGACCCTGTAGGATGAGGAACAGCGACAGGCAGTAAGTTTAACCCCCAATTATGTTCAGCCCTAATGTCATGCAGAAATGTGCTATTCTCAAAACGAGTACATTTTTCAAGCAATGCAGAAACTGCTGTTTTTTTTAAGAGGAACCTAAACATTTTGAACTAATAATTGGAGTTGCCTTTTTCCGGAAGTCACCGGAACCTTTTCCACATTGTGGAGGTGATGTCAGCTGTTAATTATTCTAAAATAAAATCCAAACATGTCAATTGAGAGGTATTTGTAGGTCATGAACAATATCTAACATTCACAAATCCATCTCTTAGGCGCAGGCGGCTGGCTCTTCTCACGCCTCTCCTTCTCGGCCTAGCCCATCAACCGTCCGCTCAGTAGGCACCGCGTCTCCCCAGATGCACATGTACCCCCCTCAAGACTCCCTCGCCGGGGTGGGTGGTGATGTACAAGAGGCCTTTGCTCAAGGTAAGATAGGGAAATAGGATCATAAACTTTCATTCTACTCTAATTAGAGTTTTCACACACACAGATCCTAGTCTTTGATCATAATCCATCAATCAAAAAAACCCATGTCAGACACACAGGAGAGGTGTGTCTGGTAGGATTTAGTCTTGGTCCACAAAGGGTTTATATGTTAATCCACTACATTTCAGCATGCTAAAAAATGTTCTGTATAATGACTTATTATCGTTTCTTATATGATTGTTGCTTTGCAATCCCAGCAGTGTTTACCACATACATTTATTCAGTCTCTTGGATTATAAAGACCTGTGTTGGGCCTGCAGTGTAAACCACCTCACAAGAAGCAATAGTTAGGAAGTGGTCTATTTGTCAAGAGGAATGTAATGAGCTCTGTCAGAATAAAACCAAAAGTTTATATAACAGCTTTTCTCCAGGTTTTTTAAATAATTGCATGGGTTTTTAATTAGTACTGTTTATTTTAGATTTGCTTTTAAGAGAAAAAATGTGTCAGAAAGAGGAGATGTTACTTTGATGTCATCACTTAAACTGTGTTGTTTTTTCAATTCACATTAAGTCACTGGACATGAGATTAGAGAATGGAGATAAAGTAAATGATAATGCCTCACAAGAACTCAAAACACAATATATTGAGTCAATGTTAACACTAAACAGTTCATGTACCTTGAATCTTTAAACCACAATGTGCAGCACTGGAATATCATTTTTTAAAATTTTTTTTTTTGCATCTCTCTACTCCAGGCCCGAGAAGAAACCTGAGGAACGACCTTCTGGTAGCAGCTGACTCCATCACCAACACTGTGTCCTCATTGGTCAAAGAGCTTCACTCTGGTATTCACAAAAACACACACATACACATGTGAAACTGGTAAAAAGTTGAGATGCAATGTTGAGTTTTTTGTCTTTATTTTATAAAACCAGAAATATGTCTTGAGAAAAAGTTAAATTCAGTCTGACCTTGACTATGTTGACTTTTTACCTTCCTTTGGGACTAGATGACGGTCGGGAGGAAGAGGAGAGATTGCTGAATGGGAAGGACAGAGGTAAACTCATCTCTTAAGAAGAGAGTTATGATCTTCTCCCTGCTCCATCCACTTGATCTTGCCTTCCTTCATTTCTTTTGCTGACACCTCACATTAACACAATCAATTTAAAGCCTTTGGGGTTTTCACTGATATGGATTTTTGATGATTGATATCAGCATTGCTGAATTAAGACATCTATAACTAGTTCTTGAGTGTTTTTAAATGTTACCTTTATCATGTAAGACTAACAGCAAACAATAAAATAACAACAAGGTAACATAAATGAATAATAATTAAAAAAAACAAAGAACTTTTGCCCTTCAGAACTTTAATGTGCTTCCGCTAGCTTCATTTCAGAGGATTTTGTCCTGTATATTTTCAAATAAATGCTGGTGACCTTTTAATGGCTTAAATCAACTTCCAATTTTGAAAATACGCAATCACAGTTGATAAGGGAACAAGAAAGTGCAGGAAACTGAATCTTATTTTACTTTAGCACACATTAAAAGTTGCTCTGGATAACATCATCCGCTATTCTGCCAAGACTTAATGCACTTGTACTTGCGGCTTTTCCTGCTTGTCTTACTGTTAATGTCTGACCGCGTGCACAGCCTCTATACAACTCTACTTATTCTCCAGGTGCTCTCATCGTTATTGTAGCAAGCTTCATTAACATGCCATCTCATTAGCCATGCTTTATGGAGCCCCTCCTCTTTACGAGAGGACCGCCTGCAGAGAAGAAGTGATGAAACTACTTCCTGGTCTGCTCCCCAGACTCAGACTAAAACCTCATTAGAATACTAACCTGCACTACTAACCCGACAACCCCTGAACAGCCAGACTGGAGGCCAGGGTTCAGCCTCGCATGTTCAATACAGTCAATTATTTAAATTTATTTAAAAAAAAAAAAAAAAAAAAAAACTCTGTTCAGACTTTTCAACAATGGAGTCTCTTCTCTGGAGTCAGTCAAATTGTGTAGCACCTGCCAAAGACAGTCTTGTTTCATGTTTCTATGCTTAAAACTGGTCTGGTTCTTATTACAGTTCCTGGCAGAAAACTGTAGCACTTGTTTTACCTCCACGTAGCACTAACCTCTGCTAACTGTTAACAAAACTTTGTTTCTCTCTTTAGCAGGTTAAAATGATGGCAGGACAAACAAAAACAGTAAGTGATGTCATGTAATCTCTGCTTTTTATCCACATGATAATAATAAAATCTTAGCGAAAGACTTAGAATAATATTTTCACATTAATGAAAGAGATCGCACTTATTACCTGATGTGACAAGTGCATTTTTTAGTTATTTTCAGTTAGTTCAGACTATTCCTTTAATTCCATACACAGTGAATATAAAGTCTTCTGTAGAGTCTCACTGAGCTGTCTCTCTCTCTCCTCAGGCAGCGTGATGTTTCATCACGGCCAAAGAAGACTGACCCTGCCGGGATTAAAGTGTAACTTCTTTTATTCATCATTAGCCGGTGGGGATTAGAGCTCCACTGTCAATCAACCAATCATGATGCTGGACACCAAATGACCGCTGGGTCCCTACTGATGTATAGCTGTGATTCTGTGTTCGTCTTGTCACTGTGGTTTTACTTTTGTTTTGATTTGATCGTGCATAGCTAAAACAAGGAATATGAAGCCTACTGATTTGTACTGTAGCGTGCGTGTGCTCTGCGTTTCGAGGTGCAAGAAGGTCAAGCAAGTGAGAGGGATATTGTGAAGAGACGGAAGGATGTTATTTTAAGGAATGTTGTGAAACATAAAAGTGCAGGAAAGTTTCAGGATGGAGATGTAATCAGAGTGGAGAGACAAAACGAAGGAAAAACAAAAGGGGGTCGAATGTTAAAAAGACAAGAAGCGAGTTGCAACGTTTTAAGTTTCGGCACTGTGTGCTTAGTATTTATTGTTTTGCTTTGATTTGATTTTTGCCATTTATTCATTTGGTTTGAGCGTTTATGTGTACGTGAGTGTGGTCAGGCCCTGCTGAGACGATAAGCTTTAATGGGACATTTCCTGCTGTATCAAGCCCAGCCCCCCTCCCTCCCCGCTTCGGGACTCCTTCGGGATGCAGAGTGGAAAGTCGAAGTCCTAATCCCAGTCCAGGGGCCTCATTTATAAAAGAGTGTGTAGGATCCATACCAAAAGTGTACGTGTGCACAAAAAAATGAAAATGGCATTCGCCAAAAAAATAATCAGATTTATAAAACGGCGCACACATGAATGCAAGCATGTTTCCATTTATAAATCACAATCATCTTGAAAATGTGCGCACGTGGACGAACTTCACATCCCACCCCTTTCACTCCCACAGTGAACCATAAATGGTCAATGCAAAAGCCTTCATGAATATTGATGTAGGCAACATGCTGTTCCTGTAGAGAACAGCAGCAGTAACAGAAGAAATTCTGAGAGGCTGCAGCGGCTGTTAATGCAGTCGGTGCAATAAACTAAACATTTCCCGAAATTAAACAAAGTGGTCAGACATGGAGGTAGATGCCAAGAAGCACATTGCTGCACACTGTGAGCGTGTGGACTAGTGGAGGCAAGCGGACACTGAAGCTCAACGCTTGGTGTTTGTTAAGCTGTATATAGACACATACGTGACTGATGAGACCACACACTCAATATCCAACATACAGTAAACACTGTATTCATTTATATTTGCTCCAAAATCCAGCATACAGGTGTTTTCTCTAATTTATACAGCCCATATATGCATGCAGGTGGTGAAGATGTGCTAGTGAGGTGACTGAAGAAGGCAGAGTATGTGTGTATGTGGCAGCCAACGTGGTGTCTCCAGTGCGCTCTGTGCACATGACAGCACAGTCGTGTTCACTGCAGTGATTTTACACCCAAAAACTACATACATGGTGATATATGCACAGTATTAAAAGATATTATTAAAAATCCATCAGTGCTCTGTTCTGCAATTCTTTAAAAGTTATTTTGATGTCATCTTGGATATCTACAGCTGATGATAATAATTTCATCAGTTAATGTGGTTGAGGTGAAAAGGATTCGCTATATTCATGCTAAATATTGGGGAAAGGCAAGCCAGACTTTCCTGAATCCTGTCACCTGCCACATCTTGGCATCATCCAGGCCCACGAGTGTCAGCACCCAATAGTCCAGCCCTCTCCTCCGAGCTCTGGTGCTGGGAATGTGATGGTGAGAGACAGCGCATTACGCTCAGTATTTCATGAATAGTTCAATAATAAATTACAGATGTAATGGGTTAAGATTTGAGTTGATTTATATCTCTTAAAATTGAAAGATGCTTATGGGATAGTTATGGCTCGCTATGAGTGCAAGTAACACTGCTGGCTCGGAATGTTTATGATAAAGTGGATCTATAATTAAAGTTTGATTTTTAAGTGAAATTAAATGTGTGAGAGGAATCATTATACAATCTGGCTTCAATTCACCTCCTCACCATCTGCATCGCCAGTAATCCCTGTCTCCAAGATGTTCTTAACACGTGAGTCAGAGTTTTGATACAGGTGCGCACATTCTCCCATCAAGTTTGTTTTTTATAAATCCCAACTGTTTGGTGGGAAGTGACGCACGTATCTTTAAAGTCCTGTTTTGTGTGTATGCAGTGGTTCTAAATGAGGCCCCTGGTGTCTAAAACCTGGATAAGATTAGTGCCAGTATGATAGCAGCTCAGGTTGTCCCGGCCTCTGTGTATCCTGGTACTGCAGTCAAAGAGGAGATATCTGATTACTGCGCTGTGTGTGTGTGTGTAAGTGTGTATTAAAAAAAAAGTGAGAATATGAAACTATTTTCTTCAATAGTAAAGTGTGTTTTGGAAGTATTTATCCCTCAATAATACTCACATTTAAACATTTTCTTTTAAAGGGTCAGTTCACCTCCCACTAGAGCAGTAATTCTGAGGGGTCTCAAGGCAAATTATTATTCAAAACCACTGCTGTAGGCGTATGAAGTCATGTAGATAGTTTGGAGTTTATTTATCCAGACTTTGTCTCTTAAGGTTTATGCCTCCACCCAGTAATAAAAAGAGGGTGAATGATATTTTGTTTGTACACTGACAGGAATAAAACTAAAAAAAAATCTATTTCCAGTAACAATGTCCCTGCCATTCTGGATAATCCACCGATCATACAGTGAACGTTTTTTTTTTACTGGAACTACTTTTTATTGGAAGAAATAGTGCCTAAGAATCTGTTTGTTTCATAATTTTGGTGAACTGATCCTTTAATAACAACTTCAACAGCTTCATTGGTCTTCTTTGGATGCAATATAGGACGATCAGTTGTAAACATTTTATCGTGTCGGAGAAAATATATTCTTTATCGTCTGCTTGGTATGGTGAATATCTCATAGTTTTGATACTACATTACCCATGAGCCTCAGCAGTTGAATCAGAGTTATTCAAAATGCTTCACTGTTGTAATAAAAAAAAAAATCACTTCTGCCATTAGACAGAATTAAACAGACATTTTCAACTCTGTGATTGGATGTCCGTCATCATGATGTCCTTGGGAGTTGTAGTTAACATCTCTCCTCACATGCAGTTTTTATTTACAGCCTTGTACCTTTGGCCTAAAAAAACAGATATTTCTTAACTCATCTTTTTAAAATGATGATGATTCAACTGGGAGAGTCTATCCTCCATTCAAGCCTTGAAAGTCTTCCAACTGCCAGTCACTAAAAATAGTCTATGCAAAAAATGAATGAATTTGACTGTGTTCTGAAAACTAAAACACATGGGGTCGTGGGATTTGATGTTCTCTGTGGCTGTTGTAGTCACCACCCAAACTGCACCCTGCTCCCCAAACAACTTCAGCCTGACATGTGTGTGCAAATCAAGCATGAACCAAAATGACTTACTGAGCTTGTGATAGATTAGATTGATCTTTTTAATGTAAAAGCTCTTGAGATATTTTTTTTATCAATGACGTTTTCCAGCATTTTCAGGGTTTTTTGGCTTGTTCTAACAGGAAGCTGTACTTTACTGTGCTGTACATTTCCGGATCAGTTTTATTTTTTCTTGCAGATATCACCAGCTCTCCTCAATGTTTGACTGACTGCTTGCGACTGATTATCACATTTTCAGTCCACTGAATGACTGACTGGCAGTATGAATGATTTAATAAATAAATGAGCCCACATTTTCAGAAATCAAGACTGACAGGACAGACACGTTCTGACATGAATATGTAAGCACCTTCAGCTCTGAACCTGCCAGAGCTGACGGTGTGAGTGAAAAGTGTTGATTTGTGTTACATCTGCAATAAATAATATTTAACGTCAAACTCAGAGTTTAATCTGTCTCTGTGACTGTTGGTCTTAACCGCCAGGACACAAAAAACTGGGCAGCAACATAATCACAGGGGTATGTAATGTATAACTCAATAGTTTTTCCATGTCTTTCCTCTACTACAGTATGTCATAACTCTTCCATGACTTCAACATTTTATTCCCTCTTGGTCTTTCTGGTTCCTTCAAAGTTTGTGTTGCTGTACAGTCTGGCCACAAGCATTCTGATGCAATAAATAATGTGAAACAAGTTGGAAAACTACACTCTGCTATATTCCTGGAAAGTGACCCATTTGTAAATGTCCTTGACTTTGCTTGTCTGGATTACAGCTTTTCTAAATTCCACAATATCGCTGAAATTTCAACACTAGAATCCCTGCAGAAAGATAAACTAGAGGCTTAAAAATCTGAGATGTGCAGCACATGGAAAATGAGGGCATGACTAAACCAGTGATGAAATGTAATTTTACTCAAGTACTGAACTTCAGTATAATTTTGACTGCGGCTCCCCTCGGCTTTACAGAGCTCCAGCTCATTGTTTAGCTGTCTGGCTGCAACTTCGCTCTTTTGGTTCACTCTCAGTGCTCTTACAGAGCATTTTTTGGCTGCAGCAGGCAGCTGTTTTTAGAGAAAAAGCTCTAAAAACCTAGTGTACACTACCTGCTCAGCTCAGAACAGCTAACAAACACAGTTAGAGACTAGCTGGTGAACATAGTGGAGCATTTAGCAGCTAAAGAGCCAGATATTTCCCTCAGGAGTTGGTAGAGAGCAAAAACAGAGCTAAGAGTGAATATTGGACTTAGATTCACCCGGTGGAGAGAAACATGACTCCAAATGAATGATAATGTTGCCCCGTAACTGCTGGATGTGGAAATAAGCAGCTGTTTGCCAACAAGTTAAACATATTAACTTAAAAGTTGATGATACGGCAAGTTTCCAGTGCCCATAAGTGGCAAAAAAAATTGGTTAATGCATGTGCTCATGTTGTGCAACTTTATGCGTTATACTTCTCTACATTTCAGAAGGAATTATTGAACTCCACTACATTTGTTTGACAGCTATTGTCACTAGCTACTTTGCAGGCTTTGCACACCCATACAGGTGTTTTCAATTACTCTGGCTGATAAGACCTAGTCAGGTGTAAGTTGTACCAAACTACGAACCTTAGGGTACATAGTTTGATGATGTTAGGAATGATAACAGGGCAAGTTGTCCCACTCTAAAACCCTGTTTCATGAACGAGGGGGAATTAAGCTAGGAACTATAAGTGTGCATCTCTGTTCATGTTTAACAGGCAAAACAAAACCAAGAGAAGGGTGAGGGAGATGCTAATGTTTGAACATGCCCACATAGTCCTGAGAAGAGGTCTAATTAGGCATAGTAAATGAAAACACCTGTGTAGGTGAACTATGGGGGCTTTTACGTACAAAATACAGCACCAATCAAAAGTTTGGACATGCTTTCTCATTCAAGGGAATGAGGAGGTGTGTGTCCAAACCTTGGACTGGTACTGTATATGGACACTTTATAAAATATGATGGATTATTATTGACTTAAGTGTGACTATGTAACCTTTGCTGAACAATGTGGCCTCAAGTGGTAGATACAGAACTTTCAGTAATTTTCCATAGAATCTTTAATCTGTGACCTTATCATGTCATACCAGACCAAATAAGGAGTGTATTGAGCTCAGCAGTGGTTTGTTTTATTGCTCATGAACTCAACATTTAGTTTCTTGGAGGATTCTTTTATTTATTCTTTAAAAAGTTACATTACCTTCTTGCTTTAAACTACTAGACTAATAAATAGTTGCTCAACTTTGACCAGCTACAATATTAAAGCTGCTTTCAATGCACCACTTGTAACAAATCAATAAAACATACTTACTTTTAATACTTAGAAGTTTATTAGTCAATAATTTATATTGTGATATTGCTACTTTTATGTAAGTAAAGTGTTGAAACACTTATTTCACCACTAAACAAGTGTAAGGTTTTGGGATTGTTATGAAAAAGTGCCTAATCTAAACAATTTGTTAGGTATCACAAGGGCAGAAGCTTGACATGAAAAAAAATCATCAGAATAATCTTTTTTTTTTCCATCTTCCCGTGATCCAGAGTTTGGGTTATAATAACCCATTTTCTAAAAATAAACACTAGCAGCATCAACTTCAAAAATACACCCGATTTTTCTTCCATGTTAAGACTTTTCAACTTTCTCCCTGATTTAGTGTCCTCATTAGTATGGATGAGTAATTCTCACTTTTCCCATGAGCTTCGTTCAGAGGTCATGCCTGTGTATGCAAGGTGGGGGTGCAGACTATAGACTGAATAAAGGTCACTGAGGTTGTCTGTTGTTCGTGACCTCACTGAGTGCTATAAATAACCCCCCACCCACCACATACACACCACCCAGTGCAGTTATGACCCTGTATAGTCATGTTTTTTTCTTCTCAGAGGTCAAACTGAGTTTAACCTTTTCTTTTAGAGCACCGATTGCAAAAAATCAACCAGTTATAATCTGATGAAAATTCAGACGGCTGAAGTAAAAAATGAACTCACACTACTATTTTCACCCATCGCCTGCTGTTAAAAATCAGAAAGATCATAAAACTTTTTATTGGTTGCCTTCTCTTTTTTGTAAAATTTTGATACAGTTTTGGAGTTGTAAATATTTATAAAAATTCCATTGTGCAAAATCAAATTTAGTTCATATAGTTTCCAATTTGTGAATGTATTTGTAGTCCTTTTGATTCCCAGATTTTTAACACATTATCCATTTTATTTGGTTCCTTTTAAGTCGGAAAACTTCTTGTGTGTCCACTTATACTGCTGTAAATCACTCGTTATGATTTCCACACTTCGCCCTCAGTCTGCGTCATCTGCTCATTCAACATTTACAGCTTTTCCCATGTTTCTTAGAACACCTTTCTCACGGCAGTTAGAGAGCAGGCTTCAACTTGCCGCAGCAGGCTACGACTTCACCTGTTGAAGAACGTGTGGAGTGTAAAAGAGAAGAAATGACTCCACCAAACAGGTAAACGTGTTTCATTCACCTGTGCTTGTTGTAGATGGAGACGGACAACCTAAAACTAAACAGAATTGCATAGAAGAAACAAAAATCATTCTTTCGTTTTAATCCTCAAAGCCGAAGAGCTGATCACAACCATAAAAGTGGGTTCAAGTCTTAATTATTGATAGATAGTTAAAATTTAAATAGTGTTTTAAGTGGTTTAAGATGTTTGCTCTGTGGCAGTAACGTAAAGCTTAGACTTTGACCTCTTGCAAATAGATATCAGTTTGCCTTTAGGCAGTTACAGACGGACATAAAACATACTGTATATTGTTACAATGAAGTCATATTACCCTTTCCAATCATTATGAGCATGCCCAGACATACACCTGGGTCAAAAATGAGCATGAGCAATGTGTATTTTATACAATACTGCTACAGTATGATAGATTATTAGGGCCTAAATTCACTGAAAGCAATAATTGACGCGCCTCATTTGATGTGCGTCATTTGATGCTCCTATGGTGCACTGCAGGCATCAGATTAAAAATGCCAACACCACAGAACCAATACAAATTTGTCCTGTTATTCCTTGTATTTACTGCTACATTAGTTGGATGTAATGAATGAATGAAAAGAAGAAATGCAGAGGAAAATTAAACTAAGAGCATCTGTTTCCACAGTAAATCATCTGTTGAGTGTTTGATGGTTATTTGTGTTTTAGAATGTAACCGCTGTGAAATAATCAGAAAATAATGTTTTATTTCTCTCATCCCACTGCTTTCTTCTACTGCTCGCTCTCCTCGCTTGACCACTGCCGTGCTGTCTCTCTCTTTCTTGCTTGCTGGTGTTATTTCTCTTTTGGCTGTAGAAAAAAAAAAGGCTTTAGTCGTTGGGCCCTCATTTGACACTCCGAAATTGAAATAAAGTCGGAGTGGTGGTGTCGAGGCAGTTTGACGCACCTCATAATATTTTGGTGCACATTCAGCCATTAAACCAATAAGTGTACTTAAAAACACACATGTCCGACGCTTTTAGTGTGTCTAATACCAGGTTAGCTGTGTGGTAATTTGATCAAACACAGTATGCTCTCTTAGCCCTTCATACTGCTGCATTCACTTGTTACCTGCTCGTACCTTGAATAAGGTTTCTGACTGAAAGCTCACTAATTAAGTTTCTTCAACAGATTTGAGTGTGCGAATGCTTTTTTCATTCAATTTGATCAAACATAAAATAATTTAAGGAGTAGGCACCCTGTACAGCTAAAAAAAGAAGGTCTTAAAGGGGACAGATCACCCTTTTTGTGATTTTCTCTAATCAATAGCCATGTTTCGATTATATTCACAAGATCATTTTAAGCCAACTTTTGAAAAGTCACAAAGAGGAAATTGCGAATTAGGTGCGTTTCCATCAACTGGTTTGAAGCGAATAAACTAGGCTATGCAACACATAGTTTCACCAGTAGATGGTGGTATGGGCTTAAATAATCCGCCAGTAAACAGAGTAGAAGAATTAGAGGTTGCCAACCAGAAACAACAAATAATTATATTGCCTTGACAAGAGAAAAATGGAGAGAGGTCTTCAGAAATTTGTTTCAGTTGGGCAAGTTGTCATTGTTCTTTCATGTCAGCTAGAATTGGCCATACTTCATGCTATCTGGAGATGTCGGAAGGCGGCAAGAGCGGAAACAGCTGATCACTCATGTGAGTTTAACGTTCACTACGTCATTATTATTATTCGGCAAATGCGTTTCCATTACCCATTTTGCGCATAAACTCTTTTTCGACATTTCCAAAATCTGTAAAAACAAGTTGTTTTTTTTTCAAATTTTGCCATTTCCATTAAACTTTTTTTAATGCAAAACCTCAAAATGCACATAAAAATAGATTAATGGAAACACGGCTTATGTCTGTGTTAAACTTGGTCAAGGGTCAAAGCTGAATGCTTCGTTTGCAATATTACCTCTACTTCCTCATCGAACTAATGTCATATTATTCGCACAAACAGCCATCTGTTTCGCTAGGGTTGTTCAATGTCCAATTGCAAATTTCAAATCAGATTTGGGCTTGAACATGTACGGAGGTATTTGAAAAGTTACTATTTCAATAAAGAATGAGAAAAAGAAATGAAATCCTACAGCTATAGTTTGTTTACATAGCCTCTGGAGCTGTCAGAGCCAGCTTTGGGGAAGTGGCCAATCAGAATAGAGTGGGCTTAAAAGAGACAGGAACGGCCTGTTTCAAACAAAGGCTGAACTGAGGGGCTGCATGAAGAGCCAATATGTGATATATAAGCATTTTTTTAAAAAACTATGCAAAGATACTCCAGTAAAGCCCCAGAATATAGAAATAGACCAGGAAGTGTACATGATACGTCCCATTTAAAACTAGATCATATCAGCCGGATATCTTCCAAAGTTACACCCTTTTTTATTACCAAATTCCTCTTACTGCAACTCAATAGGAAACACTGTCCAGTAAAACACAAAGGGGGACATTTGTACTAAAGAGTGTAACTTTAGAAGATATCCAATTGATTTGATTAACTCAGGCTGCTGTAGTCTCATATTGACTTAAGATAAAGTTTGAATATACATTTTTGCAGTAAATGAGGGCTGTGGATTCACAATAAGTAAACCCCCCTATTAGGTGTTAAGATGGACAGCTATCCCTTAAAATTATGAGATTCTGCGGGACATCCTAGTCAGAATTAACTCGTGATGGGGCTCTGGGGCGAAAAATGACCTGTATTGATTTCATCTCTGGGCCCTTCTACAAGAGGTGGTTGTAAGATTAGGTAATAATGCAGGTGTCATTTTAAGGCCCTTGTCATTTCAGTTTATATTGTATTTTTAATGGTGCATACACTATTACAGTATTATTCAATGTTTCTAATTATCACAATCATCACATTGAGACCGGGGCCTTCAGGTCCCCTGAGGGTCTGGGAGTGGCAAGGTGGCAAGGTAGGCAGTGATGGCTTAAGGTTAGAGACATGAGCCTGTAACTGGAGGGTCACCAGTTCAATCCCCCAGACCAGCAGGATGAATCTGGGTGGGAAAGTAAACTCAACTGCTTCAGTGGCCATCAGGTGAGACTGTGGTTATACTGGGCAGCTTCCAAGTGTGATTGTGTAAATGTGCTAATGTGATCAGAGAGTTCCTGAAACAGAGAAATTCCCCTGAATAAATAAACAAAAATAAAATGTGACCACCATGTCCCCAGTTTGAGCACAGCATGTGTCCTCTGTTGTGTGTTATTGCCGGTGGTAGAAGAAGTGTTCAGATCCTTTACTCAGGTAAAAGAACCAATACAGTACTGTAGTAACATGTAAAAAAATCCTACTAAAGTAAAAGTACATAAGTATTATGAACTTGATACAGTTAAAGTTTTGCAGTAAAAGTAGTGGTTTGGTCCCTCTGACTGATATGTTATTATATATGACATCATTAGATTATTAATAATGAAGCATCAGTGTTAGAGCAGCATGTTACTGTTGTAGCTGCTGGAGGTGGAGCTAGTTTACACTACTTTATATACACTTAGAAATATTTGAACATTTATTGAAATGAAAGCATGTGAGAAGTTTAGAGGGAAAAATCACTATTTGGTGGAGCTGTTAACAACTTATGGACATCTGAAATGTGACCCTGACTGCACACTGCTTTTTGTAAGACGTCAAAAGCGGAAAAGGTTGGAAATCACTGTTTTCATCTTTAACAATGTGTTGTATTTTAAAAGCTTGTTATATTATCTATTGTGTCAAATCTTCATCTGAAAAGTAACTAAAGCTGTGAAATAAATGTAGTGGGGTAGAAAGTACAATATTTCCCTGTGAAATGCAGTAGAGTGGAAGGATAAAGTAGCATCAAAGCACTTAAAAATGTACTTGACTAAACGTACTTTCAACCAGTGGTCTACCATTTAATAAAGTCAAAAATGCTCAAAAATACATATTAAAAATTTTATAAGACTAAGTGAGGTTTCAGCCCTCTGAGTAAATGTGGCGTTGGTGCAGATTAAACAACCTGTAAAGGAAGGAAATATAAAACAGTCTTAATGATGTCATTACACCTGCTGTCAAAAACTCTTAATTTTTGGAAATCACACCTGAACTTAGTCGCTCTGTTGACTGTATGGACGCTGCTGTAGCTGCTAGTCTGTATCGTTTTGAGTACACCTGTCTTCTGTGTGTGTGCACGTGCACGCACGCGTTTCAGTGTGCTCAATTTGCATCTGTAGACTCTAGGACCGCGCGGAAACTTTCTCTCCGGTGCAGCAGCCTCTGCAGCTCGTGACAGAGAGAGCAGGCCGGTTTGAGGGAGAGAAAGAGAGAGAGAGCAAGAGAGAGAGGGAGAGAGAGAGAGAGAGACAGACAGAGAGAGAGAGAAACAGGCGGGGGAGCGCGACCCAGCAACGGAGAGAGAAGACCCGGTAGAGCGCGAGGAGGGAGAGGGAGAGAGAGAGAGTGAGAGAGAGAGAGTGAGAGAGAGAGAGAGTGAACGAGAGGAGAGAGAGCGACGACCGTCAGGGTCCGGGTGCCTGAGGGACGGACGACACGGTAAATATAAACATTACATTTTGGCTCGTGAACGCACACCGGCACCCGTTAAGTTAGCGTCAGTAGTCATCTCCTGAAGTCATCGCTCACGCGCTCTGCAGCCTAAACCGTTGGTTCCGTTTTAGTAGATGATGTGCGCGTGAAACGGAGTGGGTCGGTGCGAGTGAACTTCAGTTCTTTTTGTACGGTGGGAGGAAAATCACGGCAACCGGGCAAACGTTAGCCTATATAACCATTGTGTGTTAACGTTGTCCGGTGGAGCGTGCACCCACTTCCAGCGTACCGAGCAGGTAACGTTAAACCAAAGCGCTCCGTCCTCTCACCCACCAGATGCATACGGACACATCAGCGCGCGGAACCGTCGCCTCCGCTGAGAGCGAGCGGGCGGGCGGGCACGCGCCTGTCGGGGTTAACGAGTGCATTCGGTCTGAAACGCGTCCCCGTGTGTGTTTTTTACCTGACCCAGTAAAGCTTATCGCCGCTACACACTCAGACACGTGTCTCTCACCGGCTGCCCGCCCCGTGCACACCCCCGCCGGGATTTTACGCCGTTTTTGAGAGGCCGCCCGGTAAAGGCCGCGTGAGGTCGCTCCCAATATTAATTGTCGTGAAGCTGGGCCACGTCAAGTGAGCACGAGCAACCACGACATTTCCGGCGTGCACTTTGAAAATAAAAAACTCATTGACGAGTTGAGGTAGACGCACATTTGTTTGCCAGCACTGTTCTCCTATGAAATGTTATCAGTTACTTGGATTATATAGATATTCTAGAACTGATCAATACATGGGAGCATAAAAATAATTCTTGACCTTGGAAGTTGTAGTTTGACCATTACTCATTACATTTCTAGCTTTTCCTAGTTTTTCAATACTTTTGTGAGTCTTTAATAAACAAGGGCCATGCACAACAACACAAATCTCATAATGAGAATAGATGATTTATGCTAGATTTAGTTCTCAGCTAATTTCCATCTGCATTACTATATTGATATTTAAGTTTAAAAACTCAGACAATGATATTTATGGCACAATAAACATTTTTGGTGATTATTCCTGTTCTATGTTCTTTTTTAAGACATTTGACCGAGCTGTGTAGAGTTTATAGATACATAGTTAGTTAGCAGGATGTTGTAGAGACAAATAAACTTGTACAGTGTAACACCAGCACTATTTCTAAACAACCTTAAATGTATCTTATTGGTTTAATTACATTTATTTAGGGAGCAGTTGACTTGAATTGATATTCTATTAAATTGTATTTTATGAATATGTTGTGATTGCTAGTTTTGTGATCATTAAAGAATTTATAAATGGATGTTTTGTGGAAATGCACACTTACTTGGATTTCTATGCGCATGGACAACTTGAAAAGTGTTCAAAGTTGGGAGCTTCAATTAAAAAATAGTGTTAATTGCTTTTAAGAATTAGTTTCTTTGAAATATAAGATAAAGTTAGCAAACATCTAGATATCTGTCAATTAGATTTTATCTGTAAATAAGACTTTATTGATCATCAGGAGGGAAATCCACATTCTGCTTCCGCAGAGAGGGCAGTGTAAGAGTTAAAGAAACACATAAAGACCAACTTAAATTAAATGTATGAAATAAGAAATGAATGGTTAGATATGACATGCTTTTATTGTGAAAACAAATCACCTACTTCCCTGTCATTCACCGTCTGACTCTCACTACCTTGACTCACCTCTGAAGCTTTTTCTCTGCGCAACCATTTCTCCTCCCACCAGTTCAGGCTTCTGCTTGGGCCTTTGACTATTGGTCTAATTTAAAACACTGCTGGCATGAAGATTGGAACAATGTAAACCAGTGTATATAGACTTAGTATAGGAGCATGAGGTGTGTGTGTGTGACCTAAATACGACAAACTTGGAGGAGTTAGTTGGCCTGCAGCCTGGAGCTCGTGCTGGGAGTCCTGAGGGGTGTGGGGTGGATACTGTGCACCCATTTCTGCAGTTTTCCACCCCTGTCTTTCCGCTGGCCTGCTGCCTGTTGTCTTTACAGTAGATGATGTAAGGACACAGTGTGAGGAGTGACATACTGTACAATACATCTCGAGGAAAGCCAGACACATTGGCTGCAGTCACACTGTGCTTAAATACAAATCACTGCTGAGATCCAATTTTTTTTTTTTTTTTTTGTTGGGTACATGCAAGCCCAAAATTTTCTGCTCCTTTTGTGGTCAGATTGATATCAATATCTGACACCAGTCTGAACAGATCACACTCTTAAGAGACAGTAATAAAAACAATACACTTGACATGCTCATGCAGAAGTCAAAAAATTACATGAGGCTCCTTTGACTAATGACATCATGTTAATGCTGTGCCATGGCAAAGGAAAATATTTGTTTCTATCTAACTGGCAGGTGTCTGCCAGTTAAATAGAAACAGGACACCTCAGACAAAGATCAGGCCAACAGTTAAATCACTGTTGTACATTTTGTGCAGCTTTGTGTGTCGTGAGCAACGACACGTCGACATTCAGCAGTACACTACATGAAAGTGGATGAGAGTTGTATCTGTATTTTTTGACTTTAGAAAGCAACCATGATAAAATATGGACCAAATAAAGTTAAAGATCCGCTCTAGACATGTTTTAAGATGTATATAAAACTCTACTCGGGGTAATATTTTGTGTCTGATATGTTTTTTCCACAAAAAAAAGTTCAGGTATCCTCTTAACATCCTTAAGATGACATTTCCTCTTTTTCCCTCATGAAAAATGTCAGAATCTATGAAAATGTAAATATTTCTCATTTCAAAAGTTTAACCTTTAAGTTTCGAGTTTCCACATCACGCTTGTGTAAGTTAAATACTGGACCAGGATTGGATCCAAACTAGTTGTGATGTCACAAATCATTCTCATGCTTCTGATTTTCGATGAGCTCAGAGAAACTTTCCACTTTCAGAGGATGAATGTGAAAACAGTCATCTAGTGTTAAACTCTGCACATACATCATTCTGCACAGTGAAGCTCAAACATCCAACTGAAGCAACAAGAAGAAAAACATATTTTTGACTGGAGGGAGACTTTAAGTTTCAGTGTCTGTTAACTTTCACTGTTTTTGTTCCACTCTGGGTTTTTTTTTTCATTCAGTTTCCAACTTGGTAGCAAGGCTGTTTTGTGTTTTGATTGGATTGATAGAGAAAGAAAGAATAAGCCTGAACCAAATAGTATTGGTGAACAGGTGTTTCATTCAGATGTGTGTACTGATGGGGTCCATGAAAAGGTCAATTCTGCTCGCCAAATGGGTAATAGTTTCCCAAGAAATCATCATCTAATTTGTATCCATTTGTGTAAATTCAGATTAAACATAACAACAATACATATGCCTGATAATATATTACTAGATAATAAAGCTCATTGAAATTCCCCCAGCTACTGCATTAATATAGTATTGATAAGTTGAGTTGATAATACACTTTAAGGTATTCTAATGCAGAAAAAAAGAGTCAATGGTTGCGGTATTAGCCTTGTGTATTATGTTCATTTATTTGGTAGGGCTGCAACTGACCGATATTTCATTATCGATTATTCTGTTGATTATTTGTTTTGATTACTCGGTCAATTGTTTGGTCTATAAATCTATAAATGCCCAAGATGCAACCTAAGATGTCTTGTTTTGCCCTGACTAACAGTTCACAACTCAAAGATATTCCGTTTACTATCATAGAAGACTAAACCAACCAGAAAATATTCACAAAAAACAATACTCAAATCAAATCACAAAACAGTTGGAAATTAATTTTCTCTTGATCGACTAATTAACTAATCAACCAATCCTTCTTTAATATTAAGACACCTCATTGTATAATGTCCAATACAAAACTATTCAGTGAGCACAAAACAAGAACAGAAAACATGTTTTGAGACTAAGCAGGTGTTACACTGTATTCTGTGACCTGTCATGTTGTGTGACCAGTTCGCTAATTTCGGTTCTGACAAGATTCACATGAGGTTTAGGTGATGGTTAAGCATCGTAGAGAGACAGTGGGTTGGTGTTAGGGCAGAGGTTAGGGGAAACACCAGTAGTGAGAAAGCTCTCTGGAGGTGTTATGCTTCTTTTGCTCACAATCTTGAAATCTTTCATGCAAACTCAAACTTAAAGTAGAGCAAACTGTATTGATCAAGGAAAGAAGCATCATGCTGAAGACTTCACCTCTTAAGTAACGTCAGGCTACTTTCCAGTGAAACTCCATCAGCTTACTCTTAAAGACTTTAAGTGTGAACAGATATGAGCTTAATAACCAGAAATGAGCATTATCTGTTGAAGCTTGTTTGCCAAAAGTTGTTGGTAAACGCCCACTAACTCTCTCGAGTGTACAGAGTCTTCCAAAAACATCATAATTGTGAGAGCAGATTTCCAACTGAATGTTCACCAAATCAGTATTTTACTCTCAGAACTTGTTCTGGGTTTAAGAATATGTCCCTGTGCCCTTGTGAAGATTGATTATAGCTTGAATTTCCTTTGCGCCCGCTCAATAGTTTTGTCATTAATTAAGTTAAATATAACAGATAAATGTTAATGAGGGTGATGAGACGAACGAGAGCCAAGATGAGTCACACATCATTGGCTCTCCACTGAACACCTCCCTCACAGCTCCTCCACTTAGTCTTAGTGGACTCACCAACAGCACCGGCAGCATGGAGTTATGTGAAAAGTCTTTACAGAGAAGTAGGAGACATCTTGTGTCCAGCAGTTCAACTTCTGAGATGAAATATGTTGTTATATATTTTATATGCATCTTAAAACTTGTCTGGAGGGGATCTTTAAAGATTTTTCTCTTTTCATCCTCCCTCATGTGATCGTAAACTGAAAATGTTTGGGTTTCTGACTGGTGGTCTCTGACAATTTATAGAGCAAACAATTCATTGATTAATCAAGAAAGTAATTCTCAGTTGCATTGCATATTCTGATTGTTCTTGGATCAGTCTATTGGCATCAAATGAATCGACTAATCTTGATTAATCATTTACCAAACAAAGAAGCAAAACATCTGTTGGTTACACTTTCTCAAAGGTGCTGATTTGCGGCTTTTATCTGTCTTTGAATATCACTTCATCACTTTAAATAATAACTCCCAGTGGGTGATACACCACCGTCAGTGTGTGTGCCCTTAACTTTGAGAAAACAAGCCAGTTGAAGGTCCTACCTCAGGTTCTGAGATCTTGTGATGGAGATTTTTAACCATGGTTTTATGTTTTCTAGATTGAATGATTCAACGATTAATCAAAAAACCTAAAAGAAAATAATTCTTAGACTCTTCAGACTGAAGTTTTGCCCAAAAATCTGATATGTTTAACAGATTTAAGACCGTAAATGAAAGTGGCCAAAATCAGGATTGAAAATTCAGCTTCAATGTGATTTTTTTTCTGTTTTCCTTATCATTAAAAACAAATCTGTGTCACATTTGAGGGAAAAATTCTTATTTTTGCCACGTTCACCTGCAGTATGAATGCAGCCATTTTGTCTAATGAAATAGGACAGTTTTATCCGGTCACATCAATCACACAGTGACAGCCATGTTGAAAGCTGCCCTGATTCGTGCAGATTCCTTTGAGGAACACCTGCATGTTTGTGTGTGTGTGTGTGTGTGCACGCATTAACCTGTTTCAGCTCAGAACCGAAATATTTTCAGCTCTGCATGTGCAGGAGTCCCATCCATCATAAAGTACAGTCAATGGAGACACACACACACACACACCTGTAGTACAGCTTTGACCTCAATGCTCTGTGTGTGTGTGTATATGTGTGTGTGTGTGTGAGTGAAAGGGTGAACAAAAGGTACATAGAGCAAAGAGAGGAGGGGAAAAAACATGGGATAGCAAAATGTCAGCCTCATACTGAGAATGCTATCTTACTCAAACTTCACAAATGTCCTCTCATATTCACTCATGTCATGGTGGGTGTGTGTGTGTGTTTTTTCTCTCTTTCTACTCCCAGGAGAGGGCGAGGACCGACTGAAGTGATCATCCGACCAAGTGAGCGACTGACAGACAGACAGATTGAATGACGCTGCACCTGGTGCTTCTGAGGGCCTTTCCCATGTTTTGATTTGCTCCATTTTTTACTTTCTAAACTTGGTTTTACCGAGCCGCTCCTTGCCATGCCGTCCAACAGTCCTGCTGCCGCCGAACCGGCCCAGACGCCAGAGAACGAAACCTCCAATGATGTGGTGAGAAATATGGATTATCATCATTATATTTAGTTTTTCAAAATGCTTAAATAATTTCAGTAAGAAGTTGTGTATCATTGCTACTGTTTACCATTACAGCTGTGACTACTGTTATCACTACAATACTGTAATTAATCAAATTTATTTATTTATTTGTACTTTTTTAATGCTTTCTGTAAATGCACATTTAATTAACCAGTTTCTGATTTCTCTCTTACATGCATTGTATTCAGTACTACTTTTACTTTATTATCTTTTTACTTGTTGTCTGTTTATTATGTTATTTGTTCTTAATGTATTCATCTTTGCACTGAAGGAATGCAGTTTTGTTCCCTTGCAATGGTATAAGGGGAGAATGACAAGAAATTCTACCCTGAATCCTTGAACCTTTATCGATTTAATAATTAGTTCTAATTAAAAGTGTATTATCATTACAGTGACACACTCCAGCCTCCATAAAACTACCTTTTTATGCCTCGGTGCTGACGACAGCCGTAGCCGGAGGCATTATGTTTTTGGGGTGTCCATCCATCTTTCTGTCCCATTCTCATTGAGCATGATATCTCAGGAACACCTTGAAGGAATTTCTTCAGATTTGGCACAAATGTCCATTTGAACTGAAGGATGAACTGATTACAATTTGGTGGTCAAGTTCAAAGGTCACTGTGACCTAACAAAACACGTTTTGGGGCATAACTCAAGAATTCATATGCCAATTATAACAAAGTTTCACACAAATGTTTAATAGGATAAAAGGATGAAGTGATAACATTTTATATCCAAAAGGTCAAAGGTTAACTTCACTGTGACATCATAATGTTCTGCAAAAACACTTTCTGGCCATTACTCAACAACACCATAACTCAGGAACAGAAGGAGAGATTATGAGCATATTTCACATTTGGTCAGACACTGAATTGGTGACACTAATCTTGGTTCCCATCTTGAAACTGTGGTGACTGTAAAGATCTTCTGCTCTGCCGGGTTGAAGACGTGTGTGAAGCATCCACATTTTACAGTTTGTAGCTTCTTTGCAGCAACATCCATATCTGAAACAATGTCTACATGTCATGGCTACAACTTTGTGTTCTATCAGAATCAGCTTTATTGGCCAAACATGTTAACACATTCAAGGAAAATACACTTAATTAATACCTTTGATTAAATTCCTTCTATGTCTTCACTACAAATATTATATGAGTCTGGAGAGACATGATTGTAAACTGCAACTTGACTGGTTGGTTTCTAGTTTTAAGGATAAAAAACTATGGCTTTGTTTTTATAGTGTTATGTTGTTGATACATTAAACTGAGAGCAGTATTTGAGTCTACGGGTGACACAAAGTAATGTATATATTGTTAAATTATGGTACTCCATCCAGTGGAACTAATTATAGTGTGGAGCCAAATTGTCTGCGTGCAGTAGCTTAATCTGAGACATAACCTGTAACAGTACAATCACTCCATAAATGGTTTGGAATAAAAATTACATTTTCCTCTGTAATGTAGTAAAACTTACAAAATGGAAATACTCAAGTAAAGGACTAGTATTAGAAAATTGTTTTGATGTCAAACACTTCAGTAAATACACTCAGTTTTCCACCTTTGACTCATAACACTATGATCACTACTACTATTGCTACCTCTTCTTTTAATACTTTGCTTCTATAACAGTTACTATTGCTGCTTATTTTATACATATCATATTACAAATACAGTTATTTTTGAAGTCACAGCTATTATTACAACCACCACCACTTTTACTACAGCTGTCATTATCACTACTACTGTGGCTTCTAAGCCAATGGTTGAGAGCTTTTTTTAGCCAACACACACACAATCTGACTGTGTCAGTAATTATTAAACTTATGGTTATTTATTTACATTCACTACAGGCCTTTGTGCATTCCAAACACTCACCCGACCACATGCAGGTGAAGCGAGACTCAAACAGTCCTTTTTTTTTTTTTTTTATTACACAAATGAGCACACACACACACAAACACACACATTAACACACAGTCAGACATATACAAGGTGAAAAATAGCTCCTTTCATTTGTGCCCCCCAGATCCCAGGGCAGCCCTCGTAAATCTGTAAGAAGTTCATTCTATAGTGCTGCTATATAAAGGCCCGTCTCTCTTACTTCCACATTCACGCACTGGCAATGAGCCAACACAGACAAAGTTTCCCTTATAGAGTTTGTTGTGCTCTTTAACTTAGAGACTTAACTCACTCTCAGAGTAAAGAAAGGCTCAGAGAGTAAGTCATAGGTTGACATAGATCAAGACATGTAGGAGATAGGAGAATAAAGGTGTGGAAGGTTTGACAGATTCCAGTTATAATCCATTTTATGACAGAAGCCATTGTTCAAATTTTAAATTTTATATGTAATTGTGCAAATAGATGCTTTCTTCTTCCACTTGATTATACATATAAAAAATGTTGGATGTAGCTGGCCAGTCGCTGCATTAAGTGTGAGTGATTGGTAGATTTTCTTTTTTGGAAACCTTCAACAATTATGTAGAGTCCCAATTACAGCATCAGAAAGGTGCAGTGGAAGGTGGTTTAAGATGATTTGATGATTTGACAGGCAATTTGTTTGAAGCATTCTAACGCCTTAACTTGGACGGTGTTACGAGAATGGCTAGCAGTTAGGTTTCTGGCGTGTCTAGGGAAAGTTCATTCTCTAAGTGTGTGGTTGGAAACAAAGCTGCCTGGCAGTGAGCTATGTGTGGGGCTTACCTCCAGTGAGCAACAGCGGCTAGCTCCAGCTCAGAGCTCCCCAGGAGTGGCCAGCATAGACGGCGTCAGTAGACTGTTCTTGTTCAAGTTTTTTTGAGGTTGGTCCCAAAAACAAAAAACAAAGCTGGAGAGACAGCTTGCAGGTTTAATGGCTAAAGACAAAAGTTAATGCAGTGTTGAGTGACTGTTCAGCATCAAAATCACTTCCAGACGCTGTTACTGAGAAGCCTTATCACACCTGGGCCACTGGGTTAATTGATAAGCTTGCTAACAACAGCCAGCCAAAAAGAAAAAAGGAACTACTAATGATTACTAAAGAGCATACTACTCAACTTAACAGACAGCCTCAGTCATCTTTTCTGTTTTAAAGGCTTAAAGACATGTATTAAAACATAAAAAATACTCTGCTTGGAACAATAATTTGTGTCTGATATGTTTTTCCATAAAAAAGTAATTACCACTTCTTTAAAATCTTTAAAATGGCATCTGTTCCTTCTCTCTCATTAAAAATCCAGAATCTATGAATCTGCAAATATTGTTAATTTCAGAAGTTTAACTGCTGGAGACAAGATGTCTCCTTTAAAGTCTATTATCAGTGTTTGTGCACTGAAGGCTTCAAGTTTCCACATCACACTTGTGTAAGTTGCATACTGGACCAGGATTGACTTCCAAACTAGTTGTGATGTCATAAATCCTGTTAATAGGCCTTAAAAATCAGACATTCAGTGAGCACAGAGAAAATTTCCATTTTCAGCAGTTCACTGAGGAGAGATCAGTTGCAAGTGAATAACAATGTTTATCATGATAAGCAACACATTTTGACGATTGTCGATGTGAGGCATTTTCATATTGGCCCTTATGAAGACAGGAGATAGGACAGGATCCCCCAGAGTCTAGACACTGGTGGTGGAATGGAGCCAGCAGATGGTTGATGGACCTTTGGCGGGGTCTCTCTGGACAACACGGATGTCATGGTGCTGAAGGGGAGGAGATGGGTTGCACAATAGTAGATCTGAAATGATATTTGAAGAGCAGCACTAAGAGTCTGATAGGCTAGAGGAACGCAGGTAGAAAGATCATTCATCATCAATCATTGGTCAGGTATGGTGACATCAGAACTGACAATGAAGGGATTTTGACAGCGTGGGAAAGCGGAAGCGACAGGGAAATTGAACAGAAGGAAATAGCAACTTCTCCCATGATATTTAAAGGCAGATTGTGAGGATAGAAATCTTCTTTATTGAACTTATGCCAAAGATTCATATGAGTGAAAATAGCCTTCTTCTCAAACTCAAATACTCAGTGAAGCTCCAACATCTGAGAGGGGGACTTAAAGTTTGCTTGAAACAAACTAGGTTGTATAAGTGTACCTTTTCCGAATGGCCAACACATGTCATGATAGACTCCTCCCGGCAGTATCACCCTACCTCCCTGATCTCTGTCCAAGAAATCTGGATTTTGTGAATCTTTGTAGTCTTGATGTAATGGATTTTTCAAATGGGGATAATGCCAAACAGTTTTGGACAGGATTTGCTCAAAGACATTCATGGTGTTGCATGCATTTGAACACAGGAAACATGATGGATATAGTTCTGTGAGCATCAGAGAGACATTCAAACCTTGCTTTATTTTCTCACTTTTGCACACCTGACCCATCATTTTGTGATTGTTGGGTTTGTCTGTTATGGAAAGTTACAGATTCCATTCTAACATCAGAAAAGGAATTTAGATGTTGTTGGTTGATCCGACAAGTTTTAGATGTTGTTATCTGATCTGCCTTAATGCCTTGGCTGCCAAGTGACTGTGTATGCATTACATGTTACAAACTACAGAAACACTTTGAAGAGGGTAGAAAAATGTGCCACAGGATGTTAAAGTGACACTTGCTATCCTGACTATGTGGAAAATGATGTTCATTTTCTATCTCTTAAGCCCTAAAAGGTGTCAACGCTGCCATTGTTTGCCAAAAGTAGCTAACAATTGCATGGCAACAGTAACTAAAGATTTAGGATAAATGAAATGTTTTGTCATTTTCAGCCATTTGTAGTGTGAATCTTTAAATATCAGTGTGTAAATGCATGTAAAAGTGGAAAATGAGGATTAAAATGAGGATTATCTCCACAATAACACTGTGTTAAAGTGGCATCAGCTGTAATACTATTGTGTTTAAATGGAGTAAGTCTATATGTGGGCTTAATCTAGATAAATGAAAGTCTAGCGTTCATTCCAGGAGCCATTTCTTTCAACAAATGAAGAGGTGAGTAGCAGATTCAAAGTGAAGTACAGAAATAAACCAGGAGAGGAGGGAGATACAGAAACATGGAGCCTAAGAAAGAAATGGGAGAGAGACTGAGAGAGGAGGACGAGGGGATGGAAAAGAAAGAAAGAGGACAAGCTGTCTGCTGCTGATGGGATCCTCCTCTGCCCTCCTGGTTTGCAGTCTGGTTGCTTAGCAACTGCAGCGGCCTAAAATAACCTGCTGGGAGACAGAAATAGACCAAAGATATATGGACAGATTGGCCAGTGTGTGTGTTTGTGTGTGTTGACACATGCTTGAAGGGATTTTGTTGACTGGTTTTCCAGCTCAGTTGGTTTACATTTGACTTAGTTGAACCATTTTATTTTTACTTGTCTCACTTGTCTTTCAGCATGTGATTTAGTATACTTGTATTGCAGTTTTGTGTCTCCAATTGTGCGTCGTGACAAAGGCATATGGATAACACACCAGGCACACAGGTGCAGGTCCATTACCCATACTAGTTGGTTGCTATGCTGATCGTCGGGGAAGTGACATCAGAATGTTTAGTCAGCACTGCAGCCCTGTCGGAGACAGTTGCTAAGCAGTTTCTGCACCTTAGCAACCACTCCACTGTCACCGCAACACAGGGTCCAGCAGATGAGGGACAGAAATGGAGGAAGTTAGGCAGCACCGTCTATAGCCGAGAGGAGAGTCAAGAAACAAAGCAGATATGATTATTAAAATAACTGAGAAAGTACAACAAACCCAGTTTGACCCCACTGCAGCAAAGGATTCCAGTAACCTACAGAAAAACAATTCAAAAGAATGTATTACATATCTTAAAGAGAACCAAATATAATGCAACACATAGTTACATGTTTATGGTCACCAATAATAAAATAGCAAAAATAAAGTTGTAGTTGATGTAGAACAAGCACAAGCAGTTCTCAGTTTTAATGATGACAGTCTGAAGTAGGGATGGAGGATAATTCAGTAATATATTCTCTTTATTAGTTTATTGCCTTTCAGTGGAACCATTTTGTGATGATGTGATCTCATCATGTAAAAATGTATGTTGTCCAATTTAGAGCTGAAACAATCAGTTGATAAGTCAATTGGCAATAATTTTCATAATAAATTGATAATTTCAGTAATTTTTTAAGCAAAAATGTCACTGTTCCAGCTTCTCAAGATGAATATTTACTCTTTTGTGGTTCTTTTTGGATTGTAAGACTTGTAGATAAAGAGAATATTTGTTAGCCGCAGACTTAGAACCATTCAGTCATTTTCAATAAGATCTAATTTAACTAAATTAGATTTAGAATTAATTAGTATTCACACAAGATAGTTTTGTTTCATGATATGCAAAAAAGCAAATACAGTTCATAGCTTTTACATAAATTTGATAATCTTACATAAATTTGACATCTTACAATTTAATGATATCTCATCATTTGTCATATCATGATATATTATCAGTCTCATGATGATGTACCTGAACCAGAAAAGACACATCTGAACCTGACATGTATCCGTCCCTTAAAAAACTGAACTCAAACATACAAAACCATGCAGACCTCGAAGAAATGGGACCCGAACATACAGTTAAATTAAATTTTTATTTATATAGTGCCAAATCATAACAGAAGTTATCTCAGGGCACTTTTCACTTTAAGCAGGTCAAGACCACACTCTTTAGACCCAACATTCCCCCATGAGCAAGAACTTGGCGACAGTGGCAAGGAAAAACTGCCCTTTAGCAGGCAGAAACTTCAAGCATAACCAAGCTCTAGGTGGGCGGCCATCTGCCTTGACCAATGATCCTACATAGTTCATAGTCTCTGTCATCTTAACCAAGCCTCAAACTGCTGATTAAAATACATTTTGGTCCTAACTTGTACATTTAAATCTGCCTGGTTGACTTCAGCAATACACGAGTCTAATGTTTAACCCTTGTAACAGTGACATTCATTTAATTTTGCCCTCAAGCAGTGATGCGTATGAAGTGTATTCAAATTTGAATAAAAAGGCTCATAATGAAACTCACTGCGGCTGGCAAATTCTGCCTCCCAGCTAAAATACAATACTCTTAAAGTAACAGGCACAATCTCTTACATGATGAAGCTACATTAAAGTTTTGATTGCTTGGCTAAAGATGCAACAGGTGTTGCTTATTTTACAAGGCTCTTGGGTCCAATCAAAGATTTTCACAGACCTAAGACTCAGCAAATTACCAAGAAATAGAAAGTGTGAACCTGGATTGGATTTGAACAGGCCCTCAAATTATCTACCCAGAGATTTCTAATATGTGGGAGAAAGCAGCTCAACAGACCTGAGAAAAAGTACATTACCCACGCTGTGTGTGAGTGGATATTTTAATCTTGACAGAGTGTAAGAAGGATAAACTGGTGTATGTGGAGTCGCCTTCTCTTCAGCTACTAGCTCTGTAACAACTACTCTTACATGCACTTACTGCTTATTATTATGTAATTATCTGAAAATACCCCAACCACCAACAAGCAAAAAAGCAGAAGTGTGACAAAGTAATTGTGTTGCAAGTCACAAGTTAAGCCTGAAGTCACAAGCTAAGTCTAGAGCTGCAACGATTAGTTGATAGATTGATTTGTTGTCAACTATTAAGTTAATCACCAACTATTTTTATAATGAATTAATCGTTTGAGGTCATTTTTAAGAAGAAATTCACAATTTTCTGATTCCACCTTCTTAAATGTGAATATTTCGTGGTTTCTTTGTGACAGTAAACTGAATATCTTTGGGTTGTGGACTGTTGGTCAGTACAAAACAAAACATCTGAAGTTTCATTTCAAGTCAGAAGGCTGAAATCCAAGTCAGGTCATGAGTCACTGGAGTGAAATCAAAGTCAAATTGCAAGTCTTTTGCTTTCAAGTCTTTTCATTATATCCATGACTCAAGTCATATTTGAAACCAAGTCATGTGGCCTGAGCCCACACCACTGCAAAAAGGCCTGTAGACCAGTGAACTACCAACAACACTGACACTGAAATGAATAATGTCTTCAAGTTCTAATCCAGCATCCCTGTGTTAATAGTTCAGTCAACTCTTATATACGTATCTGTAGAAAAATCTAAATCCTTCTCCTTTTCCCTTCCTTTAAGACATTAAAGTATTTTTTATGGCTCATCTTGAACTCGTGGGTATATACATACAATCTAATCAAATGTGATTTGGTGCAGCCAGCTAAACCCACCAATCATATAAAACCACATTTGACTGTTAGCTTGAGGGTCATCGTAGCACTAGCAGAGTGATTTCATAGGTCAGAGGTGTGTTTTTAGATGTCAGTTCATGTACATTTTTTCAGACTGTGGTTGCGGTCTAATTTATTCCCTTTTCCACATCATCTCATCAGGAAGTCCTTCTGGTTTGAAGCCTTATGAATGTGTTTAATTAATGTTGCTTTTGACCCAACACACTCAGTATCTAGTCAACACTATCACTGTAAAATTACACCAATGCTACTCTACAACTCAGCTGTATTCTACCACTTTGCCTCTGCTGTGAGCTGAGCAGATGAAGCTATTTCAAACTACTGGGATGTATTCATTTATGTACAAAGCTTCACTTAATGCATCAATATAAAGCAATGCAGAAAAGGCTTTATGTTACCAGGGTTTCTGCAGGTCTCAAAAGACCTGAAATGAATTATCTAATGTAATGTTTTTTTGAAAAATGTTATTTCTTAATCATTTCAGGGTTTTCTTTGTGCTGCATATTGACACTCAGATCAATCCAGAGCAGGTTTAGTCGTACAACATGCATCCTCTCTGCTCTACTAAACACAGCTGGATCTCATGTCTGTAAACATATAATTTACTGGTTTTCTCTTTCATATTTTCCCCATTTATAGTTTGAAAACGGCTTTGTTCAATCACAACTTGGATGGGTTTTGATGTCTTTGTTTTCAAAGTAGTTTGTTTTTTAAACAAGCTGACTTTTAATTCTTCTTTTTTTCCAGTAAAAAGGTCATAAAAAGTGTGAAATTTGGCTTTCTAAAACTGCACATACCATGTTTTGGGTTTTTTTCCCCAACAATTAATAGTGTGCTACTCTGTATTCATCTTATCCCAGAGTGTTTCTTAACCACATTGCTTTAAATCGTTGTTGCTTTAGTGCAACCTCAATCACTGCTGACATCAATTATAACTTCATACAGTCATTTGATAGGCTGAGTGTTTGATGTGGCCTCTCTATAATTGGCCAGAGTGAAGACGGAGCAGACCAGGACAGTCCAGAGGAGGGGACGCCTGCGAGCCCCCGCACCAAGCGCAGAGTGGGCCGTCCTGGCAGGAAACGCAAACAGCTGCTTCCTGTGAGTACAATAATTATAGGCTGTCATCAGCCTTTTATAGTCTATGCTGCAGTAGAGTGATTGATTATCTGTTCACCTATGCAGTACATTTTACCCCTGTCTAACCTGGAAAGTACTGCTGAACATGCATGCACTTTGCTTCACATTTATGAATTCACACCTGCGGAGCTGCTGAGTGTCAACCACAGTCAGCTGAGTATTTTCTAAGGGACACAGCAGCACGTAGATCTGGAGGCACACTTACTGTTTTTATTGAAGGGGACCTACTATGCTCAGTTCCAACCCTATATTTTTAATCTGGGACTCCACTAGAGCAGCTTTGCATGATTCACATTTTTAAAAAATCCTTATTTATCTTATACAGACCGATATGCAGCCCCTCAGTTCAGCCTCTATCTCCTAGAGTCAGTCTTAGCTCCTGTCGCTTTAAGACCCCCCTCTTGAGGCCCACTCTTTTCTGATTGGCCAGCCTCAGGAAGGCTAGCGAGGGGGAGCAAACTACATCAAGAGTCGTGTTAAGTTACCACCATGATTTCCTGCTTTACTGCTTCTTATTAAAACTTTTAAATGGCTAAATAATGGTAGACTTTATTGTGAAGATTTATAGGAAATGAAATATGTTCCTCACCAAATTATCAGAGCTTTGTTAGCGGCGCTAAAAAACGATCGACACAACAACATATGGAGACATTTCGATCTCTTTGTTGAGTGGATCAGGTATAAATAATGCAAGAAGGAATAGTACAAGCAGAAACAGCTGCAGCGATGATGATGTTTGATGAAGAGCCGCAGCTAACCAGCACACCTCCAACAGGTAAACAGTTTATTTTACATTGCTGTGCTGTGTAATGGAAAAACACTCACAGTGTGCCAGCTTCACTCAAGTCATGGCTCGGCGTGACTGCCCCCAAAACAATGGAAAAATGCCATAATGATAGTGGAGTGAAGCACTGAACTTGCACACTGTACGTGGAGCAGATGACCATATAAAGAAATCTGTCACAAGCTGACATCGACTCGGGCTGAAAGTAGAAAAAACTGTTGGACACCGAGCTTTCACAGCAGTTGGAAGCCGGTGCTTTTTGCTCACAGGGATTACTTCTACATACATTTACCTCATTATTTGACACTTTGGCCACCTTTTATTAACATCAGACATTGTAACATCACATATATATGACTGAAAATAAGGAAAAGCATAATAGGTCCCCTTTAAGTGTCATGTTAGTTTGTTCGTTTTTTTTTTCTACCAGTGTGCCTCAAAATGGAGATTCCTCTTCACATTGACTGGTTGCTGGTCTAACCAGTCAATACTCTCCTCTAACATTTGATCTTAACTCCATTTCCTGATCATTTTTAATTATCATCATTTACACTTGTCTTTAAGGCTCCATCCCCCACATTTTCCACCACCTACTCGTTGTTACCACTTTGCTTAAAGTTGAAATTAAAGAAAAACTATGGTTAATTACAAGTAATGTGAAAAAAACCTCTGACCAACAACAACAAGCACATTCAGACAATCAGGCTGGTTCAAAACAAACACCCATGTTAGTAAATACTTATACTTACTAAATTTATTTGGGACAGAAAAAGATGAACACCAAAATTCTTAATGGTATGAGTCTTAATCACCAGGTCACCAGGATGCCCATGTGAACAGTAAAATTAGACCCCAAACTGGCCATTGTTCTTGGTACTTCCTGGTTCCTGGTTCAACTTTGATCTACTGCACATTTATGGTTTTCCTGTGTTTTGAGGGTGTATTAGCGACATTACAGGCACACTCACTTTCGGTTTTACCACAAACTAGAGTCAAAATCTGGCCAAACTGTCGGCTTGTTTTCAACCTGTATGATTGTCTGACCTCCCATGTTTGTTGCCTCCTCATTGTCGCTGCCTACGATTTTTAGCGATGTAGCCGTGCTCCAGATCTCGGCAATTTCTTTGGTGAGTACAATGCAATAAAAACTTGTAAAAAACTGTAGTTTTTCTTTAATTGATTTTACCACCTTTCATCGCGATGAAGATCTCTTTTGCAAGAGAGATCTGAGAACAAATTACATATAAATGAGATCATGCCTGACATAAGTCAGTCAGGTCATTATTTATGTATATACCTATTCATCACAAGCAAAATCTCAAAGTCTTTTACATAAACACGGAAAACAACAGAGCAAGAGAACAAAACCCTGCTTGATCCCATTCAGTGGTCAACAACATATTAAATGTATCTAATGTAGCTTTTGTTGCTCATTATTATCACTCTAGTGAGAGCTTTAGTGAACGACTGGTCAACACTGAATTTAGTATATACATAATAAAAAATGACAGAGTGGCAATAATGGGCAGAAGGTGAAATCTATTCTAATACAGGTGCTCATGCTGGATGTTTCTGCTTTTTCAAATTTGCATGATTATGAGAAAATGTGAGTAAAAGTTGCCCATTGTTCCCATTTCCGCTGTGGTTTTGTAGTTTTAGTGAGGAGCTCTGCTGAGAGAGTTGGAGACTGAGTACTTATGCTTTTACACAAGATGAACTTGTTTTCTCAGACGTATGGTTGACTGGGGCTTTGAACTGGAAACCTTCCAATCACCTTTAGGCCAGTGGTAATAAGCCGTGAGTGTTGTTACAGAGCTGCATTATTACTGTAATGATCCCACACAGTATATGTCTTCATTCTTACTGACTTCAGTTGTTTGGCAGCTCCTCTCTTCCATATTTCTCTCTACATTCATCTTCTTATTGTGTGTGTGTGTGTGTGTGTGTGTGTGTGTGTGTGTGTATGTGTGTGTGTGTGTGTTCCTTTGTGCTGTCTGAACTCTGCGGTAGAATCAGCAAGTCAATATAGCTGATCAAACAATCCCAGACAGAGAGGAATACCGAGTAAGCTACTGTGAGAGTGTGTACCTGTGAGTGTGTGCATTCATGTGTGCAGGAGAGCAGGTCTGATCATGCTTTGATGTCTGAGCTCTGTCAAGGTGGGCAGGATTAATGTGGGCCCTGACACGTGCACACACACATGCACATATAACACACACACAAACACATACAGATGTTACACACACAGGGCTGCAGATAAAACACACAACAAAAGCGCTGCATGTTTGCAGTTTGTTCTACAGTAGTGCAGTAGCAGCACTAATAGTGGAAGTAGCCAGATAGTGAGAATATTAGCAGTAGTTGCAGCAGTACTAGTATTAAAAGTTAAAATAATAGCAGTAGTATTAAAAGTAGTAATATTTATAGTAAAAATCATAACAATGATTTTTGTTTGCAAAATGCAGGCTTGAAACATATTTTTTAAGACAGTCAAGCAAGAATAATTAAAGAACTGCACAATGCATGATGTTGTTGCGAGGCTGTAATACATAAAATACAAGTTATCCCACACAGCTATGGACTGTCAGTACCACATGCTTAAACCACATAGATCATGAGAAACTTTAATAATCAATTTCAACACAAACAAATCACAAAGGTCAGTTCACTAATTGATCTACTGTGGCTCATGTTTCTTTACAAGACATCGGCCTGATATCTGTAGACTGCTGCTACCTTGACAAACTGAACATCTGGAAACTGTTCAGTTGACTCCTAGCGCTTCAACTCTCGTAACCAGAGATGATACCTCGTCAACTAACACAAACTGAGAGCTCAGATCAGCGTGCAGAGTAATTTTCAGTCTGTCCTTCTCGTAGATGCGACCATTAAATTCACTACGACATAGCCAGATAGCACGAAGTGTAACTAATCATGTCAAATGTTTACAGGACTGTTGTGACTCAAAACGACCAATGTAGCAACGAGCATCTCTGTTAGTTTTTGACAGAAAACTACCCTTTTCTGCATATTGTAATAGCTCATTTTAACAATTTAGACATTTTGCTTGTAGTAACAACAGTATAGCAGTATAATCACATGTAGTTGTTGTGGAACATACTTAAAACACAGGCCTCTTGCCCAGCGAACAGTGTGTTACCTATTAACTCTCCTTGTCTCTGTTTGTCTCTCTCTCTCTCTCTCACACACACACACACACACACACACACACACACACACACACACACACACACACACACACACACACACAGTCATGTTTCCATCACTTCAGAGGACATTACATTGACTTACATTAATTTCCTGGAGACTTATCCTAACCTTCACTATAACTACCACATGCCTAAACCTAACACCAACCCTTAACATAACCCTAAACTCGCCTTACCTTTAAACCAAGTCTTCGACCTAAAATGATTGATTTAACTAAAGGGAACTGTTTTTTTGTCCCCATAAGGGAAGCGAGTTCCCATAACATGACTGTATAAACAGTTTTACGTCCCCACAACATGAGGAATACCTGGTACACATACCCACCCACCCACACACCCACACGCACGCACACACACACACACACACACACACACACACACACACACACACACACACACACACACACACACACACACACACAGTGTATCCAGGAACAGAGCTATTGTGTGGGGCTCAGGGTGGAGCTGTCAGTGACACTAACTACAGAGAGCAGAGAGGGAGGGAGGGAGGGCCTCCTTCACTTTCTCTCCTCCACTCACTCTTCACCTCTATATCACACACACACCCACACACACACACACACACACACACACACACACACACACACACTTCTTGCCTGTACACACATATTATTAATGGTGATTGTTTCATGGATAAGTAGATTAGCTTCATGGTCCTTAACTATGTCAAACCTCCATTTTTTCTCTTTCCTTTCACACTCATTGCTTCTTATTTTTTCTGGCTGCTCGCTTCTGAGGTGTTGGTCTCTTCCTCTTCCCTCCCTCCTCTCTCCCCCGATTTTCTCTTTTTTTTTTTTTTTGCCACGGGAGCCATGTGTGGAGCAGGTGGTGGGTTTTTTATGCATGTGTGTGTTGCGCTTGTGGCTTCTGCTTAAACACTTCAGAGAAGTTTGAAGAACAGAAGGACTTAGAAGATATTTCCAAACATTTATGTATTATCTTTATAGAGAGCCGAAATCAAATCAGAGCTTCCAGATTCCGCTCCAGAAACAGAAAAAATCCCATTTGTAACAATGCTAATAACTAAAAATTCTTCCTTGGTACAGAGATTTTCTCAGTAGTATGTTGTGTGGTGTGATGATGTAATATTATTGTTTATATAGTGTTTAATTTTTTTTTAGTGGCCTTTAACGACATTGTTTCCCAGATGTTTGCAGGCTAAATGTATTTGCTCAACAGAGGAGACAAATCCATGAGTGAATGGGGGGGTCGCGGCTAGTTCAGACATGTCTGTAATAACAGCAGGACAGAGAGGAGCAAATACTGTACAAGTTTGTAGACGGCAGAGATTACATCTAGCAAGTTGAAAAATGACTTGAAGAAAGCGCACAACAAAAATGTTTGATTTGGTTAAAATCACAAAAACAAAGATTTAAATTTCTGATAGCAACTGCTGTGGTGAATGCTAAGATGTCTGAGAAAATGCAAAGTCAACTATGGGAATAGGCTTTATTTTTTCAGAAAGACAGATGAAAGAAATGCTAAATTAGAGATTGCACTGAGTTACAGAATCTAAAGGAACGAACACTAACCAGACTTCGGCTCTCTATATGAACATCATCTCACAGCCACATGTATCAGTGCTAACAGAAAAACATAAATCCACAGACTGTTGTTAAGCTTCTAATGCACTTCAGTGAGGCTAAACTATAATTATTGAAACTTGAACTTGGACTAAGCATGACTTGATAACCAGAATTTCTATTTTCTCTTGTATGCAGCTTAGTCTGGGCTCTTCTGGGGTTTCTCCTCTGTGCCAAAACCACAAAGGTCACAGAGAGATTGTGGAAAAACTGTGGTTATGTTAGGAGTGTTTGACAAAAAAGTGTCATGCCTTGTGGCTGGTAGATAAAAAAAAATAGCTTTTGGGGGGCTAAAAGTGAAATGGCTTTCATGTTACAACTAACGCTTTTGTTGAGGTCCTGAAAAACTTAAAATTCTCTTAACTATTACTACTTAAATTCTCTACAGCAAACTACACAGATTAAACTAGTTTTCTAACAAATTATTAAAACCCAGGTTATTGGGGAAGTTGGGTTACTGCAACCCCATGTGACCCCATATTTACAGTTACTTAACTACTTAACTATTACTTAAAAATCTCACAGTAAAAAAAAACAAAACAAAACATAAAGAAGTGTGCTAGATCTTTTTGGTTTCTGTCCTTTTCTCTTTATCATAAACTGGCTTTTGTAAGTTGAGTGTCTTAGTATGTCAGCAGAGATTAATATCTTTGCATTACAGGCCCTATTTATGGGAAAGCTTCCAGACCCAAATGGGACACTTAATTAGTGATTTAATTTAAGGCAGGTGTGCTGAATAGCTGTCAACAGTGCTTTGCTGGCAAAAGAAACAATACAATGTGTTGTATGCCGCAGCTGACTAATTACAGTGATTAAGACCATTTTCAGGATAATAAATCAAACATATTTTAAGTTTTTGTTCATTAATTAATTTTCACTTACACCAGAAATGCTAAAATACTGTACATGTATGTTTTTGCCTGATCAGTTATCGACCAATGTGCAGTTTGAGGGGGGTCACATAGCCTGATTCATTTTTTAAGTAACTGGCCTCACGGATGATTAGTTGGATTTCTGGCATGTCAGAAACTTCAGTTGGCTGTCCTGTATGGAGCTAATTTCCTGCCAAAACTTATCAAACAAACAAAATGTGTTTTACAAATGCCCTACGATTCACTATCAAACATAATATGGTTTGTGTTAGTTGAAAGGTTAAACTGACTCTTAGAGCCACCTGTTGTTGTCAAGAGAGAATTACCTAGGACATCTGTGAGAAAATCTTCAGCACAATCACGGCGAAAAGGTTGTGCCAAAGGACACATGATATTTTTTTTCTTTGTAGGATTTTTTTTGTACTTGTAAGACCTGCTGACTTTGTTTATTAAGCATGATGTATGAGAAATATGTTGTGTATTCGTTTGATAGGTACGTTTGCAAACCATACTGTGTTTGTTAGTGACCATAGGATCATAGGGCATTTGTAAAACATGTTTTGTTTGTTTAGGTTTTGGCAGAAAATTTGCTCCATAAGCTTGCAGTTTAAGCAGTTCCACAGTCCAAAATCCCATGACTGCTGTCAAAACATGCATTTTAAACTTTAATAAGCTTGTTTTAATATTATTCCAATAGTATTATACATGTTGTGGTCAAAACTATACATATATTTGCTATATCTTTTACTCTTTTAAGAATGAGACCTCTGTAGACTATACATGCAAATGGTGAAGATAATCATTAGAGATCTTTCAGTAAATGCTTTAATAATCAACACTTTTGTGATTTCTCCCTATTGTTAGGTAAGGTTCCAGTATTGTCTTTATTTGCATTTAGAAGTATATTGAGTGAAAAATAGACAATTTAATCTAGCAACTAGGAATAGCTACTTTGGCCAACATGGCCTAGCTAACCCTAGTAATAACAGTTGTTAGCTAGCAAAACCAAAGAAAATAACACAAATAACAATGTAAATTAAAAATTAATGAGAAGCTCATTAAAATGAGGCATACTGTAGCTGAAGCTGAAACATGTTTAGCTTGTAGCCTATGTAGTGTCCAGAATGCAAGGCTAAGAGTTTGGACAAATGCATACACAATACACAATGCACCTTAAATGGTTACTTTAGTTACATCTAAAGCCATCATGCTTTTATTTTCTTTATTTACGGCATATTATATGCTCATTTTATTATTTTTGTGGGCACTATTGTTTTATTGTTTGATACATCCTGTTTGTTCTCTGCACAGCCTTCCCTTGGGTATCATCAGAGTTTCATCCAATCCAAAAACTGCCCTTCATTGATGAGCTCAGGTTAGAGTCTATGAGGTGAAGAGTAAAGTCAGGTACTTTCCACAAAGTCTTTGACTCAAGATCAAGGTTACACATCTAGAGGAGATGCTGAGAGAAGAGGAAGTTCAGGAAGCAAGAAAGTGTGAAAAAAGACTCACAATATACCACTAGTTTATGTACAGTATGAAACACTGTGTGCGTGTGTGTGTGTGTTTCTGTGCATTCAGCCCTCATGACTAATTCTAAAAGTGTCTTCTAAGCTGGTGCACGGTTGGCTTGTTTGTGGCGATGAGTGTTGGGTGATATCTGTGCAGTAAGTCTTGACATGAAATTAAATGCTCTCAGTACAACTTTAAAGCTGCATTAAGCAATCAAATAACTTCTTGTAATGTGACTCGACATTCCAGTCTGCAGCTCCGTGCAAATTTTGGCAGCTTTCAGGTCATAGTTTTGGTTTTCCTTCAGCCCAAATCAAACCCAAACATTGCACCTGCTCTCAGCCTACAAGCTCACACAAGCCAACTATCACTTCCTGTACAGTGGTAAATGGCGGAGAGGCGAAAGTTAACAAGTGGCGGAAGAACGTCGAACATACATAGCAATCCAAAGACATCCAGATATTTTTCTCAGGAATTGGGGGACCAAACCAGGGCTGAAATGCATTTACATTGGACAGGCGGCCAAAAAGACGACTGCAATGGAAAGTCCATGTTCCTCTGTCTCTGCTGAATGTGTAAGTAGTCAGTTGTTTGCTACAACATTAGCAGTATGAGCTGATATAGTATCACGACTCATTGCTGAGTCTTTTTGCCTCCTAATGGTCAGAAATTGCTTAATGCAGCTTTAATTTTACATCCTGGGGTTAAACAATAAATGTTAAGGCCATGTGTTCACATCAAGGACACGTGACACGTATTGCATGTGCACAAGACAGAGACTGGTGCACTCATTTTGATTTCATATTAAAACATAAGATGACACATTTTACTCAGATCTTGGTTAATTTCTACCATTGTTTTGATTGTTTTGTGCACACAGTTTTTAAATTCATGTGAGCTAAGTTATTGCTGTTATTAGGTTTCCACAATAATTAAAATGTGCATATTTTTGGAAGCACATGCTTGATTTTACTTAGCAAGTGTTTGAATTTAGTTGATTACTTTGATTTATTAAGTTTGAATGTGATGTGTTTTTTACTTGTAATGCCATTTGTGTATTTACATGGAGTCTATGAAATGTTTAACATTTAAATATCTTTTTTATTTTTCCAGTAAAGTTAATTTATTGTTATTTGTTGATTTATTTGTCTCAGTGAACATGTTGCTTTTCACATTTTAACATTTTTAGAATATATAGTTACACGCTTGTAATGAGAGCTAATACTACTAGTATTCCTACTTTTAGGTAAAATAAACTTTATTTTTTGTTTCATCAAAGCATCATCTACTGCCAGTTCTGTAATGAGATGCAGTATTGTCAGTAAGAAACAAATGAAAGTTTCTGTCATCTACATGCAGACAGGAAGGGGAAAACCTTGTTGGTCTTTTAGAGCTCGACCCTGCCCTTTCAGAACTCTCAGAATGGGGTTGATGTAGTGGTAAATGCATGTCCCTATACAAGGGCAAGAGCACATCAACACAGAAAAAAAAAAACATTTTAGTCTGTATGTGGGATGTTTTGGGGTGTTTAAATGCCATCAAAAATCCACCTATGGAAGAAAACCTTCTGCCCCTGCATTGAGTATTCTGTGTTAAAAGTGTGTGCTGGTGTAACAGTCTGCCCCGAGGCCCTTTTACTCACCTTTTGTGCCTTTTTATAGCCCTTCTCACCTGCTCATTACAGTCTTTGTGGGCTTGTTACACTAGCTAGTGTTAGCGTAGCCTTTGAGCTTGACATTCACCCTTGCTCTCCACCTTTTAACTACTCATCTATAAAATCTGTTAGCCTGTTAGCAACACACACACACATAAAAACCCCGCTGGCCTTTTAGAGTGGACACATGTGTAGGACACCTATACATGATTAGAGTTTAGCATCATTAATGCTGGTGAGCTAATGGATAAACTATTAAATTAGAGATTGGCTTATGCACAAGAGACTGTTTGAGTGCATAATTAAACAAACTGCGTGGTGTCATCTAAACGTTTTGCAGTGTAATTACAATACTTATGTTTGAAATTTATTAAAATTTAAAACAAAACTACTTTCATGAAATATTACTTTTTGATTTTCATAGCATTTATTTGACATTTTATGTAATTTTAACGAATGGTTAGTATCATGTGACTCAAAGATTTCCACCCACATGTGCTCATTAATCATTACACATTAAACAACATCAATACTCCCCTTCTCATCTCATAAGTGTGTGTGTGTGTGTATGTGTGTGTTAATGGGATTATTACACTGATCCTATGCAGACACTCTCTGCTGGACGTACCTGCTCTGCATTGTACTAACAAGGGCAGACTAATAGGTATGTGCGTGTTTTGCGGTAGCTCTTTGATTGTGTGTGTATGCATGTGTTTTATGTGTGTAATATAAGGCCTGTACATGTGTGTGTACAATTATTATGTCTGTGGAGTCCTTTGATGAGTCTAGACGATGCCGAGCAGCAGTTTTCTCAGACATAGACTGTGCTTCGTCTGTTTCCCAGGAGATGGCGACCTCTGACCCCTGTGCAAACGCCCCCCCAACGCCGCCTGAGGAGCCGGAGCCCTCCCCCTCCCCTCGCAAGAAGCGCGGGCGTCGGAAACTCGAGCAAACCGAGAAGAATAAGGGTATGGATTTAATGCAAAGTCATATTATTGTATTATGACTTTGCTCGTTGTTAGTTAGTTAACCTATTTTATTTACCTTTGTGCAAACATTTTCTTATATGTGATTAAAGTTTGAAGGAAAATTTGCTGAAACTGAGAGCAAACTATACAAGTAAAATGTCTTATTCATCTACAAAAGCCTTTGATTTAAGTATAGAGAAGCTAACTTGCTAACATTTTAGATGTTTAATGGTCATGATGTGTCTAATTTATTAAAAAAATGCATCACCCACAAGTCTTCAAGGATGTTGAAAGTTTACCTGAAATTTGAATTGTCAAATAACTTCCAGATTTCATTGTTTGAAGGCATTTCAATTTTAAATATGGATGCCAGAGAAAAGTGATGAAAACCATGAGTTTACCTCCTCATTAAACCTCTAGTTAAATCTGTACAAATGGGCCATTTCCTGTAACTTTTCTTCTCCTGCAGACGAGCCAGATGACAGAAACTGCGACTCCCCCAGAGAGGTGAGTAAACCAGTACCTAAACCACCTCTGATGCTTTTTTTTTTTTTAACATCTGAAAATTAAACTAACCACTCTCATACTAGAAGCAGATTTAAGAGTATAGTAAGTATATAGAAAACTGTTCTGTTGCTGTGTGTGTACAGGGTGAGACTGGGAGGCTGCGGAGGAGGCCAGTTCCCAGAGTGACTTTCCAGGCTGGAGATCCATACTACATAAGCAGGAGACAGAAAGAAGAATGGCTCAGCCGCTGGAAGATGGAGGTGGGAGAGAGACAGGACTCTGTCTGTGTGAATTTATAGCTACAGCAGAATGGAGGGTTTAATTTCTTTTTAGAACCCAATCAGAATAAAAACACCTCATGTAAACACTGCAATCAGACTAAACTGGCCCATTAGGAAAGGACATTCCTTCTGTTGTGTGAAAATGGTGGTTTAAACACTTTTAACAGATCATAAATTCTCATGTAAACACTCCTCCTGACTACTTTTTTCATTTTGGAATATCTTTGTTCTTTATAATGTAAAACCAAATCTAATTGGCTGACACATCCGAAGAAAGACTCTGCAGATGGGAACTTTGTGTTGTAAAGAAACCAAAATAGTGCAGCAGTCAGTTGTGGTTTGCTTTGTGTAGTTCTCATTACAAGGCAAAGGGAAATCCCCTTAAACTTTTATAACATTTTCATGTGATAAAGATATTTATTTAAATATATGCTATTTCTGTTAAATGCCCATTTTTCTCAAATAAAAAAGACAGCAGTCAAATGCCATGTCATAAAAAAATGAGTTTTGAGGACTGTTTGTACAATTAAAAAAAAACTATCAGGGAATCAGTATATTTAATAAACTTTAATAGGTACACACATCTAAATGACAGAGCTTTATTTTAGAGCATTTAATTATCCTTTAGTCAAGGTTTTTGGAGCCTTTCTTCAGCATATTTTACACTTGACATCCATCTGTTTAGGCTCAAAACGTGGCTGTAAACAGCACCAAACTGATATATATAGATATATTCTTCTGTCAGTTCTATCATCACCTTTGTTGAACTTGCATTTGTCTTTTGACAGTTTTTGCAGCCTTCATCTCAGACTTTTGTTTTGCCATTTTCCTGCCTGTCGCTGCTCTTGAGAGTTTATTTGTTTACACTGGAAGGGAGTGGACTTCCTTTCTATACAAACACACAACTGGCTGGTGGAAAGCGAAGTGTATTGTTTCAATTTGATTGTTTTGTTTTTGATTGTTTTGCAGTGACACTAACCCTAGCATTTGACACAATGAAGCACCAATGAAACTGAAAATGTTGTGTTGTCTGTCAGTGGCTACGGAAACCTGCCATACACCATCTGTCTCCTCAGAGGAATCTAAATTTGGTTGATTTAAAAATGCACTGCCCTAAAGCGTATCAGTGCTATACTTTTTTTGTCCAACCTACCCTCACAGCCCTATCAGATGGGCTCAAATACCTTTCATTGTACCTGTTATAGTTGATAGATGGGATGGCTTTCATGGAAAAGTTTGATAGTATTTCACTGGAGAGGAAACACAGTTGCTGTGATGAATCCATGGCATGTGAATCTGTACAAGAAATAGTGATCCTGGGATTGTCAATGTTTAGTTTTGGTCTCTTTGTTTTGTTTTATATATATGCATAAATATATATATATATATAGTAAGTTAGGTCAAATTTACATTCATATTACTACCACACGGGCTGGCAGGAGCTTCATGTTTTGGTCATTTGTCCATTACTTTTAGTTCTATTTTGGCACAGAGGTCATGTCCTCAATTAATATATTTATAATATTTCTGGGGGTCTAGTGGGTTTAATGACATCAAATGGAGTTATACCTATAGAAAAAGCATTGAAACATCATTTATATATACGAGGGCTCAATTAATCAATAATTAATCTGATCTAAAACAATTTAAAACAACATTAAATTTGGTGAAGGCCGCATAACCACTTGGTTGGGACTCAAAACAAAAAGTTTAGGACCCAAACTTGACTTCAGACTTGTTGGTTTTGACTTGGGACCTAGGGCTGCAACTAAAGATTATTTTCATTTTCAATTAATCTGTTGATTATTTTCTCAATTAATGATTCATATTTTGGTTTGTACAATGTCAGAAAATAGTAATCACTTTTTCCCAAAACCCAAAATGACATCTTCAAATGTTCCAACCAACAATGTACAACTAAAAGATATTCAGTTAGCTGTCACAGAGGACTAAAGAAACCATTGCACAGGAACTGGAACCAGAGAATGTTAACGTTTTTTTCCTTAAAAATGACTCAAAACAATTAATCAGTTATCAAAAAAGTTGACTAACTGTTGCAGCTCTATGTTGTTTTTTTTAATTCTGATGAAGGATAATTTTACCAAATTTAGTTGGTGGCTGGTGAAAAATGTGGTTTGGGCTCTGACTGTGGCCATGTTGCTTATTCATTCATAGTGTAGCTGAAACTGACGCATATCCTGTACAGTCAGTCTGTTATGGGACGGAGGTTATTGCTTATTGTGACAGTAAGTGCACTAAAGATCGGCCTGACACCTGTTTGTAGTCATATTTGACTCTTAATTTTCCTCTTGATAAAAAAAACAGTGTTTTTACCAAAACCTAATTTCTATTTTTCCAAATTAGCTGTACCAAAGTGGGCCTAATGCTGATAGCTGGTGCAGGTGTGACTAGATTCTCTCCATATTAGAAAAACAAAACAGAAGCGAGACAAAACACAACACACTGCAGTTTTCTATCATCCTTGGAAGTCAAAGATAAGATGTTTTTCATGCATGCATATGTAAAATATTTTATCTGGTACCAGTGTATTGAGAACATACTGTGTCACTGGAAGAAACTCTGTGTTTCTCTGCTATAACCTAGCAAGGGAGTGAGTGCGAGTCAATGTCTGTACATGTAAGAAAGTGTGTGTTTGTGTGTGCGTAGACAGGATGTGCATGTGGTCATGAAAGGGAGAGAGAAAACCATACAGACTGATTGACAGGCAGGCTTAGATATGAAAGTATGTGTGTGAAAGCCAAGAAAGAGTGCGTGAGAGAAAAGAGGCTGCAAGACCAACAGAGCAGGCAGCAACCTCGTGTGGCTGCAGTTTCCTCTTTCTTTTGTTTGAACTTTAGAGAGATGTGTGACAAAAGATCACCTGAGAAGATCAAAGAAAGCAGCTTTATTTTACGATTAACCCTCAGAATGATTAGTGTCAGTTAGTACAACGTATTAATTAAATCCTTGATTTATCACCAAAAGCAGATCGATATTAATTATGCCATGCACGATTGAAGCATATTTAAACACACATAAATTTTAGTTGGTCAAACTCAGCTTGTGTCAGACTGCAGATTGTTCTGTGTGCATGTGACAGATGGAGAGAGAGAGAGGTAGAGCATGTGTTACTTCCTGTCAACAGTGTCTTCTTACTTAATGACTCATCATCCACTCTCAAGCCACAAGCATGTTTTGCATGAATGTAGTGAAAGAAATTGAGACAAAAAGGTAGGTTTTATTTTCTTAACCTCATTTTAAAGAAAAAGAAAAAACAGATTCAAAGAAAGAAAGGAAGGACAGAAGCTTAACAATAAAGATGAGCAGAAGGGAAAATATGAGCTCATGTACAATGCTATGAATGAAAGAAAGGAAGGAAGTGCACAAGCATGAGGGCAGTAATGGAAAATAAGTATTCAGATCCTTTTCTTAAGTGAAAGCATCAATACAAGTAAAAAGCCCTGTGTTCAAAAGTCTGCATAAGTGAAAGTGCAGAAGTATACTACATTATTAGATTGTTAATACTGGTGCATCAGTTTAAACATCATTTTATTGTTGCAGCTTGTCAGGGTGGAGATAGTACTTTATATATAGTGGAGTATTTTATATAGCTGCAACAAATCATTTATGAATCTATTAGTGAAAATTGATCAGCAACTGTTTTGATAATTGATAAATCGGTTTGAATCATTTTCTTCAGAAAAAACTGTCAAAAGTCTTTGATTTATTCACTCAAATGTGAATATTTTCTGGTTTCTTTTGTCTTACATGATAGTAAAATAAATATCTTTGTGTTGTGAACTGTTGCTTGGGACAAAAGAAGACATTTGAGGATGTCACCTTGGGCTTTAGGAAACATTTACCATTTTATAGATTAATTGATTAATCTGAACAATCATTAGTTACTGTCTCAGTGAGAAGAAATAACTGAGAGAAGAAAGATAGGAAAGGAGAAAGGAGAAGAAGATATAGAGAGAAAAAGACAGGAAGGAAAGCAGACAAGAAAATAAAGGTAGGAGAGAAAAGAGAGAGAAAGCTAAAAGTTAACAGAGACGTAAAGCAAGAAGGGAGACAGATATTGACATAGTGAGTGAGTGAAAGAAAATAAAGACAAACTGAGAGAAAGTGTGTGTACATTTATGTGTGAGTGTTTGCGTTTGACAGAAAGGGAGAAGGGGGGTTGAAATCAGTGACGGAGACAGAGGTTAACCAGTTCCAGGTTTCTGCGTGTGTATGTGTATTTACTCTGTCAGTCAGTTGAACTGCAGCCAGCTGTTAACACCCCCATCAATATCCCATCTCACTGCTTTCTGAAGGAAGTCTTTTCCATTTTGGGATAAAAATAAAGAAATTCTGGCATCTTCTCAGTTCATGTCTAAAGTTATAGCCAAGAAAATAAATACTCAGAGGGGGTATAGTGTGCTGTATATATTAGAACGTGCATTTTTTTCCTTGCTGTAGAAAACACACTGCCTTAACCTCAACTTGTGCTGATTTAACTAAGCATGTCACACGCTGTGCACACACTCAGCTGTGATTTTGTTTTGACCTCTAACCACTCAATGAAACACACTGTGGGTCAGATTCATAATTTTCAAAACTGTCAGCAAAGATCCAGCAAACTAAAGGCACTCTGTGGTGTTGTTTTGTTTGCAAACATTATTATGTTTACATTCATTTTTTCTCACCTAAATGTATTTTTGAAGGCTAACAGATGTGTTGAATACATTTCCTTCATTTGCAAAGCCAATTATTTGGAATGTTTTGAACCCACATAAAAAGACAACCATCCCTACAGCTGTACTGTATTTTAGTCTCTTTAAGCTCATTGTTTTGGTTTTGCTCTATGGTTGAGTCTCACCACACTCATCAACCTCATTTCCAGGCACAGGAGGCAGCTGCTTTCAGCAAAAACGGCACCTTAAAAATACTGCATGCTACCTGCCCAGCACCAGTTAGCAGACAGACAAAGTTACCAACTAGCTGGTGAAGAAAGTGAAAGAAAGCCAAATCTTTCTCTCAGGAGTTGGTGGAGACCAAATATTGGACAGATACAGGAATAAATGCTAATATTGTTCTGTATCTGCTGGATGTGTAAATAGTAGAGCTGCATCAATTAGTCGATTCATCCATTAGCTGACAACTATTAAATTAATTGCCAACTATTTTGATAAGAGATTAATTATTTTGAGTCATTTTTAAGAAAAAAGTCAAATTCTCTGATTCCCACATCTCAAATATGAAACATTTCTGGTTTCTTTAGTCTTCTTTTATAAAGTGAATATCTTTGGGTTGTGGACTGTTGGTTGGGACAAAGCGAGACATTTGAAGACTTGGGCTCTGAGAAACAGCGATCAACATGTTTCACCATTTTTTGACAGTTTGTGGACCAAAAAACCAATTGATTAATTGAGAAAGTAATTAACAGATTCATTGATATTTAAAACGACCATTAGTTGCAGCCCTAGTAAATAGGCAATTGTTTGCTAACATATTCCCCCAAAACACTTTTAAATGTCAGAGTTTTGTGTCTGTTAGCTTTGTGTGGAGGTATTCTGCCCCCTAGTGGCCAAAGACTAAATCAGTACAGTTTATCATGACCAATGTGCAAGATTTAGTGGCATCTAGTAGAATAGACTTGACAGAACTAGAATATAATATTCATAAATATGTTTTAATTAGTGTATATCCCCATGACAATAAGAATTGTGTTTTTGTTACCTTAGGATAAGACCTTATCTATCTGCATAGAGTGTGGGTCCTCTTCCATGGTGTCCACCATGTTGCACTGCCATGTTTCTACAGTAGCCCAGAATGGACAAACAAACACCGGCTCTAGAGAGAGTCTTTTGCTGCGTTTTTTGTGAGTTTTGCAGCCAATATAGGTTCTCCAACACACCTGAAAGGGAAAGGGGAGCAGAGGGGTATTGGGTTGGTTGTAATCAGAAACCTCACCACTAGATGCCACTACATCTTACACACTGGTCCTTTAAATAAGAGATTTTACTGGACTCAACTCATCGGAGTAGTAAATGAAAAGTGGCCCACCCACTTGAAACATTCAGTATAGACATGAGGCTTTACTTAATTTTCCTTTCTGTAACTCCTAACCATTTCATGTAACTCATGTTTCACAGTGATGTGTACGCCTGTGTGTGTGTACATCTGTGTGTGTATGCATGTGAGGTCCTGACCCTAACACATCCTATTGCCTTGTCAACTCAGAGGCTTATGTAATCTTTGACCTCTATGGATGAACACACCTCATACACACACATATGTAAACACTAGCAAGGATTATGTGTGGGTGTTTGTGTGTGTTTGTGTGTGTGTGTGTGTGTGTGTGTGTGTGTGTGTGTGTGTGTGTGTGTGTGTGTGTGTGTTGTCGTCGTCATCACCACCTTAAACCCCCGAGGCTACCAGACATAACTCTACACCACCTCTCACTGTGTGTTGTGGAAGTTCACCTAAGCATCTGTTAAGTGAAGGAGCCAGTAAATCACACACTTTACTGCTGGCCAATCAGCAGAGACCGAGAGGGTAAAGAAGGCTTGAGGGCTTGAGTGTAGCAGAGGAGACACACAGAGAGGAAAGTGTAGGTGGAAGAGGAGGAGAAGGAGGTGAGAAAAAGACAGACGAAGAAAATGACAGAGAGAAAGAGAGCCAGGGACGAACACTGCCATGTCCGGTCTGTAAGTGATTTTTTTTTCTTTGTCATGTGTGCGTATGTTGCAACTCTATAAAGAAATGTATGTTCAGTTTTCTTTTAAAACAGGAAGTGATACAAACTATTTCTGTTACCAGGAAGTTATTTCCTGGCCAGTTTATTTTTATGCATTCTAGTAGGGATCCTTTTCGCTTGATGAAGTATGGATGGTGTTTAATGCCCCTCTTTAAATTCTTTCTGGTGGTTTCTTGCTAAGTCTTTTGGGAGATCTCAGTAGTAAAACATCTGAAGAGGAGACTGAACTGAGGTCATTTTTGTATATTTTCTCTTAATTTGTTCGGGTGAAGAGTAGAGTTTTGATTATCAGTTAAGTGTGTCCTTAATATATAACCCTTTTAACACCCACCCATCTTTTGGGGTTGGTCTGCCTAAAATACATGTTACTTTAAGCTTTAAACTTTGCTTTGCTTGTAAGTTGCAAATGACACAAAATGTAAATGTAAAATGTTGTAACTCAAGATCTATGAGGGCTGCATGCATGGTTGTTTTATTTGAATTTTCTCTGGATGTAGTAATGATGTAATACACATTGCAAAACCATGGTTCACAACCTTTTTGGCCTCTGACCCCTTAAAACAAAACAAACTTTACTTGCAACCTCTCATCATCGGCCGTATTTAGTTTATCTACCGGTTGTGACCAGTTCAACCAAAGACTTTTGTTTCATTAAAATAATTTTTGAGTCCCTATATTCAGTAATTTACAAGAAAAAAAGCAAAGATTAAAGAGAGAAAAAAGCACAATTTTTGTAGTAAAAATGTTTTTTTTTCTGTTTTCCTCTTTGGTTAACCATCTTGAGAACCCTCAAATTTATGTTTCAAGCCCTTCCCCAGGTTGGGAACCACAAGTGTAAAAAAGTAAGAAAAGTAAGAAACGGAGGTGGGGGGTAGATGAACGCATTCCCACTTTTACTACACTTGTATTACACTCAAGGGTTCACATCAGGTTTGGTTTTGTCCTTAATCAGCTATCAGACAGACATTGTTTGATCCATTTTTATTACAAGAGGTCATTTTTTTCTGCTCACATGGGTTGTATTATCAGTTTAAAGCATTTCCACTTAACTTTTCCACTTAATATGTTCATAATTGGAAAATAACACCAAGCAACTAAAATGTTTGGCTACAATCAGGTCAAACCCTTTGGTGTTGTCATTAAACAGCCATCTGACAGACATTGTTTGGTCCATTTCATTATAAAAGACTTCAGGAGAGCTTCATGGAAAACCACTGATTGTTTTTCTTTAACATGTCCCACGGCTGCAATCGATGCTAATGAAAGGGCAGTCACTTGGTGTCTATTGACAATGTGAGAGGGGGTCTTCACTGCTCTCTTAATTGTGTGTGTGTGTGTGTATGTGTGTTTTTTGAGCAAAGGCGGGTTCATTTTGAGGTCAGGGTCAGTCACGGTCATAAAGGGGGCGTGGTTTAAGAAATGGCTCATTGGCTAGGTCATGGGGTGAGGGGTCAGAGGTCAAGGGGGCGGCACTAAGAGTGAAAACACTGACCAGGCCACGGGGTTTGTCAAAGTTCAAAGTCGTAACTCACAACATTACAACCTTTCTCTGTCTTTCTACCCATCCTGCCTTTATTTCCTTCACATGAAATCACACATGCCTGCATTTTTGTATTTTTTTTTTTTCTGAGTAACACGCTGCTGTCTGCTGCTTATTTAAAAGACAGGTATCTGAAGATTATAGGAAAATTCAGCAGACTGAGTTTGTCAGTTAAACTTGATATCTTCCACAGTTAGACTTTTTTGGTAGAAAAAAAGTCCCTTTGTGTCTCGTTAGACAGTGTTTCCTGTTCAGTTGCAGTGGAAGTCGTAGCAAAAAGAGGAATTTAACACTAAAAAGACTAACTTGGACTGACTAACAGAATTGATTCAACTAATGTGGAGAGCCAAAGCTGCATATTAGCTTTAGATAAACTTGTAAATACATTTTTTTTTTACAGGATTTTGGAACCCATGACGTACACTAAAAGTGCATTATGAAGGGATCTTCTAATGGCCAGTATGAACAGGAGGAATGATTACAACAAGAAAAACAAAACATTCATGACATTTGGGCACTTAACTATTGTTTTAAGACAGACTTGAAAAATAGTGAACATATCCTTTAAAGCATCTGCATACTTGAATCTTGCAGTTCCTTAGATAACTTGCATAACAACATGGCAATGGCAACCATTATGTCACTAAATATTTTGAGGTACCTTACCAGCAGAAACTCTAATATACCCACTGAACTTTTTGGTTGAGGTGTTTTCCAAATGCACTAAAAAAAATATCGAAACATAGTTTTATTACACTTCAGAGCTCTTTATAACAGCTTTATATTATGTTTTAATAGCCTCATAATATGCAGTTTTTATTCAGTATTCTTAAGTATGCCATGGCTCATGTCATCATAATATATTGAGTTATATATATTGAGGACTCATTCTTTGTCTAATACAATGTGGAAAAAACTTCCAAAAAGACAAAGAGAAACAACATGAGTTTGGTTATTCATTAAAGCTCTCTGCTGTGCACAAATCATCCAAACTGCACACAGAGTTAAAAGATGAACATACAGATACATATTCAGAGGCAACATGTGTCATGTTACGGCCCTGCCAGACCAAGCTGACAGTCGAATGTTGTGCACTGTTGAGTCGTGGTTGAGCATCTGTTGCGGAGCATCGCCGTAGTTGTGTCCACTCTGTTTGGCATCAGTTGGACATCAATCATACATATCAGCAGCTGTTTATCCAACTGAGCATCTTGTATTGTCAATAGAGACAGATAGAGAACCGAGCGAGCAGCCTGAGCTGAATGACTCATTGATTGCTAACTACTGAGATGGTTTTCCGCTCATGTAGGAGAAAAATACATATACATGTTGCTGGTTTTCTGCAAGCAATTCATGAAAATATATGAATTTATCTGATGTATGCATGAAGCATAGTTCAGGCAGAGCACTAGAGTTGCACTTGTACTGGCTGATTGGCGCCAGCTGTTTCATTAAAACTTTACAATCATCAGCTCCTTCACAGCTGTGTGTCTGGTAACATCCAATCATATTCATGAAGGTGTACAGAGTAGACATAATATCTGGTCACTTAATCACTGTTAACTTTGCTAATTCGCTCATACAAACACCGTTGTTTTTTATATTTAACTAAAACTTAATGGTCATACATGTTTCTTACGGGGAAATGAGTTCTTCAGCTGAATCCTTTAACGTCATCTTTCTCAAAGAGCAGAACCTTTTCACCAAGTGTATTAGTCCAGAGTATAAATGGTCAATTTTTTTTTGTTCCAATGTAAGACTAATAAGACTCCTCTGCTTCGATAAGTAGTAAACAAAGTTTTAAAATCAAGGGTAGTGTGTTGAACTGGGAGCAAACATTATGTTCAACTCAGAAAATGAGTTTTTCCAGTTTTAACGCTGTCAACTGCTGTCAACCTAATTACTTTTTATAGGTTGGAGGGTAATTTAAAATCTCACTTGACAGTATAATCACACTTGTACTGATTGCATCTTTTCTAATTTGTAGATACTAAACAATGCAGTGATCAATATACAGTATGTTACTGTAATAATGTAATGTATGGATAGTGGATTTAGTGCATTTGATTCAGTCAGTTGAGAGCTGTTAGGAGAAAACAAGTGATGAATCCAACCCACCTGCTGATGCACCTACATGACTCTGAAATATGCCACAAGTGAAAGACTTCATTGTTCAGAAAGTACTTGCAGATAATTATATATACAAGTATCAGCTAACATTACTGATGACAGGTTGTGGTGATATTAAAACAGCTATTTAAACATCTTACAGTGAAAACGTCATTTGGAGACAAATTTAAGTGGATGTCAATGCTACAGTGAAACTAGAGCTTGTATCTGTGAATGTAGGTGATTCAATTTTATACATAGACTGCTGACAACAGTGTGGAGAATATTCAAGGACAAAAGTGGTTCTGAATATTTAAGACCTGTAACTGATATTCAGCTTATTAATGTAAAATGAATGAAACAGAATGAAAGGATATGTAGTACTAGAGCTGTAGACTAGACCTTGGTGAATTTCTACATTTGAAAATGATCTTTGCAGTGAATTTCTTCCATTCATACTTTCAGTCTTTGACAGAGCACACTTTCCTTTTAGTGTAATAAGAGAAACATCTTAAAAAAGACAAGAAAAAATTGTTGCAGTTCACAGTAGACACAATCTTTTGTCCAATTTAAAATTGTGGTGTTTGCACTGAAGAATTATACTTTTACGATGCCATTAACTATTTTACAACAGTATAAATATAATCAGACAGATGTGATACAATAATCAACCGGAGCAGCAGGCTTTTGTTTGTATAAGGATTCCTCCTCGATTGCATGAAGCTGACCCTTCAGTTTATCATCACTGACTCCTCCTCATCACAGAGAGCAGCAAAGCTTCCTGATGGAGTGTTCAATCAGCTAATGTTGCCAGGCAACAAACACAGTTTCATCCAGTAAGCAGGATTTTGGCCGATATCTCTTAGCAACAAAAGTGAGGTCCAAGTCTTCTAATGAGATGATCCGGTCCAGATGCTCACAGAAATTATCAAGTTTCCTCCACAGCACCAACAACAAAATTGATGAGGTGAAACTCAAATAATTGCCTTGTAGCAGCATATAGCATTATTTACCAATACACATTAATGAATAAGAGTATATTAAGGTGTGTTCAGGTGTGTGCAGAGGACAAATGATAGAAGAGGAAAAAAACATTCTTAATCACAGCACTAAAACATTCAAAGGCTATAAGCTAAAAATACTATATGTGAAATTTAGAACTGCATCGATTTGTCATATATTGATTCGTTGCTCAACAGAAAAAGAATTGGAATAAACAAATAATCATTATAGTCATTTTTTCAGTAAAAATGCCAAACATTTCCTAGTTCCAGCTTCTCAGCTTCTTTCCCTCAAGCATCCCAGATGTTTTAGAAACCAGTGACGACATATGGAGTTTCCCTTACAGTGTGTGTGTGTATGTGTATATGTGTGTGTGTGTTGGTTAGTGTGTTTGTGTGTGTGGTCTGCTCTATAATCCATGTAACAGGCTGGAGTTTATGAGGTCAGGGGTCAACAGGAGCGGGGAAGAGTGACCTTCTGGCCTTGAGGTCAAACTGAGGAGAGAACTGTCACGACCCGACACTCTCACTTTTACTGTCTCCTCCACTTGAATTTATGTCATCATCCCTCCCCTTCCTCCCCTGTTTCTTTTTTCCTTGTTTTCTGGAGGAATGTGGCATAATGTGTTTATTTAGATTTTTTTTTTTCTCTGACATGTTTCACACATTCATTTCTTTGGATGACGCTTTTTCATCCCAGCTGGACTAGAAAGCAAACTCTTCACCCCATGTTAAAAACCAAAGAGGAAGAATGTTTTTTAGGTCATGGAAACACTGGAGGAGTCGTGGGATTTTACATCTGGGCCACAGTGAGATTCTCGCAGTGTAGTAACCAGTGAGGTCATGATTATTTTTAATTTGTCTTCTTCTGTGAAGATCTGTACTCATTGCTGCAATCTTGTCCACTTGTCAATCAAACAATGTTTCAGTTTAGATTCTCTGTTGATGATTTCCTGCAGGTGACACTCTTTGCTTTGTCTGTTTCATCAGAGGTGCAAAGAAACCAAGTACATTTACACAAGCACTATACTTACGCACAATTTTGAGGCACTTGTACTTGAGTACTTGCATCTTCTGCTACTTTATACGAACATTTATTTGATAGCTATATTCACTAGTTTCTTTAAAGATCAAGATTTTATACACAACAAAGAACACTCAAATTTGGAAGCTCCAAAAAAAAAAAAGTATTGCAACATTTCGACCTACAAAGAATTTGGCAAATATTTTATACATTCCGCATAATGAGTCCTTTCGATACTTGAATCATATTTATAGCTGCTAATACTTTTGTGCTAAAGTGAAGTTATAAATCCTGGACTTTCACTTGTTATGGAGTATTTTATAGTGCGGTATTGTCAGTGGTGGAGCAAGTACTCCAATCTTTTACGTTGAAGGTGCTCTGTGGTGTTTTCTCGTAAACAAACAAAGTTTCTGTTTACATCCAGTGTTACTCAACAAAAACACATACACGACTGCATTCTTGGAGTGACCCGGTAAACGAATGGTGACTGCTTGGTTACTGTGCATGCCACATAGCCGCAGCGTCCCTGGTTTGATTCTCATCAGGGACTTTTGTTGCATGACTGACTCCTAACTGCCCACTATCCAATAAAGGCAAAAAATGCCCCCGTCCCACCAAAAAAAAAAAAAAAACCCAAAGTGCATTTTTGAGGTCTAACAAATGTGTTGAGTGCATTTCCTTCCAAATAAAAGATTTGCAAAGCTGATTTTCCTCAAACGTTTAAAACCTGGATTGGTTACGTCCATGTTTACTTGCTTCTTCCCTGCCTTTACTGCGGCATAAGGCTATATTCAGACCAAATCAGGCTGTGGGGGGCACCACCACAGGGTTGAGTGAAGGTGTGTTGCAGTGTTGGCGTGTTTCGCTATCACCTCTCTTCATTCACTCTCTAGCTTGCTCGACCAAAACTGTTCTCTCTCTCTCTTTCTCTGTCTGTCTCTCTCTCTCTCTCTTTTTCTCTCGTCTTATTTAAAATGAGTCAGGAGGCAGACAGCAAAGCCTAACTTTACTTTTAACCTTATCAAACGTCTGATCAGTCTGATCACCTGCTGTGATTGGCCGCCCCAGCGTGATGTCGGGTTGTGTTTCTCCAAAAGTTGACACTGGATCAACTCTCTCGCCGCGGGCCAGTGCGACACCACTGCAGCCTAAACGCACTACCCCCATTCAAATAAATGAGAGGACTGGCATTTTCGCCGCATTGCCTGATTTGGTCTGAATACGGCCTTACTGCATTTCTTGTCGCATTACTGCAACCTATGGATGAGAGGAATAGTGTGACACATTGGCAGGACTGTGTGTCGCAGCGCATGTATGAGGACAAACAAACTGGGAACCCACTTGGAAAAACATTGCGCTACTAGTGGTCAAAAACTCCACAGGGTACCTTTAACTTCAGGATACTTCTTTCACCACTTTACTGCTCATGCATAATTTCCTGTATGTCGAAGAATTTGTGCCACAAAGAGAAAAGCTTGATACTGTAGGTTAAATCACTATTGCAGTGCACCAACTGGTAACAGAATAGAAAAAAACTGACTTATAGCTTGAAAACCCAACCTTCTGTATCTTCTCTCTGTCTTCCTGTTTCCCTTTAAACATGCTCCAGTTTCTTTCTCACTGTATTGTAATCCTCAGTTTTATAATATAATCCTATTTACTCTCTCTCTCTTTGTCTTCTTCCTCTCTCTCTCTCTCTCCCTCCTGAGCTGAACCCATTGAACTGCCTCCCCACCGCACCCTTTCTCCCCACTCACTTCCTGTTTAGAGGAACAATTAAAGGATTGTTCCTACAGCCCAGGGCACTAAGGCCTTGATCTAGAGCAGTCACCACATCAGCTGCAAAGACCCACATAAAACATCAGTTATAAGACCTCCTTGAAGGACACTGGTTGCATGTAGACCCACAGAAATAAAACAGAAAAGTTGATGGGCAACTTTTCAGGAAATACACATCATGAGATGTTGCCGACGGCTCTCACCAGCAAGTCAGACGTAATCAATAACATTAACATGCAGTGCCAACGTGCAAAGAAAAACTGTCACTGAGGATAATTGTCAAAACTGCAAGACTTTGTATGTAAATCTCCTTTTCAAATGAAGTTTGACTCATTTGGTGTTTAGGTTTGATGACATATTTACCTAATATTGGCCTCCAATTAAAAATCAGACACCTGAAGCTTGTGGTCTGCTTTTAAAATTTATGAGGCAGTTTAATTGTTTACATACAGTTTTGTACTTATAAAACACATATCACTATTACATTGCTGTCTGTGGGAATAGCATAACTTTTTTTGCTGATTGGATATCAAACCCACTTTGTTGGAAAAAATAATATTGTTATTATTGCTATTATTAATACGAGTAGTATTACTATCAGGAGTAACATATTTCCATTATTGATTAATAGAGTGAATGTTACTTTGACCAATTGTCTAATTTAGTCTATAAAAAGCGAGAAATGCTCATCACCAAATCAAGTCCAAAGTCTTCAAATCACATTTTACAGTTTTATTATACAACAGGTATTCAAAGTTATTCCTTATACGATTATATAGAATGATTAAAAGAACAGATCTCCACAAAAAAAGCTGCAGCAAAAGTTTTCTCTAGTATTTTTTGCTTGATAAAAGACCTAAATGACTCATCTATTATCTAATCGTTTTGGCAGAGGTGGAGGAGTATGTGAAGGCGTTTTCCCCAAAGGAAAATTTCATAAAAGTCAACCATAAATGGTGAATCGTGTTGACTTGGCATTGGCAAATCTCACATACTGCAGAAGTTAGTAAAATAAGAGGGAGATTTGTTTTTCTTGTACATATACACAGATAAGGTTAAACATTCCAAAAGCCTGTTCGCACAGCAAGAGTTTTTTTTAAGGGAAATAGTCAACACTTTTGAGAAACGCCATTTAAAGTGTGTAACTTTTTGTGTGTGTGTGTGTTTTTTTTAATGGGAATTACCAATTACATCATTGTGGATACATGAGGATTTATCACTTATTTGACCTGTGTTGTTCCCATGGTTGTCCTGCTTGGGTCATCCATTACGACTTTGTGTTGTAAATAACTTGCCTTTTCACAACAAAAAAACCCCCTTTGCTAGTATACGCACACAGTAAAGCAAATTTGAATACCACAGACATATGTCATTTTTATTAAAATAAATAAAATAGTTCACTCATCTGTTGACGTTGGCCTCTCTTCTTCGTTCACAGGCAGAGAGACGGGCGTACCGGGAAGCTGAGATGAGCATGATGGACGACCTATCAGAGGCGGACTTTCAAAAAGAGGAGGAACCAGCCAGCCCAGCCCCTCCCCCTTCACAGCAACAAACAGACCCCGCCTCGCCAACAGTTGCCGTAACGCCAGAGCCGGTTGCCAGGGGAGACCAAGCCACACCCAGAGAGATAGAGTACCAGGTAAAACAGCCAATCATTCTGTCTCAAGCAGCTAATAAGACTCATGCGTTAAGTTGATAACAGAAGATCTCGCTAGCTGAGGAAATAACATCTTGTACTAATTGCTTGACTTCCTCTGTGCTGTAGACCTCTATTGTTGTCCAAAAACTATTAAAAACACATCAGTGATGTCACCCATTGCACTGGGTGACATTTTCCTTCAGCACAAAGATTATGGTGACGGTAGAAACAGCTTCAAAGACTGATAACAGCAATTACATTATTAGTCTGGAGATTAGTTCTGTGTAAAGCAGACGCCACTGCGTATGCATGGGAAAGTGGTTCCATTAAAAGAGCTTTGCCAGCTTCTTGTGCTACATGTCACAACCTTTGAATACACACATTATGTTTGTAAGCAGATCAGATCATTGTTGGTTTGGATCTAAACATCCGATTTATTGACAATAAGAAAAATATAGAAAATCACAAACCTTATCCTTGACATGACATTTCAGTCTTGTGACTTGCAGCAGATACCTTGATGAGAGTCAAATAAAATGAAGGTCGCTTTGAATAGATTTTTTTGCTTTGTGTTGCACTCTTCCTTTATTACAGATACTTCTAAAAACTAACATTCAATGTATGGATGCAACTAATGACTATTTCCGTTATCAGTTAATCTGATGATCATTTTCTCAATTAGTTTATTAACTGTTTTGTCTATAAAATGTCAGTTAATAGTGAAAATGTTCATTATAATTTCCCCACAGCCCAAAGTGATGTCTTCACATTCCTTGTTTGGTCCAACCAACAGTCCAAAACCAAAATATATTCAGTTTACTTTCATGTATGACAAAGAAAGGCATCAAGATTTTCCTTTTTTTTTAATTTTGCAGCTGTCTCTATTTAGTTGTAAACTAAAGTTAAATTGAACATACTTATCTGTATTTATTGTTAAGATAAAACACTAAGCAAGTGTTTTACAGATATCATCTTATACCATGAGCGCAGGGTGAAACAGACTCTTGTTTGAGTCTTGACTCTTGTCTGTACTGACTTGTTTTCTGTGTGCTACACAGGATGGCAGGGGCTTTGGCATCGGTACACTGGTGTTTGGGAAACTGCGAGGTTTCTCCTGGTGGCCTGGCAGGATTGTATCCTGGTGGATGAGTGGCCGGAGTCGAGCTGCTGACGGGACTCGTTGGGTCATGTGGTTTGGAGACAGCAAGTTCTCTGTGGTGAGTGTTTTTTTATTGAGGAACTGCTCGACTGAATTGATAAGATACTGGTACAGTGGGTGTTCAGTCTCCAGTGGAGTCACATCAAAGGCTCAGAAACGCTTTTCTGCTTTAAAAATCCATCCAGAAAGAATGAGTGGGAGAACATCTGTTCTTGTTACAGCTACAATTCTTTTTAGGGAGTAATTTGACCTTAATGCAGTCGCTTACTTAACACCCTAAGCCCTACTATTCCAATTTTATGCTTTTATAGACACTAGTTTTTGGCAAAGACGGTCAGAATACTGTTCCAGTTATGACATTCATAAGCTTCAAATCAAATTTCACACTATCTTATTCACACAAGTTTGTCAGTGTTCATTCAGAACTTTCAGCAGAAACATTTGTATGTGGACACTTAATATTACTTTGATTTGAAGAAAACCTTGATTCTTCTCCTATTTTGTTTGACTTTTTTCATTTGAATTTACAATATAGTAAAAACCCTGATATGAGATCAGATAAGATAAAATAAGATGAGATACGCTTAAGAGGACATACTGCACCTAAGCAGCACAGACACAGGAAAGCAGCTTGTGCCGTCTTTGCTCAGTCGAGGCTTATTTCTGCTCCCAAAGTCACCTTAATCAAGGATTTGAAGGGCTTGTTGATAATTTAATGTTCGCTTGTTTTTGTCCGCTGATTGTCATCTTAATGACATTCGTTATCACGTCTCTGTTTCCAGGTTTGTGTGGAGAAGCTGATGCCTCTGAGCTCTTTCTCATCTGCCTTCCACCAGCCCACTTACAACAAACAGTCCATGTACCGGAAAGCCATCTTCGAGGCTCTGCAGGTAAGGAGCCGGTTTGTCAGTGTCAGCGTTTGTGGTGAAGAAGAATACACATTTGATCTGATATATACAGCTCTAAAGGCCACGTTTTACTCTTGTCTTATGTAACACAGATCCACAGATTTGCTTTGATGTCAACTGGTATTTTGGCATTTGTGGAGGTTGTTTTCATCTAACTCTGCCCACAGTTTATGAGTGATCACATGTGGGTGTATCAGTGCAATCTCATATGTTGCGAGTTATTTTTCCAGTGAAACAATTGTTCACTTCTTCTTGTGTTCTTGACTGTGTCTTTATGTTTACTGTGCATTTTCCTTATGAATTGATGTCAACTTAATATTTTGAGCGGTTATTTTTAGATGTATTGTGTCAGTTAATCGGGCGATGAGGATCGACTGTGACAGGAGGAAGGGGTGGGACTGAGCTTAGGATTCTTCAGCAAACATGTTGAAAATGTGGGATGAACAGGGTACAGTCGGTACAGTCTTTGAGATTCTGGAAATGTTTTTTTGTTTTGCTTGTTAAAAAAAAGAGAATAAATCAGCCAAATAAATTCATCAGAATCGGCAGCTGCAGTGTTGTGAGTTGGAATGTTTAATATGCGAGCGGACCTCTGTGTCTTTTTTACTTGTGGTTTTCATTGCTTTGTGAAAGTTTTTTCCGATTCTGATCACTATTATAGAAAATGTGACAAGACTTTACACTAATTGCATGTGTGTTTGTGTTTATTTTGCGTCTAGGTGGCGAGTGTTCGGGCAGGGAGGCCCACTCCTCCATCCTGTGATACGAGCGATGATGCGGAGGGCGTCGAGCCTCAGACCAGACAGATGATAGAGTGGGCAATGACCGGCTTCTTACCCAATGGCCCACAATCATTGGACCCTCGAGAGGGTATACACGCAGGTTTAACTTTTTACTTGATAAAACACACACTGCACATACATTTTGCACATACAAATTTCACCTCATTATGGAACAAGTTTAAAAAGATAAGAAAAATGAAGCTGTGGCCAGTTCTGTAGCTTGTAGATCGCTCGCTCATGTTACATTGGAAAGCCAGAACAGATGAGTTTCATGCTAGGCCACCTCAACTCAGTCATAATACCATATCTTGGAGCTTAGCATGTCACAGTGAACCCCTGTTTTTGCAGCATTCACAGTGATTCTTACATCACCAACAAAGACAGGTGTCAGAACTTAAAGTGTGATATTCTTTTCAAATAAATCCAGCAAGTATACAGAAAACTTTAACAGGTGACTCAACAGCTTGAAACCAGTTCTAATGTATTCATATTTCAAAGTCACTGTCTGTCACTTTTAGTCAATTTATTAATGACATTTTGGTCCTCAGTTCATTTATGAAGTCGTTGTTTTGAAAGGTGAAATTGTTGTTTCTTAGGCATAAATAAAAAATGTGTTTATTCTATGTCCGTATCCCCACAGAGGAGCAAAATTCATATAAAGAAGTGTACCCAGAGATGTGGGCAGAACCTGAGGCGGCATACACACCTCCCCCCACCAAGAAACCACGCAAGAACTCAGCCGAGAAAGCAAAGATCAGAGAGGTGATCGACGAAGGGACCAGAGGTAAACACACACTTATTCACATATCGTGAAGTGAAATATGACAACTTTGCTGAAAATAATGTTTATTATAAGTCAGCAAAGAAAAAAGGTCAATCTGTGCTGAAATCAGAGCTGGTGTGCTGGCCTTTCATATAAAAAGCTGTCAGCGTTCTGAAAACAGAAAGTCACTACTCTACAGCCAGACTATTATGTCAGTTATAGAAAGAGAATTCTGAGATGAAGGACTCTGATGAAGGACATATTTTTTACGTTTACATATTCATAATGGTAATGTGTTCATGGTTTTTTTTTTCCAGAGAGACTCATACAAGAGATTAAAAAGAAGACCAGGAACATAGAAGGTAAGAGTTTCTGAAATAATTAAAGCTCAATTCTTCAAGGAATATTTGATATAAAGAAATGATTTATTTATAGTACTATATATTATTTTATTTATGTCTTTTGCAATGTCTTCTAAGTCACAAACATTGTTTATACAGCGTTGTTTTAAACAATTCTTAGTCCAAGGTTTGCTTAACTGTAGGTACAGAGTTGACTAATAACTCATTTTCAGCACCTGCTCTTTCTCACAAGTAATATTTTAAAGGCTGCTAAATAACATGATGATTTGTCAAAATCGTCCTCTAAATGGTTTGAAAATGTGACTTTAAATGTCACATTATGACTTACATTATCATGTCAGATTATCCCTTCATGAGGCAATCTTCAGTGGTTAATGAAAAGTTATTACATTTCTCTTATGTAATCAGTTGTTTTGTTCCTGTTCGATGCATTAACAGGGTCACCAGGATGGATTTTACACTGATGTGAAATGTTAGTTGCTATAGCTCGGAGGACACATTTCTGGAATTACATTTTTATACTTGTTTACATTATTCTGTCATCCATCAAGGCCTGTAATCAATGCAACAGCAGAATATTTCACTGGTGGGTAGAGATGAAGGCCAGGGTGATTGACTCTTTGTTATTGATTATGAGCACATTATTGTTGTTCGGTGTTAAGCAGCAGTAAATGTCTAACATGGTGTACATTTTAATTCTTAGATAAACATGCCGTATAAAGTGTTAATACAGCAGTGTGAGGATGATCTTTGCCTTTGTCTCTATGTCTTTGTTATCAGATATCTGTATCTCCTGCGGAAGCCTCAACGTCTCTCTGGAGCATCCTCTCTTTGTAGGAGCAATGTGCCAGGGTTGCAAAGTAAGATACTCACCGATAAAGCAAGCAGTAAAACTGGAAGTCAATATTGTATTTCATTTATTTTCAGTGAGATGTTGTCATCGTGATAGGATCATATCATGTGGTAATTCTCTTGTCCAAATGAATGATTCTAAGCAATTAGTAACTAAAACTAACAAAAGAAGTGAAATTTTTATTTACATGCATGAAGAGTTTTCTGATGTAGTGATTAACAGTGGACGGCAGTTATATTGCACAACATCAATTGTTAATATTATGATATTGATGTCAAACATAACATCTTCCATAATGGTATAGAGTGTGATATGATATATGATATGATTTATTTATGTTTTACAGACACAAAATCCAAAGGATAACATGTTAAAGTGAACACAACTATTTCCAACATAGTCTGATGTTAAAAGACAAAGAAACATAAAGAAGCACAAGACATTCAACATAAAACTAAACAGTAAAATCCTGAAATCACAAAATAAAATCCACATCAAAGTACCAAAGCACAGCAAAGACAGTTTGATAGCTAAAGTAAAAATGTTATTGAATATTTCATTATAGATCAGTGACCCTACTGAATAACATCCTAACCTGACTTATATAAGCCCTTTTCATTTTTAACAACTGGAAGTGTAGCACTGGTGTAAAAAAAGAAACTTCTGGCTGCATTATTTACTCCAGTGCCTTTATATGAGCACATGTATTGTGGCAATGACTGAATAGACATACATGTGGTGCCAAAATGATCAAATTTTACTTAGTTGTTAGGTAAATGGAGAGAAAATGATCAACAACAGTTTTGATAATAATTCATTTAATTAAAATCAGTTAATCTTCTATCGTTTTTAGGGGGCAGAACAAGCATTTTAAAGAAGCCGTCTTGGGCTCTGGGATATTATGGTGGACATTTTTCACTATTTTCTGGCATTTTATGAACTAAATGAGAGTTAATTGATAATGAAAATACTCATTAGTCACAGCTCAACTGCTAAACACAGCTGCACACAGCCTCCACTGTTGTTAAACCAGGAAACTGCTGCAGTCCCCCTGAGGGCCCGACACTGAAGCCCACTCACCTTGTTTTGCCCCGTGCTTGCCGTTCCCTCCACCCTCCAGGGTCAAGCAACGCAATATAATTTCTGAGATATTACACAGACGCACGAAAATGAACAGATGTAAACTGACCCATACTCCCCAAATGTAAGATTTAATTACGGAAAAACAACAAGGACACACTCCATCTGCCTTCTCCTGATCCTGTTTTGTGCTCTGGCAGAACTCATTCCTGGAGTGTGCCTACCAATATGACGACGATGGCTACCAGTCCTACTGCACCATCTGCTGTGGAGGCAGGGAAGTGCTCATGTGTGGCAACAACAACTGCTGTAGGTCAGTAGAGATCCGTGCACACTGTTGTTAAGGATTTTGGGATTGGCAAGCGGCAACTTGCTTCTTTTTGTGGCCGGGACAAGAGTTTGGTTTTCGCTGCAACAGAAACAATCTACCCATGAATGTCAAAATGTCATTTATGGTTCCTTCTATTGGCAGATTTATTTATGTGAATACAGAGCACACAGTTGATTTTGGTGTCTAGTCTCTGACCTCGTCAATGCCAACATATACTCAGCACAGGGGAGATCAGGAGTGACGAAAGCAAATTTGACCACAAAACTGCAAACAGAACCCAAAGCCAACTGTAATGTGGTCATTCCCCCCAAAAAACAGCTTCAACTATTTAAGGGGAAAATCAGAAAGATAAATGTGAAGCCAGCAATCCAATCTGGACAACATATAATTATTAAATTAAAGGCCCTGAAAACCTATTTTCTCAATCAGCTACATAAACATACTATTTCTGCCAAAGTTAAAACAGTTGAGGTTATTTCACTTGAGAGATTTCTGTTTTTCTGGTTTGAAGACGGTTGGACTCACATTTTCATGTACTCCCTTCACTAATAAGGATTTGGCAACATTTGAACCAGAATCTGATGACAGTTGTGGGGTAGTCTGCGTATGTCTCCAGACCACTGTAAATCAAATCTGATCAAACCACACCCACACAGTCCTAGTGATTAATAAATGATACATATAAGGATGTTTTAAATTTGGGTTTTTGGTTGTTTAGACATAAAAATAAACACATTAAACTCACAAAACTCAGCTGTGGATATAAGCTTAAAGGATGGGTTCACAATTTTTCAAGTCCGTCTTAAAACAGCAGTCAGGTGTACATACGAACAGTGAAAGAGGTTTTTCCTGCTATCATCATTCCTCCTGGATATTAAAATGTGCCTAAATTATAGGGTCTCCTTCAAAATGTGCCTTCAATGTAAGTGATGGGGGACAAAATCCACAGTCCTCATTGTGAGCAAAAATGTATTTAAAAGTTAATCTGAAGTTTATATGAGGCTTCAGTAGTCTGAATTAGTCTCATTTCTCTTTGTGTCTTGATGGACAGTGTTTTCCTGTTCAGCTGCAGTGGAAGGATCATAACAAAAAGAGGGACTTTGTCACTAAAAAGCGTCTACTTGATTTGACAGATTTGGACGGCTGAAACTTCATACTAGCTTCTAATTAACTTTTAAATACATTTTTGAACAGAAGGAGGACTGTGGCATTATGAAGGATCTTCTAATGGTCAGTATGAACAGGAGGAATGATTACAGCAAGAAAAACATGTCAATGCTCATTTGGGTACATGAATATTGTTTTAGTACACACTTGGAAAAAAAATGTGAACCTATCCTCAAAGTGAATTTAAGTCTAGAAAAATCTGTAGATTACATAATCATCAGTCTAGGAAAGAAATGTAAGGAAAACATGTTGAATCCCTCGATGTGTGCAGGTGTTTCTGTGTGGAGTGTGTGGATCTGATGGTAGGAGCCGGCTCAGCGGCAGCAGCCATCAAAGAAGACCCCTGGAACTGTTACATGTGTGGGCCTCGAAACACCTATGGGTTACTGCGGCGACGGGACGACTGGCCCTGCAGACTACAGCACTTCTTTGCCAACAACCATGAACAGGAATTCGTAAGTTTGAGAGAGAAAGAGAAGATTTGTCCTCATAGAGTATATAAATATGAATATGAACAGATGCCTTTATATCCTTTATATATAGATGAATCCTTTCTATCATTACATTTTGCAGGCATAATAAATGATGAAGTACATCATTTTCCTCAAAACAAGTGCATTTCATTACAGTTTACTGTAAGTCAGTTAAAGTAGGTGTAAATTTGATATATTTGCCGACCCACATTGAATACTGTATGCTATCACAATGTCTAAAAAAAGAGGTGAAATACAACACAGTCAAACAGGAAACAGTGATATGTGGGGATCAGTGTGGGTTATGTACCAGGGCTTTTTACACTATACACTACATACACAAAATGACAAATAACATTTTTGGCCTTTCAAAAATATTCAGTGGACAATAAAGCCACCCTTCTTTTCAAAAACTGCCATGAGCCTTCGATCCATGGAGCCTGTCAGATTCTTAGTCTGTTCACAATTAACTCTTGCTGAAGCAGCAACCACAGCCTCCCAGATGCTGGCATATTGTCTTCCCTCATCATAAATCTCACATTTGAGAAGGACCCACAAGTTCTCAATAGGATTTAAGTCAGGTGAGGAAGGGGGCCAGGTCATTATTCGGTCATCTCTGAGGCTGGCTAGCCAAACAGTGGAGTACTTGGATTCATGTGATGGAGCATTGTCCTGCATAAAGATCCCTTTAGAGGATGTCTTCCTGTACCACTGTTTGAAGAAGGTATCTTCCAGAAACAGTAGGAGTAGCAGTAGGTTTGGGAGTTTACTTTTAGTCCTTCTTCAACCTTAAAGGTGCAACTAGCTCATCCTTAATAACAGGAGAAAATATCAGTACCCCTCCTCCACCTTGCTGGCACCTGACTCGACCTGGTGCCCTGTGTCTATTAATGATCCAGCCCTGGGTCCATCAGTCTGGTCCATCAAGTGTTGCTCTCATTTCATCTGTCCATAAAATCTCTCAAAAATCTGTCTTCAGGTATTTTTTGGCACAATCTTCATACTTCAACCTGTTGCCGTTATTCAATGGTAGTCATGTTCAAGCCTCCTTTACCTCAAACATGTCTCTGATCATTTGACACCTTGTACTTGTGGACGCTCCAGGAAGGTTGCAGTTCTAGAGGATATTGGCTTGCTGGTAGCTTCACATTTAATTCTTCTCAGGTCTTTTGCAGTTAATTTGACCCTTTTCTTTTCCATGCGTTTTTTGGGACCCAAATGTTTGATTGGCCGGTGGTCACACCTTAATAGTTTAGCTATTTCAAGAGTGTTGCATCTGCCTGGAAGGCATTTTACAATTTTTTCACTTTTCACTGTCAGATAAATCACTTTTTTGGCTCATTTTGCCTGAAGTAATGAAACTGCCTAGTAATTATACACACCTTAATAAAAAGTGTTAATCACTTTAGGCCACACCCTCCCTTATTACACAAATATGTATCATCTGAAAATGATCCAAAAAGCATTCAAGTTTATATGGTTAGAGTTGGAAAATGTACATAGAAATATTTATAGGGTCAGAATACTCACTTGCCTAATAATTGTGTAGGCAGCATAAATTATCCATAAAAGACAATACACATGAAAACAGACAATGTTCACATTCAATTATTGATGTTCTTCAGCAAGAACGTGGCTTTGTTTCCTGATAATCTCATTTTATCTTTGAATCTAAGCAAAAGCACATGCTGTTAAAAGCTTTATAAGCTCTGCTGCCTGTGGTGATGAACATGATGCTGAAAACATTTCAGTCACTTTGTCTGTAAGCTGAGTTATATATTGAAAAAGACATCACAAAATGTAAATGTTGTAAACACATACATGTTTTATACTTGAAATTGTTCAGTATGAAGATGAAGCATAATGTGCAGACTGGCAACAGTCTACATACAGTCTTTATAATTCAAGTAATTGAGTTACTTGATGGAAGCTGACTGAAGAAACTTTGATTCAGCTGCTGCTCGATGCAGACATTACTCTAAAGATCATATTAAAACTGAAATGAAATGGTGGCTGTTCCTATAAGTTTCATGAATATGTATGACATTCTGTCATCATTTCTATATTAGCGCTACTGCATGTAAGTGAGAAACAAACATACACACAGTAAATAAAAAGAAAAGAGAAGGTACAGAACCTGAAAATATACGGGGATGTGGCGAAGAGATGAATATATGATGCAAGAAGATGGAAACTGGTAGAGAGATCAGTTATAAATACATTTTTGTGTTGGTTTATTTTAAACATCAAAACTTAACAAAGAACGTCAGTGTTTGTGTAAAAGGAAGAGACTTAAAAATGTGCAAAAACAGTGAAAACTTAAATAAAACGTGTATTTTGGGTTCCTTCTGCAAGTTACTATGCTTTTGGGAAACACCTCTTAAGCTTAAGAAGGTTGTAAGATGGATTTTACAATCATCTTAGCCTTGAGATGCTTTTGGGAAATGAGGCCCAGATCATTATCATGAATAAAGCTGACGTGTGATATGTTCTGTCTGCTCTCTGCTGTCTTTACAAACAATCTAATCTTGTTCTCTTAACTCTCTCGCAGGAGCCAGCCAAGTTGTATCCTCCAGTTGCAGCAGAGAAGAGGCAACCGATCAGAGTCCTATCCCTGTTTGACGGCATTGCAACAGGTGCGTCAACAAGCTTGCGTGCGTGTGTGTGTAACTGTTACATTGTAGGACTCACTGCTTGTGTAATAGACTTCTCAACACGGATGGTTTGGCAGTGAATGCTCCCACAGTTTTACTGATGAAACGATGATGTGCGCGTGTGCACTCAGGTCTGCTGGTGCTGAAGGATTTGGGCATCCAGGTCGATAAGTATGTGGCGTCTGAGGTGTGTGAAGACTCCATCACTGTCGGCATGGTTCGACACCAGGGACGTATCATGTATGTGGGCGACGTGCGCAACGTAACCCACAAACATGTAAGTGAAATTCTCCTCTGTAAGATTTGGGGACATTGACACCTGTATTTACATTAGTCTACTTGTGTTTAGACCACTCAGGATACAAGTGCCAAATTTGAACGCAGTGCACAGTAACAAGGAAGTTTTTATTACGTAGTTGTTTATAGTTGTTTACATAGGAAGTAGCTGAAATTCCAGAGGATTTTTTTTGATGGTTTCACTGCCTCTTAACCCCTGTTTTCTCTGCTGATGCTACCTCATGATGTGTTTTGCCCATTAGATCGAAGAGTGGGGACCATTTGACCTGGTGATAGGAGGAAGCCCCTGCAACGACCTCTCCATAGTCAACCCAGCACGGAAAGGTCTTTACGGTGAGAGGGGGTCTTTGAATCAATTTTCTGCTGTGAATAAGTTTTGCAAAATAAGATAAATAATAAATAATAAAACTGTTTTTCCAGTATTTGCAAAGAAATTTGAAATGATTGAATTAAAAACCAATGTTCTGCAGCACTGATGAGTGTCTGCTTTTAATTAGTTTTAATCCTTCATGTGAAATGAAATATGGATGCTGAACTCCTGCAGAGGGAACGGGCCGGTTGTTTTTCGAGTTTTACCGTCTGCTACATGAGGCTCGACCGAAACCGGGCGACGAGCGGCCGTTCTTCTGGCTGTTTGAGAACGTGGTTGCCATGGGAGTCAGTGACAAACGGGACATCTCACGCTTTTTAGAGGTAAAATAAACAAACTCTCAAACACCTGCACTGATTGACCCGTTACAGTTCACATGTCAAGCCCATACACACACTCGGACAACGACTTAACACACACAAGAAGCAGTGAGAGGTGATAACTGGAGCACAAGATAGCTTTGCTGCCCTCTTGTGGTTGCAGGATTTCAGCTGCCATGACGCAGGTTTTTGGTGAAAGATTACCAAATGTACACTGGCCACTTTACAACACACTTATATTATAGAGCTATACTAGGGTTTTTTTAAAAAATGGTGACATGACACACCACAGCAGGTTATTTATTTATCTAATTTGCGGCATATAAACTATATTGAGAAAAACAATACATTACTATACAAACAGGACATTATAACTTAGATGTCAAAGAAATCTGTCATGACCCAGTTCTTTAGTGAGATCACTATGAACATCAGTGAACGTACACTGGCCACTTTACAATACATTTAGATTAAAGAGCACTTTTCAAGATACTTGTGGATGTTTTTTCTTCACATAGACAGAAAAACCAAAACACCAAACACATTGCAAGCAAAAAACACACAGTTAGCACATGAGAAAGTGGCATCTCTAGTCGCAGTGTCATGGGACGGTATAAAAAAATCAAATATTATAAATTGATCACAATGTATTTTACCTTCTGTTTCACTTATCCATTAGTTTAGATGGTGTTCTCTTCAGATCAGCTGTCAAAAAACTACAATGAGCAAACTGCAATAAAAAAAAAAAATTATCTCATGAAAAGGCTCCTTTTTGCTAATGAACACTTGTGGGATTTTATATCAGGGCTGTCAAGTCAAGTCATGTCAGTTTTATTTATATAGCACCAAATCACAACAGAAGTAATCTCACAGCACTTTTCACACAGAGGAGGTCAAGACCATACTCTTTATTTAATAGAAACTCAATATTCCCCCATGAGCAGCACTTGGCAACGGCAGCAAGTAAAAAACTCCCCTTAACGGGAAGAAACCTCAAGCTAAGCTGAGCTTTAGCTGGCTGACCGTCCGCCTTGACCGATTGGGTTGAGAGATAAAGAAGGAGGGAGGAAGGGAGGGAGAGATACAGAGAAGCATTATAACAACAATCATAGCAATAACAAAAATAATAACAGAGATATGACTAATCATAATAATAGCAAGCGTGGGCGTCAAGCAGGACCACAGCAGCAGGCGCTCCACAACCATGAACCATAACCTGTTGGATGAGAAAGCATAAAAAACTCCGGGGAAGAAGCCAAGTTAGTAACATGCATTAATGGAACATGAACGCATACAGATGAAGAGGGGAAGGAGGAGAAAGGAACTCAGTGCATCATGGGAAGTTCCCCAGCAATCTAGGGCAGCGTAGCTAAGGGCTGGTCCTAACTATTAAGCTTTATCTAAAAAGGAAAGTTTTAAGTCTACTCTTGAATATCGAGAGGGTGTCTCCCCCTTTGGACTGAATATGGAAGATGGTTCCACACGAGAGGGGCCCGTCACGTAGGGTAATAATATACACAGAAACAGATGTATGATGTTTAAAAGAGTCACATTTTCAAACAGACATTCATATTAAGTGAAATAGGAAGTAAACCCTGCTGTTCCTCTACAGTGTAACCCGGTGATGATCGATGCCAAGGAGGTCTCTGCTGCCCACCGTGCTCGGTATTTCTGGGGAAACCTGCCAGGCATGTCGAGGTGATACATACAGGCACACACCTATCATTTTTGAGATAGTTTTCTTACTGTTGATTTCTTTACAGACTTATTCATAAAAATCTAAACCAGATTTAAAGTGACTCCTTTTAATATTTCGTCTTCTCATTTCTTCTCAATGTTTTGGTAATTGCAGACCTCTGACGCCCATGACGAATGACAAGCTGGACCTGCAAGAGTGCCTCGAGCACGGACGCACAGCTAAGGTATCCACCTGTGTGTGTGTGAGAGAGTGCCTGTGCATATTATCATACAGTATCTCAGTATCTGACTGTCTGCCTAGTAGCAAGCAAAGATTCGGCTTTCTATTTTAGGCAAATGAAGAACATATATTGTTATATATTTTTTTGTGATCCATAAAAAAAACAACACAGTTTGGCCACAAAAGTCTGGAAATTGGCCAGCACTCATGAACTGAAAAGTCATCTATGGGTGTATTTCATAGAGATAAAATCATATCCTCCCATGGACCAGCATGTCTGGAAAAGTGAATTAATACATATATTTATCAGTGATGTATCCATAATTAATGCCAATTTTCCTGCATTTTCTTGCTGCTACTGTTGCACTTTTGCTCTGCCAGCAAGAGCAAAAAAAGTTTCAGAGAGTCATTTTTTTTTACTCTACAATTTGAACCAACCATGTACTGTATCATAACTGCACAAGAGGGGGACAGCTGTAGAATTAAAAAAGATATGTGTGTGTGTGCCTGTCTGTCTGTTTGTCTGTCTGTCTGTGTGTTTGCGTGTGTTTGGTTCTGGATGCTAATTCCAGTTTGAGAAGTTGCGTACGATAACGACACGCTCCAACTCTGTGAAGCAGGGGAAAGATGAGCATTTCCCCGTCTACATGGACAACAAGGAGGACATCCTCTGGTGTACTGAGATGGAAAGGTACAGTGGTGTGTGTTTGTGTGCTTGTTGCATTTTTCATTTTTCAACCCAGAGCTGCTTAGCAATTGCTTGTGAGTTAAAAAAAAAAAAAAAAAAGTCTTTGTCAGTTGGTTTTTAAATGATTGATTTAGCTGAAGAAGCAAATCTGGAGATGACATGATTTCCATTACATCATACATCTACAAAGCAGTTTATTAAGATTTAAAATGTAACAAGATTTTCTCCAGTCCAATCTAAAAAAAAATTCTCATGTGTGTCTCCAGGGTTTTCGGTTTCCCTGTCCACTACACCGATGTGTCCAACATGAGTCGTCTGGCCAGGCAAAGGCTGCTGGGACGTTCCTGGAGCGTCCCTGTCATCAGGCACCTCTTCGCCCCACTCAAGGAGTACTTCGCCTGCAACTAGTCACACACCAACTCTCTCTCTCTCACACACACACACACACACACACACACGCACGCACACACATTCACACATAAACAGTATCTAATAATACACATAATTACACACAGTGTACAGCTAGTACATGAAGGTTGGCTGACGCAGAATGACACAGATGACCGGACAGTCAGACATAAACACACACTCATACATACACACTGTAGAGGACTGCTTCCCTATTTCCCATGTAGACCACTGGCTAATCGTAGTCCCCTTGGTGCTACCGTGCTGATTACCACACACACACACACACACACACACACACACACACACATACATCGGTGCAGGATTTCTGTACTGTAAATCCTCACACACAAACGTCCTGCCCGACCTTGAAACTGATGTCTTCTGGCTTTACTGTGTTGTAGTAGCTGGAGTTCAAACCTCCACGGGGTGCAAAACTTGACAAAGACACCCCCAGAATTTTTGTTTTTAATATATCTCTGAATACATCGACACACCAATGAATCCCTTGGAACCATAACACTTAACTCTGCATTCATGCGTAGTGACAGTTCTGCTGGTGTGTTACAGTGCAATGAATAGAAATACACACACACACACACATACACACACACACACACACAGACTCATACACATACATACACACGCACACACACACACCAGTTAAAGCTTGTGGTGCTGGTCAGGCAGTGATAGAGTCCAAATGGTGCCACTTTAATACAACACTTTTACAGTTTTTGGTGCTCTTGGAGGCTGAACCGTCTCTGGCTCTTTCAGTCGCTGCAGTTTTGTGTCCCTAACTGAGTTTAACCAAATGCTTACAAGCAGACGTGGAGGCTACACCAGCCAAGAAAGGCGGCAAAAGTCGACGTTTTGACGAGCCACTTTTGTGGATCAGGAATTTTTAAAACTCATTGTGTTGGGCAGAGTGTGCTGAGGGGCTTGTAAAAGGAAAAAAAAAAAAAAAGAACAAGGGAACTCTGTTCAGATGGGATTATTATGAAACCTTTACTGACTCGACTGCAACTAAGGCAGATTGTAATTTCTTCTGTTTTTCAAAAGGAGGCGCTCTGGAGGTGAAAATAATCTCAGTAGTTAAGTAAAATAATATCTTTATACCTGTTTTTTCTCCTATGTTCATGTTACCCAGTACCTACAAGCTATCTATGGAGGTGCATGTGCCTTTCTGAAAATACTTTTTTTAAGTAAAATCAGAGCAAAGATCATAGTAGTATTCAGTGCTGCAGCTGTCTATTTCTTCAGTGCCCTCCAGTGGTCAGAGAAAGCAGTATAGAAAATGTGGATAACAAGGTGACACTTATATTGTGGGTCAGTGTTACAAGTCACTGGACTAGAATGTCTGTAAACATATTAAATACAGAAGAACACATACGGCCATTCTCAGGCCATTCTCATATATTCATAGAAATATAAAATATCGGTGCATGCATTTCAGTTGTCAAAATCCACATCCATGGTTTACTTGTGCGCTTCTGTAAAAAAAGACTTTGTACTGTTTTGATAAGTTTTTGATGGTTTTGGAGCATTTTTGGCATTGATTGTATTGTTAGCTGAACTTTAGCTTGGATGGATATTATGAGGTATATTCTGTCTTTTAACATTTTTAAAAATGGCTATATTTCCTCATGTTTTTTTTGGTGGTATACAATACCACATTTGTAATAATGCTGTTATGTTGTATTAGTTACTGTTAACTGTTACACTGTGATGTTTCATCTTAATAAATATTTCTACTGCCTGACTGCTACTCGGGCCTTGAGCTTCAAGACTGTGATTGGATGTTGCAGTTAGTATCTGCATCTAAATTAGATCATTGTGGGGTGAAATTTGTTCCGCGTAATCTTAATATACAGTAGCTTGAGACGTCCAATTACCAAATAGAGGTAGATGTCATAAAACTGTTTCCTGCTAGATTCCCGTTTCGCTTTATGAGGAACGGTCTGTTCAAAAATACTTAGACACAAACAGTTACTGTGAAATGATGACGTACGGTTTATCTCTGTTTGTCCTCGGCATGGCTCAGCTTGTTTTTACACATCATTAGAGCTGCTTTCATTGTCTGAAGCGTTGTCGTGTAGGTTGTCAGCCTGTAAGATCCAACGTCATCACTTTTATTTACTGTAGAGTTTGAGGGATTGATCGTTGTCGCTTTGTTTTGTAAGAGGTTCAGTATTCATATCTATACCCTCTGACATGACGCTGCATAAAGTCTGCTCTGTGGATTTTGTGTGAAAGTCTCAGCTGTGCAACAGTATAGCATCTTTCTTCTCCTCAAAAGCTACTCTTCTTGCCCACTTCTTCTCATGTTTTTTTTTTAAAAAAAGCAGCAGTATTATCAAACTACTATAAAGGGAAAATGCGATGATTTCCTGTCCCTTTAAAGTGTGCTACAAAAAAAAAAATCAATCTCTGGTTCCAACCCGTGAGGTTAAACACCTCCGGCGAGATTATTTCTACCTCCACAGCAGCCCCTGCCTCTGAGAAACAAACTTAAAACATCAATGGACTTTTAAAGAGTTCAGTTACTTCAGCAGCATTTAATGTAAAAGGGAGTCAATGGGGGGATTAAACCTCAAACCTTCCAATTACAATACAGCCTCTCTTGTGCCTCAGCCCCAATGTTGCCCTTTTTTGTCTGGTGAAAAAGTGAAAGTGACCAGTAAATCAGTCACAGTCCACCAGCCCTTGAAGATTTGGCTCCCGTTGTACTTAATAGGGATGCAAAATGTCCTCCAGTTACAGCAGCGACATCCACTGGAATCAGAGGCCAACCTTTACTCTGTTGACACTATGCTGGTTTTCTACTTCCTATGACTGAAACGGATAGCCCTGTATAAATAACAGCCCTGTATTATATCACAGAGGAAGACATCTAGGATCTATGTTGGGTATTTTTTTTCCTGCCTTTTGCTCAATGCATGTCAGGATTAAGTCAGCCGCTCCCTAACCTCGAATAAAAATGAACAGGTAAAGATTTGATTGTCATCAATTGTGGCAGATAGGTAATAAAATGTTTCCAAGACTATTATAAACACAGACACAATGTGTAAATGTCCTTCTACACACTGATTTATGATTTATTTAAACAGGGCTGTCTCTTGAGAAAAAAAAATCTTTCAGTCTGGTGCTTTTGGTCTTCAGACGACCATCTTTTCCGGGAAGCCTTCCAAATCCTCTGACCTTCCTCAGATACCAGCTAATAACTGGACATGTGCAGTCTATGCTGACACACACACACACACACGTGCATACACACACACACACACACACAGACACATACATACACAGACACATACATACACAAACAGTCACAAAAACCAACAGTAAACCAGCAGGTTTTTTTCCATCATGTTTACTCTCCGTTTATACAACCAACCTTCAGGTGCTTTTTAAACTCTACTCTTTTTTACAGTGCTCTTTGCAGGTTACACACACGCACACATTTGCTGGAAACACACTCATAACCGCAGAACATGGTGCCGACGCTCAAACTCCTTCTGCTACAAAACACATCATTGATACACACACATGCATACACACTGTGTTTCTTGCCGGCTGCCTGTTGCCATCAGGCTTTCCACGGCGCCGTTGGGTGTGACATCATCATCACCCTTCGCCGCTTGGTGCTCCCAACCCCCCCACCGACCCCCATCCCCCACCCCCAGGTGCTGCATGTCAGTCAGTCAGTGTAATCTCTGATTCCATGTTAGATTAGGGAGTAATGATAATAATAATAATGGTAATAATAATTACAATAATAATCTGTTATTGTGTGTGTGTGTACTGTTCCAGGTTGGTGCTCAGTTCAGTTCAGTCTCAGCCTAGAGGGGAGAGAGAGAGGCTAGAGAAAGCATATATTACAGTTAGTATAGTGACTTGTTCTATTGTACCCAAGGATGCCAGAAGAAATTGTTGAACTGATGAGGTACAGGACACTCTCAAATAAGAGAGGAGCTGAAATAACACCGGCTGCGATGTTGAAATACCTGAAGCAAAAACCAAAGTTTCAATTTGGTGTTCGTCACCTCCTAAAGAGTCGTAAGACAAATTTTAGGGGCAAAATAATCAACAACATAGAAAAGAAAAAGAAACAAAAAGTCTACCACACAGAGTTTAGTTAGTATTTTATGCCAAACTCATGGCACGGCGACGTCGGTGGTCCAGTCGACCACCTCGATCCAGATGAATGTATTTACATGCCATGAAATTTGTTACAGATATCCAATGAAGCTAACATTAATGTTTTTGAGTGAAATGTTTTTAAAAGATATTGAATGGATTACCTTGAAATTTGGTACAGACATTCACGTCCCCACCAGGAAGATTTTTAATAACATCAGTGATTCCTTAACTTTTCATCTAGCATCATCATCATCGTCATCATCAGAATTTTTTATTTGTCCAATTCTTTGGTTTCTCACTAAATGACATTCCCATCAGCCTCAGCTGTACTTTTTGTAATTAGCACGTTAGTATGCTAACACACTAAACAAAGAGGGTGAATATGATCGACTTACTTAACATCAGCTGCTGATGTTAACCTCACAGAGCTGCAAACATAGACTCTTGTGAAATATTGAATATTTTCCCCTCTTCAGACCCTTTAAAATATGAATATGATCTGCAGTTTGTTTTAAACTGATGAAGACTGGCATACAAGTGACATGAAAATTTTTATGTGCACAGTGAGGGAGGAAAAGCCTTATTGACGACCTCCCTGTTAGAAACATTTACATTATGACGTAAATAGATTATTGAAGATTACTGAACAGATAATACGCTCTGTAGAATTTAAGGAAGATGTAATTATAATCAAATCTGGTTGAAAATGTCCCCTTACTCACGAGATGTTTGCGACAGTAAAGGTTTGAACACTGGCTGGTTGAGAAGGAGTGAATTTGTGAAATAGTTTGAAAATTAGACATGAAATAATATGGAACATTTCACTCTTTGAATTATATCTTGTATATAAAAGTATACAAACTATTATGCAACCAGCTATTGCTTTATTTTAAAGGGTCACAAGACAAAAAGGTTGGAAACCACTGGCTGATTTTCAGCCTATGTCAGTTTTCGAAGACAACACAAGCGGTGTTATTTCAACATGCATCTGTTTGAGAGTGCAGTCGGACAAAAGCATGAGGAATGGAGTCGATGTTTTGAATGACATCTGTCAACTTTGAGTGATGGGTGTCACGGTGATGACGTTTCTGTTCGCCTATCGACAGCTTTTAGGCTGAGTGATGCGCTGTTTTCAACACTGATACACTTACATTCACATACACACAAAACACTGTTCTTTACACACAAACACAGAGATACATGCACAACACCTACAGACACAATGCTGTGGCGCAGTCAGACACTCATCTCATGGACTAAATGAAAGATGAGCTTTTAGGAAAAGAAGAACTGGTGGTGTTTCAAAAGGTGCTAAAATTGTATCTGAAAAAAAGAAAAATATATTGTTAGGAGTATAAATCAAGTTTGTCTTTACAATGACTGTATTTAAGTTTGTCGTAGTAATGAAAAGGCACTATTATTATTTTACTCTTGTATGAATATGACTAATTAAAAAGGCATTTTAACTTTGTACTTGAACAATGTAAGAAATGAAACGTGAATAAAAAGGACTGTTTCTTGTGATTTAGCCTAAAGGCTCAGTGTTATCTAGCTGTATGTTACAGTTAAGGGTTTAACTACTCAAATCCACTGTGAGATATCACTTTGAAGTCAAAATTCAATTTGAGATTCAATTTTGGGGGATTTTTTTCCCCCCTTATGAGCAGCTTATTTAACTGTCTTTGATGTCAGGTCCCTCTTCGGTCTCCACTGTGTCACAGCAAAGTTTGCTGACATCAAATCATCACAGCAAGGCTCAGCATTTTCCTTGTCTGTTGTTAATGTGTGTGTGAACACATCAAACTCTTGTGAGTGACAGTTTGTTGACTTGCAACTTTGTTGAAGTCAGCAGGAGTTGTCTTTCTGTGTCAAACTCTGGTTATTTTTAATAACTGTAATCAAACAGTTTTACAGTTTGAAGCCAAAATTGTTACACACCCATTGTCAATGCTCAGGGGCAGCACATGGCGTAGTGTGCCAAATAAGGGAGAGCGCACCAAATGAGTGGGACATGTTTTTCTTTTGTATTTTTCTTAGCGACAGATGTGCTTGCTTTCATACAGCTTTTGGAAATACACACTTGTTCTCCCTTCTTAATGAATGAAACAAAATAGTCGTGCACATCTGCAAAACCTCAGTAAGATAGGTGCTGGATACAAAAAAAAAAAAAAAATTAAACTTAACATATATTAGATACAAGGAGTACCTGCACACTGTATTAGAGCTTGCAACTTTCAACCAACTACAAGTCTTCCTCAGATCTTCCTTCATCTTTGTTTCATTTAAAAAAAAAAAAAAAAAAAAAAGTAGAACTATCCAGAAGGGAGAACAAGTGTGTATTTCCAAAAAGTTTTAAAGTGAGAGTGAATAAGAAAGTTTTTAGTTTTTGTAACAATGAGGAGTGTTGTCATGCAAAAAATATCAGTTAAATACCAAAGGTAATAGCTATTGTATATTCCCTCCAAGCTGACACTTTGTAAATCTAGATTATAATTATTTATCATACAGTACTTCATCACATAACATTCAGTACAGTAAATCATTAGCTTCAATGTCTCTCTGAAGATGCTGTGAATCTGCAGTTTTGTTGCTTAATTATTCATCACTTGAGACCTGTAACAGACCTCTGCTCGCACTTCTTGTAATTCCCACCGCCAGCACCAGTCAGCCATGCTGCCAAGGAGAAAAAGGCTTTCTCCATCCTGTGGCCCTTCAGCCTCATATTGATGCCTTCAAGAGCCCCTTGTAAGCTCTTGTCACTGGAAGCTCAGCATTCAAGTGCTCTGGGTCTGAAAACTGGAGCCTGTGAGAAAGTGCTTTTTTTTTTTTTATTGTTGCTGATGTTGATGTTATCTAGTGTTTTATCTCAGCAATCAATCAGTACAGAATGTCTTTGTGATGCAGCAGCAGAACTAAATAAAGAAATCATAGCCTGAATTCTATCAGGGATGAAGGGCGATGAATGTTTTCATCAGTTTAGATCTTTACAAATAAAATATCAGAGAGACTCAAGTGGTGGACTCAAGCAGTGCAAGAGAAGTTCTTGGAGGTAAGAAAACAGAATCTGAAATAAATAAAATCAGTTAGACACATGACATTAAATGACAAACCCGTACACATTATGGTATCTCAGAATATAAAGCAACAGTGGTGCAACTCTGAAATTCTTCTTGAGGTTGCAGAGTGACTTGTTAGAGTCCTACTGAAAAAAAGAAGCTATATTTGACTATAAGCTATATTTTATCTCATCACAAGATCCATTAGTAGCTGTTCTGGTAGCTGTTCAAGTAAAAGGTTGAAAAATCTGTTAAAATCTTTTTTTTCCACCAGTGTATCTGTACATTCTAATGACTTCATCATTTTGGGTTGAAGGATGAGAATAAAAATGAGTTCATTCAAAAGCACCAATACAGCTAAGTAAACATACTTCATTACAAGTAAAAACACATTAGTATTATGAGCTTGATGTAGTTTATTTTTGTGGTAGTAGTGGTTTTATCCCTCTGACTGATATATTATCATATATGACATCATTAGATTATTAATACTGAAGCATCAGTGTTAGAGCAGCATGTTACTGTTGTAGCTGCTGGAGGTGGAGCTAGTTTACACTACTTTATATACAGTTAGATAGTTAAGTCCAGTGGTTCCCAAGCAAGGGGTCAGGCCCCTCATAAGAGTCACCAGATAAATCTGAAGGGAAATGAGATGATTCATGGGAGAGGAAAGAAGAAAAAATAAGTATATAAATAAAAGTAAAGTAAATAAGTTCTGCTACACAAGTCTGTTTTCCGTTTTTGGTGAAATATTGGATCATTTGAACATTCATTGAAATGAAAGCATGTGAGAAGTTTAGAGGGAAAAATCACAATGTGGTTGAGCTGTTAACAACTCATAGACATCTGAAATGTGACCCGACTACACACTGCTATATGTAAGACGTCAACAGCCAAAAAGTTTGGAAACCATTGGTTTCATCTTTAACAATGTGTTGTATTTCGAAAGCTTGTTATATTATCCATGGTGTCAAATCTTCATCTGAAAAGTAACTAAGGCTGTCAGATAAATGTAGTGGAGTAGAAAGTACAATATTTCCCTCTGAAATGTAGTAGAGTGGAAGTATAAAGTAGCATCAAATGGAAAAAAGTACAAGTACTTCAAGTTGTATTTAAGTACGTTGCGGTAAATTTATTTCATTGATTATACTTAACCGTTAAGAACTTCCATAATTAGTATTATCAGTTGCATTAGCAGGTCATCAGGTACTAACCCCCATATTCCGACAGCATTTGGAGGCAACATACGTCTCGAGAGGCAGGAGACACGCCCCTGTCTGATAAGAAGAGGAGACCCCTTTGCGAGACACATCTCGTCTTCTATTGGTCAGTTTTTCCGTTGCTCTGCTTCGAACGGTCTCTGATTGGCTACTGCCACACTGTCGGCAAAGAAGCATCTGCGGCTCGCGCTGTGGCAGCTGTCCTCGCGCACTCGGCAGGCGCTGGGCAACGGAGAAGGTCTCCTTTGGAGGAGGATCTGGGAACCTGGAAAAAAGGGTAAGAAGCCCCAAAAAAAGACAGAAAAATTAAGATGTCAGCCTTTCTTTTCAAAAGTCCAGTAGCCTTTAACAAGAATTGATGGAATTTATTGTACATATTTTTATTTTTACCGTTAAAATGATGTATTTTATGTCTCATAACGTTATTAACCGTTAGGGTTATAATGTCAGTTTATTTTCAAACAGGTACATTAACGATAGGCAGCTTAAAATCAGAGATTTCTGTTCAGATGCCTAATGATGCGTGTCTATATCTAATTTGAATGGCAATTTATTCATGCGAGCATTTTCTTTACCAATGAGAGAAAAAAAATCATGATTATATGATTTTCACATAAATCCAGCGATAAATTGATAATTTCTTCGTGTGTTACAAGATAGCATTGCGTGCTTTTCGGCGACGAAATATGGGTGAGATGTGAATGTGTGTGTGTGTGTGTGTGTGTGTGTGTATTTGGCGTGCCATCAGTGCAATAAGGCGATGTGTGTGTGTTGCCCGTTATGTAAGTCTGATATTCGTTCATAGGTTATTCTCCGTTCCTCCTAATAGATTGAGTCACGATGATGATGATGGTGATGATGAAGAGAAGGGTCTGTGGTTGTCATGCATACAAACGCGTCTTTTTGGCGTGTGGGTGTGTATGTGCACTGCATGATCGTGCGTGTGTTTGTATGGAAGGAGCAGGTTGAGTACACAATGTGAACCGAACAGGTGATTTGAGTCCTGGTTTTACATCCTTTGTTGGGTTCAGTGTGGAGAGGGTTTTGCATGTAGGCTTGCTCTGTATTGTGCATCATGGGGTTTTGTGGATGCTCAAGGGTGCTTGAGGAGGGGGGATCCGGGGGTCCTCCACGCAGCACAATGAAGTGAATATATTAGAAAGGATACTAATGAGATGATGTAACTGTTGGCCTACACATGGTATATTAGATTAGAGCTAAAAACAATGTTTTTTTTATTAACTGCTTTATCTTTTAGTCTGTAGTCGCTCACATTTGAGAAGCTGTACGCAGCAATTACTTGATACAGTTTCTTGGTAAATGTGTGGCAAGATGGTTTGTGGGTTTCAGTATTGAGCTGTGTCTGTATGTGTTTCCTCCTGGTGTTTGGTTTCTTCCCACAGTCCAAAGACGAGCAGCTCGGGTTAACTGGTGACTCTAAAATTGCCTGTAGATGTGAATGCTTGTCTCTTTTAGTCCTTTGATAGACTGCTGATGTGTTCACTGCTTCACACCCATGTCAGCAAGGACAGCAACCCGCGTTCCTGCCAAGGATGATGGATGGATAGATGCATACATGATGTATGACATAGATGAATCGGTTAACAGGATTGTCTGCAATGAATAGTTTTCCATCTACTGACTAACTGTTAAGTCAGCGAGTCGTTTTAGTAAATGTTTCAATACTAAAGTATCTCTTACTCTGGCCAGTTCTTTCAAACCACGTACAATACAGACATGAATTATATGATTTAACCAATCAGATAAAAATGTCAAGGATTAAATCAAATCATCGTATTTTTAGAGTGGCTCCATCAAACGAAGACTGGAGTCAAATTCATTAAACCTTTTTAGGAAGTAGGTTGATATAGATAATGAATGAATGAACGGATGAAAGAATAAATGGCTAAAAGTCGTGCTTTGCTTGAAATGAATTAGTCCTTACAGCACAGTGTCCGACTGTGTCTAAAGCATAGATGTATTATAGGATCTGGATACCCGACTCAGAGATGGCACCCATTAACTTGAATGAACACTTTTTGCCTGGTGGGTAAGCCAGTAAAGTTTTCTACCTTTCAGGTTTTCATCTACACATGCTCATTAATGTTTCTAGGTTCTGGCAAAGTTGTACAAATATAAAACCATAATGGATTCAAAATTCTTTTAATCCAAAATTCTGGATTAAAAAAACACTTTACGACACACCAAGCCAGTCGCTGCATGAAGTGGGTGTGCTTGTCAGATTGTTGGTTTCGTAAAATTACGGAAATTCTTGTAAAAGGTGTGAGGAAGGGAGTTTCAGACAATGTTTAACCACTGTATGAGATAGTTTGAGCCACTCTGACCCCCTTAAAAACCCATGAATGCTCCCTAGATGCTGCCATGCTAATTACACCCCTCAATATGGATGTACCATACTCCTCTCAGAGCCTGAATGTCACATTATATTTTCCATGTCCATGTAGGGTGAGCTGATGCTGGTTGACATTAATTTCATCATCTGCTGTGGACTTGCAGCCCGAAATTTATAGTAGAGCGAAATGCCAACTGGACATGTACCAATGCAGACATCTAGTGTAGTACAAACTGTACTGGGTGGTCATGTCAAGTCTGTCCTGATGGTGGTGCTGTAGGAAACACCCTCGGGTCATTACAAGGATAAATTCACAATATTTGAAGTTTATCTTAAAACAGCAGTATGTGCAGTGGAAGGATTGTTACAAAACTCATTTGTTCTGAAACCAACTGGGCCAACGGTGGGTTTTGTCCCTCATCACTGAGAGCACTGAGATCTCTTAGTGGCTAATATGAACAAGAAGGATGATTATAGCAAGAAAAATGTGTCATTGTTCATTTGGGCAGCTGACAATTGGTTTTAGACAAACCTGAAGGGTTCATCCTCTGAGGAGCATGAAGGCGTTCATTACATTTCATACAAGTTTTCCCATGAGATCATGAAATATATGTGTACAACGTGGGAATTTTGGCCTGATGGTGGCACAAGAGAAGGAGTCAAAAGGTCAAAGGTCAGACCACATGAAATAAACGCATGAAGCAGATACCGGTAGAATGCACTCAGTAGCGTTATTAGCTTGATTTAGCTGATTTCTTCAGTAGTAGACGAGAGTGAAGGTAAATATGGAGACACACCTGTCCGTCGTTCACAATCGTGCGCAAGTGCAGCAGGATGGAGATGTAGAGAGAGAGACACGGCCCTAATCCTCAGAGTGATGGCCTAGTTAGTTGTGCGACTGCTGTTGTTATTGTCTGTTTATCTGTGTGTGATTCACTAATGGCTTATTCATGCATGAACCTCCAGTAGTACCCACGACCCTTTAAACCTCGATCTGTGACAGTGTGTGTGTGTGTGTGTGTGTGTGTGTGTGTGTGTGTGAGAGAGAGAGAGAGAGGGTGAGGGTGTTTAATGTCTATTCTTATCTCCAATCGGTTGTAAATTTGTTTGATGCACGTTTGTTCTGGCTTTTTAAATAGCACACATACACACCCACACACACACACACACACACACACACACATCCTGCACCTCCTCCAGATCAGACAGGAGTCAGCAGCTGTCTAGTCCGTTCTTCTCACTTACAGCATGCATCAACACACACATACATACATTTCCATGACACACGTAGGCTGCATTTACCCAGAAACACACATCCGAGGATGTCAGCTGCTTCTATGTCAGATTTAAACCGTTTCTAAACATGCAAGCTTTCAGTTTCATTCTTTATTCTACCTTTTTTTTTTGTTTCTGATCGCATCTCGATCACATGTTGATAAGAATTAAACGTGTCTATGATAAATTACTTCATTCGTTTACTGTTTTTTCTGTTTGTTTAAAGAGATTTTAGGTGCTTTTTGTGGGAATGACTACTTTTAGGTTACAGGAGCATAAGCATTTTAAAGAAAGCATTAAATTGAAGCTTTAGGTGTGTGTTTTCTCAAAATACTGTCATGCAACTTGACCAGTTAAGAGTAAGCAACACTGACTGAAAACATGGGATCAACTTGTATGAAAGAAAGCACATTTCTCTTGAGTTTTATTTCATTTTAGTTTTATAACTCCCATTTGTGTTTAATATTACTTTTTTGTTATCTTGTGCTGTATTTTACTCACAGTTATATGCTTTGTTTAACTAAGAGGATTAACATGTAGATTCCTCAACAGAAGAATCACTTTTCTTGCACAATAATGTTGATAACAGACAGTTTATACCTAAAATAGCAGCATGCAGGAAGTGTAAAATGGCCGTGTGTCTGGGATGGTTATGTCGTCTGAGTGACTTTGTGAAGATGTGACTTTTGGGAGGCAAAATCTGCCTTCTGCTCTTCATTCATAATTAATTAACACCCCCATTAAAAAAAACACAGTCTGCATGAAGAGGGGAGAGAAATCAGGGTGTGTCTCAGCGTGTGCATGTGTTTAATTGTGTGTGTGTGTGTGTGCTATGGCAGCTGGTGTGAGGGTGAGTAAGTAAGTAATGCTGCCCAGTGTATGTCTGTGTCTTTGGCTGTCTGTCTGTCGTACCCACTATGACACAGCAGAAAGCACACACACGCACCCCGACTGCTGACCTACACTGAAGATCTCTAGAATAGCTCTGTGCTTTTAAGCCTGCTACTCTTTGGAGTATTTTTGGGTGGAGTCATCCAACCATCTAATTCAATCTTTCCTATTCAAATTTGACCCCCCGTTCAGGCGAAGAAAGCATTTTTCCTGAGAAAATGTCTTTTAAAAACTCCCTAGAGTGGACAAATATGGTAACAGCAGTATCATGTTTAAGTGTAAACAACACAACACAAGTATAGCTTTCCAAACTAGTATCGCGTGCAGACACAGTCGCCCTATTCGGTCATGTTCAGACCAAATCCAGCAATGCGGCACTACTGTGCGGGTTTCTGCGCATGTGTGGGCGTGTCACCTCATGGCCCGTTTGTGTGATGCGACATATCTGATCATAACATGAGTAGAAATACTAACCAGAAATTCTGACCTGCAGCACAAGTGAGTACACAGTGATTTCCGTCCTTGTATTCCCTCATGGCAGCTCTGGAAAGGTCATTATGGCGGTGATGGGTCTCTCTTCCATCCTCACAGTTCCTCGGTAAACAGCGGTAAACAAGGTTCTTCTTCCCTTGGAGGTCTTCAGTCTGATGACTGGCTTACGTGATCGGCCGACACGGCGTGATGTTGGGTTGCGTTACGGCAAGAGTTCATTCCGGTTCAACTTTTGCCAGACCACCGCTGCCTTTTTTTTGCGGAGCCCTATGAGGTCCCCACTCCTGCAGTCTAAATGCACTGCCCCCATTCAAATGAATGGGAGGGCTGCTGTTTGTCACACATTGCCAGATTTGGACTGAACGTGGCCTTACAGTAATCTAAGGGCTATTGTTAAAGTCCTCCTCCACTAAAACATTTCTTTTCTTCTTGTTCCTACAGTTGGATGTTTGAGCTTCACCGTGCAGAATGATATATATGCAGAGTTTAACACTAGAAGGCTGTTTTCACATTTATCTGCTGAAAGTTTGTGTCTCAGTTTAAGGAGTGAACTTGTGAGCATGATTAGTAACACAACTTGTTTGGAGCCAGTCCTGATGTGTGATGTGCAAACTTGAAGCCTCCAGTGCACAAACACTGAGAACTGACTTCACAGTGAAGAAGAAGACATCTTGTGTCAAACAGTTCAACTTTTGAAATGAAAAATATTTGCATATTTATAGTCTGGAATTTTAAATTAGGGAGGAAGTAAATCCTCCTAAAACCTTATTAGACACAAATTATTATTCAAAGTAGAGTATTTTATATAAAAACATGTATGAAGAGGGTCTTCAGGCATGTTTTGTCATTTTTACTTTTATTGTTAAGGCTATCTCATCCTCTGAGGGAGCTTCATGGTGGATTGAGACCTTCTGTGCTGTAGTCATTAAAATATGAGTTAAAATTAGTATAAAAATCATTCACACCAAGCCGGCTTCATACAACTAGCACCTCCTCACGTCACATCACAACACCTCACTGGGCCTCATGCCACCTCACAACACTTCATGTACTCTCTGTTCCATCCGGTCGCATCACGTTGCAAGGTGTCACCTCACGTCACTTCAAGTTGCCTCGCATCTCACATCCATAAAAAGTCTCTATTTTCTCATTCAAAAAACATATTCGAAGGTAAAACAAAGCAAGACAAAGACATTTGGTGAAACATAAGCGAAAACTGAACTACAAAGGTGAAATCACTGATTTGCTTGACTGAGCAGCCACTTCGACTGCCTGCGACGCCGATTCATCACGCTGGATCAGCCACTGATAACACTGATAACACACAAAAGCATTCGGTTATGTCATAATTGAAATTATTTTGTTATTGAATTCATCAATTGTAGTGAAATTGTCAATGTAGATACAGAAACCATGTAGTGAGGTGGTGTATTAGTACCTTGTTATTTTATTTACAATAATTTAACAAGGTTAGGGTGTGTGAATTTGAATCTTTTTTTAATAATCACAACTCAAGATGACCAATAGAGCATTTAGTTTGCTTTGTTTAGACTGTAACATATGACTGTAACATTATGAAAACTGAAAGTGACAGTAAAGAGAGATGTTTTTGTTTTCCCGTCCTCTGAGCGGCTGAAGGTTTTATTGTGTGAGTTTTTGTGAGGGTGAATAGTGTCACTGTGCTGAATGTCAATTATATAAGTTGACTTTAATTTTCTTTGGCTTTACAGTCCTCACGGACATACAAAGCTTCCAGTGTGGAGTGCAGAGGTCTGTTTGGTCAGCGTTCTCAGTCCCACACGCACAGTCAGTCAGCTGTGTGGGTTTGGACGGAGCTGACTGGAAAATAGTGACAACAGCAGCTTCAGCTTTAAAGTATCACTTATAGAGGACAGAATTTCATGTAGACATCACTCTCTGCTGACCTCTCTCTGTCAACTTGAGTATTTATATTCCTCTACTGTTCTCTCCATTTCCCCTTAAGGTTGAATGCAGTTATGTGTCTGATGAAAGGAAATCTTTTCCTTTTTGTGTTCTGATGTCATCCTTCAATGGGAATTTACAGTGGAAAGAGACAATGCTTCTGCACTGCAGAACGAAACCTTAACATTCAGATGAGAAACTAAGAAATACAATTATACTGCAGTTACATTTTTAAAATGTCAACATCAGGTACTTAACGAAAAGAACAGAACCAACACTTTAACTGGGGACACTGGGTAAACCTGGCCCCGGGCTTCGTAACATATGAGCAAATCAGAAATGTATTTGCGCCCGAGAGCATTTAATGTTTTGTAATGACTAGTAATAGCTTTTTAAAACGTATCCTTTGACACAGAGGAAGCAGTGATTTAAAGACCGCTGGCTGTAAGGTGCTACATTTTCTTGGTGTCAGTAAGGACTCTGGTAGCAGCCTTCTAGATGAGCTGCAGCTAGCTGATTGATTTTTTGCAATGACTTTTGAAGACACGTTCCAAAAATGTAAAAAAAAAAGAAAGGTGCTACCCTATTTTTTTTTTTTTTACATTTTTGGAACATGCCTACTGGATCATGGGTTTGACACTCCACTGAGAATCCCCTTTAAAGACATGTTACAACAGTTTAGCTTGCTGAAAATAAACACATGAACTAGTTTTTCTGTATCTTGTTTAGATAAAAATCCTTCAATTCTTGCTATCTTTTTTAAGGTGGTAGTAAGCTGATTTTGTAAATGTCTTTCTGTGGCTGTTAAAATTTAGGTCAGAGTTTATAACTACACCAAGATTTCCAGCTTGATTTGTAGGATTGAGTGTCATGGAGTCAAGATGAGCACTATCACTTTTAATCTTTCTAGTTTGGGGCCAAAAACAATTATTTCAGTTGCTGGTACATCCAGTCATTGACTTGTTCAATGCACATATATAAGAGACTGTAGTCATGTGATGGTATGTGTTATGTAGAGTTGTGTGTCATCTGCATAAGTATGGTAGGAGCTGTTATAATGTTCCATAATCTGAGCAAGAGGGGACATGTTGATGTGAATAGAAGACGCCCGATAATGGACCCTTGAGGAACTCCACATATGATTTCTGTTCACTCAGATTCATATTTGCCAATTGACACAAAGTAGTCTCTATCTTGTAAATATGATTTGAACCAATTTAGGACACTGCCAGAGAGTCCCACCCACTTTTCTAGTCTGTCGGGCAGTATTTTATGGTCAACCATGTTGAATGTCACACTGAGATCCAGTAATACCAAAACCAAAATGAATATCAGAGCACAAATCTGCAATCCGTACAGGCAATATGGATTATGCAATTATGCCCTTGTCATTAAAATTACGTGGGATTAAGAAAGTCATGATGTTCTGGAGAAACTGGCCCACAGAGAAATGTTTTTGAACAAACTCAACACTACGACATCAAATGGACATAATGATGACTTCAGCTCAAAATGCTTTTTAAGTCAAGCCTGTTTGTAATCTATTTGTCCTTTTACTGCCATCTAGTGTATGCTCTTAATAGTGAATCAATGATGGTCAGAAACAGTGTTTTGTGAAGTTTCATATTGTATGTAATGGAGTTTAAATCAGATTTAACTATGGACTTGTGACTGGTCCCTGTAACAAGAACCATGGAGTAAGAAAAGTGACTCTGCTCTTGTACAAATGACTGAATTAAACTTGTATACTTTGAGTGTTTTCTATTGTGATGTGAGCCAAATAAACAAGCCAAATATTAGTATTTTGTTCCCCCTCACTTTCAAAAATGCTTGGCAAGAAATTGGATGAACCATTTATCTATCACTGTATATCAGGGACTAACATCTCACTGTCATCACACCTAAACCATCGCTGCCAGTAGTTCCTCGTAGGACACCGATTGGTCCAAACCACCAGTGCTTCAGCAACAAGCGCATTGATGCCTGACAAGATGGATTCTTGCGTGATCTTGTGAATCCAGCTGCCTCGCAAGGTAATGCTCAGATGAATGTCATTTAAGACTTTCATGAGTGCGTCTCTGTGCTGTAGTGAGGTTGAAATCCAGACTGACAAACACTGAGGAAAAGAAAGCGTTGAGTTGCTCAAAAACAACCTTTTCAAGGATCTTTCCTAAAAAAAAAAAAGGTAAGTTTGATATGGGCCTATAGTTATTTATGAATGAGGCATCCAGATTAGCCTTTTTTAAAAGCAATTTAATAACTGCAGTCTTCAGGGCCTTTGGGAAAAGTCCTGACTGAAGTGGTTTTATGCTGAGGCACAGGCAACATTTCCATTTTCCCCGAGGTGGAGTTACAGACTCTTTGCCTTATCCTCAGAATTTTATCTGTAAAAAAAGATGCAAAGTCATTGCATGATTTGGTGGATAGCAGTTCAGGAGAGACTGATGCTGAGGGGTTTGTCACTTTCTCAATGCCAATAAATAAGGTGCGTTCATTATTGTTATTTTTATTAATAATCTTGGAGAAAAATGACTATCTTTCCCCGTTAGATGCAAAGTTTCTCTTTATAGATGTTACAATGAATCTTGAGTTTGTTTTTCACCACCTTCATCCTGTCAGTCTACACTCTCTTTTTTGAGCTTTTACCAGTGCAGTGTTCTTCCATGGTGCCTTTTTCTAACAAGAGAGAACTTTGGTTTTTCATGATATCAGTAACATCCATTACTTGAGAGCTAAAGCTGTCCACAGGATGGTTGACAGGAACTCAAGGCAGGGCTGATGTGGGTTTAAAAGCCTGCAGGCGTTTATGTTGATATAGCGTTTTCTGATCACCTCTGTTTTACTTCTGCTGATATAAACAGAGACAAACAAAACACACTAATGATCAGAAAGGGACTTTTGCCAGAAAATGAGCAGGGGGGCTCTGGGTGCAGGCAACATGGAGGCAAGTTAAACATTGTTCATATGCATATACTGCCCACATTGTAATGATACAATGTTGCTTGAGAATACGTTTCGCTTTAACAACAGGATGCAACATCTTTAGCACAACTGTGATGCTCTCCTCAAGTCTTTCTAATAGTCAAAATAGAAAATAGTTCCAAACCACTAACTGCCCTAACGAGGGCACTAAAGGTCAGAAGGTCAGGCAGGTTGGGCTTTTATTTAAAGCAACCAAAACAATATCTATCTGTGTTTGTGTTGATTTTAATATCAGTTTGACCTCCACTGGCAAAATCAGCCTTGGTGTTTTAGTATGCCTGACCATACCGGCATGTGTTTGCGTGTTTGCATGTGTGTGTGTGTTTGCGTGTGTGTGTCTATGGCCATTTTTCCACTGAAAGCCCTCCAGTTCCCATCTCCTGGGAAACCAATCTTTTATTCTGGCTGCCAGGCCTTTAGGGCACTGCTTTCCATACTGCACACCCCCACCACCATGTTTACCACCATCACTGTGTCTTTCATCTCCACACAATCCTCCCCTTCTACTCTTCTTCTTTCTATCAGTGGACTCATGGCTTTCTTCAGCCCATCCCTGTTCCTCAAGCTCGATTTTATTTAAGTTCTCTACATTTTTTTCCATCTCATCTTTCCGTCCCCCTCATCTCAATCTTCTGTGAACTCTCTAAAATCACACTGACCTTGAGCTTGACCCACACCTTTGTGTTTAGCGCAGTATATTGTTAGAATAGAGCATACTATCATTCAGCCTAGTGAACACAAATGAGTTTGGACGTAGCACTGAAAGAGCTTTGATCTACCATGCATACACGGGTGATTTTTGGTCCATCATTGGTCCATTTGAGTGTCATCTGGTTCGGGACACAAATTTCAGGATCTAGATTTTTTTCTCTCATTAATATGTTCACTGTTTTCTTTCTTCCCCTGTTGTTCCCTCCTTTTCTCCTCTCCTCTCCTTCCTCTCTCTATTCTCCTCCATCTCTTTGAGTTGATTCTGTGTGACTAGGGGACTATTGTGTCCTGCCATCAAACACATTACATACAGCCATCCATGCAGAACACACACACACACACAGTGGGATGTTTGTCGAAGGACCTCTCGGTTTGTTGATCCCATTAGACTTATTCATGCTGCTTTTTTCAATATCTATCTAGATGCAACAGCATCAGATATCAGAGCAATAGGTTCAACCCAACATATTCTACATCTAAAGGAACAAAATTCACATTATTTGGGTCCCAGTGCAGATATATATAAAAAAAAAAAAAGTTAGAATCATACAAAATATAAGAATAAAATATTGAAAATAACAAATAATTATAATGAAGTGTCAGCACATTTTTGCAATGATTTGTACAAATGTATACAATTGAAATACTCAAAAATATATTTTGATCATTTCAATTATATTTTGCTTTGTTTCTGAAAGTGAGTATTAAAGTGTTTCAACACATTTGCTTAAAATTCCCCCAAACCTCAGTCGTGTATCTTTACTCACCTTTATTACTGTAATTATAACAGGTTTCAGTATTTTGAAAATGAAACAGCAACAACAGCATCATACATTGAATAGGAGTCTATTAAAATATTAAAATTTCCAAAGCAAAATAAACTGAGCACCACATCTACTGTAACACAATCTAAAATTACCATAGCCAAAAGGTGTAGTTATCTGTAGGAAAAGAGGGGGCAGGGACCCAAAAAAATGCACACAATAACCAGCAGGCATTCATCTTGAAAAGTGCTCATTGTGCAACATACAGTAGAAATGCCTGAAATGAGGTTAATTAGATCCATGTTTGGTAACTAGAAGCTCTGTGGGATCATTAAAATTAATCTTGTTGTATATATCGGTAGCCAGCTGTATTCATTATTGAACACCCAACGTGTCCACTATGAAGTTACATCTGCCTCCTCAACATCAATCTGTGGGGACAAACCTCTCAATATGTGTAACTATGAGTCATTTCACACCAGCTTTCTGCCATCAAGCTTGTTAGTGAGATGGTATGTACTGTCCTTTATTGATCCCCTTATTAATAATTATGATGTATTAAGGAAGAGACCAAGATAGGAGGGAGAGGAAGTATGTTTAAGTTATAACCATCAGCCATGTTTTCCTGTTCTCCACTAGTTATCAGTTACATCCATATACTGTATCAGTTATACTGACATTATATCATTTATATTCAGATACCGTAATCCATTTGTAAATTATGTACTATGCACTGTTCACTACTTAATATTTCATAGGCTGACTCACTCAGAGCTTGGAGGAAGTTTTCTGTCTCCTGAGACAAAAAGACAGAATATATTTTATAAACAGTGTAACCTGATAGACGAGTAGACTTTCATAATGTGATGATTTATTCTCTTGTGCTCCTAAAATCAGAGGCAACATGTATCTGTTTTTAATGTGTGAAAATGTTTTTTCTTAGAGATTGTATTAATATAATTTCTGTAACAAAGGCACACCACTTTGCTCTTGCCCTCTAAGCCACCATAATGCCATTCTGGATGTTTGTTTACTCTTTTGCATTCATCCTTGTTGGGACGGGTTTTAGAATTTGTCCAGGAATGTCTGTGAAAGGGGCTCATGGCTTCAAAAAGGCCAGGTTCCTTCCACCTGCCTGTCTACCTCCATGTCTGATCAATCACAGTCTCTCTGTCATGACTAGGACTGGTTTTTTGTTGACCAACTAGTAATTCAGATAATACTTGCGTTTAAGGCTGTTGTTTTTGTGGCTAACAAATGTGTCTGTTCGTAAGGCCAAGTCTGGGAAGGAACTTGGCTTATGGTTGCCTAATGGTTCACATTAGGCAAAATACAATTTACTTTGTGGTCAAATTCATTTGTGCAGGGAAATATTGAAACACAGTCTTGTGGAAGGAGTGTTCGGAGCTGAAAAAATACGTTTTTTTTTCCAGTTGGACTGCCACTCAAAGATGCCAAATGAGTCATGCATGCATAACCCAGTTTTATTCCCACAAGCGGTTTCCCTTGCAGACGTCAGGCTCTGCATTAAAGGATATGCCTGGTGATTTACTATATTTTTCTCATTGTCAAAAAATCTCATGTGCGGAGCCAAACCAACAATGAATTTATCTACTAGCAAGTGTGGTGTGTTTATCCAAAGCCTCATATATCTTATTCTTCTGTGCTGCAGACTTCGGTTGTTTTCCAAAAACTATTCAAAATACGTCAGTGAGCCTCACTGTCGTATTGTTAAAGGAAACACCACTATGCAAGGAAGACGCCATGCATAGTGTCGTCTGCCTTACACAAACAGAGAGTGAAAACGTTCATTGCTATTAGTCTTTGGAGCCGTTTCGAAACAAACTATCGTGACCATAGTCTTCATTATGAAGGAACATGCGTGGTCTACAGCACAGAGGAATACGATATATCAGGCTTTTGATAGATACAATACCTGTCAGTGGGAAAATTAGAAAATAGCTATCCTATCCTTTAACAGTGTCTTCATCCTTACCTGCATGTATGTTAAATGCCCCCCTTTGTTCTTCTAATAGGTCAATGGCTACCAACATGGGGTCCATGCGAATCCTCATCAAGGGAGGGAAAGTGGTCAACGACGACTTCACCCAGGAAGCAGATGTCTACATTGAGAATGGCATCATTCAGCAGGTAGTTAATACACACACATACACACACATACAAGAGTAGGCTCTCTTATTCTTCATACACATGCACATGCATTTTTTTTTCAGGTAGTCACGTTCACCGTCCAGTACAGTATGTCCCCAGCTGTTAGTGTGACTCAGCTCACAATAATACAGTATGAAGAGAATGAACCACTCAGTGAACTCAGTGGCCCTATGCGATGATAATGAGCACTATAATTATCTCACAGAATGTTGTCATGGAAATGAGCATGGGTTTGTGTGAAGAGGATACATGTGACTCATGTGAAACCTGGAAAGCTCAGTTTTACTCCTACTGAAGCATTTTGCTGTCATGGCAGCACATGAGCTTTCTCATATATTCTGTCAGCACTTGCTTCCATCGACACAATAGTATCATAAATCATACGCTAGTTGAAACAATCTGTGAGTTATCATTTTAAGAGGGTTCTGTATATCACCATGCTCAGTTAAACAGAGCCTCACGCTGCTAAAAAGAACCATTTAAGAAATCAGAAGATGATTCATTTTAGCGGAACTGAAAGAGCACAAAAGCTGACAAAAGCAGACAGAAACGTGTTAACACCATCTTCAACACCTGTTTGGTAACTAATACAACAGCAGAAAAGTCCAGCTTAATGTTCATGTCTATTATAGACTATGTTGTGTGATTTCATGATGGTTACAACGCTGTCCAGAACAGTTAAATTACAGAGAAGCACTGTAATTATTTTATTCTCCATGTCCCCATGTAATGATAATTCTGTACAAATGGGGCTTTACTGTCTGTTAACGTTTGAATGGACTACTGCAGATTAAAAGCTCATGGATCCAAATATAGATGACCTTTATAGCCGTTAAATATTCTCTGCTCAACATGCGTGTTACGGAGACAAAAACATTAAGTGTGTGTGTTTGTGTTTCTGTCTGGCAAGGTTGGAAAAGAGCTGATGATACCAGGTGGCGCCAAGGTGATTGACGCCTCCGGAAAGCTGGTGTTGCCAGGCGGAATAGACACCAGCGTGCATCTGCAGCAGACATTTATGAATGCCACCATCCAGGATGACTTCTACAGCGGGACCAAGGTTCACACACACACACACACACACACACACACACACACACACACACTGTGTTATGACTAAGCTCGTCAGCATGCCTGTGATAATACATATTTAGAGTCCAGAGACAGCTGTCATACACACACACTTTCTCTCTCACTCTTTCTATAGTCAAATATCCATCCCTTTCATATGTTCATCAAGACTAATGACCACATATGTTCTCACTCTGATCCTATAGGAAGAAAACCCAAACAGCTGTCTCCCTAGTTTCTGGTTGAAAGCAAAGACTTCTCTTTTTACACACACACACACACGCACACACACACACACACACACACACACACACACACACACACGCACACACACACAGCTGTTCAGTCGTCATCTGCACTGAGTTTATTAGTTCATTTCCAATGGATGATCTGCATGTTTTCCACTGATCGCCTGAGAGGAGAGAGGATGATTTAATAATAAGAAGACTGCAAAATTCAAGACGGAGTGTAGTTTTTGCCTGCATATGTTTGTGTCAGTGGATGTTTCAGGTTGGTTGAGATGTTGTTGCCTGGTATATTTTTGTCGCTGGGGGCTTTACTAATGGGTGTCAAATGGGTGTATGAAGGTGTGGCAGTTGCTTGCTATACATGATACAATAACACAAGCTGGGATCAAGGCAGGAGTCGATCTCGCTTAGACCACTTAGCAGAGAACTTTCCAAACCCAAAGATATTGTGATATATACATAGACTGTATATGAAGATGAAGATCTGGAGATGTGACATCACTCATTGGTTTGCATTGGAGCCAGTATGAAGCTCAGAGTTGCAGCTTATAGTCAACACCATATTTACCATTTGGAGCCAGGACCTTCCAAATAAGGAGTGCGGGGTGTTGCCTCTCATGCTCTGGAAACACGCCCTGCTACCTTGGAAGTGAATGCTAGCTCACTGGAAACACCACTTGGGCTAACATTAGCTACTTTAGCTAAATTATGCTAATGTGGCAGGTATCATAGTCAAGTAAGATAAAAAATTAGTGAAATACTGGACAGATGAACAGACATCAAAGCTACTATAAGTCTTCAAATCATAGTAACAGCAATAATTTGTCAGTTGACCACCAGCACACTTATAATGACTCGTTGATTGTTGATGAAGAGAAGTTGATGCTTATTGAATGGAAACATCTAGCGGCCATCAGCAGCACTTTAAAGTACTTCCACACTGGCTTCAACCTCAAGCCGTGGTAGTTGCTGTTTGGATATATATCAGTGTCAAAAAGGCCTACTGGTTATTAAATTTAGTTTTTCAATCCATCCATCCAGCCATGCATGTTTGCTGGCCTCCAACAACAGCAAGTGATTTTCTGGAGATCTTAAGCAGGCTTCTAGTATCTTTTCCAAATACCTGCAGTGCACTTGGAAGATTTCATGGCAATTTACCCAGACCCTGCAGTGCTGTAGCTTAGTGAAATGACTGAATGCCAACCGAAGTAGGGTGAGAGGAATTTGGGGGAAGTCCTCCGTATGCCAGTTTACCCCAGTAAGCCCCCCAATCACCAACCCCTACCCACTGACCTCGCTGCCATGGCAACTAACCCCCATTCTTAATGTGGAAATCATGATTGTGTGTATGCACGCTTGGTCATGGTAGTATTGTGTGGTATCTATGGTGGCTGCGTTACCGTGGCAACGGCTCGTGTGCAATTGTGATGGACCCCGAAACTATTTTGCATCCTCTACTCTCCCTCCCATCGTTTTGGAACAGTCTGCTCTCTCTCTGCTGTTTTCCTTCCTTCCTCCTCTTTTCCCTTCGCACTGTTTCCTCTGCTTCACCCCCTTCTGTCTCACCACCCTCCTTCCTACAGACTCACAATGACCTGCAGTAGGAGGGAGATTTATATAACATGGTGGAGTGGTGGAAAGTAGAAACAAGGAACATGCAGTGTAGATACAAAAACACCCTGTTTTTGCATCCATACATGTATTTTGTTTTGGTGTGTTGTCCATATACTTTGCTGGATTGTATGTACACCTGATATCAACAAAGCACACTGACAAAGACAACACATCATACAAGTCTGATCAAGAACCATCTACTCTATGAAATATGTGCAGTTTTGCCTGGTTTTAACCTAGACTTGGGTCATTCTTTGATTTGTGGAAGGTATTATTTTTGGGAGCTTTTTTAGTAAAGCCAAGCTAAAATAAGATGCATTAGATGAACTGTCTGTGGGTTTAAAAAGCAAAAACTTGAGGCTGAACAAACAGCATGTTTTTGTCTTTGATTTAAGATATTTTGGAGCGTTTTGCCTTCACTTGACAGTGACAGTGGAGGTACAGACAGGAAACACAGAGAGAGAGATGAGATGCATCATTGGTCCATGTCTAGATTCAAATGGCATATATTGCACATACTGTATAACGCAGGGATATTAACCTCTCTGCTAACCAGACATGCCTAACAAAACAACCGATGTTAATACAAATATATGAACACCAGCCACTTCTAACAGTTGATGATGTCTAATCACCTGAGCTCTTTATTACATTCATATTTTGTTGTTGATGCATTACAGTTAACACCATTTAGACCATTTTAACTACAAACTAACAACTGAAACCATCGATAACAGGTTTGACCCCATCTCAATGTTATTCACAGTCTGTCCAGTACAATATTGATCATGTTGGACGTCAGATCAACTGCACCGGACCAGATCAGTGGGACTAGTGGGGGACTAGTATCGGGCTGAGTTATTGGCAGAGCAGTAACTATCACAGCAGGCTCTGCAGAGATCCTTTTAATGTGTCTGCAGGCAGGAGAGGCAGAGGGGGGTGAGGAAGAGGAGGGGCTGAAAGAAGGTGAGGTGTTCAGCTGTAACGTGAAGTATGAGCAGAGCTGATAGAGACTGATCAGAGAGCTGCAGTGGTAATCTGTCTGACATCGATAGCCTCTCTCAGAGTCCGACACAGTGAGATCCTCTCATCCTCTCAGATCAGTCATGTCTCACTCACACTCAAAGTCTCTCTCTCTCTCTCTCTGTCTCTCTCCTCCATATTGTAAATGTTCTCATCCACCAGGACATTAATTGCTCTTAGATCTGATTTTCTAGGGGCTTATTAGTTATTTTTGGATAGCAGCTAAATTAATTATTGAGCTATGAAGTAATATATTTTCACTGCATACTGGAAACTACGTCTGCAACTAATGATTATGTCCATTATCCATTAATCATTTGGTCTATAAACTGTCAGGAAATGGTATAATCTTTTCAAATTGCTCTTTTAATCTTCTAAAACCTCCAAATGTTTCAATTTACAATGATAAAAATATATAAAGGCATCAAATCCTCATATTTAAGAAGCTGGAACTAGTGAATGGTTTGTGTTTATGTTTGATAAATTACAATTGGTTATTGAAATAGTTCATTTTCTGTCCATACCATCATCATCATATTGAGTGTTTTTTGTCCTAGTTTTTTTTTCCTTTCTCTTCTCCATCTCTACCCCCTCTCTCTGTTTCTCTTTTTATACTTTCTTTCCAGGGGATTATCTTCACAGTAGGGGTTGGAGGGTCTTTAATAGAGTGGGGGATTCATGTTAAAGCACTGTTTGGGTTTATGTGTCACCATCCACTTTAGCTCCGCTGTCAATGATCAGTAATATGCTTTAAGAGCCAAAAGGGGGGGGGGGGGGGGGGGGGGGGGGGGACTGCAGTTTGTCGGGTTTAGTGTAGCTTGATAAGAGAGCTATTAGATTAAAACCATGAAGGTAATATGATGGTGTTGGTGATCATAACACACTCAACTTCAACCATGACTATAGGAATATTTCACCCATACTTCTGGATGTCAAACACAATGACACCAGAATGGGTTTTGTTACACTTCTCCCCACAATTTACACAGTAAATCTGTTTCTCTGTCAGCTTTATGATTATTGCAAAATAATACCACACGCTTACTTAACCACCACTGCTGTGTTGCAGCTGCAAACTATTAATAAACAAAAAAAACATTTCAGAGAGAAATTATGGCTGTTGACATTCATCATAACATCTAGTGGGTTCATTTCTCCTCAAATCTAACAAACGGTGCACCCCGGCAGCCCACTGATTAAGATGCATGTCAGGTAATCACAATGTTCGAATCTGGTAACAGACCATCAGGTCTTATGAATAATAACAGGCTTCCCATCTTCTCCTTAAACCCTGATTTACTTTATGAGGCAAAAAACATCCACATGTATGTTTTATTCTGTAATCTGTGTTTGCTTTTTCCAATACCGCATAATGCTTCACAGCATGTTTAATCTAAAGTGTCTTTCATAACATAGTATTACATAAAATACAGAGTTATTGATGTCTTTTTAATCCTTCTCTTTGGAAATATCTCGTCCAGAACCTAAAATAAACATATGTTGGAAGGACGTAGTGATGGAATCAGGATGAAGAGGTTAAAGAAAGAAGACTAAGTAAATTATCTGAAAGAAGGGATTATAGATGCTCATCATCAAATCTTTACAACAGAAATGGTTTTTACAATGTTTCAGATGATTTTGCTCATCAACCAGCAGCACCAGTGACACACTCTCATCAGACAAGTACCGACAAGAATCAAATTTTCTTGGATCTCCTTCACAGGTTTATAATTTAGCACAGTCTAAAATTGGAAGTTTATTTGGTGCCTTTATTTGCATATTCAGCCTAAAAAGAACAAAACAGGACCGGATGAAAGACATTTCAACCAGTAGACAGCTTTCATAGCTCAGCACAGAGACGTCTGCTACTGGCCGCTACTACCCTCACACTCTTAAACACACACACATGCTCACACTCTTCAGTATATGTAATATAACTTCCTTTCCCAGCTTCTCCTTCACTGTTTCTGTCTCTGCTTCTACTCTTACACTCCCTCTTCTTTAAAGAAGTAGACTGGCAGTAAATTTTAATTAAGACCATGTAGACAGACAGTGTAAATCCCACAATCCCCAGCTGTGTCCACGTCCTCTGATCTCCTACACACACACTCACTCACACACATTGACAGTGATGGATGACACTACGCTCCTCGTGCACACACATACGCAGGCAGAGACCTTCGATGCTGACGCCGCAGATGATTCAGACTGGTTTCTATGGTAATGGGAAACCTGATAGCTTGTTGGCCGGTGGAACTGTCACTCCAAAACAGAAGCTCCTTCCCTCGTCTGTGACACGTCTGGAGTCTGGAAGAAAGAGTCCACGCTGACATGCACGGCCTGGTCACGTTTCGTTCGAGTTGTATCGATTACGGAGAGAGATTTTGGATGAGAACAGTTTTAGTGTTTATTTTGACTCGTCTAGGCTGAAAATTGAAGACAGAATGAGGCTCATTTGACTGTCTGAAACAGTCATATAACAAATGTTTTCTGTCTCTCTGTTTATTCCCTGTTTCATAAATGATTATTGCCAGATTTTCATCACTCCTCAGTGCAGCGGCCCCGTAAGACTGTGAGGATATTGAACGGGTGACTGGCTGTGCAGTTGTGGAGGGGGAGAGGAGGAGGAGGAGGAGGAGGAGGGTTGGAACATGCGACAGGCATGGCAGAGCAGTATCTGTTGTCATGGCTACGAAAAAAAGTGCATTTACCGTTAAGCGGACTGAGACCAGTCACTGCAGACCACTCCCTTCACCTCTTCAGATTTTTTTTTTCCACCCCGTCATCCTCTTCCTCTCATTCTTCTTTGTGTCTTCTCCTCTAACTTCCACTTTCCTCCACTCCCTTCTTTTTCTGCATCAATAATTTAATATTCATTTTCTCCTTTTCATATTTCATCTTTTCCCTCACGTTGCTGTTGCCTCGCAGTTGCTTTGAAAAACCAGAGCCAGATCTGAGACTGTTCATGAGTTTTTCATGAAGAGGTTTCAAGAAACTTTTTGTAAAGGCTCTAAAGTGCTTTTCAAAAATAATGTCTATAGAGGGACGAAGCAGTGACTGCAGTACGGAAACAAAAGGCAGGCGCACTCACAAGGACAATAATTCATGGAGGAAAATGTTATTTTCTTGTGAATATCGTGTCTTAGAAAAAGTAAGATTTGAACACTTAATAGAACAGGAATTGAGAATTATATTTATCAGAATATATATAGTTAGATTAGATTACAAGACATCTCTCGTTAACTTAACTATAACAAAGCATCCACTGGTAACACATATACAAAACCAACAGAAAAATATTGATTCTAGACATTATACATAGGCTATCTCTACATACATTACATACATACTTATCTGCAAAATATCAAACACATTGTGTTCTGAACAGCAGAGGATAAAAGAGAAATGCTACACGTTCATCCTGATAAAGGGCGTTTTTCCTCATCTCTCAGGCTTTCTCTGGTTAACTTGAATGTTTTGTATAATGGCCCCTTAGTGTTGGTGCATGAAGTAGACCATGAGGAGAAAACAGTAAATAAGGAAGAACTATTGCTCACTGTCACCAGGACAAACAGTATCTATGTGCTTTACAGTGGAATCATTGTTCTCTTGTTTAATTAATCTTTTCTCTCGTCCTTCTTTCCTTCCTCTCTAACTCACCCCTGCTCACCCTCTGGCTTCACCCAGGCTGCACTGATGGGTGGTACCACCATGGTGATGGCGATGGTCCTGCCTGAACAACACTGCTCCCTGCTGGACGCCTACGAGCAATGCCGAGCTCTGGCCGACGCCAAGACGTGCTGCGACTACGCTCTGCATGTCGGGGTGACCTGGTGGGGACCAAAGGTAAGACTGAGAGAGAGGTGAGAGAGTGAGACGTTACCAGGAAACATTTCCATCAAGATCTTTACAGACTGACATTTATTCTTCTCCTTTTGCCTCCTCAAGCTTTTATTCTTCCTGAATGAATAATCAAGCAGTCAAAGCATTTTCATTTATGGGTGAAATGTGTGATGACCTAGATTAAACCTTACAGGAACTAGGTTAACATGCTCACTGGGCACGTTAGGCAGATCCTATGAGTCAGTATGCTTCATTCAGCCTTTGGCTGTAATGTCTCTACTATATCATCTGCTGACTGTGTGCATGTGCCATATCTTATTATATATATATAAAGTCAGTTCACTTTAAGGGCAGATTAATGCCGTGATATTATGGCAACAAGGACTAAGAATACAACTAAGAATGATTTTCATTGTCAGTCGACCTCACATTTATTTTCTCATAATTCATTGATCATTCAGTTCATTAAATTTCAGAAAATATTGAAAAATGCCTAAAGCAAATGCCTTGATGGCAGACTGATGTTTTTAAATGTCTTTGTCAAAACCCAAAGAAATTCATTTCAGTTATATAAAACAGACAAAAGCAGCAAATCTTCACATCAGAGAAGCAGAAACCAGATCATTTTCTCCTCAAAAACCAACATTATTATTGAAATGTTTAACACTGTTATGTGAAAAGCACATTATTGATCTTTTATGATACCCTGACAGTGTTTATATCAACTCTTGGATCAACACTTTAATGTTTCATTTAATAATTATGTTACTGCAGCTGTGGAAGCGCTTGACAAGCATCACTGACAAAAGAAATGACATTTACAAAAACGTACATCCTTGCTGATGACTGTGTGCTTCATGAATGCAACTTTGAGTCGTTTCCCAGGTATTAAAGCAAAGCAGATACATATGCACTTGTTCCTTTATCGCCATGTTTATATCAAGATGTTTAAGGGCTGCTTCCATCAACAAAACTATGACGTGCTTTTATCCAAATTTTTTTTTATCATTGCATTTAAAACCATTTTACTGCAGTAAAAACCACAACGTTTGTATTTCCTGCATTTTTTAGTGAATTTGGGACTGTTATCATCACCAATTTGAATTTAGTCTGATCTCATTCTGGCTGCTCTCCAAGCTCATTTCACACCCCATATGACACACACACACACACACACACACACACACACACACACACACACACACACACACACACTTTCCCCTTCATGCCCATACTCACACTGGATACTGCACTTTACTGTCTATCTTTGCCAAACTTACTAACTTCATGCAGTCAGTTCAGATCCTCTGATCTCTTTGTCCTGTGATCAGGTGCGTAACGAGATGGAGACTCTGGTGAGGGAACATGGGGTCAACTCCTTCCAGATGTTCATGGCCTACAAGGACATGATGATGCTGAGGGACTCTGAGCTCTACCAGACGCTGCAGACCTGTAAGGACATCGGGGCCATCGCACGCGTCCATGCCGAGAACGGAGAGCTGGTGGCAGAGGTACACAACACACACACACACACACACTCACATAGACACACAGATAATCTTATAAATATTTTTCTGTTCTGAAAAGTGCTGAATATGATTATTTTTATTGTGATGCAATGCCTGTCGTTTGCTATTTTGGGCACATAAGTAGAATAATTTTAGAGGCTGTAATTTATCTGTGTGTGTGTGTCTCAGGGTGCCAAAGAGGCTCTGGATTTGGGTATCAGTGGACCGGAGGGTATTGAGGTCAGCCGACCAGAGGAGGTGAATTTACATCAGAGATTCTTATCCTTCATTTATTTGTATATTAGCCTGTAACGTGCACAGCGAGGGTTTCCATTATCTTCTGCATTTACTTCTCATGCCGCTGCTTTTTTATCCATTCCTTTTGATTCACAGCTTAATGTGTTGATAGTTGAACATAAATTGAATGTTATTTATGTTTTCATGATAATGAAAATGATGCAGGGAAACCGGAAGCCAGATTTTGAGAGAACATGTAGGGGGGGTGATGAGTGACATCTGGTGACATTTAAAAACACTGAGAGGTTGGATGCAGATGTTATAATTGAAGCTAAAATATGACCATTTTTTTCATATGAGTAACATACAAAACCCTCCTATAATTATTGATTACATGATGTACAGTGAGATCCATCATTCTCTTAAGAGAATACTCCCTCAAAGATAAACTACTAACACAATGCTACATGTTACTACCAGTTATTACTGTATTTTATAGACAGATGTTTCTGATAAAAACATTTAAATGTATACTCAGTTCATATTAAATTTCTCATCTTGTCTTGTCTACAGCTGGAGTCTGAGGCCACTCACAGAGCCGTCACCATCGCCAACAGGGTAAACACTAGATTTTTAATATCCTGTCTGTATGCAGAGGTCTGTATGTCACTGATAAATGAATACATGAATGAATGCATGTCTCTGTGACTGTAGGCTCACTGCCCGATCTACCTGGTCAATGTATCCAGTATGTCTGCTGGAGACATGATCGCTGCTGCAAGGATGCAGGGTGAGTTACCCGCCCGCTGAAAAATACCGACATGAAGATGGTGACCGTGATGATGATGATCTTCTTCCTCCCTTCTCTCTTCCTGCTGTCTCTCCAGGTAAGGTGGTCCACGCAGAGACCACAGTGGCTCACGCCGTGTTGAACGGGATGCAGTATTACCACCAGGACTGGGCTCATGCCGCCGCCCACGTCCTCGTCCCTCCTCTCCGCCTTGACCCCAACACACCCAACTACCTCATGGGCCTGTTGGGCAAGTAAGTACACAGAACACACACATGAACGGTGGATTTTTAATCATACAAGAAGTCAATGATCAGTGATCATTTCGGCTGCAGTTATTAGACATAAACATGCGTTTCCTGTTTCTAGTGACACTCTGAGCGTTGTGGCGTCAGAGCACCGTCCGTTTAGCACCAAGCAGAGAGCTTTGGGCAAGGAGGACTTCACCAAGATCCCTCACGGAGTGTCTGGAGTCCAGGACAGGATGAGTGTCATCTGGGAGAGGGGAGTGGTACGTACACTCACACGTACACACTCACACAAACCTTGTTTTCACTATTTAGCAAGTATTTGAGTGACAGTAACAGGAAGAGACCAGGTTCCTCATCTTTATTTTTTTCTACTGACTGACTCATACATCTCAGCTTAGATTTTGGTGCTTTATTTTTTGACAAAATGGATTTTTTTCAGTGTTGTTGCAATGATCTCCTGACAGGTACTGAAATGTTTCCTTTTATTTCAATGCATCGATGCTTGTAGGTTACAGGAAAGATGGATGAGAATCGTTTTGTGGCAGTGACGAGCTCTAACGCCGCAAAGATCTACAACCTGTACCCACGCAAAGGTCGCATCATCGCCGGGGCCGACGCTGACGTGGTTGTGTGGGATCCAGACGCGACAAGGTAAATAACTATATTTACACCATGCAGCTGTGGTTCACTAACACAAAGTGCTGTGCAGAACACACACACACACACACACACTGATGCCCTCTCTCGTCGTGCAGGACGATCTCTGTGAGCACCCAGGTGCAGGGTGGAGACTTCAACCTGTACGAGGGGCTGCGTTGCCACGGCGTTCCTCTGGTCACCATCAGCCGAGGACGTCTTGTGTGTGAGAACGGCGTGTTCATGTGCGCCGAGGGCTCCGGAAAATTCTACCCGCAGCGCACCTTCCCTGACTACCTCTACAAGAAGATGGTGCAGAGAGAAAAGGTGTGTTCACTCTTACTCAGATGATAAAAGCGTTTTCCTAGAAAGTAAACTAGTTCCGGCAGGACACCAAGGCTCATACGGTGCTATGATATGCTGTGTCAGGTGACAGCTAGCCAACTGCATACACACCCATCATGCTGTGTCTAACTGCACTGATTTGACAGTCTATATAAAGGATTTAATGCTCATGCTCTCTCTGTACGCTGACACTGTTTTTCTGCAGCTGCTGCTGCTGTCTGCAAAAGCTCCGTCTCAGCTTCTGCATGTTCAGTTCTGCCCTGATTTATGTGCACGGAATGATTTATACTACTAACTGGTGTGAATTTACCCGATATGCTTTGTGCATGTGTCATTTTGCTTTTAGAGCTTGTTACTTTTGTTTTTTATCTTTTAAAAATATGTGAATTTATCCGTTATAAATATGAAAATGTGTGAGAATCAGAAACAAATGCAGGAAAGGTGAATGTAAATATAATATTTAGAATTTATGTGTGCAAAAAATCAATGGTATTTTTTTTTAAACTCTGTAACAGCCCACAAATAATGTAGAAGTTAGTCTGCTCTTGAAAATACACCTCAAGATGAGAACCATCACTGTCAAGTCAGATAAAAATCCATCACAAGTTTCATCTTCATGTGAAAACCATGATGAGATTGTTATTGACAGGATTATTATTATTGTGTCTCTTACTTAATCCCCTTGAAACCAGGAAGTCTAGATGATAAACATGAGTTCTTTACATTTCTCCTCCTGCCTCTCTGTTTCAGACTCAGGCTTATAAAAAGGTTGCCAGGGATCCCTACTCTGGTGACGTTGTTAAGGTGGCAAACACTATGAAGAAGGAGCTCGGTTTGGGCCCCATTGATGGAGATAACCCCAACAAACCCTGTGCCCGGGCACACCAGGGGGTCCGTGACCTCCATGAGTCCTCCTTTAGCCTCTCAGGTAGGCAGAATAAAAACCTGATAACCCCAGTTTCAGGTGATTTCTGTGAGTTCAAACGCATCTAAATGTACGGTGTGTATTCTCTCTCAGGATCTCAGGTTGACGACCACATCCCGAAGAGGTCCTCGGCTCGGATCCTGGCTCCTCCCGGCGGGCGCTCCAGTGGTATCTGGTAAACTCCGGTCCCGGAGCTTCAACCTTCCGAGCCTCCATGTTTTCTATGTTTCTGAACAACCAGGAAAACTGCACTGATTTTCAAACACAGGATTAAAGTTAAGAAGGAAAAAAAAAAACAACAAATTAATAAAGCATGTGTCTGTGATTGGTGACGACTTAACTGATGATCAGTGATTTGCCAAAGTGACTTTTACAAGAACTAATTTGTGTCTTAATTGGAGCAACTGACCTGATTAACCACACTATGAGTGAAGGGCTACGTATGAATTCAAATGTTTTTTCCAAATTCAAGCTGATCACACTAACATTGACAAAGTCTGCTCATTATCACACCGCTCGTATCCCGCGAAGAATCACGAACTAAACAAACTGTGAAAGATCAAAACCAGTACAGTTTTTGATGGTTTGAACTGAAGTGATGTCGACTGAATTATTTAAAAATAGTAGAACTGGATTCAGTGAAGTATCTATCCCCCCCACCCCTCCCCCACTGTCACACACAAATGCAGTACACTGTAGACACCATAGACTCATATGAAGATGTGTGTGGATTCTGTTTGTGATTGAAATCACCCGCTGTGCTCGGCTTCCTGCTGCATCGTGGGTCCCTCTAACAGTGTTTTTGTTTCCAATGGATGAACTGTGCTGTGTGGTGGTGAAATCCAACTGCTTCAAACACCCCGCGCTCTAAATAGAGTCAGACTTGACCCCACCTTTCCTCACACGTTCACTGCTCCCGTCTGATAAAACACACGTCACAGAAACATCCCAGCCTCACCTACAATGACGCAGAGTCTATAGTCTTCTACTTTAGAGTTATAGAAGTACAGTACCTGTGGGCTCTTCTGGGATCACATACATGAAGGCATTTCTGTCACAGACACTACATCATCTCGGTCGCATCTGTAGGCCTTACGAAGCGATAGCAGAGACTGCAAGGAATTAGATGAGTTAGCATCTGCCGGATCACATTTTTCGAGAGTAAACTTCGATAGGAAAATAAAAAGGGGAGGGGGGTTTGTTATTAGAGCGGTGTCTCCACAGAGCAGGAAGATTGAGCTGCACAGGCTGAAGAAAACCACTGATCCTCTCACCTCCTCATCACGTCTCATTCCTGCCTAGCAGTATTATATTTATTCATGAACACGTCTTCTTCTTCTTCTCGTCTGTGTACTGTATATTTAGGATGTTTTTGTTTTATTAGTTGAAAGAATAAATGTGCCAATGTGAATCACCCGTGCCACACACACACACACACACACACACACACACACACACACACACCGACACCCGTGCATGAAGAGCACCACATGGAGACGAAGGAGTCAGATCTGTCTGGAACGCCACAGGTTCATAACAACTGGTGCTGTTTTTTTTACGATTATCTACGATGATATGATTTTAATTGTTGGATGGTTTTGTGGTTTTGAAGGCACTGTGACTGGTCAGTGGCTGTGTGTGTTTGTAGATTCTTGTTGTGTTGGACAGTGAACCCGTTGAATCTGTAAGTGGCTGTTTCTTACCACGAATAATGGCAAAACAATAAAGTGAAAAATAACCTTCCTGTGTGTCTTCTCGTGTCTTCAAGATAACAGATTTGATACAAAAAGCAAAATCACATAAATTAGGATGAAATTAAACTTTATTAGTCCTAAAGGAAAGCTTTGTGCCCCAGATGCTTAGTATTAGAAAATAAATATATACATTGTGTAAACATAAATAAACTATGTACATGTCTGTCTTTTCTCAAAAAGAAAATCAACTAAAACAGTCGGAATATGAATGTAAAATAGCACAAACATAAACATTTTCCTGCCATACCTCAATTTCTACCACAGTTAAAAATTTGTTTCCTGTTTTATTTTTTACATATCATATGCAGAAATGGAAAATCAGGGTTATTTTATAGAAAGAAATGTAAAATATTTAACCAGAATCCTGTTCAAATAAATGATGAGCCTCAGTTCAAAAAGGAAATCTCCCAAATGTCAGTTCTGTTAATATGAAGGTAACCAGCCTGCACCCTGGTTGACCTTCACAAAGTCAATCAAAACTGAATCACACTGTGCAGAAAAACACAAATGTAATACTCACTGCAGGTGTAAACTTTGCACCTTTTGGCCACTTCTACATCATTATTGTCAGTGCAGAAAAAAAAAACTGATCATAACACAAGATATGACATCTTTATCTTCATCCTCCTCCAAATCCTACACAGCCTCCAACACTGCAACTTCAGAGTTGTGAAAGTTTTCCTTGTCTGTATAAAATCAAAAGTTCATTAATATTTTAGAAATGAATACAGTTTTGGTTCTTTTTAAAAGGACATGCTGATTATGTTGTTTACCTTTGTGAATCCCAGTGTCTTTATTCTTAGATCTAAACACCTCAGCTGTTGGTATAGAAAGTTCACCATGACTCAACAAGTAGAATAATATTAGAATAAAAACACTATTGTAAAATATTACTGTTACAACCTATAGTGTCAAACTTTGTGCATACATCATTCTGCACAGTGAAGCTCAAACATTCAACTGAAGCAACAAGAAGAAAAAACATATTGTTATGTGGAGGGAGACTTTCAGGTTGATAAAAAAGAGGCATCAATCAGAGATTGAGTAGCAACAATTACTCATTATGAGTCAATGTCACAAATTAAATAGGCCTACGATCAAATAAATAATAAACAAATGCGTCAAACCATATTTCTCTGTGGTCTGAATCATATGAGCTGCTTATAGGCAAAGATTTGACACACACAAACACCTCACATACGTATATGCGTAATGCGAGGTTAAGGACTAAAGAAGAAGAGGTTTATTTCGATTAAATATCTTCTTCTACGTCGCTTTTGAAAACTCACTTTTATAATAAGACTTTCTTATAATCTTTATTTATTAATTTGTTGTATAGTCTTATATATATGTGGGGGTGTGTGTTTGTGTATCATACATTGTATTCTATCTTTTGTTCTTTTTACCTCTGCCTCGTCAAGCACTTTGTAATTGTAATACACAGAGAAAGACGGAGAAGCAGCAGCGGTCAGGTCAGGTTAATCACCAACATGGGCCGCGAGCAGACGAGCTCGCGGACCTTTTCTCCATTATGGCTGTTCCCGGGGACCCCAGTTTCACTAAAGGTAAGGTGAAAATCCTGCAACTGTAGGGCGCAGGCGCACGCATGCCAGCAGCTTAGGTTGGAGCAATCTCGCGCAGCTTGCCGAGGCAACAGTCGGGATTGTGGGTTGTAGCAACGGAAAGCCCATCATCTGAAACAACGGGACAGTGTCTCTCTTCTGTGAGTAATATTAAGTCAACTTAACTTAGAATAAGCTTCTTTACAGTTGAAACGGGGTTATTTCACCAATGATATAACTTATGTCTTAGATCTAATAGTTGTACCGTCCCGTCGGTGACATTAGTAATGTGCGTGTGTAACGTTATGATCGAAAAGGCCTCCAGAGGGGGTAACGTTAGGCTCAAAGAGTCGATTTCAGTTGCACTTTTTTTTGTATTTTGACCTCGCTCATATCACTGTGGTGAAACTACATCCGCTGGAAATCCTCCAATTTTAACAACAATAGCGAATTTCCAACTTAGCAACGTTAGCAGAAGTCAGCTAAGAGCTAGCATTATAATACAGTCTGTCGCACCGTCGGCTGCTGTAACTGTCAGAGCGGCCAGGCTGAGCCGTGAAGCGGACCGGTGTTACACCGTGTTTGGTGACCCATCAGATAACCATCTCACTCCTCATGCCTGTACCTAACCAACACTGCAGGTCAGAAAATCTGACGAGTCACCAAATACGGTGTAACACCGTTACCAGCCTGGAAAGTTTCAAACACAGCAGGGCTTTCATGTGTTATAACGTTATTATATTCGCTGCCATGCGACAGTAATAATAAGTGAATGTTTTTGCTGCTGCCGGTGTTGCACCAAATTATGTGACACATCGGATTCTGTGATCTAATTCAACTTTAAAAAAAATAAATAAAAAAAATCATACTTTTATCACATACTGTAGCAACTGTTGTCAAATATGATGCATCCATAGTCGATTGTATTTAGTTTAGATTACAAACTTTAATACATGTAAACAGAAACTGTCGTATGCAGCTCTTACCACGAAACAAGAATCAGGCATCTGGCCAAAAGAGTTGCAAAAGCTATGAAGTTTTTCATATGATTTGATTTTGCAGGTTTGAGAGTGACTCTAAATAAGACTGTTTGACAGAGAAAGAGATCATTTGTAAAACTATATGGAATATTTCCAACCAAATGTTATGCAAAGAGGGACATGTCAACATATGGATATACAGCTGAAGACTGATGTTATCAATCGTGGTTCCTTCTTAGATGTGAATATTTTCTTGTTTTAGTCCTCTGTGATAGTAAACAGAATATCTTTGCATCACAGACTGCAGAACAAGACATTTTAGATTGCATCATCGCCCCTGGGAAACACATTTTCTGACATTTTATAGACCAAATAAAATAATAGACAGATTAATCAATAATATAGATAATAATTGCCCTTATCCTTATGTAAGATATTATAAAAGCATTCGTGGCTGCAGTATAACCCAGACTCCTTATCAGGTCAAAGAATCTGATTGGTCACAGAATTTGGTTTAACGCCAGCTTTTTAGTTTCCGGATATGACAAGCTCTTCAAAGAAGTCCTAATTTAATTCACTTAATTTGTGTGAGAGACCGTGGTAAGAAAGGAACTTGCCTTTTAGGAATGTTTTTTTTTCAATCAATGATTATTTTAATCATCAGTTTAATTCATATGCAGAATTGTTTTATCAATGAAATGGGATAAAACAATCCCGGAGGCCAAGCCGATGACTTGTTTTGTCTGAGTAACATGTCAAGACCCAAATAGTTTTAAAATGATTATAATTTAAGACAAACTAAAGCAGGAACTCTTCACATTTGAGAGGTTGGAACCAGTAAATTTGCATAATTTTACCTGGAAAATAACTTGAAACGCTTGATAAATATTCAGAAATCTTAATCTACTAATCTTTTTAGCAGCAGTCTTAACTAATGAACGAAAAGGTAACGTAGCAGTTGTGTCACCGTCACTCTCGGTTAATTTGCTACAAATGGACTTTGTGTCTTTCACATAGATTATAACTGGATTCTTGTCTGTTCTCACGTGTGCACTTTCCACTTCGCTTGTGAACAACCAGGAAGCAAAATAAACTCCCAGACCGACACGTGATTAGTGACCATTATGCAAAACCAATCTCCAAATGAGTCCGAGGAGATTTCTGGAGTATTTTTTTCCAGACTGCCTCGCTTGTGAATACACTGTGTAAAGACCAGTACAACCAGTAGATTCACCAGTCACAGCCAAATTAGCAGCATTTGCCTGCTGGACAGTGTTACCTCTGTGAAGCCCTGCAGTCAGGAAGTGATTGTTCAGCACAGCAGCCTGTATGGTGTTTATTTTGGAGTGGGTCAGTTCACAGGAAATGCTTTGGTACTGTTGGATTTTTCCTTATCTGTGGCTGTCAGTGTGATGAATCGTAGCTGTATTCGTTTTTTATGCCTGTTGGATACACTTACTGGTGATGTCAGCTGCCTTTGTGAACTATGATGAGTTACATCATGTTGAACCTGGAAGAGGATTAACTGAGCCAGAGATTAATGGCCTGTTGACTGAACTAGTGACTTGCTGCTTGGTTATCTGCGCTGTGTCTCCTTGTAAGCCTGTGAAGGTGCTCTTGAGAAAGACGCTACTGTCCTGACCCCCTCACTAGTTCACAGAGCAGAGACTGATATCCCCCCACTTGATGGTTTCTGTCTCCAGGTCTTTCTATAAGGAGGTCCAGCACAACCCGGTTCTTAACAGTTTGCACCAACACACACCCAGCACAGGTGAGCAACATGTCTGTGTATGTCTGTTATGAAAAAGCATGCCGTAAAAGCCAAATCAGTGGATTAATAGCAGTATTAAAGAGGCCTTACATGCAAACTATATGACTCTTATTTTACTAATACGAGTGCTAAAGCGAGTGAGGCGGTAAAAAACAAAACAACTACCTGTCAGTTGTGTCTGTTCAGGAATATAAATGAAGCTTAATACACCAAACAATATAAACAAGCACAGAGGTTGACTCATGTTTCAGAACAGCGCTGCACAGAAGCTCCCAAACGCTATTGATATCCCAGTGAATAGATATTTGGCGTTATTTTTGGCATTTGAAAAAAAAAAAAAAAAAAAAGGCCTGGCAGTTGTTCTCGGCAGCCTGGCGGCCTGCCAGAGCTGCACAGTTACAGGGGAAACACTGCAGTCAGTGTCAGTGTGGTCCGCCTCTCACATGCAACAGAAGTCACCCGGCTCTCCTCATCCCTCAAAGTAGCTCATTACAGTCTCTGTATTGTGGAGTTATGGTTACAACCGCTCCCCTCCTCGACCCGTAGCTGTTTGTTTTCCTCACTTTTTTAGCTCCCCTCACTTTACAGCACGACAGAGAGATGCAAGGAGACGATGTTAATCTTTACGGACAATGTTGCTGTAAAGATTGAGGAAAAACAAGAGACACAAATTTGCAAAGTCAAGTAACTTCTTAAAGGTTGCAGACCTCAGATGATTCCCATCATCCCAGAACATGGAGACAAACTGGAAATGTCATTCAAACAGTTATGCTTTAACTTTTGACTTTGCTTTTTATGGCTGTATTTTATATTTTAGGAACATTTCAGAACATAGAAGACTCATATTGTTTATAAATACTGTGGTTGGTCTCACTTTGCAAATATCTACTGTTAATTGGCACAAAAAAGCATCTAAAAGTGCTCATTCAACTATTGTTTACAATATTTATGTGTGTGTGTGTGTGTTGCAGGAGGATGGCGGTGAATGTCTACTCCACCTCTATGACCATAGAGAACCTGAGTCGTCATGACATGTTAGCATGGGTCAACGACTCTCTACAGCTGACCTACACAAAGATCGAGCAGCTCTGTTCAGGTAAACACACACATCTGTGAAGTCAACCTGCGATTCAGTTCCAACTGCAGATGAAGTTCTGGATGTTAATGTGTGTGTCTGCTTGTTTGTTTGTGTGTGTGATCAGGTGCCGCATACTGTCAGTTCATGGACATGCTGTTCCCAGGGTGCATATTGATGAAGAAAGTCAAGTTCAATGCTAAATTGGAACACGAATACATCCACAATTTCAAGGTCTTGCAGGCTGCGTTCAAGAGGATGAACGTGGACAAGGTGAGAGCACACACACAGGTCAACGGAGCTGTTGAAGCAGTAAGTCGACATAAGACACGTCAAAGAAAAAGACAGAGTTTGTTAGCAGAGCAGGTACTTGCTCTAAAACTGGCTGTCATAATGTCGCATATGTTACACCTTTAATAGCTTTTCAAAATCTTGATCCTTCTTCACGTTGAATTATTTTAGTCAATGACACAGTATCTACTGTGTAACCAGGCAGGTGCACTTTAAAGGCTGTTTTTTTTTTCAATGTTACACATGACTTTTCACGGATAATGTAACAATCCTACAGGTTTATGTTTCGGCCAGCAGTTTTAATTATTTCAACTTCCTTTCTGTGGAATCATTTCTGATGGACGGCTCCAAACGCTAAAAACACCCATGAGCCTCAGCCACAGTCGCTATGGAGAAGAAGCCACTCAGAGGCACAAATCACAGCGGTAGCAAATTCAGCAGTAGCAAAAGGTGCCGTAATTGCTGATGTTTAATTTATTCAAAACTGACCCAGAATTCATAAATGAAGTGATTTCAGCTGTAGGTGATGTTTTCAGTTTTCTACCTGCTGTTAGTGATGCACTTAACAGAGTTTCAAGCCAAAAATGTACCTGGGGTGTCATGTTTAACTTTTCACCTTGTGTTTTTGCAGAATTGTATCTTCAACTTTTTTTTTATCAGAGAATCAGTTTCTAACACAGTTGTTCATCCTTTGTGTTGATCATTTAAACAGGATCATTTACAGCTGGTCATATAAAATGCTCCAACTCAAAATCGGTATGGAGCATCAGTGAATGATGCTTTTACTTTCAGCAACCAGGAGATCCTGAAATCCTTGCAACTCTATTATTAGTGTCTGATCATCACCCCATCCCCAAACTTCCTGTTTCCTGTTTAGAAATTTCAACAAGTGACCCTTCATTGTCAAATGTTTGTGCGTCAGATCATTCCTGTGGAGAGGCTGGTGAAGGGGAAGTTCCAGGACAACTTTGAGTTCCTTCAGTGGTTTAAGAAGTTTTTCGACGCCAACTACGACGGGAAAGAATACGACCCTCTACAGACACGGCAGGGCCAGGAGGGAACGCCGCCTCCGCCCAACCCAGGTACAATACACACACACACACACACACACACATATACACTGACACACCAGTGTGTAAGACGCAGTCAGCTGTGTGAAAACATGCTTCATTTCATTGCTCTCACCTCTTCATGCAACCACATCCCCACCTCTAACCCAGGTGAACCCATTCTCCACAAACCTAAAAGACCCGCTCGCTCAGGTAACATCCCCTCCATCGAGCATGTGTGTGTGTGTGTGTGTGTGTGTGCTTGTCAATGCTTGCAGAGAGTCTTACCCACATTCACTCTGTGTGTCACTTTTGGATTGGTCTTTTTCTGACTTTTTTGTGGGCATTGAATGCATCTCTGTGGTTGTGTGCAGCTGCAAGGTTTTAAACAGGCATATTATATTATACGGCATATTTTTCTTTGTTTTATTCAATATCACATGTTTTACAGACTATCTATAAAAAACTATAAAGCAGTCTGTGACTTCCTTCACACTTAGAACTGATTTATGTTCATAGTTGTTATCGAATTGATTCAGCCAAACAAATTCTTGAGTCTCTGTATGTGACGACTATGACAAATAAGAAAAATCAATCTGAACAAAGTCCAACATGAGTTATCAGCTGTCTCAAGGAGAAGTGTCCTTTGGTTTGGTTGTGGTGTTCAACCTTTTTGGCAGGCAAGACAAAAACTAAAACACTACAGTGTAGTAAATGAGCTAAAACCTGCAAAAATATATTAAAGGTAATCAATCAAAACACACTGAAACGACATCCTAATAGGGATTCATCTGTGCGTGTGTGTGTTTGCTCTTGTACTTCTGTCTTTGTGTGATAGAAGTCATAATGCTGTTACAAAGGAAACGTTTGCAAGGTGAGGACATGTTTAGAGCTGCAATGATTAGCTAATAGTCAGAAAATTAATCAGCAACTATTTTGATAATCAATGAATCGTTTCAGTCATTTTTTAAGAGAAAATGCCAAATATTTGATTTTCTGTTTTTCCTTATATAGTTAATTGAATATCTTTTAGACCGTTAGTCAGGCAAAACAAGCAATTTGAAGACATCACCATCGGCCTCTGAGAATTTTTTTAACATTTCATAGTCTAAACGATGAATGGACTAATCGTGAAAGTCATTGACATATTAGTGGATAATAAAAATAATCGTTGCAGCCCTAGACATTTTGGCTTGTCCTCACGTCTTGAAGAGGCTGGTTGATTGTTAGGGTACACAGTAAATATGCAACCTGCTCACACTTATGCATGTAAAATGTAAATAAAGCATGAAATTAAGTGGCCAGTTTAGAGAGCTGCATTGCTTAAAATAAAGTGTATATTGATGGATGACTGAAAAACACAACTATTACTAGTCTGGTGCATAGATCCTATTCAAGTTAATGGCTACACAATACGGTGTAGAAATACTAAGGAGTGTGTTTGTTTCTGTCTTCCAGGCCCCATGAGAACATCCCCCACAGTACCGAAGAGTGTCCCCACCCCTCAGAGGCAGATAAATGTGGCACCGGCCCGCAGGAGCGCTCCCGTGACCCGCAATGGAGGAGACGCTGAGCTCATGGAGCTCAACCAGCAGGTACCACTGCTGTGATTTGTTCAGGCGTTACTAATGACACCCTGTAGTTTCCCACCTTGACACTGCACCAAGGTCCCAGCTTCCCCACGCAGCTCACACATCAAACCGCATCATCAGTTAAGTTATTTTTTACACTGCAGATGTCTTCCTGTCGCATTGGTGCCTTTCAGTGGTTTGGAACTCTCCGAGAATCCTTTTTATTTGAGAATATCAACTGTGTTTATGTTGGATGATTATGTCTCTGACACAACAGGGTTAAAGGATTTGGGGGCCGACTCGACATGTTCAAACATTGTTACAGATTATTGTTCGCTTTCTGTTAATAACCCTCATTTTTTGTAGGTATATTACAGTAATTATTCCCTTTTTTGTAATATTTTGATCTCAAACTCACAAGCTTCTTGACCTGCCTTTGTATCATTTTGCCTTTGTATCATTTTGTCTCTCTACACAGCTGCTGGATCTGAAGCTGACTGTAGACGGGCTGGAGAAGGAGAGGGACTTCTACTTCGGAAAGCTGAGAGACATTGAACTCATCTGCCAGGAAAGCGAAGACGAAACCAACCCAATCATCAATAAAATCATCGACATACTGTACGCTACAGAGGTAAATACAAGCGAATCAGACACACAAGCGCTAGTTAGGTTATGCGGGTCAGTCAAAGAGCATAATTACACTTCAAAAATACCAAGTAGCGGCATGTGTAAGATGTAATAGAGGTCTGATGATTACCTATTTTAGAGGTGAGCTTTCAAAGCCACATAAAGTAGCTTGCTGTGGTGCGAACATCCGCTCTTAAAAATAACGAGGATATATGCAAACACACAAAGGAGAAGAAGACCCTCATTATCACCTACTAGAAGTGATCTAATAGGCTCACCAACCTCAAAAACCAAATCCCGCCTCATCCGGCTGTACACTGACCTGACTTTTATCTTTCGCAGGAGGGATTTGCACCACCAGAGGATGAAGAAATTGATGAAGGGGCACAGGGAGACCAGGAGGAGTTCTGAGCTCATCCTCTTCACCACCACCACCACCACTACCACATGTGATCGTCTGTCCTCCTCCCACCCGTCACCCTTTAACCTCCCCTAATCATTATTGTCATCTACCCCCCCCTCCTCCTTTCTTTGTTCCCTTCCTTTTTCTTTTACTTTCTCCAATCTCCCCCTTACGTCTCCCATCTTGTCTGTGGCTGTCCATATCCATGACGACATTAATGTACAGCCTAGCTTCCAAAACTTCTACTAGCAAAGGACACTTTACCCAGACCGGTCTGGACTAGGGCCCTTATTCGAATGATTCTTGCCTGTTACCAGAGGGGACAGCTGCACTGCAGGGCTGCTAGTCTGTCAAAAGGTTTAAGGTTAACAGCAATGAGATTACAGGGATCCGGCACTGACAGCCTGGAGCCAACAGTGCAATCAATCTGTGTGTCTGAAGAGGCAGGTCACTTTTTTTCTCACCGTGCACTCTGATTGGTGAACACACACACACACACACACATGCATCAGGGTTCTCTGCAGAGTTTATATATTTAAAAAAAAAAAAAAAAAACACGCAATGTTTTCCACACAATGTGATTAGATTGAGGATATTTTTGACTGATAAGGTGAGATTATAAATGGTCCCTTAAGAGAGAGAGAGGCCTGCACATGCATATATTTTGAATATATCGCATATGATGACACATGTGAACGTACATTTTAGCTCGCAGACATATCACAGATTTTGAACTGCTCATGTATGTACATGCATTCAAAAAAAAAGAAAGAAGAGAAAGAAAAAAAAAGAGTCATCATTCCAAAGTTAAAGCAAAAACCATCACAGAGTATGTTTTTATTCATCAAGTTGTTCCCACCAGAGAGGGTTTGCTCATGAAACAGTTTTGACAGCTTGTTTATGAGACAGCATGATATATATTTATGTTTTTATTTATTTATCTTTTTTTAATCTGCTCTATACAGTTTCTGAAAAAAAAAAAGAAGTGGTTTTGGATTTGGGGAAATTGAAGGTCTTGCACTAAATGTAGCGAAACAAACCGACTGAAATGATCCAAAATGCCAACATGCAGTGACTGGCTGCAGCCAGAAAGATACAGGAAGATGCAATTTCTTTTTTATTTTGTAGATTTGTTTTTTATTTGCATTGAATTCCTCAATGGCAACGTCAGTGTAAAACGTATTTATCAAACAAATGTCAGGCTTTGAATTCTATGAATGAACAAATGTAAAAAAAAAACAACAAAAAAAACAAAAGCAAAAAAAAAAAAAGAGAGTACAGACAGACACTACTAAATACTAATGTTTGACTGTGTTCATTGAGTTAAACATTTTAGCTGCTATCTCTATTTTTCTGTTGCCGTATTTAATTGAGTTTTCATATTTCGTGTAGCGTTAAAACGCCACAGTGGCTGCCAAGGAACTATGGGTGTGGTTTATTGTGATTGGCAGCCAGGCTGAGTGTGATTGACATTAGTTGGACCAGTCTGAGAGAACATAACATCAAACCCTCTCTCACCGTTTGTTGCCATGGCAGCCACGTGATAAACTTGCATCATTTGGAGTTACTGCTTGAATGAAATAAAGCTCTGAGGTTCAACAAAAGCAACAAACTTTTTTAAATTTTTATTTCTTTGTGTGCTATCCGCCGTGCTTCTGCTGTATTTCTCATTTATCAGGATTTATTTCTTATTCCCTGTGCAAATTAGACACTAGCAAACTGTTCACATTACACACATTACAAACACATTTATAGTGCAACCACAACTATGTCGACTTAAATATTTTTGTGATGGATTGCCAAGAAGACAAAAGTACAATAGACTTGCAAAGGATGAACATATTGAAGCCAGTATGAGGTCCACTGTGATCAGTGTTTAAGCTTCCTCTCACATTGAATGAAGGAGGTCTTGAAAGAGATCCAGGAGAGTTGTGCCAAACACTAAGCGACTCATTTGAGCGACACTAAGTGCCGCTTTTGAGAGAAATCACAGCCAACACTGACCGTCTGTTCAACAGTCGGTGGCCAGACAGAAAATTGTAGCAGGTCAGCTGGTTTAACTAAACCATTTGTCAACAATTCAGCCCACAACACCGAGCTGACAGGGATGAGACATAACTCACAATGTAGTTCATTTTACTGTTGTCTATCCTGATGATATCTCAGAATAGACTTATATCAGTAAGAGAGCTGAACTTTTTTTTTTGCCTAAAACTAACTGGACTAAATCTTTTGGCTATTGCTTGAGCAAAGATGAATGTGTTAAATGATGTTAAACGTATTGTTAAAGATGCAAAGAAGAAAATTACTTGCAGATCATCCTAGTGTAGATAAAAAGTTTTTTTTAATCTACACTAGGGTATCTACACTAGGATTTCTTGGTTTTAGGCATTGTTAAAAAAATCTAGACCAAACTACCAAGTTTTCATTAACTCTGACCTGATTTTAAATTATTACAAATCATCAGGTATTATGATGGACACATTGACACATCTCAGCAGGCATGGGCATGCTGATAACATCCGGACTGTTATCAATGACATATTCCTGTAAATACAGGGCTTATTTAGTATTTAGCCAAGTTGCCTCAAACTGCCAGATGCATCTTAATCATATGAATAACAGTTGAGTTATGTGGCTAATTTAGGACCCCAACTTACCATTTTACTGTATTATTGATAAATCTAGGTAGTTGTTAGATAAGCTGTATTAGCAATAAAAATATTTTTTAAAACTAGGAAAAAAACTGAAGAGTTTATCACAATGTCTACAAGCAAAAGATATTAGGTGCACTATAATAGAAGACGGAAGATAATCAGCAAATATTCACGTTTGTGAAACTAGAACCAGTGAGACATTTTTTGTTAAAAAAAAAAAAAAAAATAATTATTGAAATTGTTGCTGGCTAATTTTCTGTACATTGGCCGCTGGTTTCAGCATATTAAAGGATAGATCCCTCTTCATCCCCATTTGTAAGTGGTGAGGGCCAAAATCCAGACTTCACACATGTTCAAGTTGATGTGAAGCTTATATGAGGTTTCAGAGGTCTGAGTTAGTTGTATCAAATGGATATCTGACACATTTACAGTCTTTTTAGCATCAAATTCCCTCTTTGTGTTTCCCTGTTGAGCTGCGGTGGAAGTAAAGTAACAAAAAGAGAGACTTTGGCACTAAAAGACTGTGAAGTTAAGAGATGTGTACTTGATTTGACTCATTTGAACGCTGAAGCTTCATATTGGCTTCAGATAGACTTTTAAATACATTTTTGCGCAGAAGGAGGACTGTGGATTTGGCCCCATCACTTACATTGTAAGAAGATTATGAAGGGATCCTCTAGTGGTCAGTATGAACAGGAGGAATGATTACAGCAAGAAAAAACGGTTTCACTGTTAATTTGGGCTCCCGACTGATATATTATTATATATGACATAATTAGATTATTAAGACTGAAGCATCAGTGTAAGAGCAGCATGTTACTGTTGTAGCTGCTGGAGGTGGAGCTAGTTTCAACTACTTTATATACAGTTAGTAAGTTTAGTCCAGTGGTTCCAAACCTAGGGTTTGGGTCCCTCCAAAGGGTCACCAGATAAATCTGAGGGGTAATGAGCTGATTAATAGGAGAGAAAAGATGAAACAAAGTTCTGATACACAAATCTGTTTTCAGTTTTGGGACTTTTTCTCTAATCTTTGATTTTTTTTTTTTTATTGGATCATTTGAACATTTATTGAAATAAAACCAAGTGAGAAGTTTAGAGGGAAAAATCACTATTTGTTGGCGCTGTTAACAACTCATAGACCTCTGAAATGTGACCCGACTACACACTGCTTTTTGTAAGACGTCAAAAGACAAAAAGGTTGGAAACCAACAACATGTCGTACTTTAAAAGTTGTTATATTATGTATTGGGTCAAATCTTCACCTGAAGAGCAACTAAAGCTGTCAAATGAACGTAGTGGAGTAGAAAGTATAAAATAACACCAAATGGAGACGCTCAAAATTGTACTTAAGTTCAGTATTAAGTAAATGTACGTTCCACCACTACTATTTAACATTACTGCTAGTTTTATGTTAATAACATTTTGACGTAAAGACGTACATTAATTTTAAAATAACCACGGTTACTTGGGGTGAAGCATTAAGATATGTTCAGTAAATACAAAGACATGTATCAACTCGTCCACTTGCAGAAATATGAAAGTAACGGACCAGACGCATCACTCTGACGTCATGCCGACAAAGAGACGTGGCACGCTGACGGTTAAATGATCGGAGCGTTTGGTTTCAAACCGTCGTCGTCCTGTGTCATTCAGCAGGGAGGAAGGAACTAAAACACCCCGTCCGGACCAGAGACATGGCTTCAAATAATGGTTCAGTTGGTAAATGGGAGGTAGTGAAGAAAGGGAAGAAAAACAGCAACTCGGGAGGAGGTAAAAACTCGGCTGACAAGAAGCCCGGCGGCGGCAGCGGGGGAAGGAAAGCCCTGGGCGAGTCCAACCAGCCAGCTAGACGTAAGTGAACATGGCCCACTGTTAGCTGCTCCGTGCCTCCTTCACCTCACCGCCAGGGTTCATACGAAACACCGAGGATGGAGCCACCTGCGCGGCTGCATTCACATCTTAAACCGGCTCCTTTAACATGAAATTTTCTTGCGCTTCGTGCGGAAACGGCTCATAACGGTCATCTGATTTGAAGAGCTAGTTAGCTTTAGCATCGCGCAGTACTTCCTGGGATAATTTTCTGTTGGTCCGAGTGGCAGTACTGTAGCTTCTCTGATGACACGTTGATTTCACAATAACAGCAAGCTAAGCTTTTCTGGGTTGTGTTGCCCTGCCACATGCAGCTAGAAGTAATTGATAGTCAACTAGCTTTTCTCAGTTAGCTGGCTAGCAGCCGTGTGTCAACAAAGGCAACGTCATCTCTGAGGAGCTGCATCTGTGAAGTATGTGTCTGTGACCTTTTGTCTTACTGCTGCTATCACACTATTTGCATCTTCAGAGTGTTGTTACATTGTAGTTGAACAGTTTGGTTGACGAATCAGTAGTAAAGTAAATACTTCCACTCAGGTATTGTACTTAAGTACAATTTTGATGTATTTGACAGCGTTAGTTACTTTTCAGATGAAGATTTGACACAGTGGGTAATATAACAAGCTTTTAAAATACAACACTGTTATAGATTAAACCAGTGTTTTTGACTTTTGACATCTTACAAAAAGTAGTGTGTAGTCGGGGTCATATCAGATGTCTATGAGTTGTTAACAGCTCCACCAAATAGTGATTTTTCCCTCTAAACTTCTCACATGGTTTCATTTCAGTAAATGTTCAAATGATCCAATATTTCATCAAAAATCAAAGATAGTATTATTAATCATCTCATGACCCTTCATATTTTATCTGGTGACCCTTTGGAGGGGCCCGACCCCTAGGTTGGGAACCACTGGAATAAACTAGCTAACTGTGTATAAAGTAGTTGAAACTAGCTAGTATTTTTACACTGCTGTGTTACTACTTTTACTTAAGTAAAAAATGTGAATACTTCTTCCACCACTGTTAACTGATCCTATATCAATATGTGGGTTTACCTTTATGCTTGATACATTTAATGTATCATGTTCTTCAGTGATCTAGTAGTGCATTTCTTATAAAGTTGATGGACTTTAGAGACTGATTGTTTTAAAGAATGGTCAAAATCAAAGCAGCAGAGCAGATTTTTCTGTACCTAAATGACTCAACCTTTGAAAAATGCTAGTGTATTTAAGTCTATGCTTGGTAAATGCCACGTCGTTCAGATTTCACCTCCCCAGTTTGTAGCACAAACTGTCTGTCTCTAAGCCCAAGCTGAGCTAACCCTCATGACATTATAAGGGTAATTTATTTCAGACATAAAATCAGAAACTCCCTCCAGAGGCACAGCATACTTAATTGTTAACAGGTTGAATAGCACTCCTCATGACAAATTAAAGGTAAAGTCAGTCATTCTGGACAAAGCTTGTTGATATTTCAACTAAACACCCAAACAAATACACCCCTCAAGAAGCTCTGCCCCCCCAAATTCATGGATGCACATTGCCAAGACGACGACCAAAAGAGAAATATGGTGGAATCCAGACTGATGCAACAGCTGTGGAGTCACTTCTGTTCCTCTCACATTTTATCACAAGTGGAAAAAAAGATTTCATCTCATGTGAGCACAACAGTCCATCCACAGTGTCTATCTCTCTGCGGCTTCACTTCTCACTCGACCTGTGCCAGCCCTCCCCCACAGCACAACGCATGCTGGAGACGGGAGACTGTCATGTCCTCACACAGACAGCTGCTTCGATGACTTCCTCCTGTCCTCTGCACGAGCACACACAGAACGGACAGCTAGCGGATTGTGAGGAGACATTCACTGAATATGATGAGTGTGTTGAACGGTCCTTCTCCAGAATCACTGACTCTGCCTTTAACTGATACTCGTCTAAAGTTGGTGGCTTGCCAGAACAATTACTCGAACCCGAAATTAAATGCCTCAATTTGCAGTGTTAACATTCATAGTTTGGTTTTAATATGTGGATCTTAGTTAAACTGGACTAGAGCTCAAATTAGTGGGTGATTGATTTGTAGACAAGTAGTCAGCAGCTGTAACAGTAATTGATTAATAATCGATTATAATAATTGATTAGTCTTAATTGATTAGCACCAATCAGAGAATTTTGGCATTTAATAAAAAAAATTATTATTGAAATTATGGCCAATTAATTATCTGTCGATCAACTAATCATTGCAGTTCTAGTTTCAGTCATTTTTCATGCATAAAAAAACAGCAAACATCAGTGCAGGATTACCAACTGGGCAAAGTGGGCATCTTGCCCTGGGACCCAGAGCACCAGTCTGACAGTGTGTTGACTGGTTTTATTTCAGATTTGACTGGGAACATGCACCAGTTAAATACATTATCTCCTGACATGATAAGGGACTCTAGGTGGGTCTTGCTTTATTACCTGATCACGACACCCTGTATCAAAATCTAGTTTCATTATCTTGATTATATCAGTTTTGTGCGTGATTAATTAAATTACCATACAGAACACCTGCAGCCAGGTAGATATCCAGCATAGAAAAACTGTACACGTTGCAAATAGATAAAACATCAAAACAAACCTCTGGCTGTGTCTTACTGTTTCATTCCTTCACTGGTCTCCAGTCCAGCTGAACATAATCACAGACCTTTGATGGATTGATTGGTCTTGTATTCATCATACATCATAATCAATAAATCAACTAGCACACACATTCTCTTGCACCCTCTCCACAGGTATGCCCATATAAATAATGTAATAACGACAGGGCCACCGCTGTTTGTTTATGTACCAGTTTTATCAGTGAATCAATCTGACCAAAGTCTCTCTGGCTTGTAGCAGACTAGAGCACAGTGACCATGACCGTGTCAGTGGAGAGGTGGTGTAAAGGTTTGGTCTAAAATAATACTCTTTTTGATAAGTAAACTCTGTAACCACGATGGTATTTATGCCAAGTATTTCATTTACATTGCTGTTGAGACAGTGTAACCTGGCTCTTACTTCGTCAATATTCTCACACAATCAACAGTTCTTGTTGCTACATCTCAGTCTGTTCCTTGAAGGCCTCCAACACTTGGATCATGAGACTGATACTGTTGAGTTTGTGGTTTTGGCACATTTTAAAATAATCCTCCAGCCTCAAGTTCAGCTTTAGGCTTTATGTTCTATTAGAGCAGGTTCCCAAATCTTTGTGGGTGGCATCTAAGCAAGGAAACATCAGAAAGAAAATAACACATCAGAAATATCTTTTTAAGGAACAAGCGATACTAGACATACTATTTGTTATTTGCCCAGAGCCCCTCTCTTCTTAAACACTTAACGAGACAAGTGAGAGTAAAAAATATAAAAGCTTTTCAGGGCAGTTTCTTTGTGCTCCTGTTAAATGGCCCTGCAGCCTTAGATCTAGTTTACAATGTCTATGTAATGACATTTTACATAGACGCTGGACCTTGAGAAGGTCATATATAAGACAGCTGAGGCCATACCTATGTTGGACCACATTATAGCATGTCTGACAAGGGCTCCTCTTTCAACAAAACAGATTATGTTAGACCAAGTTCAGTATGGCTGATCTGCAGGCCACTGACGAACTGTATTTAAAAGGGTTTAAAGACGTTGGCAGAAGCTATTACTAACTACTTTTACCAGCTGATATTAACAGGTTTTCTGCTTACTTGATTCAGCTTGATTAATAAAAAAAGATTTCACTGGGAATAGTTTTGTATCTGTTGTGTCACTGAATAGTGTTTCTGTCCTCCATTCAGTGAACACCAGAATAATGGCTTAATACACACAGTTCATGTGTGATTGAGCGTTAAACCGTTTTAATGACAGAACACAGCCTGTTCTGTGTTGTCCAGCAGTGTCTTTTTGTCTACATGTGAATAATCCTGCCAGCTATTCTTCTGCTGGTGTGAGAATTCATTCTGGTCCTCCCTGATAGAGAGCCATGTCGGGTACTGTACACCTCCTCAAATTACACCCCACCACACCACTGAAACTCTGCTGACAGACACCGAGTCTCCCACATGTCTTCAACGAAATCTGCCTGGATTCTCCTGTCAGTGTGTGTACAGTTTTATGAGGTTGTGAAGTACAGTATATGTCAACACTCAGATTGATGCCGATCTCTATCGCTAGATAAATTGCTATTAGATTGTTTCTTAATCAAGTCCTCGGGGACCGTCTTGCAAGTTTTCTCTCTGCTGTGTTCTTGAACCATCATGACAATTTAATTTCATCAGGTGTTTATGATGTAAACTCTTTCAAGACAGGTGGACTGAAAACCATTTTTGTCAGATGTCCTAAAAAGGCACAGGCCATGGTTTAATTAAAATATACATAATTTATTTCAGTTAAACACTCGCTGACCAAAATAGGCACAGAAAATCAGTCAAAAGTCAGTAAATGAGCCTGCAGTGGTCTATAAATGAATGTGGGTGAGAAAAACTTCCTCAGTTCATTAAATCTCTACAGCATCTGGTCAGTACGACTGATATGTTGGTAAATCCGCAGCCTCTGAGAAGTGCCGTCAGAGTACAGTGCCGTTACACACAGCCGTTCACTGTGTTTACCTTCATTAAATCACCTAATGTCACCAGGCTGCTACTGTAACCACACACCCCTCTACACACACCAGACCGGTCGGTCATAACTCGATATTCTGCTTTTTTATGAAGGAGATGTTGGGTTAGCAGGGCTCACATTGAACTGTGATTGGCTTGGAGAGCAGTGATGTGACTGTGAGGCTATGTGGCTGAGAGCGTATTTAATAATCACCGCACCTGCTGATCTATATTCACCTTCACTCAGCTCTTTTGCACATTAAACTACTAAACTAAAATAACAGGTGCGCGAGGAGATGCACACAGTCAGTGTACCTTTTTGCATTTTACATTTATTATTCAAATTTCAACTGAGGGTGCAGTGCATGATTTTGCACCCTTGTATAAACAGGCTCTTACTTACATGCAACTTAGTCTATATAGCTAATGCTGTAGTGGACATGTTAGACACCGACAAATCACCAGTGTGCTTGAATGGCAGTCTGGTTGCCGTGGTAATGGATTATGTCAGACCACCATTCTCATGTTTTTCCTTTAGAGGACACTCCTCTCTTTATCTTGTGCTGTTTGACATTTACAAGGACTGATAGCACTTCTTGTGCAGTGGTGGACATGGTGCTCTTTTGTAAGGGAACCTTCTTTGGTTAAAGACCCCTACCATACATATTTTAAGATACTTCTCCCTCATTGAAAAATCCAAAATCTATGAATATGCAAATATATTCATCATAGCATGTTGACATTAGCATTTAGCTTAAAGCACAGTTTAAGCACAGCCTCATAGAGCTACCAGCATGACTGGAGACTCTCACTCTGTTTCATTGTCATTCACTTGTCTAGTTGTTTCACTTGGTGTCACCCTCTTACTGTTTCACTGGAGCAGATGTCTTATCATGTCAGGAGCTGCCACTGGAAATGACCGACTTCCTGACTTTTGTTTTGTATTAATAGACACAAACACCTGGTTCCCTTACTCTCAACTTTCAGTACTTTCCTCATTCTTGAGCTCTGCTTACTAAGCTGTTTATGATTGCATGCCTCAGCCTCATGGCTCCATTTTCAGCTGACGCATTCATAGAGATGACGATTGGCTTCAGTGGTGGAGGAAAAATAAAAGTCTCCAAAAATGTTATCCTTGAGTTCAGCCTGCTTGACGTGGTGGCCTTACTTCAGTTCAGGAATGTGAAGAATGATCCTGACTGACTAACATTTGAATGGGGAAGTAGTGGTACTAGAGTCCTTCCAGTTCCAGAAATAGGAGACGCTGTGATGAAACTAGTCCCTTCTTTGCGTCACAGTTGTGTGTTGTGCCGACACACATATAGACCCCCGATATAGATTTAGGTTTCTCAGCAGCATGTACAGCTGAATGATCAGTGAACAACTGGTGACCTCTGTCAACACCAACTCAAGATTGCGGGTGGGTCTGACAGGAATTCCTGCGTGCAGTCGTGTGGACCCATAGTTAAATTCTGTAAATGTGTTGGCTACGTGATTTAGGGTTAGAGCCTTATTGAGCAGATTTTAATAGTATGGCTTCCAATAATGGCTCTGACTCTGTGTCATTGAGCTCCATTGTTGTTCAAAAACTATAAGAAAACACATAAATGAGCTAAACTGTTGCACTGGCTGATATGTTTCTTCATTATGATGAACATGGGCACTGTAGTTTTAAGTCAGCCCCACTTGTCGCACCCCAATGTTTAGTTGATCGGCTTAAAATATCTGTAATTAATAACGTTCATACACAAATATTGGCTTTGAAGATCAGCTCTAATATGGTGAGTGGTTTAACTCAGTTGAACTGTACGTAGTTTGTTTACAAGAGGGTCTTAACAAGTAACACACTGGGGAATACTTGGAATGTGCTGAACTCTGTTCCCTTGTGAATTGTAACTTGTGTTGCATGAATATTGTCTAACACAGTCCATTACACAAGCCATAGAGGGAGGGATAAGAAAAGCACTGAATGCAGGGGGTGGGGGGTAGGGGGGAGCAAGTAAGCGGGGCGGGGAATGCCATGGTTTTATGGATTAACTTAGCTTTCAGGGCGCAGGGAGGATAGATGAGAAAGCGTTCGAAGAATAAAGAAGGTTGAAAAGACGCCGTGTTCAAATATCCGCAAAGAGGCGTGTCTAACCTACAACCGCCTCTTCTCTTTCAGCACCCCTGAAGATGTCAGAAACTGTGTATGACGGCTTCGAGAAGATGGGCAAGAAACAGAACAAGGAGCAGGTTCCACCACCAGCCGAGCCTCAAAACAAGAAGCCCTCATCAAATAAACCATCCAAGAAGTCACACTCCAGCAATACAGTCACTCGGCCAACTCACAAGACCCTCGAGGAAGCCTTCAAAGCTGTGAGTAACGCACATTCCCAGGAGTTTTCTCCCAATCAAGAGTATTTTAAAATCTGTTTACAAAGCTAATGAATGTATGAAATGCTTAAAAACAAAGTTAGACTTGTTTATTTATTGATGTTTTATGAGAGGAGGAACATTATTGGACTCTTGCATGTGCTTTTTGCCCTTTAATCACCTTATCTGCTTCTAAAAGTTAAAATAAAATTTTAAAAAAGCACTATCTCGTTACAATCACACAGACACAATGCTGCATTGTTGCATTTTGAAAGTAAACTATCACATGCTGAATCACAGTCTCATCTTTACATAATGGACACTGTTGTTTGAGTGGAGTTTTAACGTTTCCTCTGTCCTGTTCTGTTGTATCTTGCCTTTTAGTTGGATGTGGCGGACCTGAAGCAGCAGTTGGCCCGCAGTCAGACCCTCTTCCCAGACAACCCATCAGTGTGGGTCAAAGATCTAGCAGGATACCTCAACCTCAATCTGACTGCACCAGAGACTGAGCCCACACTCAGCAGCTATGCTCACGGTCTGTCAAACAAAGACATGTTTTATTTTTGATAACGTTTAACTCTTCTCTGCTTTTCTCATGGTTTCCTGCAGCTTTTTATAAACTTGTTTGGGAAGATTTGGCAAATTTTCTGGGCGCTACCCACAGACTTAGCTCTGCTGCTCATCCCACACATGCATGTTTCTTATAAATGTGATGCCATTTAAAAGGGAAATAAACAGGCTTTCCAAAGGCATAAGATTTATTGCCAAGAAGCATTATTGCAACAAAGAAATAATCTACCAAACACACATTTCCTTACTTTTTGTGCTAAGTTTAGTTTGTTTATTTAGATCCCAATTAGCTACTGTGTTGTAGCGAAGAAGGAGCCCAGTCTTGGTGGTGTCTCAGCTGACATCAGAAGAAATTATTCCATTTTTATAATAATATAAAATGATGCTTATTAAAGTTCAAGGAAAACAATCAGTGGCACTTCATCACACAGCAATGACCACAAATCCCTGTACTTAACTTTTTCCTATGCAGGTTGGAAAAGTAGAAATTATTACAAAACTCTTGATATGTTGCATGTTTGTGAAGCACACTGATGTTGTACTCTTACTAAAAGTCAGCCTTATTCATGTCATATCCGTCTTCTGTCCCCAGACTACCCATACTGCCTTATAGGAAAGGAGCTGAAGGGTGTGATCAAAGGCCTCATTGGACGTTGCAGTGACATTCTGCCAGATTTCTTTGACCACTGCATCTACACTATGCTCAGGGAGCTGGACAGACAGTCAGGTATGGACAAGAACCTTCTCTTCATTTTGCTGTCTTTACTGTCACCATATCTATTTTCAGCGTTAGTTGCAATGTAGAATTACATATTTTCAGTAAAATGATGAGCAGATTTTGAGCTTTGGCTTTACAATTTCCCCTAATTACTTGTTTGTTATCCTTCAAGTTTATCATTGATCATAGACTGACGTGTTAGAACATGTAAGGTCAGCTGACCATAAAGGTTTACTGTTGCATAAGACAAAGAAAGAAAAGAAAAGTGGGAAATCTTCACAGTTTAGATGCTGGAAAATAAAGAATGTTTGGCAAACCATTAATTGATTGTGAAAATCTGATGGTTTCAGCTCTACACTCAACAGCTTCTTCTCTTTGTTTCCAGGGGAGCCACTGCACGGCTACAGAGTTTGCATTCAAGCAATCTTACAAGACAAACCCAGAATAGCCACCCAAAACCTGTCTGAGGTGAGCAAGTGTGTGTGTGTGTTTGTGTGTGTCATTTAGTCCTGCAGGATTCACCACCCCTGTCTGCTATAAATGTACATGTTAAAGATGAAATAATAAAACAAATTGTACAAATGCTTTCTTTACTAAAAACACTCACAGTGTGTAAACTGACACTTTCAGTTCCATTGTCCAGTGTACTGGGGATTTCTCTGTCGCAATATCTTGAACATGTCGTAATACCTTCTCCCCTCTTCTTCCTCTCTAGTATTTGGAGTTGTTGAGGTCGGTTCAGAATCGTCCAGTGAAATGTTTGACCATCATGTGGGCTCTGGGTCAAGCTGGATTTTATGACCTCAGCCAGGGACTAAGAGGTGATATACAGTGGAAAACACACATATACACACACATACATTTTCCTTCTATACATGTAGACACAGTATTTCACAGTCCTCTGCTGTGCTAGTGTGTCTCTCCCCTTTTTCCCACTTTCCTAACAATGTGTGCTGAAAGAAATTCTGGGTTAAGGGTTAATGAAGCAACAGTGCACATTAGAGCAGTAGCGCATGTCTGACACACATCTGCAAGCCAAACACACACAAGGTAACTTCAAAAAACTCAGCTGCTGCCACCAGGTCTTTGGTGAGGCCTCGAGGTGGGTGTTAGTATGTGGACAGGGGGAGGATGAATATTCTTGGAAGATTACATAACAACCTTCATCTGCGGGAGAAAAACAAGGTTATAGATTATCATTTGACTCCCCTTAGGGAAGGAGAGATACAATTTGTCTCATTCTGAGGCAGTTTGCAAAACGTTCTGCATGTTACCATGATGTTGAAGTGTTTAATCAGGATAAAACACAACTTTCTGTCTGAAAATGTGAACATAACCCCTGTTCAGGGACACTCTAATCTTGTCATCAGGAATTTAAAAAACAATCAAGACTTTCCTGTTCGAGCCGCATAGTTTGATTTGACCTGACTTGGCAAATGTTGCACTGATATACAACGAGGGGGAAAGGATATCTAAAACGGCAGCAGTGAAAGTCACAACAAAAAAAATTACACCTGGGACACATTTAACATCGCAGACTTTCGATAAACAGTTTTCCTTTGATACAACACAGAAGAATGCCTGCTGGGCTATCTTCTTCCTCCCTCATGCTGCAACAGTTTTCATCCTGTTAGCTAACTGTGTGTTTTGTTTCATCATGTACTTACAAGGACAAAAGCCACATTTTTCTGGCTGCAGTTGCTTTGGGGGTTATTTTTTTTTAAAGGGACTGTTTTGAGTTCTGTAACCAAAGTTCTGGGGGGTAATCATGGACATGATTTGTGTTTCACAGTGTGGCTGGGAATCATGCTTCCTGTGCTGGGAGTGAAGTCCTTATCCTCATATGCCATCTCCTATCTGGAGAGACTTCTACTGTAAGTGTGACTGATAAATGTGTTTTTTGTTCAAAATCTTTCCCTTTTTATACTGTAGTGGGCGGTGAGTGTATTGTCTCTCCTGGATATGACACTTTTAATTCATTTGAATGAAGATATAGTGTGATGATAGATATTTTATAGTTGTGCTATTATATGGAGGACATCATTTGTTATTGACTAAGGTGGCTGTTTCAGCATAGTTTTCACTTTTATCATGACTTTTTTTTTCTAAAGCTGCTTTACTTTCTATCTCTATAATTTATGTGTGTTTGCTTTCTTTTCCCAGACTTCATGCAAACCTGACAAAAGGATTTGGCATCATGGGTCCTAAAGAGTTCTTTCCCTTACTGGATTTTGCCTTCATGCCCAAGAATGCCCTTTCATCAAGGTAAGTAACAGCTAACTTCACAAAAGTGTGTGATTTGGAACGGCAGTTACTGATGCCCATTACTGATCGATGACAGTCGCACCAACCAAATTGCGCGCGCACATTTAAAATGACTGACAGGACATTAGATTTTAAACATATTTCTTGTATTCCGTATATCATTCATTACAGCATTAGAAATGTTAATACTTATTCATCAATTTTTCTGGATGTTTACCCCAAGTAATAGCTAGTAACAGCTGCAGGATGTGACTTTGGGAAGAGAAGAGCAGAGAGATCAGGTTTCATGTTGTTTGAGTTTGCAGTTAAGCCACTGGATGTCATTTCAAGAGATTTATAATCAGTTTTTATTCAGTTGGGAAAAACATTTGTTGTACAATTCCCACCTTTTTTATAGTTACTGTTCCATAAAAACAGTGGAAACAGCTGACAGTGGCTGAGCTAAAGAAATAATGGAGCGTATAATCATTCAAAAATGACAGTTGTTGAGAAATATGTAGATGTGTAAGTAATATATTGTAGTTACACTGATCATTTCTGTTATTCCCCTTTTGGAAGTAAAAGCATTTGACCTATTACTGTATATTTGAACACATCAAACTCAGTTTAGTCTGTTTGTGAGTGATTTTACCTGCTGGTGCAAAAAGACGTTTTTGTTTGTTTACAGTCTGCAGGAGCAGCTGAGGCGTCTGTACCCTCGACTAAAAGTTCTTGCATTTGGAGCCAAACCTGAGAGCACATTACACACATACCTGCCATCGTTTCTGTCCAGAGCCACGCCACACTGTCCAGATGACATGAAGAGAGAGGTAAGACTCGCATGACGCACGGGTGCTAAAGTACTGCTGCTACAGAAGTCTGAGTGTATTTTAACTCAGTGCAACAGCAGAAATGAAACTGATAAGAAACCACCTCTTATTAACAGCCTCATTATGGTGATGAGAATCATAAATAGTCATTATAGCATATTGGCAAAGAGCTACATTTCTGAGTCCACTTTCTTCATTTATGTATTTATTCCATATTATTCCATGCATAACTGGCAAATATTAGTAGTTCCAGGTTAACTGTGATGTTAAAAAAAAAAAAAAGTTGGTTATCTAAAACATGAATGACTTCAGGTTGTGACTCCTTCAGAATAGAAAAAGAATCTATTTTGCACTGAACCAACCAGAGACTGTTGTAGTCAGTACAATACTTGCAATATGTGCAATATAGCTACAAGATATTTTATTTTTGGCTGGGATGCGGTTGATTCGCTACAGCTGCCACAATTGATTTTACACTTATATAAAACCCCCACAACGTTTATGCTTCTCTGCTAGTTAAAAGAAGGCACTGTGTGAAATGTAGAGCTTAAAAATGTTGTTATCCCTTTAGAATAATCACTCTCTGTGTCTAATTCTTCCTCTCGTGTTTCTTGCAGCTTCTCAGCAGTATGACAGAGTGTTTGTGTGTGGATGTACAGAGTCTTGGAGTGTGGAGGCAGCTCTACACCAAACACTTACCGCAGTCTAGGTCAGTTATACACACTTTCTCTTTCTTACAGATGAAACTTTTATAGAAATCACTTTTTCTCTCTGTATAAAAAGTCATTTAAAGATTTTGCAGCTGACTGTTCCTTCTTCTCTTCTCCTCTGCAGTCTGCTGTTAAACCATTTATTGAAGTCTTGGAGAGCCCTGCCACCAAAGGTATGACTCTTGCCATGAAGTCTAATGGTTTGTTAAGCAAACCTCCCTCCCTGGAGATAGCAGAATTAGGGCATGTTTACACTCCTGCTGGCACTGAGAGCCACTGCTTTAATCAAGCCAAACTCTATGTCTCTGTGTTAAAGTCGAGATCAAATGAAAAATGCCCTTTTAAACCTTTTAGGTCACATCCCCGCCTATTTAAAAATATTTTTTGGCAAGTATATCAAAATCCAATCATGTTTTCCTCCTGCTTACGTAGGTTTGAACCAACCAATGCCCACTTATCAACCTCCAAATCAAATTCCTCACAACAAAGATGTAAACACTCACTAAATTAATTTACCTTCATCTTGGACTGTTTTCCATCTTTAGCTGAGGAAGAACCTTGAAGAAACTATCCAGTCTTTCAGAGTGACCAACGAGGAGATGAGAGACGCCGTTGAATCTCAGGACCTTCAAGAGTGCAATAACCTGTGTCAGGTAAAACACACAGTCACTGCAAAAGCTGAACTTACCCCCATTAAACGAATTTAGACAGGTATTAAACATGATTTATTAATTAATAATAATCATTAAGTCTGAAAGTCTTAGGTTTATTTTAGGACATAATTATGTATATGTAGATGTACAAGTAGTTCTTTTAATTTGACTTACAATTGAGACTTTTAATTTATCTGCTAAACAAATGACAAAAAACAAAATGTAAATCCCTCGTCTTGAATATATATGAATATGCTCAATATTACCTTTACTGTTTGCAGAATCTGCAGGTGAAGATGCGTGGTCACGGGTTCCCCTGGTCCAAGCTGCTCATGGTCCTGTTTGTGTTCGCTGCCGGCTTCATCGCTCATGATGTCAGATCTCACGGCTCCTTCGCAGGTTTGACTCGAGTCCTTTCCTCCTCACAATGACCAGTCTTCATATTGACGGACATGTTCATGGTATTCAGATGTTATTGCGTGGTAGCAGTAAAAAAGGTCTTATGATATGTGTTGTATTTCAGATTCAACCGCAGCCAGGTATCTGCGCAGCTCAGGGATTACAGCTGTTTCTCAGCAGGCTTGGGGCAAAATAACAGTCTACTCTAAGCAGGGCTTCAGGTACGACCTCACTCAGCTTCACATATTCATCCTCATCACATAACATGGATGTAAAACAAACCACTGAGGAATATACTTTATGTTAGCTGCTCTCTCCCCAGACAAATGTACTGAATTGTTGTTATTAAATCCTGGCCCTAATCCTCTTCTGGATGTGCCAGATACTAGTGAACTCTGCCTCTGGATCTTTTCAGACTTTGTTCCTGTTAACCTTGATACACTCTGACCATGAGCCAGTCCAGCCAAAGCATAAAAATAGCTCGTTTTCATCTAGCAGGCTTCTGACTCACTTCCTGTTCAGGCTTCTGTACACATGAGGGTTTTTTTTCACTGTCTGGTTGACCAGATGTTAGCTGAAAGATTTTCTCTACTTAATGTTTTCAACACTTTTATTCTGTTTCAAGTTACTTTACTACATCATGATGCTACTGATGATCATACTACTTGGTTCCATATTCTAACTATTAAAATGTAATTTTCAGTTGAATTCTACTGCATATAAATGAGACTGGCACACATCAAAAACAGAGCAATAGTCTTGCTTTGCATTGCCAACAATTTATTCAGATAAAGCATCGTCTCACAGTGCTTCTGTTTTCTCTGCAGTTGGATAGAGACAAACACTCCTCATTATTACTCTGAGTGTGTGCGAGTGTTGGGGCCACTAATGGAACAAGGTATGGAAAAGGCAAAAACAGCAGCCATCTTCATCTCTGAAAACACCACCCAGTTTATCCTCTGGGTCAAAGAAAAGACACCGCTGGTCATAGAATGGGTAAGACTGTACATTCATATTTTCACTGATGCAATAAGATCAGTTTTATATTATGTCATTGTGACTATTATTTCCCCCCATGTCTTTGACCAGGTGAACACCAACACTCCAGACAGTGTATTCCAGGTGTTGGCATACCTGAAGGAGCTCCTCCTCCTCCTTCACCAGAACTACATCCTGCCAGCGCTGGCGTACATGTCTGACCTGCTACAACGAGCGTGGACTAACCTTCAAGAGTCCTGCAAGTCAGTACTCTGAGACTCCCTTCATATCTGGCTTTAACATTTATTAAGTGTCCCTAATTTTTCTAGGTGTGAACTGGCTAGAGTTATATTTCCATCTGGCATTGAAAAGTGGTCAAACTATGCCTTGATTCCACAACATGTCCTTGAATCAAGCACTTGCATACTCCCATCCTGCATCCGTCTGGGTCAAACTCATTAATCAGTGATCAAACTCATTAATCAATACACCATTATCTCATATTCTTCAGCACTCCCTACTATGCTGACTGTTTTAATGATGTTTTGGCCACTTATCTCTATGGGAGTAGACATCAAACACCTGCCTGCACCAGTCAGTTCTGTATATTATATTTCAGTCTCACCACTTAGTAAGAATGAAAAGACTAGAATAGTAGAATAATGATTTTACACACATAATATCAAATAACTGATTCATTTCCATTGTAAATGATTATATAACTTGATCATTACTATATTGATGATCCGAATACAAATTTAGTATTCGTTTGGTTTTCTTTAAACCTGCACTGAGCGATCTTTAACCCGCACGTTGTCTCTGTTTCTCCTGCAGCGGCGAGGTGTCCGTATCGTGTCTGCAGGGCCACGCGTTGTCCTTCACCAACTCAACGTGGCAGCTGCTCCAACACACAACCTCGGCCATCAAGACGTGGGCTCAGGAGCTGTTGACACGAGCATGATAACGCCACAGATGCTGACTAATTTACACACACTTAAAATATACACACACAAAGTTATATACACACACCCAGTCTGAGGCTGCCTTTCAGTGCGTCGGCTCCCCTCTTAAGCCGTGATTGGACACTGTGGGGCCAGACAGCGAACTCTCACTCAAAAAAAAGGACCCTTCTATCACTTCTTTTGGCTAAATTTTATCAACAAGTTTGCTGTTATATGGATGTTTTTTTTTCTTTTTTTTTTTTTCTACCAATCTTTTTGTCACCGCTGGATGCAGAGGTCGTCTCCCTCTCCCTGAGTTTTCTACTGCAAATTTCAGCTGTTCCTTTTAAACTGCTGGGTTAAAAAAATATATATAAGTAATTTATAGAAAATGTAGGTTTGTAGATGATTTATAAACCATTTTTATTTAAAGATATAAAAAGGTGTTCTGTGGAAACTTGGAAAAGGGCAGGGAAATGACCAAAAAGATATTCCAGACTTCTCCAAGCCACAGACCTCATTGGCTAAATTCTGAGAGCCACTTCATCTCTAAACCTGGTCCTGCTCATGAGAAAGATGCGGTATGTGTGTATGAGTGTGCGTGTGTGTGTGTGTCAGCCTATGTCAGCCTGTGCAAAGCCATCATTCAAAGTCTTGGGAAGTTGTCCAGCAGGTGGCGCACAATGTAAAGCCTCCAAGAAGAAAAGATGAATTCAGATAACAGTGGGGTCAAATCTGCTGGTGGATCGACTCCTTCAGAGTGAAAAGCATGAACCAGAACGGGACACGAGGAGTCTCACATCAATCCAGGAAGTCCAGAAGGTGAAGAAATCCTACCTGCTGTCTCTCTGTCCTGCACATCACCTCGTCTTTGCTGCTTCATCTTCTGCTTCTCATGCTGCTTCGTCCATCCTCCTCCTCTTCCTCCTCCTCCTCTGCTGCAGTCAGTAGCTCCACACCTGAGCTAAAAGCAGCACAAACGGTTGTACGCTCATACTTGAAGGCTGATGACATTCTGTGTGTGTGTGTGAGTGTCTGCATGGATGCTTAGTCTAAATAATTGTATGGTGATTAACCCCCTCGTGCCAATGTGATCTTATACCCTGCAATATGACAAAGAACCCCCCCCCTCTTCTGACCGGCTGATTCACTAACCCCTCCTTGTAAACAAGATGTTTGGATGGATACGGCAATGACTAATGTCTTACTTTGTATGTAAATGATTTATAATAAAGAATTCAACCCCACTCACTCTTTTTTAATCTGTTCCACAGTGTTTTTCCAGCAGAGTGGTTATTATGTAGCTTTATATTTATCATTTATCATTAGAGCAATGATTGATTAGTTCATACAGAGAATTAATCACCAACTATTTTGATATTTTTGAGTCTTTTCTTTTTAAAGAAAAAATATCAAAGTTCTTTGGTTTTAATGTGAATATTTTCTGGTTTTCTCTATGATAGTTAACAATGTCTTTTTTTTTTGTCTGGTTGTCTGACTAATCGATTAATCAAGAAAATAATCAACAGATTAATCTTTATCTTTATGAAGATTAGCCTTAGTTTCAGCCTTAATCACTATCAACATAAGAATCGCTTCCACTCTTGACTCTCAAAGGTGAAACATTGAAGAGAGTGAATTTTGTTAAATTTTCCACCAACAGAGGACACAACAGCCAGTTATTAACATGTTATCAGGTGCAAGAACATTAAAGATTTCCACCAGAATGTTCTTGTCAAAATGTGAGAACTCAAATGAGGTTCAGAAAAAGCTTTATTTAACACCCAGAAATATAGTTAAAAGCAAGGTAGGGTTATTAACCTCACAAAAGTCCTGAGTTTGCATTTCAGGCTGCCAATTGCTTTAAGGGAGCAATTCACAATTTTTCAAGTCTAAAAATGGGCCTAAAACAGCAGTCAGGTGTCCATATGTACAGTGAAAGAGGTTTTCCTCACTGTAATAATTCCTCCCAGTCATACTGGCTATGAAAAGATCAAACATGCTTTCAGTCATTTTGTGCAAAAATGCATATAAAAGTTGATCTGAAGCTTCTGAATTAGTCATACCAAGTAGATATCTATCTTTTTAGCAGCAAATTCCTTCTTTGTGTTTCCCTGTTTGAACTCCTGACTGTTGTTTTAAGACAGACTGAAAATGATATGAACCTATACTTTAAATGTATTTGATTAATTACAATTATTTTATGACATTTGCACACCTGAATACAATATGAACAAAAAGGCAGGTCTTTGACTATAAGCTAATTTTATGTCATCTTGAGGGTTCAAAATATAGCTGCAGCATCGTGGCAGTGCTGTGGGGGCCGCTAGGCACAGGAAGCCTACAGCAAACTTTTCTACTCTAGTCTGAGCTACACCATCAGAGGTTAAATTGTACTGTACATAATTGTGCTATTTCTTTGCCAGCCCCTTCGATAGCTCAGTTGGTAGAGCGGAGGACTGTAGAGTGATATCGAAGAAATCCTTAGGTCGCTGGTTCAAATCCGGCTCGAAGGAGGTGACATTTTCGGCCGGACCGCAACCGACCAAATCTTTGAAGATAATTTGACGAAACGGACAACTCTCGGCCTGAAAAGTGAAGTCAATTCGACAGTGCATCTAATTGCAATCAGTGAACAACTCAACTGGCTCCAAAAAGAAGTCCGATTGTACAGAAGTCTATGAGGAAGTGACACTACTTCTGTCAAGATTTATTACAGTAAAAACTTTCCTAATGATGGCCTCCATCGCAAGTATCAAGTCTTCTTTAATACATCATAATGATAATTTTGTAAATTAATAATTATGAAAATTATTTAGAGTACAATATACATAAAGCTGCGCATGCTTTAGGGCGTAGCTACTTTGTGATTGATAAGTCTACCAAGGCGACAACTTGATTACGTAACGTAACCATGGCGTTGCACCAGGTTCACAGAGTTCAGGCTAGCTGATGTTATTTCACGGTGTGTTTTCAGATCCTGAAAGTCAGTTGTAACATTTTGGACGACTAAATATAGTCTTGTTCGAAGTTTGGTTGTGATAAAATACTCTACAAGGAATCGTATATTCAGTGTTTCTGGTAAGTACATTTTGAATGAATGGTTTTAGGCCTGTTTTTCGCTAGCGAAAATTGGCATTAGCATTAGCATTGTTAACCACAGATTGCAAATGCAACGTGCTAACCAAGCTAGCAGCTAGCACTATGGTCAGCTCCACCCTCTCATCCAAATGGGGCCACTTCTGGCTCCAAAAATCAAACATGGCTACAGTTAAATCACTAAACTCAAGGCTTCAAAACGGCACCTACTAACCAGAAACTTCCAGTGGACATTACCAATTACCAAGGAGACAGCAGCCTGGTAGTTAATGGTCAAAGTTTACCTGTCAAAGAATAAAAATATCAGGGTAAATCTTAGTGCTGTGCCTGCAAGAGTTGCCTAATGCTAGCCTAACACCTGCAGGCTTTGCTCTGTTATATTACAGTAACATATTGCATAGTCCTCAAATCTGCAGTAAGCGAGACACCAGGGTTCACGAGTTGCATTTAAAAAAAAAATCCTATAACCTTTAGTCTCTGCCTTTTGAATGCAGTTGAGCAGTACGGATGGATGGTCCTCAGTCCTTTAGACAACGTGCAACGTAACATTTTGGACGACTAAATATAGTCTTGTTCGACGTTTGGTTGTGATAAAAGACTCTACAAGGAATCATATGTTCAGTGTTTCTGGTAAGTACATTTCGATTTAATGGTTTCAGGCCTGTTTTGTCCATTGAAGTCCTTTGAACCCTCTTTGTTGTCTATTTCTTTTGATTATATTCCAGTCTTTCTGGTCAATGAAAAAGTATGATGGTTTCTGCTTGACTCTGATCTTGATAAATCTGTCTTCATCAGATGTGTTTGTGAATTTTACTTTTAATATACCGAGTGAGAATTTGTAGTTAGTTTTGACATAGTTTTATCCAACAACTAAAACGATTTCCTACCTTCCGTATATTGGATGACGTCGACCATTTGCGATGCATCGTGGGGGATTAGCTCAAATGGTAGAGCGCTCGCTTAGCATGCGAGAGGTAGCGGGATCGATGCCCGCATCCTCCAAGCAACCTTTTCGTTATTTAATGGGTGTTACCTCTCATTCTCATTTCTTGTGTCTCCATAAGTCACGCCAAGATGATTTCACCCCGGTGAGTTCATAGTTTCAGCTTTCCTCGTTCCTGGGTAAGAAGAGAGGTGCTCACAAGAACAAGTAATATAGAAGTTCAGCAAGAAACCGGAGAGATAACGGTTAACAAAGGTTTTTTATGACCTCCTTCAACTTTATTGAAAACAGTCGATAAAAACTGTAGTATGAAGAAGAGAATGAGGAAACAATGTGTCAGGGAGTTCGATAATAAAATAAATAGATAAAAAGATAAGTAAAAGGATTGTGCAAACAAAATGAAGAGCATTGTAAAAACAAATTCAAACGTTTGGAAACAATTGACATCCAATTTACTTTCTCTGTTTACTTAGATGAGACGCCTTCCGGTGGATATTGTGCAAGACGGGGGATTAGCTCAAATGGTAGAGCGCTCGCTTAGCATGCGAGAGGTAGCGGGATCGATGCCCGCATCCTCCAAATCTGCCTTTTTCCCTCCTAACTATACAAGCTTTTAGAAATAAAGCACTGCAAAAAACAAACCAATTAAATTAGTTTGATTGGCGGATGTATGAACTCTAACTGAAGTCTCCATCTGTATGAAACTAACTACTCGAAAATTCAAGCAATTATTTTGCCTTCAAATAGTGGCAGAAATATTTAATTAGCTCAATTACAGAATACACAAAACTTTTATTTACAGCAGGCTCATAACAGACAAACTTTTATTTCTAATTCTGTGTTTGATAAGTATATTTGGTAATCATTGAATCTAATGTCACGGTCTTCTCAAATAATAATGATTTTTATTTAACATGCTTATATTATTAATTTCTAGTTGTCATTATGGGTGTATGTGATGTGCCATTGTGTGTAGCGTTGTATTTTGTATAATGTGTCCTAAGTGTTTTTTTGTTGCTGTACTGATTGTTATTGTGCTGTTACATGTGACAGACTGTAGATGAAAATAAAACTAACTCTGGTGCAGTGCATCAAATGTTAGCAACTATGTTTAAAACTGTACACTGTCCCAATAAATACAATACAGTATTCTCCCGTTTGTTAAACTGAATACTTCCTGTATCCATTTCAAATTAAAAGCCCTTTAGTCTTTCAGTGAACTAGAATCCAGTCATTTCTTAACAAGGCTTTTATTATGAAACGTTTACGGTAATGAAGACTTCAGTGACTGTCGGCACACGTGCAGCCACAGTGACTCACACCCGACAGTAACACTCGAGATGTTTAATCCAGAAACAACAAAATGTTGAAAATAGCACAATTATACTGTTGAATCAACCAAATTTAAGTAATAAAAATAGATAGAAAATAGATAAATGATAAGTAAAAAATAGATGACTTGCCTGTGTAGTTACAACGGGGGATTAGCTCAAATGGTAGAGCGCTCGCTTAGCATGCGAGAGGTAGCGGGATCGATGCCCGCATCCTCCAATCTGCCTTTTCTTTCTTTACCTAAAACGCAACATGGACAGAAAACTCTTTAGCATCTATGTAACACCGAGATCTGCCGCGAGGAAGAAAAAAGACAAACAAAATAAGAGCTGAAGAAGAACAACCAATAGTATATTAATTACATATTTAACAGAAAAAATGGAAAAAAAATCTGTATATTCTCTCAGTCAGTGTTGCTGTAAACAGCAAGTTCCCCACAATTGCAAATACTCTTATTGATCTGCAGAGATCAATAAAATAGAAAGGTGGGAGAGTTTGAGATAAAACAACAATAAAAGGAGAAAGGAGTCATTTCATTTCTAATAGCAGCTCATGCAGCCTTAATAACAAAGCTACATTCTAAACGTTCAGGACAAGCATTTATCTCATAAATCCTGTTTTCCTTACAGAGCAGCTTGTTGACTGATGTGCAACATCTACAACTACTGATTATTTTCATTATCAATTAATCTGTTTATTTATTTAATGAATTGATTAGTGTTTGGTCTATAAAATGTCAGAAAATGGTAAAAAACAATTTAGTCACTATTTCCCAAAGTCCAAGATGTCGCCCTCAAATGTTCCGACCAGCATCTCTCTCATCAAAGACAAAAGGAAACAGGAAATATTCACATTTCACAAGCTGAAATCAGAATTTGGACTCTTCTTTAACAAAAAAAAAGAAGACTCAAAATGATTCATTGATTATCAAAACAGTTTTTGATTAATTTAATAGTTGGCAACTAATCAAATAATCAACTAATAGTTGCAGCTCTATACACATACTGATCTAGAGAACAGCGAAACACTGCAGAGATGAAACTTAACATAAACAAGCTTACATACAGAATTAAAAAAATAATAGAATGATGAAGTAGTGATAGAAATAAACATTTTATTCAGTTGTTTACATGCAAAGCACCTCATGAAGCAGCTCGTTGTTGACTCTCCTACAACCTCACCCACATTTCCCTCAAACAGCTGCTCAGTCAGACAGAAAAATAACAGCAGCATCATTTTAAACCTGCAGGTTTGTGTCGATACATCTGTGATGTAGACGTGTTGATGTCGCCACCTAGAGGAAGCTGCCGTTGCACAACCTGCAGGTAAGAAGTGCAGTTTTTGTCTTTTTTTAATAGCTGCTACATGTTGTGTGTTTAAAATGTAATATGTTAGAGTTGCATTAACTTCAGGAAGGTTATCTGTGGAGTACAGGAAAGAATATGTCAGTGTCAAAACTGCAGAAGATAATTTTGCAGATTGGTAGCGCAGGTAGAACTGGTACTGCAGGTCTGATTACAGTGTGTGTGTGAAAATAACAGCCCTATTTGACCAAAACTTTGACTCAAGGTCCACTTACTAGCTTTTAACGGTACTCTCAATTGACTATGAGAGATGTGTAAAAGATCAAAGCCACCCTTTGCTCTTAAATTAAGATTTCTACTATTTCAAAAGGTCAAAAATAAACTCTTGTGCAGCACTTGGCACCATCACAGAGCACCAGAGTCCTGAAATATTATAGATTTAACACAAATGATGAACTCGTCTTTAATGTCTTTCCAGGACGTTGGTAGCACCGTACAGTGTGGTGTTGGTGATGGGTGATACTGGCTGGATCTGCTGTAATGGCTTGTCAACATGAGTGCAAGTGATGTCAAGTACTAACTAGAAGTTCAATTATTTTCATTATGAATTAAACTGACAATTATTTTCTCAAGATGACTATCATGTGACACAAAAGCTGAAAGATCCTGACATTTGAGAGGCCAATTCTTGTTGTTATTCAGTTAAAAACAGCAAATGACAAATTATTTAATCAAAATAATTGACAATTAATTTCCTGTCGACTGACTGATTAATCAACTAATTGTTGCAGTTCTAGTTTAATTAATATAGTGGATTTTATTCAATAAAATCTGACATGCAGAGAAATGGACACATGAAGAAAATGAGCAGAAAGGTTTAGCAGCCTCAACAAAATGCTGCTACAGAGGGTTGTTTTTTTTGTTAAACAAATGCACCCATACAGACACTTGTTTTATCACATATTAACATCACTCAACATGGCAGAACAACTCTATTCTGCTATCTGAATGTTGCTCCTCCAAAATGATCCTCAGTGTTCGTGTTGTCCCGTGTTGCTTCTACAGATTCGTCTGTTAATGTTGAGGCCAGCCAGCTTGGTTTGGTTTGGAAGCAGCGTCTGAACCAATCAGCATGAGGAATAGTCCCAGCTCTGTTGCTTATTGGCTCCTTTTCTGCTCCAAGTGTCCAAAAGCAAAAAAAGGTATCCGTTTGTCTTTTTTTTTTTTTTTTTTTTTTAATTTTTTCCCAATGTCAATGCAGCAGGCAGAAGCAGCAGGGAAGCATCCTGACAGCAGGCTTGAGTGTTGGAGGAGGATTCTGTCTGCTGGCTGTCTGCTCGTCACCTCTCACATGAAGTCGTCTGAGTCGTAGCCATCCTGTTAATGACACACAGTGAAGGATAGATGAATATGGTGAACATGATCAGAGCTGCTATCAGATGTCACTTACTTAACAGAAAAACATGCAAGAAAAACATGTTTCATTGTTCATTTGGGCTCCTGCCTGTTGTTTTAAGACAGACTTGAAAAATTGTAAACCTGTCCTTTAATAAAACATCCCAAATGTAACTCTAACCAAGACTTTTATAAAGAATTTATTAGATTAGGTAATTAATTTTATTAATTAAAAATGTATCCATATGTTCAGCACACAAGAATAAATAAAATCACCTCATTAGTCTTCATGTTTTCATCTTTCATCAGTGAAGAATAGCTCCTAGAAAAGGAAACCAAAACACAGGTTTTAATAAAAAATACAAAAGATGTACGTCTAAGAGTACACACCACACTATAGTGATATTATAAAATATGGTTGTAGCTTTACAGCCAATGACATGACCTTGTGACCAGTCGTCCACCTACTTGAGTTCCTCCATGTCTTTTTTCCTCTTCTGCTCCTCTTTCTCTCGTTTCTTCTGTTCTTGGAGCTGAGCTTTCTTCTCGTTCCTCTCCTCTCTGTCTCTCGACTCTTTCTCTGCTGCCAAGTCTGGGAATCGTTCTTCTTTCGTTTTCTCCAGACGGTTTATCATCTCGTTGATCTTCTTCTCCACTGCCACGATCTTCACCTGTAAAACGCAGGAGCAAAATATGAAACAGCTGGAACCAGTTGTGATTTCTCTTTTCAGACGAAGCCGATTGCTGCTGCTCATTCATGTAAGTATGTAAAACAACATGATGTCTTCATTGGGTTTAAACAACATTTTATATCTGTTCTTCATTTTTCCAGAGGTGAGTTTTCATGTCGGTGGTCCACTGACCTCTTTCTGTCGATGGAAGCCGATCTGTCCCACGTCCATGTCCCCGGTTTTCTTCAGATTGGCCCACGGTGTGTAAACCACATTGATGTTGTTCATCTTACAGCCTGACAACATACAACACAGTAATCTTTAATATCTATAATATACTACTACTACTATTTTTCTGTTGAGCAAATTATTGATTAATTGACTAATTGTTGCAGCTGTAGATACACAACACTAACTGAAAAACACAAGTTGGAGGTTATGACATGTTTCTTCATTCAATCATTTTCGTCTACTAAAACCTGCAAAGCAAGAAGTTAAAGGAGAAACTCTGCAAACATCACACGAGTCAGGGTTTGATTTTCTGACTAAATTTCAGCAAAACAGAATCCTGTAAAAGGAGTTGAGGTGACAACAGATGTTGTATAACTGTTACAAGTTACAGGCTACAAGAACATAAAGTCTGGATTATCACTAAAACCTGACCAGCTGATCTCTGAGCTGAGAGGGTTTCTGTACGCAAAATTTGAGCCCAAACAGACGGAGAGGTTTGAAAACATTACGTCCTCTTATCTTCATTGATGGAGGTGAAAAGAAAAAGAGATGAGAAGCATTTTTATTCATCAGAATGAAACAGGAGAAAACATACTGATTTTATCCAGTGGGAGTTAGTGCACAGTCGCATCATTAAATATATATATTCTAGCAGCTGGTTTCACCAAACACACGACACATGACTTCCTGATCCCAGTGAGAGTGGCTGATATCTGCTGCCAGTTATTCCTTATGTGACATGACAATATCTTTACCTTGGATGCTGTTGTTTTTCACCAGCTGTGCACAGTCTATCAGCACCTCTGGGGGGATGTCATTTATGGTGTGACCCTAGAAAAGACACAAAACAATAAGTAATGATGTGTGATTGAGACATAAAGGTTGGTGTAAGTAGAAATGTACAATCTTCTATCAACCAATCATCACAGTCACTTCTGACACGACCATGACTGCATGATGGCTGAGTGTGTGATGTAGCAGAGACGACTTGATGACACAATAAAACAAAGTTAACATTTTACATTGTACTTTAAATGCTCACAGAAAAAGATAAATGTATGATTTGATAGTTCATGTTGCTGTATTCAAGTTCTAAATACAGTTTGAACTTGAGCTGTTCAATGGCCAATAATGATGATGATGATGAAAATAATAGTAATAATATAATAATACAGTATAATTAGGAATAAAGTCTTGATTGTGTGCTTAAATGTTCACATTCAGTTACATCCTCACTGGCCTTGTTGACTCCATACTGAACCAAACATCTAATCGATTAATCAAGAAAATAATTGACAGATGAATGGATAATGAAAATAATCATTAGTTGCAGTTCTTCTCGTTACCTTTGGCAATCTCAGATAAACGTGAGCCGAAGACAGTTTGTCCACATGAAACCTGCACATGGAAAAAACAATGTCACAAAATCTCACAATATTCATCTTCATATTTTTGTTAATTATGTTTACTTACAATATAGACATGACTTTTGGAAGCACCACTGGGATCAGAAAATGCACATTTTACATTTACATACATTTTAGCTGCTGTAAACAGCAAAGTTGTCATGGAAGAAGTATTTAAATCTCTAAAAAAAACTAAGTTCTGATGTACAAATCTGTTTTCAGTTTTTGGACTTTTTCTTTATACTTTGATTTTTGGTGAAATATTGGATCATTTGAACATTTATTGAAATGAAAGCATGTGAGAGGTTTAGAGGGAAAAATCACTATTTGGTGGAGCTGTTAACAACTTATAGACATATGAAATGATACACTGCTTTTTGTAAGACGTCAAAAGCCAAAAAGTTTGAAAACTACTGGTTTCATCTTTAACAATGTGTTGCATTTTAAAAGCTTGTTATATTATCCAGTGTGTCAAATCTTCATCTGAAAAATAACTAAGGCTGTCAGATAAATGTAGTGGAGTAGAAAGTACAATATTTCCCTCTGAAATGTAGTAGAGTGGAAGTATAAAGTAGCAACAAATGGAAATACTCAAGTAAAGCACAAGTACCTCAAAACTGTACTTAGGTACAGTGCTTGAGTAAATGTACTTAGTTACTTTGCACCACTATAGCAAAGTAGAACAAAACACAAGTGAGAAGAAGAATGAACATTTTAATCTCACCAGATGTCTTCAGGCCATCCGTACTTGATTAGATCCTCATCTGTTGGCAAAAACATGTTCATGTGTGAAAAGCACAAAAAACCAGATACAGAAAGATATCCGCTGTGTGAATAAAGTGACTGACTTACTTTCATACTTGTCCTTCCCCATATAGATCGTGTAGGGAGGGTTCACCACTGACAGAGAGACAAGAAACGGAATGTTACTGAAGGAAAATGTCACGAATACAAACAGATACATAAAAGAAACTAGAAGCCAACAGATCTCATCAGTTTAAAGGCTAACCTGGCTACGAGCTAACTGTTGCTAGCTCTGTGGTTACACTCACCGGCACTTTTGAAGTAAAACACCATCTTTGATGAATTAAAACGTTCTTCTACAAGATAAAGAGTAAGTGTATAAAGTTGACAAGCTAAGAATATAAACAGAATTCAATATTATCAGCTGTTTATCGATTGATAACGTTGCTGCTGTCACTTCTCGCGTGTACAAGTTGACCCGGGAAGTTGTTAGCCAGTTGTCAAGCTACAGAGAGTTAGCATGGGCATTGCGCATGACAGGAAACACCTTAATTCCTATAAAAATTAAAAGCTTGAAATTCCAAATTCCGTTGTGATGTATGTCTTGGCTGTAATAGTAGTATAATAATATTCGGTCATGTTCTGTATTGATTTGATGAAAGCAAAAAATTTAATTGACTTTGTATAATTATTCAAGTTACAATGTTGTTTTATGACAGAACAAAATCAAATCAGGATTATACTTTTCTTTAGTCAAGTTTAACAAGTTTGATTGTCAGATTAATTTGCCATTACAATCTCGTTTATTTTGAAGACTACGACCAGAAGTCCCTGTGTGATTTTATTGTGGTAACACGCTCCGAGGATTCTTTTTCCGTGTCCTGTCCGGTTTGTTTGGCGCGCTGTTCAAAACACAGAGAGGGAACGCGGCAGCAGCAGGAAACCCGCCAGCATCTAAATCCTTTAAAAACATTTATTTCTTTTATGTAGAACGACAGAGACGCGTCCGGTGAGATATTTAATCAGTGTTTCATGTTTGTACTTTTTCTGTTTGATTTTTTAAAGTTGCTAGTTTCTGTCATGAATGGCGTATTTACTTATCGGAAAGTAACGCGGTGAACACAAGTCAGCTTCATGCTTAAATTAATCTTATTTATATTAACTACAAAACACGATGAATATCACTAACCAGGAAAACTCTGCTGTGGTTCAATGTAGGGAACAGCTGATCGATAGATCGATAGATCGGCAGATCAGACTTTTGTTTAGACGAGTCATCCCGCCAATTGTCCATTCATCCTCACTTTGGCTCTTAAATAAGCGCTTTATTACCTAACATGTGAGCGTTTACCTTGAGACAGTGAGTATTTATGCACAGAAAAGATGAACTGCTGTCGTTTCAGGCATAATGCTGTATGATAAAGCCGATAAATATCCTAATCTATCAATAACAGGGTGTTAGAGTGAAGTTTATCGACGTTGTGTAATCTCTCATGGACACAATCACACTAAACTGTTAAAAATCTGCCAATTCATCGTCAAACGCGAAAAAGTCTGAATGAAGAGTTTTCCATATAAGACCATACTACATATCTGTGGCAGCAGTTGTTACAAAATCAATATTTTACTCTTTCATAACAGATAAATAGATCACTGCGAAGAGCGGAATAACAACACGAACACGAGCAGCTTGTTGTAGCACAGAAACAAATAAATAATACAATATTGCGCACATAAAGGGGATAAAAAAAAAAAACACATGCAGAGCTGCATTTGGAATAAAACAATATACATAAACAAGTTGGAATACCTACAGAGCATTTAGTCGTCTGATTAAAAATGAACAATAGTTAGTTTTACAGGCAGGTAAAATATAACGGTGGCCTGATGGCAACAGAGAAAATTCACTTGAAAGACCACATCCAGAAGAAGCCAAGATATTTGTGGCTTTCTGGAGGATTTGTTGGCTGCAAAAACAATTGAAATCTCTGTTTCACTCTGAGCATATTTTAACAAAGCTTGTTGGCTGTGACACCAGCAGAGAAAAGAAAAGCTCAAACACTCTCGATAACAGATTGATACAAATGCATGTAATCCTCAGTTGTCTTCATTATCTGCTTTTGTTTCTGCAGTTTGTTTTTAAGCAAAATATCCAGTTACCAGGCCCAGTGTTCATTTAAATGTTGGTATTGTCATGATACTCTCATGTGCTATCAATCTCCACCTCCGGAGTTTGTGGATTATTAGAAACATCTCTCCAATTGTGTATCCACTCAGCGATACAGTCGGTTGTAAAATTCTAGATATATTAGTGGATAAACTTTCCCTCCATTTTCTGGAAGTTGGTAACATCTTTTAAAGAATAACATTCAAACATCTATAGATTGATAGTATCTCATCAATCCCCAAAGTGAAATGAAGGTGTCACAGCAGCCACTTGACATAAATGTAAATACAAAACAGTAAGAGCTAGGTATAAGAAGCAAATACAACTTAAGGTTAAATAATCTATAATAACTAAATAGACTGACTCAAATATAAAAAATAAATAGAATGATTAAAAATAGAATAGAGGCTTGAAATGTTGCTAAGTTGGTGCAAGTGCATGGTTGTTTGAACTGAGTATACTAAATGTTATATATATATATATATATATATATATATATATATATATATATATGTACATATAACAGTATGTACAGACAGTACTTTAAAGATTATCAAAACATGAATCTGAAATATAACAGATGTGATGGATAATGTACAAAATAAGAGTCCAGGTGAAGTTAAAAGGCTGAAAATTGTGTTTACCTAATTGTTTCACATCACTGATGAAGATCTGCTCATGCTCCTCTGTGTGTAGGTGAGCTTTGTGAAAATGATGCCGACTACTACAAGGAAGAGAAAGCTCGCCTCTTTGGATTCAGACAGGTGAGAGTCATGCAGGTTTAGGCAGCTTTTTTCTAGTGTTGACATGTGTATTTAATTTAAAAAAAAGACACTGATAAACTAAAGCATAATCAACTTTGTGGCTTTTAGCAGAATCTATGGCGCTTGTTGTTTCTCACCTCTTAATCATCTTGTTTCACTTTAACATCAGTCACCCAGCAAAGAAAGGGGTGCGGCAGGAGACGTCCCCCGTGAAGAGGATATCTCCCAGGAAGAAACCAGCTGGGCGTCTGGGCAAGGAGACATATCCCTCACCACAGAAATCCCCACGCAGACCAGCAGGTAGGGATAACCTGGTGAAAGACAAGCTTTAGCTTGTAATTAGTGCTGCAACGGTTAGTTCCATGACGGTAAACTGAATATCTTTGTGAATTGTCAGTTGAGACAAAACAAGACACTTGAGGATGTCATCTTAGGCTTTTGGAAACGGTGATTGACATTTTTCACCCTTCTCTTACATTTTTATAAACAACTAATCGAGATAATAATTGAAAAATGAAAATAATTGTAAGTTGCAACCCTAGTAGTAATGTGGCTTTTTGCAATCTGATACAGATGTTGATGAAGCTACACTTATCTAGCCTTTACAGTTATTAGGGACTGATGATGATGATGATGATGATGATGATGATGAGATTCTATGAGATGAATTGACTCAGATTTAGAACATGATGGAAATTACTTTTCCTCCTACTACTTTTTCTCCCATCACCTTTTGTTTGTTTTTCCATTTTCTAGGTTCTCCAGCAAAATCGCCCCGTAAATTTTCTCCATCAAAACCTGCCGTGATTACAAGCTCCTTCTATGGCAAGAAGAAGCCCATCTATCTCACTCCACTAGAGAGGAAGGTGATAAAGGAGTCTCGGCCTTCTCCTCCTCCTCCTCTCCCGTCTCCTCCTACCCAGGTGAAAAAGCCGGAGAAGAAGAATAAGAAGAATGTGAAAGGAGGCGGCAAAGTGAGAAAGGCGGCTGCAGGATCCAGTCATGCAGGGAAGATGGGCTTTAAAAGCTTCAATACATCTACAAAGGCGATTAAGCTGTCCAAACTTAACAGCAGGTTTGTTTAAGCTTTCTGAAACTGTGTTGTAGTTTCCTGGATTTTCAGTTCAGTGTCCAATGTAACATTTTTCCCTGCTGGCCCACTTGGCCAGTAGATGTGAGTATTTTCAATGGTTTGATAGCCAAAAACATGAAAATAACTTTTTCCATAATTTGGATGATTTATTCATTTTATACCCAATATGTACAATACTGAAGTTACTTTTAGATCTGGTGCTTTTCCTTTAGTTGTGGATACGTAATGTTGATATGTTACACAAATATGTGAAAAACAAAATTAAGCACGTATTGTATCAGTAAATGAATAGTGAATAAATGTAGGGTTTTTTTTTCCATATTTTGTCCTCCCTCTGCTGCTGCTGGTCATAAACTCACTGCTGCAGGTACTGCTGGTGTCAGTCTAGTCTACAAGAATCCCTCTAATTTTAAACTTAGATAATTAGACCCAATACAATGAATGTTTTTAGTTCGTTCTTAACAGTTCGCTTTAGCATAACGAGCTACATATAGCGTTAAAATATAGCAGCTATGGATAAGAGAGTTTACTGCTGGAAAGCGGAGACGTATTTCAATTTATGTTCTGCTTGTTCAACAGATGTTTGATAAATTGCTCGTACTGCTGGATTTTGTCGTACTTACAGCAGCAAGCAGTAGTTGACTCGAGTAAAGTAGAATTTGAAGTGTGTTTGTCCACCGTGGGCTCTGCTCTGCTGTCTGCTCGCTCTCTGTATGTGAGCTCAGCTTCTCCCTCGTGCATACAGGCAGAGCAGAGGACAGAGACGGAGGGGTAAAACATCCCATACTCAAACTAGCCCCAGTCAGCTGCTGGAAATAGAGAAATGGTGAAGTTTGCATTCGTCGTGATTATTCTGTACAAATATCAACAGTGACATTCATGCTTTAGCAGCGACGCTGTAAACCTGAAGTAAACCTGTTCCTACGCTATGATGCCACATTACTTATAGGCCGCCTTGCTCGTGACCCCAATTTATTTGTCCACCGTGACTCTGCCCTGCATAAACTTTTACTGGCACCGGGCCATCCGTTGTGTTGGACTCTGGTGTTTCCATTCTTCATAAGCGGTGTATTGTTTGTGTGTGTTTTTTTTAGTTTATCTGTAACTTGTTTTTCTGTTTCAACAGTGCCACAGCTAAACCAGCATCCACAACAGCCGCCGTTGCCACCAACAACAAGCCGCCAGAGTCCAAGAAAGCAATCACCATCACTTTCAGCAGCCTGAAGCCCAAACCCAAGATCTTTGTTGGAGCTGCTTTCTTCGGTACGGGGAAAAAACCCACCTCCATGTACAAAAAGTCTGCACCAAAGTCCTCGACCAGGCCAGCTGCAGTGCAGGTGAAAAGCAAAGCTGTCCTGCCACCAGCCAAGACTGAGAAAACAACACAGCAGCCGCAGAAGCTGCAGAACCTGCAGCAGGAACAGAAGCAGAAGCCCACTGAGGTTATGAAGCCCGAGCAGAAACAGCCTAAGGAGGTGAGTCTCAGTGTTTGTGTGTAAAATACCATGTTATAATATACTAACATAGTCCTTGGTTATTACCAGAATATTTGATGTTTCTATGCCATCTTTCACTTTCCTCAAAAAAGGTTTTAAAAAGTCTTTTAAATTTCATGTACAAAGGTCTTCTCTTTCCTGCTGTAGACACTATCTTTAGTTCTGACCTTTTTATGTGGTTGCTGGCTGTCAGGTTCACTGTCTGTAAACTGCAAGTGAGACTGGTGCAGGAAGTAGACTGTACTGCAGGAAGTTCTTTAATCCTTTTTTAAAATGGCGTTTAGTCAGCACCATCAGACCAGTGGTGAACACTGTCACTATTGCTCATCCACCCACAGTGGTGAAAAAACTTGATTCAAACTTGAATTCATTAATATTCTGTATAAATATTTTGTATAAATATAAAATAATAATAAAATGGAAGATAGTCATCTTTGACTTCAGAAAATTATAATGGCCAATTTTCTCAGTCTGACTGATGTTTTAGGTTCGACAGTATCAACACTGAGCTGGAACATAATATGTTGCTGTGTCTTTAAACAGCAGCCAAAGAGCAGATTCTTTCTAATCTGAACATTTTAGAAGTGTTCAGGAAACATAATATTCTTTAGATTTTTAAGTTGGTGAGTTGCTGAGTCTGAGAAAGGCATCTTTAAATTCATTGAAGAATCATTTGATTTGAGTTGTGCACAAGTTAAATTGGCAACTTTCCATCAAACAGTCCCACTCTGGAGCTCTTACTGTGGTGTTTAATACAGTTTATTTTCTGGTTCATGTATTGTTGTATTGTTATCTGCAGGCTGCTGCCCAGCCGGTTGTGAGAGGAGAGAAGCAACAGAGTGTGAAGCAGAGAGTAAAGTATGATCCAACAGACTGGTTGGACTCTGTTAATGACCTGCCAGAAACTCCACAACTACTCAGGTGACGCCCCTAAATTGAAAAATGATTGACATTTCTGAAAGTTTTAGCGATTAAAAAACACTAACCATTATTTAACCAAATCTATGTTTTCATTTTTATTTCACTTTTCAAAACTGGTTTGGGGGGAAGTGAATTCTTTCAGGTGGTCATTAATCTTAATCTTCTATTCTCAGCTCTCCGAAAGTCTTGTCAGAGAAATATGGGATTACCAAGCAGCTGACGATTGTGCTGACAAGGACCCCAACACCAAGTCCTGCAACCACAGCCTTATCCTTCAGCACTCAGGTACAGCAGTGTAGTAAACTGACATATACTGTTTATATACTGTGTTGCTCTACTGGATTTTTAAATTTCCCTTCATGTTGAAAAAGTTGATTATCTAACTTCAGCTTCACATTTTCAACTCATAGTAATCACAAGTGAATTGTTGCTGAAAAAAATGTTGACTGTTTATTTTATTGAAAACCTCAGTTTCTTATGTTTTTACTATTTCTGTTGCTTTTCATTTTAACATTGAACTTTCTTCTTTCCAGGATGAATCTCTGACAGATGGAGGCTCTGAGCCCGTCTTTGACCTCAGTGATATATGTCCTGTTGATGCTGCCTCCACCTCACCCAAAGGTAATTGGGTTAATACATTTACAATGAATACTGCTCCAACGAATCAACGAACCTGCACAAACCAAAACTTGTCGCTACATTCATCCACTCTTCTAGTTCTGGAGAAGAGCACTAATGAGAAAATGTCACTGTTACTCCAGAAAATCCTTTTTTCAGATGTTTTTTTTCTTCTTCTACAGAATCTGCAGCAGTGTATCCCATCTTTGGTTCTGCCTCTAAAAGGTAAGACAGTGTGTTTGGTAATAAATGCTTTTTAAATCGCTTTTAACATGTCAGAGAGAAATTTCTGTGTGACACATAGCAGGAAGAGTAAAGAGGGTTCTGTATTTCCAGCATAAACAGATTTAAAGCTTTTAGATTTTGGTGATGGAAACATTTCATCCAACATGTTTATTGTCTTTTGTAAAGACACGAAACAGATGAGAAAGATAGATTTTTAGAAACACGACCACTAATGATAGCGCTGGTGTTAAGCTGATGATAATCATCACCACTGCGGTCTTATTGGTTTATGGCAATTATAATCTAAGGAATCTCTGAGTTAATATTATTTTGCATATTTAATGACCTCTAGTCTGACTTGAATGCCATTCTGATGATGTTTTGTGCACTAACCCTGTCAACGCTTCGCCGTTATTGTCTTGCAGGTCAAAGAATGCAGCTGTACGGGCTCCAGTGTCCTGCAGCACCCCCGCTGGTTCAATGACAACGCTGCAGACTCCTTCATCATCGGCAAAAGAGCGAACTCTTCGCAGGAGGAAAGAGAAACAGGATGACGACCAGCTCATTATTGTATGTCAATGATGTGGTTTTGTGTGTGGAGACTTAGATTTTAATAGTTTTGTAAGTGGATGTAAACATTTCTGAGTAAGAGCTGTTTTGTTTTTCCACCAATATTCAACATCTTACTTAGAAATGATGCAATGAGGCCGATTGAATAGATGAGTAAATCATACTTTGATTGGACTCTTGTGTAGGGCTGCAACTTTATTATTGATTTTTGTTTTGTTTGACATTGTCTATAAAATGTCAGAAACTAAACATACAGTTTTGGTTTAAAAAAAAAAAAAAAGACGAATGATTATTCTACCATCAAAATGGTTACAGATCAATCTTCTAACGATCGATTAATTTGACTAATCGTTGCAGCCCTACTTGGATTCGTTCATTCTTGTGTGTTGACCGTAACTACTTCCATCAGGACGCAGGTCAGAAGCAGTTTGGCGCGACCACCTGCAGCTCATGTGGGATGGTGTACAGCGCAGACAATCCAGAGGACAATTTCCAACACAACCAGTTCCACCAGCGCTTCCTCGACTCCATCAAATTTGTGGTAAAACTTCCTTCCTTTGTTTCCATCAGACACCCAGAGGTCCACAGATGTTCAGACTCTTTGATTTTGCATTGATTGTTACTTTCCATCAAAGTTTAGAGGATATAGTCACTTCTTACTGTGATTCATTAGTAACTGTGTGTAGTAGGTTTTTTGGTGTAAAGTAGGTATTTATAACTGCAAAAGCATTTATAAAAGTAATTATAAATTGGTAATCATGATGATACAAATTCTGTCACAGCTAGTTTAGTGGCTGAATCCCATGATGGTAACTGTTAGCTTATCTAAAGTGCTCTTTTATTTTCCCTTCAGCCAGACTTTAATGTCCTGTTTTTAGGGAAATGAGGTGTGATATGATCTAATGTGAAAAACAGGTTGAGGTCATTTATTCTTTAATCTCTTATTTTATAAATTGCAACTTACACAGATAAACTCTGTTATCAAAGTTTTGATCTTTGGCACTCTAGTGAAGTGACTTGCTTTTTATTTGAAGTAGTACACTCCAGAGATCTTCTGTTAACACTGCTGGCAGGAGTTTGTTTCACAAGGAGGTGGACGTGTTTTGGAGATATTTTCTTGTAACCGCAGCAGCTTCTTCTCTCTGTTGTGTTTCCAGGGCTGGAAGAAGGAGCGGGTGGTGGCCGAGTTCTGGGATGGAAAAATTCTCATGGTCATGCCAGATGATCCTAAATACGCTGTCAAAAAGGTGCAGGGTTCAAACATGAAATGCGTGTAATGTTGTAATATGCTGTCAGTAAAAAACTGAAGTCAGTACAAACTTTATAGATTTGTGTTTCCAAAGTATCATATTTGACGTTTGGCAGCAACAGCACACTCGCTGACTGTCGACTTTTTGTTTTTACAGCATTGACCGCTTGTTCTGACATGTTGATTTTTATGCTTTTTCTTCACGGCGTGTTTGTTTTTGCAGGCTGAAGACGTGCGGCGAGTAGCGGACAACGAGTTGGGTTTCCAGCAGGTGACTCTGAGCAGACCCACACAGGCCAAGACCTTCCTGTTCATCAACACAGAGCGAATGGTGGTGGGCTGCCTCGTCGCTGAACCCATACGACAGGTAGATGTCTTTCTTTTTTTTTTTTCTAAATCAACCACTTGTGGAGGCACCATCTTAACCACTGAAGACAGGATGCTGATTGTCGACCACTTTCTCTTATTTTACATGAGTTATATCATTGGTTCCTGAAAGGTTTCAAGATATTTAAAGGAATAGTAAAGAATAAGATATGTGTTACACAAAATAATTTTTTTTAAAACGTGTTACTAAGGTGTCTACTTCTGGTTGTAAAGGGTGCTGGTTCAGTATGTTGATGGGGTGACGTTCTCCTCTCTGTCTGTCAGGCTTACAGAGTCCTGGAGCAGCCAGATCGGCACAAAGATATGACAAAGGATGACTTCATGGAGCGACACAGGGCCTGGTGCTGCTCCACTATCCCAGAACAGGCTCTGTGCGGGGTCAGTCGGATCTGGGTCTTCAGCCTGGCCAGACGGCAGGGCATCGCAACTCGCATGCTGGACACAGTCAGGTACAACGCATGGTCTTCTTCTTACGGTGCTGTTTTGTTTTAAAAGTTGTTCTCAGACAACTTGCTTTCTCATATTGCCGATATCACATCTCTGGCTGTTAATTTTATGAATGATTATTGAGATCTTGGAGCATGCAGGTATTAGTAAAATAAGAAAATCATACAGGTTGTAAATAGTTTTGCCAGAATATTTTTATGGAGGTAAAACTAAAAATCCCTGCACTAAAGTGTGGCTAATAATCCTTCACAACACAGGAAGATGAAGAGTACACAGCTATATGGGAACTGTAGGTCAACGTATCTATGTACTGCTTTTTTTTTGGAGGTTGTTTATTATTATTTTCAGGTCAAATAAACCAGAAATATCCTTTCGGTGGCTTGCTAAAGTACATATAATTGATCAAGAACAGTGCACAGCTGCTTCCCAACATTCTGCAATGGGATTGTCCAACATTGATGAGGCTGTCTAAACAGCACGACTGAATGAACATGTAAAATATGAAAAGGTTAGTCTTCCTCCTGCTAATTACATTTCATGTTTTTCTCTTTAGGAACTCCTTCATGTACGGCAGTCACCTGACTAAGGAGGAAATCGCCTTCTCTGACCCAACACCTGACGGCAAACAGTTTGCAACAAAGTACTGCAACACGCCAACCTTCCTGGTCTACAATTTCATAGCATGAAGTCTGCAAGTACTTTGACCAAATACAAGGGTTAAAGATACATCAATGCAAGAGTTGATTTAACTGGCAGGTCGAATGCTTAAGTATTATGCGTCTGTTGGCCATTTGTGCATCGTTCTTTGATATGCAGAGCTGTTGACTAGACCAGGCTTTAGTTTTATTGCCAAATAAGCTTCAGTTGTAAAACAATACATTGTGATTAAGTAGGTCTAGAGTTTTTTTTTTTGTTATTTATACTCAGATGTTTATATCAGAGGTGACTGAATATTTCCCAGTTCTGAAAACACGGTCACAAGTTGCTCTGATAAATCTTGTATTGGAGTATTTTGTTGGGATCATTGTCTTTTGAATCTCGTGTTCAAATTAATACCAACAAAGGAAACTGGAAGCCTCTTTGATGATACATGTTCATCTTCATTGTTCAGATTTTTCTTTTTCTCATCAGCTCCAGGTTTTCTGGACACTTTAGAAGGAACATGTTGATAGACACTGACCTGTTGAAAGGTGGATGCCATCATTGTTCGGGTACATTCTACTTTGTAAATAGATTTAATAAACATATTGCCTTTGTTTTATGAACCTTGACTTCCTTCTTGACAAAACTACACTGACTGCATGTAAACGGTTTACTCAACGACTAGTTAGCATTGTTGCTCAAATCTGACTGAAACTGCAATTAAGTTAGTGGTGTTCAGCTGAGATGTGATGTTAGATCTGATGCAGTGTCTCAACAGGTTCACATGTTTGGGGCTGAAACTATTTGAATGATCAAGTAATCTTCTGATGATTTTTCTGTAGAGCTGCAACAACTAGTCAATTGCCAACTATATTCTACATGCTAGTTTCAGATTCTCAAATATGAGTTTTTTTTATGGATCTCTTTGTGATAGTAAACTGAATATCTTTGGCTTTGGACTGTTGGCTCTACAAGACGTCACCTTGTTCTGTGGGAGATTATAACGGCCATTTTTCACTGCTCTTTTAAACCTTTTATAGACAAAATGACAAAATGTTTGGCAGATCGTTTAGTCTCTAAAACATCAGAAAACTGAAAAATGTCCATCTCAGTTTATCCAGACTGCAAAGTGACATCTTTGAATGTCTTATTTTGTTTGACCAAGAGTCTAAAGATGTTCAGTTTACTGTCATGTAAAGTCAAGAAGAATCAGGAGTCTCATATTTGAGAACCTGGAAGCAGTGAATCTGACAATTTGGCTTGAAAAATGAAACCATTTATCAAAAGAGTTGCTGATTCATTGTTGCAGCACTAAACATGTTATTAGAGAGATGGCTTTGTTTTGTAGAATGTCCATATAACAAAAACTAACATCAGTAGATTGTTCAACTGAGCAACCCTCATCTGCAGATGAAGACTGATATGTTCAAAAACCCCAGAAAAGGCATGTAAGTGGACCTTGAGTGGCAATGATCAATAACCTACTAATAGTTTAACAAGTAACTTTGCTCAAAAGTTCTCTTTCAAATCTTAAATCAATTAGCTAATAGATTTTGATAAAAACAAAGTATTAGAGTCTGTTCCAAGATTCCATTTAACAGAGCAGCATTACAATCTACTTCTAAACTTACAACTATACTACAGCCACTGATAAATCAGTAGAATAAAATATGCAGAACAGTTAAAAACACACTAGTGATCTGTCTTTTTAGTGTAAAGAGACACTTGAGAGTTTGATGAAGTATCAAAGTTTACAGAAGTGCAGAAACACAGACACACATACAGAAAGAACAGTAAGGACAGTAAAAACATTACATGAGAGAACAGACTACATACAAATAAATGGCAGAGTGATGTGCTGTTGAACATGTATACAGATAAAGATGTACAGTGCAATTACAGTGAACTTCTGTAGCTCAAACATGGTGAAGGTGAAATTTCACCAGTGACCGATGTGTTTCTACTTCTAGATGATTCCTCACAACATTCAAACTTTTGTTTCTGCTTTAAAATGAATACAAAAACTGTCAGGGGATGCAGGTTGTGGCCGTATGATCTGAAATGCTTTAACACATTATCACATCTGAAGTCAAAATTATGATTGAATTATTGTGTAAATCAGTTAATAACAATCACCTCACTAGGCTTTTTTTCCAGTATGGTGTTGCTCTCTAAAGCCTGGATGATCTGGGCAGCTGAGGGTCTTTTCCTGGGGTCTTCCTCTGTGCAGAGATAGAAGAGCTCCACCATCCTCTGGTAGGAGCTGCCCAGAGCCTCGGTGTCCAGCGCTGGCCTCGTGCCCAGCCTCTCGTAGTAGGCGTCCTCATCAAAGCTCTCCTCCATCGAGTCTTCTGAATCACCAAAACAGAAGTTTAGTACACTCACCAACTAATACTGGTCTTAATAGACATATATTGGAAAATCTACAGTTAGAGGTCAAGCTCATTCTATTTTAGAAATGATTCAAAATTAAAGAAAATGTCTAAACTGATTGAAGTTCCTGAGACAGATACTCTAATGCAAGTTTTTAAATCATGAAAACCAGATGCTGCAAATCAGAAAATACAAGATAGAACCTATCAATAGATGTACAGCATGTTGTCGTTGATAAAATTACCTGACTTTAGCAGCTAAATTAAAATGTTTAAAGTTATCTGGAAAATGCTTCAAAACTGCGTGTTTTTGGCCCATGAAAAGCTGAAATGTGGGAGATTTGACAGATGGTTTTCACAGTGTGAGACTGCATTTCTGGCAAAGTTATCCTGTAGAATCTGGAGAGCTTTAAAATACATAATGATATGTGAAGAACAGCAGCATACATAAAGACTTCTGGCTTTCACTCTGGAAAAACATCTTGCCAATCAGAAGGCGCCAACAACCCCTCCCAGTATGCATATCAGTTAAGGTCAACAAGTTCAGAAAACGGGATACTGAGCTCTTACAGTTGTTTCAAGTTTGTTTCGAGTTTTTGATCCTACATTTCCGCCCTTGACTCCATGTTTCTTACCAAGAGTAGAATACTCCTTAATTCCATCAACATTACAAGAAGGCATGAAGAGCTCAGGGTTTTCTGTGGCCACAGAGCATCTCACCTTCATCCTCCTCCTCATCATCATCATCATCCAGCATTTCCAGATGAGGCATGTTCAGCGTCATCATCTCCCACAGAGTCAGGCCGAAGGCAAATATGTCAGCCTTGTCAGTGATCTCTCCTTCCTCCTCCAGAGCCTCCTTGGGCTTCCACGGCTCAGTGCCGATGTACTCTGCCTCAGGGTCTGACACTGAGAGGAGAAGAGTTTCATTACAAAACAAACATCCAATTTGTCTGTTTCTACAGTGACGCTGCCCAAAATTACATTATTTTAAAAAGCAAAGCGTGTGATCTGTGGGGCTTTTTACAACTAAAACAAACTAAGATATATATTTGGTTACAATTAGTTTAGATTAAACCCAAAATATGAGATTCCCTACTAGCTGACTGGCATGTGTGCAACTGTAGTCAGAGCACGAGAGACTGAGACTTTCTGTTCCTGCCTGGACAGAGAAACAAAGTACATCAACTGTTGTAAACAGGCGTTTCTGCCAGAAGGTTCCTGCCAGTTTTTGGGTTTCCATCCATTAATCCCACTTGTACACACACACACGCTGTACATGCTGTCTGCTGATAGTAAATGTTTTAAAGATGGGACCTAACTGATAATGTCGATATGACTTTTTTGATAAACACCACACTGGCTGGTAATGCTTCTCAGGGTTTCTGCAGTGTTTTACAGATTAAATTAAATCTTTTTCAAGACTAATTGGATGCAATTTATTACATATTAATTTATGTAATAAATTAAAAAATGTAATAAGTCTTTTTTTTTAAATTTCAGACTTGTTGAATCTAGAAACTGAAGCTTATTGATTTTAAGATGATTCGAATACCAACAGTTTAATGTTTTTCACATCAAAACAACTTGGTTGATTTTATCATGCATGCCATGACTGACAGTGTTCTCTACCTCTCATGTTCTCATCCAGCTGCAGAGACACGCCCACATCACAGATCTTGACCGTCTCAAAGTCGCCTTTAATCACCACATTACATGACTTCATGTCACCGTGCAGTAGCTTCTTCTCATTGTGGAGATACTGCAGAGAGAAACAAACACAGTCTTCCTGTTGATCATGGCTTAATAACGTTCTTCTGTGTTTATTTTGCTTCTTCAAATGATCATTTCTAAAATGAATTTTTATAAAGATGGCTGATGTTGAGGAAAAAAAACCACTGATGTTCTGAGTGGGATTGTCACTGCTTTCTCAGGGATATTTTTATTTAAATCATTTTATGAACATGATGCAACTCACTTATTCTTCCTGTGCTAGACTGAAGAAATCAGTCTAGCACAGGAAGGTTTGGTTTTATGAATATTTCATTTACATGTAAATGGATAGTCAGTGCTGGAAACTTGCTCACGTTAACTTCTAACAACACACGAATAAATATATGAAACATAAATGATGCACGTTAAACAAGCTGCAGACAGTTTAGACAGTAACATCTGTCAAAATGGGTTTTCAGAATACTAGAGGATGATTAACTGTAATATTGAGACAAAACGGATTATTTTCTTGATTTATCAATTGTTTTATCTATAAAATGTCAGAAACATGAGAAAAATTCATGTTACAATTTCCTAAAGTCAAATAGGGCGTCACTCAAGAAGATTGTTTTTTTTGCAAAGCAGCCCAAAACTCAAGAATGATCAATTTACTCTCACATCAGACAAACAAATTTGAGAAGCTGGATTTTAGGTCATATTTAGGATTTTTGCTTGAAAAATACCTAAAATGATTAATCAATTATCAAAACAAATACACTTTCTGTTGATCAATCATTCAATCTCTAATCAACAGTAATCTATGTTGAGTAACCAAACTTCAGTGTTTACACATGTTGTTATACTTGTAGTTGTACTCCACTTGTGACTCACATGTTTAGTCCAGGTTGAAGGAGGGTCTATTGTTTGTGTGATTTACCTGCAGGCCACGAGCTACATGAAGCGCCACTTTTTCGATGTTGGCGGCAGGAAAAGCTTTGAGGCCGTCCTCTCTCCTCTTCTCAATCAGGTCATTGAGGGACTGCTCTCCTCCGTACTCCATGGCCAGACACTTGGAGCCATCTTTGGCCGTGGTGAAGGCACGGAACCCTTGATGTTAATACAAGGACACATGGGAACTTTAAAGGTAAGGAAACTATATTTTTATACTGCTGGCTTTAAGTGAGTTTTCAAAGGTAAACTGTGATTTTACAGTACAGTATGTATCTGTACTAAGTATACCTGTACAGACACACCTGTATACCTGTGGTTTGTGACATACTGGTGATCGTATTCTATTTTAACTTAAATAACTTAAAACCTTACCCTGTATCTGCTGTACTGATAGTGTAACATACTACATCACAGTGAATTTACTTTGTCATCTCTTACCAACAATGTTCGGGTGATTGATTCCCTTCAGGACCTCCGCCTCCTCATTGAGCCGCTGCTGGTAAACCGCCATCTGCTTAGTTGCACATTTACTGTTGATCTTCTTGACAGCCCAGGGTGAGGCATTCAGCTTTCCTGTCCTATGATTAAATTGATCAGTAACACTTTATTAAGTTATTCATGAAAAACTCCAGCAGATGGGTTTTCAGGGTTATGGGGGAAACTTAAAGCTACGCATTATTATACATTATTTTCATGCATGAAACTTCATGACCACATCTGGCAACTTCATATGACCTTGCCAATTAAAAGCACGATCCTCATTCATCATGGCCTAATGAGCTTAAACAAATGTTTAGATTGCATCCACAGTATTGCTGTATCCACGCTGTCCTCTTATTACTACAATATTATTTCAATGAAGTACCAATTAGTTGTTTTTCTTAATCTTGCATTACTGTAAATGTAATATTTTAGGGTTTTGGACTGTTGATAAGACATATGAGGATGTCATCTTGGACTCCAGGATGTTTTAATGGGCATTTTCCATTTTCAATTCTTTTATTGACCAAATGATTAATTGTAGAAAAAAAATATATATATATGATAAAATTTCATAAGATCCTGTTCGATACTTGAAGTTACATTCTGCTTGGTATGTGCATTTACCTATGAACAAATTTGATGTGATGAAAGTATGGAGGGCAGAGAGAAGAGAAGGAAAATGGGGAGATAGATGCCAGATGAAGCATACATCCATTGATTGATTGATTGATTTTTAAATCAGAGTCTTAGCCAACAATACCAACCTGTTCATGAGGTAAACGTTAACTCCAGTCCCACAGCCCAGCTTCTTCATGAAGGGTGAAGCTGGGATGGTGATCGGGGTGCCTCCGCTGCTCCCGAAGTTCCTCACTCGGACAGCTTTAGGGGTCTTGAATGAGCCCTCATCACGTGTGGTAGGAGCTTCCATTCTGCCAGAGGAGAACATAACAGTTCAAGATACAAGAGGCGTTACTACCATTCACACAGATACAGGGTACATGCACGCTGGAATTTCTTCTCAGTAAGGTTAAAAAAAAAAAATTTACAGATAAAAAGACAATGAAAAGAGAGTAGCGAGGTGTAGCAGCATGTTATACTAATTAACATGGAGAAACATACTGAGATACTGTTAAAGATTCAAATGCGTGACTGCTTACATATGCTGACACTGAGCATCACTTACTGGGCAACACTAACCTACACTCTTATGTGTGTACATACACGTACATACATGTCAAAAGGTGCTTTTATCTGTGGAGTAAGTAAAACGGCAACAAAATGTCAAATTTTGAATGGAGTCTGGTATAAGGCCGCTATGTAACGCCAATACTATTGTCAACAAAAAAGTAATATGCCTCAACATTATTTATTAGTTGCAATTAGTAGCACAATTCAAAACGTCAGTAAGTGTTAGCTAACTTAGTTTTAAAGAATAGAACATAATTTATCAAACGTTTATTACCTAACTAGCGGAGACACAGTAGCAACCAAACTTAACGTCAAAACAATTAGAACTAACGTCAACCGCTAACGTTAAGTTAGCTTTTAGCCAACGTTAAATTATTTAAAACAGGAGCGACACTCGCCTACTAAAGTCAATGCGGCGACAGACATCTTAAAGTTGTCTTTAATGTGTTTTGCGACACATAACTCAATTATTTAGTCGATAAATGCAACCTTACCTGAGTTTTCTTTCCCCGTCACAACAAAATGGATAAACCGCCAAATATTCAAAATATTGTGGCCACTATGGAGAAAGCTGTACGGGAGCCTCAGACTGACAAACTGAACGAAAGTTATTTGAGGGCGAAAGGCATCGCAGCAGAGTATAGAGCTTAAATGAGTGTAGTGGTTTGGAAATGCTTTACAAATCTTAAAAGTATATGTACCGTTACGATAAAGGGGACACGATCAACCAACTAATCAATCAACCAATCAATCAATCAATTAAACAAATGTACCATATTTGTATGGCACATTTCATACAGGTTAGTGAAATTCAAAGTGCTTCACAGATGACTGGTAAGACAGAACAAATGTAGACAGTAAACAGTAAAACAAATTCAGACTAATGTACTCAAGGAATAAAGAGTACGAAACTGTAATATGATTAAAATAGATTTAAAACTATAATAATAATAAAATAGAGCTAGAAAAAAAACTAGGTAAAGTAGATAACAAAGACAAATAAAATTGATAAGAGGGGACACAATAATGTCAGTAATAATAAATAAAATATAACATAATTTTTTTTACAACATTAATACAATATAATAAGTCAATTAAATATGTAAATATATTTATAAATCATTCCTAGTCAAAATTCAGGCCATAGAGATAGGTTTTAAGTTTATGTTTAAAGATATCAATACTTCCAGCTGCTTTCAGACTTGCATCAAAACTGTTTTTTTAAAACATTTCTTAAATGTTTCATAGTTGTGATACAGCTTTTCACCACCAGAGGTCAATCAGGTTATGTGACCGCTGTAAAATGTTGGCTGTATCAGATGCAGGTGTGTCAATGACAGAATTTGTGATATTATGATAGGAGTTGCAGAATTTATTTTCATCAGTGATTATATACGAGGCCTTTTAAACATATGCAACAACATAGTCATAGATAAAACATAAATACTGTTAAACTACAATCTTTAATTTACAGCTGCAACGAATAATCAATAGGTCAATTGACAGAAAATTAATTGGCAACTATTTTTTATAAACAATTTGATCATTTTGAGCATTTTTTTAAAGAAAAAAAAACAAAAAAAATTCTGGTTCCAGCTTCTTAAATATGAATATTTCATGGTTTATTTAGTCCTCTGTGACAAATTGAATATCTTTGGGTTGTAGACTGTTGGTTGGGACAAAAGAGGACATTTAAAGTTGCATTGTGGGCTTTGGGAAACAATGATTGAAATTTTTCTCGATATTCAGACATTTTATAGACCAAACAACTAATCAATTCATCTAGAAAATGATCAACAAGTTCTAATAATGGACATTGTTCCCTGTCAGAGGATGTTGCTTCCTCTTTCAAAGATCTTTCTTTGCCTTTACCAATGAAAGTTACGTTTTTTCTTCCCATCAGCCTTTCACTTTTTTTCTCAGCTAATATTATTATCACTTCTGAAAGTCTAGTGGTCTTGTTTGCAGAAGAGGAACAGTGCACTAATGCTGTTGTGTATCAAATTTTCAACCAAATCTGACTTGCTGCAGTATAAACAGAATGCCAATCCTCTTAATGACAGTTCTACATTGATTGATATCCTTTTGCCAAGTTTAAGATTTCAGTATTTTTGTGCGTTCCTGGCTTGTACTGTGTTGCTCTTCATCCATGTTGCTTGTAAACACTGATAATCCAATGTAGTGATGATTTAAAGCTAGTACAGCACTGCAGCTTTACCTTCATGTGTGGGCACATCTTGGTAATAAGTTACAGTGAGAAGAGATTAGGGGTATTTTCATTATTGTACATGCCTGTTCTCATCAGGAACTTATCTGAAAGAATTTCCTCTCTGGTGACGGTGATCTTGACCTCAACTCATCTGATCCCATTTTCGTTTCATCTCCTTCACATACTGCAAATGATCCCAGTCAGGTCTCCTCATTGTGTGGAGAGATAACTGTTTCATTATGAGGAAGAGGAGTTAAGAATGTGGTCTGGTGACAAATGGATGCCGATGGGAAGACTGGGAATATTCCTCTCCCGTCCCTCTCTTTCTCCCCATTCCTCGTTCCCCCGAAGGGAAATGAGCTCATGTTTGTGGGCTCGGTTGCCACATGTTGTGGTGCGCTTTATAGAATAAGGGTGGGTTACTCAATGGTCAGACCACAGAGAAACTAGAGACGGAGAAAGATGAGATGAGGAACAAAAACATATTCTACATAATAATTCAAATATATAGAAAAAAGAAGAATATAATGTGAGTGAACGCTTCTGTGTTATATCATAACCGCTGACAAACACTGCACATTAATAAACATTTTTTAAAAATCCCTTTATATCTGCTCGTAACTATATTATAGTGAGATATAAACCACTTACATGTTAATATACTGCATATCTATGCTAAATAAGGGGACTTAAAGTGTTACTGTATATTTTACTACCATACTGTTAATATATTTCTAGTTACTCTTATGTAATCATCTCTGTAATCATCTTTCAGGCAACTCCTCTGTGTTTCTGTGTGTGTGTGTGTGTATGTGTGTGTGTGTACATGTATACTGGATGTTTACATCTTGCTTACATTCAGTAATGTTTATAACTCTCAGCCCTCTTGTAAATTTCCTTTTTATAGTCAGGATTACGACGGTTTTGAGAGAGCCAGATTTAAAAGAAACCGAGACAACAATCTCTCTGCAGGGTTTATTTTTTTATAGCTGCTCTGGAGCTTTCAACCATATCGTCTGATCTTCCTCAGTAGGTGGAGTTTGCCCAGTTGTTGTGGAATTGTACAAGTTTGAATTTCAATTTTTTCAGAGCATTTTAAAGGACCTCTCATCTATTTTGGCTTAAAAGCTGAGGGGTCAAAGTTCTCTCCATAGCCTTGGAAACAGCAGTTGACTCAATCTGCTGATGAAGAACATGTGATATGTTTGCAAGCTCCAGAACAGTTAAATAGACCATGTGGTGTTTTGTTTTGTTTTTTTGTTTTTTCTTCACGATCAAGTCTGCTGTTTACAAGATGAAGTTGAACTACACATGCACAGCAGAAGAAAAAACACAAAATTAAATTAAAAATCAAAACTGAACTTCATGTTCAGTTTTATTCTTTAATACAGATGCACTGAATTCATATGACTTGAGAAAGGTTGAATGAAGTTTAATTTCAAAATTGAGTTTTGCTATTGAGAGATATTCTAATGGAAACATTATACTTAATTACAAAACAAATCAGTAATTACTAGAAAATAGACCCATAATATATTTAACATCCTAATTTAGCCTATTAAAGGAGAGGTTCACAGTTTTTCTTAAAACAACAGTCACATGCCCAAATGACCACTGATCATGGGAGCCAAAATCCACAGTGTGTCCATAAAGTCATGTGCGAAAATGCATTTAAAAGTTGATGTGAGGCTCATATGAGGCTCCAGCAGTCTGAGTTAGTCATATCAAATGGACATCTGCCACATTTACAGTCTTTTTTAGCATTAAATTCCCTTTTTGTGTGTCCTCAGACAGTGTTTCCCTGTTGAGCTGCAGTGGAAGTGTAGTAACAAAAACTTTGGCACTAAAAAGACTGTAATGTTGAAAGATATCTACTTGATTTGACCCATTTGGATTCAGAAGATCCATATTAGCTTCGGATAAACTTTTAAACACATTTTTGCACAGAGGGAGGACTGTGGAGTTTGTCCTTCATCACTTACATTGTAAGTGCATTATGAAGGGATCTTCTAATGGTCAGTATGAACAGGAGGAATGGTTACAGTAAGAAAAATGTCTTAATGCTCATCTGGAACTCGTCCTTTTAGTCGCCAAACCTTCTAAGGTCACGGATACACCAACACTTTAAGTGCAGAGCCAGCCACCATTCATATGTCAACATTTACACATCAGTGTTTTCTTCTCTGTGTGGTCGTGGTTTACAATGGTGAGAATGTGGTTTTTTTACATCTGGAATCACACAGGACCACAGCCCATGAATGAAATTTTTGCTGTCGTGCACACATGCAGCATCTATCCTCAAACATCTCTCTTCGCGCCTGCACAGGAACAAAAACCTCAGTGTATTTGGATGTGCCCTCTAAGCCAGAAAACCAAAGTCTAACCAGCACTTGTAAACGTCAATAAATGGGATAAAGGGAGAGATGGCAGCTGCCTTCATTTGGTGTTGATGCATCTGTTGTGTTCCTCTTCTTTGTTTGTGGTGGTAAACAAAAGAAATTGGACCAATGTTTTGGTTAATTTAATGCGTCAGATCTCTGGAAATGTTTCTTTATAGACCCTCCAGGGTCCCGTAAGAAGTTTGATTGTATCATCTGTGTAGAAACAGAGAGACAAAATGACTAATAAATCCTTGCATGTGAAGACACAGATGCTGCTGTTTGTCCACTTCAATATTAAAGGACGAGGCTGGTGATTTCCAGTGTTTTTCTTACTGTCAACATCTCATGTGCAACACCAAATAAACAATACACTGATCGACTTATTGTGCGTATATTCAAAGCCTAATATATCATATTCCTCTGTGCCTTAAACCTCCGTTGTTGCCCAACACGTCAGTGAGTAACACTGTTACGCATATTCCTTCATCCTGAAGACAATGTTTACAGTAGTTTAGTTATGATCTGCTCCAAAAACTAATAAGAGTGATCACATTTTCAGTCTCTGGAGAGCAATTCCTTGCACTACAGACGTAACTGTGGGTGTGTGGGAATATGTTTTTGTAAATTTCGCAGGAACTTCAGTAGAAAATCAAGAGGCTGTGACATGTAGCACAAACAGCTGATGAAGCACTCTGGATGGTAATGCACCACATCTTGAGAAACAGATGGTCAGAGCTAACACTCACAAACAAATGATTTATTGAAAAGACAGCCTGATAATAGGTTTTACTGTAACAACTGTATTCTCCCTGCACTATGTGGTGTTACATACTTGCTGTGTAATTCTTTACGAAGCCAACAGCAAATGAAATTGTCACATTTACTGTAGGCATTAAATCTTCTCAAATGTGGGTCAAAATGTCTGCATCTACATACATGTGTGTAAAAGTAGTTCCACTTTCATTCTTTTACATTTTTACTGTATCAAATCCAAAAAAGTCTTACCTTCCTGCAGGATAAGTGAAACCATGCTGACCTTCGTCAAACTGGCCTCACAGTCTTTGTTCTGACTGTCGGACATGTGTGTTGGAGATCAGGTGATTTTTCATCCAATCATTTCTACATCCCGCTCACATGTGGAAACATTCATACTTGTAATTACCCCTCAGAAATGTCAATCAAGGCACATACATATATGTTGTACACACCCATGTAATCATGTGTGCAACTCACACACAGACGCACACACACACACACACACACACACACACACACACGTCCAAGTGAACTTCCTCCCGCTTTCTTCACCTGTTGACGTCTCAAAAGTGCCTGTTTCCAATTCACCTCTACCATGTTATCAGGAATAACAATGTTCACCTGTTTAAACAAATCTACATTTTATTACTTCAGCAGTGCATATACAGCATTTTAGTGGTACAAATCAACAGAACAAGTAAAACGTTGTGTACTTTTTTTAAGCAAACGTGAAGTACTGTGTACCGAGTATTTTCTTGACATAATCATGTTTGATTTAGGCATTTATTTTTGTATGCATTTTGTTAACTCCATAGCCCTTATATGTCTAATGACCAGCACAATGTGATAAAAAACAGACATGTATACACAGAGGAGCCATTACCCAAAGTAAAATAGTAAGGTCTTTACATCTGTAAAGACATAGAACCAAGTAAACATTAAAAACCAGGCACTTTAAAGTCCGTGCTGGAAAAAATGACACATTTAAGTGGTTAAGTACACTTGGTTTAAATTGCTTTGCAATGTGTTCTAACTATCAAAGGTATGGTATTAGGCTGCTTTACATTTTCAAAGACAAAGTATTTCAAAGAGTTTTTTGAGCATTGATCTGAGGTCAGAGGAGCCTCACATCACAACAGTTTTATCCTTCTGATATCTGATAGGCTGCGACACAGCCAGGAAGGAACATCAGTCAAGATGTATTTAGCTGTGAGAAGAGAGTCAGCCGGAGGGAACACTGGCATTGTGAGCTTTGTAGCCCGTCCATCATGAACATATGAGAGCAGTTATTGTGATATTTTAGCTGGCTGAAGTGTGTCTCTGTACTCAAAAGCTCATCAAATGATGGGTCTGCAGAAACATCACCTGTTACTCCAGTTCTCAAGAATTCAAATTTACTGGCAACTTGGAGTGTTAGTTACATTTCTCTGAGGCAGAACTACTCTGAAGTAGAGTTAGAGTTGTTTGAATGGAGGCAAAGTTGGTGGCACAGTTACATAATAACAAGGACAAATATAACAAAGGTGAAGGTGTTTCTATGTGTGTATGCGCGTTTTAAAAAAAACAACCTTTCACAGCATGAGGAATAATCTATAGTTAAAGGAATAGTTTTCCAAATTTGGAAACACAGCTATCCACAGTTATCCAGATCAGTATAACTTTATAACTTTTCTTTAATCCTAACTTATTATAAACTATCTCTAAAGCACTGGCAGCTACCTCTAATCAACAGCAAAAACATAAGACCTAAAGGCAACAGTCAGGAGTCAAATTGCTATAAATATTCATCCACTTTTTTAACTGCTGCGTCAAAGCTTCTTCACCTTTGGGTCAGGATGCCTAGTGGAATCGCTTGATATGTGAGTGATTTTTGGAGACTTTAAAGACTAATATCTTGAATAAAAATCTGAAAATTCCTGCACACTGTCTCACTTACTGCTGGAAAATATATTAGTTAACAACATTTTGGTCTGTTTGATCTTCTCTGGGTATTGATTTAATTTCTAAATATTCAGCAGTTAGCAGCATTTTCAAATATTTGTGAAGACACTGTCTGTGTGTGTAGTGTGGAGCGGGCTACAACTGAATTTCATTGTGCAATCCTGCATTGGATAACAATTAAAATCCACCTTGAACCTTGAGGCAGTATGAGAGAGTTTTCAAATTTTTATTCAAGTCGTGTTTTCCTTAAATTATTTGCTTTTATTCATTTATTTTAAATATCTAGAAATTTTAGAACTTAAAATTAAGTCATGGGCTCTGATTTAGTTGGTTGGTCAAATGTTGAAAGAAGAAAGGGAACCAAACTCCAACCAATAATCTGCCCTCCTTTATTATCTACGTTAACTACTCGGTTTACATGACATTTAGTAGCAGCCACAATTCCTGATACTAAATAAGGTGCTGTTGTTAATCTAGCTGACTATCCAAGATCAAAAAAGTAGCCATTTCCATTAATATTTTGCCAATACATTTAGCCAGTTAATTATCGTGTGCTCCAGAGCAGCTCTGCTTCTGACAGACGTTTAAGAAAATCCAATCTGCTGTAAAATACAGATTATTATGACTAAAGTGAGATCAGAGCAGACTATCTACAAGCTATTTTTGGGGTAAACATTGGATTTAGATTGTCAGAATGTCACAATAGTGATTCCCTTTTAACACTTTAGTTAATCTTTAAACATTTGTCTTTGTTTCTCCCAGTTAGCCTCTCTCAAGTTAAAAAGAAAATGAAAAAAAGTTAATGAACTGTGTCTCTTTAGCAGATAAGCATAGAAATGAAAGCTGGGAACATTGCCATTTCTCCATAGCTGTGCTAATGCTTTATATGAGTCTCTTGCTATCAAAATACTGTACTGTTCAACATAATTTAAATGAATATTAATGAATGTTGCCTGTTTGTATCAATCCTGTGGAATACTACAACATACAGTACATACTATCAGTACATACACATTTCTCAAAACCTGTGTATATTATGTGAAAAAGTTTCAGAGGAATTTCAATCTTTGCTTCTCCGGTTAACACAGGGTTATTTTTCTAAAGAGGAGATGACAAATAAGCAGAGTGAAAATATACCGATGGAGCGCTGGGTGTTATCTTTGGCTGTTGTTTTAGAAAGGCAGAGCTTTAAGTAATAACTCCACAGCCAAAGTGCTGAATGTGATGCCTCTACAAGATGAATGAGAGACATCATGGATCATACACAAAGGCCTGGCTGCCACTCAGTCGTACTGTCAGCTTTGGTTCGGTAGTGCACAGAAAAACAGAGCAGATATTGTACAAGTGTGTGTATCGGAGTGTTACACTCAATCATGCACGTGTTGGAAAGTACAGGGCTATAGACGAATTTGACTTTGTTCCATAATACTCCTCTTACTTCTTTCAGTTCACCCTTTTTAAAATTACCTCATGCTCATACTATTTCATATACAGTATATACTGTATATTGACTGTTGTTGTCAAGTTCCTGTTGTACTTTAAATTGTACTATGAAACTCCTTTATGAAAATGTTCTTCTGAAGCAAAATTCTTCAGTATTAAACAAACCTGAATGGTAATTGCATAGTAGTGTTATAATGGGAAACTTTGGCAGTGAGATTTCTGTCATTTTTTATGTTTTTCTTTTCATTTTAACATTTGAAGGACTTGACTGCCCAAAATTAATTCAAGGTGATGCCAGTAGACTAAATCTAAGTCAGTTAACTATTTTTTAAATATGATTGTGAGGTTTTGCCACAGCACATCAGCTGCTCCTGAGACACATTTTACATTTCACACTTTAAATCTAGATTTATGCAGTGAAAAGAATTCCAACAAATCATCCTGTCTGATATCTGAAAATGTAAATAAATCTGCAGCATTTCAGGCCAGAGGGAAGTTATTTGTTATTATAGCTCCAGTTTGCAGGTCAAGCTGGTGTATTATTACGTAAAAGTTACTCTTCCTCTTTGAAATATTATTAAAGTAGAACTGGACAATGAAGATTAGTTTACCAGGAATGTGTTTTACTCAGCCTCCGAGAACAGCAGTGTAATGTTTTCTGTGGTTCTGGAGCCGCTTTGTCAAGTCTGAGAAAATAACTGTAATGAAAACCTAAAGGATTTGGCTGCGATTTTCTATATTTTTCTTAGTGTCAACAAATCTCATGTGCAGAGCCAAACCAACAATGAACGGATCTACTCACAAGTGTTGTGTGTGTATCCAGAGCCTGATATATTGTATTCCTCTTGGCTGTGGACCTCAGTTATTGTCCAAAATATATTGAAAATACGTCAGTGAGCCACACCGTTACATGTTCCTTCATTACAAAGAGTTTGGACACAGAAGTTTGTTTAGAAATGTCTCCAAAGACTAATAACAGTGATCATGTTTTCAGTCTCTGGAGAGTAGTTCTGGTAAGGCAGATGCCACTGTGTTCAGTTTACAGAGTTTCACTAGCTTGTTGTGCTACATATCACAACCTCTTGACTTTGTACCACCCTGTAAATTTGAATTTTAGTACAAACTCTTTGTAAAGAAGGAATAAGTCACCCAGTGCAGTGATGTGGCTCACTGACGTCTTTTTAATAGTTTTTGGACAACAACAGAGGTCTACAGCACAGAGGAATAAGATATATGAGACTTTGGATACACACACAGTTCTTGAAGTAAATCAGTTCATAGCTGGTTTGGCTCTGCACATGAGATTTGTTGACAATAAGAAAAATATAGAAAACTGCCAGCCATATCCTTTCACTTGGCTTGGGATTGGAGATTTTTTTATTTATTTATGGAAAGCCTGTGTTGTGGCATTTCAGAGACATAGGCATTTGCCATGCAGGAAGGATACACTGTAAATTACATTTGTGAGACCTCAAAAATGCATACAAAAGTATGTGTAAATATAACATTGTTAAAAGAAAACCAAAAAACAAACAAAAACACAAGGTGTCTCCACAGTGATGACAGTAAGCAAGTGAAAATGAGAAAAATAACCAATCAGCTTCCTGGTAACCCAGAGAGTTGTCATTACTGTTCATTATAGGGTATCATAATGTTTGTAATGAACTTCATTGTGCTCAATAATTGACAATGTAAAAAATAAAAAGGTTGCAAAAATAACTCTTTATCAGAGGTAAATAATACCTGGTCTGTATTGAGCAACTGAGTGAAGCTTTTGCAGAAAAATGTAGAAAGGAAAGCAGTTACCCACCCACAATTCCCACTTCTATTGCAAGAGTTTCTTTTGAGACACATCAGTTCATTGAGTCCGGTTTCTCACCTCATTTTCCCCTTCCCTTTTTCCAGCTTCTGGTTTAAAACAGAAACCCCCAACAAACACCAAGGCACTTGAATATAAGGTACAAAAAGTCATTTCTGGCTGTGGTGACATGAAAGAGTCAAATTCATATCCAAAACATTTTTCTCCTCTAACTTGGACACAAAATCACAAATGCACAGCATGCGTGCAGATTCATTTTCATAATAAGTAAAAAAAAATTGGGCAAGACAATTCTTGGTTTGTTTAAACTAGGACAGCTGACACAGAGAGATTTTACTACAGGTTATAGGAGCCCTTGGGGAAAAGAATGAGGTTTGTGAGTTTGCCAAATTCTAAGGTGCACTTAACAATGTTTTCCCTCTAAAGCCCTCTTCAAATGTAAAACATGACTGGGTAAAGAGACAGGTTAGTGCATATATTTCATTCCAACCTGCAGCTTGATGTCTCCTGTTGGCTTGAAGAAGAAGGGAGGTACCAGTTTTTTGGATCTGAGAGCAGCCATAAAGAGAAAGCCCCACTGAGAGAGGCATAAAACTCAGAAGAAAAAAGCTTGTCCTTTGTGGTTGGTTTGGTTTGTATGCATGCATGTGTATGTGCATTAATGCTGAAACAACCAAACTTTTGGCAGTTAATGCTGACAGACCCACAGTTATAAATCGTCCAGGGCATTCATCCATGCATCCATCTGTTTATACTCATCTGTCCTCTCTTCTTCCTAATCACTTCATCCCTCAACTACTGCCACTGATAACACTTTCCAAAGTTATTAGTTGCAGATTTTTCTTTTGCACTTTCTTTTTTTTTGTTTTTAAATAAACATAAAGCACCCGATAAGCACTGATTTGGTGATTTTCTGATTAAAAGATGGTTTGATATCTAGGTTGAAACAAAAAAGCAATAGCAAAACTCCACAACTGAAAACAAGTTGTTATGGCCAATGTATTAGCAAACAATTGCGTCTTTACACATCCAACAGACACAGAGCAACATTAGCATTTATTTTATGTCTTGGCCACCTGATAAATGTCAGTTAAATATTTATTCTCCTTTTAGCTCTTTTTTGGTCTCCACCAACTCCTGAGAAAATATCTGGTTCATTAGATGCTAGAGGTGTTGATGTTCTTTCTACACCAGCTACTCACTATTTTATCTGTCATTGTTGCTGAGCAGTAGGTGTACAGTGGGTGGACCAGTTTCTATCTTAGTGTGTTGCTGGGTTTGGAAAAAAAACACAGGGATGCAGTGTTTGTTGAAAAACCTCCAGAGCTTCTCAGATACTCCAGACATGTATGAAATGACAATGTTGTTGTGTTTATTCTTTTCTTTATAATTTGCTGAGTTGATTTTCTTACTGGATCTTGTGGCTGCTTTCACATTTTCACAAAGGTCCAGTTAGTGTATCCACGGGCTTTAACTGCATCCTTCAGGTGTTTGTGTGCCTTCTCTTTGGCCTGGGCACTTGTTGGTACATTATCAGCTCGGTGGTGCAGGGTTCTGATAACTCCTAGCTTATGTTCCAGTGGGTGGTGAGAGTCAGAGAGTAAGTATTGGTCTGTGTGTGTGGGTTTCCTGTATACTCCAATGTGGAGGCTCCTGTCCTCTTCATTGTGTACAGCACAGTCCAAAAAGGCCAAGCCGTTGTTCCTGACGTCCTCTTGTGTGAACTTGATGTTAATGTCCACTGAGTTAATATGTTCTATGAAGGCTTGCACTACCTGGTTTTTAATTTTTACCCCTGTGTCATCCACTTATCTAAACCTGGCTCAGTGCTGTTCCTCTGAAGGAGTTCAGGCCTCTGCTTTCTATTTCTTCCATGTAGAGATTAGCCACAATGAGAGATACTGGTGAGCCCATTGCACAGCTGTACTTTTGCCTTTGGAACCCCTTGTTGTGCTGGAAATAGGTGGTGGTCAGATAGAGGTCCAGCAGATTGCAAATCTGGTCTGGGCTGAGGCTGGCTCTATTGGTAAGGGTGTTGTCATGTAGTAGTCATTTCCTTACGGTTTCCACTGCCTACATACTTAGGATGCATGAGGTCAGATCATGGGACACTATGGTTTCATCTGGGTCCAGTTTCAATCCTCGAACCTTGTCCCTGGAGTTTTGAATATGGCGAGGAGTGTTACCAACCAAGGGGGCTAAGAAGGTAGACATATGTTTGGCAAAGTTGTAAGTAACTGAGTTGATGCTGCTGATAATGGGCCTGAGGGGGTCTCCTTCTCTGTGAATCTTGGGGAGCCCATACATGCATAGGATGGCCGGTACAGGATACAAGTGATGATATTGTTCATGATTGACGGTTTTCTCCTTCTGTAGCTGTTGTAAACATTCCATGGCCTTTTTCTTGTATCCACTGGTGGGATCTCACTTCAGTGTTTCATATGTATTAATGTCACTGAGTAGTGTGGTGACCCTGGCTTGGTAGTCTGCTGTATTTAGGACCAATGTGCAGCTTCAGCAGATAGGATGGTGATGCTTTGGTCTTTGCTCAGTGACATCACAGACTTCTTTTCCTTGATGGTGAGGTTGGAAGGGAGTGTCTGTGTTGGAAAGTGTAGCTGATACCTTCAACCGGAGCTGTTCTGCCTCTGTTTCTGTTAAGTTGTTTTTCCTTATGGCTGATCCTGTTGCTGTGATGAGGTCAACTATTTGTAAATGGTGTTGTGTGATTGCAAAGTTTAATCCTTTGGCTAGGACATCTTGCTCTGATTGGGTGAGTTCTCTGTCTGACAGGTTCTTCACCCATCTGTTGTATGTTTCGTCCAGTGTGGAATAATCTTTATTTTGCCTCTAGGTAAGGTCTTCAGCTTTCTTAGGGTTGCTGGCTCATGACTGTAGGTTTTGGAATTTCCGTGTCTGTCTTTCCTTGCTTTTGGCGTGTTGAGATAGTTGTGCTTTCTCAATAAAATCAGTGACCTTATCCAAGACTGCACTGGGCAGATGTGATTTCAATTTCTGGAGTAAGCTGTCAGCCTCTTTATTCAAAGTTTCAATGGTGAAATGGACCTGTCTCACTTTCTCATTCAGTAGCTGGTTCTGCGTCTTCTCTAGGATCATTCTAGCTCTGTGGCCTTTCACCGTAGAACATAGACGTAGGCTGCTTGGTATTTAGAGTCTGTGTTGTCGGCATCTCAGGTTAAACCGTAGGTGGATTCTGTAGTCTGAAATTTTCCTGTCTGTTCTTTCATATTCCCAGCCCAAAATGTTTAGTAAGTTTCAGTGAAGATTCACAGTCACCCAGGTCATGGTTATAAAAGGAGGGCTGGATCAGGAAGTATCTACAACCAAGTCCAGCCGCCCTTGATTCAATCCTCCTTGGATAACGATGACCTGGATGACTGAGAATCTTCACAGACATGTGAACCTATCCTTTAACTCAGACTTCCAGCCAGCTTTTGACCTACAAATGACCAAATCAATGCTTACCAGGCAACGCTATGTAATATATCAGGATAAGGCAACATTGGTATATTAAGCATCACTCAAAAGCCATTCCTACATAATACTGTGAAGAGCAGCTGCCCGCAAATGAAAGAACAGTTTGTCATTGACACAGTCTTGTCAGTTTCTTTTCGTGTCATTTCAGCTCCTCAGCTGACACATGTAGACTCTAGGTTGATGAAGTTGTTGGATCAGCTCCCCCTCAACTGGAGGTCAAAACAACAAATATGACCCCAGACGAGCCTCTGAGGGCAACTTCACCCTACTCCTATGAAAGCTGACCACAGACACTTAATGGAAGACAGGTGAGCTCTGTAATTCAGTCATGATGAAGAGTCCTGTCCTGCGATCCTCCCCCTGCGTACCAGCTCATATGGTGTACTGCTTAATATAATGAAAACTTTGTTGTTCAAAGTTTGAAATTTTGTGCATTCTCATTGGCCCCTTTTTTCAGTCTTGTGGTTAAAAAGGTCACGTTTAGTCATAAACTTCTAAAAAAGCTGCAGATTTAGTTCACACAGGTGAGGTGGCACTTTATGCAGGTAAAACAAGCAACACACAGCTAATATGACACCTCTGGGACAATTTGTGGGGAGATGTCCACCTTGTAGCTTCTTAAAAGTTGAAGGCACTTGTTTGAAGAGTTGTTTGGCTGTTGCAGCAGTGTCAGGATTGTGAGGGTTTAGATGGCACAGGTCACACCAGCGTCCTCCACGTGGCCACAGTTGGTTTTGCCCCAACCAGAGAACTTACACTGGTGGATGGTGTCTTCAGTCCCTGCACACGCGACGTCATCCATCCAGATCAGACCTGTGCCTGCACAGGATGAAAGAGACATTACAATATAGTTTTTGACTACAAAATACACAAAGTACAAATTATTTCTGTTGTGGAGCTTGATGTCTCTGCTCTGATGTTGCATGGCTTTTCTTGAGATGTCTTTTTGCACATTGTCATTATAACTTTATGTATGTCAAATGCTGCATTCATGTCATATTGGAATTGTTGTAATCATGAGTTTCAGACATCCATGTTGTACTTACAACTGGGATTTTTCTGAAAGCTCTGATATATCTGATTTGGCTCTTAATAATACAGATGTGTCTGAAAACCAAGCAAACACTGATGCCAAAGTCCATCATTCAATGTAATCAAACCTAAATTTAACAGATATTACATATTTTTGTCGATGTACAGTACTTTAAATGCTCACTAGGCTACCTCTGTTACAACTTTCTTGAGTCATCAGATGATGTGAAAGCTCACAAAACAACTCACATGGGAAATATTCTTTACATGTGAATGCAGAACTGCAATATAGTTAATGTTGCCTGATGTTGTCTTGGATCTGATCTCATCACTCCCTGCAGCATACAGTTACAGAGAGAGAGAGACTGAGAGTGATTATTGTAGTGCAGTAAAGAAGCACCTGGATAGTTCTGACTCCTTAAATAGACGTCCAAATACAAGGTGTGCACTGAACAGGTGATGCACAGAGTGGGGCATGTTGCATGTGAATGTTGCAGGGCCGCTTGAGTTGACTGTCTGAACTAGATCGGAAACGAAAAACCTTTTTTGTTGTTTTTATTTTGTTTCTCCCATCTGTTTTCTTTTTGTTTTTCCCTTCTTTTTATTAGTTCTGGTCATATTCGGCCTATTGTTAAATGAAAACAAAAAAAAAAACAAAAAACGCACACATAAAAAAGTTCTTGAAACCCCTTTCCCAAGACATTCAAAGAGAAGGCCCCCATCTAAAGTGCAGTATAAAGGAGAAATATGGAATGCAGTGAATGAAAACAATAACCTCCCTACATTTCCTTCATCATTTTGAAGATCAAAGGTCAACCCACAATTTATTTGGAAGATAAAAAGTCCATCTGGACTTCAACACCAGCAGTCCAAATTCAGTGTTCCCTCTGATGGCTCATTCATGTATCACTTCCCTCTCGTTTATGTGCACACAGTCAAAGTGATCTAACTGTAGAGAATGAACATGTTGACTGTGGGTTCGTAAGTTTAATCACCAGCTGCAATTTGTCAGTGTAATACATTTTTCCATATCATTTGCAAAATAACACAGCTTTTAGCTGCCTTGTAGTCATGTGAGGACAAATCTGCATCCATATGAAGCTTGTATGCGTCTTCTTACATTGTATGAAATGCAAAAACTTCAAACATTACAAGAAGGAAGGAAATCGTATTAAGTGCAGAGACTTCAGTGCACTGCTCCCTCTCCTTCATGCAAATGAAAGAAACGTTCATCATTAGAAGTGTTTGTATATAACCTTCTTGAGTAAGACAGCGAGTACTTTCATGGCTTCCTCACAAAATTGTTGATCAGATAGTGTAATACTGTATCCGGTAATAAAACACACAGTTCCAGCTGGTAAGCAGAGCTTTGGCAATATTTTTTTTTCCTATAAACTTTGGTTCCTGTTTGTAAAACCATACTCACTGGAGACTCAAGGCAATCCCAGACGATTCAGTTTTGAGACAGTTTTGAGTGGTCAAAGCAGATTGTACTCAGCTGTGAGGGAATGAGAGTGTGATCAAGCGACATTTGGTTGCACTCACATGCTGGTCCTCAAGTTCAAGGATTCATAACTTAAGGTTTTATGTCTCATAGGTGAGACGAGAGGCTGACTCATCAGTAATGTCCCTAAAGCACTATCTGGTGTCTTGTAAATGCTGTTTCTACTGCTCTGCTCTAAATCAAAGCTGTTAATCACTCAGGTGAACTGAGCTGTCAACTAAAAATTCAAACAGGATATCAGAAGATAAACAAGAGGAAAAAACAAAGTGCCAAATATAACAAACATCATTCTGGCAGAGTCATAAAAGAGGAAGATAAAAAGTAGCCAACAGATAAGTATAATCATAAGTATTTCAGTAGTCCAGTTACAAGCCAATGGGGTCAAGAGGCCAAACTTAAACAATTCTGAACCAACAAAAGAAAAATAAAATTCCTCAATCAGTCTCTGTTTGCTGTTTTCAATCCCTCTCGTCTCTTACATCCTCCCAATCTTCCACTTTATTTCCTCTAACAACTTGCAAAAAGTTCAAGGCGCTGTCAAGAATTACTTAAAAGTTAATCATCACCCCAACAAGACCATTGAAAAGGGATTATTATTTGTGATGAGAAATGTGAATGGAAGAATAATGAGAACAGTACAATGAACCAATGATTAGGTCTTGTAAAAGAGACTCCAGTGCCCTTAATTCATGCCCAACTCTATCAACTAACCAGAAAAATAAGAGACAGACCAGGGGGTCAAAAATTACATCAGCCTACAGTCATGGGAAAGGAAAATTGTACTAACTGTTGCTACTTTCTCATGTTGTCAGAAAAAATGAAGATGAAGATAAATTCCTGATTTGCAAAGGTATTTTATATGAAAAGTACGTTGGCCCTGAGGTGCAAAACAAATACATAAACGCACACACATGCAGGTGATGAAACAGAAAAAGTTTTGAGCATTTTTAAACCAGGACTCAGAACAGAATAAAACAAGACTAGCTCAAAACCTCATATATGACTAGACCGTGCATGAAATGCTATACGGAGCAACACAGTAAATTATGTTATTCAGTCTGTAACATAGCTATAATAAAAACCCAAACTGTTATGTAACTTAATAAAATAAATCAAAATTTAATATAGACACCGTTCATTTGAATACATCTATATTTATTGAAACATGGTGATATCTATAAGTATAGAGCCCCAGAACCAGCGCTATTGTTCTGTCCTGTAAAAACATGAAGCTTCACTTTAAATTCAGACAAAGTAATGAGGCAGATTAGATTTAACCTGTGAGACCAACATTTGTCTTTCAAAAGGAATTATATCATACATGAAAATGCTACAGAGACATCAGAGGCAATTTACAAAAGAGCTGCAAAAATCAGTTCATCAGATCATGTTCTCCCCTGGATGACAATAGACATTGGCTGGCCAATCATCTCAGAGTTGGCCTGTTAGCTGACTAGCTGACCGGCCGGTCTCACAAGCTCAGCAGCTCCTCACAGCTCTGAAAACTTCAGAGCAAATTAAGAAATTGGTGTTATTTGGATAAACTAGCCACATATTGGGAATCTAAATGATTAGTTTCTTGACTCACCCAGTCAGTCACTACGTCATGGACATTCACATTTATAGGGCTGGCCCTGCTGTTGCAGTCCAGCCAAAAATACCTCTCTCCATTGGTTATATTTTTAAGGAATGTTATGCTTCTGACAGCATCACCAGTTGCTCAAAACTGCTGCTGCATGTGATTTAGTGTTGTTTGATTCTTTTAGAAAAGTTAAAGTTAGTTTTTGGGTATATGATGAGATAAAGTAGTGTGGAGCTATTTATCCTGCAGGGAAAATGATTATTGGACTTGTAATTGGTGTTTTTGTTCACTTATTTAAATGGCTTTTATGATTTCTGTCATGTAAACATTAAATATTAGTATGAGTTGCATCATGGAAAACTGTTTTTTCAAACTAAAGATGTTAAATTATACTTCAAATTCAAACTGTATCTTTGATGGAAGGCATCATTTTATCACTAAAGACTCTAACATAATAAATCAGAACTGTCATTACAGTTTTCACCCACAATTTCAGGTATCTGGCCTGCAAAGACTACATTTTCTAGCGTGACTCACTGCACTGGAAAAGCAAACTGTCTACTTTTCCTACTTTTCCACTGAAAATACATTCAAGAAAATTGATAGAAGGTGCAACGGCATGTGACATGGAAGTCATGCAGACACATCAGAATGCTTCACGAGCCATGCAATATCGGAATGTTTCCAAAACTCTCACTGGGACTGTGTTAGACAGCACGTCTGCCATTGATGTGTTTTATGTTGTGTTGTTCCACTACAGTTTTCCTCACAGGAAGAAAGCATTTTTCACTTATTTCACACAGTCAGAGAAGTCCAGAATCTAACTCTAGTCCTTCATCAGTGGTGAGAAAAACGGCAGCTCTGGGGCTACACGCTGGCTTGATTGAAATGGTACTGACTTAAATATATGTGTGCTTTTGTATTTTTATAGATGTACTGTATGAAATACAGTATGTTCTCTAAAAGTGCTGACTAGGGTTTGGAGACGGGTATGTTTCCAGTTCTGCCCGTTTCAAGCTGGCCTGTTTCTTTGTTTTTACTCCATCAAAGCTGAAAGCAACTAAGGATTAAAAAAAAAAAGAAAACATATAAAGTTTTGAAGTGTTTAGATCATCACTGGACTCATAAACTCTCCACAGAAACCAATACTAATAAAATTTAGGTTGGTTAGCAAGTTGAATGAATTTAATTTTACAGTACAGGCCAAAATCGTGATTTAAAGACACGAGTCTCTAATGGCTTACGACATAGTGTGCAACACTGTCTGTCCTTAGACACTTGAATTCAGATTTAACGAAAAAAAAAAGAAAAAGAAAAAAAAAGCAGGGGGAAAAAGGGGAAAAAATTCAGGATGAGCAACAGAAGAGGGATTCATCTTCCAGGACAAACAGACAAATTAGAAAATGGAATTTGTCTACAAATGTACAAATGAAGCATATGTCTGTAAAGTCTGATCACAAAGTCACAATTTGAAATCTGATACCTGAATAAAAATAGCAAAAACCAGGACACCGGTGTCTCGGTTAAACCATCTGCTTCAAACATTCCTGCTTCGATTCACAATGTAACATAACAAAGAGAAACTGGCTGCAGATTTGACATCTTGAAAGCAGCATGAAACACCAAGCGCACGTGGCTCCGTGCAGCCACGCACAGAGTGGAAATGAGGTATGCGCCGGGTAAAGTGCACATGGGGCTGCAGCGGTAGCCAGGTCCAGTGTTGTTGTACATGAGCCCCAGCTGCTCCGCTGCTGTGCCTTCTGGGGGTTTACTTTCATCGACATGGACCTTTAAACCGTTTACTCTGGGTCTCAACACACATTTTTACAGCACAAATTTACGGCAGTTTTCACAAATAAGTGTATCCAACACACTGTGAGGGATTTAAGGGAAACATACAGGGACAATTTAGAGTGATTTAGTGTCTGTTTTTAGGCTGTCTGAAAAAATCCAAAATGACAATAAATTTCAAATTGTGCTGACAAAAAACAAGCCTGTCTGCAGAAAATCAGCCAGTCCTGGATTTTGTTGAATACCACTTTTTCTGTCTTCTGTAACTGATTCTCTGTGGTGTCTGTTTGATGTCTGTGTCTACTCGCTGATTATAAGGCCAAACAAACTCTTTTCTTCTGTTTCTAGTTATGGGGGATAGAAGTAATGCTCACCTGTGCTAAATAGTTACTGTTTCCAACTTTACAGTTGGAGCTCAGGAGACCGAAATTGAAGAAGAAACTTTAGAGTCCATTTGAGAAGAAGCTAAGTCACAGCCTTGACTCAAGAAGTGACAGAAATATCATGATTTATATAGCATGATCGAATAATACAAAAAGCAGATTGTTTGTGCAGCTATGGGTGATTACAGACATCAGTGTAACTATCAATCCAACGCTCCCCAAGTTGTCATTGTTGTTGCAATGTCGGCATGTTTAGAACTAACAAACTGCACTTCAACAGATGTTTTTATGACTAACTACATGGGATTAAGACTGAAAGTTCATTCTTGACCTTGAAAACTCCACAACAGCTATTAAATGGATCTTGTGGGGAACTTGTATCAAAGTAAACACACTCAAAATGTATTATGCCGCTGTCATTTGGACACATGTGTTGAGGGATTGCTTTATGGTTTGGCTATCTAAAGAGCACGTAGATGCTTCGCTGAACAATATCTATCAAACACTTTACTTTAAACAGAGTTCTCAAAGCATCTTCCAGCAAAATGATGCTGAATCTGGTGCTTCTTCTCCGTTCGAGGACAGCAGACCTCCAGAGAACAAAAAGGACTGCAGCACACTTGATTCATTCACAGCCTTTAATTGTGCAAACAGACATTTCAACACTACTGTGTCTCCATCAGTGTCAGAGTGCGAGTCTGATTCTGATGAAGACACAGTAGTGTTGAAACATTAGTCTGTTTGCACAATTAAAGGCTGTGAATGAATCAGTGTGTTACAGTCTTTTTTCTTCACTGGAAACACTCTAGTTTGCAATACAAGAATAAAAATCTGTGCCTTTCTGTGCACTTTAGTTGCTTCAGCTGAGAGTTTCCATCCAATGCAGATGGATTTGTGCAGAAATAAAACATCTTAAAGCTTTTGTTTTAGTGCTTTTGAGGTTTCAGGCCTGATATGAGATCATAAATGCACATTCTCTCTTTTCTCAGGCTTTCGGGTGGTCTGGTGAGGAATCTTGCAAGTAATTCAGTAATTTGTGCTGCTTTTTTTTTGTTATTTAGTTTGTTTGTTTTTTTTATTATTGATTTGGTTGCAATCCTGATTTTCTGATCTGATGAAGCCCAAATTGCCCTAAACCAAAATGTGTGTGGCAATGTGAGTTGCTTTGGATAAAAGCATCTGTCAAATTAATGTCATGCCATGTGCAAGTAAATATTTAATGGGCAAAATACTAAGGTAGAGGCATTTTTTGACTTGTGTTATTCACTAATTACACTAAAGCTTCACTTCATTGCACAGAGCTAACAAATGGCTTTTTAATTTGGTCATTTGGTTGTACAGCATGTTCTTTCCTCTCAAATCTGGCCCTGAGAAATACCCTGAAAGTTCTTGAAAGATGTTATGGATCAGACAAACTTAAGCTAAAAAAAAAACCCCAGAAAGGTAAGTGACTCATCTGAGTTTTAAATATAGTCCAGCCACACTGGTAGTCTTTGCTGTTGTCTAGAGGTCATCACCTGGAACAAAGACATGTTTTCCCCCAATTTTCCAGACTTATTGTTAACAACCTTGCCTGGACGGACTCTGAATGATGTAAGGCTGACTGGTGACTGAAATAAAATGTAGAGACAGAGAGACAGAATGATAGATAGATATGACCTCTGAGACAATTTTCTTGACGACATCTGGCTCACATGACTTTCCCTATAAAACCTTAATATTAATCCCTGTAGCATTTTAGGGCACTGCTCAAGTCATACCACTCAACAGCAAAAAACAGCAGAGTTAGTAAAAATCAAAACTACTTCCATCAGTACATTTCGCCATGTATATATATGTGCTGTGGGCAGACAAAATGTCACTGATTTCCTGACATGATGGAGATGTTCTTTATTTTACAATATGACCGCTGATCCTTTAAAGCTGGGGTAGGTCATGTTCTGGAAAAGGCAAAAAAACGCCAGGATTTGAAAATAAAGCCCTCCTCCTGCAGCTCTCCAGTCTCTGCTTTCCATCCTAAGCCCCTCCAGAAGACCACAGGCATATGCACACGCTTCATATGGCATGCAACACAACAGTGTTTATTACTGCGCTCACACACACACACTCACAACTTCCTGTCAAGGCATGACAAGCTTTAGTGAAAAGTAAACAATGAGCGGGACCACCCCTCACCTGTTGAAAAAAACAAAAGTAGTGAGTTTCCCCATCTCCCTGCTTGAAATTAAGTGACATCGCATACTGCGCTTTCATTGTTCGCCTCCAAAACCTCCTAAGTTACCAGGCCGTTGAGAGGCTGGACTCAGATACACAGTGCAAAATCAAGTCCCAGAGGCACAAGCAGCACCAGGACACAGAGATGACTCAGCTGACCTGAGGCCGCAGCGATGCATAAAAATCTATCACTGCTTTCGACTTCTGAGAAATGAGTTCACTTCCATTGAAAGTCTTTGCCGTTCTCGGTAAGATTATGCACTGTTCAGTTTCCTTTGCACTACAGGCAATAGTCCGATGATCGCATGTTGCTTTTCTTCATGCTTTCTGTTGATATTTCTGTCTTTTTCTTCTCTCCCTCTGGACTTCATGCAGTCCCATTACTATTTATTCATCAGTATCCCACTGCTTAATGACCTCCAAACTTTCTGTGTGCAATAAGTGCACAGATGGGCAGGTAGGTTGACAGGCAGGTAGCTAGATAATCATTTAATTCGGGCCAAAAAAGGCCTGCCCCAGCCCCAGACAGGCTACTGGATTTTTTTTTTACTTTTTATTGTCAGAACATTTGATTTATTGATTGCTGTCAGGATGTACAGAGAATTTCAACAAATAAAACAAAAAATGCTGCTAAAATACTTTACCTAACCTAGTTTTAAGAATGAGCTTAAGACGTTTTTCAAACATTAAAAATGTCAACATCTGCTCATACTTGTGCTCGTTGAAGCACACTGCAAACAATAAGTTTGCCATCACAGCATGTATACTTAACTTTTATAACTGTTACCACCAGTTTTAAGACCGTCAGTTAGTTGCTTGAGACAGATAATTGACCACAAAGAACATCTAGTCTCATCTCTCCCTTTTTTTTATTTGCCACTTAATGAATGAAACCAATGAAGTATGTACTGAACTATGTCCACATCTGCTTTCATTTTGGAATGTATCGGGGCTTTTACGCACTCAGTTTTTTTAATTAGGTGCATACAGTCCACAAAGTCCTAAATTTGGTGTGGTTAACTGTCATATGCACTCTGGACCCTCCTAAGTACATAAGCACTGAAAGTACAAGATTCCCTTGATACAGTCAAAAGTAGGGACAGCTCTGAAAACTGTTTTCTCTTGGTAAGTGAGGAAAACTGATATTTAATGGAAGACATAACTGAATTCACATGACTATATTCACAGTGTCATTGTTTGCTTATTGTTTGTCTTGAAGCTTTGATTTCCTAGCAACAACCCATAATCACGATTGTTCATTCTTGACCTTGGAAATAGTGGTTTGACAGAACGATCCAAACTCAAAGTCTAACCCTAACCTACTTACACTCAGTGAAGAAAGGAAAAAGCTAGTAAGCTAACTTTAACACAGGTGTAATTAATATTTCTATATCAAGCATGGATCACATGACTACTTGTGTGTGAAAAGGGTCGCTTATAGTGACAAGTTTTCCTGTCCTCCTAGGTTTTACTCTCGCTGCTTTCATCAACCTTGTTTTCTGACACAGCAGGGAGCAGTTTTTAGCCAAAAAGCTCTGATAAACCCACTGTACACTACCTGTCCAGTGCCAAACTAGTGGAGTCTTTAGCAGGTAAAGAGACATATATTTCCCCTCCCCGTGTTGGTGGAGACCAAAACAGAGCTAAAGAGTGAATATTGAACTCACACCATCACCAGGTGGACAGAAACACAACTTCAAATGAACGATAAGATGTCTGCAACTGTTACTGCTATGACGTTCATCATATCAACTTAAAAGGTGATAATATGTTAGTGTTGTGTTTACAAATTGATTTCGAATTGACACTTTATAATCTATGACGTGTAACTTCGAAAAACTGTTCGTTATGATCAATTACTTATCTAAAGCAAGTTTTAAGTCTCTGAAAGTCCATTTTTACTTTGTGTAGCCATGGACTGAACAAAAAAAACTCTGCATGGTTAGTAAGAAAACAATCTGAAAAACAACTGTCCGCAGTAAGGACAAGTGTGCAGGATGTGTAAATGATGGGCTAAAAATGCAAGAAGCCCAGTGAAATAACTGCTTCCAGTGCGTGTACTGTATATATGTGCGTTGAGTGTTTCGTACCCTGTCCGAAGCGTCCAGTCTTATGGACCTCAGTAGCTCCTCGGTATCCCAGCATCCTACAGACCACGTCTCCATCCTTTTTATCCCAAACATCGTCACACACCGTCCCCCAGCGGCGTTCATGGAAAACCTCCACACGACCCTCATGAGGACCTGACCCATTTACCAGTCGCACCAGGGTCTCCTCCACTGCAAAGCAAACAAACATGCGTTAATATAAATAATCTGTTTATGCAAATGCATGTAGAAACTGGCACTCATACACATTTCTCTCCACTGATTCATGCGCTTGCAGACAGATTCTTGTGCGTTTACTGGGTCCTCTGCATCGTAAGAAAGTTGCTTTTCCCCCATTGAGGAGCTTTTTTCAGCTCTGCTCTGAGCAAATGAGCAGAACCTCTCGATCAGCTCTAAACTCAGACTTAAACATCCCTCTGCGGCGGACTGTCTTTGCACAATCTGCTTTTCCATTTACGGTCGTCAAACATTAGAATATGCTTCCAGCTGATCTTAAAATACAGACTTTTATACTTTTCTCATTGTGCAAAAAAAGTGACATTGAGCGGCCAGTCATGTCAGCATTAATTTAACAGTGATTAACAGTGAGTTAATTATTTGTAATTTTATAAATGTACTGGATAAGTGTTCTGGTATTCATATGTTGATGGTGTTGCACGTAAATGAGTGTTTGGGTAGTGTCTGGGTATCGTTCTGTGTGTACCTGCCTGGGGACTGCAGATGGAAATTAGCTAACAGATAAATCTGGCATAAATCACCTCCTCTCATTTTAAAATTAATGTTTTTTTGTGCATGGTCCCTGTTCAATGAATAGATTAAATTAAAATTAAATGTTTTTTAGCGTGCAGAAAAACAAGTCTTTATTATTTATGCCACACGACTACACTCAAAGAATACATGGCCCTGTTTTATCTGGCGTTTACTGGCATGGCTCTGATTATCTTCATTGTGAGTGTTTATGAATTTAATGAAGCTCTCTAAATCAAACCAACATGAAAACAAACTTAGATGAAAAAGTTATTTTGGACATGCTGCAACAGATTTTTTCCCATAAACCACAGAAATTGTCTTTGATTCGCAAAGAAAAATAAATAAAATAACTCTGAATGAGGCAACTTTTGTTTCTTTCCCTTCAGTGAAAGCCCTCATAAAAGCTAGGGGGTTACCAAAAGTTGGGTTTGAACTTCTGTCCAAAAGCAATTTTTCAATGATTACTGACCATCATCTGACGATCAAGACCTTAAGTCTGGCAAAAATCTTGTGGACCTGTCCTGAAGTATTTTGAAATTCATAACTTCCTTCTTTGGAATATGCATCTGTAAGAGTTTATCCAGTAACCTTATTGGAAGGAAAAACCAAGCAGCTGTATATGAATTTCAAGGGCAAAAAAGAGAGAAGATATAAAACAAGAATAAGGACAAATATGAGAATAAAATAAGACGAGATGACAAGAGATACGGGGACATGAAATGAGATGGTACAGGAGATAATAACAATTTAGATGAGGTTACATAAAGCGAGATGAGTAGAAAAGACGAGAAAAGAACAGAAGACATGTGATGAGAAGAGGTGAGAAAATGTGATGAAAACAGAGGATGACACAAGAAGAAAGATTAAGGCATATTAGAGATGAATAGAGTAGTTCTGAAAGGAGAAGATATAAGAGCTGACAGAGGATAAAAAGTAAACGACTTAAAACTGAAATGATATAAAATTCGATTACGATAACATGACAAAATATTTTAAAAAAACAGATGAGATGTGAAGATGGATAGAGCTTAGAAAACGGGAGCCTACAGCCTGGCTAGTGCCTCTTTACTTAAGAATGTTAACACGCTTAACGTTTAGCAGGTAAAATGTTTACAACACACAAACATCTGAGGCTGATGGGAATGTCAGCTGTGCAGATATTTGGTCATAAACTAAAAAAAATTGGACACATCTGAAGTTGACCTGACGATGGTGCTAGATGGAAAGTCAGGGGCTCACCAAAGTTATTACAATTCATCCTGAAGGGAACATGAATGTCTGTTCAAAATTTAATAGCAATCCATCAAATTATTACAGAGATACTTCAGTCTAGACCAAAGTGGTGGAGTGACTGGCAGACATTGCCAAAACAACAGATGAATGCAGAAGAAATTACTGCAAAGCTGAAAAACACAAGTACATAACTTACTCTAAAAACGACTTAATTAAAATGATTAATTATTCACTGATTGTTCCAAATACGATGGTTGTAGCATCTTTTGACGTTGATGTGGATTTTTGTCTAGCCAGCGGGAATTTCCTGATATTCATTTAAGTTTCGGAATAGCTATTAACCTTGTTGAGGGGCACTACAGCCAAGAACCTGCATTGAAAAACCTGCCTACAGTATAACTAAAACAAGGTGTGCATTTGTGTGCGTGTGTTTGTATTAGCAGAAGCTTCATGGATCCACAGTCCATCTCGTATTCCTGAAACAATGCAGCAGCTGCACTCGTATAACTGACTTGATTTATCACCTTTCAGAACGCAGTGAGGAAATGAGAAAGAGAGGTAAACACACATATGCGCACACACACTCACTCACACACACACACACACACACACACATAGCTACATGATTCTGGACTGCTCTCCGGTGTTAAGACCTGCACGCTGACTGAGACTCTGTTGACAAAGTGCTGGAGAGTAAAGCCAGACACATTATCTAGACAGGATATTAGTCTCATCAGACCATCATAAATTTTAACTGTGTACCATTTAACTCTCATTATACAAGTCATGTACTTTGCACTCACTAGCCCATCATAATTTAATATCTACCATAATGTTATATTATCATATCTGCTTCACATATTTGTGTCATATTCTTGCAGAAATGTACTGTACTTTCAGCCTCCTGTTGCTGTTTTTCCAGACAATACTGGGAGAAAGAAAGATGGAAAGAGATGAAAGTCATAGATTAACACATTTTGAATAAGACAGAAGCAGATGAATCCTTTATTACCTGAAACAGATGTTGAAACAATTTTTTTCAATCATCAAATACAAAACAGTCCCACCTTTTTACATGTGTAATCTTGTTTATTTAATCCGTGCAAAAACCAAAGTGTAAAAACAACTCTTTGGCATGGCCACTTGTAAAAACACAAAACCACATTGTTTCATTTCAATTTCAAACAAACAAGATAGAATATGTTCATTAGAAGTGCTTGTCAAACACCCTGAAATGGTTCCAAATTATGGTGCTTATTTCGACTGTTCAATGAAAATGTAAAGAATTGCAGCAGAGCTACACCACACAAAATCCTCACCCCTCAAACATTGGCCCGATTACTGCAAAGACCAAGCTCAGAAAAACTAAGAATTGCAAAGAGAAAATGAGAAACAGAAACCAAAAGATTGGTATTACATTCACGCTGAGGTTGAGATTTTGACTGCACAATAACATTTTCTGCAGTTCTCATTGTAGCTCTTCGTCATATTTTTGAATGATGATAATTTTAGATAGTAGTAGTGTAATTATTGTTGGATAGTTTGCAATTTTAAATTTTTTGAGGAAATTTACCCCATATCCAATCCCATGGAGAAATTCTTGATGTGCAAAACTGCTATTTGTTTTTGTTTAGTGATGGTTTGATAGGTGTTTACTGGTTACTGCTTTTAGTATTGTGTGTGTCACTGTGTCTCTATATGTCTTGTGTTTATTGTGTAGTCTACAGTTGACATTTTGGGGAAAGTAGTGCAGTGCAGTGCTCATTCAAACATGTCTGTTCAGAATGAGCCGATTTCTCAATACCTAGAGAGAGTTGTGCCCTAAACACCTCTCATGCATACTATTAGTAGACAGTACAATTTACTAATGTTTCTTAAATGCCTCACATGTGGGCTATCAGTAGATGCTATTATTGACCTTTGTTCCATAAACGCCTCACATGCAGAATATCTGGAGACTACAATTTTAGTTGAGCTGAAGTTGATTTCCTGAGACATCCTGCACCATATCTTGAACATACATACAAAGTTCCCATGTGTGAGGAATGGGAATAGAGCTTAACTCTCTAAACTTTTTTATTTCATTCTCTAAGGTAGTTCTCATCACTACGGGTGTAATCCCACCTCTGACCACAGCGTGGGTTGCAATGGCAGAGTGACGCTGTCTGTATTTCTGCTCATTGACTCCTCGGGCCAAAGAAGAAGCAAATCAATGTTGTTATTGATGTATTTTTTATATATTTCTCAAGAACTGCTCATCCAAACAACTTCACACATTGACATTGCGCTTCCCCGTTTCCCCAGCAATCCATCTGCCAGGTGTAAGTAAGGAAGTAAGTAGATCGGCTGAACGGTTCTAAAGACACACGAAGGACAAACCCACATTCATACATACATACAGGCTTACAGAGATTACTTGCTTTATATAGAGAGATATGCTATTTTATTGCAGAGAACTAGATGATAACATCAACACCACTCTCACATCCGTATAGTAAGTGCTGTTTATACTGCTAGCAGAAGGTAGCTTAGCTTAGTTTAATGTGATGACCGGAAACAGGGGGAAACATCTAGCCTGGCTCTGTCAAAAAGTAAGAAAATCCATCTCGCTTATATAACACATTTCACGTTAGGAAGTCACTGCACCTCTCAGAGAAATAGTCAAGTACATAACCTCCCGTATCAAACTTCTCATCTAATTAAAGTAAAAAGGGGTATTTCTAAAAAATATTGAACTATTTTGCTGACTGGCTGATATCATAAAGAAGGCATCTTTATCGGTCCCTTATACTGTAATGTTTGAATACCCCTGCGACATGACTCACTGCTTTCTCACATCTCTCTCACCCTTCATTCCTCTCCTCCCTCCCCTACTGTGCAAATGAGAGACTTTGGGGAGAAGAAGAGGAGGAAAGGAGAGGTTCTGGATAGAGGCAGCAAATGTAGACTCTAGTCTTCAGGGATAATCAGAACCATACAGCCAAACTCCACAGACATTCATATCTTTGTCTTAAAGAGCTGGAATGCAGCATATCTGAATTGTATTGAATTATGTTCTCTCTGGTGGAAGTGTACAAGATTTATTTTGGCAGAAAATTGGGCAGAAATCAGGCAGATGCCTGATGAGAATATTATGGTAAATCGATCACCTCACTGTATAAAGATACAGTGTAGACAAGATGGTGGATGACACTGCAGCTTCTCAGCAGTCCATTAATTCTATTATCATTAGAGTGCTGATGGATAGAAACCTTTTATCTGCTAGTTTAACTCCAAAACCAAAAAACACAGCAGCAAAAGTGCAACAAATGGATGAAACAGCATGTTTATGTGCTTTAATGTAAGCTGTAACCATTAGTTTGTTCAGTTAACTAGCTTACTATCAATATAGTGTTACTTCCAAAGCCATGGAGCACATTATAAGCTAACAAAATTAGGCCTATATTGGTTTATTTGGTTACAGGTTGTGTAAAAAAACAACCCCAAAAAACACCTATTTAAAACTGGCATATCAATGGTGTTTCCCACTGCACAGTTCAGGGTAACATGTTGGATTTACTTAAAACTATATATATATATAAAATAAGCATGGTCTTACATTTTTTTTCCTTATCATGCTATTAATAGGTAAACTAGTGCTACACTGTAGTATAAGAACAATGCTGTGTCTTTATTATTCAGTGACTAAGTTACTTAATTTTTTGCCTGGGACATGTAGCTTTTGCCTTACGGCCAATCCACATAGAAAGTGTTTTTGACATCCGTAATGTGTGTCTCATGGAACAAATACACTTCCACTTTATTAAATGTATCAATCCAAACTGAATCAACTCAAGACACGGGCATGCTTTCTATTAAAAAATAGACCCTGAGAGACAATTTTTTCCCTCCTCTGTTGCATTTGGTGAAGCGTAATCTGCATGGACAGCAGTTTAAATCACAACAACTGCTGTATATATGTTTTATATATGTTTTGAACTTATTAACAGTATCTATATTGACCAAGGCTCCAATTCTTCCTGGGAGCTTGCTGGTTTCACTACAGGCAGATTCCACCTGTCTGCAGGGAAATAAAATCAATGAATCAAACACTGTCAATTTCTTTCTGTGGAGCCGACATGAAGCCTATTTTTGTTCAGTAAATTTCTGCTGTCAGACAACCAAATGAAGACTGTTTGGCTAGCTGTTGTCCTCTCAGCTCCCCAGAAGCTGCTGCTGACAGATGACTGCTTCTGTGGTCAGAGACGCTGACGCAGGTTGGAGTCGGTGTGAATGAATGGATTCACAGTTAGTCTTTCAAGAAAGACAGGGTGTATAGCATTACAATATGTGCATATGTGGTTCTCATTAATCTGAGATGGTGTTTTCAAACAACTCATGGAACTAACGTTAGTTTAATATTAAGCTAATGTTGGCTTAAAGCTTTATGTTACATTAAAATACAGTTACTGATTTTGGTAAAAGTTGTCATTTAAGCTTGAAAAAATGACACTCACAGGCTAGAAAAGACAGTGACCCATTATTGAAATTATTAAGAACTTCATCTTAATTCTGTGGTTGAAAGCCACAGCTTAAAAAGCTGTATTGAACTAATTGCTAAGTTTTGCGATGTAACTAATGTGTAGTAAATTGCTCTTTCTCTGTCTGAACTTTCACACTTCAGACAAACTGAAGTTACCATGACACACAAAAGTTTTTGCACAATGACACACATGCTCACAGAAAGAGGCATTAACAATCAAAATAAATAATTATGCAGAAGGTCAAGGGCCCTTCTCTCTAACTTTCTCCACACTATGGCAGCTCTAATGTTTACCTTTGACAGCAAACAAAGTAGTTCATATCAAACACTCCTTAATTTGGACCAAACTTGACATTTCATAATACGCCCATGTTCTCTGTGGAAGTAGGGAAATTAATGTGAGCTGTATGAGATATAATGACTGTTTTTATCCAGAGAAAACTAGATGAGTGAGCTCCAAGTCTTGGTTGTCATCCAAGTGGTTCAAGCCTCAGAGGCCAGGAGCTAAAGCACCAGACTGTCAATACCTGAAGTAGGCCAGAACATGCAGTGATTGCTTTTTACTAATGTTTATTTGGCAGGCAGGAAGGCTCTGGACTGGACAGGACTGAATGGCTTCAGGACAACAGCTAACTAGGTCCGCCTGTTCAGTCATCTCCCCTTGAAACTCAGATGTCTTTCACATTGTTTGCTCTTCAAGTCCCTTTTATGTTTTCGTGTTTCAACTCTTGCATTGCCTCTTCTTTCTGTTTAGTGTAATTTGTTTGCTTCTAATTTGATTTTCTTGATAAATCTGTGAAGCATACAAACAGACTTCTTGAAACAGTCCCAGTTTGTGACAAATGTGATCTTTGTTTCTACATTTTAAGACTTTTGCATTGAGGATTCTATTCAAATCACAGAAATAAGCTACTGTTTCCCTCAAAAATAAATGGAAGACTAACTCTGCAGGTTTGAAGGCATTTTCTGTGGTTCTGAAGCTGTTTCCAAAAACTGTTAAAGTGCGTCTTTGTCCTTTGACTGAAACCAAGAATATGACAGTTCGTGCTTACTCGAAACAGTTTGTGTTTACTTGTCAGGCTGCCATCTTTGCTTGGTCCAAAAAAATGTAGACACACCCTCTAAAACAGATTAACAAACTTAGTCTATAGTACACTGGACAGAATATATTCATACTGTCTGAATATAAGAGTCTTACTACACTAGCATTTAAAACTGTGAAATTTCACAGTAAAATTGATTAATACCAATGGAATTTGTTTTGTTTTGTGTCAAGTTCAACTTTGATATGTGAATTCATGCCATTGACTGATAGCAAGCTGTCTGGATGCTGGCTTTTGAGGGAAGGAAATGAAGGAGGCTCAGGTAACTTGGTTGTGTTGCTGGAGACAGATGTCCCCAACAAACGGTCATGCTAGTAACTGTGCAGAAATAACATTTATGTTGATAAGAGACAGTTGTAACATGGGATGTGTCAGTGAATATGCAAACATAACATTTATGTCAATATGAGATGGTTCCCAGGGATGTTGGGGAGGGGGATGATCAGTAATGTCACTTTTTGGTTCTCTGTGTGCGATGATTGAAGGCTGCTAGGCCCATTTTTATTGTGAGAAATGTGAAAAATGCTGAGAGTATTATTTCTAAGCCAGGTGCAACTGATACATATGAGAGAAGTTTGAGACACTGTGGTTTCTGATATGATGTCATGCTTGGATTATTACCAAAGTGTCAAGGTCAAACGAGGTGGAGTCTAGAAGATAAGCTCCACATTAGGAGGGGCTGTGAAATGTATATGATATAATGTTTTATGATTTTGCATTAGATTCTTTGTCTTGGCTCAAAGTCTCGGTTTGCTTGTATTTCACTGGGTGCATATTAAGCCTATTCACAATGAACTCTGTCAGTTTCAAGTGTATTCTTTTGAGGTTTTTTCATGATGAATGGTGAATTAATTTCTAAGTTGTGGGTGACCTGAAAATCCCCAGCCCATCTGAAGATTTCCCATGACAAGAGTCAAAACTGCTCCAGAGGATTTTGCAAACAGTTGTAAATACAGGAGTCGACGGGGCGCATGGTATTTTGAATAAACCGTGTGAACTTATTGCCCCATTAGCAAGTGAACTAACTTTCCCCCTTTAATAACTTTTTATTGAATTAAATTATGTACAATCCTGAGAACAAAATACCAAGAAGTAAACAACCTACTACGCAGAAAACAAGAAAGTTGCTTGGAGAGCTACTGTGACTAATTATCACAGACATGTTCTCGTCTGTTTAGCGTGTTGCACATGTGCATGAAAACACATCTGAAAATAATTCCTCCCAAATTACTTGAATGAAACAATATACTGGTGACACATTTTTAAAGATTTACATCTTCAACATGAATAAATGCCCTTGGTGCTGAGTGCCACGGTAGATAAAGTATTAAGAGATGGATAAATGCATTGTAGGTTTTAGTCTTCTCCTGGGGTTTATTGACAATAAAACAACGTTTTCTCTAAAGGTTTTAGGGAATATCTTCCAAACACTGACTCACATGTAATCATCAAGGCGAAAGTCTCAATTGTACAACCATTAAAGGCTTAAACGGCATCTGATACTGAAGATAAAATCGTAAAATAAAAATAAGGGAGTGACCTTGCTTCAACTGGCTTCAGGATTTCTGCATGTTAGTTTAGCTGTGCGTGTATTAAATTAGAATGGAATAAAATGAAATTAAACTACACTGTAGGGGAGTTGAGTTGCTCTGTTCCAGAGAGAAATAATTGGATACACCAAATATGAAGTATACATAAATAATAAAAACTGAGCAAGTAGGGGGGAATTCCAACACGACTAACAGCTGGTCTGTAGAAACAAATATGATGAAACAATGTTAACATTTCTGCAGTACAAATGCAAGTAAACATTTGTACTGCATCTAAAATGATCAAGGTACAAAGAATAAATAAACACGTTTTCATGATATAAAGAAGTATGTGCAAACAAAATGAACCATTTGTAAAAAAGAAAAAAAAAGAAAAAAAAAGAAAAGAAAAAAAGTACAGTACCAATCTTTCATTTTGTTCCCCATTATTGATATTACCAAGTAGAGCTTATAGCTTGGCAACAGGTGGACCTCCACATGAAAAGAATAACACTGTGTTCTCATGAGCCAAGTCCCAGGGTAAAAATAAATTCCTCATTAGAGTCATGAAGCTCAAATCATTTCTGTTTGAATCCCACTGAAAAAAACAGCCTGTCAAACATTAAACCCACCACACTTACTGCTGGACCTCTGAGATTAACTATCAAACTGTCAGTCGGCCTCTGAGAGCAAGAAATGTATATGTATGTGTGTATGTGTGTGTGTGTACTTGCATCATTTCCAGTCTCTCTTGCAACCGCCTACATCAACTGTCAAGTGAAAAATTACAGATATGTTGCAATGCCCCAAAGATGAAAAGCAAATTGGGTGTTTTGTTACAAGTTATATACACATGAGAAAATGTGTAAGAGGCATATTGTTAGACTTGAGCCTCAGATAGTGTTTCCTGGATTTCTCCTAAACAAAGAAAACTATGGGGGTCATTACAGTTCATCATATTCTAATCAGTCTCATAGATTGACAAAATACCAAGTATTTTCCAGCTGATCAACTGACCTGTTAAGTGAAAAAAACACTGACACATCCAAGGCCTCCATCATTTGGTGACAGATGGGACTAACAAAAAGTAGCCCAATCAATGTCTAGAATGAGTCTAATCATTATAAAACTAGACCAATTTTTACATTTCTTTTCAGAAATTTTCTTTTTTTTTGTTTTATCAGTATATTTAGGTAAACTCAATATGTTTCAATAATGATGAATATCGATGAAATCGATAATAAAATATAAATGTACTTTAGGTACAGATTATTAATTGTTACAAGTTTTCACTCATTTGAACAGAAGTGTTTTATTGCAGAACTATGAAAGAATTATAAAGGAATGGGGAAAAAAAGTTTCAATTTAGTTGAAATTCAAAGAAATGACGTTTGGTTTTGATGTCATCAGTTATCAGTCATCACATGTCGAGCTGAGCCTACTGAACTCAGCGCACTGTCAATCTCAATTTACTTGAACAGAGGAGGGATCAGTTTGGTATTATTGTTTGGAATTAAGGCTGAGCTGCATAATCAGATGAAATGAGTATCTGGTACGGATAAAGTACTTTTTACAAGCACGAGTATCATCCGAGTAAAATGTCAGTATCCATACTCGTGATGAAGGAAAATCCTCATTGGGTAGTGGCGTACACATTGTTCCGTGACAGGTCAACCGCACACAGAGCTCCTCCCCTACAAAGAGCCTAAACAAAGTCTTGCCATTGTCACAGCCACTTTGTCCATAGGAATTAACAGCTCGTGACTCTCACTGCTTCAGCCCATGTATCCATTTCAGGCTTAAAATACCAACTTCTGGTGAGACCCCACCAACTACCAGTTAAGCCTCTCCCATACCAAGTACCAAGTACCAAGTACAGATACAGATACAGATAATTTAGTTGGTTGAACAGATACAGATAACGGTGTACTCGCTCACCTTCTACCTGAAGGCCTGGTACAAAAAGTTTCCCAAATTATCACAACCCACCCAAAACAATTTTCAATTTTTTAAATAAAAAGTAGCCCAACTGGACAGAAAACCACCCAGTCTGGCCACCCAGAATGTACATCCACTGTGTATTATTTCTCCCCTGTGTGGAAGCTGATCCTCTATGCTATTACAGATTAGGGTAACGTCAGTAGCTCTGCCCTGCTCTTTATTGGAGTTGGAATATGCTTCTCCTTATTTCTATGTCTTCAACATAGATCTTCAGTTGATGTTGATACTGACTTTTGCAACTTTAGCTTTTTAGCACAATACGTATATGTATGTAGCCATAAAGTGCATGTTTAAGAGCATTTGGGTTCTTGTTTTAAAACAAGTTAGCTGGAAACATGAAAAAGTTAGCCTTAGGCAGTGTTTTCAACTAACTCATGGAACAAACATTAGCTTAATTAGCTAGCTACAGCTGATAAAATCTGCTAGCAACAGTTATGATTTCGGCAAGCAAAATCAACGGTTGCTGATGAGGAATGTCTGCTTTTGCCTACGTGTGTCTGGTATCAAGGACCCATTGTTACAAATATTACTAAGAATTTCAATGTTATATCTGTCAGCATTATTATTGTAAACAGCATTTGTGCATATGTTGACAAGCAGCAGTAACTAAACAACTAGCATGTAGCAGTTTATAGGCTTATGTGGTGTGTAAACAATGTAAGTAATGTACTACTGACTTTATGTAAGCAAGGAAACAAGTTTTAATACGAATACTGCTCATGACAGAAGGGATTTGTATTTAGCAGGGGGCAATGATGACAATGTCTTCTTAGTATACGCATTAGTTTACGTTGCTGTCAATGTACATGTAAGTTAGCTAAGGTAACTATCTCCCAAGACTCTGTCTTCCACTGCTTTCATAATTTTTGTTTTGTTTTTCTACTTTGTGATTCGTATGCTTTATACTGTCTCTCCTTTTCCCTCCTGTTTTCTTCAGTGCTTCTGACTGCCTGAAGACCCTTTATTTTCAGAACATCAGTCTTGATACAACAGAAGACTGTCTGACACAGACACACACACACAAACACACACACACACACACACACACACACACACAAATGATTACAATCTGGGGCCCCTTTGTCCTTCTTTACTCAGAAATACTCATGTGCTCTCGAGGCTTTTACCAGAGCAAAGAGGCTAATCCTTTCAGTGACATAACTGTATGGCAGGTTCAGTTTGTGTTAACACCCAACATGTGTGGACGAACGCACACTTCAGCGGTCTGGGGTCACTCTGTTCCTCGTTCTGGGGAGTAATCAGACAGGTATGCACTGTATGCTTTGAAGCGTAAAAAGATCCGAGGCATCCGTCAAACAATAAGTCGGACACATAAGGTTTGTGACCAAAAATTGCATGGCACAGCAATTCAATATTTCTGACAGCCAACAGCATGTGGTCTCAGTCTGTCTTTCAAACATCAAACATCCATGTCTTGTAAATGACGTGAGGAAAGAACCAATCTGTGTCAGTTCTGTAATGGTCAGGAAGAGCAGGTCGAGGGATCGAGTCAATCTGACATGAACACCACTCCATCACATGGAGAACAGCCACAATGATGTAACAAAAGAAGAATAACATTTGTGGCAGAAAAGATAAATGTCTGTGGTTTTGGGGTCTTTCATATTTTTTTTTCTTTCTCCTGTACCTGAATCCAGATTGGTGGTTTTGTACGAGGGTTCCAGCTTATCGCCACAGGATCACAACCACATATGGACACACGTTATGATTTTTAAACCCTTTTGATGTCCACTAAGCCATGTGTTTCTTTATCGTGTGTCGGACACCGTGAGATTACGCTGAAAGGAAAAGCAGATCTGCTGATCCTTTAAACTTCCCACAGCTCTTTGCACAGGATGTCAGGTGGGTCAGAGATCTATGAGGCCCGTAAAGTCATCAGCTCGTAAATTTTTGTTCTTGTATTGCCAACTGGTGGTTTCAGATCGCAAGCACGGATGTATGTGCTCTTATTACAGCACTCGTGCCCAGGAGGATTTTCTTCACTAGGACTGTGTTAGACGGACAGCGTTTTACAAAAAATTTAATCATGACATTACAGATATAATTTGCCTTTGATGCTGCACATCAATCAGCCGTTCTGAACTTAGCTCTTATCAGCATTTTTGTCAAATCAAAGCTGTTCAAATCTGGGATCTTTTCTCAAACTAATATTCTTTGATTGCAATCAACATTGTTTACATGTAGCCCACTTTCCTCCCACCACTTCTTATCAGTCATGGACAATCTCAATGAACCAATCAAAATAAAAAGGCCACAGCAGTCTGTCTGAAATAGTTAAGATGTAGAATCAACAGAGAGATATTTTTGCTGCTGTTATAAAGATAGTATCACCAAAAATGCATCTAAGGGTTCAGACCAATTCATAACTAATATTTTAAACATCTCATATAACTAATTATTGATTCAATATATCATTTTTTGTCCAGTGTGTTTATCTGTTTCTCTAGCGTCTCCACAGTGATCATTAAAGTTTCATTTGTTATCCTCTTAGTTTGCGTTTAAAAGCTACATAAATGTCAGTGAGCAGAGCGAGGTTTTGATGTAACAAATGGCTCTTGGAAATCATTTTGATTATTAAATGTTCATCCAGTGCCCATTATGAAGCATATGAAACTGTTTTGGGAGTGGAGGCAGAGAGAGAGAGAGAGTTACAGCTTTATTGTATAGCCCACAGATAATATAGAGGCTCAAATAAGTGACTGACATTAGCGTTTCTTTTCATTAGTGCTGAAACCAAATCACTTTAAGCCCGGTAATTCTACATTACGTCCATACTGGACCATTCTGCACCATTCTGCACCTCAGTATTTATGTCTAAGTGTTCAGTGCCAATACAGGAAGTGGATTGTGGAGGTTGACGTAATATGTCCTCTAGCATGCATGACTTACATTTTGTTGAGTTCATGATTCAGTTAACAGTAAATACCATCTTTCCCTATCCTTAACCATACCATAGTTACCAATGCGCAGAATTAGTGCGAAAATTAGAAACATTGGCACTGGATGTAAATTGCCTCCCAAAAATAAAAAAAGAATCGTCCAATATGGACATTCTAGTTAAGGTGGATAACTTTATAAGTTACTCTGTCAACTGACATATGCAGAGAAAGTTCTGGTTAAAGGTACCCTGTGGAGTTTTTGACAACTAGTAGTTCTGTACAGTTTTATTTAATGTGTATGTACCCGTTTTGTTTCTTTCTCATACACACACACACATGAGGATGCACATGGAATACATATTCAAATAGTTTCACACCATTCCAGCAGTAGAGAAATGTCGCAATGCACCAATAAAGACAGGGAAGAGGAGGCCTGCTAGCAAGTAAACGTGGATGTGAACAATGCCGATTTCAAACTTTTAAGTAGAACTGGCTTTGCGAATGTTTTATGAGGAAGATAATGCGTTCAACACGTGTTAGACCACAAGAATATGCAGAATGTGTTTTGGTGAGTAACACTCACTCACAAACAGAAACTTTGTTTACAAGAAAACTCCACAGGGCAACTTAAATCCAATTTCAACACTACATTTATGTCTGTGAACAGGACAGGATTACAATTTATCAAAGCAGCAAGACAGCTTAGATCCAAAGAGCAGATACTTTCCAACTGTTCTTCATCTAAAAAAAAAAACTTAGTGAGGGAGGAAGATGGAAGAAATACAAAACACTATGTCATTGTCACTGGAATTGACACCGCAATTTGTTACCGTACTCATTAGTGGAAATGTTAGTGAAACTTAAGTTGATTCAACATATTGAATCTTTTAGCAGACAGTGTTCACTTTAATGTTTAACCATTTTAGATTTACTGACTGTGCGGTCATCTTACGGGCTCAAAGCTTCCAGCGACTGCGGGCAGTGGCAAAAGAGAGAGTTTTAGGCTAAAAAAAAACTCTCTCCAGTATTTTTTGTTGTTGTTAAGCTTATACAGTAGTGAATGAAACTTACTGTTAGAATAAACTTGTGTAATTACTTAATGAAATCATCTACAGAGAAATTACAGTAGATTGATTCTAATTTGTGCTGAAGACAACATCAAAATCCTTCAAGGATTCCCAGAATCACATTGTTTATCAGGTCAGCCAAAGATGAATGAGTAATATATCCTTGTACGTATTATAGACTTAATGCTGTCACTTGTTTCTCCCCCCTTCACACTTTTTATTTTAAATGTCAGCTCTCACCTGTTTTCTCTCCCCTGTCTCCTCGATCACCCTTCTCCCCTTTCATCCCTCTGTCTCCTCTGTCACCTGAGGAAAGAACAGAAGAGAAAAACAAATGGAAAATTATGTAGATTTTACAGGAGCGGCAGTACAATCTGTTAAAATGTAACATTCAACTTGACCCCTATTTGTCCCTGTAGATGCTGAGTAAACTCTTCACAAACTGAACAAACTTGAACTTGTGAGCTTTGAACAAATGATCTGAAGTCACGCTTCAATGTTACGCTAACACACTGTTTACAGTTTGTTTTATTTTATTACATTTTTATGTTTGCATTTCCAGGTCCCACATTGGACTGAATCTGTCTCTTTAGTTTTGGTTTTCTTCTTTTTCTTCTTTGGTTTTACAAATATTTGGAAAATATTAGGTTTATGTTGTTTGTGACAAAATCAAAGCAAATCAAATCATCACTTTTAAGAGAACACAATAACAATGTAATGATACACTGTGTATCAACACTGGAATATCAAAGTAAAACATGACCAAAATGTGAGTTTTTCAGTGTTTTTCACTCAAATATTCAAACAAGAAAAACTCTCTATAACATCACTGCAGATTTAGGGGACAAAGGGAAGGAATCTCAGTCATAATATCTGATAATATCCCAAAGTTGAATCAAAGGCCAACAATAGTAGACCTAGAATTTGACACTCATAATCAAACTTTCTCCTAATGTGTAACCACAACATAACAGCGACTGGGGCAGACATGTGTGTCTATGCAATTTAAACACAAGCCTTAAAATAGTCTTAACACACAGAGAGAAGAGCAGCTCAACCAACAACAGGTTTACATTTTAAAAACTTTTTTCTCCACCTCACGCCCATTTCCTCTACTTTGTACTTTGACTTTGTAATATTTTTAGTAAAACACTTCATCCCTGTAATTATTGTCTCGTAATATGGGCATAAAATCTAAAAATTAGAGGATACCACCATGCTTCTGGTGCTTAATTTACCTCTAAAAGTTGTGGTTAACATTTGTTTTTTTCTGTTATAGAAGGGAGGTGAATGGTTGAGAGAGAGACTGTAGAAACAAAAATAGATTTTTTTTTGACTGGAATAAAGGTACCGATGTCAAGGTAATTTCTTCTTTACAGTGTAAATATGTGCATAGTGGAAAAGTTAATGCAATGTAAAACCACTAAATCACTGTAAATAAAAATCCTCTCATTTGTGGTTTCTGCAAAATTACAGCGCATTTACGCATCACACTTCCCTCCAATCAGCAACTTGGATACAGCCATTTCTCATTTGTTTTTGTTTCAAAATATGATTCTTTTCCAAAGTCCTCACAGAAATAACCTCCAAAACAGGAGACCGTCTGTTTTAGTGGGATTTGTTGCTAATTTTTAGCCATGAGGTTTGAAACCACACATCTGTTTTTGCCATGAAGCTATAAGAGGATCAGCTTCAAGTCGGCATTTATCCCACCTTTAATTTGACATGGTTTCCACATCCAAGACCACAGGGCAGCTGCCAGCCGAGGTGGCATTTAGTCCCACCTACCATGTGTTACTGTATGTATGTCTGAGAAGTGTAGCTAATACTCCACCACACCCTGCTTATGACGTCCTGAGCTGTCAATGACACCTCTGTTTTGACCACCTCCTTAACAACTAAATAACACTACAGGAAAAACCTGAAGACACTGGTAAACTACCACTGAACCACAAGATACAACAGATGCATTTAATTAACGCTACACCAAGTACATTTACATACTGCATGCTGGTGGCATAGCAATGCGTAAATGTCTGTAAATAAAGTACTTAAAGCTTTGCTAATTTTTAGCCACACTGCATGGTAATGTCGTCTGTCCACCACCTTTGTCCAGAATTAAATATTAACCAGCATCTATTGGGTAAATTAGTATGAAGCCATGTACAGACATCCATGGATTTTTCTTTTATCAGCTTATTGTTTTTGTTTTAGCAGCACATTAAGTGTATGACAGTTGTTTTCAGTGAAAAGTCTCGAATAAACCAACTATACCAAATGGTAGAAGGAGAAAGTTAGCGACTAGCTGGTGAACAAAGGTCAAACAGTCAAACAAAAGAAAAAGCCAACACCTAATGCACTCCCAGCTCAGTCTACCCACCATTCATCTATAAACAGAAACCATGAAGCTTCCCGGTGCTATTTTAACAAGCTTTTTGGTTGAGCGACTGCCTTATGCTGAGGCCCGTTCACACCCGAAGGTCTACAAACTCTTCACCCTTTGCTGGTTTGTTAAACCCACAACCAGACCCCAGATGGGTGGAAGCACAGACAGACAATGTAAACTGCCAGAATGTAGATGGCCAAGCATCCGCAAAGCTTCTTGTTTTGTTTATCTTGTCTCCATTAATTGAAAACTGCTCATTTGTGTTTTTGGGCAACACAATTAACTTGTCAGTAAAACAATGATGTGGCCAGTGCTTGGTTTTTGTGGGTGACACTCCTTTCATGTCTGTTCAGCCATGGTGGTTATCGGTGCTTGTCCTAATTTCTCATGTTTTCCTCTGTTTACTCCAAGCAAATCAGAGGCCTGTTACACCAAATTAACATGTTAGCTATGATTTGTAACCTGAGGTCAAATCATTTGCTAGCTCATTTTGACATGTTTCAGTGGTTTAGTGAGTCTCAATCTTACTTGAGACTCATGCATGATGATAAGCGACACTCATTTGTGAAATATGACGCTGTCACCATCTGGCATATGTTTGTAAGCAGAGCTTGCAAAATGCTTTTGTTAAACAGGCCACAGATACATTAAAGGGGACTTATTATTCTTTTTGTTATTTTCTGTTATTTACATACTGTTATGGTGTTGGGTGTCTATGTTAAACAGGGTCAAAGTTCCAAAACTTGAGGTTAACATATGTAGAAATACTCTCTGCAAGTCAAAAGCCAGGACTTCAACATGCTCCATCATGCGTGCCCATCAACAGAAGTCTGCTGAGGGGCAGCTTCCAGAAGCTGGCCAATCACTGTGGGCTCATCGGGACAGGGGCCTTAAAGAGAAAGGAGCTAAATTGGCCTGTTTAAGACAGAGGCTGAACTGAGGAGCTGCATAAAGGGTGAGTCTGAGTTAAACTGTAAATCATGCAAAGATACTCCAATAGATATAAATATAGACCTATAAATGTGCATATGTGTCAGTTCAATATGGATTTCTTTTAGAATGAAGAGCTAGAAAACATCACTTGTTTGGAATAGAAAATGTAAAACCTTTCCCGAATCACTAAAAGTTATAGCAACCAACAATAACATTGATCTACGTGAAAATTCATCAAAACTAGAGTGGAGTCTGATGCCCAGTATTGCACCATGACACACACACACACACACACACACACACACACACACACACACACACACACACACACACAGGAACACACACACAGAACACACAGCCTGGTCCAAGGTTTTGAGAGCCACTAGCCAACATAGAGACTGTGGGACTCCAACACAGGACATTTCAGCCAAACTCAAGTCTGATCAGCAACAGCTGTTGGCACACACACACACAGTCACACAGACTATATAGATCCACAATAACATGTTGACACAAGAAAGACGGCAGCGTCTTATCATATTTGTTACGGCCATGTTTTCCCCAACAGAGCTGTATGTGTGTCTGAGTGTGTTTTTGTTATCGTTGGCACTGTCCAGCTGCTGATGCCGAAGTAGAAACATCAACTGGATACATGAATGGATGAGTGGGCGGAGGAAGGAAGAGAGTGAAAGGAGAGGTTCTCAGAGTATTGTGTGTTCAGTTGTTATGTGACATTCATTCATGGACCTTCTTAAGTCCAAAAATTGGTCCTTTATCAGTGTTGTTGCCGATTACTCTCATGTGGACTTGGAATATATTTACACTCATGTCAAAGAAATTTATATTTGCCCTCTCCAGACACCTGAGTTTTTAGAATACATAGATGAATCACTGGAGCTATCATAAGTAATCATAGCCTTTTTGGCAAACACACTAAGAAAACAGTAGCTGCCTATTAATGATGGAAGAGGCGGTCCAATGTGACATCACAGTAGTTTTAATGCAGAGTCTCTTTATTTAAATGTCTGAAATGATTTGAGCTGTGAACGTGTTGACAAGATTCAGCTGTGAGTTGTACAAAACTACAGAGAGAAAAAGACTTTTTCTTCTTGACTTGTGAATAATGAACTGTGATTGACTGACTCACTGTAATGTGACTGCTACTGTTGCCCCATAAAGTACAAGCTGCTGCAAATGTTGTACATTGTGGTTATTACATTGTACTCAGACTTTTCTGATTGTATGTTTTCAATGTGTGTTTAACAATCTTGTCCATGTCTGCATTGAGAAATGTAGGTGACCTTAACAGATCAAGTCATTTTTAAGTGATGATGAAATCCAAGAAATCAGCAAAAAGCAACAGTTTTATACTTTATAAAGCTAGCTATAAACATAACTCTATGAGAACACGTATTGATTTATGCGAGATATACCACAGACATACCTTTAGGTCCAGAAGGTCCAGAATCTCCTTTTTCTCCATCACCACCGCCAACCCCAATAGACCCTTTCATACCACGAGGGCCCTGGATGCCCTTTTCTCCTGTAAACCCTGAAACACAGAAACACATATGGGCTTGAGTTCAAGAAAAGATAAACAACCATCCAAGAGGAAAACCAGTCTGCTATGAGACCATTTAAAGTGCCTTAACTGTTGTGGCTTCTGTCTGCTGTAAATATAGATCATTTATGTTTATTTAATTACAATATTTAATACAAACATGATCAGAATTAGACTTTAAAAGGTTCAATTTAAAAACAACAAATTTACAAAAAATAATTGCTTTTCCTGCCAGTTTTTGAATAATTCCACTAAATACATCACAGCTGGAGCTGGTTCTGATTGGTTCCACTAAATAAACAATTTGTGATCGTCTTCCAAGTAACTTTGCACATATCATTTGGAGTCCCTAAATTACATCCAATCCAGGAACTGGTGAAAGAAAGAAAACAATATAATGAGGACTTTTTCTTAACATTTCCAATAAGCCTTGTTGTTTCCTGTCTTCCCTCCCCACCCTGACATCATTCATATGCCATCTGCCAACACCTCAATCTCTGAATGCTTGCGGAAAGTGAGAAAAACAGCAACTATGTTTTGTTCATTTTGTTCCATGAATAAAATCCACTTCTACCCCTGTGGCACACAATGAGAATGTTTGTTTACACTAAGCACACTCAGATGTCTCCAAATTAATGTGGTAATGAGTTATTGATTGCGCCACTGAAGCTTTTTCAAATGTCACTGTACTCAGATATGCTCTGATTACACTGTTGTGACCGCTCAGCACAATGAATTCAATTTAGACTGAATGCATTAAAGAGCCAAACACAAACTGAACGGATGTTGGATAATATCATGTTTTTGTGTTTTTACTGTCAAGAGTCCATAAATCCCTCCTTAAAAAACCCACTGGGAAAATGCTATCAATCATATTTTGGAAGCAGTGCAGAAGTTTTCTTTGTGTTGTGCAGGACAGTCCAACTAGACTGTTCAACAAGTCCAAAAGAATTTTTTGGAGTCCGTTGGCTTAAAAGAAAACGGAGTATCAAAGGTACATGGGCTGCATTACTGACAGATTCCATGTGTGTAGGTCTGTTAAGAGCACGGCTGGTTTGGTAAACATTACACGCCTGCTATAATGATTTTTTTGGACAATTATGACGAAGATCTCAGTTAGATTAAAATACTTCTCTGAAAAAGAGCTATTAGTACAGTGTGCTTATCTTTTGTTTGACCTTTGCCTTCATTTTATTTTTTGGATATGCGCACTCTACACTCTGTTTGTCTTTGATACATCCACCGGGGACCTCGAATACTGTATATCTGGAAGATTGAATAATGATCCATCAGAGATAGTCCTGATATTTAAGTGTCACACCTCCTGGTGGCCCTACAGGAAAAGTCAGAGGATCAACAATGTCATTAGGATCCATCTTCTGGTGACCATAAATGCTCGTACAAAAATCACAGCAATCCATCCAGTAGTTGTTGTGATATTTCAGTCTGGACCAAACTGGTGGACACACTCAGACAACTGAGAGACCAACAGTACCATTCTGCTGACAGCATGGCTGAAAACTGAATATTAATTAGTTAGTGATGTCCAGTTCTAATATGATGCATGATATGCTGTTTGATTGACAAGGTCTAATTTTATCAGTTAACAGACTTTTACTTTAACTGACTAACTGACAAGGTCGACTTGTCCTTGTTCCATGTTTAGTCGAATCTGGTTGGGTTGGTTCCCTGTTAGCAAACGTGGTCATAGGCAATGTGGGATTTAATAACATTTTTAAAAAGTGGCTTTACAAATGTTTTTTTGTGGAAGAAAATGCATTCAATATGTTTGTTAGACCTCATCAACACTTGACACATAATTTTTCTTTGTTTGCAAGAAAACCCCATGTGGCATTTTTAATGTGCATGGCATACGGAGCACCATGCTGCTGCCAGTGTTGGAGTTCTCTTGCTGTCTAAGTCTGTTCAGCTTGACTGGTTTGTGGATCAACTCTGATTATCTTTGAGTCTATTAGAGACCATGGCCGACTGTGCTTGGGGTCCTTTCAGATTGTGTTGGGTATGTTGGATTTAGTCCGTTTCCTATTGGGTCCAAAACTTCTGGACATGCAAAGCCCTTGAAACCCTTAACCTATATTCTAATGTCTGTATTTAACTGGCTGCATTATATATCATATTATGTTTTGTTTTTTTTAATCAAGCAGTGTTTTTTAATTAAAAAGACAAAGTACCAACAGTCCAAAACCCAAAGATATTCAGATTACTATCATGTATAGCAAAGTAAAGAATTAATAGGAAGGAATTGACTAATGGCTACAGTACTAATTATTTTTTACAAATATTGGTCAAGTTTACACATATGGAATAGAAGATGAGTTTTGTATTGCTTGGAGCCCTTAATTTCAGAACCCTAAAGAGAAAGACTGACCATGACCAATGAGACTTTTGATTAAAAATCCCCCAAAACCCACTGAAGACAGTATGACTGTTAGGGGATGCCGGTGTTTGTTTTGGTCTTGAATCTTGCCATTCAGCTTGCTATGTTTTCAAGTAAGAAACAGGTTTTCTTTTTCTTCTTTTCCTACAGAAATTCTTTTTATCCACTTTTTCCTGGAACTATAGCAGTGGTGGTCAGGGGGGTTTCCCTCTCAGCAGGAAGATAATGCTTCTTGGAAATGTCATGTGAGAGTTGCAGTTCATTGGCCAGGGGATGTGGGATGTATGATGACAAGGGAGGAGCATGTGAGGGGTGATGATTCAAGAAGAACCTCGCTGGAGGGGGTCTCAAAACATCTGGATTCTCATTGTTGTTGTTTGTATTGTACAGTATCTATGAAAAATAGTCATTTCATGGTTCTGAGGTGCCAGTTCTGCTTGGGTGAGGGTTCATATTGTGGTTTTTGGTGGAATTACCTTCAAGACAAAGATAGATGATGCGTCCCAGTGGCCCTGTCCACACCCTGTCTGAGAATACTGTAAATCCCCATCCAAAGTCTGGCGTCTTGTTTTCTTAAGCGGATTTATATGACCTTTTATGCTTTCTGCTCATTGCATTATTAATGCAACTGAATGTAATCACAAAAGCAGGGGTAAGGAACACTGGCCAAAATCTGTTCTGTGTAGAAAAGTGGCTTGATTTTCATCTTTCATGCCACTCAAAATTAAAACCTGTTGCTTATAAAAGGCTTGTAACTCCAAATTTAGTGTTTATGTTGGACATTTAGAGGCCAGGTATTTTTTGACCCACTGCACTCGTCCAAAAACCATGCCAGTCCAAAAACAAAGAAAGAAAATCAGACATCTTTTTCTGCATCTCTTGCTTCACATGCATTAAATCAGAAATAGCTTAAATATCCATTATTTTTGTATAATTTATCATTCTTTCTTTCTGACATATACTACAAAGTTTTGTATTCGTATGATGCTTCCAAAGATGTAATATCGTAATGTTTCCCACAGACTGACAATTTGTTTGCAGTGGTTGGCACTGCAAGCACTGAATGGCCTTTTGATTCACAGACTGACTTCAGATTATGGTAGTATTTTTTTCTTTGCAAATTCAACATTGCAGTACATTTACTTTTGACAGGATTAAATAAATGCATATTTTAAAGAAAATGCAGTGCTTTTATTATAGGAGATGTAATGAGCCACACTTAGATACTTGTAAAACTGCGAATCTGAGAATCTGTTATGCTTCCCTATTCTATTTCATGAGCATGAAGGCAGCTCTAAGTGAACTGCATAGAGATTTTACCCAATTCAGTGTCACTATTTTACAACAATTCAAAGATATATTATGCTTCATGCAGCTTCACTGTAGTTGACCTAACCTATTATAGAACTGATCAGTACTATACTTGTTTGACTGTTCATAATATTCAATAACTCATTAATAATTGTCTGGTTGTACCTACCTCTTAAGCCAGTCAATCCAGGGGCCCCAGCGGGCCCCAGTGGACCAGTATCACCCTTCTCTCCTTTTGGCCCCGGAGGCCCTGCAGAAAGTAAGAAAAAAAAATGTGTTGATGACATAATGCATTGGTTATAATAAACAACCAAAAGTGCTACTGCAAGATTTAGCAACAATATCTCACAGTATCTGTTGTTGATGTCCTTTGCTACCAACACTATCCTGCATTTATTTACAGACAGACAAGCAAAACATTTGTGGAGAATGCTGACAGTGAAGAAAACATCAAGGAGCTTGAAGATTTTTTGGCCATTTGGGGGCAGCAGAAACAAGTTGCGAACACAATACTGACATATCATCACTTTTTAAATTGAAATGTTGTTAGCAAACAGTTGCGTGTTCACACATCCAGAAGTTACAGAGCAACATTATCATATACTGTAATTTACAACATGTCTTTGAAAAAAGGAGCCCAAAAATCAGATCAATTACTACATGAATTCATGTTTAAATTTGATTCAAATTAATCACCAACAAAACAACAATTTAGAGGACTAGAAAAAAACAAACTTCTTACTTTACTTTTGCTGTTACAACAGAGAGGCCCTATTTGTCATTTGTCATTCATGGAAGGTGCAACTGGGGTTTCTTTGGACTAAATAAAGTTAGAAATATGAGAGGCCTCAGTGAGTGTCTTTATTATTACAACATGTTGGACTGCTTATCATCAAAGGTGTTGCCAAAATCGGGAGAAGCAAGAATCTTGTAGATTATCACTTGAAATGAAGCACATGGGACCAAAGATTGTTTCGGAAAGCAACATGTGAGCCTTTAATTCCTGCAGATAATGGTTTTATTAAATTCTAGGAGTCATTATATTTATCGTAGTTGACACACACACACATACACATACACACACACATACACACACACACACACACACACACACACACACACACACACACACACACACACACACAGACAGTGACACAGCAGCCAAAATGAAGGCCAAACCGGGCTTTACAACTGGTCAAAGGACTCAGTCCAAAAGTTTGTTGCACTTGGATTACTCTAGTGTGAGTGAGTGAGTGAAAAAAAAAGCCAAATAGTGAGTGAAAGAGAGAGAGAGAGTGAAGAGAGATTGCTAGAGAGCAGGAGAGAGAGAGGTCTGGCCACAATGGGAACCACATGTTTAGCAAGGTGGACCACAACACAGCTTGTGGGAATGCTCAGAAATTTGGGGTTTGTTATTGTCCAGCACATGTCCAGCGGGTTTGATACTTCAGAACCCTAATGTTCTTAATTTTCAAGTTTCTGATGCAGAGAAGCTGCTGGCCGTCTTTGAGATACAGATCTGACTGTTTGCTGCCTCAAGCTGCTTCACAACCGCACACACTTAACTGGTTACAACAGGTCACGAGACTGTGAAAAGGTCAAAACAGGAGGGGAGGCCGGGCATCTGTGTGTGCTTTTATACAAACTGACAGAAATGTCCAACATGAGGACATTTATGGATTTTAAGTTGGGTATAGAATTAGGAAAATATAAATATCTAAAAATGTCTAAAAAACACACAAAAAACACATAAAAACAAAAAAAGCAAACCAGTGCAAACCAGCTGAGAGAAATCAGTTGTTAAGTTGTGGTCATGTGGTCAATATTCTCTTTGGTTTCGTTATGATTTTCTGGTCACTAAAGGAACTCAGTTCTTTCTGTTTCTCTCTGATCATCTTTGAACAGATCCTAACAACACTGTTAAACCGGCAAACCAGCAACAAATAACTAAGAATAAATGAAATGACTAAAGAGGGTTTCCTCTGCCCAGTGAATCCCAGTAACCCCAATCAACTTGAATTATTATATACACATTTGTGCACTGTTTATGGTCATGGCTACCACATAATATACATATTTAATTTCTCTTTCAAGAGAAACGCAATATTCTATAATGCTAAAATACAAAGGAAATTCTAAATGCACCAGTTAAGAGCCATTTAAAAGCATTTTGATCAGTCCTCACAACTGTTCTGAGATCTCCTTCTGTATTTAACAGACACAAGAGGTCCATGTGAACATTTCATAGTCATTTTTGTAGAGCTATTAACATACTACATTGTCTACTTTTAAGGTAATTGTGTGAAGAATTAATCTGGAAGGCCCTCACAAGAACAGCAATACAAACAGTGTGCATGCATGCACCCAGGTGGTCCTGGAGAAAGTGCGTCCTTGTTAGTAGTTTGTTTTAGCAGAGCTTCACGTTATTAATCTCCTGGCTCTCAGACTCCTATTTATTCATTCAGCTGACTGCGTTTCAACAATAACATGCCCAGCGGCTCCTCTAGGATCAGCCTGAAAACATCTGACAGCACTGTATCCAAGAGCACAACACTCATGGAGAGTTTAGGCACCTTTGTCCAACATCTAGGTCTGCATTACAAATCAGCTATAGCGTGGAGCAACAGCTTGTCTTTCTTTTTATTTATCTATTTTTTTTTTTTTTTTACACATTTACAATATAAAAGGCTGACAGGCTATAATAGATCATAATATAATGTGATGGTGTGATGTGACAACATGTATGTTTAATGTAAGGGGAGATAAGGAGCTTCTTGTGGAATTCATCACTATGATGAACGATACAAGGCAGTATCAGGGCTTAAGCTATTTGAGGCTACTCTATAAGAGCAAGTAGAAAAAACTGTTGTCAGAAAATCTTCAGTGTATGTTCCTAATACACAAAGATAGGTGTTGAAAAGTGATTCATTCTGATGAAGAATTTAGAGAGGAGTCTTTCTGTGAAGTGTCTTTGCAGAGCGATACTGTTACAGGCAGCCATTTATTTAATCACCCGCAGTAAAAGAATGGCCAGTTTTCCTTACTTTCCTATCATCTCAGCACTACATTCATGTAGTCAGGGCAGAGTATGCACACATTATAATATGTTGTCGTGCACGTGTGTCTGTGCGTACGTGATGATGCTAATGTGTAAGCCAGCCATGACTGAGCCAGAGGATCCAAAACAAACATGCCACTCAAAACGTACATTATGTAGACATTAAGACTGAAAACTAGTGGTGGCTTATTGCTTCAGGTACCAGAGAGACATGAGATATGATCCAGGAAGTCCAGTTTGAGTAAACATATTATAGAATTAGAAGGCTTCTCAGATGCCAAAACGCTGCATAATGGCTTATAATAGCACCCAGAAACTGGATTTTACAACTCTAGAAGGTAATAAATGTGGCGACTATTTTATCCTTTGTTGCGACAATTGTGAGTTTAACAGTAGAAACACTCTGTTACTGTTGCAAAGTAATCCACCAGGAATGTGTGCTTGTACTTTTTTTTTTCACTGGCCACTGCAGCACCTTGCAAGATGACTTCAAGTTGTGTTGCAGAAAATGTTGAGCCTGGCTTAACTTTCTTGCTTACGATTGAAAAAGTGCAGCTGAATAGCTTTCTGTGCAAACACTGTGGAATGGTCAACAGATGACACTAACACAGTGTCAACACAGAAAGCATTTCAGCCGCATTTTTCAGGCCTCCACCTCATGTGTGTCTGACGGAAAAGATATGCTCCTATATTAATCAATACAGATGTCTACACAGGCTGCGGGTCAGCTCATATTTCACTTGTGCTTCATGTACTTAATTTCAGAGAATCAAATTTTTACACTTCAAGTCGATTTTCTTCCATTTTTCATGTGTAACTCCTGTGATTGTGTGTTGGGCTCTCACCTACACTGATCTTTGTGCCTGACACGTCCTGCGTGGACACTGACGGACGACTGAAGCTGCTGCTGCTGCTCAGCTAATATATTTCTTTCGCCACGCAGGCTGTGTAGACATTGTGTAGGCTGTAAATTTTTCCAGGCCTCAGCTCGTAACATATGACTAACTCAGCACAAACTTGGGCTGCAGCTCAGCAGCTTTCAGCAACAACAAATCATTCACCCAAATCTGTACGTCAGCATTGCGGCATGAAAAACCTGTGACTTGTCTCTTGGTGATATGAAAATCTTAAATGAGCCTTTGAAGTTGTTTTGTTGTCTGGCAAAACCTCCTCTCTCTTGTGCTCCTGCCCAAACCTCTTCTATCACTCCAGGCAACTCCACCACAGACAACTTCCTGATAACCACCTTGCAGTCTTTGGCCAACTCCATGCAAAACATCGAGGCATGCCTTCTATCCCTGGAAAATGCTTCAGCTGCCGCCTCATCTTGTGTAACCATTGTTGCCACTCAGGCCTCAATGTTGCAACAAGCTCCCTCATTCTGTCTACCCTCAACATCCTCCCAGACTGAAGCCGCTCAACACTCTCTGGTCTCTGCCATCCCAGCCCCTCCTCTAGGTAGGCCATACATTCCACAATCAGATAATATATCATCTCGTCTAAGGTCTAAAATCCTACAAGGCGAAGATGTTAATTTGTTGAGTCTTATCCTGCCTTCCCTTGGGTGTGATAAAGCTGTCAATGGGAAAACGTCACTGCTGTGCTCAAGTCTGCATCATCTGGGTCCCTTCACGGTTGGAGAACTGCCTTTCATGACAAGTCAAAGACAATCATCCCTCCACTCCAATAAATGTTGAATATCTAGCAGTAGAACTGTCTTTTAATCCTGAATCTGTGTTTGTAGCTCATCTTCTCATTGGTCTTTCTCAGGGATTTCTGGGGTTGGGGTCCTCTCATCTCCTACAGTTACCTATTGCATGTGGCTAAAAATCTTCAGTCTGCAGTTTAAGAGCTAGAAATAGTTTCTCAGTTGCTACAGAAGAGGTTAAAAATTGATATGCCATTGGCCCATTTTAGTCCCCTCCATTGTCCATGTTTTGCACAAGCCCAACAGGCGTAGCCACAAGGAAATATTCAGGGAAGAAAAAATTAATTTCCGATCTGTCTGCTCCTCACTCCGGCCCCTTTCCAAGCGTTATTAGCCTCATTCCCAGAGCCCTTTTCTCTTCATTATACCACTGTTGACAACGCCATTAAATAAAAGTTAACTGGACAATGTCCTTGGCTTTCCAAAGCAGACATTACTGACTCTTTCAAAAATCATTCCCATTCACCCCTCTCAGTGGCATCTTTTTGGCGTCAGGTGGGAGCAAAAATATTACTTTGCTGTATGCCTGACTTTCGGTCTCAGGAGCAGCCCATACATATTTAATTTAGTTTCTGAGGCGCTTTGCTGGATTCTCTTAAACAGAGTCAGGATTCTCTCTGTTCTGCATTTGCTGTATGATTTTCTCTTGATTGATCCCCCACACGACAGCTCAAGCGCATGTCTGCCCAAACTGAAATATTGTTTTCATGCTCTTGGCATCCCCCTGTAAGAACAAAAAAACAACCCAGACACGTGCCTGGAGTTCCTCAACATCACTCTGGATTCAGTTGAAATGAAAGTGTCCCTTCTACTTGATAAATTATAACTCATCCGTGAGATCACGCACGTCCATGTCAAGTCCTTCTGTACTGCTGAGAACATCACAAAATAATCGCTCTCCTTCCTTGGTCATCTTAACTTCACCATGTGCGTCATCCCTCAGGGGCGCTCGTTCATCAGCTGTTTATTGGATATGATGTCTTCTGTGCCTAATCTGCATGATCTCATATCTTTACATGAAGGATGCCACTCTGACTTGAACTTCTGGTCTGATCTCCTCCATCACTGCAACGGCATCACTTTCTTCTCTGATGAGCTGGTGCATTCCTGTGATTCACTGATGTTTTTCATGGATGCCACCCCATCCATGGGTTTTGGGGCATCCTATCAAGGGTAGTGGTTTGTTAGCTTTTGGCCTCCTTCTTTCTCCCATTTGGATCAGTCTTCAGCATTGTATGAGATTTACCCCATCACTGTAGCTTGCTAAATCTGGGCCCAGCATTGGAAAAGCAAACACATCTCAGTGATATGTGACAACCAAGCAACTGTCGGCATCATCGATAGAGAGTACCCCTCTTCCAAAGATATCATGCCTTCTATGACAGGTAATTTATCACCCACAGCTTCATCATCATGGCCCAGTCATTACAACATACTAGCTGATTCAATCTCCAATTTCAATTTCCAGACCTTGCAGAGCGTCTGTCCAGAGGCCAGCCCAATACCTACTCAAATCCCCCCTCTTCAACATCTAACACTGTCCTAATCCAAAGCCCCATGCTTAGATATTTAGAGTCAGCTTGGGTTTACATGAGGAAGGCTTTAGCAGTTTCCACTTCAAAAACCTATGTTTTCACTTGGAGCACTTTTTCTATGCTTTGTATCTTTTTGTATCTGTTTTGTATCTCTTTGTATCTCATCTGTATGCCACTTAAACCCGTTTCCATTAATACTGTTTGTGCTTTTATTTGTTATTGCATGGATGTTTGCCATTTAAACCTCAGTACATTTGTGGATTGTTGTTGGATTCAATTTATTATCAGATGTTATGATACTTCTTTTCCTAGCTTACTTTCTAACGTGTCAATAAAAATAATCATTCACTAAAAAACACAGTCTCTCCTGACTGAAATACAAGCTGGTTTCTGAGCTCCATTATACTGTGTGTATCCATGAGACTGTTCTCTTCAAATGGTAGCAAAAATGCCCTATGTGTTGTTCAATGACAAAACGAGGAGAGACCACGAGACAAAGAGGTAGTGTCATGCAGGGTGGGATGTTAAGTGTGGGAGATGGTGACAAAAAGCCTTTGAACTGAGGAGAGGAACACAGTTTTGTCCAGTCTCTCCTGGTTATATTAACCCACAAGCTTAATCTGTCCAGATGTTTTAGTCACCTCATTTAATCATAAATTGATTTAAAACCTTCCCTAAAATTCCTTCTAAATTATCCTGCATCAAAGAAATTCTCATGCACGTGAATACATTATTTCTCCCTTTTTCTCTCTGACACATACAAACATACACATAAACAGAGACACATGCATACTGCTGTCAAACTGAAAGATAGTTGTGAAACTCTAGTTGAAGGCGTTTCTCATGCCAATTAAACATTTAGAGCAGGGAAACATACATATAAGAGAAGAATGGAAAGAAGGAGTAATGAAAGAGGCAGGACAAAGAAAAGAAAAGAGAGGAATACCACTGAGTGAGGGCAAAGACTCGCAGTCGTGCAGTCATGCCATTTCATCAATATCACAATATTTTCTTCATGAAACTGGAACATAGAGCAGGAAAAACGAGGCCCAAAAAGAGAACTGAACAGAACAGAACAGAACAGGACAAAGGAGGATAAACATGGATAGAGATGTAAAACTTTTCTTGGCTAAGGTTACTGTGCGCTAACAACACACAAATGGGCTGCGGAGCTAAAACTAATGACAGAGCTGAGTGGTTGAGTTTTCATTCTGGATGAAGCGTCTAAATTTAACCCACAATTGTTTCCAGGCTCAGGAGAAACAGCATCCCACCCACATGTGAGGCAGACACGAGATCAGGGGTCCCATTCGGTTTAGATTGCCATCAATCAGCTTGGGCCGCGTCCCCTGCCAGCATTACATCATGGCATTCCTATTCTGATTTTAACAAGCCAGGGAAGTCATTTGGTACCCTGGCAGCGAGAGTCATACCACGTCGGGACTAATCAGGTCTGAACACATCGGAGTAAGAACATTCGGAGTTGCTCAATACCCCAGGGGAGTAATCCCACGGTGTGAAATCACGTTTGCATGCTAGGGTCACTTGAATTCAATCACACTGCAAACATCTATTGGCTTAGATGAACTATTGTAAAACATCTTTTTTGGAATGCTTTTTAGAGTTTTACCCAAAGGGATTCATTATACTAAGAGTTAAAGTTCTCACATTCTCATGCTGTGTTCTCGTGTTTTCATGTACTCTTAGATTTGTCCACATGTCCAAATGTCCTTGAGCAAAACACTGAACTCCACATTAGTCCAGTACCTTGCATGGCATATGAGTGTGTGTCAAAGGGTAAAAGCGCTATTTAAATGCAGCCAATTACCACTTGTATGCTATCTATCACATATCTCTTGATTTCTTCATAAGGCACGGATGTTTTGTTTTGTGAATTTCCAATTATACATATATGGAATTTATTTTCTTTATACAGCATGTTTTGCTGGGGTTATTTTGCACACATGAATTATACCCATCTATAAAGTCTTTTTAAGTTATTTAATGCTCTGTTTTCTGAGGGAATAACTGCACAGCAATGATAAAGTTTATCTCGATATTTAGTTTCACTTGGATCTATGCAATTACTTTTTCTGTGGTTTGATGTAATTTATGATATGTAAATTGTTTCCACGTATGTTAGTACAGTAAGCAGTAGCACACACAGACTCTTTAAGGGACAAACATAAAAACAAATAAGGGCACCTCTTCAACTCCAAAGATGTGAGTCAGGCTTGAGTTAACCTGAGAGGCATGTAAAGAGGACCTATTATGCTCAGTTTCGGCTCTATATTTTTACTCGACTAGAGTAGCTTTGCATTATTCACAGTTCACAGAACTCCTTATTTATCTTATACTGGCCCTTTATGAAGGCCCTCAGTTCACTCTCTGTCTCTTAAAGGGCAGTATCTTTAAGGTGTCCACTCTCTTCTGATTGGACAGCTTTCTGGAAGCCTGCTGAGGGACATATAAAAAAAGCTTTTAAATGACTAATATGAAAAAATGTTTAAATTACTACATAACTGGAGATTTTTTTTGTGAAGAATTTACAGAAATTAAATGTGTTCCTCACCAAATTAGCAGAGCTTTGACAGCGGCTCTAAAAACCGGTCGACACAACAATATATGGACATATTTCAAGCTCTTTGTTCAGTGGGTCAGTTAGAAATAAGGCAGGGGGGAATAGTACAAGCAGGAACAGCCACCGTGACGATGATGTTTGATGATGAGCTGCAGATGACCAGCAGACCTCTATCAGGTAAACAACTTATTTTACTTTGCTGTGCTGTGTAATGGAAAAACACACACAGTGTAGCAACTTGACTCAAGTCATGGCTCAGCAATGACAACGGAAAAATGTCATAATTTTAGTGGAGCAGAACTTGCATGCTGTGCATGGAGTAGATGACCATATAAAGAAATCCATCGTGAGCTGACATCAGCTCAGGCAGAAAGTAGAAAAAAACTGTTAGAAACCAAGCTTTTTGCTCACGGAGATTACTTCTACATATGTTTACCTAATTATTTGACACTTTTGCCACATTTAATATGAACATCCAACATTGTAACAGCTGCAGCTGCAGCTAGAAGAAACTCAAGTCAGAACACTGTTAGGCTTTCTTTTAGCTACTTACCTGCACACAGATGGAACTTATCTCCATCTTATTTTAAATGTGCTCAGACTTTAGCCTCTTTCAAATCTAAATTTAAAACTCCACTGTTCTCCGGTGCCTTTGACTGCACTTTATTTTATTTTCAATTTTAATGAATTTGGGGCACCTGATTAGTGAACTCTAACTCTAACTGTATTTCTGGTCTGGTTAATTTTTTTTTCTATTTTTGCATTTAATGTAATTTAATCTTATTTTATTCTGACATTTTATTCTATTGAGTTCATTTTCCCTTTTTAATGTTCTTCTAATGCATTTCTTCACCTTATTTAAAATACTTAAAAGTGACCCCAGCTTTTATTCATTATGTTTTCACATGTATTTAGGACTTGATATCAAACTATAGTCACGTAAATGCTGTTGTTTTATGTAGCCTTGCTGTCTGAAAACATTTCACTTTTCAACCCTATTTATCCCAGTTCAAACCTAGATGTCTAAATGCCTTTTGACCTGCAAATCCCCAAATCAACGCTTACTGGTAAAGAGCACTTCAATTGACCACAAGGACACTTAAGGGGAACATTTGGGTCGAATAGCGAGGCACTAGGAATGCTTAAGTGCTACTATGGAAATGTCCCTTTGGGGAACATTTGGGATGCTTACAATAGACTTTTTTTGAGCAACAGTCTGAACAGACATCCATAGCTCTTAGCTGACCTTCTAATATGGTGAGGTTCTTCAGGGCCGTGGAGTGCTCCCAGTCCTTCAGGCGGAGGTCCTCTGTGATTGCGTTGAGGATCTCCATCTCGTTCCTCAGCTGGGCCTCCGTGTGGACATGGGTCACCCATAAACTGGAGGTATCCTCTGTTATGTTGCTAATCTGGATCTAAGCAGCAGGGGAACGTGCAGAAAGAGTGTTAAAAGCAGTAGGAGTTGAACAGAGTGCTGCAGTAAGACAGTTAACTTTGTGCTTTCAATATGCATCTTAAATTAGTGTTTTCAACTGTAAAGGACCCCTAACCTGCAAATCCTGTATTTTCAAGTGGTGAACATTGATGTCATTGCTGAAGGTGTGATTGACAGCTCCCACTGTCCAGTTAACCTCATCCAGCTTCTCTCTCAGCCCGCTCAGCTGGCCTGAAGTTTCCCTGAAACACATAATCAGTCTATTTTAATATCATACATATTTTATCTTTCATTCATCTTTTCTTACTCAGTGTGTTCAGCGATTATGTTACTGTGCTTTATACAGACTTTTGCATCATGCTGAGGGTCTTTACTAAGTGTGTACCTGATCAGGACATCCTGGTTGCGGAGCCAGATGGAGGTTCTTGCCACCTCTGCACTCAATCCTGTCAGGTTCCTGCCGGCAGAGCTACTTAGAGATGCAAGCCTGTCGTCCAGCTGCACCAGGTAGCCCTCTGACTGAAGGGAGTGAGCCTGGATGCTCCTCAGCTCCACCTCCAGCCCCTGCAGGTTAAGATTTATAACTTATCTTTATTGCTATCATTTCTATCTTTACTGCACTATGTTTTTAACTGTAAACCAGCAATATGAATTTAAATGATTTGATTTCAGAATAGATTTAAAACTATTCACTTACTGTCTTTGTTATTTGTAACTGTTGCTGTACTTCTGATTGTCCTTTTAAGAGACTTTGATCTTAAGTTTGATGTTGAAATACGGTTTTACTATCTGCTTCAGGCCATTTGCAATCAGCCGCAGAAATTTACAATCAACAACGACTTGTCTTTCACTGCTTTCACTTGATAAAATCTGAGCAGTGGGAATGCTTTGAACTGGGTAAGATAAACTTTTTTTGCCATTTAGCATTTTGCATTGGGAGCCAATTTTGCACTTAGGAGTTAATTTTTTTTAGATAATCAATTTCCATCTATTTGGAGGGGTGTTGATAGAACATGATTGACTGTTGTGGTATTTAGCATAGCAGAGAACAGGCAAAGCAAGAGTTTTAACTGTGAGCTAAACCTGTGTTCATTCTGATATTAAACCTTTTTGGTGTCTTGAAAGCCCGCTTTAGGTTTTTATCAATCAGTTCTTTCTTACAGTCCATTGATCTAAAAGTGCATCAGTTTGCATCACTTTGTGAACCGCTGCCGTCTGACATGATTAGCTCAAATGCGCACAATAACTTTCAAACTGAGGTCGTTGCAGCCAATATAACACATCCAGTCCATTAACAAAATACCTTTTAAGAAAGCTCATACTCGTACAAGGCTCCAAAACATCCAAGCCCACGACTGAGCCCCTGACAGATGGCGGAGGAAGGCTGAACTTGTTGTGTTACATCACATCGGTCTTAATCATCTGCAGTATAGTTCTTATTTAATTATCACAGGCAGTGCAGTGTTTACAAATGGTTTCCTATGCTTGTATAGTGTCCCATAGAGTTTTGTGTGAGGCTTTTGATGATTTATGTGTAGGGAAATTTTGATTCAGACAGAGCAAGAACCACAGTAAACAACTAGGCTGCATCATAACTAAATAAGTTCAAATGCGGTTTTCAAGGTGTGGCATTGTCATGAGTAGTGACTGCTGCGTGCTGTGTGTTCATTCTGATTCTCAGGAATTCATAAACTCTGCTCCTATGCTATGCCTGTAACAGTTTCTAAGTCTGAAACCTTGTTCTGTAAACTGTTCCCACTTTTCAGTGTTGTCATACTTTTATGAGGATCTCCAGCCTCTGTAGCCAGTCGCTGTGGTTCTGGAAGATGTTCTCCAGTTTCCAGATGTTCTCCAGAAGGTCGGCCTGAGTGGACGCCTCTCCCAGGTTCTGCTGGAGCAGCCGAGAACGCTCTGACATCCGGGTCACATTCTCCATCAGCACCTCCTGTCGCTGTGAAGAAACCTGGGAGCGAGAGACTGGGGAAGAAAGGAGAGAAAAATAAAGTGAGAGATTTGTTCTGGGTGTTGACTCACTAATCCCTCAGCTACAATGAAGTCCCCATATTGAGTATCATTTACTATCAATCACTACTGCCAGCTTGGATCCAGCCAACATATTAATGTAGAGCAGATGTCGATTCAGTCGCCTGGACTAATTTTGGTTGTCTATTCTTACTAACTGCATTATTTTATTAAATCAAGACTTAAATATTTTTATGAGTTCAAAAGCAGTTGGCGTACTATGAGGTTCTCCGTGCCATAATGCCTATTTTGGACATTTTGTCTTGGTTTTGACTGAGGTTGAGGTTGGCCTCTACATGTTGTTGTTCCTCCAATGCTTGCAGGAGAGGGAGAGCGTCAGCCCAGAGTGGATTTTTTAAAAGATGACGTATAGATTCCTAGCGAGTTGTTGTTGATCTTTCTCCTCCATTTAAAAATGGAAAAAAAGTTGGTTTTCTTTCTGATTCTGAAATCATTTATTTGTTTTAATGTGTAATATGTTCATTCAGTCTTGAAAATATTGGAGGAAAATATTGGATATTTCATTAAAGATGAAAAAAAGAAGGCGGAAAAGAAAGAAGGACAACATGTTTCGTCTTCGAGAATTTGTACTTTGCGGAGATGCTTGGGACGCGACGTGGAGAACACAACTGTTTTGTTAGCTGTGACATCACATAATGCTGATGAACCTTTCTTGTCTTGTTTTTGGCTATAGCTTAAAGACCACTTCTATTGGCTTTTCCTAACCATGTCTAATAAGAAAAAGCTCCTTGGTTTCATGTTCTGTTGAGAGCGTGTTGCATGGTAACGGCTCCAAAGCCCAGGAGATATTTTGAAACCAGATCCTCAGCGTCATGCCATGACGACATCCTCTGTGCAGGACAACAGGGAGCAATGTGTTCAAAAAACCCGTCTGTTGCCTCAGATGGAGAAAAAAGGCTTGACTTGGGAAATGGAAGGAAGCAGATAATTCCCTTCACACATGCTCTTTGATACACTGATGCCTGATAGTACACACACTCTGAATGTTTCTGTTTCCACGTACCTGGGAGAGTGATAAAAGTGTGTGTGTGTGTGTGTGTGTGAGAGAGAGAGAGAGAGAGAGGCCAAAGCATGACTGCATGACCTCAGAGCAAGAAAAGCACTGCAAAGCCACACTGCTGCAAACAAACCATCTAAATTCCAGCTCATTATATATGTTAGGCTTATTTCTAATGAGCTGAAAAACTAAATAAGCTGAAATCTACACAGGCTGCTTAATTGCTAAATGATGGTCTGTCAGCAGCAGTGTTTTTTCAGAAGATCACACAGCAACAGACACACACATAGATAAGACCTGGGGTGTATTCCAGAAAGCGGGTTAACTGAAAACTCTGAGTTTCATAAAGTGAAAACATGTAGGATCAATGAATAATTATCTCTATCACTCATGATGCGATTGGTCGCACGGACGGAACATCATTCCTATAATAGTGGAAGTTATGTGTTTATATTTTTGAGTGAGCAGGATTGTGGTGCAGCTGCATAATGTGGTTTTTCTTAAAAAATAAGCTGCATAGTCTAAACACGTTTTTTTGAACTAGCTGAAAGAAAGTCACTGAATGCTGTTGAGCCAAGATCCAAATAGATCTCAATGTCAACTGCATATCACCCAACACATTATTACTGGATCAGACTGTGAGCTTACAGTCACGTCTCGGTTTTTGATCTATATATGTGTTAAATCTTTAACTTTATTTTTCATCTTCACTTGCTGCTTCCTGTGTTTTGTCCCCATCAGATTAAAGCTGAACAAATATGTTAGAAATGTAATGTAGCTACAGTCTGACACAAAGTCAGATTCCACCACTTATCATCCATTAAGGAAATGTAAGTCTGGTAAATGATGAATTACTGGACAACACTGAATAAAACTTTAATTTGTAAATTTATTGACACTTTTCCTGCTTTGACTCAGGCTCTATTTTTAAAGATAAATGTGCACCATCTGCATACACGTACATTAATAACTCCTCTATGTCCACTTGATTAAAGAAGAACAAAAAGAAAGCCAAGAAGAAGAGAAAAACATTGAAGAAGAAAGCAGCTGTAAACCCAACGGGCTGATTTCAAACTTCATGGTGGTCAAGCAAAAAAATTTTGGCTTTCTGAAATGTTGACACTTGAGAAAAACACAATCTTCCCAACAGCGACAAAATAGTCATCAATACCACATTTCTGTCAGATAATCTAGTATAGATAATTTAAAAGTTACAGATGGAGCGGCGGCACAGAGCTCGCTGTTAATGCAATCCAAGAATTGCTTCCAAATTTAGTGAAATTTGGGACCAAAGTGCGGTTTTGCGAGTTTAAGGTGCAGAATTACGTTCCTTAACCACAGACTATTTGGGGGCTGTGGGTTCTCACAGTTCAGAACAACTGTGTGCTATGACCATAAAGACATATAAACTTATAATCATATCTTGTTACCAGAACATATTTGCACAGATTTTCCACCGCGTGTCTCACTTAGTTTCTCTGGTTACACCGACTAAAGGACTAATCCATCAGCATTAGCATCTATCCAAACTAATTGACGTCTGTTAAGTTGATCTGTTAACATGGAGAGCTCAACATATACAACATTCAACCAAACCACAGAGGTCACTGCCTGGTAAATAGGCTTTTCAAATCACACTGATATTTCTATTTCTATAGCAGCAATAAGAGATCTTTGGGCCACTTGGGGGCAGCAGAAGAAACTTTGATCTGGAACATATTAGCAAACAGCTGCCTATTTACATATCCAACAGACACAGAGAAACAATATCTTTCATTTGGAATCAAGTTTGCGTCCACCTGGTGAATGTAAGTCCAATACAGAGTTGCTAAGTGGAACTTGGAGGTTCCTGAATGCAAAAATCAAGGACAAAACATGACTTCTCAGAAACAGAGTTGAAATCATGGAAACTGATGGTCACAATAAACCCATAGGATCTATACATTATCCTGGAGAGTACTGAGTTTCTACGTTCACTATTATTGAGGGTAGAAGAAAGAAAAATTTGAAATGGGAATACAGAATGGATAAAAACACTTCTGTAAAAAAAAAAGGGCTCTTCTACTTTACTTCTTACTTATTCACTCTCCTCTTTTAGCTCTGTTTTGGTCTCCACCAACTCTTGGCTCCAATCTAAAGAATGCTCTACTACATTCACCTTCTGAACAGGTAGCATATATTGGGTTTATTAGAGCTTTCTTTGCTGAAAACAACTACCAACGATGCTAATGAGAATGCTGAGACTGAAAGGTTACAGGCTGCAAAACCAAAACAATGAGCTAATAGACACTAAAAACGCTTGGTACAGCTTCCTTTTGTCACTATGAGTGACCACTTTCACATAACATTCATTGTTAATATAAAAATATAAATTAGTGCAGCTTTAAACATTAACAAGTCATTTGCTTATGGTAATTTATTAATATATTATCAAAATATTGACTTTGCAGTGATTCCTAGCACATATGTAGCCTATCAGTGACATCCTTAATAGCAGGAAAACATGGACTAATTGTAAGTGGATGTTCTCAAGTAGATGAAATGCAATGTACTACACAGTATTAGAAAAGAGAAAATGAGTATGTTACATATGTGACTACAGCAGGGGAGGATTAAATCATTACTACACTACTCTTTAGCTAACTAGAAGCAGACTGCTGTAAATCTTTATGGTCGTGCAGAAACATTTAGTCCCTTAATCAATTCACTGAAAAATGAATAGACAATGATTTTGATAAATGACTAATCTTTGAAGTAGTTAACTAAAGGCACATTTTCTGGTTCAAACTATTTTTCCCTGTTTTATATCAGTGTGAATGGATTATTTTTGAGTGTTGGAATGTTAATCAGACAAAGGCTATTTGAATATGTAACCTTGGGCTCTGGAAACTTGTCATAGACAATTTTACATTATTTTGAACACTTTGTAGAGCAAAATAATTGATAAGTGATAAACGTTAGTTGCGTCCCTGGTTTAAAGGCATAAAAAGGTAGATTTTTACCATGCCATTTTTTTTAAAGATAGTTTTACATATTGGACAAGTCTTAAAAGACCAAAATGGACATTTATGTGATATACATGTTTTGAATGGCAGATGAAGTGTAAATCAAACCAGGGAGGTATAGAATTTATTGTCTTATCCAGAATACCTCCTGGATCGCATTAGAAAAAAAAATACATACTATACATTAATCTAATAAAAAAGAAACTAGCGGGAAAAAGATTAATAGCCTATAGAGCAGTAATTGCACTACTCTTTCAGCCTTCAGCTCTCATAATATCACGCTGCTGTTACAGCTGGAAAGATGAGTCATTAAGGTGAGTGTAATGTGACTTCAGACGATGATGATGAGAAATCGACTGAAAGATGAACCGTGTGTCTGACAAATCCATTTCAACCCTCTCCCAGCGCTGCTCTGTAGGATGGGAAAGTCATTTTGTGTGTTTTCCATTCTGCTTCTATTCTTTCCCCTCTTACTCTCACTCTCTCTCTCTGTCTCTCTCTCTCTCTCTCTCACACACACACACACACACTCGCAAACACATACACTCGTGCTGACCTAGGTTACTTTTGGGGACATTACATGGACTTACATTCATTTTCTGGAGACTTACCCTGACCCTAACCTTAACCCCTGACCCAAAAAATCAGCTTTTTCCAATTGGGGACAGAAACTGTGTCCCCAATTGGAAAAAGCTGATTAACCGGTCTTTAGTCTGAAATTTGTCCCTAAAAGTAGCCTATGACAGACCCCCACCACCCCGTATATATATATACACACACACACACACACACAGTGGCATGGCAGCAATATTTAATACAGATTAACCCCAAATTCACGGCTTCATGGTCTTTGAATTCTTCTGTGGAGAAGAGGACACATTATCCATTCATCTATCAAATGCTCTTTTCTGAGAGAACGAGCCAGCTCAACAGCTGGGCTTCAGTGAGTAATGGGAATGGATTCTGCATTAATGGTTCAGTCCTTGAATGGTCTCTATGTATACAGTACTGCACAAAAGTTTTAGGCACTTTAGATGTTTAGACTCTTATCCATTATGCAACACCATCAGGCAGGCCACTGATCGCTCCCAAATGTATTCGGCAGCATGACAACGGCCTCAAACATACAGTCAGAGTAATAAAGAACTATCTTCAGCTACAAAAAAGAACAAGGAGTCCTGCAACAGATGTTATAGCCCCCACAGAGCCCTGATCTCAACATCATAGAGTCAGTCTGGGATTACATGAAGAGACAGGAGCAACTGAGACACTTCAATCCACAGAAGTGTGGCCAGTTCTCCAAGATGCAGGAACAACTTACCTGCCAAGTACCTTGAAAAACTGTGTGCAGGTGTATGAGCTGTGTGCTGCTGTTTTAAAGTCAAAGTGTCATCACACCAAATATTGATTTCATTTAAGTTTCTGCTGTTTACTGAACTTTGTATGAAGTTAATTAATGAATGAAAACTATTAATGGCACTAGTTTTGAAAGCATCCTCACTTTACTTTTAGTGTCTTAAACTTTTGCACAGTACTGTATATATACAGTATGCAGTTGATTGACACTCTTGCAGTGTTTTCTACCTTTAACACGGGATTCTCACTCTCATTCAATTCTTTATTTTGGCCAACTGGATTTGCAGAAGAACAGGTCGGCTAAAGAGTATGAATGCAATAGGACGAAACTAAAAAACATAACACACCTAACAAGAAGCCCTTGTTCTGTATTTTGGTTAAACATGTGTGTGTGTTTTCATGTTCTCCTCATTCAACCTTGGAAATAAGGCATGTGGGTGTCTGTGTACTCACTGCACAATGACTATCTGTCTCTTTGTAGGATGTTTCTTCTCTACTTCACACACACTTGCAGGATTGTCTCACTATAACTGTGGGGACTTTTAATTATTGCATTCATTTTCTTGCATCTTATGGTACGCTTTATTGAATTTTAACCTTAATCCTACAATCAAAAATCTTCCAAATTAAACAACTCATTTTGGTGACCAAAGCATGGATGGGATACCAGGTCTGTGCATGAAGGGCACACACGCACGCACGCACGGTCTCCCAGTGAGTGAGCTGGCTTGACAGTCACGGTCAGGGCAGAGACAGAAGACAGAGGGAGGTCTATCAGAGCTGCATTCCTCTGCGTGCAAAGCCACGGACAACATGGTGCCTTCATTTATCTTGTTATCTGCAGCCTGTTTCTGTGTGTGTTGTGTGTGTCTGTGTGTGTGTGTGTGTGTGTGTGTGTGTGTGTGTACATCTATCTTTGTGAGGCACACTTTGAGTTTTAAAGCTTGAGAGTGAGGACATTCATCCCCACATTGGGGCAGACCTACAAAGGGATGTTTGAGGGTTAAGACTCGGTTAAGGTTAAGAAGTAGATAAACTTGTGTTCAGACAGCAGTTAAAAGGCTTATATGAGAAATTTCCTCTCCTGAACATCATGTTTTCACTGTCAAACTACACATGAAACACTCAACTATACACAAACTACACACTCTGTTCATATTAAAGCTGCAGAAAATAAAACAAAACATAAGAAATGACACTATATGTTGCAGTTTTTGCCTCCTGCTTTTATGTCTTTTGTATGTTTTTTGGGTTGTCGCCTTTATTGTACATGTATTTTATGTATATATAAATGATGTATTTTCTGTTGACATTTTAAAGAGTATGGCAAGGTGAAATTCCCTGGTTACATCACTGGAAACAAGAGAAATATAGTCTAAAATGTAACCTCAAATGTCCTTTTTTGTCCCGACTGTGAAGGAATTTTCCTTAAGTCCAGCTGTCTACTCCTGAGTCATGCCGATCTCTCCTTGTGGCCGTTGCCATGAGAACGGTGCAAAAGTAAACTATCTTATAGCAATTTCTCTGTGTAATGACTTGGGCCAATGTTATCTGCTCGACAGAATCCTCTTATCTGGATGTGGGAGGGATGCTGACAGGATAACTAGGCGTTGGTCAGTTCTTTTCCTCAGACTTTGAGGAGCATTTCACTATGTCAATAACACACTTTGAATTTTACCAGATGTCTCCTTGATCGATCAAGTTGTCACTAAATCTTTTTGCTGAAATACATCCAAAGCTCCAGGTGTTTCTGAATTAGATAGCTCAAGATTTCCATAACGGTGACCAACAGTCCACAACCCAAAGATGTTCAGTTCACTATCAGAAAAGACTAAAGCATCCAGAAATATTTGGCTTTTTTTTTTAAAAGAGTGACTCAAAACGATTATTCGATCATTAAAATATTGTCTGTCGATTGACTAATCGACTAATTGTAGCAGCTCTGAAACAAATACACTTTATTAATTCTATTCTAATCAATTAATTCAAAAGTGGTCTCCACTGATTAAGTGTCACACTATAATAGACTCATGACGGACAGTAAAAAAAAAAAAAAAAAAGGATCAAAATTGATGCAGCAGAACCAGCGACATGGTCTTTGTTATTTTATGCCTTCTTCCACATCACAACCTGGCGCCTACATTACCCACAGTGCAGCTCAACCATTCAGTCCAGTTCAGTCAGAGATTCAGATGTGTTATGCAAGTAACGGCACCTTTAGCCTCAAGCAGAGATGAAGAGAGCTACAGAGATCTGGAATCCTCACTTTCTCCAACTCCAGATTTTTCTTCACTTTCAAACTTGTAGTCTTCAGCCCCAGCTGACGCTGACCCAAATGACATCACATAAACCAATTTATCAGATTTCGTTCAGCTCCCTCTGGAGCCACAAAAGCCTCACATAGGTCTATGTAGTAAAATTGGTGCACTTCCCCTTTAAAAGCTGTAATAGCAATAAAAAATGTCTTTGTCAAGCACTTATTATTATTAGTGCTTATTAGCATCTTTCATCTTTCAGTCTCTTTGTATTTAAAATTTCATTATGTTTTAATCACAACCATATGATTGATATTCCTAATATGTTTCTTTGTTGTAATGTATTATTTTCTGCTGGGATCATAAATGTTTCATCATTTCTTATAAACTAATCAGATCATCATCAGTATACGTATTCAGGTTACAAACTTTCTTATTTTTTCTGTATTCATTTTAGACAGGAAATGGTGTCTTGACTGTTGGTTTAAGTAAATAGTTTCTTAATATGAAACGCTCTCTGTCCTTCTAAATAACAGGTCTTTCTTCATCTGTCCGCGTGTTGAGTTTAAAGTGTTGGAAGTCAAATATCCTGCAGAGCTGGTTGCCTTCTGGACATACTGCCATGGTTACTAATCTCCCTGTTTAGCTGTCTCACAGGACTTTTAATAAAGTTACTTCAGAGGAAGTATGTGTGTGTCTGTGAGTGTGTTACCGAAAAAAGAGCTGTGAAATGAGAGTAGCTTTAAAGGGCTTTAACATCACAAACAGACTTACTGAACAGTTAGTCAAGTGAAGATTATTTGCATGACCTAATATCACATGTAATGTCTCCGTAGGGCTATACATGTTCCCATTACCAATGAGCCCTGACAGTATCTAAGCAGACAAAGATATCAGCACACGAGGAAAGTAAGAGAAATCTTAGTAGAGGCAATTCAAAAACAGATCTCCTCTCTACAGATGGCTTCACATGTAGCTGTAAAGCTCAAATTATATTTTCTGTATATGCATTTTATCATCTGTTTATGTGTACGAGGGTCCGGGAACATTATGACTTCACTGTGTAAATGTTTCTCAGATACTACAATGTAGTCATTATTCTTTAAATATCATGACTTTTTAGGAAATATTAAACTTTTCATTCTTGAAATTTTGTAACTCTTCATTCAAAATAGAAGAAGTCTATTCTATAACAATTTTGTTCTCCTAATATTTCAAAATATTCTTTTTTTCTTGTAAAACTCTAGATTTATCTTGTTATTACAACTTTATTCTGAAAATATTAAGATTTTTTACTGGAAATATTTTGACTTTTTTCCTACAAAAATTGGTCACAATAAAAACATTTCATCAAGCTTTGCAACTAAAGGGATACACAAAGGAGCCATTAAAACTTTTATTTGAGTAACTTTGTTTAGGCTTACAGTATCAGCATATTCAGCAACAACCACTATAAAAAATAGGTAAACTGTTCTGTTTGACTGCTCCTTAAGCAGATGGTAAACAAGCTGATGGAGGTCAAGTAGCAAACTACACAAATGTCATTACTTTGTGGAAAAGTTCATTCTAGTTTCAGCAAACATTCCTCAACGTAGAAAACAAAATGTTCCATTGCACAACAGCACTGGCCACTTCTGAGTTTTATCCATGTCTGTTATGCTTTATGTAAAAGGATAAATTATAGTTTTGTGGTTGCGGTACCTGCTGTATATGCCATTTGGAGACCACAATAACTTTGATTGGTTAGTTTGAGCTGCTTCGTGTGCGGTAGGGTTTGCTAACATTGAAGAGAAGATTGAGTGTTTAAAAAGAAGCTTATCTTCTTTTGTATTTTGTGATCTACAAAAAACAAAAAACTTTTTCGGTGCAAAACAACTCACAGTGATTGTGGCCCTGTGTTGCTCACAAAATGAATAAGTGAATGTAAAGAAGAGATGGCAATTTATGGCACAACCACTGTAACACTTCAATGGAGAAGCATCATTTGGAACAAGACATTATTTGGTTGCAGGCCTTTCATCACAGGACCTCCATGAAGGAGTCAAACATGGCTGATAGATTTGCGTCACAACTTCAGAGCCTCTACCGGCCTCCTCCTCCTCCACTGATGTTAACCTTTTCACCTCCACACAGACATTCATCTGATAAAAAAATCTGATAAGCTGACATGGAGATGGTGTTGACTTGACTTTTACCAGAACATCTTGTTGAAATCAAGCTTCCATCAACATGTCACGATCTAGTTGTCCAACCCAAACACAGAAACAATAAAAAGCCAGAACAAACACTTCTTGTGTGTTGAGTCTAGTCTACAGAGTAGCTGGAATGAGACTTCAGACCAAAGCAGGTTTTAGGTGTTAACTCTCAGAGACAAGAGGATGGAAGCATTTTTAGTAAATAGACTAAGAGAGGAAATCGTACTTGAGTCTACCTGAGATGCTGATTTAAATCCTGATATGCTGATTAAATGACCAGTGATCATTCAGTTACTTGCTTCATAAATTCATAATTTCTCACTTTGATCATGAAACGATAACTGATTTCACAAATCTGACCAGTAGTAGGAATTCAGATAATTTACTTAAGTAGAAGTACATAAGTATTATTAGCAAGATGTGCTTTAATCATCAAAAGTAAAATCCATATCTAAGGTGTGGTTGTGGTGACGTACAGCAGCATATTACTGCCACAATGACAAAAAAGTACTAAGTTTCTTGTTATAACGAGTATCTTTTCTTGTTTTCGTGTGATCAGGTGCATGTGGCCTATTAAGGGTGCTGGGGCACCGTCCCGCCTGCAATTCCACTTGTGAAATACATATTTTCTGCATTTTTGTTAATTTATAATTGATAATTACAGAAATGTGCGATGAAAAAGCGCTACCTGCAATCTTTCTCTGTGAGGTGAAGGGCGCACTTTTCTTCTGCGTTATGTGTGTAACATGCTTGGTTTTTCCTGATGGCCCTTAATTGGTTGACACCACATGCGGAAAATAAGTGGATCTAAGGTGGAGATTATTGTAGCTTACATTGTCTAGAAAATATTACTGGAATTACTACACTCAATATTAAAAATTTTAATTTTTGAAAGGTCATGGTTATAGCTAAAAAAAAGAATAATATGAATTGAAAGTTTGTGATGGGACAGCCTTCTGCACAAAAGTCAGATGTGTTACATGCTGCCACTGGATGTAAATTGTGCAAATTCATTCAAAATGTACATAATATTTATGGATACTTGGCTGGAAAAACTTTACTTGTTTCAGCAAAGTAGTTGAAACAACTTGCATCTTGCAGATGTAACACTAAAATTCAATCTGATCCAATTCAGTGCAGGTTGTGGTAACTCTACCCACACATGAAAAAAGATGAAAGTGCTTTGGGAAGAGGATAAGAGAAAAAGTAACCCAGAGAACTGTAAAAACAGCTGGTTCACTGTCTTTGCATGTGTGTAAATGCTCTGTTTATTTGTAATGGACTCACACCAGCGCTCTCACATTTTGATGGCAAAGATGATTTTTAATATCACTCTAATAACACAAAGTCAGATATAGACTCCACATCTGTCCCAACTGAATTTGTTTATGTGTAAGTGAGAGAAACAGACCTTCAACCAGACGAAAACTGACCAACATCCTATTTAACTTTGAGGGGATGCCAGCCGCAGGAAGGAGGGAAGGAAATAAAGAAGAAAGTCTTTTTGTGAACTGCAGACCTGGGAGTCTTCCAACAAGGAACGAGAGTGAAATTACAGGATTTTAAAATCTGAAAGTGAACAACCTGCTTTCTTTGACATTAAATCAAACGGCAGCTGTTAATTTAAAGTGGACGACTACAAAAGCCTTTATTCATATCCAGAGTCAAGCTCCATTACTGAAGATGAAATATGTGTGAAATAACAATGAAACTGGATTACTGCAGCACTGCATAAGAAATTATGACAGCAAAGGAAGAACAGAAATGCAAAATAAAAGAAAATGGGCATTAACTAGTGCTGGGCGATATCTATACACATAGCCATATATGTACATATGGATATAGTCTTGAATAGGTCACAATATGACAAATGTATGCAAAATTACACATAAAACCATAATATTCAATGCAGAAAGACATGTACAACAAAAACCTTAACAGCTTATTATTTTAGTTTTTAGTTACTTTTGCTTGGAGACATGAATCCAGACGGCATATGATGATGTCATCAAACCATAAGATGATAAAAGGATAATCAGTGTTACAGACTCTTTAAAACTGCACCAAAAGTTGACATTGTGTGCTGATTTGCACATGAGACATAATTGTGCAATGATTTTCATATCAAGATGTTTCCATGGACATCCAGGAAAGTGATAGAAACCTGAATTATTATTATTTTGGCCACTTGGCGGCAGCACAACAAGCTGTAAAGTCAACATTATCACCTTAGAAGTTAAGTTGTATACTGTATTAGCAAACAGTCGTGTTTGTGTCCACCTGATGAAAGTAAGTCCAATATTCAACCTCTTTTAAGTTCTGGTTTGGTCTTCACCAACTCCTGAGAGAAATAAGTGATTGATGTTGGTTCGCTTGGTTCACTCTAGCTGCTAGCTTTTCCTTGGTAGGTCTTGTACAGGTAGAGTACAGCAGGTTTATGGGAGTTTTTGCCAAAACCAGCTGTGGAAACAACATTAAAGATACTAAAAAGCGCCAAAGAGCTGAAGAGAGTTGGATGATAATTCAACATCTTTCACATTACACATAATTATTTGATCTATTGTTAATATAAAATACTGATTTTAAAGAGAAGCTTTAGTTTATTCTCTAATTCTACATTAATACATACTGTAGATCAGAAAGGTCTTCATATTAGTGAGAAAGATGCAAACTTGGAAATATTGAAAATATTACTGAATTGTTTCCCAGCACACAACAGAGTTTACTATTACATTAAAACAGTAGGTAAAAACATTTAAATGTGGAGTTTAACAGTTTGTTTTCAGATGTTCACATGAGATTCACTTGACAACTGGCAGGAAATGTCACAGCTAATTTATCAGCAACTGTGTTTGCTGATTAAACTTCCCTCACCATCCTGTCTGTTTTGAATCAGAATCAAGTTTGCAATCAACCATGGTCGATCACCACAATAAAACAATGGTACCACATACCGGACACTACAATACACAAACTTCAACCCTCAACAGACACATCACGGTGCAAACAGCTCCAGCAGTCCAGCTGCAGTGAAGGAATGAGCTTTGATTGTTTAGTGGCAATTGTTTGCTTTGCTTGGCCTGGGAACCAGAGACAGAGAAGGTAAATGTGTTTAACAGCGTATGACTGAAGAAACTAAGTATTTTGTCTGTTGTATTCAGGCCCTGGACTTAGTCTTATAAAGGCTAGTCTGACCACTACAATATTACTGCTTGTGGTGATTTTTCTCAGACTGTCTTAGACTGGTGATGTTAAAGGGGTCACCTGCACAATGATGAATCCACAGAATATAATCTAACTCTGTACCTCTGAGGAGCTTTTCGAGCCCTTTTTTAGCTAATTGTTTTGGTTTTATGACGGTTTCTAGCAGCAGGCAGCTGTTTTCAGTAAAAACTAGGTGTTTTTCCATCCACCTGTTTTTATTTGGATTTCCAATTTATAAAAACCTGAGTCAAAATGCTGAAAATTCAAAATATCGCAAAAAGGTTTTCATGCTTGGCTGAGGTTGACATTTAGGACATCGATAACAAATTTCACAAAGTGGAATGGAAACAAATTTAGCAATTAAATCATGACGTTAATATTTGACTTACTAAATGTCCATATACATTTCCGCTTCACTGAAGAGATGAAAAATAGTCACTAAGTGGTGTGATGAGGAGACTGTATCACCTGCTTCCTCTGGAATGCTTTACTGTCCCAGACTGGAAAAATAATGCCACCAGCTGTTTATCTTGATGAACCAATTCCAAATATTTACTGGAAATGTTAAATTTGGATGGAAACTTAGCTACCGTACTCTACCTACCCCAAAACTAGTTGCTGAATAAAGTAGAACATCTGTTGCTCTGTGTCTGCTGGATGCGTAATTTAGCTTATGTGTTAGCTTGCTAACACATTAGCATACCACTTTTATAACAGGTGGGTCTGTGAATTTTTCTGCCCCAAATGTTCAGAAAATCAGTTCATGTCTAACTTTAAAAGTTTAGATTCCAGATTTAAAGATCCACATTGTTTAGGAGGGAAAAATATTTAGCTTTTCTCAAGATTTGTGCTGTTTACAGTTTGCGAAACCAGTTTGGTGGGAAACCCACTGCACAAAACAGCAAGCAGGCACTGTTCTTCCACAGTAAACACCCAAAGCTTTTAGACTTTAAGGTATTGGTACTGTAGGATTAAAAGTCTCCCATTGCTTGTTTATCCTCTTTAGTAAAGCCTCAGACACTAAGGAAGGGGGAGGGAATAATATGAGGAGGATAGGTTTTAAGGGAAATGTGGTTTTAATTTTATGCACTACTGGTGTCAAATACAGTCTGCCAGTATGTCTAAATATGATCTCATGTATTCACAGTAATATAAACACATATCACAATCCATTTGACAGTGATTTATTGATGTTTAAATCTCTTCCTCTCAGCAACATCTGAAGAAAACTGACGAAACTATGTGTGTCAGAGTTTGTTGTGTTCCAATGAGAGTAATACTTTTAGACGCAAACCACTTGTTTGGCACAGTGCGGCGCCATGAACCCATTTAATCCATTTGTACATAACTGCTGTCATGGGTTAATGCCTGGTCATCACCATTCACATACAGCCTTGTTGTTCAGCTGTGTCTACATACACACCGTTGCTAAACCACTGAATTATACTAGAGGTAATATAAATATATTTTCTAAACAGCATCATTGACTTTGTTACGAAAACTGGAGATTCAACGTGTTGGCTGCTATGGATGGCATGTATTAAGTGTAATTTTGCAGGGGCCTCTTTTGTTTATTTGGTCGTTTTAAGGGAGGTTAATGCATCAGTGACTCTGCACTGTGCACTTATGTTGTCGTTCTATGTGGGGTTCAGCCAGCTGTAACTCAGCTGCAGGAATGTCCAAATGAAGTGACAGCGCAGTTTGTTTGATTTCTAAGCGTGGACCTTGTCTGATGTGGCAGACATCAAAGTGAGGCTCTTGCTGTGGGAGGCTGAATGACTTAATAGATGTGTGTTTGTGTGTGTGTGTGTGTGTGTGTGTGTGTGTGCGTGTGTGCGTGTCTGTGTGGGTACAATAGAAGTACCTGTTTTCTGCCTCCTGTTAGTGTGGTTGTGTATTTCCTGGTGTGATGCTGGGGGGGTTTAGATGAATGGATCAGTTGACTTTCACCACTAATATTCAAGATCACATCCCTCTTCCCAACTGCATTTACAGTACATTTACAAAGCATACTATCTACTGCATATTATCATTAATATTTTAATTTCATCGATGCTTACTCATTCTTTTAAACCTCTTGTTTTACTTATTGATTAGGGAAACCAAACACCAAAAAACACAGGATTAAAACCTGCTTTGATTCCCTAATTGATTGACAGGCCTTCAAATACTATAATAATAAATCTAAAGATACTAAGATTTTCTATGCTGTGAAAGTTTGGTTTACATCAGAAATCCTACTAAACACAAGAGTAAAAGAGGTTCAACTTTTAATGAAGATCAGCAAAGGCACATGCATCCAAATAAGACTCCAGTGACATATTCTATAGGAAAATACCTGCAATTATTGCAAATACTAATAGGGCTGGGGCTGCATTTTACCATTATTTTCAGTATTGATTAATATGATGATTATTTTCTCAATTAATTGATTAACTGCTTGATCTATAAATCGTCAGAAAACAGTGGGAAAATTCCCATCATAATATACTAGAGTGCAACGTCATGGGATCAAATGTCTTTATGTCTGACCAACTGTTCAAAACCCCCAAATATTTAATTTATTAAATAAAGGTTAAGGTAATTAAGGTAAGACCAACAAGGGCAGCAAATTCTCACATTTGAAAAGAAATTACAAATGTTTGGAATTTTATCTCAAAAATGATTCAATGATAATCAAAATAGTTGCTGATAAATCTTCTTTAGATCAACCAAATTGATTGCAGTTGATTGATGGATTCTAAACCAAGGATTTAAGGGTGTCATGCTTAGATCTTGATATACTAATTTACTTTCCCACTCAGAGAGGAGAACTGGGGAGTCTGTTTTTCCTCAACATGCATCAAAACTGTAAAAGTTGCATTACGTTGCCCAACTAGTTTACAGCGCCCATAAAGTATACACAACTGAGACATGTATGCCAACAAAGCAATAAAATATGTTTCATTTTGTGGGTCATTTCAGCCATGAAACTTAATATGCTTTTGCCCGTATTGAGAAACAACAGTTGAGGGTTAATTTGACCTGATGGAGACAAAGGAAATTACACAAACAGACTCAATGCAAAACTCAACTCATGCAAAATCCAAGTTTAGAGGAAAATAAAACTAAAATAGGACTGAAAAAAAGAAAACTGTAACGTGATGTAGTGGTAGCAGTAGTGTGATGACTACAGTAGCCACAGTAACTCTTCATTAACTTCAAACAACAACTTTTACTCATGTGTTTTTACATTTTAAAGAAAACGATGGAGTTTTAGACCACTGGAAGCACTATGTGGTCAATGGTTTCCTCAGTGGGTTCCTGTTTTTGGTCAAAATGTGACCACACTATTTGCGCTATTTGCACTATTTGCACTTTTAAGGCTGCTAAATCAAACCGTGTGCTCCAGTCTTTTCTCTCTGAAGTTTGACGTAAGAAGCACCTGATTCAGTTGCACATTGCTGGACGATGTGCCGAGAACCACTTTTTTACTTGTGTCCCTGTTTTTGTCTGAGCATATGCATGAGCATGTGGGTGTAATTAATTACACATTCCTGCCAATGATTTCCTAATATTCCAGGAAAGGTAGTGATGTGCCAGCAAAATTCAGGGAAGAAGAGGACAAGTCAGCTAACAAACATGAGTGTAAACAAGGCAGATTTTAATTATTTTAAAGAAGAAATCATCTCCACAAATGCTTTATACAGCAAGAAATGCATTAAAATTGTTTGTTAGATGTCAAGGACACACATAATGTGTTTTGGTTTATAAACTCTGTTTATAAGAAACTTCAAAGCAAGGAAATTATATTTCATACTTGCAGCTCAACAGTATTTTGTATATTATGTGTCAGAATAGTAGACTATCAACATCAATACAGATCATATATTTTAGTGTTACTAAATTTTAAACAATTTCCAGGAAAGAGCTAGGAGAGACTGAATGTTTTTCAAACTTTCATGGGACACAAACGTTTGATCAAGTTTTTGTTATACAGCATCAAAATCATTTTTCTCACGTCTCCATTATTTATTAATTCTTTTGTTCCAAGTTGTCATCAAACTAAACACAGTTGGAAACTAACAGCTGCTCAGCGCTGAGATTTCAGCTCTCATAATTTTGCACGGTATGTTTCTCACTCAGCTTCTGCACAACAATCGGCAAGATCAAATCCCCCTGTATGGAGGTGTGTGTGTGTTTTTGTGTGTGTGTGTGACTTGAGCACAGCCTGCATTTGCCCTGAGTCTTTGGAATCTGTTGTTGCTTTATTAGTCTGCTAGTAAAACAGAAGAAAGAGTAATTTGGGCGCCTGCTATTGTATTCTCAAAATACCTGGAGCATAATCACAACCTCTCCTGCAGATTTATAAAATCACTGTAGCTGTTTATGGAGAGCTACATCAGTGAGGCCTGCTGCTTTTATTTGTGTTAGAGTTATTTACACACCACAGTGTCCCAATTTATTGCATTTCATGACCTTAACTGGCTTGAAGCAAAACTGAATATGTGAAGTTCTACATGTTTACAACTTATTCTTTGAGGATTTTTGAGGCCAGGGCTTCAGTCGTTTACCTTATTAACCCACAAGGTATTCATCACACTCACAAAATGTATAACATATTGTCAGTCAACACTCTTTGTTCCAATTTATTATCGGAAATGCAGATTCTACGAGCAGGATTCTTTTCTTTTTTTTTTTTTTAGTAAATGACAATGGATGCCAACACTTTTTATTGAACCAACCTGTTTAAAATTAACAGTGACTTAGTGCTATAAATAAGGAATGACTAAAGCATCTAAACATATGTTATAGGAAATATACAGGCTTATAAACTAAGATACATACATGCTGGGTATAATGTGAATGTACCCAATAGAGTTGTGAAGTGTAAGGCCCCCTAGTTCCTGAAGTGTTTTTCCATATTCTGTATTCGCATGTTTTTTCTTGAAAAACACACTGACTTAGAAACACATAACTCTCATAGATAATGTAGTGATCCTATAGCTTCATATTGTGACCACCATTTTCAATTATTTCTTAATATGACTAACTAAATAACTGAGATTTCACATTTTGCCTGTGATTTTGGCAACCGGGTCAGGATACTACAATACCCATGAGCGTTAGCTGCCATTGTTTTGGAGAAGAAGCCAGTCAGAGGCCTGAATGACAACGGTACTGAATTAAAAAAAACCAATAGCTATAGTTGTGAATTTACACAAAAGTCACGTAGAATTGAAAAGTGAACTGCCTCACAGTGCAGATCAGGGTAGAATATCAACTTTTTTGTATATTAAATATGTTTCAGGTGCATTTTGGGCAATTTTTTTCCATTGCTAACAATACAAGAACATTTAATGGGTAAAGATACTCACACTGAGTTATAATCCAGTTACAGATTATAACCCATTTAATGCATATTTTATTCTCAAAAGTATAAACAATAAACACAACATTACATAATGTCACATTTAAACATCTCAACAACATTGCTGTTTCTTGGCATGTAATGTTTGACACTCTATGATTTGAAATAACCTGCATTATGACAGCGTTAGGGAGACCAGGAGAGGGTCAGCGACTGTCCCTGACATTTCTAACGTACTTTATTTTGAACTGATTGTGACTCAATTGGAAGTGTGACAGGTTGGCGAGTTGTGTAACGTCACTGTTTGTAGCTGTTGCAGCTGGGAGGAGAGGATGTGGGTTGTGCAGGTATGGAAGCCTAACTGTCCAAGCCATTTCCCCAGTCGCACTTTGAATACAGAGCAACATCTGGACAAGCTTTGCAAAACGTATTAAGTCCTTGTTTAACTGTTTATTTTATGAGGGTATTCAAAAGCCCTCGTCATCCCAATTCCAAGGACAACTTTCCTTTTTTAGGGGCATTTTGCACTGTTCATTTCCACCACTGCTGCGGATTGTAAAATCAGTTTTTTCAACACCATAACCTTTAGCTTCTGCACGCTGTTAGCGGTGCATGTGACCGAATTTTAAGTTTAGCGATTGCCTGTTTCTTGCTGAAATACATCTTAGGAATCATAGTTAACTTCTACCCTGAACTTTTTATGTAAACAACCTTGTACCTTTGACTTTTTTTTTTTAAATCAAAGAACCAGATAATTCCTAAAGCAGTTGTTCATCTTTTGTACTGATGTTTTAACTGGGAGAGTTTCATACCAATCCAAGCTGTAGAAGTGCTCAAACTGTGAGTGACGTAATATTGTTTATGGGAAAAGTGAGCAGGGTTTTTACTTATTTTTCCTCCCACTTTGCAACTCTCATCATGGCAGCCACACAACCACGATGACACTACTTTCTAACAAGTTTTTTTTCACAATTTCTTATTAACCGCAAATTTTTTCTGCCATCAAGGAAATATAAAAATTCTTTGGGATACTGGAAACACAGAGACAGAAAAAGTGAACACCATGGAGAGGGAGAATGAGGTCTGGTCCAATTAGTCTTGACATGTTAATGACTTGTATTTGACTGCCTGAATGAGCCTGTCTGCTGATTTTTGGGACTTCCTTTTGTACAGGAATGAAGGGCTGACTTTTCTCTGTATGTCTGTGTGTGTGCTTCTCTTATGATGGACTCCTACTGGGAACGCTGGACCTTCTCCAGACTCTTTTTCTTCAAAAAGGACCCATAACCACACTAGAGAAACGCATTAGAAAAGGCTTTATGTTCTCAGAGCCAATTTAAAGGCCCTGGGACTGTGTGTACATCTGACATACATGTCTTTATGTGTGTGTGTGTGAGTGTATGTAGTGTGTGCATGCATGTGTGTATGCAGCCATGTGTGTGGTTTGTGGTTGTACTTGTGTATTTACATAGATCTAGTCTTTACATGTCTCTGAAAGCCTATGCATGTGTTATATATGTGTGTATATGAGTTTGTGTTTACTCTGTTTGCTGTTTGTTTCAGGTATATACAGTATGTCTATATGTGTCGAATGTATACAGGCATATGTGTTCATAGTCATGTTTCTGTATTTTTACTATGATTGTGCAACAGGTCCTTCAAATTAAATGAAAAAAAAAAATACAGTATAGGTCCATGCACTCCAAAATGATACAAGCGTTTTCTGATCTGACGCAACTATCGGCTGTAATCGGCAGGATGACATCATTTGTCTGCACTTTTCAAAGCTGTTATAAATCCCTTATGAAAAATAAATATGTTTTATGATGTGGCAGCGCTATGGTCTGGTAAGGTTTAGAGAAATATCATGGTTTGGATTAAAAGAAGTGCTTTGTTAAAGTTTGGGAAACACTGTGAGAAACTTCCTTTAGGTTAGGAGACCTTTGTCGTCATGGTTATATAACCATGTGGTTAAAGGATAGGTTCACAATTTTTCAAGTCTGTCTTTATTCAATGGTCAGGTGCCCATGTGAACATTGACATGTTTCTTTATGCAATCATTCCTCCTCTTCATACTGACCATTATAAGATCCCTTCATAATGTGTAAGCGGGTGAGGCCAAAATCCACAGACCTCCTGTGCATAATGGATAAAATGTTTATCTGAAGATAATATGAAGTTTCAGCTGTCCAAATGAGTCAAATCAACTGGATACATTTCAAAGATTAAGTCTGGTTAGTGCCAAAGTTCAACAAAGAAACACTGCCCAGGGAAACAAAAAGGGGGAATTTTATACTAAAAGGATTGTGACTTTGGAAGATATCCACTTTATCTGACTAACCCAGACAGTTGAAGTCTCATAGTAGCTTGAGATAAACTTTTAAAGGCATTTTTTGCACAAAATGAGGACTGTGGATTTTGTCCCCTTTCATTACATTGCATTCGCATTTGGAAGGGACGTTTTAATGGCTAGGAGGAATTATTAAATGAAGGAAAACCTCTTGCAGTGTTCATATGGGCTTCTGACTGTTGTTTTAAGACAGATTTGAAAAACTGTGAACTGTGTCCTTTAAGGTTAAAGGGTGATCGTGGTCATCTTTTTAAAAAAAGCATTGTTGACTCAGGGTTGAAAATGAGAAATGAGCAACAGTCCCCTTTGTTTAAGTGTGCCTTTGCTGCTGTTATAATTACTATGGCCACTAGAGGGCTTCTGTCACTTTAAGGTAAATATATGCTGTTTTGGGGCACTTGCACAAACAAGTGATCCTGTCGTTTTTCTTCAGAGGACAGTCTTGACTGTGTGACTCATGTTAATGTGTTTATTGTGTATCTTTATGTGTGTTTCTGTGTCTCTGAATGAGTGTTTATGCCCATGCACATGTGTGAGGTTTTATGCATGTGTTTGCATGTATATGGACATGAATATGTAAATATGTGTGTGTGCTTGTGTGTGAGTTTGCACACGTTTCAGTGTCTGTGATGTTGAACTTCTTCTCCTGTGGGCGACGTGTTCAAGGAGGGAATTTGAGGGAACATAAACAGACTGAGATCAGAAACACCCCTTCTTCAGCAGCCAAAATGCTGATTGTTTTCACAAGGGTGTGGTTTAAGACCTTTAAAGTTTCTCTTTAAAGTCGTTAGGAGTGGCACTTTGTGGTGTCAGATTTACCCTCTGAAAGTTTTTCTGTGGGCAGTCTTGGCCAGACACATATGGTCTACATTCAAGAAAGGTTTTTTTTTTTTTGTTTTTTTTTTATAAATCTTGTATCATTTTGTAAATTATTGTGTGTTAAATAACCTCAAAGGAGCTAAAGGAATCTAAAGCTTGCGGTTGTGTAAAAATAGCCTGTCATTGTTTTTCTAATGGTCAGGTATGTCTGCCAGTGACCTACAGACCTGATATAAGTAGGATGTTTCTATATGGTAGAGAAAGTATGTTAAGTATGCAAAAAATATAATATCTTCCAGAGTTGAACCTAAAAGAAAGTTCAAAAAGCAGTGAAAGAAAATAGACAGCCACAGTAGCCACAAGCGAAACTTTGACCCTCCTTAAATTCTGCTTTTAGGTCATAATTAAAACTCTACACAGTCTAAAGTCATTTCTGTTAGCTAGTATAGTTTACAATTTACCTAGTTGGCCTAGTTAATTAGATCAATGTGGTTCTAATTTTAGCCATATTAGCAGCATAGCTAGTGTCAGCCAGTTTGTTAGTCCACCTTTGGTCCACACTGAAACTCAAGAAATTATGTGTAGTTTTTTAGTTTTAGATTATTTAGTATGAATTTAAATCCAATACTTTGGTTTGCTAATGGCAAAGCTAATGACATTCCTATTATCTTCTGCTGTACTGGTCTTTAATGCGAATTAGCAAGCATGCTAACATACTAAAAAAAGATGGTGAACATGATGAACATTATCTGCCAGACATCAGTATATTAGCATTGTCATTGTAAGCATACTGATGTTTGGCTTAGTCTAAAGCTCCATTGTTTCAAAGTGCAGTCTCACAGAGTTTCTAGTGTGTTTGTAGACTCTTGGCTTTGTTTATTTACATTTTCACAAGTGTTCCTTGTTTGCTGTTTTTTTTGTCCATTAGCTAACTTTTCAAAGAGGGTGCTCCATTCACTGAAGTTGAACCAAATCAATAAGAATATCACTGCCACCTGGAAACATTTTTGATGTATAATTCCACCTTTGTTACTGCTAAAATTGGATTTTGATGTAGCAGGAAAAGTTGATGTAAAACATAAACTACAAAAATGACTCTCCCTCTGTGGTGACGAACATATTACCAAACCCAGTTACTACAAAAGCCAGAGACCAAAAGAAACCAATGCTGTGTCAGAGCACAGGGCCAGGGACACACCAATTAGAGACATGTTTGTTGCCTACTTCTACTTGGCAGTAACAAACCTGGTACCTATCAGTGAAAGACATAAACTGTTGTTGAAGATTTCATGGCATAAAAGAAGAGTAACAAACCTACCATCATGTTTTCCAGCAATTAACTGGCTAAGGAAAAGAACCATGCCAAACTTGTGAGCTGCATGTTTGGTCTGACTGGAAAACATGACTCAGCTGCACCTACACTAAGTTAAACTGAAGATCATGTTTTAAGGTCTGCAGATTGGAGGAAAATAAACTTGTAAACATCCTCAATTATATCTTTAACATACAAGCATCTGTATAAATGGCAGGTGAATGTATAGATCACTGAACTCATTTCACTCACAGGACTAAAATAAACAAATCCCTCCATATTTTGCATGATTCTGTGGTAATAGACCAATAGTTCCCCATCCAGTCCATAAAATGTGTAAATCCTGTTTAAACCTCCTGTCATGGATACCCAGGCAGTTATCAACCCAAACTCTGTCTGTGAGGCCACATATGGGCCAATTTCTGGCTATTAAACATGTTTGCTGGTTTTATACAAACTGTTATTCCGAGAACAGGCTCATTTGTAGCTGTGCTTGGCCAAGATGCAACCAAAAACTACCCTTGCCTTTGTAGCGAAAAACAGAGTTCTTTAATGGATCTAGGGTTGGGATTTATTAAAATAAAACGCTGAGAAATTAGAGGAAATAAATAAAACAGTCATTAACTGTGTGAGCATATGGACACAGTTCTACAAATGCATTCAAGGACAACGAAAAGCAATGTAGTATATAACTAAGTTCAAGTATAACCTTTTCACTTGAAGTTTTTGCATCTATGCTTTGAAGGCAAAATCTAAAAATATACTGAAAGCATAAAACCATGCGAGAAATTCAGGATATCTGACTGGTTGGAACAGGACAGACAGAGCTGGATCAGGAAGGTTTCTGTTGTGGTAGCTGCATGTAGATCATGTCAGCTTCCAGCTCATGTGTGTTTCATGTGTTTGATATATGAAGTAACTCTGACATCTTCCAGAAACCGCATACAAGACGCTGCGCCAGTCATTATTGTATCATAGTTTATGGATTTTACTGCAGCTAGTTAAAAGAAGACACTCTGTCAAAATGTCCCTGTAAATTACGCTCATTTTAAGTCCATTATGCAAACTGGGATTGGAAACGTATTTTTCTGGGCTGCCTGTGATGAGAGGACAGAAGATAATATTATTGTATATTAGAAAATAGAATAATGTGATGATGAAAAGAATCGTAATGGTAAAATTGTGCGTGATGATAAAACCGTATGCTGATGAAGATTAATGATGATTTTGGTCACTAGTGCATATAAGGTCAAATTTATTTATTATTCTGTACTTTTGGTGTGATGCAGCTCACTTTATGGGGGATATCTGTTTTTCATTTGAAGAGCAAGTTTTTAATCTATTTCTTGCAAAAACATTTAAAGTTTACATCGGTTTCGTGAGTGAAAGTGTAATTGGAACCATTAATGGTCATTCATTGGTCTGTTTTCTTCCCTCTCAGCGTACCATATGTCTGTGGTTCACATTGTACTGAGGTGTGATTAATTTGGTGTAATGCTTGTAAGCCAAGGACAAGAATCAAATTAGAGCTGCAATGTTAGTTGATTAATTGATTAGTTGATTGACAGAAAATTAATTGGCAACCATTTTTATTATTGATTCATCTTTTTGAGACACTTTTCAAGAAAAAATACAAAGATTCTCTTGTTCTAACTTCTTGACAACTTTCTGGTTTCTTTCTTCCGCTCAAAGAAACAAAACCAGACATTTGAGGTTGCACCTTGGGCTTTGATCGAGATTGTTCATCATTTTGTTACATTTTTATAGACCAAATGACAACAAACCATGATATAGGATGCTTGAACAGCAATCTATAGACAACCGGTAAGCAAAAGCCAATCATGTTAACGACTCAATCTCGATCAATATGACATAACTTTAATGAGCTCATAGGACTTAAATAAGAAAAACAATACATACATGAAAACACATCATTCAAGAAATTATCCACTTTGTTGTGTGCCTGTATATTGACAACAGGAGATATAACTGCCACATCAGATCTGAGCATCTAAATTATGTGCAAAATGTTAAACCTGCCTAATTCAAACTCATGAAAAACAAGAGAAATGCTGCTTTGAGTCCATATGTATGAATGCTCTGGGGGTAAGGAGTAAAACAGTTAACTCAGCTCAGCCTACCCTTCTTCTGGGAACTGAAGTCTTCAAAATTAAGTTACTTCTTGCAACTCTTTGGACTAGAAAAAGATGTCTCTTAAGTAATGGCACTTCTCTTGAGCTGTGTCAGCCACAACAAATGACTACAAAAGCAAAGCTTCTCTAGCAGGCGCCTCTGAGATGATATACATAAGTCTGGTTTCTGGCATACAAACTGGCTATCATGGGGATTGAACACATGACCTTTCAATTGCCTCCTGATGAGAGCTGACAGAGCTCCTTCCTGTCTGCATGGAGATAAGGCCTCAGGCCTAGTGCAGGGGTGAAAACCGCTGCACCCACAGATGGCCACAGGGATTTTAAAGGCTGTTCGTGATTCCTTCCACCACCAGCCCCAGATTTTACCACTACAAACCGGTTTTCTCAGTTCCCCTGTGTCTTCGTCATCCTTACTGCTATCAATGTCAGACAGATTGTCATCATCGGAGACTCCATTGTGCAAAATCTGGACATCGTGTTTGACCACAAACTTTTTCATGGTTTTAGAATTCGCTGTTCCCCAGAGCAAGAATTACTGATATTGTACATTTAGTCCCGACAGTCAACACGGATCAGTCTGCTACTCTTATTATTATTCAGGCTACGAAGATCACAAGACTTTATTTCATTACACAGCAAGACAAAATCTGCTCGCAAAATTATAATATCTGGCCCACTCCCTGTTTTTAACCATGGCAGTGAAGCTTTAAGTCATCTGCTTTCCCTTAATGACTGGCTTAAAACCTGGTGTTTTGCAACAATTTAGATTTCATGGACAACTGGAAATGTTTCTGGGGTTGGCCTACATTGTTCCGAAGGGATGCACTTCACCCAAGTAGAAAAGGGACGTTAGTGCTGGCAAACAACTTCTTGGGTCATTTGTTATGACAAGGGGACTTTGTAACGACAAAACAGTGTATTCCTATATATAGACCGGTAAGAAATTCACTGCTTGAAAAGCACATAGTCATACACACTGCTGTCTACGAAGCACAGAAGCAGTCAAAGAGAAGGTCTACTTGAATTACTATACCCTTGAAAAATCGTAACACAGCCAAAAAGTTTGGACATGAACAAAAGGCAAACATGGTTCTGTTAAACATCCAGGTACTTACTAATAAGACTTTTGTTGTACATGATCTTATTAGTGAATATAAGCTAGCTTATTTTTCTGGCTGAAACATGGCTCGGTTCAGATGGATCCTCTGTCTTAACTGAAGCCTTTCCTCCAAATTACTGTTTTATCTACTTGATACGTAAGGGAAGACTAAGAAGAGGAGGACTGGCTGCTATTTTTTCAGACATCTTTAAATGCAGTGGTGTTGGTTGCTATTTATCGACCACCAGCTTCATTCTTGCCTGACATTTCTGAACTACTGTCAGTCTGCTACACTAACCATGATAAGATTCTTGTAACTGGTGATTTTAATTTGCATACTGATGTCATATATTCCAAGGCTATGACTTTTATTCAACTTTTTCATTCCTCTGATTTTACAAAACATATTGGTGGGCCAGCTCACAACTGTGATTTAGTGATCTCTAGAGGTTTGAATATTGGTGTTGATAAGATCGTTGATACAAATATATCAGATCACTACTAGGCAATGCTTTTTAAGTATGTCTTCAGCTGTTAAGTTCTCTAACCACATGTGTAGTCAACCCCTCTCTGATGTAATCTCATCAATTCATGAAAAAGTAAATAACTATAATACCTTAACTCTATGTTAAGATCTGCTGCTGACATAGTGGCATCTGTGGAAACTAAAAAGAAATCACAGATTAAGGTAATGCCTTGGAAAAATGAGCGAATACATCTGCTGTAGAGGGAGGGCCATAGAGCTGAGCAAATATGAAGGAAAAACAAATTAACAATCCAGGGAGAGATCTTTACAAAATCCCTGTGAGTCTATAACAAAGCTTTAGGCTATGAGAGGCAGGCATACTTCTCAAAGCTTATCAGTGAAAGCGGGAACAACCCTCGAATTTCATTTTCCACCATTGATAGCTTTTTAAGTCCTTCCCAGCTTCATGAACAAATGCCATGCCTCACAGTCAACATGTGGGGAATCTGCATCATTTAAAAAAAAAGAAAAAAGATTGTTAATATCTGAGCTACTATTGAAAGTAATGTTGACGATCAAAAATAGATTTAATTTTTTTTGGTAAAATTAGCAAAGGGGATATCTGTAAAATCGTTCTGCAGTTGAAGTCTCCCACTTGCTCCCTGAATGCATTTCCCACTTTTTTCTTTGAGGAGGTTTTGGATAGTTTGATTTGTGAGAAGACAGGCATCTTTTCAGATGCACTCAAAACAGCTCTAGTCCTTACTCAAAAAGCATATTCTTGATTCTTCTGTTTGAGCAATTTTAGGCCTTTTTCCACCCTGTCTTTTCTGAGTAAGATGAGAAAAGGCAATGTTTAAACAATTAGATGCATTCTTACATGACAACAAGATTCATGAAAAAGTGCAGTCCAGTTTTAGAAGGGGACACAATACTAAAACTGTGCTTGTAAAAGTAATCAATGATCTTAAAGTGAGTGCAGATAATACAAATGTTTGCATTTGATACAGTTGATCACAGGACTTTTCAAATTTGTATTTGTCACTCAGGTACAGCTCTGAACTGGTTACCTCGCTGATAGGAGATATTTTGTTAGCCTCTGTGACTGTGTTTCAAACAAGCATGGCATTCTTATTGGTATTCCACAGGGTTCTTATCTTGGTCCTTTATGGTTTTGGCTGTATATGCTACCACTTGGAGAAATTTGATTTGTGATCATGGAATGAATTTTCATTCTTATACTGATGACAATCAGTTATATTTATCTGTAGCGCCAGATGATACGAATCCCTTAAATCCCTTGATAAATTGCCTCCCCAGTAATGTACAGTGGATGAGTAATAATTTCCTCAAACCGAATGGAGATAAAACAGAAATTCTTCTAACTGGCACAAATGTAAAGAGAGGAAAGATATTAAGAAAACTTGGAAGTCTGGCTCTCCAGAACAAGCCTGAAGTAAAAAACATGAGTGTTATTCCTGACTCCGAGTTGGAATTTAGACCACATACCAGTAATGTTACACAGGCTGCTTTTTTCATTTCAGAAATATTGCAAGAGGTAGAAGCTATCTCTCATTGGAAGATGCCAGAAAGTTGACCCCTAGAGATACACCATGAGTCTCTGCAGCTCGGGTGTCCAATCTATTATATTTCCCTAAACCTAAACCTAACCAGATCTTAACCACGGCTTTGTCACACCATAAAACTGCTCCCCATCTGTCCTCTAGAGGGCAGTGAAAACACTCATATAGGTCGTTTTGGGAATCGTGTTGCACAGAAAATACTATATTATACTTATCATGATGTCATGAATGCAGACATGTTCAGCAAAAGACAAGACTCCATGACCCTATTAGAAATGAAATATGAATGGGTTTGAATGCACTCATGCTGGCTGCATGCTGGCTGGGACATGAATTTGGAAGCAGACCAAAGAGCTGGAAAAAACAAAGTCAAGTGAGAATTCAAACAAAAAACGAATGTGGATAACACAGAGCTGAACCTGGACGGAAAACTGGCAGCCAGCGTGAGTGTGTTTATACATGCACTGGCATCACATGAATGTGTGTGTGTGTGTGTGATGAAGGGGCCTCCCATGGAGTTACGCAGGAGCCACTTAGCTTTTGGATGGGCAGCATTTAATTTAAGAGGCCAGCTGAAAAGCTTGGTTTGATTGCTTTTCTAAAACAACCTCATCTAAAAGTGCTAAATAACCAAATACCTCTGTGACGACGAGAAAGCTGTTCCAAACTCTTAACTACATCTCTGTGCCTGGGAATACACACACAGCCACTTCCATTTAATGGCATCAGCCATGTGGTTGCGGCATGAGTTGGTGGCTCGATTAGAGGAGGTCTTGAAATGAAATCAGGATTAGTAAAGCCGTTGATTCCTCTAGGATCCTTCTGGTCTGGAGCCAGACAGCTCTTAAACCTGTTTCTGGACCTGTCACTTCTCTTTCTAACTCTATCTTCCCTAATTTCTCTGTCTCTGTCCTTCCAACTTTCCCCCTCCCCTCCTTCTCTCTCTGTCTCTATTGAACTCGTTTTTGTCTTTCTCTCTAATAACACAGAGTTGACATTTACAAGAAGGCCACAGCAGGGTTCACAGAAGGTAATGACCATAAAGTCTAAAACACCTCCCAAAGCTTTCTCATACATACACACACACCAATGATCTGGCCTTGAGGCTACTACGGCATCATGCCAGGGTTTTTCCAAATCAACCAGGAGGAGGAATGGCAGCGGTGTAAGCTCTGAAGACGCTGGAATTTATTACGGCACTGTGTCACACAGAGTGATATGAAATAACAACAGCTAATGCTAATTTCCATTACTCACACATCCCAATTTCCACATTAGTTTCACTGATTTTGTCCACTGACAAGTGATGTTTGACAAAAATATTATCTGTGTGGCAATATCTAGCCCTCTAGCTGCGCTGAAAGTTTGAAAAGTTGGTTTGGGATTGGGAGTTTGTCACTTTTCAACAGCTAGGAGGAATGTTGTGGTGGGTAAGTGAAGGAGTACTCTCCCTCCCCTATTACATAATGTACCAGTGATTGTTCCAAAGAACTGGATTTCAATAGGTCAGAACTAAAATATGGAACTTTTCCTCCACCGTCATTCTCTGTCAACTGTGAAACAGCATTTAACTTGAGCTTAAAGTTGTCATTGAAAAAAAGAAAAATAACCTCCAGAAGTTAGTGTTCAGGCTCGAGTTAGAATGCAAATCCATTTTTTATTTATTGAATTATTAAAAATCCATCTAAAATACAGATGGCAGAAGCTCTGAGTTGATCAAAATGTTAATGTTTATATAGGTTGTCTTCAATTATTGCCTTGAGTTGAAAGCAGATATAGTGCTTCTCAGACTTATTTTGCCCTGGGTTTTGCCTCTTAGGCAGACTTGCTGCCCTACCTTATTGTTGTTGGGGTTGTATGCTGCCTGTGAGAAAGACTGCAGACACTACTTTTTTTTTATTCAAAGCTAATGCAGTAAAAGTAGTCTTTGCAGTAAAGGAGGAAATAAACTATTACTCATTGAGATTAACGGTTTATGTTTCATAGTAAGAATAGTAAGAAAAGGAAGGAAATTACAGGTGATTTTAGAGTTAGTGCATTATAATGCAGCAATTTACACTGCATTTTTTGTAACTACATAATTGACTATATGAATTCGTTTTGCAAGCAAACCTAACCGCTTGCTTGCTGAACTGTACCAGTTAAAAATGTTTTTCGGTACTCTGATTCTCAATTGGTTCTGAAATGATTCAGAGGCAAGACACTAAACCCACACAGACTGCTTACATCTGTATGATTAAACAAGATTATCATGGCCTTGATCTCCTTGGAAATCGATTGCAATGCCAACTCATGAATCAGGCTAAAGGTGGTGAAGTTTTTTGGAATCCTACTTCTGCAGATTAAAACCTGGCACTTGCACTTTCGTGGATAAAAGGAATATGGGAACCATGCAGCAGAAAGGAGCCAGCATGTCTTTTATATAGCTGAGTAAAAGGTCACGCTTGTCACACTTCCAAAATGCTGTGAAATATGTAACTTTCACATGGGAGAATTACAGAGGTCAATCGCACACAATGCTTCGAAAACTGATTTCACGACTCAGATTAGAAAAATCTCCAAGGACAGAGAGAAGTTACATTAAGCAGATACAGAGACTGGCGCTACCTTTGGCATTGGAACAACAAACTTCTCGACAGACACGGCTGTTAAATTTCTATTTTTATCAAGTGAGGAAAGTCAATATAGTCATCACTTCATATTACTGGAGTTTAGCTTCAAATGATTGTTTATTCATTGTGTCCCTCCACCTCTCTCTCTCTCTCTCTGTCTCTGTATGTGTGTGTGTGTGCGTTTGTGTATTCTCAATGCTAAGCCAGAACAGACAGAGGGGAGTAAGGTTTCAGACCACATCCCAGACTGTTACCTAAGACTAACGAAGTGGGTTTTTATGGTGCATATGTGCATGTGTGTGTATGTGTCCTTCATTACAATTTAACCTTGAGGGATGGCTGATGTAACCTGCATAACAGTGCTCTGGAAACAATAGATGGATAATAAACTCTCTTTCTTAATGAGTATAGTATAGTATATTGCATTTCTTTCTTCCTTCCTCCATGTCTTTCACTCCCTTCCTTTCTCTCTCTGACTTATAGGCCTGACAAATTGAACGTTGTGTCGAAAATTACCAGCAAATCACAGCCTAATGCACACATGCTGTACAAACTAACCTGTCTCCTGCATGTGATATAAAGAGTACTCACCCCTAACACTCATATCTCAGGTACACTAAAGTACAAGCTAATCAAATGTACTTGTCAGCAGTCAAAACAAAGGGACAATATATAATAAGAGCCTTAGCTGAGAGATTTAAGTCCAGTTGCATAAGGGAATTTTGAAAACAGTTGAGCAGCACCTAACTCTTCACTGCTGCACATTAAACCAGTGATTTCTGCAAGTTCAAAATTCCCAGTGCCTGTCCGCATGGGCACTATCTCACACCTCATATCACTTTGATTAAGTATATTATTGCTATTATTTTGTACCCTTACATAGTAGACTGTAATTCTAAATCATTCGTAATTTTAATGAACTACAAGCATTTGACAGAGAGAAATATGCAGAGAAGGATCATCATCGACAAATACAGTATGAAGATGAAAACTTTCATCAGAAAACATGCTAACAAGAACTTTAAGTATCAGCTTTGGAAACTATTTTGAACCCATTTCAAACAAACCATTTCCTTATTCGATTTGGATAAGGAGTTTTTCCTTATTCGAATCAAGGGTCTAAGGACAGAGGATGGCGTATTGTTGCATAGACTGTAAAGTACCTTTGAGGCAACTTTGTGATTTGTGATACTGGGCTATACAAATAAAATTGACTTGACTTAACATACAGTACACATTAGTATACAACCTACCTGCCAGGCACAGTCCGAAGATGGTGAGAAGAACCAGGATGTACAGGGAGACTATGGCGTACTTGATAGCTGAGAGGGAATTAAGATGGCTGCAACACTGATCCTGCTTCCTGCGACGCTTTCCAGAACCTGACCAAAGGAGAAAGAACAAATTAGGACCAGAAAGAGGGGAAAAAGTCCAAACAGAGGTGCAAATATTTTCAGTTCCAATATTCCATGTTTTTTTTAAATGAATAATGTAACAATAGAGGAATTTGGCTTTTAAACAAAAATCAATTATCAGTTGGAATATTTGAAGTTTTGTTTGGTCGGTTGCCTTCTACAAAACAAAACCATCCCTCTAAATCCCTGCATGTTAATGGCAGCTGAGACAGTATTTGTGAGGTGAGTATTATGTTTCGAGAGGGTGTTCACTTTTATTAGGGCGTTTGAAAACAACAAACTCTATTTTAAACTATTTTCCAATTATTAGCTTAGCCTTGATTCAAAAATGTGAGCAGTACCTAGAAACAAGTTTCCATGGCTTTTATAATAGAACCTGACATATATCGGAACAATGGTGCACTGAACGAATGTGAGATTATACATCATTCGCATTCGCTGATTTAAAATGGCTTTACTTCTAGTATGATTAGGGCTGTGACTAACAATTATTTTCATGATCAATTAATCTGTCAGTTTTCATCTGTACCGATCATACACACACACCAATGAGCTGGCCTTGAGATCAGAAAATAGTGAAAATTGTCTACCACAGCTTCCTAAAACCCAATGTGACATCTTCATACGTGTTTTTTTGTCTAACCAACAGTCAAAAACACAATACTACTCAGTTTACCTTCACATAAAATAAAGAAAACCAGAAAATCCTCACAAATGAGAAGCTGGAACCAGGAAATGTTTATTGTATTTTCTTGAAAATTGACTGAAAATCAATTATCAAAATAGTGACTGTTTTTCTGTCAATCAACTAATTGGTGAACTGATTAATTTTTGCAGATGTAATTATGAGATTATGAGAAATGATTGTATGTATTGGCTATACCTAAAGATCTTAAATGGTTGACTTGTTAAAAAGGGAATGGTTTATACATTATTGTGAAATGCTATACAGTAGGCTATATCATGACGCACACACACAGGTACAAACACATTCATCTGACAGAATTCAGACAAGGAAAGAACTCACTGAGGAGCTATTACTGTAATTCATGTCACCACTTAACACTCCTTTCAGGGTCAAACAGATGTTGGAGAATTAGTCTTGATAAAACTGTCACGCCAATGTTTATGTATGATGGAGGTGTTTTTCCCCCCCTGTGTCAGTGTGATAGTTCGGCAGGAGACAGGGATTAGGCTGTTGATGTTGAGGGAACATTCCCTCCAGGTCAAAAGGATGAAGAGATTTTCGAAGGTTGCACTTACCTCACATCGTTCATCATTCATTGAAATAAGAATGTGCTGCTACCTTCAAACTGTTTTCAGACATCAGCACATGAATGTGTTGTTTTCAATAAATTATCCTCAGCGTTATGAAAGAGATAAATGTCTGCTTTACTATGCTGAGTGACAGACGAGAAAGAGATCCTTTACTATCCAACCAACTATTACTGCATTCCTTGAAATTAGGAGCCATCAAAAGCTACTACAAAGATAGTATTTATGTTGTTTATTTAAGTAAAATTGAACTACCTTTAGTTACTTTTGCTACGCAGGTACAGTGGCAGATTTTAAAATCATTCAGACAGCTGTAGATAACAGCAGGTTTCTTATAGCTGATATGTCAACTGTGACTGACTGATTCTATCCGCTTGAGATTAATTACCTAATTTTGTTCAGTTTCCAGCTGACTCATTTGAAAATGAGAGGCCAGCAGTGGTTTTTAGTATGAATATGATGGCTACCTACATGATATACTAGCTCAGTACTCTAATGATCCAAAAAAGACTGAAGCTCAAGTAAGGCAAAACGTCATTTATCTATCACCTGTCATCTAAGACCTAGAAGACTAGCAGCATTGCTGTTGTATAGCAGGTTTTGTTAGGTTAGCTCTAGTATTCTTATTCTTATTCTAATGGATGCTTACAATGTAAAAAAATCATACTTGGATAAGCAATATGAAAGTGAGATTTATGCTGTTTTCTTAGTACCTTCGAAGAACATGTTGATTTTTACAAGAGAAAAGAATGAATGACTTTGGCAAATGTGTCTTGGGTAAAACTCCTTAAATTATAAACAGTAATAACAGCATGACAAAGCCAGTTTCTGTTTTTTCATGTGTTGGCATTAAATTCAATCACAGAGCTAAGCTTCCATTTCTCTTAAAGATAATTACAGACAGAAGGTCATATAACAACACTTACTGATGTATTATTTCCAGAATCCAGAATCTTCAAAGACACTTCTAAACATCTGGAAGAAGAAATATTGAGTCTTCCACTCAATAAAAAAGATTTTTAACCCTTTTCAAGTTGCAACTCTGTTTCCTCCTCCAAACAAAGATGGTAGATTGTGACTAACTGCATAAGAAAGTTGCAACTTGGTAAAATAGTTAAAAAAAAATTGTGCAACAGACAGAATATTTTTTCATCCAGATGGTTAGGAGATTCTGAAGATTCTGGAAATACATTCAGAACATCAGTGAGTGTTGTTATATGACCTTCTGGGTTTTAAGACAAATATCGCAGAGTATTTATCTTTTAGTGAAATGCATGCTCTGTGACTTACTGTAAAGCTAATACATGAAGGCACAAACTGGGGCTTGATTGACACATGCAGTACATGGTAAGTAGTGGCTTTCCTGTTTATTGAATTTAGGGAATTTTAATAGATACATTTACTAAACATGGTTTCCATATTATAGTAAGTATCCACAAGCAACTATGTTAAGTTAGAAAGAGAGAATATGAAGGCTCCTTTGGTTTTGAATTGAAAACATAAACAAAAACAAAAAAAAGGCAGCACCTTCTTAAACTCTTTGGATATTGAGTACAGAGCCCACCTTTTCTGAATGTTGACTTCAAAGATTGACCCACATTCTGTCCCTAGCTACGGTTGCTATGCTACAGTGTGATTAAATTAAGGGAGGGGTTTAGTGAAAGATTAATTGTCAACTGTTTAGTAAAACAGAAATGTCAGTTTGAATACCAGAGGTGTTGACACAGTTTAGGTGTCAGCTGCCACTGAGGACTAACTGTTTGTGTTGAAAGTCAGACCAAAATTAAATATCTTCTTGGAAACACGCCAACGAGATGTGAAGCATGAACAGACAGGGAAATCATTGTGGCTATGTGACAAGAACATTATGACACATACTACACCCGCTGGGATATTACGAGTTTATAATGAGATTCTACCTTCCTGTGAACAGTCATGAGGTTTGCTTGAGCCTGACTTTTAAATATAAACACTGATTCTGCTGCGTGGCCTCTCGACAGCATGGTTTCATTTGGACCATGACAATCTGTCACTGGACACTGGTGAATTGTTGCTGATGCACACACACACACATACACACACATGCACACAGGCACACTCCCCTTGTATGATGAAGAACACACACTGCTCCAGCGTAAGACAAACACAGCTGGCTCAGATGAGTGTATGTCACATGGTAGGAATGTATAGAAACAGAAATAGCACTCTGAGCTAGTATGCCCCTTAATGTATACTGATGCTGGACCTTCAAAACACACTCTCAGGAAGAGACAAAACAAATACACGTCATGCAAACACCTTCATAAAAAACAGACTGGGAAGTAAAACCAGCAGTCTGGAGCTTAAGGCAGAAATTATCACCCACTTTGCTGTCTGACGTTTTTTTCTCCAGACCCAGTTTGCAGACATGTATGAGATGTTTTAAAGCTTTTAAGGTATAGCTGGACATTTTGGGAAATTTTTTTTTCTTCGGAGAACTAGATGATAAGACCTTACTCATGTCTGTGTTGAGTTTGGAGCTAGAGCTGGAACTTGATTAGCTTAGCTTAGCATATGGAAACAGGGAAACAGCTAGCCTTGCTATGTCCACATTTTTTTTAAAAAGGTCACTAATTAATACGTAACACCTTGTTTTTCTATAACAACACTTTGTGGTTTTGGACAGAGTTACTTCCTGTAACTATTTCTAAATAAAAGAGTTTCTCCATCCACCCAGCAGTTCTGTGCAGTGTTGTCTAGCAAGCTCATTTTCATACAAGACTCACAGTTCGTTAACACCTCATAAAACCACAAATTGTGGTGTTCACATTATTTTTCTTGTACAGATTAAACAAATGAGGCAAAAGGTGCTAATTACTGAGTTTAAGAGATGTTTGTTTGTGTATATTGTTGAATTTTGGAGAGAGGCAGGATAGCTGTTTCCAATCTTTATGCTAAGCTAGGCTAATCAACTTGCATTAACTCTGCACAGACATGAGAGAGGTTTTTACTGTAACTCTCAGCAGAAATGTCATAAAGTCCTTGAACTAATGCTTATTTTCATCATTGATTAATCTGCCAACTGTTTTTTTGATTAATCAATTATCATTAAGTGTATAAAACTGTGAAAATGTTCATCAAAAGCTCAGAGAGCTCAAGGTAACAACTACATTTTTAGTTTTGTCTGACTAACAGTAAAAGAACAGACCAACAAATGATCATATGTGAGAAGCTGGAACTAGTGAATGTTTGGCATTTTTCTGTTGACTGACTAATCAATGAATTCTATAAACTGTAAGGCTTCAAATTCCTTGTTTTGTCCAAAAACAGTCTCATGTTTGGCATCTTTTCACTATTTAACTTTGTTGGAGGTTTGTTGAGGGTTTTATTATATTGTAGTTTAAAATACATCTTTAAATCAGTCTTTGTGTGTTGTGTATTGCTTCTTGCATAACTTCTTTTTCACAGACAAAACAACAAAATGCAGAGAAGGCAAGACTTTAAATGCACTGCATATTTTCAAAGATCTTCAGTGGCAAGGTAAACATTTTCCAATAGACCAGAGTTCAATACTTAGTCATCAAGTCACTGTTAACACATTTGGGAATCATGTTATTATGCTGCTGTATGTTCCATCTGAGTCATCTCTATCTGGTGATGTTATTGTCAACATACTCTACTGTAAAACATGAAGAGACAGGGGATTTAACTGACAGATTAGAGGAGATTAAACAAAACTTGGAGGTTTATATTATTAGCAAACTTGGAAGCACAACAAATGCAAAAAATAATCTATTTTGACACACATCCGAGTCTGTTTAATTCAAGGTGAAGCAGCATGAAGATAGTTATTGGCACAGTCTGTATTTGCATATTTTTGGAGAAATTAATGACTATACATGGACACAGCATTGTATAGTGAGCGCTGCTTGTTTCCCAAACAAAACAAAACAACACAGATGCTAATCTCTGTGTGTATATTTAAACATTGCTATATTTGATGGCTCCTAATGTCAAATTGACTGTAATGTGCTGTTATAATTAGTGTATACAAGTCAAACCATGGTAGAAATGTTTTATAACGCCTCAGCCTTGGAACAGAACAACAGTATGTTGTGTGGCTTGCTTCATATGTTTAGATAAGGATGGTAGTTTTTTTAAATTAATGATCTAATATCTTGGTTTATTCAAGATTTATGTTTTTTTAGCAACCTTTAACGAACACCATTTCCCACAAGCCCTAGATGTCTGTGGGCTGAACGTCACAACTCGACAGAGACAAGTCAAGGGCTAGCTCAGACATGTCTGTAATAACAGCAGGATAGAGAGGAACTAATGCTGTAGATGTTTCTAGGCAGCAGGGATTAAAAAATGGCTTTCGAAAAGAGCGTTGGTTAGTTTTATGGATATGGACAAAATCAAGTTACGATGACACAAATACCCATGTTGCTGCACTTGTAGTTTTTTCAAGGGGACTGTAGGTTTTCTATGCTCACATAGTAATTGTTGTTTAGCTATGTTAAAGGGGACATATGCACATTTCCTGGTCTCTATTTTTAATCTGGGACTTGACTGGAATATCTTTACTTGATTTACAGTTAAAAAAAAAACCTCCTTATTTATCTCTCACTCAGTTCAGCCTCTGTCTGAAAAAGACCGTTTTAGCTCCTGTCTCTTTAAGGCCCACCTCCTGATGAGTCCACTCTGTTCTGATTGGTAAGTTCCCAGAAACTGCCTCTGACAGACTTCCAGCTGCTCCAGAGGCTATGTAAACAAACAGTAGTAGTTCTTATTCTTTACTCAAAATGTCAACTTCCCATCCATCTATGCTCGAACGGAAATCTTATCCAAAGTATGGAGAGGACAATGAGAACAACAAATGAAACAACCTTAACATCAAAAGGCAACTGAAAGGATGGCCATTGGTTGGCATGAGCAAACTGATGTCACAAGGAGGAAGTAGAGGTAATGTTGCGTTCAGAGCAGGCAGAAGCACTGGCTTTTGATGTGTGGAGGGCATTTTTACATACGTTCACTTCAAGTTTTGGAAATTTGACCATGTTTAAGGTAGACATTCGAAATCATAACAGCATAAAAGTAGCCCAAAAACCCCAAGAACACACTTCATTTTTTCTGAAAAGCAGATGAAAGAAAGGCTGAGTGAGAGACTGAGTTACAGAGGCTAGGCCGGACGAGACGCCATGACTTTGGCTCTCCATAGCTTGCTCTTTACTCATAATTCTAAGTGTATTTTTCACATAATACACACTGCCTTTGCAGTTGGGTGAATCAGTTGGATCACATTTCCACTCAAAATTAAACCTTGCCAGTGTCTCAAAGAAACCTAATGCCTGCTTGCTGTCGTCTGCTGTACCCACATGAGTTAAACCCAGTCTGGGACTGGGAATATCTTCTCTAATTGAACGAGGTGTGAAAATGTTCTAGGATTAGCGGACTTGGAAGAGAAGAGTCTTTCTGATATGTGAGGTCATTGTCCGTTTTCCATTAAAATGTCAACAAATTCTCCAGTTAATGTTCTCTAAGTCTTTCCCACCAAACTCGCAGAGCTCTGGGTCGAAACCTGAGAACACCACAGGGTCAACTGTGGATTCGTTCAGCTGCACCTGTACACACACACACACACACACACACACACACACGCACACACATGCACACACGCACACACTCATATAAATATACTTGCACAGATGTTGGTCCTGGACATTTTTGGCCTTCATAAATGACCACAGAGAGGGGAGTGCAGATGCCAAACAGTGACAGCATTGCCTGCATGTGTGTTAGTGTACTTGCGTCTGCACTGGTTTGTTTTAAGTGTGTGTGGGCGTTTCTGTTGACACACAAATGCTTCTGTAGAAAGTCCCTTTCTGAAAATCAATCACAGCTTTCGAAGATCTGAAACTAATTTGTGTCAGACTCATGAATCATTTAAAAAAAACAACAAAAAAAGATTTAAAAAATAGATAAAAACTGCCATTGATTCAAAAATATGGGTGACATTTCAATCTTAAAAATACCATTTGCAGTTTGACCGTTTGTTTCCTTTTGCCTACTTAGAGGTAGAGCTCCAATAATTAGTCGATTAGAAGAATTAGGAGAAGACAACACCTTTGGGAAACTGTGATCTGCATTTTTCATTATTTTCTGACATTTTATAGACCAAAAGACTGATTGAATAATCGAGAAAATGACTGACTGATTAATTGATAATGAAAATAATCTTTAGTTGCAGCCCTACGTAGGGATTCTGATGAGTGGACAAGTTCATCAATGTTTTCACCTCAATTTTCTTCCCAGTTTCTAGTAATGGAAGATATTCAGAACTGTCTTTGTTGCAAGAGAGCATAATTTACTGCAAATTACAGTGGTCAGCTTCTCTTGTAGCAACAAACCTAACATTTTAGCTGCGTCTAGTTGAATATGTTGAATCTGCTCCTTTTATAAATCTCTAAAAACCAAAGACAACAAGCTTTAAAATCAGCTCAATGTTTTCAGCTTCTTCATATTCATATCCTTGAGGTCTCAACCCACCCCCTTACCTTCATCACACAGGTTGAGTTTGGACAGGTTACGTCCGTCGTAAGCCTCTTCATACATGGATCCATTCTCTCTCTCTTCATATGTACTCAGATACATGGCCTTGTTCTCCATCTCCTCCTCCTGCTCTGAGGAGAAAAGATACAAACAGTATGATTCACTGAATCTGTTTCTCATTACACATGACACTGCCATCTCTCCACAACCAACCCAAGTGATTTATGAGCTACATATGGGTTACAAAGAAAAAAAAAAAACCTAAATAGATGAATAGGGTTGTGCCTGACTATACAGGTGGGAGAAATTTCCCAACATAATTTGGGTTCACTTGTCCCCAAAACAAAACAAAGTCATTCTATTCTGATGGAAATGGTCTCCATGATGGCAATACCGCTGCCAACAGGGTATGAAGTATCACAAAAAGGTTTGATTAGTATAAAAAGAATACGCATACTTTCTCAGCCATCATAACTAAACTTAGTGGTGCACTATGGGAAAATTTTGCCCAAAGTTAAAGTCAGTGTTCGCTGTCCTCACAAATCACAAAATGAGGTACAAGGGTCCTCACAAGTATAGAAGTTTCAACATGTGCGTTTGTTACCTTTGCTGCCCTCTAGTGCTGTGAATAAGGTGGATCAGCTGTCTCTGTTGCACTTTTCAAGCTCCAGTACAGAAACACAAACACACACACACACACACACACACACACACACACACACACACACACACACACACACACACACACACAAAGATGTAGGTCCAAGCTAAACAAACTGAAGGAAATCCGTGTGGTTTGAGGATTGTGGCTGTCTCTCTAGTGTTATGTGATTTGTTTCCTCTGCCAACAGAGCTGGACAGGGTTTGTGTTTTTGCCCCACTCCATCTGCCTGTTTGCCTTTTAGCAGGATATTTTAAAAAGCTATGAATGGATGTGCATAAAACATGGGTCAGTTGACGGGCAAGAAAAAGCCAATTCACCTTTCCTACTAACTTCCCATGAGGAGTGTGTGGCAGCGGGCAAGGATTCTCATAAAAAGGTATATTGTTTTCAGATGTGTTCAGCAATCAGCCATTGCCATCAGAACATATTACAAGGAGAAAAACCCTCCATTATTAGTCCAGTCAAACAATACTGGGACACAGGGGAGCTCAGAACTGCCTTGCCAATTCTTCCCAAATGTGCCACAGCTCTAATGGCAATTGAACAAAGACTACATCCACCACTTATCTGGGTACTGGTGGCAGTAGGCCAACAAGAAGCCCAGGCGTCCATCTCATTCTCCAGTGCTCCCAGGGGGATGCCAAGCTATTCCCAGGCCAGATGAAATATAAAATCCCTCCAGTGTGTTTTGGGTCTGCCTAGTGGTTTCCTCCCAATTTGACATGCCTGGAAATCCTCCACAGGGAGGCAGCCATCCGAACCACCTCAACTGGTTCCTTTCAACACACAGGAACAACAGTTCTGCTCCATGGTATTTCTAGAAGTCTAAAACTAGTCATCCTGTCCCTAAACATGAGCCTAGACATTCAGTTAAGGGAACTTATTTGAGTTACACCAGTGCAATGTCCAGATCACTGCACAGGCCTCACAAATCTTTTCACTCTTCATTCTTTTTTGAAAAGAAGAGATACTTGCAAGTATTTGACAAGGATGTGAAAACAAGCACTGTATAGGATTTGTTTCCATTTCTAAAAGTGTAACTTTATTTGAATTCATCAACAATGGCAATACTGGATACACAACCCCAAAGTAATCATGTTTCAAGTGTTTTAGGAGCAATAATCAAAGGAAAGAGAAAAAATAATAATATTACAAGTGTGTTATCAATACAGTGACATTGTTGCCACCATATTAAGTTGAATGGCCAACAGCTAATTGCTAAGCTACTGGCTGCTCTTTGGTGTTGGGCAGTCAAAATATAGTGGGTTCATTGTGGGGTTTTTTTTTTCCTGAAAACAGCTGCTTACTGTAGCTGGGAATGGGGTTGATGAGAGCAGTAAGAGTGAACCCCGTCAGTAAAGGTGTGAGCCAGAAAACCAAAACAATGAGCTGAAAGGCACTACAATGCTACAATTTCCCAAAAATGCAAAAGTTGGACTAGAGAAATATTCGTATCTTAAGCAGACACTCAAAGATTTAGCCACATGAATTCAGAAGGGTGAAGAATGAAGGCAGCTTTGACAGATACGGTTATGGGAGAGTTCCAACTTGTCCTCCTTCCAAAACCAAAGGCCATATGGGCACATAAATCTAATGAAAACATCTCCCGGGAGAGGAAAGTGTCTCAGAAGCCACTTATCATCACAAGAGGTAATTCAATCTTAAATAGACTGTTGACATCCAGCAGGTGTAGCCATTGTTGAGTTACTGTTTGCAAATCTGGAACAAAATCTACGATTTGATAACTCAGTTTTAATTTGATTTCATATTTTTTTTTGTTCAAGACTAACTAATGAAGAATACCAATGAGTTGCTCACTTCTTTCTGGGTAGAACAAGTTTTTCAAGTCACATTAGCTTGCAGCCATGCACTGACTATCTACTGTGAGTTGAGCAGGTTTGCTCCTCTAGTTTGGGTAGGGTTTCCCACGCTACGTCAAATATGGCTGCCATAAGAATAAAGTGAAAGGGACCACAGAACAAACAGAAAAAGGCTCATGTCGGAATAGTTGTGTCAGACAAAGACGACTCGGAGGGATAAAATTAAATCTGCTGCAGACGGGAATCGGTGGGTGTGAGACTCCCACAAGCTCTAGCGGCAGATCTGCGAGTGTTTGACAAAGTCGTTAAAAAGTGCTCAGTCTGGACTTTCTCATTACAGAGGGGATAGAGGGGTCAGGTTGACATTTAGACTGAAGCTAGGCAGAAACCATCAGGGCTGCTAGGAGATTTCCCTAAACCCTCCGTACCCCTGTGTGTGACTGTATCTACAGTGTATGTTTGTGTGTGTGTGGGTGTGTGCATGAGGTGAGTTATCATCTAATTACACTGAGTTTTGTGTTGTGACAGTTTTTTATCGCACACTTAGTTGGTCTCTGTTGCTCAGTGCCAACCAAGGATGGTGGGAATGCAAAGAGTCACGTCTGCCCACTCTCATTATCTCTGCAACTGTGGACAAAATGAAAACTGAAATTTAGAAGGTAGAGAGTAAGTGCAATAGGTAGTTTATTAATCAATTAGTTGATTAAATTTTTAAGAGAAAAGTCCAAACTCTGATTCTAGCTTCTCAAATGTGAGTATTTTCTGCTTTATTAGTCTTTTGTAATGAATATCTGGATATCTTTTTGATAATGATATTGGGTTGAGGACTGTTGGTTGGGACAAAAGAAGACATTTGAGGACATCATCTTGGGCTTTGGGAAACAGTGATTAACATGTTTCACAATTTTTGGACCTTTCATAGACCAAATGACTCATCGGTTAATTGGGAAAATATTTGATAGTTTCAGCTCTACTGAACACAACTGAAAAAAGGCCCTGAAAACCACTTCCAAGTCCAAAACATTCACATCCCTAACCACCAGGAATCACGAACATTAAAAAAAAAAAGTATTTTTCCTGATGAAACCAAAGCCTTTGATGCACAATATCAGCTGTTCATCATGGCGTTGGACTCCCTTAGGGCTCTGCTATCATCAGGTCTAACGTGACTGAATCCTTACGGGAAGCGGATTTTTACTCTCCTCATCCCTCAAATGACTGGCGGCTTTCCTCTCAGAGCTCCATCCAATCACGTCAAATGATTCAAGATGCAGTGTGACAACAAGCCAAGAAGAAGAAAAGCTGCACTTAAGACAAAGTATGACTTTACATCTTATTGACCATTTAAGACTCAAATATTGTCAGATGTTAAACTTAGTTTGTCCGCATGTTTATCTGGGACCTCCACAGTTGAGAAGATGAATGTTATGTTTTCATTTTAAGAACAATCCAGTTCGGAATAAGTTGAAAGGAACTTGTACAGCTAATGTACATGAGCACCTTCCAAATTGGGAGTTTCACATAAAAGAAGCAAAGTTTCTTTTAGCCATTACCAAACAATGTTTTTTGTCCATATTCATTATAGTGAGGACTTAAAAGGAGTAATTTGACATTTTATGAAGCAGGCTTCTTTGTTTTCTGTCTGACAGTTAGATGAGAAAATCAATACCACTCCCATATCTATCCATTGAATATGAAGCTGGAGCAAGGAGACAGTTAGTTTAGGTTCAAGCAAGTTAATAGCTTCAAATTAATCCCTTGTGGCCAAAAAAGTTTCCCCCATACACTGCCATTATGAAAGAGACGGAGTATAGAAACACTACTGTGTGTTTTTCAGTGGGCTGAAAAACGTGAAAGCAAACTCAGAATCTAGAGAACTTTTTTTGGTTATGTGCCAGGCAAGCAATTTTCATTAAGTGAGTGAATAGCCCGGTGTCCAGTTCCTTTAATACACCCACGGGCTAGAGTTTCCACCTGCTTACAGTCTTAATGCTAAGCTAGGTTAATTGCCATTAGAATGGTACATATCTTCTTAGCTAATTCTTGGAAAGAAAGCAATGAGCATATTTCCTAAAAGGCCCAACTAAATGTCTACTTGGTTGTCATAAGAAACTGAAATAGCTGTGGCAGATCATGTTTTTGGTATATTGGAACTTGGCACAAACAAAAAACCTATTGAATCAGCCCCAAAGTTCAATTAGCAAATGTCCACAAAGAGAGGCCACTAATTAGGCTATAGGTAGCCAATGTCTTATGTGCATTAGATGGGTACAGTAAGCTGGAAATAGTTAATGAATCCAAATCGGATGTTGCATCCAGTGTTATCATCATTATGGGGAACAAATATAAAACAACATGCACTTTGAGGCTTTATCTGAAATATAAAAAATACTTTGGTGCAACATTTAGCTTCATATCGCCTCTTAGCTGGTGAGTCATTGATCTGCACCTTGACCACTTGTCATTACAGCCTCTCTTCATCTCCTTTAAAGGCAGTATAAAGTATTGGTGGCATAAGGACAGACTCTGCAACAGCTTAACGTTGGGTTTAGTTCACCTCATAGAAAAATGCACTGAGAGGGAGTGAGTGACAGTTGGTGGTGAACTGAGAGACAGAAAGAGAGATTCACTCAGCAACAGAGGAAACAATTATCTTGTCATGCATCGCCGCTTCATGAGATTTGCCCCCAACTGAGCATCCAATTGTCTGTAAGGGAGGGAACCAGCGCGTGTGGTCTCTGTGGCTTTCATAACTGTTAAAAACATGGATTTCAATGTATAAATTACTTATAATTACCTAACAGAGCAGGCAATGAGAACATATGGGGCGTGTAATGAATTAAAAACAACTGAAAAAGTCAGTTGTCTGTTGCATATTACATCTTACATATATCCAATTAACTTTAATTCTTGCAGGGTCTGTTAAGCCATCTAGTTATTATCAATAAAAGCACCTTAATGTGCTGAGACGTTGATTTTATGCCCTCAAATCACAGACGTGGGTGGCTTATCTGAAGTGCCTGAAAGCACCATCCCTCTCTATACATAGGCAACACCCCATGTCATTGCTCAATCATCCATGTGCAACATTAACCCATTTTCTCGCTTAATTCAGAGCAGAGATACTTCACCCATGACCGCTGAAAGACAAAGCAACAATTTTCTGCGGATGAGTTCATTAAATGTGCATTTCCGGTCCTTTTGTAGCACACAGCAGTGTGATAAATAACGTGCAATAAATCAGCTGTTTAACTGATGCCATCCAGCTTAGTTGTAATAAAATTTGAACAGATGTCAACCAATTTACCGCCTTAAAGGTCAATGTGTGGCCTTCAATGGATCCAACAATAAACCAGGGAGCATTACATGGATGCTTCCTTTTTCAGGTGCTAAACATGTCAGCTACAACCTGTTGATACTTAAAAGGGGCATGCATCTCTACACTAAGCTTTTGCAAAAATCCCCATACATCTAAAAGCTTACTATTTAACATCAAAATGTCCAGACTTGCTGATATGCATACAAAAATTGTTCTCACAGTTGATCTATGTGACTCAATATCCAATGGATATGCACAATATTTACATTCTCTGCAATCGTTCTCTGCAAAAAGACTTGACAGGCTAACTTGAAACTTGGAAACTATGACAGGTGACACATAATCAACTGAAAACAGCTGCAATGATACTAAACACACTCAAAGAGGATTTAAAAGTCTCATCATTTTACTAGAAGTTAAAATATTAAGTCTGTATCATACTTTAAACACCAAACTTGAATGCAACACAGAGAAACAAAAAAGCTTCCTTCTCTCTCTCACCTTGTCAGCTGTTAACTGGAAATGAAATTGAAATAAAATAAAATGAAATTAAAAAAAAAAAAAATCACAGCTCCTGGGTTCTCATAGTTTCCCACAAAAAAGTTGCGTCTTGGCGCTGTATCTCCAAACTTGCCTTCGTTCACTCCGTCAGTGTTATTAAATGAAAGGAGCAGGCAGAGTTAAAACATTGCACCATGCACAGTCCCTCTCACTGCAGACAGTCAGCTCTATGAGAGACAAGCTGAGACATTGGGAGTAATATACCCACAACATCATCATGTGACCATCACAAAACTCACAGCTGAAGTTTGCTCTGTCTGCCGAGCAGCTGATGTACGAACAGGAGGAGAAGGTAAAGCAAGTCTGCTCCCCCTGCTGTACACGTGCGCCCTCTGTCGGGTGGAAACTAGTTCTATGTGGATGTATAGATCAGCTGTTTTTTTTTGTTTTTGTTTTTGTTTTAATAAAGTTTGGAGATAAATAGGTGATGATAGGTTTGTGTCGAATACAGACTTAAAAATGAATTCTTTGAATGGATAAAAAAAATTCTGTCTTTAGCCTTCACCTGCCTGAACTAGAGGTGATGCCTTCATGAACCCCTCGTAATCCCATAAATCAAGTCAAGACGATATCTGAGCATATTTTAAAGATTCCAGTCCTAGCTTTGTCTGATTTCATCTCAAAAAATTTAAGCTCAGGCTTTAACAAAAGTAATGATTGCTAGTATTTAGGGTGATGGGATATAGTAGACCAGTGTGCAATACATATTCCTAGATACATATTAGATTTACTCAATATATCATCCAAACATTGGAAACAATATTTGTTGAGATTGTTAACTTCACTTTTGCCAAATTACTAGTTGTATGCTCCTCATTCTTGGCTTGTTCCATTAAGACAACAGTCCATATAGACTCAGACACTTAAAAAAGCAAGAGTGCATTTGAAAGTAATCAAGGCCTAAAACTAGAACCCTGCAAATAAAACATGAAAGGAGCTATTAATAATAACTTTTCATGTATGCAAAGTTCACTAGTAACATGACACTACATGTAGCGGTTTGTCCTATGATGACACAAATGAATGAATACTGTTAATCAAGTATCATACATGGACTTATAAAACTCTAAATGCAGAAGTATTATGAACAAAGCAGGCAAAACATGTTGTACTGTATCCATATGTGTCACAAAGGAGGAAATCAAGCTAAAAAAAATAATCAGTAATAGAGATAATTGTTGGTTGAACTTTTATATCCTCCTGTGTGATGTAATGGAATTGTTTATTTCCCACAGTCTAACACAGGACGCCACATCTTGACTAAACAAAAACAGATCCATGCTCTGGTCAGGTTCAGCTGACATGACAACAATTACCTTGAAAGAGTTTTCATGGGATTTGATTCAACGGGATATATGATTGGACCTTTGTGTTGTCACTTAAGATACATGTACCACAGAGATCGTAAAAGTTCCGACAACACCTGAAGGTATCTCCAGCTGCTGGGTGGAGCCGGGAACAGGAATGTACCTAAAGTAGCTTCATAGACTGTACAGGTACGGACGAGGCTCGCCATTAATTTTTTAACAAGAACCAGCGGACCGGAGGTAAATATGACTTCCTCTCTCTAATCCCAAAAAGCATAAAAGATTAAGTTTATAAAGATGCCACTGTGTTTTAACACCCGCCATCTATTAGAAATGTTTGATATTGTTCAAAGACTTTTGTTCATCGCTGGGTCGCTGTAAAGCTCTGGGTGGGGCATCATCTGATGTACACAGCCAAATTACATTCAACATTTGGATGTTTTAATTAGGATTATTTTATCACCATAACTTCACACCTGTTATAACAAGCAAATAACATTTGAGAGCAACTCAATTCGGCTTCCAGCTGAACTGAATTATTCAGCCAATTTAGCCATTTATAGGTTTTTATAGTTTTTTTCCCCTTTTTTATACACAATTAAGCAAGAAGGCACGGGCCAGTGTGAACTCAGTTTGCAAAGCTGATATTTTGATGCTTGGTGAATATATAGAAAAATATACAAAATCACATAAGACAGAAGAGGCGTTTGATGAGTTTATGTTCTACACATTTGCCTAAAGGAAACTCAACATCAAGCTCTTGCTCTTATTATGAACACAGTTTGGCTTGAACCTCCCAACACGGGGGAGAGAAAGGCATCAAGAGATTGCATCATGCATAATGGAGAAAAGCAGAGAAAAACATGCCTAAGCTCTTTAGAAAGATGTTGAGCAATAACTACTCATATAAAAACTGTTTTAAAGACTTAATGAGGAGATGATGCAATTCTACAGGAAACCACAAGGTGGTAGGATGACATCTTTAGATGCATGAAGGATGACTGAATCCTTCAACTTGTTAATGTGCCCTGTTTGTCCTGTAAACTCTGGATGTTTGCTGTATTTCCAAAAAAAAAAAAAAAAGAGAGAAAGAAAATTCAGTCCAGCCACAGAGCATGCAGGTTTTACTTTTACGTATGGATCTAACAATATTACAGCTGAGTATTGAACTCAAGTACTTCATGAAATGTATTCGTGCAAACAAGTACAGAAAAATGTCAAATACCAAAAACTGGTATTGCATGCTTGCTCAGATTTTTGCTCTTTTCTTCTTTGATCAGACATTTTCAGACTGTATTTTATCGCTGCTGCTTATCTTTAGACATTTTAGAGGTTTTGAGTTTTGTTTATATGAAAACTCCGAACATTACACAAGCCTAAATACTGAAATAATGTCAAGTTACACTCAGCTCTACATAAAATAAATAAAAGTGCAAATGCAACCCTGAAGGCTACGATTCTCCTATACTTACAGTATAGTTTCAGTTTTTGTGCTGTATATGAAATCATGTTGCCAAGGAAAACAAACAGAAGCAAACAGAAGTGCCCACACAGTAACTTTAACTTTTCCACCCTAAAAATCAATAAAACTGTCAAACTGGAGGCAGACGATTGCAGCAGGAACAGATAATAGGAGAAGTAGTGCGTGGCTGCAAGTGACAAGCCTGGGAAAAAGCAATACTTCAGTAAGATTAATAACACTTAAAGCACTTCAGCTAAATTGAATGTGTTTAATTTAGAATTAAACATAAATTTGGATTGACTTGCAATAAACGCTGGTTAATTCATTGCAGTAGAAGGATGTTAAAATCTAGCACACAATCAGAAAGGAAAAGCAAATTTCCCAACCTGCTTGTTACTGCATATTACTTTTTTTTTTGTTTACAAGTCCTGGTTCAGTTGTAAGTGGGCATTATAAACATAAATGAAATGGTTCAGAGCAAAGAAGACAAGCTGAATATACAGTCAATTTATTTCCCTGCAGATATTGAACCACAGGGGCTGAGTTAAGGAGCTGCATAATTTAAGAGACACTGTCTTAAGGGATGAAGCCACGTTATGCAGACAACAGTGAGATTGCCTTTGTCCTCATTTAACCTGAGTCTGAAGGGAACTTTCCTCTGTCTCTTTGCCCTGGTATAAAGGTCTTCACTCTGTGTATGTCAATTACTCCGCCGGGACCTTGTTACTGCCTCGGCCAATCACGCGTACCCCTTAATTAACACAGAAAAATTACATTCCTGTATTTATAACCCAATAACTAGACCAGTCCGCTGAAAAGGTCACATCAACTGTTTAGCAGTTTTCGCCGTAGAGCGGTGCACCCCAAGAGGATACGGCTGGGAGGAAAGCCAAAACAACTGCTATGAAAACTTTTTTTTTGACCTCTGAATGTTAGAGTTGGTTGATTTCAACTTGCTGTTGCGTTCAGCTCGGATTCAAACTTCACATGTGCTGCTGAGGGACTTCTGCATGTTCACCGGAGCGGCAGCCGAATTACTCAGCTTTAATAATCATGGTAACACAAGGTGCACTTTTGTTATTGACACAGTGCAGCTGGTCCTCAATGAAATGACCTACAGTATGATCAGCTTCTTCTTACTGTTCACAACATTTGGTTTTCCTGGGTCAATTGAAAGAAAATCAATTGCCACCAGTTTTTTAATATGTCGAATGATTAAAAGTTAAAGTCATTTATCAACCTAAAAATGCATTTCAAACATGAGGATTTGCATCTTCTCTCTGTTTTAAATCATTGTTAACTCAGTATTGTTGGTATTTGGACTGTTGCTCAAAGAAACTAATGAATTTCGATGGCATTTTTCACTTTTCTTTTTAGATTTTTCATTGAGTACAATTTCTGACCTGATAAGTAGAAGCTTTCACTGCAGGTGACAGGAGGGTAGAGCAGCAATAATTGTTCAATTAATCGATTAGCTGATTGACAGACAATCAAAAGGCAACTGCTTTGATAATCCATGAATCATTTTAGCCATTTTTGAAGCAGAAATGCAGAGAATGTTGCTAGTTGCAGCTTCTGAAAATTGAGGGTTTGACATTTTTTCTGTGTCATACAGTACATCATAGAGAACTGAATATTATCTATAACTTTAGATTTTGGATGACAGATTAGATAAAACAAGACATTTGAAGATAAAACCATGAGCTCTAAGAAATGATAACAGATGTTTTCCACTATTTTCTGTCATTTTATAGACACAATGATTAAGCGAATCAGCAGATTAATTGATAATGAAAATCTTTAGTTGAAGCCCTAATCCAAGGGCTAAAATGTGGATAGAATTCAACATTTCAGATGTTCCTCTTCAGAGTAATGTTTCTGTGTTATGAATTCTTCAGTTTTTTTGCCTTTTCAGGGTGTTGCTGATGTGGTTGCGGGGTGATGGACCTGTCAAAGCGAGTGTCATTGTGGTCGGTGGAAGAAGTGTTGGAGTGGGTGCAGGAACAGTATCCCACCCAAGTCGGCATACTCCAGAAAGCCATAATTAAACACGCTATATCAGGTACAACTGATGGATTTAATTTGATTTGCTTTACTGGAACAAATGTTGAATGCGAAGATCCAGAAAACAAGATATTCAACTTTGGCAGCATCTTTAGGTAGAATTAGTTAAATAAACTATTACTAATACTATGTTTTTGTTTTACCGCTTTTAATAGTCTTAATTTTGACTCAACACTGACGCATGCCTCCCTTCCAGGCCGTGCATTGCTGAGATTAAAGGAACATCACCTGGAGCTTCTTGGGGTGGAAGCTGAGGAGCAGCAGCAGGAAATCTTGCAGGACCTTCTCCTCCTCAGAGTTCAAGAAGAAATCGATGAACTCACTGACATTTGCTCTGGTGAGAATGCCAAATGACTTACTCTTTAGGTTTTCACTGAGCTCCAAATTATAAAATATATGTTGAAAAATAGCTGTGCATTCAAAATGGTGAAAGAAACTTATTTTTTAGAGTTGGATACTGACATTTTTATTTTATGTCCACAGAAAATCATGCATGAATATACAAGGGATTAATGATTTTCTGACAGGTTAATCACCGGCATGCATGTTTCTTTCAAATGCAGTTAATACTACACATTTTTATTTGGATAGCACTCTGGGACTTATTAAGAAAACATATGTGATGTGTCCACCTTTAGAATAAACCTTAAAAATCAGGTGTAGCATTTATGTCCAAAGAGAAGAAAAGCTGCTTCTACTAACAGGTTTTACTTCATTTTTTATTTTTCAGAATGTTTTTCTCCGTAACGGTTAAATAAATATCTTCAGAAGAAACACCACATACTTTTTGTTTTCCATCTACTCATCCATCCATGTGAAGGAGGTAGGAAGGTGGGAGTGATGGAAATCATAAGAGAAGGTGAAAAGAAAGAAGAATCAATGAGGAATGAAGAGAGGAAGAAACCCATTTCCTGTGTGAAATCTGACCTGTGCAGATGGATGAGCTTTCTTTTTTTTTTCTGAGTGTCTTTTTCTGATCTCTACTCTCCATTAGTCTCTGTCTGTTTTTCTTTCTCTAGAGCAAGTTTCCATCCCACTTTTGCAACATAGAACATATTTTTATACAAGTTATTATGCACTGACAGTCATTTATTACTAACAATAACACCCTGCATTGCATTGTTAATAGTAAGATAATGCATTTTCTCCATCTAAATTGCACTTTATTGACAAATCTCAAAATATCAGGCCAATTAAGTGTCGGTAGAATAGATATAGTTATGTCAAGTGAATGAAACCCAATAATTAAACTAAATCAAGCCCAAATCAAAAATTCAATTATGAGCATGTGATTGTGATTGTTTAATGGAAATGAGGCCTGAAAACAACCACAAGGTTGTAAATGTAGTATATTGTGAATTTATGTCTATTTCTGTGTTTTCTACTTATTTGTAGACTTTGATTACAATTGTTATAATTTCAACCTGCAATAACTGATTTTTTAGATACTCAGGGGCAGCAGAAAAACAAAACTGTGAACACAATACTGACATATCATCAATCGTTTCTCTTGACACATATTTCTTCTCCTTTTAGCTTTGCTTTTGGTCTCCACCAACTCCTGTTGGAAATATATAGCTCAGGGTTGAGGGGAACTCCACAGTTGGTGAAAATGTATATGAGTTCCACGTTTTTTTAAGTAGAGATCCATTGTTAATTTGAAAATACTGATCATAGCTGCTTTAAATTACTGTAGAGAGATAAACTGTCAATTAATCAATCCAAAAGTCGGAGTAGCTGGTTTTCCATTTAAACATTTCTTTGTGTCAGATTAGAAAGCCTCTGAACTCTTAACAGTAAAACCTCTTGTACTGTTTGCTTTTGTCTCACACATGCTGACTGAAACTGATTTCACAATGCAGCTGTTGGTTTGAACCTTGTGTTTTGATTTGAAACGTCCTTATTCTCTATTTTTGACGGATAAACGACAAACAATGCCTTGTTTTACAACGTTACAGAATACAAGAGTTACAGCTAAACTGCACAATTTGTCTGGATTTGTTGCTATTTTGTTCTTGATATATACTGGCTGTCTGTGATTAAGGTGAATTCTAAATTAAATGACCACAGCTGGTTTTCAGAAAGATTTATAACTTGTGAATATCCCTAATTCAACTGGTCCTAAAACTTTCAGAGGCATTTTTAGATGATAACACCCTATTTCCCTTATTTATGAGGTTGGCCTCCTTTTTGTGTATATTACAGTCATCAGAACCTCAGATGTATTATGTATTATGTAAAAGGTCATATCTGTTTCTGAGCATTTTTTCATGGCACTACATGCATTACAGTATGCTTGTTTGAATTAAAAGTGTGTTTTGGCAACACCCTCCTGCCTGCTGAGTTTTTAATCATCTCAGTCTGTTCCAAAGAGTCTTCTCTCAGGCTGTACTTGCTCTTCTTTAATTTAATCATCAGTCATTTGTTTGTCATCTTCTTGTTTTAACAGCTGCAGCCTCCTGTACTGTACTTCTGTTCTTGTCTGGTTGGAAAAGCCTCTGAGACAGTGAGAGCATAAACACTCTTAAAACTAAACATAATAATAATAAAATCATATTAATGTACTCTTCTGTGGAGTCCAAATATACACGTCATACAGTATGAGATGTGTCTCCAAAGACAAGAAGTGTAGTGTTGATGAACAGTGCTATAAAAAAGGAATCAAACTGCATTACATCCATGGCATCAGTTATATATCAGTCTGATCATAATCCATGAGTCACACCACCAATTAAAGTAGCATTAAAGCTAAAAGCTGTACCAGAGCTTTAAAAAGTGCTTTTGGAATTGTGAAACAACATTTTAAAACTGGCAGGACATATGTGTTAATATTGAACCCCTTATCTTGCAGTTTCCCCCTTTCTTTTACACTTTAGTAGCTTTAAAGTAGGATAAATCCTCTTATTCAACAGTATCTTACATATCTTACTCTGTACATTCTGTATCGGCTTATTTTAGCTTTTCATTCAGGGCTGCAGCTCATTCAGAATGCAGCAGCTAGAGTCCTTACACAAACATGCAAATACAGACATGTTACGCCAGTTCTTAAATCTCTTCAGTGTTTCCCAGTACAGCAGAGAATCAACTTCAAAATTCTGCTAATCGTCTACCAAGCATTTAATGGTTTGGCTCCCCAGTATGAGTACTGTACTGACCTGCTCACTGACTATGGTCCAACTAGATCCCTCAGGTCATCTGGTAGTTGTTGTTTAACTGTACCCAGAATAAGATCCAGGACTTCAGAGGGAGGTTTTAGTTACACTGATCCTGCTCTCAGGAACAAACTGCCAGATGACCTGAAATCAGTCACTTACTGTTTCCACATTTAAAAGAAAACTTAAAACCTCTCTGTTTTTCTTAGACTTATGACTAGCCCATTTGAAGCTGAAGTAAAGTTTCCAAAGGCAAGAAAAAACACGCTTATGAAAAAAACATACCTATTAAAATGTAACCATGAGGCTGGAGTGTGTGTATGTGTTTGCGAGAAAGAAAGTCTGAGTACATGGTTACAGTTATTTCCACCAACACTTCCTGCCGAGTGACCTTTCCTCTCTTTTTATTTCCGTTTCTAAGTGTGTATGTGTGTGTGCGTGTGTGTGTGTGTGCCAGTGAATGTGATTAATACCCCAAGAGATGGTGTGACATTTGATTTGGTGGGGCGTGGCTGGGGAAGCGCTTACACAGCACAAACGTAAATCCACCTCACTGAGAGAGTGAAGGGAATGATGAAAAACACCACTGACCCTGATGACACAGCCAGAATGAGAAGTCTGATGCTAAATACACAAATGAAAATATAATTTACCTACAGTTATCTACAATTTAACTATCACAGTGGGTCGCAATATGCATGAGGTAATATGACCTGTAATTGTATAGTTTAATACATGTTTGTTATTAAACTTAAATATCAGTTTCTATGACTAAAAAATGATTAATGTTGGTGAAATTAATTCATTTTGTAAAATGAGCCTTTACTAATAACATTGTCAACCACACAGTGAATCAATTTTATAGTTGAGTTTCTAAGTTCATTTTTGACTTAAGAAACAGCAGTTGACAAAGATTGAGTAGACCATGTAGTATGATCAAAACCTCCAGAACAAATAATAAATAGACCCTGAAGTGAGATTCTTTTGTTAACTGTATCTAAGGTCAAGAATGCACTTTAAAACTTTAAAGCCAACATAGACGAAAAGCCCCTTTTCAGAAAAAAATGAATCTGTTGATGAAAATCAATGGATATAATCAAAAGTTATAGTACAGCTATTAAATGGTTCCTGAGCTGAGATTGTTTTGTCAACTGTATCCAAAGTTAAGGATGCACATAGAAACTCAGCTTTAAAGACAACTGACAAGAGGTGTTCAGAAAAAAATGGAATCTGTGGATGAAGATCATGTGATATGAAAAAAAAGCTACAGAACAGCCACTAAATGGACTCTCAGGTGAGACTGTTTTGTCACTTATATTACTGCAGCTACTTTGTATGTGTATATAAGTACAGTGGTGCTTGAAAATGTGTAAACCCTTTAGAATTTGTTCTATTTCTGCATAAATATGACCTAAAATATATTAGATTTTCGTGGTCTTAACACTAGATAAAGGGAACCTGATTAAACAAACAAGACGGTAACATTAAACTTATGCATGTATTTATTGAGGGAAATTATTCAATCTCATATTTTTGTGTGAGGCAAAAGTATGTGAGCCTTGCTTTCAGTAAGTGGTGACCCCTTTTGCAGCAATAACTTCAACCAAAGGTTTCCAGTAACCTTTTATCAGCCCTGCACATCAGTTTGGATGAATTTTAGCCCCTTCCTTTTTACAGAACAGTCTCAATTCAGGGATGCTGGTGGGCTTCCTTGCATGAACTGCCCGCTTCAGGTTCTTCCACATTTCTATTGGATTAAGGTCAGGACTTCCACTTTAACTTTCTTCTGCTTTAACCATTCTTTGGTAGAATGACTTGTGTGTTTAGGGTCATTGCTGCATGACCCACTTTCTATTAAACTTCAGTTCACGGACGGATACCTTGATGTTTTCCTGTAGAACTTGCTGGTACAACTCCGAATTCATAGTTCCATCAATCATTGCAAACCGTCCTGGTCCAAAGGCAGCAAAGGAGTTCCAAATTGTGATACTGCCATTACCATGTTTCACAGATGGGATAAGGTTCTTATGCTGGAATGCAGCATTTGCTCATTGCCAAACATAGCACTTCTCATTCAAGCCAGTAAGTTCAATTTGGTCTCATCTGTCCACATTGCAATTGCCTTATGGCTTATCCTTGTGGTCTTGAGCAAACTGTAGATGGGCAGTGATGTTTGAGGAGTAGTGGCCTTTTCCTTGAAACTCTGCCATGCACATATTGATGTTCATGACATTAGCAACTGCAAGAGAGGCCTTTAGTTTCCTAGATGTTACCCTGGGTTCCCTTCCTTGTGACCTCCTGGATTGTTACATGCTTTGCTCTTGGTGTTATCTTTGTTGGTAGACCCCTCCTGGGGAGGGTAACAATGGTATTGGATGTCTTCTATTTGTACACAGTCTGCCTGACAGTAAGCTTGAAGAGTCCAAACTATTCAGAAATGGTTTTATAACCCTTTCAAGCCTGGTGAGCATCAACAACTCTTCTTCTAAGGTGCTCAAAAATATCCTTTATTTGAGCCATCACACAGTTTCAAAAGCCTGCATTGTGAAGCTCAGACTTTGATAATTAAGACCCACATTACTCTTCTTTAAATAAAACAGGGCCTCCCAGACTCAGACCTGAGTCACATATTTTTGCTGCTTTTGTTTAATTTGTTTAATCGATGTCTCTTTATCAAGTTTTAGTTGATTTGCAAATTCTAAAGGGTTCACAAACTTTAAAGCACTACTTTATGTATATATTTTATGTATACCTTGGCCCTGAAGAAACAATATTTCATTCTAGCAGTTTTTTATAGTTGGAATAAGACACTTGAACTGGACACAAGATATTTGTGTGTGTGTTGCTCAACTTCAATTCATCACAGCAATTTCTTATTCCCACAATAGAGAGAGGAATATGCAGATACCCGGAAAGTCAGCTAAAGCACAGCTAGAGACTGTTGACTATGTTGCGCACAACAAGAACAATTAAATTTTCATCAATTTACCACAAGAAGGCAATTCCTATTTTCTTGTACAAATAAACATACGATATAAATCCACAAACTAGCATAGCCATGATGTTTTATCCACCATCCGCCAGGCCAACTGTACAGCTGTGTGTCGTACCAATCGCGGCCATTCTTCCCACGCTTCCAATGAAAGTCATCTGAGCACCTCCCCCTCCTCCTCCTCAGTCCTTCAGTGTCTCCTGGCCACTGCAGCTTCTTTGTCACTTTCTTGTGATTTATTCATGACTGCACAAGGGAGAGAAAGATCAAAAGTTTCTGAGATAAAAATGAGTTAGCGTCAGTCCACGAGAAAGGGAGGAAAAAGCGAGAAGTTCATCGTGAGTTCAGAGGGGATATGAAAGTCAAGAAAGCAATGCCAGGAATCTGCTGCTCACTTCACTCCACAGCAGAGCCGGCGCTTCTGCTTCCAAACAGTATCAGTTCTACTTCTGGGAGCAGTAATTTGTCACATTATGCTGCTGTTACAACTTGAAAATTGGCTGTTGGCTTCAAACTTACTTTAAAACATTAGTTGGTGTCTTCCACTCTTGGGCTAAACTGTTGGTGATAACAAGGATTAGAGAGTGATTTATTCACATTCTTGGCTAGTTTGCAAATGTCAGCTAACAGGACAAGCAGCTAGTGGATTGGTGCTGCTGGCAGATCAAGATTACACAACAGCAAAGATTACACAATGAGTGCTAATATTACATTCATACCATGTGGTTGGAAAAATGGGAAAACCTGTTATTCCAACATGGGAGTACTCACACATTATTACCAACCTTGGCACAACATTTAAATGGAAATAGAGTCGAAAAGACCAATTTTCTATTGTGTTACATACTTGTATTGGATTCTTAGCAGGTAAAATCAGATACAAGCATTAACAAGCAAGTAACTCCTCTTTAATTGGATAAAACAATTTTATTAGTTATATTGGATTTCTTTTGACAGCCAGTAATGGTATGCCACAACAGGTTTATTGACATGTTTGTAGTCTTTTTTCCTACTGAGAATTATTGTAGCTGTCGGAAAGAACCACCATCTTTGACTCGAATTATAACTAAAACACACAAGCTACCAGAAGTGTCAGCTAACTAACATGGCATGAAGCTAACACCATTGGTGGGGCTAAGCTACCAGCAATCCAATGTTACCATAACATTGCTGGGGCTTTACTGTAAAATGCCAGCTATAATGCAGCTAGCACAACACAAAGCTAACATTTGAGGGATTAAACTACTTGTAAACCTGTCAACTAATAATAATAATAATAATTATTATCCAAATAATCCAAAACAGGACACAATGAGCGAATGTAGCATTATAAGGGCTAAATTACTACAGCTAGCATAAATTATGGGTAACTATGATTTTTGGATTGATCATTTGAAAATCCTTAGTCCTAGAGATTTAAATAAAGACTTGGTCTCATTCTGTTTTTGTGGTTATTTTCTATGATTTTTTAAAATGTTTTTGTGACTTTTGTTAAAAGTATGAGGATATCCAATTTATAGTTTACCTTGCCTGATAAGGTAAAAAAAAAAAAAAAAAAATATATGAGTGGCTGATTTATGTTTTTGCATGAAGTGTAGACTTTTTACTTATATTTTCAGGTGCAGTTACTCTTTGAAATGAAGCAGTAATGCTATTGTATAGCACCATTCCCCTTTGAGAACAGTTTCCAAAAAGCAACTACATAAAAGTATTTGAATGGTTACATGTGAGTAATAATGTGACACACATTGATTTCCTTATGCTCTGTTGACACCTGAAATGCATTTTCAACATCATACCCAGATGTATAGCTCACATACTCTACTGTGTGCATATATATGTGTGCATTTAAACAATAAATAAGCTCACATTTGTGCATACCTCCACACATCTTTCTGCATGTGTGGAAGATTGCCTGTGCGTGCAAGAATTTTACAATACGAGTGAAACTGTCACTTGAGAGCAACCAAACACCACATCACATTTATTAAATTTTCTCTGAGTCTGTGCTTGCTTGTAAAATCACTCTAACCTGCCACAGCATGTAGGTAACCAACTGTAGAGTTACAAAATGTGAAACATGGCACCTGACAAATGACTGCTTTGAAACGCATATATTTATTTGCTACCTTTGCACAGTCAAGATGCAGAATGTGTAGGCGGTGCAGTGAGTTTAAAACGTTTCAGCTCTATTCTGCTGCAGAGGTCTTGAGCAAGACACTACATTTCTGCCTGCTGCAAGAAGAGGGCTCTAGGGGTGACTGGACCTAATTGTGGAGGAGATCAAGAGAAATATTAAAACTATAGGCTAATAATGTTAGAGAATGTGGGTTTGTGAAGTTTTGCATTTAAATCCCCAGACAGGCTGAGAAAATCTTGGAGGTGAAATTGTGTCTGTGAAATCTAGAGCTTGTTTCTCTTAATAGTTAGATAGTTTGACAATTGTGGAAATATAATTCACTTTCTTGCTGAGAGACAGAAGAGACAATACTACTCACATGTCTGTGCGTTAATGGAGCTAAAGCCATGAGACTATTAGCTCACTATGATGATTCCATGATAATTCCTCCTGTTCATACTGGTAATTAGAAGATCCATTCATAATGCACTTACAATGTAATTGATAGGGGCCAAAATCCACAGTCCTCCTTATTATTTAGAAGTTTATCTGAAATAATATGACGCTTCAGCCATCCAAATTAATCAAATCAAGTGGATATCTTTCAATGTCACAGTCTTTTCAGTGCCACAGTAAAGGGTGAAATCAGGAAAAAGGGAATATTAGAAGAATATTAGATAGATATGAGATGTAAGAAGTTGACAGTTGCTTTACTAGAGTATCATTTACTAAAATTGAAATCACTTTACTTTAAGATCACTTTACTTACTGTAAAGCTGCTCTCAAGTTAAAAACATTTTTTCCCAGCATTTTATACATGAATTCAATGCCCATGCTACTATTCTTATGACCATTCAGCAAATTTACACTCAAAATCATTTTATTCCTTCATGGTTCAAATCCTCACTGTGATTCAATGTTTCCTGCTGCATTCACAGTGGATTTCTGCCATGAAGTTTCTTAGCAATCGAATTGCTGCGGAAAGAGAGACATCCAACAGCCTGCAGCTTTTCCCTCCAGAGACTCTTCATTTCAGCTGTGATCAATGTGGCGTAACCAAACACACATTGAGTCAAACCATCCCTCTAGGTGAGAACGGATATGTACGGATAAAAAAACAACACCTCAGGGCAGGAGGAGGAGGATACGACTAATTGTATATGGCTAATTCATACAGATGTGTTGACACTGATTGATGGGAATGTTTTGAACACTCTAACTGTATTAATACTTTCTACAGTGAAATCATAAAGTTTCATCTAATCAGATTGATGTCAGTCCATCTCAGCTAATTCTCCATAAATGTGGACAGTGTCATTGTTGATTTTCTGTCAGCAGGTTTGGAATTTCTTCAGTTAAAATAGTGTTTGATGCCAATTTTTTTGGCTTAACTAATGTACCTGGTTGGCAGTAAACAGAGGGAAAGAAAAGGGAAGAGAGACAGGGAAATGGATGATAGAGACTAAAAAATAAAAGCAGATTTGGTGCTCCTGCTGAGTTTATTATCAGAGCGCACCTGTTCACCACCTATACAGCTTGTGCCTCTAGCAGACAAGGCCAGACTGAGCATAAATGTGTGGATATGTGTGTGTGTGTATGTGCACTGGTCCAATCACTATGACTGTCTGCTCCCAAACTCACCCATTTGTCAAGACAAACAAGCAATGCGGGAAGGAAGGTGGATAGGGTGGCAAACCTCCAGCTACAGCCAAAAAAGAAAAAAGAAATAAAACAACACAGTGTACTTTTGTTTTTTACCTGGAAGTGGGAAAATGGGTTTTGTCAACAAATGACCCATCTATTTCCTCTCACATCAATGGACTCATAGCACTTGATTTATCTTCTCTGTATTGAAAGCAATGGGGTAAAAAAAAAAAAAAAAGATAGAGCGAGAGAGAGTGAAGCCAGGATGGATTTCTGCTGCCTTTTAAGTCTTGTGAGAATGACCATCATAACAGCTCAAATGTTTCTCTGACTGCATGTGATTAATGGTGAACCTCTGATCAGTCAAAGAGTAAACACAAGCTCTGTTCTCATGATGGCATCACAAGCTAAAGTGCATTTACACTGCACACGCACACACACCCAGTTCTCCTCTGTACCCGTTTGGTATTTTGGTTACTGCAAAATGAGTTGTGCGGAAAGAAACTGAAGAAGAGTGTCACTGAAGAAGCACCAGTACTGCTCTATTGTTGTGGCTTTACAGGGCAGCATGTGCATGAACATATCCTTTTTGACAATTATATAGTCTTCTCAAGCTGTAAAAATTAAAGATAACTTCTGGACACGTTTTAAAATGTGTATAAAATAGTTTCTTTGAATAATAATTTTTCTCTAATATAGTTTTTCCACAAAAAAGTTCAGTTCAGTTGGAGGTTGCCTCTGGGCCAGATGTGGCCTGCAGGCCGACAGTTGAATAAGCTAGATCTAATGTTATAGAATTCTGATCTATTGAGTGACATGCAATGCAAATAGAGCTTCACTCCGTTTCCACAAATGAAATCAGGCCACTGCATGACCCACAAGTACTCACTGCATCACCACCACCTATTTTGTGAAGACCTATGATGAATTTTACTGTGCCACTTTCTTCTGTTTCCTCTTTGTAAGAAAACCTTTTTTTTTTTTTTTTACTGTTGCAGATAACCTGAATGCTGCATAAACCCCACATTGAATCCTGGTTAAAAAGTATTAAGCGTTAGAAAGCTGATGTGAATATTAATTTTTCTAACACACTGTAAAGTTAGATGGAAAAGAGAAAGAGGGGAAATTAGAGAGAACATGAAAAGAGAGCCAATTATTATAAATGTGAGTTAAATGGGACTTTCTACACCAGACCTGGTGCTCATTTGTTTTAAAGAGTAATTTATAGTTTGAGGGGCTGAGGGTGGAGATTTATTGTGTTTATGCTCATTTCTTATGCACACCTCCTCTGGCGCTGCACCTATTTGCTTTGTTTTGATCAATAATTATTCTTCTTATCTAATGTTAATTGCATTTGCAGTATGAATTATATCAAAGGTAACAATATGCGATGCATGCATTTATGTAAATAAATTTAGAGTTTTGCATGTGCTATCAGAAACAAACAAGCCTGTGTTTCCTGCATGTTCTGTGCCAGAAGTCTAAGTTGCATGGAATGCTACTGGAACCAGTCCAAGTTAAAGTAGTTTAATTGACCTAAATGTTTTCTACTGTATGTAACCCAAAGGAAATTAATGGTTTCATACAACTTGGGTCTCATTTTTGTAGGTTTGAGCATCATTCTTATCTCTGTAGATACGGTCTAAATTTATTGCTCAGAACATTGCTAAAATTTCAGATGGAGCAAGAAACTTGAGCAGTCAAATGACTGTTCAAGTTTTAAATAAACTGTTCATACTAAAGGAGAGATCTCTGGTGTTTCTCCCTGATTTTATACCCTGTGAAAGATATAATCCTTAGGATTTCAGTCCTGTTTGATTGGGTGACACCCATTGTTGCTGGTGATAATAGTATGTACATTTTAAAAACATAGATCGCAGAATTTTGTTCAATATGACATGTGCAATGAAGCGCTCAATGGAGCTGCCCCAGAGGACAATCAAATACTGTGAAAGTGCCCTCTAAGGTGCCCTCACAGTATGATAAAATGCCTTCTAAGGTGCCCCCATAAGGGAGAAAACATACCGAAGTTCTATAATGATCATCTAGTTATGGGTAAATCAGGATGAAATGCACTATAGAGTGCATCTATATGTGACAACCTGGAATGAAGGGCGCTCATGGTGACCTTTGAGTGGAAGAAAAAGTTATAGTCATAGGTATAAAATAAAAACAGGAAAACATGATATCCCCTTTAAATGGAGAGCATATAATGCATTGATAATATAAATTTATGGTAAATGAAAGCATGTATGGATATTGTGTAAAACAGGAGCATTAGAGCATGAGAGAAAGCAAACAAAATGCTAAATGTAGTATTTCAATACACTATATACCGAAATAGTGTGAAATGTAAGTAGCGTCACGTTGATCAAGATAATTAGATATTACAGTCAACATCAACATCATGATGCATGCTTTCCTGAATGCTTGCTTGCTTCTCAAATGGATTACCTCCTAAATTATCCCTCTTCACAGACTCACTTGAAAATGTATGAGAACGTCATTCATTTGGCATCACATAAATAATTTACTCAGGTTAGTCACTGAAGCATAGCTTAGACTATAAATCAAAACTTGTGTGTGTGTGTTTGCACTAAATGCCTATGTACACTATGTACACTGTATTGTATGTGTGTTTGTGTGAGCAGGCTTTTAAAACAGAATATTAAAACATTAAACTTGACAGAATGACAGACTGTACTGCGCAGGGTGTTGTGGATAATTGAAATGCCAAAATCTCAAGATGGCTGCTTCATTTTAACACGGATTTACAGCTTTCATCACAAGTCATTAATGCTGAAAATATATTATGAGGAAGCTCTAAGGGGATTCATTTATCTCGGCGAATATTCACCTGATAAATCTGTCATCTTGAAGTTGACTGAAACAGGGTCCCATTGCATTTACTCTGACACATATCAATAGAAAATGGGCAGTAATGGACAGAACGGACAGAATGGATGAATTTCACCTCCATTTGGCATTCTGAATTCTACTTAATCAAATGCTTTCCCTTCAGGATAGAAAAATGGCATGGCAATCTTCTTTTTTTTTAGCTATTTTGACATGGGTTTACATGGTAGAAAATATTATACTATATTGTATGTTATGAATAGAGTATGTAATAAATATTTAAGGTAATACGAATAAAGATTTCAATATGTTTCTTAATTACATAGAGTAATGTCTGGGTTTGGTAGATTTCATAATTTCACTCCATACTGTATACAAAGATGGACTTAGTGATTTGTGACATCACCAATTGGTTTGCATTGGAGCCAGTTTGAAGCCCAGAGTTGCAACTTATGGTCGACACCATCTTTTCCATTTGGTGCCAGGACCTTCCAAATAAGGAGTGTGGGGTGTTGCCTTTCATGCTCTGGAAACATGCCTCACTATGTTGGACCTTGGGCTAACATTAGCTTCTTTAGCTAAATTGTGCAGATATTACAGGGCACATATTGTAATCAAGTAACATTAAACTTACTGAAATGTTGCAACAACAGTCTGACTCATTGCAAGTCTTGGAGCCGGGGAAAGCAGCAGGTGAGCAAACTGCCAATCACAGCTGTCAATCAACATGGCAGACATCAAAGCTACTATAAGCCTTCAAATCTAATTAATGGAGCAATAATTTCCAAAATGACCACCAGCACACTTATTAGAGGCCCTGAATTCAGCAACTGAGAACATAATGACTTGGAAAAAAACTGACTGACTTAGTATTTCTAGAGAGTAGTTGACACTTTTTGAATGAGAGTCAGTCACATTAAGGTAAGTCTTAATTTAAGGTAAATCTACATTGGCTTCAGCTTCAAGTAGTTGTTGCTTGCTCCATCCACTGATTTTTGAAATATGAAGTTGCTAATGGTATGTGAACATCTGTACATTATTCTTTTATAAGAAGGTTTTCCATAAGACTTTGGAAACTGACTGCAGGTTTGTTCACATTCAGCAACAACAGTTAGTGAAGCTGGGTACAGATGTTGGGCATGGCTTCTATCTCGTAGGTTGTCAAGTGACAAACATCATCACATGCAATAGCGGTTGGGAACACTACATTGGTGAAACAGCAAGGAGGACCCCTCAACACTGAACCAGTCACATGATTGATTGGGAAGGGGTCAAAGTCTTTGATGAGGAGTCAATGGAGAGCTGGAGAAAAATCAAGGAGGCCATTTATATCCAACATCAGAGCCAGTCTTAAAAGAGAGAGAGCTTACCATGAACCCTCTTCCTCAATATACCATCTCCTTTTAATCAGCTGACTTACTGTTGAGTGGACCTTAGATTAAGATGACAAATATCAGTTACAAGTCAAATTCTTCACCATCGAACTGGAAAAAACTTTAATTTATGGATCCAGTTCTGTGAACAGAAGCATTGTCATGTTAAAATAGGAAAGGGCCTCCCCAAGACCGGTATCACAAAGTTGGATTTTTTGAGGGGATATTATATGCTGAAGGATTAAGATTTCCCTTTACTTTAATGAAAGGGCCTAGCAAAACCATGAAAAGCAGCTGCAGCCCAAAAATACACAAAAAATACTTTTGGCCCTATAGTTTAGTTTTGAGTCGTGACGCTCCCTCTGTCTGTGTGTCTCCTGCACACACCACTGAGGCACATACGCGCACAATAATGTCTCTAATCCTGTTGAGAAGAAAAAATAAATCTCTTTTTGTGGCATGGTAGGATAAACACACACACACACACACACACACACCCTGGAAGGACAGAAAAGAAAGAGGTGAACCGACAAAGAAACAATCAAACAAACAATAATATCCTACTCGTAAAGGAGAAGAAAAATAATGGAGACAAAGCAAAAGGTAAATAAAAGCAGAAGTAATGTGACAGCAGACAGCAGAGTCACACACATACAGTAATCATGCTCCTTCCTGAACAATATACAACTTCCATTCCAGCACATTTTATTTCATTTTTCCGAGGGAACACAACAGACTGCTCTTATCAGCTCTATGAGTTATATCATCTCCACAGTGCATGATAAAAAAAAGACATACTGAGAGGATGGTGCGATGAATCCTCACAGAGAGAATTCATCTCTTCAGCCTATTACGTGTCATCTTGTTCCAGTGGTCAAATAGGATTCCTCTTTATTTGACAGAACATAATAAGAAGTTCAATTTGAGATAAGCTGTGACCAGCTTGGTGCTTTTTTTTTATTTTTTTATTTTTTTAAAAAAGGACCAGAGCAGCCAACAGGCCTTAGAAATGGTGCTAAATCAAGTCAGTGGGGATTACAGCTCAAGATCCGTGTCATGGGAAAACCTTGGCTCTACTTACTCCAAGTGAGTAGAGCCAAGCTGTAAACTAAACTCCAAGTAAAGCAGTTAGAGAGTCAGTTTTAAAATTGCTTTTAGGGTAAAACAATTATCGTGTAAAACAATGATACCCACTGTTTTCTCACTGAGAAAAGTCTTACCAAACTTGTGGATGCGATGCGGTCTCCATAACAACGCCCCATCCTCGCCCGGTGAGCTGTCGTGACATTACAAGCATCCCCTGACATTTCACAGTTTGGGCAAAAGGTCACAAGTCTTGGGCTAAAGAAGAAGAAGTGAAGGAGGAGAAGAGGTCAGAGAGGATTGCTGCTTCTCTTCATCCTGAGCCCTGGAGGCTCTCCCTTTTATCGATTGACCCTAATATGTTTGTTAGTTCTTCTACATGCACTGCCTCCATGCACACACACACACACACACACTGCCAGTGAGTGGTGGTGACACAAAAAATCAATTTGCACTGCAGATACATAGGAGCTCTGCAGAGTGATGCATTCACCTCACAGCTCTTTGTGACTCTGAAACTGACGGAATGAAGGCTATGCTGTAAAGATAGTAGAGATATTTTCAGTCCGGACCAATGTGATGCTTCTTTTGTATAATGTCAAAACATTAAAATCGTGAGACATGTCATCATGGGTGACTTTAACCAAATTACAATATTTATTTTTATTTAATATATTTTAGTATGATCTAAAATCTGAATCACAATAATGTAACAGTAAGTATTTTTTAGTGCATCAGTATTCTCATGCTTTCTTTTTTTAGTTATTCTGCATTAATTTAGTATACAAAAGACCAAAAAAAAAAAAAGTACCCACACACTTGCTTGTCAAATTGTTCCCAGTCCTTCTCTAATTCCACATGGACATGACAGCATCCTGAAGAACACCCACAGTGGTCAAAACCTTGTCATGTCCAGGTGGAATTAAAGAAGGGAACAATTTGACTAGCAAGTGTACTGGTACTTTTCTGCTCTTTTGTGTAGACTTTGCGAATGTGTCTCTATGTGCATTTCCCTACTGATGATTGCTCATTTCAGTATAACCTTCTAAAGATGGTGGACTGGATTTTGCATCAATTGATTGCTTTAATGTCATTCATTTGTTGGAGCTGCTTTGATTTTATTTATATGTGACTCAGACTATTTATTGAAAACTGTGATGAGAGTAAATTTATGTTGGTAAGAGATTCATATTGTCTGTAATTCAATAAAAATGATATATAGTCCAACCCTAGTGTTTACCTCTGCTGGTGTAATTTGCCATAATTGATTGTCGAGGAGGAGAGTGGGAGCCGTAAACATAAAAACATGATTTCAAAAGGATTAAAATGCTTCATCCAGTTTGTTTTATCCTTGCAGGCAGCACTGTTCAATCATTTTATATGACTGTCAATTTTGCCATCCTTTATTACAAGGCTCAGTGGTAGAATGAAGTGTTGTTTTGCTGATATGTCCGGAGTGTCGGACTGGCTGACAAGATGTAATTATACTGTCTCTCTCTCCCTCTCATCTGTATCCACGATGACTACTTGAAAAGTAATGGCCATTAACGATTAAATAAAGTGCGTACATATACCATTACTGTCAATGTAGAGTCTGCATTTCAAATATTTTTTAGATACTCTGTCACACAACAGCTGACAGAATGAATGCCATGAAGCTCTGCAGAGTAGTTCACTATTTCACTGCCACTGGTTTATAGCTGCTAGCAGCTGTGTGAAATTGTACTTTGGCACAGTGGTGCTTTGCTTAAATGCTAACATCAGCATGATAACGTCAATCAATCAATCATTTGAAGACCACACGACTGAGGTCAGTGGAATTAGCTTTCAGTATAGCATATAGGGAAGCTCATAACACTGTGTCAGACATAGAAGAGATAACAGCTTTACACAAGACTGGCACATCAGACAATATGTGCAAATTTACACAATAATATTTACAGATAGTATATACATTGACATGACAGTTTAAAGTGCAGGTGCATCAGACAGGAGGGGCCTTATGGTAGTGGGGTTGAAGCTGTGTTTGAAACAGGACATTTTTGTGGACAGGGATCTATAGCGTCTCCTGTGGGGCATTAGTTGGAACAGGGGGTGAGCAGGGTGAGAGGGGTCATTTGCCTTTTTGATAGTGCGTTTGATATATAGTGATTTAACTGATGGGAGGGATTTGCCAATGATCTTGGATGCTCTCAATAACAAACATGCTGTATGTATAATGTTTACCATGTTCATCTTATTGTTTTAGTGTTATTTGTTAATTAGCATTTAACACAAAGTACAGCTGAGGCTGATGAGAATGTCATTAGTTTTGTAGGTATTTGGCCATAAACCAAAGTATTGGATAAATTAAATTTGACCTGATGATGGCGATCAAGTGATTACAATACATCATGAGGGGGACATGAATGTCTCCACCAAATTTCCTGACAGTCCATTGAATAGATGTTGAGATATTTCATAGGATAAGTGAAAACTTTGACTTGTGGGTGGTGTTAAATGAAAAGTGACAGGATCACCAACGTCAGCAGGATTCATCCAGTGGACACCATGAATGTCTGTATGAAAGTTCATAACAATACATCCAATAATTGTTGAGATATTTCGGTCTGGACAAAGTGGTGGATGGACATTTCCGAATGGTCCCATTAATTTTCTCTATGGAAAATGTGGATAATCCTTGCAGTTTTATGCCTAAACCCAAGTAACCAAACACCAGATAAATAAATGAAAGTAAAGCAAACAAACCAAAGAGAATAAACTACACTGTTATTAAGCTTGACACTGAAACTTTAGGATCTTCATAATCATTGTTGTTATAGAACTAAACAAAATGTTACTGTTGATTTTTTTTTGCTCAATTGCACTTCAGCCTGACCCATAAAGTGAAACTGATTCCTTTGGTTCCATCATAAAAAAGTGGCTGTCTGCCGATCCACCATGTGTGAACTCATCACTGCTTTCTGAATGCATCTCTCTGGATGGAGTAGGCTTTCAGCTGTTCTGCTGGTTTGTTATGATTCTCATATGGATAATAATTACAGCAGCACAGCCTCACTTTGTGTTTTGTACAGCACCAGATGGTCTGAAAATGCGAATTGTTTGAAAATTGCATTGCAGCCTCAAATCCTGAGTCTGAGCATCTGAACAGAGCAGGACTAGATTATAGGAGCTGGTGGCCCAGCTGGCTTTCTGCGTCTGTGCATACATTTGTGTGTGTGTGTTACATTATGAGTTAGCTTGAGTCATTAGATGAAACAAACAATCACAAGCCAGGACAGAGCCATCAATTTTCTATTATGTGTGTGTATATGTGTGTGTGTGTTTTGGGTTAGGGTTTTCTAATGTGCTCCCAGCCGACGGGGTGCCTACATCGTTAGCATTTAGATGACTAGCCCACATGGCATACTGAACAAAGATTAAGACGGAGTCAAATAATTTTTCTCAACATAGGATCACTTCTCAGGTCGTCGATCATCTTAAAAACCTATCCAAACTTTTTGTTTCACCGCACCACAGTAAGATTTAAAGAAGAAAAAAAATTCTCCTCTGAGGAAATCAGAGATTGGTTGCATTTAAAAATTCACACATATGAAAGAGTGTAAAAAATCAATTGCACAAAATATCCTTCAAGTCCTAATAGTCAAGTCCTAAAAGTAATTATTATTTCTAAATGCAAGTTTGTATGCACATGACTGAATACTTAAGTCAAATCAATTAAAGGGGACGTATCATAAACATTTCTAGGTACTCTTTGGAATATCTTTGCATGATTTACAGTTAAAAAAACTCCTTTATAAAAAAATTCCTTTTTTAAAAAACTCCTTAGCAACAAAGACTAAAGCACGGCTGTTTGTGGGCTTGTGCAAACAATCTGACATCATCACAAGGAGGAAGTAGAGTTAACTTTGCAAGTGAAGTGTTCAGAGCAAGATGAAGCCCTGGCTTTTGACTTTTAGGGAGCATTTTACATATGTTCACCTCAGGTTTTGGAACTTTGACCATGTTTCACAGAGACATCTAACATCATTACAGTATAAAAATAGACAAAGACAAAAAGCATGATCTGTCCCCTTTAAACATTGTACAATTGTTCTTTGCTGCAATAAACTTTATAGAAAGGAACCCTGTTGAGATACTCGTTTACTGAAGAGGGTCTTTCTCTCATGTTTTGCCTTTACTCTTCTATGGGTGATTTTTTCCCCATTTCTTCCCATTCTTCTCCATCACCCCCACTTTCCCACATTCCTACATTCATAACTCTCTTGTCACCATATCTTGGAAATGTTTTTCCTGCCCACATTCTTCAAGCTGATCATTTCTCGGATGTTGTTCTTTAACATCACTGAAAATCCTTCTTTCAGATAACAACTGGGCAACACACCCCCTCCCCACCAGTACTACCTCCAGGCTGTCCAGAGAGATTCAACTAAGAGTTTCCATCTTTACATCTGCTGGCTTTTCTCTACCAGCACAAGCATCTAGACTCTGGAGGGATGCTGTCCTATCTCTTATCTTCATATGAGCCAACACTTATTGAAGATGCTTCACATCGATGGAGTGTAATTGCCAAAGGTTGCTAACTCCACTAAATATGGTCACGCGCTTACAATTAATCTCTCTTTATTGAAATGTTATTGATGGTTTTTAATTAGCTGCCGTGCCCCTAAACTAGGCAATGATAAAGAGTTTTATTCACTCTCTTTCACTTTAGAATAATATCTAGACTAAGAAAATCGACAAAATGTAGTGTAGTTAAATGTAGTTAAAATGATAAATTGAATTTTTAGTTTGTTGTCAGTTTGCCTTTGATCGACTAACTTGCTTTAGCTAGAAATGATTCAATCATATGGATATAACGTTTTGCCTGCTGCATGAAACAATCTGCAGTGTTTCAGTATCAGAAAAGAAGCAGAGAAGCTTGATTATAAAATGAAAATGGCGCTGTTTTGGCCATTCTGTTTTGGCAGGGAGCATCATGGTGATGTGACGAGGATGAGCAGACAGCATCCACACTAAAAAAAAAAATGGTTTCACTCCTATTAAAGCGACAAATCTCTTTCTAACAGAGATCAGCCTGGAGTGCCACTGAGACATAAAAACTGTAAAATCTATCAAGAAGGCCAGATCACAGTCCTAGCGAAAAGGAGGTTTTACCAGAACGAAAAACTGTTCCACTACGGAGATCAGCACCAGTGCCTGGAAGAGACTAAGACCTCCTTTCCATGCGCATTATCCTGCACCCTGGGTGATCAGAATGTAATCGGATAGTCCCAAAATCTCATCAAAGCCAGGTGTAAAGGCACCCACTGAAGATCCAGTCACCTGAACCACTTCAGGATGATCAAGCATATCAGGGCATATTCATAAAAAAGGAAGGAGTTCTCCCCAGTCCAAATACAGCAAGTGCATAAACAGAAATAATCTAATTATACTGTACATGCACATTAAACAAACAAATAAACAGCCCAAAAATATTTATGATGACAACAATACAGATAAAGGAAAACAGCACACTTAATGTATAATTTCATCTTATCTCATATTGCATCTCAGCATCAGGTGCACTGTGAGTGTAACCAAGTACAATGAAGTATTCAGAAATTTTTTTAAAGCTGCATCACCTTCTCCTCCTAAAAGCTGATACCAGAGAGGAGAGAGACTTTTAGTGCGGCTGAAGTATCCCAGAAGCTTTCAGATTAATGGTGAAAACGAGGAAGTGGAGGAAGTGAAGCGATGGACTGAGACTGGAGGCAGATCAAAGTTGGCTCTCTCTTCTGCTCCGCCTGCACCAACAGGACCTTTTCAGATTTATCATCCCCTAATCGACCATGAGGCTATCAACGCCAGCCAATCCTTCAGTGTAAGTAAATGAGAATAAAACTCCAGACTGGTAGTAATACATGCGGTAGTGTTTTAGACAAACCTTGAGCATTGCTGCAATCTAAACTCACATTCAAGGATTTATGCTGCTTCTTTCTATACAGTTGGACATTAGAAATGAGAAATCAGTGCTAAAGTCTTACTTTTCAGGTGCTCAAGTAAAATTCAGACATCCATTGGTTTCCCCCGTCCTCACTCCTGTGAGATCCAGGAATTAGACTGCTCCCATCTCTTGTGAAAAGGGTCCAGTTTGGTGACAGAAAAAAACAGAAACACATAAAACAACATGAGCAACGGTTTTTATAGCTACGCTGAAGCAAAAGGAATATAACAATTGAGCAAAATCAAGCACAGGACACAACTCAAAAATAATAAATCATTTTAAAACCAGATCAAAATCTAAGCCAGCAGGAGGAGAGGAGATTAACAGCAAACATAAAAAGGTGGAAAAACTGAGACTAGAAACAGGTCAAACCAGGTAGATGTTGTGTTTTTTCCACCAAATTACAAATCAATGGCACTGTGATCAAACCAAAATGACTTTGTAACATGAATCAATTATATTAGGAGAGCTTCTATAAGACCTGGAATAACACACTGAAAGTGAAAGCATAAGAACTTAAATCATGCTAATTTATAGTATTATTGAAATTTCAGGTGTTGGCTCTGTCAAGTGCACTAATACAGTAAGATTGGGGAGATAAATCGATGCAGATTTTAAGGTCGTCTAGCAATAGATCAATATGGATTTTTTTTTTCAGGCGTTTCTTCTTTCTTGCGTGCCATATCCCTTAATCTAATTCCTACACGCGGCTGGATAAGATGCAAGGCTTGAAGACCTACAGACCAAAACTGCTCTGTTTTGACTTGCACATAAATGTCACTGTCATCACCGAGCTATAAAGCATCACAGGCTGGCTGGATTAATATTAATGTGCTGTGCGCTGTTTGCTGATCTCGCCTTATATGATTTGTAAGACAGGCACCTCCAGTGTATAAAGGTACTGCCTGGTACAGCTTTAAAAACAGGTATAAAACCCCTCTGCAGTAAATGGTAGATCACTTATGCCCCGAAGCCACAATTGGTTGTGAAACAGAGTTTGAAAGGGAGGTGTTTCATGCAGTATATTGATTAAAGTTCACTATAGGACGAGTTTGCTCTCTTATTCCTGAGACTTTATCTAAATCAACTTGTGAAAGGGCTCAGGTCCGGCACTGCTATGGTGTAAATTTAAAGCATCTCCAAATCTGCACCATAATAAGCTCATACAAGGTCCGACATATATATTTTTTGCATGAAATGAAATAGACTGCAGCCACAAAAGAAGAAGAGATGAGAGTTTGGTTTAGATCATCCACTGAAAAGTGTGTGTGTGAGTGTGTGTGTGTGTGTGTGTGTGAACTCGTGTTGAAGTGTGTGGGCTGCAATAGAGGCCACAAGATGGCGATGTTTGATACATGATGCACAACATCTGTTAACTCCCTCTTTTATTTATGAGTTAATGGCATTTATTTAAATCATGAGCAAATTCATTTTATTCAGTCAATGGCATCCATACAACTGACAGCAACATGAAATGAAGGGATGGAAAGATTAGTGGTCCAGACGGTCAGAGTTGATTTATTGGGACAAATATATGAATCATTAAGAGAATTAATGAGCTAAGACTTAATTAAAAGTGCATAGATTCGCGACAGAGTCACTTCACTAAATCCTCACAAAATCCTTTAACGTGATTTGCCACCAAATCATCTTAACTTTAACGGAAGTGTGATATTTTGGGGGATAAAGTGCAAGAAAAGACTGATTGTTATTTACTTTCTATTTAAATGTAACACATTTCATGTAGATCAGCCAAACTCTCTAACTGACCAACTAAAGTGCATTGGTATCCTAATAAACATAAGTGATGCACCATGCAGCACTTAATGAACATATTCGCATTCATATACGCTTTTATCCAAGGCGAAAAAAAGAAATTACATAAAGTTGAAATGTTATTGAAACAACCATGTGCAGAGTAAGAGAGGGGCCTACATCTTAAAATCCCCCAAAAAGTGTGTTAGTAAGTCATGTTTTACAACTTATTCACGCCCATTTCTGCAGGTACGCGAAGCAACCCTAAAGTCACGGATTTCTGAGCGGGGTTTGGTTTACAAATTAAAAATGTCAATAACTGTGACAGCCAGCACAGAAGTCCTCAAAGCTCCTCTTGAGACCTCTCAGCGATCTGGCTTCCAAAGTCATTTCTTGGGACTTTTCTTGTCTTTTTACTTATCACTTAAACGACACAAACAAAGCTACAAACGCAGTCTGAGAGACTCTGAATTATGGCGAGCGCCCATACTTTATCAGAACCAGCTGACGCCCCATGCCTGCTCCGATCCCCACAGTCTGCCACTGTGCTGATGTCTGGCTTATCAGCGCTGCTGCTGCTGCTGCTGCTGCTTCTGGATGCTGCACGGTGGCGCAGCCCAGATCCAAATGAGGACCTGAGGACGGAAACGGGAGGACAGCGGGTCTGTTGGAAATCAGTAGCCGGGATGGAATAACCCAGAGGGGAACCCCAGTATACACTCATGATGTTCATTTGATCTAACTCTATTGAGAATTACTGTTGCCTGCCACTCAGCAGACCGTGAGGTCGCTCCTAATAGGATTTTATTGATGCGCGTCTCTCCGGATCAGGTGCTTCGGCATTCCCTTTAACTTACCTGGGATGATTATTTCTGCTTTTTTTCTCACCGTGAGCGGCGGCGCGCAGGTGGGAGAGTGGATTTAAATTCCAAAGTGAAGAGTTTGGATTTTTTCTTGCCGGGATTTGTTGTTGTTTTTTTTTTTTTTGAAAAGGAGATGGCAGTTGTTGATTGGAGATGTACGCGCCTTGTTGAACGCATTCGTTAATTGTGGATGGTTCCTCTCGGTGGTATCACAGTGAGTGTGTTTGTGAATTAACACCGTGGATACTGCCGTGCTGACATATCGCTGTGTGTTCGCCTGCTCGGGTGAAAATCACTCCGTGGTCTTTCCTCGGGGAAAGTTTGAGACTGGGATGGAGCGGAGGATGGATGCATGCGGCGCACCTTGTGTCAGAGCTCACTGAATGCCTCACACTAATGCTTTGAATAACTGGTGGATGGATTTTGTAATTTAAGGTGTTTTGGTTGGATAACTGGAGAATGTGTATCCAAACTGTGGAGTCCTGCTCAGGCTGGAGGGGAGAGCAGCGGGCATCCCGATCCCTTCCTGGGACCACAGGTGTTCCTTTTGAACAGGTAGGTAAGCGGGAGGATTTTACTGAGGATTTTCTATGAATGGCTTAACACCAATGAGAAAAAAAAAGAACGAGGTTATTCATATTTTGGGGAATCATAACACTGTAGAATCTGCAAGCGCGATGATTCACTACATGCCTCTACTTCAACTCCATCCAGTAATCTTGCAGATTAGTAATCTTTGCAGCGCTGCTTCTCGAACAAATCTTCCGATGACTTTCATTCAACATTCGTCATTTTATGTATTTGTTGTATAATTGTTGAAACTGTTTGCATACATCCACAATCTGTTTTTTATGAATATGAAAGTTGTCCAGCGGGCGCTGTGAATAGTGAAAAGTTACATATTTTACAGTGTGCAGCAGTGAAGCAAATTACTTAACAACAAGACCGATTTATAAAATGTATTCAGCATCTATTAAAAATACCTCACTGACCTCATCAACGGCTGATGATTTACAGTTTGATATTATACACACAGACGCAGTCAGCAAACAGTCAGCTCAGATGAAATCTTGAATGTATCGCTGATTTTCTTCAAATTTTCGCAAGATCTACACTTTACACATATTGATTACAGTTTGATCAGTGATTACAGCTATTCATTAGATGCGTAACAGCATTTGTGTGTTCTCTTTACTGTTTAAGTTATAGATGTAAAAGTTTGACAAGACTGCAGTATCAGAGTAACCATACGCCTTGTGATTTCATAATATGGGCATTTACTTTAGTCATAGAGTAACGTTTACTTGAAAACCATGCCAATAATTCACAATAATGTTTCCTCCAGCTGCAATTAATGATGAATCTCACTATCAATTAATCTGCAGATTATCTTCTTGATGAAATTGTGAAAAATATGAAGAAATGACCGACAGAAAAACTTGCAAATGTTTGGCTTTAAAAAAAAAATGACTGCAATGATTATTCAAGCATAAAAAAAGTTGCTCATTCATTTCCTGTTGATCGACTGAATGATTATTTGACTAATCATTGCAGCTCTATATTTGTTTGAGAAGTTATTGGTGACTTAAGTAATGTGTACATTTCTGTTTTTTATTATAGTGACTCGAAATCCCAAAATGCCGAGCTGTGGGTAGAGAGGCTGCGCTGTGGGTCGAGCTGACCTGTGTCTACCTCCCTGCACCCCCTCTCCTCATTGTTTCCCAGTTCCTCCTCCTTTCTCTTCCCCCTTTCCTTTCCTCCTTTTAGTCTGCATTCCTCCTCTTCAACGTTTTATCATCCCTTCCCTCTTCCTCTTTTCCTCTTCCTTCACTTCCTTTATCATCTTTTTCCTCTCTATCATTCTCTACCTCTTTCCCAACTTTCCTCCTCCTCCTCTTGTTGTTGCACCCTCCTCCCTATCCTCTCCTTCCCTTGTTCTCCTCGCCCCCCCCCGCCCCCCCCTTCCCAAACTCACCACCTCCCTCCTATTCCTCCCCCCACAGCACACATGCAGGCCAAGAAGCGGTACCTGCTCGTGTCTGTGGGGGCCGGTCTTCTCTTCCTCGTCTACCTGTGGGGTCTGCAAATCGGGGAGTTCCAGCAGCAGTCATACCAATATCACCAGTTCCCCCAGTACCCTCAGTATCATCAGTACCACCAGCAGGAGTACCAGTTCTACCGCCAGAACCAGGAAGTGTACCATCCGAGGCCTCAGCCCCTGCCCCAGAGAAGCCCATCCAGACAGCCCAGGCGCTGGCCAGAGTCGACACAGCTGCTGGAGCCGTACCTGGAGGGGGGAGAGCAGGAGGTAGATGCAGGATAACACTGTTTTATAATACTGGATTTTCATGCTCAGGGTGATGGGATGATTTTCAAACCCTGATCTCTCATCTTTTCACAATGTGCTGTAAGAATTCTCCATTACAGGTAAAAGTGGTTGTTGTGTTAGGCGGGGGTTTTGCTTCAATGAAATGAGACAACCAGCTGGAGAAATACATCCATGAGCTTGAAGGCTTATAAGATACTAAATGAGGAAGGATTTTACAACTCTGGAAAGTTGTTCCACTGGTAATCCTTTTATCCTTCATCACGATGATTGCAATGAAAACAGCCAAATTATGTCATTCACATTAGGAATTAATCTGCCAAGAATGTGCACTTGCAAATATTTGATTAGCCAACGCAGCAGCATCTTACTAGATGACATTGCTTTGTTTTGCTGAGCCAGGTTCAATTTCTTTGCCCTGGCCCACTGTGTTGGTACTGCTGCTGGGCTTCAATGATTTTATTCATGCGATGCTGTCTGAACACGAGCGCAGACATCGGCAACCTGTGATGAGGGGTTGAAAGTAAATATTCCTTTGCTTTAAAGGTTCACAAGCCCAGATGGTTGAGAACCAGTGATTTACAAAACTTTAAGACAGTCACCATTAGTCTTCTCATGCAGACTGGTTAATAGAATGGCTGTAGCTCAGAAAAACAATAAAGGAATGCAACCTAAGTCAATATTGCTAGAGAGGTAGGCTGAAGCCCCAGTAAAGTGAATTTTAAAAAACTTCACTATCCAGAAAGTGTCATCAGTACACTAACACAGCTCTTAAAAGTGATGTGTTACACTCAAGAATGCAAAAGAAATAGATTTACAAGATGAACAAATACAGTGTAATACATATGAACCTTGGATGTCATAAGGAGGTTATAGAAGAACACCTGTTACAATCTGGGTTGTCCTAACAGTGTGTTGTCTGTCATTGCAGGAGGACAGCCCTCAGCTCCATCACCAGCACACCTCGCCCCGTGAACGGCGGGCGATCCGCGACAACATCTACAAGAACAAGCGCTGCCGCATGGAAACCTGCTTTGACTTTGCTCGCTGCCAGTCAGGCTTCAGGGTTTACATCTACCCTCCACAGAGAGGCGACGAGATATCCGAGACCTACCAGAAGATCCTGTCGTCCATCGAGGAGTCTCGCTTCCACACCACAGACCCATCGAGGGCCTGTCTGTTTATTCTAGCTGTGGACACCTTGGACAGGGACCAGCTCTCAGCTCAGTATGTTCAGAATGTGAGGTCTCGCATCCAGAGCCTGCCGACGTGGAACGATGGCAGGAACCATCTCATATTTAACCTCTACTCTGGCACTTGGCCGGACTACACAGAGGATCTGGGCTTTGAGGTGGGCCAGGCCATGTTGGCAAAGGCCAGCGCTGATGTGGTCAACTTCCGACCCAACTTTGATATTTCAATCCCCCTGTTCTCCAAGGATCACCCGCTAAAAGGAGGGGCCATAGGTTATCTGACGCTCAACGACGCCCCGCCCTCCAGGAAGTACCTGCTGGTTTTCAAAGGGAAGCGGTACTTAACTGGAATTGGTTCAGAGACGAGGAATGCTCTGTATCATGTCCACAATGGGGAAGATATTATCCTGCTGACCACGTGTAAACATGGCAAGGACTGGGAGAAACACAAGGACTCTCGCTGTGACAGAGATAATGAAGAATACTCAAAGTAAGACATACTTTTTGATCTCTCTACTTTATTTTCGCTGCTTGTGGGTGTACATTTATGTCCTTTTGAAAAGGGCCTTGATGCTTTGAAGATCTATCGGTGTATTACAGTCCACATTCACAGTCTTTGTTGGTTTCAGGAGGTCTTGCTGTTTCTATCGTGAAGTCTCTGTATATTTGGAATTTTGACATGTGAATTCAGTGCCTTTTGTCACTGCACAGTTGGTTGTCACTGATTTTCTGTCTCGCAAACAGGGCAGACAGCCTGCATTTCAGCAGATATTAGCACTGTGGGAGTTATCTTATTTGCTGTTGGTTATTTCAAATGCAGCATCATTACAGCTCCTCACAAGTGCTTGTTGTGTTTGTGTGCAAGGGTGTTAATCAATTCTAATTTGGTTTATTGGTTGAAAACTGAGTGTCTGGGATTGTAGCTGCTGTGCACAGAGCGCCTCCTTTTTTGTGTGTGCGTGGAACAGGTTGGATGCTTTCATGTACATATTTCACAATTGTCATGGGAGTTGAGCTTCACTATTGCTGTGCTCCTGAGACAAAATGCTGCGAAAATGCAGGTGTGTGTTTGTGCTGCCGTGTCTGTGTAAGAGAGAGAGAGTGAGAGAGAGAGAGGAGCATGAGAGCAGAGAGGCGTCAACTGTTTAGAGAGGGAAAGTTTTGTCAGCTCAGCAGTTGGTTGAGAGCAAAGTGATCTGAGCCGAAAAGAGAAGTTCACCTTTTGAAAATTTTAGCGAGAGCTGACAGCTGAAAGAACGGGAACCATTGCATGCAGAGTGAAATGAGAACAACATTCTCAACTTCTCTCACTTTTCCTGGATATGTTAGCCGACAAGTCATCTGTTGCATATTTTAGGTTTAGATATTGCCAAGGCCCAAAGGAAAATCACTGTGGATACAGAATCCTGCTAAGTGCTGCCGAACAACTGCTGAAATCCTACAGTGAGCCTCTGCATACAGTGTAGTCTTCAAATATTAGGACATTGAGGACATTGACACATTTTTCTTTTTTTTTTTTTTTGGCTCGATCCTAGCACATTATACTTGAAATAAAACTATGACTATGAGGTTTAACTGCTGATTTTCAGCTTTAAGGATGTTTGAGGGTGTTCATGTTCATTTTGGTGGACAGTGTAGGACTCTTTTAGCCTTGCTAGCGGCATGGCTCGAGGGATGGCAGCGTTGGTTTTTCTGTTGTAGGTCGAGCCACCAATTTGGGCCAGACAGAAATATCTACTGGATGTTATTATTAATAATATCATTAATAAACAACTACTGGATGGAAATATTGTACAGACATTAATGATTTCCAGATGATAAATCCTAATGACTTTGATGATCCCTTGACGTAGCCTTTAACACCACCATGAGGTTGAGATTTTTGGTGCAAATTCTCCCCGGTGACTTGAATTGACGTGAAACTTGAGAGAAGAGGACGCTAGTTGAAAATGTTTCAACTTGAGTGAAAAATTTGTACATATCCTGGAGCTTTATGAATCTACTTCATAAACATACAGAGACGAGAGGACAGAGACGGGAAGGAAATAACAGAAAGAGTCTCTGGTGAGTTCTTAGTTCATTCAGAGGCAGAGCTGAACATGAATACAAAGACACAGTTGGTGCATCTTTTTTCAGACAAGGAAACTATTTTATGGCCCAACAATATAATATTCTTAATTGCCCAAGTCAGACAACCCACTTCTATCCAGCTCATCATGTGTTTTACATGTTGAACACCAGACTGAGGGCAAAAAAGCCCTGAAATAAACAAGAAGTGAAGACGAGACAGTGCAGGTCTAGCAGAGCACCACCAAGGAAGTACAAATATCTGTGGGCTGCAGGCTACATTCCTCCACCGTTCACCTGATGTGGATATCAACACCATGAAATTAAAGCTGAGAGTTAGCATTTAAACATAGTCAACATTGTTTCATTTCAAATCTAATGTGCAGGAGTATAAAGCCAACACAACACACACTGTTCTAATACAAATGGACTGAAGACAGTAATCATCAGTACACACTTATTTCTCTTTGCTCCACAGGCCTGTACCAATACTTTATCAGTTGCAGCTTACATGCTGAGAATAAACATAACCACAGCGAAGACTGAAATTCTGCAATATGCAACTTTTTTAGATAAACATAACACATAGGAAATGGTATATGTGATCATTGTGTGATTACTGTGACCCTGTGTGCTCTGAAATACCTTTTACTGTGTGTTGGGATGTGTTATCGCTTATTTTCTGTAGGTGTGTTGTGTGGTAAGAGGATTATTTCTGTTATTGCAGATGTAACAGCTACAAACGCACCTTTTTTCTTACACTGAAAACTTTCTGTATATTACCAGCATGTTGGGGTTCATTAAAATGTACTCACTGATGAATGTGGTTGGTAAAACTTGTGGTTTTATGAGCCCTTGGTAGCAGCTTTCATAATGGAGAAAATCAAATTATTTTAGTTTCAGTGACTCGGCTACATAATTCACATAAAAGGTGTTATTTTTCAGAAATGAAAAAAGAAAACCCAACAGTGTACAGTGCCTGCTGCATAAAGCACAAAGGGTGACAATCAATAGAGTACGTACATTAATGAACAGAAAGTGCTTAAGAGGCTCCTTCACTAAATAAATAGTACATTAGTCCACTCTCTGTCTCAGTCTGGCATTGACTTGTTATCCAACACCAAAACCAAAGAGCTTATTCTGATAGTGGCTCTGAGTTTAGCTCTTAATAGCTCGTTTTTTTTTTTTTACTCTTAGTTTTTCGTCTTTCATTCCTCATATCTTTAGTTCTCTCTTTTCTTTATTTGCAATTGAATCAAAATCAGTTTTTACAACATTTTTCAAGAGGAGTGCAAACTTTTTACAAAATGATTTCTGAAGCTAAAAATCTATAAAAAGAAATGATTTATGTTATTCAGTTGAAGAGTTGAAGTTTGTTTATTTTGGAACCATCTCAGTTAAAACTATTCCAAGGCCATCAGCGAGACCAGATAAAAAAACAAATCAGGTTTGGTTCAGCTCCTCATCAAACCAATTTGATGGTCTCCTTGGTTAAGATAAGGGGTTGTAAAATTAGGTCATTTTTAAAAAAGATTTGTCTTTTAACACTTTATGTGGGATTTTGGAAATGGAACAGAGGTCCTTGGCTACAAATGGGACCATACACCTACTTTGATTTCATTAGTGAAATCTGATTGATTGATTTCACCCTGGTTTCATTAGTGTCCATTGTCACAAATTGCCACATGGCCAAATAAACAAATACTACTGCTTTAAGATAATCATTGTAATTTGGAAAATACCAAAACATAATGTAGAAATGTAGTTAGCAGAGTCTGTGTTGAATGAATGATCACACAATACTGAAATGATAAAATGTTCGTCAATGCCTTCGAAAGCGATCTTTCAAACAACCATTATAAAAGACATTGTGTGAATTTTTTGATCTGCCTCGTCTATGGTTAAAACTCTTTGAGTTAAGGCAACTAAAACTACTCAGATAAGGTTAGAGAATGACTGGTGTTACAATAACATTAAGTTTATTCCACCTTTTCTTTTACTGGTGAAGAAAGTATTATTGGTAAAATATGACTTTTTGATATTTTGACATATGTTTGTTCATCTTTTCTCATTTAGAAATCTTACATAAAGCAAAATGTCTCAAACAGATTTGTTTCATTTTTGTCATTATTAGGAGTTGATCCTGGCAGACACTGGATTTTTGTGTCCAATACGGATATTTATATTTGAGAGTGATATTAGCCTGATATTGTTTTTAAACAAATTTTTTTGAAACAGACACTTTAAATTTATTTAAAAGAATTGCAACTGAGATATGTACTGAGTGGGACATTAACATTTGAAAAATCAACTTTTCAGAGCTCTCTTGTGTCACTGTTAAATGATATCAAACATATTTTTGGCATTTCTCTCAAATTGCTTATTTCCATTCGGTGGACAAGTATGCTGATATTTCTGTGATAAGCTACAGCAGCCGACCAATTTATCATGTTAAAGCCCAAATGATATCACATTTAATCATCCCTCTTTGCAGTCAAAAATTGTTTTTTAAACGCACCATTTAACCAGACTGAAGTGAAATATTCAAGTATGTTTACATGCTGTTTGATGTGCTGCAGCTGACCAGCTAATTGGCTATCTAGCTGCTAACTGATGTTAGCAGTGCTGTTTACCCCAGTGAATGTTTGTTTGGTGGCTTGTTCAACAAGCTAAGGTGCAGGACAAGACATGTGTTCATGTTTGTAAGTTAGCTAAGAAGGAGACTTTAGCAGGAGAGCTAATGTGGGTTGTTCAGGGTCTGTGGCTCTTGTGTTGTGTAGCAGGATGCTCTCAAAGGAGAACACAAGACAAATGATTTACACATCAGATATGTATGCTGTAGTAGACAAAAAAGAAGAATCTAATTTCAGTTGGACTTTAACATATATAAGAAACAACCTGCCATCTGAGGTTAGCACATACAAGGACAAAACTTTGTTCCTGAGAGTCACATATTGTTGAACAACCTCAGCCGTCTGTAAACTAACACGGATTCACAATCTTTAGAATCTTTCTTGCCTGTTTGCTGCTGCCTACTCTGGTGTTTTACACACAGCACATCAATACAGACATCACCCAGTGCAGTCAAGGGGGATCCTGCACAGTGAGGCTCCCTGATGGGAACAGAAACCGACGAGGATCTTGAAGCCTCGGGGCGGTCGATAATTGCCCTCCAATTGAATTAAGCTGTGAATGAAGGGGATAGATAGAGATCTCACCTCCCACTGAGTGGTGCAGGATTGAACTCAGGCTGTTTTACTGTACATAGATAACAGCCAGCTGAACCAATTAGAGCCTTGCTGTGTCTCCCCATAGAATGTTTGATATCGGAGGCTGAGGGCTCAATTTACAGAGCGGCAGATGAAATGCTTAATTCAGATCGCTGTCATGTCTTTCATGATAGCTTTCATGGTCAAAAGAGAGGAGGAGAGAAGAAAGGAGTGTAGAAGATGGTCAAATGTGGTGGGAGGTGTCCAGCTGACAGTACAGTAAATCCATAAACATCTCCCTTCATCTTTTCTACTCATCGACCTCATTGCTTTTTATGTTTCCATAGGACCTTCAAGTTATTTTTGCACTTTCTTTTCTATTTCCTCATTCTTTTCTTCCATGCTTCAACCTAACTTACAGGTCCTGTGGCAGTGCTGACAAAGATGGCCTTTGTAACATTTGGGACATGTGGAAAAACCCCCATCTAAGATAGAAACTGATAGGCTACTTACTACTGTGTTGGGTTTATTGATTTGTAGGATCTTAAAGCCTTGCTTTATAATTTTAGCGTAAGTATTAGCAAGCAAATGCTTACTTACACATCCAGGAAACATGACAAAACATCAACTTTCATTTGGAGTTGTGTTTATGCATTCTGAATGATTAAATTAATTTAAGCCCAATAATCACTCTTCTTTTAGCTCTGTCTATCCTATAAGAAATATATGTGCCTTTTAGCAGATGTATCACTTTTCTACACTAGCTGGTTGCTAACTTTGCCATTTGCTTGCATACAGTTACTCTGTGAGACTGAACAGGACAATAAATGTTTCAAATTTTCAATGTTGTATCAGAGTCATATGTACGTAATTTTGGATTAAAGTGTCTGCTAAATGAACAATGTAAATGTAATGTTGAAAAAAAACCAAAACAATGACTTAAATAAGGCTAAAAACATCTTAGAACTGCAGAGTTGATTAGCAACTAATAGCAGGTTTTGCTACAACACGTGTTCCAAATTTGGTACATGACTCATTAAAATATTTTCATGTTCTATGAATGTTGGGTTTTTAAAAATACTTTCCAAGTCCATATATCACATTTAAAGTTGGCACTCTACAACATTCAACATGTTGGAAGATCCATCATGCTGTAATGTTTTGGAAAGAGAAAACCAGCTAGCCAAACCGACATTATTAGCTGGCATATATTATTAGTGATTTCCAATAGAATTGACCTTTTGTTAATATTATTTCACAACTTTTCCGTTTACGTTTATATCCCAATAGACCAATAGACAGTAAATAGGTTTTAAAGAAATGTAATGCTGCCTTGTGGTGACATAAAGGGAGAATGCTGTTTTTCTGTCCATTCAAAAGTCTGAAAAACAAAATCATTCACGAGTGTTTGTGAATATGTGATAGATTTTCATGAGAGAAAAGGTCTTATTGAACTTTCACAAAAGCTTCAATTTGACAAAATGTTAATGCACCGACTAGTGGCTACACAACCATGAAGGCATTCAACATTTATGAAAGATCACAATGGCCAGATATTTTTACTCATGTTACTCATCATCCAGTCATCATTTGACAAGTGTGTCTCCATCATCTGTTGTTTTATGATAAACAAGTAAAGAAATTGACTGAATGAACTATTATTAATGTGCTGTTTCTGTACAGCGTCTATTCTGATGCATCCCAGTGTGCATAAAAATACTCAGATGGAAACACAGCTGCTGTCACATCTGTGAATGTTTGGCAGCTGCAAAATTCAGCATGTATGATGGGAGAAAAGGGTCTGACTGTATTAATTTAAATGTCAGCTGTGTTCCTGTGGGTGGCCGGTTGGCTGTCACTATGTAGTGTAGTAAGTGCAGAATGTGTGTTGTGTGTGTGTTTGTGTGTACATCTCAGGCTAATGGGAATTCACAGATGATTTACAAAATGATTCATTTTACAATCTTACCCAAAAATCCAGAAATCGGATGTGTGTTTGTGTGTTTTGAGTTTAACTCATAGTGAATGCAACTGCTGTGAAACTTAAGTGAGGACTCAATGGTTTTGTCCCAAACTTGCATGTTGTCCCCATCGAAGTCCCAAATTGGTCTCCAAATGTGATCTCCAAATGAGCTGTCCATGTTGCTACACTCCACCTTATTACATCACATGAAACACCATGTCGCTTTAATCAAAGCAGCCAGTTCTTCTGCAAGTTCCTCCAATTTGATCAACTCCCGGTGATCAAAGAAACTAAGGCTAGATTCTATTTCCTGCACCAGAGTTAGAAGATCCAGAGCAAAAGCAGATCTTGTGAAAATCTGATCCAAAGTAAATAGATCAAAGAACTTTCTAGTAATCAATACTGTTATCCAATAAATTTTTACCAATACATAAAATGTACTAATACTGACACTACAACAGTATGGCTGTTACTAATGCTGGTACAAATTATGAGGGAAATAGAGGAGGAGGAAGACAACACACAGGATGAGGAGTGGCAAGAGGTCAACTCAGAAGAAACTGGAGCAGTGTGACAGACAAGATCCTGATTACTTTGGTTGACCCATTAACCATGGGTTGGCTGGTCAGAGGGTCCACCCTAATTTGAGTCGCTACATTGTAGCAGGTGTCATCCGGACATTTCGTAAATGAGAACAGCTAAATAAAGCTAACCTCTGTATGATACAGTATTTCATAAGAAGGAGATCTTAGACCTTAAACATTCACATTCTGTTTTTGCAGAATTGCAAGGCAACCCCCCACAGGAGGAAGAAATCGCCTGTTCACACAAGAACAGGAACAACACATCATAAACATGGTCATTACAAACAACAGCACACTTTTGTGACAACTGCAACACCGCATCATCACTGACAGTACAACATTCAACAACATAAACAGGGCAAGTTTATCCACACTAGACCGTCTACTGAAACCTCATCAACTTCAGATAAAACAGCTATACAGAATGCTGTTTGAAAGAAACTCTCATAGAGTGAAGTTTATTGACATAATGGCAAAATGCATTAATCATTTTGTAAAAGTTGGATTTTGGTTCAAGTTTTCTGCAACCCTTTTCTAGAAATAAGAGATCAAACAGCATAGACGGTATGATGGACATTGAGATGTGGCTCATTGTTTTGCATTGGAGCCAGTATGAAGCCCAGAGTTGCAGCTTATGGTTGTCACTAAATCTTTTGTGTTTAGAGCCAGGACCTTCCAAATAAGGAGTGTGGGGTGTTGCCTTTCACACACTTACACACCTCACTACCTTGGACTGAAATAAACTCTAACTTACTTGGAACACCAAGTGCTGCACATGTGGGCTAACATTGGCTACTTTATCTGAATTGTGCTAACAAGGCAGGTATCATAATCAAGTAACATTAAACTTACTGAAACATTGCAACAATAGTCTAATAGACTCAGTGAAAGTTCTGGAACTGTGGAGAACAGCAGATGAGCAAACTGTCAATCACAGCTGTCAATCAACACCCACGCGGCAGACATCAAAGCTACTATAAGTGTTCAAATCTTATTAACGGAGAAATAATTTCCAAAACAACTACCAGAGGACCTGAATTTAACAACTGAGATCATAGTGACTTGTTGAAAAAAAAAAGATTGACTTAGTATTTCTAGAGAGAAGCTGATGCTTTTTGAATGAGAGTCAGGGATTGGAGCCAGCATTTAATGGTCAGTGGCACTTTAAGGTACTTCTGCATACAGCCTCAAGATGTGGTAGTTGCAGCTCGTTAAACAGTCAAAGAGAGTTTTCACAACCTGGCAACCCAAAAGTTGCTCTTATTAATGGCTTCTTACTGATCTATAAAGCATAAGTAATTGATTTATTAACCCTTAATATAGCCACTACTTACAACTTATAAACACCTATAAAGAGTTCCTTTTCAGGTACCTGACTCTCTGTACATTGCAAAAAGTACCAGTCCAAAGGTTTTCACCCAGTGAGAAATAGAAGCATGTTTCACTTTACGATGAAAGTAAAAGATAGAGCAGAGGTGAGGTTTTTGAGCTGTGCAAGGGTGTTGCAATACAAAAACTATTCAATCAGCAACAGCTAAAATTGTCCTATATGGGTCTTTGGGAGTACAAAAAAGAAAAAGATAGATACATCTACTGTAATGCATGGCTGGAATTGTTTGAGAAACCCTGCAATAAAGAAAATTGCCATCTCTCTGCTTCCTGGACCATTTTTCTAAAGACAGACAAATATGCACCTCGACATACAGCAAATGAAAAGTCATACAGGAACAACACTTCCTTGTTTCTCTCTGATAAACTTCTTCCTCCTTCTTGTGGGGACTACAGAGCAGTGTGATGGATTCACACTGCAATCCATCTTGCCACACAGTGTTTCCACTATTTTACCGCCTCTCTAATTCCGTCCTCTCTGTCTCTCTCGGTGAGGATGGATGGCAAACATCCCGCAGCAACCTGCACACCTTTACTTCGACTCAACTGATTGTCAGCTCCTGGCTAGCAAATGGATGGAGAGAAAGAGAAGGAGAAAGAAAGAAAGTGCAAACGACAACAGAGGAATTGGAGTGGGCCAGGCAGAGAGACGGCCGAGGAGAAGGAGAGAAAAAAACTGTGTGTGGCTCATTTTCTGGGTACACAGGGAAAGCAAATGATGCAGGATTGAGTGAGAAAGCCGGTAACACTTCATACAGATGCAGAAAATGGCAACCTACTGCAGACAGACTGCAGAGCATCACATGTTTTTACAGACAAAGAGATAGTTCTTCCACTGTGTATTGTAACAACTGCCAAATGGCTGTGATGAGAAGTGAGTGCTTATCATTTCTGAGGGAGAAATGATTCAAAATTTAAGGGTTGTTTTTTGGTGGAAAAGAGAGCAGAGATCAAGAAAAGTTCAAGAAAAGGGCACCTGACAGGTTCACTATGAACATTTTGCAACTTGGATGAAACTTTCATTAAAAACATTTTCTTTCATTATGTTACTAAAAAAATACATAATTCAAGTGGTACTGTGTTTCCTAAAAAAAAAAAAAAGATTATTTGAAAGAAGCAGAAGAGTTTCTTTCAAATGATCTGTTTTTTTTTTAAATAACAAGAAAATGCAACTGAAGATTACCTCCTGGAGTTCTCCAACATGAAAAATACATAAGAAAAAGTGATGTAAGTAAAAAAAAAATCATTTAAAATAGTTCAGAATGTGCACTTCAAATGGCATATTTAAAATCCAGTGTTAACCTGAATTTTAAAAGATGATTTTCACCTGGATTTGACCTGTTCATTTTTTAATCCAACTAGTTTTAATCTAAATAAATTCAAGATTTTATTTATTTATTTGAAAAATGAAAACATAAAATAATTAGCCACAAGCAGTTGGTTCCTTCTCTTCTCACTAAGCAGCCAGTTTGGTGAACTACACCTAACATTCTTTGCACTGACCACATCATAGTATGTTGTGGACTAAAGTTAACTCTGTCCCCCTATAAGTGATGTAAGTATTCAGCAAATATTAGATGCAGTATTTTGGGATTTATTTCCATTTATTCAGTGATATTTTCAGAGCAGAGACAAAATATTAATTCAATCAATCTGACGATCTGTTCAAAATTACATTGTTCCAGTTTGTGATATTCACAGTGACTGCTTGGCCTTTGGTACATTAACTGCATTTTCCTGCTGAGACTGACAGAGGGTCAGCTAAAATAAATGCCAAGGCCTCGTTGCACTAAATGCCAATCTATGTTTGGCTTTCACACAGCAAGAAGGACCATTAACCTCTATTCATCTGCTGATTGGCCGCAGTGGTCAAGTCAAACCTGATCAATAAAACTTCTTTTTTCCCTCCAACCAGCCTTGGCAGAAACCTTCAATGTATTGATGATTTCAGCTGCTGTCTTCTGCTGGCTGAGATATCTGCTGGTGTTTCAGGTGGAAAGAAAGGCTTTAATTCTAAGATCCTATAAAGAATAATATCTGTACACAGCAGCTCAAAATCTCTCACTGCTCTAAATAATGAGGCAATAAGAGATGGATATTGTCATTCATCAGTATGTAATAGTTATAATTGTAATTTATATGTCCTCATAAGTTTTATAACCTTTTTTATTACTGCGTTCATCGGTCAGCTGTGACGGAAAAGCTATCAAGAGAACCTGGCTGTAGACAAGTTGATGTAATCCAGAGGTTCCCAGACCCCAGCCTGAACACCAGAACATTTATTACCGGACTGTCAGGGAACCATGTGATTCAGTGAGAAAGCTGGATAATAATTGTATAAGTTTGCAGGCTATTACAGGCTATTTTGGGGGTAAATACCATGAACTTGGCGCAGTCTCTTCTGCATTTTCCTCATCACTCCCAGTGATGCCATTGCCAACCTCTCTCTCCCTCTATCTGGTGTGTGTTGTCTTGCTATCTCTTGGCCGGCCTGGGCCAATATGCCTTGATGCAGAGAGATAGTGAGACAACGCACACCAGAGAGAAAAGAGAGAGAGAGAAAGAGAGGTTGGCAATGGCATGACAGGGAGTGATAAGGAAAATGTAGCACAGACTGTGCCAAGTTTGAAGGTATTTACGCCCCAAATAGCCTATTAGCCTGCAAGCTTATATAATTATTATCCAGCTTTTTTACCAAATCACATGGTTACGTTGTGGTCTGGTACTAATTGTTCTGGTCTGCGGACCAGGGTTTGAGAACCCCTGGTTAACATCAACTTGTTTGCAGCCAGGTCCTATTGATAGCTTTTTCAATGAAGACAAAGGCTCAGTAGCATCCAACTATACATTCATGGCCAGTCACTACATCCATGGGAGTTTACTTCCTATAGTAGGCTATCACTGACACATATTGATGGACTTGGGTTCTGCCCAATCACAAACAGGACTTGTTGTCTCTACCTTTTCTGTTTTGTGAAATGTTGTTGTGTTTTGTGAAATGTACAATATTCTTTAACTACTTTTATTTCTGTTGTTCAGAACAGAGAGGTAAGTTTGTACTTTGGGCAACAAAAAAAATGGTTCCAAAACATTTTATTGTCTGTACTGCTCTCTTTTCTTAATGACAGTTTAAGGACAGTATTGGGCCCCAGTTGTTGAATCATGTTGGTTCAAAGTAAATTTGCAAATCAGAGCATGTTCCATGTCTTGATGTATTCTTTAAATTGATACCATCAGACCAGACACTTTCTACAAGGCTGCATTCATAATCATTCTTTTTTTAATGTATGTGAAATAAGTTTTACTTAAAAAAAGGAAATTAAACTCGACCAGATTGACTGAAACGTTCAATATAATCTAATGGGCAAAAAAAGACTAAAATATCTATGATTTTCATTGACTAAAACTATACAAAAATAGTTAAGGTTTTCTTTGACTAAGATCAGAATAAGATGACCAGACTTTTATTCAACTAAAACTTGACCAAACAAGTTCAAATTAGAATTCGCAAGTCTTAGAACATGTCTGGAGAAGATCTTTAAGGCTTCAAGCTCATGTTTGATGTTTGCTCTCAACTACCAAATACCAAATACAAATTGTCAAGTCAAGTTGATTTAGTCTATATAGCCAAAAATCACAAGTTTGCATCAACTTGAACAACACATACAAAACCTTTCATCTTTGGATAGTCAAATAAGACAAGGAGAAACTACACAAAAAAACTTTAACACGAAAGAAATGGTGAAATCAATAGATATACTTGTGGTTAATGCAGCATTTGATATATTCACTATGCAGACATCCCTAACTGATCAACCCTAATACATACTAACACAGTATGTTGAAATTCAGTCCTGCATTTGTCTGTCTCTCTCTCTCTGAAACTGGCAGACATTGGTATTATCCCTCATTGTACTTTTCATCATGACTTGCATCAAAGACGCACTGAGACAGCAGTAAAACCTTTTCCACGGTTCAGTTTAGCTCGACAGGCAAAGGAAGGAGAGGAGGAGGAAAAAGGAAGAATGAGAAAAGTAAGGACAGATAAGGGAATGAAGGAGATAATAGAAGAGTGTATGAGAGAAGGAGGAGAGGACGAGGAGGAGAATGAGAGAGAGCAAGGTGAAGAGGGGAGGATGGGGAAGGAGGGAGATAAGCACCAACGAGGGAAGAGGACACTGACTTTTGATGTGCTTTAATAGAACATCTCACAACAAGGCCTGGAAGAAATACAGTATATAACATAACTGAGTCCATCCCTGTACAGTATCACTAAACTGTTAAATGATTCAACATTGTATCATCTAACAGTAATTGTAGTATTTTTAGTGTAGAGTGCAGCATGTTTGATCTTAATTATAACTGAAAACAGACTGAATTGAAATGACAGGTCTCAAAGTATAATCTCAGTGCAACAAAAATGAGCACATCTGTAACTTATGATTAAAACTAACTGCTTGAACAAGGTTATAAAAGAACCCATGAACACCACAATGTTCTCAGTTTTGGCCTGGGTTGTGTCTAATGCAACATGACTCCACATTGATGGTGCTTAATTAACCTCAAACCCTGCACACATAAAAAACACACTTAATGGTACCCATGAGCAGAAAACCATCCAAATGCAAATACAGTCCCAACAGAACGGGACTGTGACCCACCTTTGATTGGTCACATTGAATACTGACCATGATTTTTGATTGGCTGCTTGTTTTGATCACTGACACAGTTGAAGACAGGCAGTGGCCTAAGAGAACAAAGGGAAACATAAATAATGATATCTAGTGGCTGATTCTATTTGTGAAAACAGAAGAAGATTTCACTGCTTTTTCCCATCCAGACCATATTAGACAGATTAGAAAATGTACTTATAAAGATATTGTGTGATTGTATTTCAAAAGGTAAAAATAACTTTTCTACCTTTGTTTGAGAAAAAGGAGTTCTACATGACCATAACCAATGAAATAGAGAGATGTGGAATCGTGCCGTGAACTTCATGACCAACATGATCAGTGAAATCGCCCTTTTTTTGTGTTTTCTCAAATAGAAAAAAGTTTCATAAATCTGAAACTGATTATCTGTGCGAAATGGTGTTTCAATGACTGCCCAGACAGTGTGAAGGACAGTGCGTGATGTCAACCTCAGTGGATGGCATCCAATATGAAAACCAATGCTCACAAAACGGCAAGATTCAACTTTGCCAAAGAACATGAAAAGAAGCCTGATGAATACTGGCAGCATATTCTTTGGTCAGATGAAACCAAAATAAATTAGTTTGGATCAGGTGGGGTCTAGCATGTTTGGTGTGGTCCTGGCCAGGACTACTGCAGTAACTGTATAATGCTGACCATGAAACATGGGAACATGGGAAATGTGGGAGTGTGCTGATACGGGTCGAGTGCAAAAGCTATAGGGGAAATGACATTTATAGATGGCACTATGAATGCGAGTTTGTTTACCCAGATACTTGAAGGAAAATATGCCTCTCAGTCACAAGTAACTTGGCAGGAGAGGAAATTTCCAATATAACAATGATTCCAAACACACTGCAAAAATCACACAAGAGTTTTTAAAAAGTGAAAACTCTGACCTGGCCATGTATGTCCCCTGACTTGAATCCACTAGAACACCTCTGGAGTATTTTAAAGCGGAAAGTAGAGCAACAAAACCCCTCCAGCAAAGAGCAGCTGAAAAGAAGTGAAGAATGACAGAACATCTCTCCACTGATTTATTCTAGACTGGTATCATCCATGCCCAGCAGGATCCAATATGTCATCAAAAATAAAGCTGGGCATATAAAATATTTAAAAAAAAATTAAAAAATGGAGTCTCACTAATGAAGGGTGTGCTGACTTCTATTGCAGTTCATTCTTAAATATGGACCTTTCATTATGTTTTAATTGGTCAAAATTCAGTTTTTTTTAATTAATTGGCTTAATTCTTCTTGGGTTTTGTCTAAAAACAAATAAAATTGTATTTAATGGACAGAATTTGTAATTACTTAACATTTTAGTGATACTGAGAAGGGGTGTACTCAGTTTTGTTAAATACTGTATCTAGACACACTCAAAACACACACACACACACACACACACACACACACACACACACACACACACACACACTCCTGCAGGCGAAATCAGTGAGAGCTGAGAGTCTCTTTGCAATTAATTTGTGTTAGCAGGTACATCTATTCTACTTTTCTAAGAGTGGAGCTATGAAAACATTGCCTCCAGTAAAAAAGATTCTCCCAACTGTACTGTGCTGAAGTGTCCTTGAGCTGGACACTAAACAGCTACCAGCTCCAGAGGTTCTGACATCCCTGTAGAGGACGACATTACAATTCCTCACAAGGATCGATGAAAAATCATCATTATTCAGTCTTTCAGTGTTATTTTTGTGGAATCAAATATTTCCACTTTGTCCAAGTTGTGTTTTATTTGTCTCCAGGTAATTTGTATTTTACTTGGTAGAACAGAAACTTTAAGAGTGATATATGTTTATTGAAAATTGTGTCAATCTCTATGGGGGTATTATTGTAGCTAAATTATTTGCACAAAGAATTGTACTGTATTTCAATCCTTGTACGTAATCAGATTTGTAAATGTGTAAAAGAATCCCCAAATCTCTATTCAGATTTGCATGTGTATAGAGATTTGGGAACGTGTAGGCAGATCTGCAAATGCATACATAGATCTATGAATGTGTAGACAAATAGAGTTGATTTTTATTACACCTCTGCTGTAGAAAAGTCTATGTACTTTGCTCCAAAAGCTCAATTGGCTGTCTTCTTGCATGTGATTTTTGCTACACTTCTGCTTCAACTGTAAGTAAATGCTAAGCATCAGCCTGTTTCTATAAACTGATGTAGCATATGTGTATATTAAGAGGCTGGACAAACCTGTATGTTAGTGACAGCATATTATAATTTTCAGTTAGCAACTTAGCAACCAAGACTGAATGCTGTGCCAGTGACAGTCTGCCAACACATCACTTATGATACTAGGTAACAGTATGTAATGACAGTTAGTCAAGTATTTCTATATTTTGAGGGTGACAGGTAAAATCTACACCACTCACTTTAACTATGGTGGTTGTATGAGTTTGGGATCTGAAAGCCTTTTCTGTGTTGTATTTTTGAGTGAGCTATTAAAAGCCACGGTCTCAGCAGGTAAGAATGTTGTTCTGACACCACAGAAAAAGCTCATTAAACTTTGCAGAAGTGACAACATCAATCTGTTGACAAGAAACCTGCAGAATGTTTGTCTGCAAGTTAACATGGAAAAGAATTAAGTATTGGATAATACTGCTTGACATTTAATTTAGTAAACTATAAAAATGATGTGATCATTATTTTAAGCTCAGCCAAGTCCAGTGTTGTTGTTCGGTCACTAATCACACTCTAACATAAGACATAAGACATAGATTTGAACACTGCCTCATTAAGTTCTTGCAACTTTGACGAAGTAGTAACTTTTAAAACTAATCTACCTGATGTTTTTTACAGTGGACTAATTTTGTATTGCTTGTAACACTGTCTGATATCTGATACACATCCTGGTGTCAGACTATTGCAGTTGATGTCTCTTTCTGTTGCACCATGTTTCAGGAAAGCATCTCTCACTCTCAGTCAGTCAGCCGGCCCTGCTGTATATATGTGCAGAGACACACTCACACGCTCCCGCTGCGCTGTGGCCGCTAGCCGGTGAGAGCCAATCTACACTGCCCAACGCACAAACATGTGTTAATTAACCACCCGAACCAGACCCAACTCACAAACCGCCAACTTTTTTTTTTTTTACCAACTGTATTTACTAAACACCAGTAGGCTCAGTGATCTGTGTCCAGGCAACAACGAGCTGTGGCTGGGGAGCAACACGCTGCAGTTTTGTTGTGAAATGTGTGCTTATTATGACCTTTTGACTACTGACAAAAAAACAAAGGGGTAAGTTATGTTCTGCTATTGCTTTGGAGCTTTTTTGGCTCTTTTGTTGAAGAAATAATGTTGTTTTAGTTGTGTGTGCTTGGGAGTGGGTGACTTGTCATTGTGGGGATGTTTTGTTATGAAATGTGTAGTAGTTGACAAAGGCAGCTAGCCGTCTCATTAGCTGAAGAACTAATATCTGCAGGGTGGAGATAGCGCCGTTTTTGTTGTGTTGTCGTGTTGTTATGCTGGTCGTTTGTTGATGTTAGCGGGAAAGAGGCAAGGTGCTCAGGAGTGCGCAAAAATGTCACTTTGTTTGGATTTTTGCAGAAAATCCGACCCAGTGCCTTCACATAGAAGTCAGTCCACAGGCCGCTACAGACAACTGAGAAAGTCAAGAAAAGTCTCATTTTTTTATGTTACATACCACCCGTTCACTCATCGGCAATAAAATAAATAAATAAATAATACATTTCTTCACAGTTCTACACATAGCACCTTTAATGTTTATGTTTCATCTTAACATACACATTAAATAAACTATTATCCTCCATTAATTCATCATTTACCAGACTTGAATTTCCTTAATGGATGATAAAGTGGTGGAATATGACTGTGTATTACATTTTTTTTTTTTTTTACCTACGTACATGTATTCAGCTTTAATATGATGGGGACAAAATGCAAGGGGTGGCAACTGAAGATGAAAAATATAGTTGAAGATTAAAAAGATACAGAGAGATAACAGATAACAGATATGTTACATAGGGACAATGTAAGCTTGTAAGCTCATTGCAAGCTCACAGACTGTGCCAGTGATAATGAGTTTGGTGATTTGCAGATGAAAAGGCAGCAAGGTTCAAACTGAGAGTAAATGTTTAGATGTGCATTAGGATCTTGGCTCGACAGCATTCAGTGACTACAATTCAACAAAGGCAAGTAAACACAGTCACTGAAATGCTGTTTAAACACGTTCAGACTATATGCAGCCTATGTAAACACTGACTTTCAAACTACATTTAGTCTGTAGTGTGCAGGTGATTCACAATCCTGCTCATTCAGAAATATTAATACTCTCCAACACGGCAGGAAAACTATGATAGGTATGTTCCATCAGTGCGACTGATCACATCATGAGACATATGAGGTGGTTATTGATCTTATGGGTCTACATCTTTTTTTTTTTATTTAAGAGAGACGACCAGATTATAAACATGTCAGTGCAGGGAGCTGCTATAACAACTTGACAGTTGTGTGATCGATGTGCACAGAGTCACGGTGTTATATAAGAAGGACATGCAGGTTTGATTCGGAGCTGAGGGTCAATTCACGCTGTTATTTTTGAATGTGAGGACAGAGATCAATGTTCAAAGAAATGACTGAAGCGCATAAAAGGGGTAACATTGTTAAAGATAGTCCTTGAGTAACAAACTAATATCCAACCAGGATTTTAATTCTGATATACAGTAAATCTCCGCTAATTAATGTACTTTGCTATGCTTTGATATCTGAATACAGCTCTGTATATATATACAGATATCTGACTGAATGAATGAAGAAATGAAACGTTGTATCTGACAGCTGCTTCAGGCTCTGCAGGAGGGAGACAAACTCTGGGGCAAATTCAAATTCAAATAATGGATTGTGGTCGCTGATAGCACCATGAATTGTGCATCCTTTTGCAACCACTATCTGCCCTGTGTCAAGGTTTGATTCACAAAAGATATTGTGCTAATCATATGACAGTGCAAACATGCCCGTAAACTTTTCCAGCTGAGTGCAATTTGCTGTTGTTTTGTGTCTGAGCGAGCGGAGTGGTTTCCAGTGTTTCAAGCTTTTCTCCACATTTCAGCACACAGATTGGTCCATAATAAAAAACTGCAGAGGGCACAAAAGCCTCAAATTGAGTGGCTTTAATTAGCAGAGACGTGCACACACAGAGCTCTCCACAATCACAAACCAACTTCCATGTATTTCATGCTTCTTTTACTACTCAAGTGTTTTGCATCTATAACATAATCTATTGAAATGTCAAAATACAGCTATTAATGTGACCCAGGCAGGTCTGAAACATGTTAGATTAATGTCTGAATCTCACAATAATGTTCAGGTGTCACTGAATGCATCTGTGATTTTGAAGAAACATCGGTACTGATGTTCTATTTTTTGCCCACAGTTTGCTGCAGCATCACACAGCAGCTGAAACGTGCGTCTCCAAACTGAAAAAGAGGCTGTGTGCATGTGGCACAGCAACGGTAACTTCATTAACGCCAGATCAGTCAGGGTCTGACAGTAATTAATGTAATTCTGTGTCCTACTACACATCTACACAGGGGTGTGTCATACATGGATTCAGGTTTATACAGTGGAATTGTTTTTAATAAAACAGCCCTTATGGATAAATCCTGAGCTCCGTCTTTATTTTTAAGTAGCCGAAAGTCTGAGATAGACCTACCATGCCATAGCTACTTGACCCCTATAAATACAAAACTCACTCTAAATATAACACAGAAAAAACTTCTGATCTGTTCACTAAAGATTTCAGGTCTTGAATTCATATAACCACTACAGCAAAAATGACTACTGTAAGTTTTCACCCTCAAATACAAATTTACTTTACTGTCACATTACCTGCTATCATTCATCTGATGTTTCTGCAACACAACATGCAATCAGGTGCAGGTTGTTAACTGAAAATATAGTTAATCATGAAGGCAGGCTGCTTTCACTAACATACAGGTCTGTCCAGCCTGTCGTTAATGTGGTTGTCACCTGCTGACTCTCATGTTACATCACATAAGCTACATCTGTTTACAGAAAAAGGCTGATGTGTCAACTCTTAGTTTGTTTTCATTTGGTTTTGTTGTCAGGTTACATCACTAACTCTCCTGTCATTTCAGATCACGCCTCCTTTTTTCTGCCCATGCAATCTGCTCACTACCTGTACCTGGTTCTCCCCGCCCATCTCCACACCTGTGGCTCATTCTCCCATTTGGCCCTCAGTATATATACCAGTCCCTTTTCCCCAGCCCTCTGCCAGATTGTCTTGTGTTCCTGCCAAGCTATCCAGCGGTTTTCCCTTGTTCTGCCTGATTACCTGATTTTTTTTTTTTTGACCCTGTCTGCCTGTCTTGGACTCTGGATTCCCTGCCTCCTCCCTGTTAGATTTGTTTGCTGGTTTGTCTGATTCTCTGGTTTTCGACTCTGCCTGAACTATTAAGTAAAGAGAACTTTGCCTACAACTCTATTGTCTCAGTTGTCGTGCATTTGGGTTTGAATCTGTACTGCTGATTCTTACATGATGCTAATGCTAGCAAACCTCTACAATAAAACACAAATGAGATCATGCACATCTATTGTAATAATGGTAGCCACAAACAGGATATCTTATAGATGACATTAGTGTTTATTTACGGTTATAGTTGTCTTGGGGGAAACATTGTGGCAATATTGCTCCATCAGTTAGCTAACGTTACAGATTTGTCTAAACTTTTACAAATCTCTATACACTTGCAAATCTGAATACAGATTTGGAGATTCTTTTACACATTTACAAATCTGATCAAGCACACATGAATGAGATATAGTTACACAACTCTCCTCACACGTTTACATATAATATTGCTACAATTTTAGCCCCATAAATCTCTTTCAATCTTAGACACGAAATGATTGAATTATGGTTTTAGAAATCATGCCCATTCATTCATGAATGTAAATAAATAATAAAATGCATAGATACATACATAGGGGACTTAAAAATACATGAAAGCAGATGGAGGAAGTAATTTTATTATGAAAAACAAAGACATTTCTTTGGATGTGCTTATAGTTAAATAATTGTACTTTTGACATCTCACGTAATTTTTTTGGATACATTATGACTTGCCGGGTGTGTTTGTTTTTATTGTAATATTTTTGTTTATATAAAATGTCATCTTTGAGTGGGCATAGTTAGTATTTTTTCCAGATTACTATAAAAACTTTTAAGAAGATGATTACCTTTTTGCATTGTAGGCTTAGATATGTTTTTTTGACAGATGGTTCGCTACAATCTGTAGATGCTGACAATGAACTACTTATCCATAAAACACTCCGCATAAAAAATAAAACTATAAAAAAACTATAAAAGATTTATAATCCTATAAACAAATTTAACCCCACCCCACCCCCAACACACACACACATGCATGCACACACACACAGTCTGCTTAATTAAGAAAAATATTGCTTATAAACCGGGAGAATCTAAGTGTCACGATGGGGGTTTAAAGTGAACTGCCTTATGTAGCTCTTTCTTGTTAATGCTGGTAAATACACACACATAGACACACACGCACACACACACAAACACATACATGCACACACAGCACCTTGTACCTTGTGTTGGAGGGAGGTGACTATTTAATAGTTTCAGTATCGCCGCCATAAGCTCTTCTCGCTCCATAACTCTGTCAGCAGGGATTTACAGCTCATTGGCTCTCATTATGAAAATGTAATATTGCACTTGAAACCCTCCGGCTATCCTTGGCCTATAGACTTCTGCAGTGTCATGGTTTAGAGATGGAGGGAAACACAGCCGACAGCTTCCTCATCCAGCACGTCCGTAGAGGTGGACAGCAGAACACCACTCACATCAGATTACACTGCTTTTCTTTTGGGAGAAGAGTTTTACTGCCGTGAAAAATAATTTTGACTTAAATTTAGGACACAAATAATGTAGAAGCCACTTAGGCACATATTGGTATTTGAAAAAACTGTTTATGCTGTAATAGAATAGAATATTTATGACAATATTTTATTATCATTGTACAAGATTCATTTTCTATTAATCTCACTAATATTGATTAACTAAAAAAGTAAAACACTGTATGACTAACACATGGAAAAGTGAGTGTAAGGCTGCATTCACACCAAATCCGGCGGTGCGGCGAAACGCCGCAGGTCAGTGCAGATTTGTGGGAGTGTGGCTCCCGGTCAGAAGGTGGCGGTAATACGCATGAAAGTAGTTTGCCAACCACCATAAAAAAACGAAAGAGACAAAGAAAAAAAGAAGCGCTCATATGAAGTTGTGAATTTACTTACAGCGGCGTCATCTTCATAGTAAAGTAATATCAATCAACCATCTTCCGTCCAAAGCAGAATGCTGAAATGCTACAATGCTACAATCTAAATAAACAACGTCTTTCGGGTCTTTCGACTTCCGGTCTAATCACCGACCTACGTGATTGGCCACCGCAACGTGACGTCGGGTTGCGGTTTTCCAAAAGTTGACTCCAGCTCAACTTTTCCGGCCGCAGTGCGGTGCGGCGCCGCAGCGGCTAAAATGGCCGCAGGCGATCCGCACTACCCCTATTCGAAATGAATGGGGAGACTAGCGTTTTCGCCGCACCGCCGGATTTGGTGTGAATGCCCCCTAAGTGTGTGTAAATTTGATCAGAATAGATTATGTCTTATCTGTTTCTCTCCCTGCACAGATAAAGCTGGAAAGCTGCTGCTCATCACATGTTTACACACTCAACAACTCAGCAGTCTGCTGTTTCCATCCTTCCTCTTCTCTCCTCTCATCTCTTACTCATCCCTCCCTTGTTTCCTGTGTCTTTATCATCCTCTTCTTTTCTTTCCTTGTTTGCTTTCCACTTTTCCTCCTCTTCTCTCTCTGTTCCATCCTCTACTCCCCTCGGGTTTTCATCCTTTTCTGTTTTAAAAAGGAATATTCGATTTTCTTCAACTTCTTACTTGTTTCTGTTCCTAATGTCCTTCTCTCCTCTGCTTTTTCCTCTTCTTCATTTACCTACCATTTTAATTACTTTTTCCCTTTCCTCATTCATTTCCTTTTCCTCTTATTCTTTCCTCCCATCCTCTTTCTTTGCATTTGCTCTTCCTCTTCTCTTTTCCTCACCCACTCTTTTCTGTATTTCATCCCCTCTCCCTTTTTAAAATATGAAATAAAAAGGACTATTCTACTTTCTTCTGTTTTTCCTAATTTCCTTCCCCCTTTCCTTCTCTCCTCATCTTCTTCCTTTCCTTTGTCTCATCCTCTCCTCTTCCTTTGTCTACAATTTTCTGTTTTTATCCATTTTACCTTTCTAGTATAAAATAAAAGGGATACTTCTATTCACTTCGTTGTTCTTTCTTTTTCACCCATCTCCTTTCTTTCTCTCCCTTGTTCTTCCTCCTTTTCTTTTCATTTCTCTCATTTCATCTCTTCTTCTTGATTCTCCTCAACTCTCCTACTCCCTACCCTCTTCTTTCCTCCTTTTGATTATTCTTCTCCTCATTTCTTTTCCTCCTGTCTCTCTCTCCTCTCAGTTTTCTTATTTACTCCCTCTACCTCTCATTTCTCCTCTCCTCACTTTTCCTCCCTTTCCAACCCACTTCTTTCCTCTCTTCCTTTCATTACTTTTTCCCCTCCTCTTACTTCCCCCCTTCTACTCTTTTACTCTTCCTGCCCTCTACTTGTTTCTCCTCTGCTTCATCTCCTGTCTCCTTATTTCCTCTCCTCTCCGCTCCTCTCTTACTTTTCCACCTCTTGCGTTAGGTCCTCTCCTCTCTTCCCTCCATCCAAACCCTTCTTCTCTTCCATTCCTTTTTTCATTAACTTACCTTCTCGTTTGTTTCTTTTCCTCAGTTACTCCTTCACATCTTGCTCCCTCTGTCACAGTGTGAGGTCCACTGCCAGTCTTGTAGCGTGACAGCGGGTTGAGAGCGGGTCATTTCAAGGTTGGGATCAGACCAAAATAGGGCCGTGTGATGATAATGTGTTTGTGTGTGTTTTTGTGTGTGTGTGTCTGCTTGATGCCTGTTAGTTCATCCTTACATGCTGGGAGTTTGATGTGCCTGAGGCGAGAGCTGCCTACAGAGACAGACACACACACACACGCACACACACACGCACACGCACACGCACACGCACACACACACAGTCATAGATGTAGAGCAGAAATAGCCTGAGGGTTAGTGAGGTGAAAATGGTACCGGGCCCTTTGACTCCTGACAGCAGACCATTTCTAGTCTGTCTGGTCTTTTCTGCGATACATCGTTGGCAATGACTTCTTTAATATATTGAAAGTGAAATGTGTTGAATTGTAGTAGTAAAACTACAGTAGTACTTTTGCTCTATTTATTATTTTTTATGGATTTTTTTACCTAATAATTTTGCTGCTTGAATGGTTTAATTGCTTTCTCTTTTATGGTGTGACCTCTTCTTTATTTTATTTGTTTTATTTTATTTTATTTTTTCATTTGAGAGCAAGGGTGTAGAAATAAAAGACATTTGAAAATATACGCTTTGTTACTGAAACAGCAACACGCAAAGTTTTCACAAAGCTGTGTCCAAAAAATTGCAACAAGTCTTCAAAAAACGACGTAATTTGACCGTGTGACTCCATCACTGTTAAAAATGAATGATGTTTTATGATGAGGTTGGTTGGCTGGTTAGGTTTAGGCACAAAAACCACTTGGTTGGGTTTAAGGAAAGATCATGATTTGAGTTAAAACGATCAATTCATTTAAAATATTGTTCAAATACAAGTTAAGTGCTTTGAGTGCATAAACATGACCATTATACAACATTGTTATAAATATCATCCATAGTTTTCCTGGTGGCATTTTAAACACCATGAGACACACAACATAGACAAGAATTTTAAATTGAATCTAGTTACCGAGCCTATTTATTTATTCATCTGATAGGGACATAGCACATGAATCAACATCAGTATAAAATAGAAAAGATGTAAACATGCCAGAGTGCTAATTTACATCTGTTGTCCCGAGGCAGGCAACAAAAACAGAAATGGTGTAAGTAACAATATGCAAATATAAATATAGAAATATATGATGGGAGCTGCTGGGGATCAGGTGGTACAGTTGTAGAATTAGTGGTTTGATCCTGGACTACATGTCTACATGTGGAAGACCCCGAGCAAGATACTAAACCCCAAATTGCTCCCAATGAGCAGGCCGTTGCCGCAGTGTGTGAATGAGAGGCAGTGTCAAGTGAATTTATGGACAGAAAATCAATGTACAGATGATAGTTTGAAGAAATCCAGCTAACATCTATGTATTTACTCCAAATCAGGACTTACAGTATCCGCTCTGTGATCTGTTTCAGTTCTGCTCGATCAGTCCTGTACACTGACTCATAAAAGTAAAGTATTTTTGTCCGTGGTTGTGTTGCTGTGTTGGCAGATCTAACCTGTTATAGTAATTGACTTTTGTTATTTTTAATGGAGCCATATGTTGTTCCTGCTGACTGAGGCATGCTCAAACACATTACACACACAAGCTGTACTGCTGCTGTTTGACACCCTGTCAAGATTTCCTCTGGATATTTGGTGTCAGTGGCTGATTCTCAGACTGAGGTTCTCCAGCTCAACTTTTAATTTCCTGCTCTTTGTCTTTCCACCTTCATACTGTTCACAGGAGAAAAAAAACAGATGATGAAGAAAGAAGACTTCAAACTTATGATATTCTACAACAGCAGAAAATAAAAGAATATACAAGAAAGCTCAGTCAGACATGACTGACAAATACATGAGGCTAATGAACATCAGTATGGCACTGTGCCACTTTATTATAGTTTTTGTTGTAATGATATATACCTTTGAACATCTCAACAAAATCTGAAGCTTGTGTATGTGTATGTATTGCCGAGTCATCATTAGAAGCAGAATTAGATGATACAGCTCTCTGTAATATTGTTATCTGTGAAATGAGGACCAGTGCAGTCATAGGGATAAAGGGTGGGTGGGTTGATCTCTTGGCATTTTTTTTTGTTGGCTGCTTATAGCATTTGTGATTCCTTTGCCCTGTTTACACCTGGTATTAACATCCGTCTTGGGTGATCCGATCACGAGCCAATCACAAGTGGACAGCCCTAAGTGGGTCTGTTTACACCTGGCATTAACATGCGTCTCCACATGCGTCCTGAGTGACCACTTGTGATCAGATCTCACTTCCCCGCTCTGTATGCAAATAAACACATACATCATTTCCGTTGACAAAGATCAACTGCGTTGTTGTTTTTAGCCACTCTTGTCCAACTTCTTGGAAATGTCTTCATATATCATCCGGTTACGATATGAATCGTCTAATTTCCGCTGTACCGACTCCTCAGCCCAAACAGAAATCAGACAGCGTGTTTCTTCTGTACTCCATCCACAAGTATCCATCTTGGTTGTTATGGTTTCCTGTTGTTGTTTTGCACTTTAATATGATGTCGTTAGTGCGCAAATGAGTATGTACTTCCACTTAAAAAGAGGACATTAGTTGAGTAGACGGTCCTTCAATATGGCCCAGGATGCATTGTGTTCACACTACTATAAGAATGTGGACACATGTGGCCTAGACCACCTCCGAATGTGGTCTGAGTGATCGGATCTCAATCCGTCCTCAATGCGGCTTGAGAGCGTTTACACCTGTATTTAGGACTGTCCACTTATGATCGGATCACCCGAGACACGTTAATACCAGGTGTAAACAGGGCCCTTGTGTGCAGTTTGTTGCCATTTTGATGACAATATAACATATTTTTATACCTACACTTATTCAACATAACATAAGTAAGTTATGAATGTGTTTTTTTAAAATGTTCTTTATTTAATGTCCTTATCTTCCCATCTTCAGAGATACCATAATAAAGGAAGAAACTACAACAAGCTGAAAGTGCAGCTTTGAAATTACTTTCAATCATCATTCAATCACCAGTAATATTCATTAATAGTTTGGTGATAATTCATATGATCTGTTACTGTTTTTGAACAGTTTTAATATCTGCACTTTCAATAACAAGGAAAATATTTTGAGATTGAGATTTAGTGTTTCTTACTGACTAACTTTTTGTGTTTGGGAATCATCTTAGGCCTGATCAGACTGTCTATCTAAAATGTTATGATTTCTACTTGTTCTCAGATGTTTTGCCTACATTTTTGTAACTACTATTGACTGGTAGAAAGACGTTAGTATTAAGCAAATTTATAACATTCAGTCAAATGTGGAACTTGTGCTTTATTTTATGGGCCCTAATTTCCTAGAAATGAAGAGATATACAGTATGTTATTGTAAATTCATATGTAGGAATGTTCCTAGAAATGACTATAATTTGGTACTAATTCATTGTTGAATTGATCAGTACAGTTTTACCAATTAATAAAATACATAATTAAGTTTTAATTCATTTCTTGCTAAGGCTAATATAGTCTTTTAGACTCAAATCTTTGACTAAAAGTCAAAATGTAAAGTTTACAGACAAGCAGACAAAATGAAAATAACAGTCTGTATATTCCCTATACTTAAAGGCTGAGTGCCTCAGTGTAACATTAAATAAGTTTGCCACAAGAATCTCATCCTTCACCAAACTTCTGCCACAAAGCCTTACTTGAAAACTGTGAAAACTTGCGGCGCCATTTGTGCTTCATTTCTGGCATTTGTTTTGAAAGCAAACCTGTGAATCTTTCAGTTTTTCTCTCTGTTCACGGAGCTTCACATGTCTGTGAAGTGATGACAGCAGTTTGTCATTCTACAAACTTCTTCTTTTTAGCCCTGACCTGCTTTGTGTGTGCATACATGTGCGTGAGTTTGTGTGTGTGCGCACATGCACACACCATCACCCCCATCTCCTGTGACCCCTTCTGCTATCTGCTGACAGCTTCCTTGTTTTGTTTATTTCATGTCGCCATGCATTTGTTCCATATGCATATGCATGAGCTAACACATACAAACACAGACACACACAGACACAGACACACACACACACACACACTAATGCAATTTTCCCTTCCAAGCACTAGCGATGACACATTCCCCTCTGAGTGCTATGGCTGCCGATTGGAAACTCAGACATACTCTGAGAAGTGAGCGTTCAAAGTCGTTTCTGTTTGTAAATGTTGAAGGCGAATTGACGAATTACTCAGACGCTCCGTGTCAAAGCTGTTGGAGGGCTGGAGAATAAGAAAGCGGTGTAATCGAAAGTCTAATCTCCATTCTTATTACCTCCCACTACTCCCTCTAACTGTGCTCTGTGTGTGTGTGTGTGTGTGTGTGTGTGTGTGTGTGTGTCACAGATGGGCTCTGACAGCTCAGAGGGTTGTTCATCTCCACTCCTGTCACATCTGCACTGTCACACACTTCTACACGTATGAATACTTCAAATGTATTTGCAATGTGTGGTTCTTATTATTATTAATACTTGGATGTCAAAGAACCATTTAGTTACATTTGAACCAATATTCTGTAAGAGCAGCTTTACTGTACAGTTACTATGACATCCAATGTGGAGCTTTTTAAAATATGTTACTACACATGGAGGCTACAGCCGCTACTGAGACACAACATGAATACTGTGATTGGTCAGCTTGTGTTTTCTCCAGTAGCACACATCTTGCAAAGCAATTCTCCACTGCTAGCCTTCTGCTAACTCCAATTCTTGCTCTTTATTACAGTGACTGTTTGCCCGAATCGGTCCTGAAAAATCAGTAGGAAAAAGTGATGAATTGAAGTGCAGCTCGTGTAGTGTTCATTACATTTTTCTGTTCTCTGGTAGAATTTGAAAATTTGAAGCCCCCACCAGTGCTAGCAACTCTCGCAAAATAAACCGACTCCACACAGAGTGGCTTCAAGGGGCCTACTTTTATCATATTATTATGTATAAAACAAATCCACACACATATACAGTAGGGAATATTTATTTTTGAACTTCTGGAAACATCAACAGAGAACAAGTGACAGCATGTAAAGACACAGATTCTAGACACTTAATCATCATCATCATTTTGTGTCATCACTGACTAATTTTCACATCCATAAAATGGAACACGTTGCCTAGTTGGATCGTCACCAATTTTTGAGGGGCATTATGTAGTGGACACGTTCAGATTTTGGACAAAGTCAAATAAAATGATGGATGGTAAGTAAACATGATGCAGTCACACAGCTACTGGCGCTGTATATTTTTGAACAGCGCATTAGATGGTTCGCTATCAGCTCTTTTCAGGTACAATGTGTGAGATAGCGTTGACATTTTTAGGATGGAGGTCACATGAAGGTTGCTTTCCTTCGAGAACAACAATAACGGTGCCACCATTTTTTTTTTTCAGGGAGATGGCTTGTAAGGTTAAGGTTTATGAGAGGAAGGAATTATAATTATATCAAGGAGGAGCAAGTGTGAAATTTTCAACTTGTTATGTTATGTAAAAGAGAGAAAATGGGTGGAAGATTCAGCTTTTCAATCCTGATTTTGCTGTTGTTGTTTGGATAATCTAATTAAAGAAAACCAGTGATGACTGATATGAGACCCAGGCTCCCAGTGTTGAAATGACTGATTACTGTACACACAAACTGAGTCCAATATTTGCTGGTCATTTTGCTTGGGTTCCATCCAACAACACCTCAGAAAAATACTTGGCTCCCTTAAAGTTTGTTAGATGTCTCTTCACCAGACTCTTGTTTACTTCAGCTCTCTGCCATTTGGCTCTGAGCAGATAGTGTACAGCTTGTGTAGTTTGTGTACTTGGAGCTGCTGCCCACAGTTTCCTATTGAGGGACTGGTGGGAGCCACTGGGGCTCAACCAGATGGTGTGGAGGGTCAAAACAATGAGCTGAAAGCTGCAAAGAGCTGCAGGCTGGACTTCTGATTCTCAGAGGGAGTAGCAGGACAAACACCTCGTTACAACACTCAGGCTTTCAATTCAATATTAAAATGATTAGTGCTGTTATGGGGAACCTTTATGAGCAGTGATTTATTTTAAGAAACTAATTCATATTGTGATATTGTCTGTGTAATGCATCCACACAGCATTACACACACTAACACACGAACCCTAAACCCCTGCTACTGTAGTTGGCTGCAATGTAACCATGCCTATTACAGCCATAGCGCTAATTCCAATAGCGCCATTATGTGGAGTTACAGGTTATGTTTAGAACTGACAAATCCACTGTGTAAAAGCTGGTGTTAGACTGGTCCCAGATGTTCCTACATCAGAGTTTAGAGTAATGTTAGCAGCTCTGGTCAGTTTTGGATTTGGGGAAGATCATTTTTTACCAAACTCATTGGTTCATCTTCATCCTCGTAGCCTTAACTTGTGAAACATTATGTAAAAATGAAACATTATGTATGAAAGTACAATACTATAGTGCTTAAATGACAAATGTTTACATGCTAGTACATTTCAGAGAGTGTACTTAAGTATTCTGCTCACTACATGGTACACTCAAAGCTTTTGGATTGGTCTCATTAGTCAGTTAATCTTTGAACATACAAGCTCAAAATCACCTGCTCCTGCTAGATAACAGGCTATAACATGGCATGTCTCCAAAAGTATTTTAAAGGTAGGAAACCGAACAGGTATCTAACATGGAACACAAAGAAACAAACATCCCCATGTGTGCCAAAACACTTTCTTTTTTTTTTTTTTAAGTCTTATAATGTTGGCGCTATGATTCATCACACACACAGCAGTCTATACCTGCACAGACACTGGGTCGTAAATATCAAACGAGTCTGATACGATCGAGGCATCTCAGATCAGTTTGTTACTCTGCCACTTTGACTCTGATTGAATCTAAAAGCTTTTCACTTCCAGTTGGATGAGCATTAATGCCAACTGTGCCTCAGATTATGGATTCCTGAATGTCCAAATATGTTTACATCGTCTCAGTTATCCTCTAGTGTGTCCCAGGCTTAAGTTTATGAAACCACCTAACGGGAATCAGATGGGATAACTTTAAAATTCTGTGAATGTTTTTTTTTATTTTTTTATTTCATTTTTTTTAAAGGATTTCTCTGCCGTTCCTCTGTTGATATGAGCTGTAAGTACACAGTCTGACCCTGTAGTTTCACAGATACCGAGGTTTAGCAGCATGCAGCTTGAGATTGTGAGAAATGCTACAGGGAAGTACGAAAGGCATAAAATGGAAAGTTGAAAATGTCAGCAGGGAGTGTGTTTATGGGTGACTGTTGGGATCATATTTACATGCGCACACTCATACAGCACAAACAGCCTGAAGGTGGGTTTTGCCTTGGATCTGTATACAGTGGACAAATATAGCATTATCTTACAGACGCTTAGTGGCTACCAGTAGAAGACTGAGTGTACATGTTGTACTGGTTCCATAATAGAGGTGCAAATTACACTGATGCAAATTCACTCTGATTGTGGAATTGTTTCGCTAAATTCAGTTCAAAGATTTACTGGGCAGATAATTTACAATGATCAATAAGTAATAATTGATCTATTTATTTTGTTTTTTTCTATATACTGTGCTTTAATTACCTGGAAGGTAATCTGATTGGAATCAACAGTTTTCCACTAATAGCATCATCACTTTTACTCATTGCTACTTCAGTTCTCGTTAAGTTTACTTAGATTTAGTTTTCTCTTTTCATTACTTTATGCATGTTGTTTATTATCTCTTGGTTGCATGGTGCTACCATGACATACTTACAAAGTATCCATCTATCTGTCTATCTATTACATCACCACTCACTAAAGCTCAGTACATGTAACAGTAAGTGACGTTCAGCACTCGCTCAGACTGTCTTCAGTTCAGTAGTATGTTCAGTATGTTCCCGGTTCAACTTGTTCAGTGCAAAACTAACCGATACAAGCATTGTTCATACAAATAATAGCTCAGCAGCCAACTATTTGTCACATCATGATTACTGCTGTATCGTTCACAATCTTTTAAAGAGCTTTTAGAAAGGAAGTAACGTGCTGTTGAGCTGAGAACAATAGTGTTCTCAGTCACTAGTGAGAGCAACTTCACTGCTAAACGCTGCTGATTCAGTCTGTTCAGCTTGGTGTTTAAGATTCGTTTGTACATGAACTGAACACCTCTATCTCATAAAATAGAAATAATTATTTTGGGCATCTAACTTTGTGGAGGTAAAGGCCTTTCCCATTTTCTGTGCAGACAATATAAGATTCCACTTGAATCATCATTCCAAAAATAAAGCTAGAAGAAGAACTTTGGTTCCTTAAAGGTGTATTCCAGCAAGTAGGTACTGCACTTTGACAGAACTGGTAAAGTTATGAGAGACAGATTTAGGAAAGTATCTGTCTCAAAATTGATACAGCAGAGGCAGACATATCTGGACTTGCTCTAAGATGGCTGGATCCTACATTTCCCATAATGAAAATTCATAGTATCTTTGTTAAACTCTCCTGCCATCATCATCAGGTGCTACGCTCATGTTTTATGTTGCAGGCTTTCTGTAAAAAAAAAAAAAAAGAAAAAAAAAAGACCCTAACTCTATAGTACTGTCATCCAGGAGACTTCTGTGTTTACACTGGTGTTATCATAGAAGGGAAACTTTCAAATCATCACGTCACTACTCTGTTGTGAAAGCATCAAACTGTGAATATGAAGCAGCATAATTCTGTAGTGTGAAGATCAATGAAGATCTGTAAAATGTTATGAAAGGTTTTTGAACACACATGCACAAATCCACATATATGCACCAAGTCTTATATGTACACACACACACACACACACACACACACACACACACAGAGGTCTGGATGTGTCTGCGTTGATGCTGTCCAATTACAGACCAGGATCAATGGCCTTGTCATGATGCTGCAAAAGGTCGCTTATGTGAGGACACACACACACACACACACACACACACACACACACACACACACACACACACACACGCACACACACACACACACACACACGCACACACACACACACACACATTACATCATCCCCAGCAGTGCGAGGTCAGAACCATCCATCAGGGTTTGTGTAGAGTTTTGTTCGGTGTCAGACTAAAGATTGGCCATCTCACTGCTCACCAGGCTGACTTTTTAAACGCCCCTAAAAGCAAGGAGAATTTGCTTACTTTTAAAGAGAGTGAGACTGAGACACACACACACACACACACACACACACACACACACACACACACACACACACACACACACACACAAAAAAAGGAAGCAGAAGAGACACTGGTACAGCAGAAGCCAGGGAAAAGAGGTAGATAAATCAAGTCAAGGTTGTGGCCTTCCTTTGTGAAAATGACATCCGTCTGCAGCGCGAGAGGGTAGAGGTGGAAATTTTTAATGCATGTGAGTTGTTCGTCATTACTACCCAACATGCCAGACACACTACTACAGTGTCAGTGCTGTGTGTGTGTGTGTGTGTGTGTGTGTTTGCGAACAACGGAGGAGGTGAAGAGTGACGCTTTAAAATGCCTCTCTAGCTGTGTGTTGGGGGAAATGGAGCTAGCTGTCATTTGCATTTGTAGCTCAAGGACGGGAGCGACATTAACCGAGCATAAGGGATCACTCTGACGGCGCACACACGTTTTTGTGTTACTACACAAATGAGGACCTTCCACTGCTTTCATTCAATCATTAACATCCTTATTATGAATTTAATTCTAGTCTCAAGTGTGTAATTTATAAATAAACTACAGCTTCAAACTTAACCTGACTTAAACCTCAGATTAAATATCCATTATTAATACATAAATTATAATGGTATTGAATAATCCAATACAGAACATGTATGAGTAAATTATGTAAAACAAACTGTCCGGAAGACACATTTAAAATCACATGTGGCCACTTCATGAGCAAAGTGAGGCAAAATATATAATGGACTCTTTTTAAGAAAATCTTTCATTGTGGGTTCTTTAATCTTCTTCTTTAATCCTTTTGTAGAAGTGATGACCCATCGAAAAACACCTCATTTAACAGTAAGGTTCTCGTGCACATATATACATTGCAGAATATAAAACTCTTATTCAATGATCAAGAGTGAATCTTCCTTGATTTTGTCACATAGTTTGTTCACAAGACTAGAAAGCGTTAAGTTTATTTTTCATTTAAGGGATCCTTAACAAATATTCTTGTGTACCGTGTGTCTTCCTGTGATACAACCAACTGATACAACCAAACCAATGGAAAACATTCCCGGTGAACATAATCCAGGCGGCAATTACATTTAATCCAAAACGTATTTGGAAATGCAAATTTTGTTAGGTTCTGATACTGGAGACGGTTGCAATATCTCATCTAACACGTCAGGCTCCACAAGCCACAAGCAAAGGATGTGGAAACCAATTATTTCAACTCATCACCTAGAAAATCATTAGCGGTAAATGAGGAAGGCACTCAGTGTTGGTCCTAAATGTGTCACAGTGTGCTTTACATCAATTAACATGTTATATAGAGTATAAAAGAAGCAACATGGGGAAAAAAACTTGGGTTTTTACTCTGCGTTTAGGCAAGCAAATTGTCTCCCTTTAATCCAAAACACAGGATCAGAGTTCAGAAGAGAAGAGGAGGGAGAGATCAAGAGATTAAGAGAAAACAGAAAGAGAGCTGGAGAGAGTTGAACAAAGTGAACATTAAGAGGTCAGATATTGTATAATTAATCAGAGCTCTGCGAGGAAGCAACCGCTGTGTACAAGTCTCAGAGATGATAAAACATTCATACACAGCCACTCACACACACACACACACACACACACACAACATTTTCTTCCTAATAGAAAGATGCAGAGCTTGAATCCGACATTGTTCCCGTCTCTATTTCTGCATCAAGGTTTACTTTGCACCACGGACAATTTAACAGCAATTTGAACATTCCAGTGATTAATAACTGCAGCCAGGGACATGGGTGTGTGTTCGGTTTCCTGTGCGGTATGAAGAGAGAAAGGCTTAGTCAAGGCTTTTGCTCATGAGAAATGACAATGTCTTGCTTCTCTTGCTTTGCTGACTTACATTTACAGGGCGATAAAAAATTACACAAAACTGTACTCAATTGGAATACAGTAAACAGATAAATTCAGAGCACCAGGCTCAAGGTTTTTTTTTTTTTTTATACGAACAGAAGATTGTCTCTGGAAGATGGTTTGTTAATTTAGAGAGTTTAATAAGTCAGAACAGTGTTGACTAGTTGTTAAAGTCTTATGTTTTACTTTACTGATCTGATATTTTCATTGCAGTGTTGTATGGCTTAATTTGACTCATCAGTCTCGATATAAAACCTACAGCGAAACTTCCCTCATCCTTCCTCAAAGAACTGCCGAGCCACCTAAAAATCATTTCATCATTATTATTTCATTACTCGGGTATTATCTCCTGATTTGAACCCTTATGACCTGCCACTTATATAACATTAACAAACCATGTAAAGAAACACACACCCTACTTACTACAGCTCTACGTGTGAGTGCCTGATTGCTCTTAGTTTGAGCAGTAAATTATTCATCCATTAACTTTTACTGTCACATGATGGTCAAATTTACATTTAGAGGCATCACATGGACGATTTCCCCCAGAAGATTAATGGTCAGATTTAGAGATATGGAATATTTACTGCACTTATATAGCGATTTCCTACCGTAACGGACAAAGCACTTTCCAATTTTTTTTCTCATTCATCCATTCACACACACTCACACATCAACGGCAGCAGAGTAGCTATGCAAGGCACTGGCGTGACCATCAGGAAACTTGGGGTTCAGCGTCTTGCTCAAGGACACTTTGACACGTGGACCGGAAGAGCCAGAGATCAAACCGCCAACTTTATTGTTAGTGGACGACGCGCTCTATTTCTACCTCACCACAGCCGCCCAAATAACTGCTGCAACCACTCACAACTTCTGCAACACATCTCAAATGAGAACATCCTCACCTTAGAGTAAGCTCGAGTTAAAATGAAACAAGCATCCTCATCTTGATTTTTGCTTATATATTTATGTTTATATGGGAAGTCCCACCTTAGCACTTCATGCTAATTGCTAATGTCCTTTTGTCTATATGATACTTACTTGTGACTTGATAAGTCACATGAATCAGTTAGGGCTATTAACAAAAAGTATGTTTCTTATCTGCTGGGAGACTACTTTAGAAGACAGAAAACACACATCACATGTACAGCTATCCAACATCCCTCCAACTACAGATTGTAATTTTACAAAAGATGGAGGACACTGTAGTAAAAAGCCTTAAAACTCTGTGGATGAAAATATTTACCCTTCCCCTCTGTAAGTAATGGTTTAAATTGATGATTTCAGCAAGTGCAAACTGCAGCAGAGGTGCAAATGAGTGAGTGTGTGTGTGAGTGTGAGTGTGTGTGTGTGTGTGTGTGTGTGTGTGTGTGTGTGTGTGTGTGTGTGTGTGTGTGTGTGTGTGAGCTACCCCTTCTGACAGCAGCACTTTTTTTTTGCCTGTAGCTAAAGTCTGTAAAGTCTTTATACTTTTCCATCTGAGCTGTTTGCCTCTGAAGACAACTCTAGTTTATGATACAGTGGTTCTTAATGGGCTGCCCAGGTGGGCTGTTTATATCCTCAATACTGTAACAGCACAGCTGTTTAGCTTGATTGGATTATATTATTTTTTTAAGCAGCTAATAAATTTTCAGTGCCACAAATTAAATGCAAAAAAAAAACAAAACATGGAAATATCATCTTACTGTTTATGAATTGAAACATTTATTCATGTCTAAGAAGTGTTGAATAAGATAGCACTGCCTCTGTTATCATATTTGCTGCCTGAAATGTTTGTGAATCATTAGAGTCAGGAAAGACAAGAGTTTGTTGTTGATCTATGTTGTGCTTTTTATATTTTGTTTGGTTTGATTGTATTTCCACTCTGTGAAGAGAATTCTCATTTCTGTTATTGATGTTTCTTGTTGACTGAGTTCAAAAAAAGGAAACAGATCCAGTGTGAGTGATAAGTGATAGATTTTGGTTTCGGTTAAACGCTCAGAAACATGTTGTGTCTTGCAGACGTTTTGAGCCTGACATAAAAATAATGATAACATACATATTCTACTGTAACCAAATCTTAGTTTAAATACTTTTTTTTTTTAAAAACCCAAACATAGCAATAATGTGGATCAGCAATGAAAACAAACTGTATATTCAAGCAGAAAGTGTGATTGTGAGAGTGGAGAGAAGATTCAAAGGTGAAGATTGGACAATGAGACAGCTCTGTCTGGCTGTCTTTTTCTCACCATCTAACACCCCCACCTCTGTCTTATTTTAGCCTGCTTCCATCCTGCAGGCTCTCCATGTCTGGCTCTCTGCGCTTGCTTTCTCTGTCTTTCCCGATAGTCTCTGAAGTTGATTTGTTTGGATCCTTCTTTCTCCTCTCTCTCCGTTTGACTTGGCTGTCTTTAGTCAGATACCTAACAGGCTTTCTAAGAGTTGCCTGAAAGCGAAAGTACCACTTTTATGTCCTGAGAGAGAGAAAGAGACAGAGATGAGAAGACAGACAAAAGGAGAAACTGATGCCTTGCGGGAGTTTCCCAATATTGCTCAGCAACAGAGTGGCAGGAATATTTGTCGGGAGTAGCGACTCGCAAAGCCTATTGCTGAAATGAAAAACAGGTATGTGTGCATTGAGGAGTACATGGAGTATGATGCTTGTGCATTGTTGCCTCTAGAAACACATCCTCTGACTAAAAGGTTGATCTAATTTTCTTCCTTTCTTTGTTGAGCTGAATAATGCAACAATGTAAAAATATATAATCACATAGATGCCAGATCAGCCAATCCCTGCCTCCGACCTCTCATGAATTTAGACATGGACAGGCCCAGAACATGTATATCAGTGTTTCTATTCAGGAGCACAGTATATTCTATGGAATCATTTTATTTGTGTTAAAAGAGAAGTACTGACTACCAATACACAGTGCTTCCCATTCCACTTCTACAAAATTACACTCAGGGTCTTCTCATTTGCGCTTCACTTCCGACGCTTCCCACCCTATGATTTGAAAAATTCCTGAGTATAAGATATAAACCCTCTTACTCCCTGTTTGTCACGCACAAGTTTATCTAGAGGCAACTCTTCTAATGAGTGCAGATGGCCATCTTGTTCTGAGATTATAAAGTGCCTAACCTAGAGGTATTTGAAAAAGGGAGTGCAGAGTAGCCCATACTGATAGGAGAACGTCTTCAAAAGTCTAAAGGGCTCCATCTTTAAACAGATTCCAAAAAAGTTTTGATAACTTTTGTGAATTATAGTTTTGTGATCCCATCTCTAAGGGCTTTAGGTAAAGAGGGATTTAAGTAAAAATAAATAGAATGAATACAACCTGTTTTCTTCTGAACTTGTTGCCAATATGTATGGACAGTGATTGGGTTTGTTGTTATAACCAGAGAGAATTTAAAGAGCTGATATACGGTGCCGATTCCATTTTAAACTTATCCAGGTGATGCTGTTCTATTTGTTTCCATATAGGTAGGTGGGCTTGCTCTGCTTGCCATGTCCATGTTGCTGTAATTTGTGCTACCTCCCAGTAGAAGTGCTCAATATTAAAGGGATTTGTAGTACTATCAGTTATGTCCTGGGTGGTTTGTTTCTCCGTATAAGCTGTGCGAGACAAGAGTTGAGCTGTTTGAAAAATAGTTTAAAGACTGAAATTGGTAGCATCTGGAGAAGATACAGGTATTTTGGCAATGTTTTTATTTTTTTGCAGTTAATTTATCCAATTAAAGACAAAGGTAAGTTATTCTATCTATTAATTATTTACATCCTCTTCTTGTAATCAAGAGAGAATGTATTTTGCTCCTCATTTGGAATTCTGAGTAAATGACATGATTAGAGCTCCACTGAAACATAGTACCAGCAGGTTGGACATGAGATCTGGCGTTAAGGGGCATGACTACACTCTTGTATTAAATTTGTAGTCTTATAACCGTATTCTGTCAGTGTATCCGTCGGGTTAGACCTTATAGCAGTCACCAACGGTTCAATGGCAAAGGCGAATAATAGAGGCAAAGGGCAACAGTCCTTTCTAGTGCTGCATGATAGGACACATCTGGCCAAGATGTCTTTATTGGTTTGTTTTTGTGCTTTGCTTTGTGTCTACAGAGCAATTTGACCAAGTTTGTGAATTTGGGGCCTTCATTCTTTGTGTCTGAAACAAGCATTGCCACTTGATGTGGTCAAGTGCCTTTTCTGTGTCGAGTGGCTTTGCAACACACGTGTTTTGGACAGATTTAAGGTTGATATCATTTAAAGTTCGGTCAATTACTGACATAAATTAACAAAATAACTACTTTAAATACAGTGAAGATATTTTATGACATTTCATTTTCTGCATGATCACACCAAAAATCAACTTTCCTACCCTCCTGATTAAAAACTATGAAGCATGCAAACTCTGTTTGAAGAAGCCTGCCCTTGAATTTCTTTTATTGCTGTCATTGCCATTTCTGTTTACCTGTTGACACCATATCCTGTATCCCATTTCTTAGTTCAGAACTGTTATGTGATTGATGTTTTAAAAGCCAGAGCAGCTCATTGTTTTGCATATATTCATTTTCAGTGATGGAGCACAAGGGTTTTGCATTTCCTGCTTGATTTGTATGTAGGGCTCTAATGGACTCAACGGTATGTGTGTGTGTGTGTGTGTGTGTGTGTGTGTGTGTGTGTGTGTGTGTGTGTGTGTGTGTGTATGCGCAAGTGTTTGTAAATCTATATGTAGCTAATTTAGAAATGCCTCCGGTAGTTAATACAGTAGCTAATGGCTGAAATAATGATTGCTGCAAATGGAATTGCCGAATCCCATTCTTGTGTGAGGAGAGGATAAAGACTGATGCTGTTAGTGTGTGTAATACTACAGTACATGGGTCATTCCTTACAGGTTGATGAATGTTTCATGTATGAACAACCCACATTTATTACAGCTTCATCAACATCCTCCACTATGGGTCATATCCTCAGAACAGCTATTGAAGGAATAAATGTAGTTAGTGAACAGTTCTCTCTCCTTCTTCAGTTATAGGACTTGATGGATCGATAAGTATTATCAATGCTAAGTCTTGTTTTGGGCATTGATACAAGCATCAACAGGACTGTTAGCAAATAAATTTGATCTGTCTCACATTAGATTACCTATGGGGCTTATAAATTCCCTTTTTGGCACATGCTCTCTTTGTTTATTTGCTGCAGTTGTGCGCATCACCATGTCAGTTCAGATCCAGTAAACATTTGTTTTTTTTTTGTCTTGTGCTTTGACATTAATGCGATTAAGTCATTAAAAATAAAGAAGTAAAAAGGAATGTTCAACGTTTGCAAAATCATTTGATGATAATGAATTAAGAAGCAGTCTTTTAATGATGTGTTCATAAATCATGACACATGGCTCTCCCTCTAACGAGCCCCTCACCCAATCAAAACCTCTTTAAGGTAGGTCAAACTAGTCCACCATAGTTGCCCTACTTTGAGCTAATTCACAAAACAATATGTGGCTTTCTATATTCTAAAGGTAAAAATAAATAAATAAATGGCTGCATTTACATAGCCCTTTTATCCAAAGCACTTCAAAATTTTGTCACTCACACACCAATGGCAGCAAGCTACCAATCAAGGTGCTGGTCTATGACCATCAGGAGCAATTTGGGGCTCAATTTCTTGCCCAAGGACACTTAGACAGGAGAAGATGGCAACTGAACCGCCAATCCTGCGATTGGTAGATGATGCACTCTACCTTCTGCCTCCCCAGAAAAATAAAAAGTAAACAAATAAATGAGACAAAGAATAATGTGTTTAAAGGATATGGCTGGTGATTTTCTATATTTTTTCTTATTATAAGCAAATCTCATGTGCAGAGCCAAACCAACAACAAGTATTGTGTGTGAAATCAAAGCCTGACATATTCCTCTGTGCTGCAGACCTCCGTTGTTGCCCAAAAACTATTAAAAACACATCAGTGAGCCACATCGCTGCACTGTTGATGGTGATAACTTGGCAGTTCCTTGTAACTGAGATTTGAAATTCCTGTGGGCTACCTGGTTAAATGAAATTTCGATTATAGTCTATGTAAGGTAAAGTAATAATATAATCAACACTAATAGAATTATTTACTCAATGTTGTTTTCATTTATCACTTTCACTTGTTTAGCATGATACATTATGCAATAATGAGATTTCATTCTGTTTGCAACTAAATAAATTTAGCTGCAAGAAAAGTTCTTTGTATATTCATTTAAACAATTCAAGCAATTAGAGTGTTGTTCAGTATTGTTTTGAACATTGTTTCAGGAGAACAGCTCCCAGTCCATGAGCCTCAACATTATTTCAAATTGCTGAGAGGTTTTTCTCACCATGTGAAAAGATTTATTCTGCTGTGGTATTGTACTGTATTTCTATTCCACCATGACAAATACGCTGTCCCCATTCTTTCAATATTCCAACTCTCCTCTTTGCTTTTTGCATTTGTTGGACACAAAGAAAGAGAGGCAGAACAGAGGAGAGAAAAAAAAGGAAGGATGAGATCAGAGAGATAGACGAGTGTCCCGGTCCAGCTGATAAACTGTCCCGCTTAAGCGTGTCTGAGCCCAGAGATGGCCGGCGTCCATGGACCTGCATCGACCCACCACATGCAATCAACCCCAGCCACAGTAATGGAAATGGCTGTGTGTGAGTGTGTCTGGGTGTGGGTTTATGTGTGTGTGTGGGCGGAGGCAGAAATTAGTCACCTTTGCAGCTGAAAGCATAAAAAACCAGCCGTCCAGCTAATGGCACTCCAATTACTGCACTGATACTGTAGTCTGGAGTCTCTGCTCACAGCCTGTTTAGCCTATCAAGCGTTTTCTCTCTCTCTCTCTCTCTGCTGAAGCCAGTAGTATTTGTGACAGAAGGAGGTTATTATTATTATTATAAGCAAGGAGCAGCAGAGAGATGGAGTGAAGGGAGAAAATGAGAAATGAGAAGCAAGGAAAATGGCTAAATGGGTGTAAAAAGCTTTTGGCCCATTTTTTCTCTGCTTCAGCTGCTTGCAGAAATGCCAACTAAAGCTTTTACATGAAGTTTTTCAGCATGAAAATAGCAAATTGATGTAATAATAGTCTGGGTGTGCGAGTTGTTCAATATTACTCTTTTTAAAAGAGAAAGAGGAGGACATACTATTCTACATGACAAAACTCTATTAGTTCATACAGTATGTTTACATTATCTGTTCTGCTCCTTATCCTCCTTTTCCTTTTCCTTTTCTTTACTTGAAGAGGAAGGGGAAGATACATGGATATTAAAAAGGTCTCTGCTCTTGTACCTTGTCATTTCCACTGCAGCGCCATAATGAGAAAGAACATGACACACAGAGTCAGTGCTACTAAAAGATAGGGGCATGTCATGAATATTACACCGTTACACAGAGAAATCACTTCCCGGCCAACACCAGAGGAAGAGAATAAGATTCCAGCTTTTACTAGGAGAGATAATATGCAGAGGGTCTGCACATGGTGGGTTGAGAATGGTAATTTAATTTAAATTAAATGTAAATCAAAATGTAAAGTATGTCAGACAGATGAATGAAATCATATAGTACACTTTGGCTTAAAGGAATAGTTTGACATTTTTTGGAAACACGCTGTCTTGCTGAGAGTTAGACTCAGTGTACAAACATGTGAGTGGCATCAATCTTCTTGCCTAACTCTGGAAAAAAAAAGCGAATAAGCGTAAATTGAAATAGAGAACCCATAGTTTGCAGCGGTAAACTTATCGAATTGTCCTAAGTACAGGCTCTGGCCTCTGGCATGTATCTCCTGTAGACGTCTTCAGACCAACCCTTGAGGACCATTATGTCCAATCAGACGAGCGACAACACGGAACCATTGAACAGCAGTGAGACAGGCCTTATTTAGCGTAATGAATATCTACACCATACCTGAGCCCCGCAGACTGGTCCCCCAGCCCTGAAACTAATTGCTGGCTGATGATTTTCGTTGTCTAGAGTGAGTTAACAGGAAATCGAACTGAAGAGGTGGCAGTTCGTTAAGAGATATCAATAGTGATCTCGTTTGCATGGTAACTAATGAGGCAAAGCTTCGGGCTCTTTGTTACTGGATAAGTGGAGGCTGACAGGAAGACATATTAACCTACAGCTTCAGAAACCAGGGTGGAATAGAAGAATTCAATAGAATAGAATAGAATAGAATAGAATAGAATAGAATAGAATAGAATAACTTCCCATTTACAGGAATGGGAAGTTGTTTCCAAACTTTTGACTGGTTCTGTATGTTCTCCCTTTCTAACTGCTAGCTTCTCCCTGTCTCCCTTAAATAACATTTTTAATACCATTATCTTGGTGATAAATACTCAAGTTGAAATGGTTATCTATATAAGTAGAGAAGTGTGAAGATTGGAGATGAAACTCTTCAAACATTATCTATATGCTTCAGACCAAATCCTCTTTGACAGGGAAGAAAATTCTGTCATGTCTTTTTTTCTGCATCTTTGGTGTCAAAATTTAGCTTTCTCCAACAACCATGCCAACCTCCTTTTCTACCTAAAAAAATATATTTTCAATTTTAGGTTTTAATTTAATCTACATAAATGAGTCTTTATTAAAACACATTGGATTAGATGAAAGTAGAGCTGCTAGTTCATAAAAACAGGATTTTCTTTTCTTTGTCATTTGTCACTTAACTCATGCAATGGTGTGTGAGCAATTATGATTCAAATTGCACATTGGCCAATGTGTCAATCAAAAAACAACAAAAAACCCCCAAACAAACAAAAAACAAACACACCAACATCCCTTCAGCAATCTGCTTTAGCTCTTGACTGTGCTGACTGTAAGCTCCCTGAGGCAGCTGTGTATGACAGAACCACCTCAGTTTTATCTGGGATTTTAGCTACACTGCAAAATAACTTTTTGTTCTTTTTTGTACAATGACTTTTTTGTGTAGTTGTCTTCCATGTCACTGTGAAAATGTACAGTATAACAGTCTGAAACGAGGCTGATTAGAACTTGAGTAAACATTCAGCACCACTGTTGAATGATAGAGGTGATGTGGCATTTTATCAATTCATCAAATGTTTTTTAACAAGGTTAGATTTTATGCACAACCCTTTTCATTATTAAACTTAGGGAGCTGCACCTCACATTAAGCCAAAGGACCAAGAAAGGAATAAGATATAAAACTGTTAACGACTTTTTTCATTTCAATTTTACACCAGTAGCAGTAATCTGTCTCCAATCTCTCATTAAAAGTATCGCATGCTAAAATCAGTGCCTGTGACTGAGTATAGTTTGAAGATTACTATCTAAGGCACCCGCTGTCCCACCACTTCCTCCTGAGCTTTACATCACAATTGGATTGGACAGGCGTGCACAAGGATAGTGGGGAACACTTTCCACTGTTGTGGAGTACAAGTACAAGTACAAGTACAGTGGGTACTGTACCCGGAAATCCCTGAACGCAGCCAAGAGCACTCAGCCACTGTTTTATTTACATGGCCCGCCCTCATGCCATAATATTAACAAGCCTTCATGTTGAATTACTGACACAGGATCAAGGCATTTCTGGTTCACCTCTAGTACATCCCTGCTGCCACAAATATCTCACCATACATGCTAAAAGTTATCTGAGGTGAATGGCTGGAGATTTTATAACTTCCTCTACGGATTTATCTTCACTTCATATAATGGCTACATAAACAATTCCTTCCGATTAGCTGGTAGATTAAAATTGGATAACTGGATACGTCAGCATTTGAAACACTTTCTAAATCAGTGTGTAAGGTATGAAAACAACAGAGCTTTACACCCTACACTATGTTAACCTGACCACAACCTTTAAAAAAATGGATGAAAATGTCAATACAGCTTCTCGTTTGGATCGATGGAATGTCTGATATAATGAGGCAAAGTAACTGACTTATCTACAGTTAAAATGTTAAAATTTCATTTAGGAGATGCTTTTATCCAAAGTGACGTAGACATGAGAATTAATACAACACAAGCAAGGATCTAGTCAGGAGAGAACAACGCAAGTAAGTGCCATAAAGTTCAGGTCTAATAGGTAAAATAGTGCAGAAAGGCCTTTTTGATAATAAAAGCAGTTAATAATATTTTTATTTCTATTTTTAAACTTTAGCTTTGTTTTTTTTTAAGTCAGAGTGCAGAGGTGTTTGCAAAAGGGCTGGGCCTTAAGCTTTTTCTTAAAGATTGGGAGAGACTCATTCTACCACTGGGCAACTAAAGAGGAGAAGAAACTAACTAGTGACCTAAGGCCCTGTTGTGGTGGTGGCTAACTGCTTGAGATTCTCCACCTCAATGATTCCACTACTGCTGCTGGTCCACAATGCATACACAAACCTATCAACTTTGCACAGATGTTACAGTTAACATTATGTGGAGTTAAAGTGGCTACGTCATTGGAAATCAGTAAAAATATTGGTAAGGCCAATCCCGCAATGCCTTGATGTTTGTCATCACTCATGATGGTCAAGTTTCAGGCAGATTCTGTGAGTTGGGCTGATTTGAGCTGGATATCGATGTCTTGTTATATAGAGGGACTGGTTGAGGTGACAAGGAGCTCGGTCTTAGAGGGGTTAAGTTGAAAGTGACGTTCCTTCATCCATGCTGAGATATCAGCAAAGCATGACAAGATCTGTGCCGAGACTGTGAGGCCCTCCAGTAAGAATGATAGGAAGAGATGAGTATCATCAGCATAGCGACGGTACGAGAAACCATGGGAGCAGATGACTGCACCAAGTGTGGTGGTGCAACTGACCCTTGAGAAACCCCTTTGGATAAGCAGTGCAGTTATACACTCTCCCTTCCAAAATACTCTAAAAGATCTTCCTGAGATACCAAGCTCACTGAGTGGGGTCTTTGCTGTTTTTAAATTGATGTTAGGAGACACCAATAGTCATTGAGGTCAGTGAACTCTTGATTAATGCCATTTTCTCTCCGCCTCTCTGAGCCCTGCCCTTTGCTCTCTGATGACTTCAGTGAGCCATGGACTAGGTCAGCGTCACAAGCAGGTTTGGATATTAGAGGGCAGAGATTGTTAAGCGAGGATGCTAATGAGGAACAGAGTGTGTCTGTAGCCTCACTGACAAGGAGTGAGGAGAATTCATTATGAGGAGGCACGGTAGCCAAGACCTCATTGGAAAGCTGAGTCAGTGTGAGGGACCGCATGTTTCAGCAGAAGGAGACCATTTATAGAGGCATATGAAGATGTTCTGGTAAGGAGCCCATGAATTGAATAAAAAAGTGGTCTGAAAGATGTAGGGTGGTGACAGTCAGATTTGCTGTGGAGGAGTTCCAAGTCCCAATCAGATCAAGAGTATTGCCGGCTTTGTGTGTGGGAGGGGTGGAGTCCTGTTTGAGGTCAAATGAGGATAGAAGTGACAGGAAGTCAGCCGCTTGGGTTTTGTCAATATGGATATTCATGTCCCCTATGACAAGTGAAGTGGTGTGTCATCTTCAGGAATGGCTGAGAGTACCATGTCTAGTCGGGCTACAAAGTTCCCTAGTTGACACCCTGGTGGGAGGTATATGACAACAGATAGCTTACAATTTCTACAGAGTAATGAACTCATATGCAAATAATGAACTGATGATTTAAAAAACAGAGTCAGACAGACTGATATTTAAAACAGACTAAAAAAAAGGCATACTGTACAAAATAATGGACTGATCCATGAAAAAATGAACTGAATAATATCTATCTATCTATCTGTCTGTCTATACAGTATACTGTGTGATATGTTGGGATATACAGTGTATATACAGTATATAGAGAAAGGGAGGTGCTGAAAAGAATTTCCATAAGAGAATGAGAGTTTGGATTGAAGACGGAGAAAAAGAACCTCACCAACATCTTTAGTGCTGCCGATTAAACTTTCATGCCCCAATCTTTGGCTGTCGTCATCTGAGGGGATTCAGGGTCTGGCCTTGTTGGCTTTGACTGTGTGTCACCAGAATAAATCTCTGTTGAGGAGCTGACAGATGGTGACAGTAACTGAAGCATTTTGGTTTGGAGTATATCCGAAGGGCAAAACATCCAGATAAAGTTGTTAGTGCCAAGAGCAATTTTATCTGAAACTGTGGTTGTCAGCAGCGGCTTTACAGCCAGGCTGTCTGAATGAGTGAAAGCCCACAGCCAGCTCTGGGGAAGGAGCTGTTCTGGATACATGCTTCATGATGTAAAGATGTCCTCGATACAATAACGCAACATAAATTACAACATGAACTATTTTGCTCATGGGTGTTAATCATGGCCCCAACCCTCAGCCTGAAGTGGAAAGAAGTGTCCCGAAACACAGAAAGTGAAAACACAGCAGGTGATACTTTTCATTATCTATAGACTATCAAAGTTTTCATGCAAGGTTTTTCTTGAATCCTACCTATTATTAACTCTCTGAAATTTTAATTATGACATAAAAAAGACTAACTTTTAGCTCTAGTTAATGTCATTAAAGCCTTCAAGTGATGCTTGTTAAGTCTGCTTCGGACAGACAGCTTGAGTAACGCTGGATTAGCCGGTGTGTCAACTGACCTCGTGTAATTGCTGTCTCATATTGGGTGGTCTGTTTAAGCTGTCAGATTCGCTGCTCATTCTCTGCGGCTGCTGCCAGTTCATTCACACCCAGCATCCATCTGTGGACTCTGTTTCTTCATGGTTCCCTATTGGGGCACTGCATTGATTTTTCTCTTCCTCCCTCCCCCTCTCTCCCTCAACGTCGTTATTTTTATTTTAGCAGAAAGGAAAAACCCACATGACAGCACAGTCCAACAAATCCTCAGACCTAGATGACAAAGTAGATTGTTTGTTAGTGCTGTCCAAAGTGACCCACATGAACTGTCGTCGCTGTTGTCAATGTTACATCTTTTGTAAGACTTTTGGTGGCACATTAAAAACTTCACACTATCTCCACCTGCACTGCTCATACAGAATGCACTGCCAAGGAAAACTACAGCGTCAGCGTCAGCAAATTTCCCTAAACATATTTTTACATTTAAGTAATAAAGATAGTAGTAGCCGTCATGATTATGACGTTTGTCTATCAGGAGCAAAGGAAAGAATGTGATTTAGCCACAGAGCCACAGAGTTTTTCCCATTTTCTAATGTCCGTCAACTTTGGTTTCTTTTAACCATGACCACAATAATTCCCTCACCTCAACCAAGGGGTTATTATTTTAAAAATGACAACAAAGGTCCACAAAGTAGCAATTTCCCCCAAAACATTATCTTTCCCTGTAAGACCATTCATTTACTTGCTTTTTATCAATGTGTACATATAGATAACATACTTGTTTGCATACTTCGTATAAGAAAGTTTATCCACTGGGGGCAGAATAGGGCTTAATCATTCACTGCTAACACCAAAATATGTTCCTCCACAACATAAATGAAACCATGCTGCATTAAAGTTGAAATCCTGGCAGAAAAAGTGGAATTGTAGCAATCTCACGTCAGCTAATCTGACATGCATATTTGTCACTGTGGAGTGGTTTAACCCTGCCTTTGTGTCCTTTATGCCTTAACTTAGCCAAACCATTATTTTTGCAATTGTGAATTGTTTTTTGAAACCACTAACAAATGATGTCCTGCCGATTATGATCAAAAAATGCTTATATGTGTTGTTACAAACAGCATATTTTATCACTTAATTAGGGGGAGTTGTTGCATTTGTATGACTACAGCAAGCCACTTGTCACAAGAGTGTAAACACAGGTTTTGAGGAGTTTGAACAAATGGCTGACTAAGTGCTGTTGTTTTTCTTGTAAGGATGGTTTAAAATAGCCTTAAGTATAACATCCTCTGGTAACTTCGATAAAAAAATTTCCATGCAGTTTCTTGCTTCAGCAGCAACATTATTATATACAGCCGATCAGTTACTAGTGTTTCTGTGGTCTGTAATCACTGCTGCAGTGACATTACTGTGTGTGTAACCACAAACTGTGGAAATCAATTGCATATTATAGTATTGACTGTACCACCAATCCTTCCAAACACACTTATCTAAATGTACAACATTTTTTATAAGACATTCATGTCTTGTAAAGCAGAGAGTTGAAATGGTGAGGTTGTGGAACCGCCTTATTCAGTTGCCAGAGCAAAGACTGACCTAAAAGATATTTAACTGGGATCAAGCACACTATTATCCTTGGTTGAGAGAGGTTGCTGCAATATTTTCTCTTTCTGACCTGCACTTTATTTTCAGGAATACCTTGCAGTGTAACATAAATACAGTAAAACAAAAATTATTAAAGATCTACAAAGGAATAATGGAAGGAAGACATTTGTAAGAAGCCAAAAGCCATTCAAATCAAAGATGTTTATTATACACGACCATTTATAAAGTTAAACTTACAGAGAAGGCAAAGGTCCCTGTGTGCTCAGTGAAGAACTGGTACTTTACTACTGGCAATTGAGGCAGGAAGACATTTGTGATCTTAGTGTCGTCAAGGATGAATTTGTGATTTGTTTTGGTTGTCCAATACTGATATGTTGAGTTGGCTTTTTAATATGGAGATTTTTTTTTCTAGCGATATTATAGGAGATACTTGACAGCTAAGACAGAGAACATTGTATCCACCACAACGGGACATTCCTTTCATGCAAACTAGATGCTCTGAAATGTGTCATCGGGGGTTCGGGGTTATTATTGTCTAGTAAGTCCATATGGGCTGGGCACCAGAAAAGTGATGGACACTTAAATTAACAATTCAATCAATCAATAAGACATTATTTGGGTGCAGTATTATTAGTTATAGGATATATAGCCTTCATCTGACAAAGGTTGATTTTGTTTGTAATTTTAGATATGGCCTCCAAATACAAGTTCTTGTCTGGGAATATCTCTTATATATATATATAAAATAGTGCCTGGCAGGCTGTTATTGCAGCTCCTTCTTCTCATTATTATTCCCCTTTTCACTTTGTCTATTTGCTTCCCTAATTTTATTCATTATCTCCTAGACAACTTGACCAAATTAAACTATAGTTACCGTTTGGTGTAATCAAGTTAAAGTTTTATGAGAAGCACATCGTCTTTACTTACTGTTATTTCTCTATTTTGGATCAGTCAGTTGTCATCTTATCAGATTTTCAGCCACATACAGTCCGTACATCAAGCACTCTGACCCATCTAAATGCAGCCCTTGTTTCAGCACACTGACCCTGCCATCCACCTGACTTTTTGTTATTGTTTCTTTAACAAAACCTAGCTGCTCTCTCTCTCTCTCTCTTTCTCCCTCTCTGTCTCTGTCTGTCCTGACCTCCTCTTTCCCCGTTGCTCGCTCCCCCTCTCTGATGAGAAGCGACAGGCATGGAGACAGTCCGGATAGATAGGAGGAGACATGGTGAAGATGGCAGAACTGTGATGTGAGCCTATTACAGCAGCAGTAGAAGCAGTACAGGCAGTTCTGTCAGCCCACCATCCCCCTACACCTCTTCCCACCCTCCCTTCATCCACCTCTAATGCTCTTCATCCACCTCTCACCTCTCTCTTCCTACCGCACTTCCCTTCATCTCGTTGCCGCCATCCATCCCTGTAAGCCACATAGGGCTGTAGAGTTAGATCGTTCTGCTGCTGTCTGAATAATGTTCAAAGTCACAGGATGACAAATTAAAGAAATCAGCAAACATTTAGATAGATAGATAATGGTAGTATTTAAGGATGAAAACAGGAGTCATAAACAGTAAGAGCTCCATAACATTAATATGAATCAATTATCAAGAGTGTAAGGAATGTTAACTTTACAATCGTATACGTTTGTGTCCTACTTTTGCTCTCGTTTCTGTCATATTTAGAAATCATCTCAGACAGTGTGCAGTATTTTGTCTTTTTCTTGGGATTTCTAATGGTTAAGTGAGAGTTTTCTTAGAGGTTTCCTCGTCCAATGGCATCTTCAGTAACTTTTTCATGGGGTGGCCAAGTTAGGTCATTACTAGATGGGCCCCAAAGAACAAGATGTCACTACAAGCACTCACCTAGAAGGGAGTGACTGCTTAATCAATTACACCTGACATCCATCAGATATTGTTTGAGTAGAAATGTAATTTGGAACATTCTATTTCGCAACATAAACAGGAACAACAGTGGAAGGAGCAGAAAACTACATTTGTATATCTAGGCAACAATGATTCCAAAGCAACTGGACTTAACTACGAACTGATGAAGCCGCTTGGATAAGAGGCGAAACGTCTTCATAAGATAAATCTAAGTCCAGTTGCTTTGGAATCATTGTTGCCTAGAGATAAATATGACCTGGACAAATGAGAATATACACAGGCTTACATTTGTATATATCATTTGTCTTTCTGCTCTGAGTCCTAAGTTTTTGCCACCTTTAGTCATCACCTTTGGACTCATGTTCCTGGAAGCTCATTCATTGTCTATTCTGATTTAGGGTCTGGGTTTTGCCTGCACTTGTGTACCTTTTTCCCATATGCCTTGCCTTGTTTGCCTGTTTGGACTGACCGCCTGGTTGATGAGCATGGTTTTGAATTAGACAGTACACGTAATTTTACATTTTGTCCTTTGGCAGATGCATTGATCCAAGACAACTTTTGAGTGAGGCAATCAAGCATTAGAGGACAGTAATGTTTTTTTGTGATTCAAAAAACCTCTGTTAAATTCTCAAGTAGCTGTCCAGGTACAAGTGCAGTGATAAAGAGCATTAGACAAAAGTTTCTTTTGTTTTTAATTAAAATAAGTTATGACTGGAAGTGGACAAGTGCAAAAGACATACCACACAACAACAAGAAACTAGTGCAACAATCAACAAAGTGGTAAAAGAGGCTCTAGTGTTGAGTGTGTTCATGAGTGTTTTTAGGCATTTCTTGAATACTCATTCCACCATCACGGAACCAGATATGAAAAGCGTCTGGATCATGATGGTATTACCATCATTGGCTGACCGTAAACTGATGGTAAAGCTTATTTAAATGAACCCTGCCCTCCTCTGTGTTGTGTATATTTGTCAATTCTCCGAACCTTTACACAAAATAGTATATGTCATTTTGGCCCCTTCACTGTGTGAATGTGTGTGTGAAATAATGAGATGAAAATAAGCAATTGCACAATTTGGAACTTCCCTTTTGGAACTTTCTTGCATTCTGCATGCAGTGGACTATCCTTGTTTAAGCAGTGTTGGTTATTGCTGTTAGGTCCACAGCTACTTTTCTATTTTTAATAAGCAAACTGATTTGGAAGGAAACTAAGCCTCATTTAATTAAACCTGCAGTGCGTAACTTTTACATATAAATGAACATCCGATACAGTCAAGCCCCTGCCAAAGTTCACACAATGCTGATTTAAGTCTATCACTGCCACATAAATCTCTCTGTATTTTACAGTATACAGTTTAATCTGGTGTCGGGCTGAATGCATACTGCGCATGCTTTTTGGGCAGAAAATGTGCACCAAAGACTTCCACCAGCCAAGTGGCTAACTTCTGGTTAGCTCTCTGCTAACTTGAATGGGGATAGAATAACTTAATCTACAGCTCTTCTAGATTTTTCAAATATTATTGGACCTAATGAATCAAATTCGAAATAGTGAAACAGTCCTTTAAAAGGGTTTGTGTGATGCTCAAAATTAAAATTCAATTTATCCACCAGTAGGCTATGGTGGAGCTTATGATGTAAGCATGTGTCGATAGTGTTTTTGTAATTACTCTAACTGCCAGAATGGGGAGACAAAAGTCCCGCTCTCCAGCTTTAATGATTCCATCAGCCTTTCTTGGCCTCTTTCTTCTTTTTCTCCTTTATACTTGATCATGATGCCACATGCCATGCAACTTCCAGAGTATTCAGTGGACAGAGAGTATTTGCTTGTGATACTTGAAGTATTCTAAGTGTTTTTTATACATTGCTTGTCTCGCTACTGTGGGTTGTGAGCAGGTAATGATGAACAATCACAAAGAATTCTGGGTTCCTGGAGTTTACATCATCGTTGACTTTTGGTGCTCAAAGGGTTTATTTTAGGAAGTTCACCTGAGTTATCACAATAATGGAACAACACTTAAGACAGCAGTGGGGATTCACCTGAGGAGAACAACTAAAGGGAAATCTGTGAGTGCATTTCAGGGCAGAGAGGACTTGTGACTCATGAAACAGGGCCATCTGAGAGCTGTTGAACTTCATTGCAGTGTAGATTTCTATTAAATTCAATGTTAGTCTTCAAAACATTTCTGTATTACCAACCCCCCCCCCCCCCCCCCCCCGAAAAGTAGCAAAGATTTCAACCAAAGTGATCCTCATCATATGTGTTGAGACAACATTTTATATAATATTACATCCAAACAACTTTCCACTGCGCCATGATAATTTTTAATTTTGCTATCAGATCACAACTTTATTATTTTTAGAAATCAGTATGTTTTCTTGATAGTTGCTTATGATCAGCAACAATTTCTCTCATTATCACAAGAAACAATAAATAATGTTTTTCTCAAGCTCCCTGAAGAGGACTGAAGGTAATTTATCAGTAGTTGTGACTTCAACCACTGTCTGTGTCAGAGGCCCAAAATAAATGTGTTGATCAACTGTGGTCGCTCCCTCTGGCACTGTCAATTACACTTTAGTCTTTCTGCACACTGAAAACACTGTCAGGCTTACAAGGTGGCACAAAACCATCTATTTTTCATAGTGAGATCATCCACTCTGAGCTCAAGACTTAAAAAGCAGATGGTCTGCTTCCATGACCAACATGCACGATTAAAATAAATGTGAAAATATGTCTGGTAGAATCATCTACCTTTATAAATCAAAAGATTAAGCAGACACTGCACAGTTCATTGCATCATTGTATTATTATGACCTTATCCCCCTTAAGATTCTTAAATTAAGCAATAGTGGTAGTTTGTTTATGGTAATTTGATTGATCACAACTTAATGTATGAATAGATGTAAAGTGTGTATGCATATCAAGCCTTTATGAGAGAGAATGGACTTTGCATTCCCTAACACAATCATTCCCTAATGTTAACCAAGTGCTTTTGTTTCCTAACCTTTACTTTCACTATAGTTAATTTGTCATAAGCACATTCTTTTCCTTAACATAACCACACCACAGCTACCATGCACAGATGGGTAATAGATGAGCACAGTGGATGTAAAAAGATGTCAGTCCTGCAGGTTTTGCAAAATCAAATAGGGTTGGTAAGCTTATATTTTGTTACAGGGGCGCATATTCCCAAACACATTTGCAATAAATCCAGTTACCACAAACAGTGAGTCTGGGGTAATCTCCTCTTGCCTGTGGTCCACAGTCAGTAATTGAGAGTATACCATATGAATGTCATGTCAATGACATTAATGTAGTATCAATCAGTCATATAGATATATCTAGCCACAGTCTACACAGATACATATTTCAGATTTGTATACTGTATCTTTACAATATTTTTTATTTTCTTTGTGTAGTGTAAGCAGGTAACTGACCACGCTTACTGAAAGTTTTTAATTGATTTCAAATCTAATTTCCCTGTTTGTTTGTGTTTATACAGATTAATGTGAATGCGTATGCCTACATGTTCTTTGAATGAATACTAGAATTGGGTATATTTCTCTCTCTCCACTGAAAACACACTGATTAATCAGCAGATGCAGCGGTCCTGCAAGGCTATAATTCATATTAATTCATAATTCACATTTCACTGAGAGGAGTTTCGTGAGGGTGGGGGTAGAGGGGGCGTTGTTTATGCACATTAGGCTAGTGCTTGCTTTTTGCTGATTTTTACATCGTTCATGGTTGATTGTGTAGCTGTAAATATTGTGTATATACTATATGTGTGTGGACACAGTTAGAATTAAACTACCAGCCACTATTTCTCTCCCCCTGCCATTCTACTCTTACTGCCAACCAAAAACTTCAAGCAGCAATCCAACGCTTGGGAGTGTTTTTCCTCATTGAGAGTGAACACTTTCACTCCCCTGCCTATTCTTTCTCCCAGACAGCCCTATTTATTGGCCTGAGCAGCTGAAGGAAGGATTATGGAGGGATACAAACAAGTGGAAGCATACAGAGAGTCCTGCTGGGACTTGAACCCAGGAAAAGAGAGAGTTGAAGCTCTTCCAGGAGGGGATCGCCTTTGTTTTACAGCTACTAGTGACATTTGCTCTGACATGCTGCATGTAGAATGGTAACACAGTTTAATACTTAAACACTACTCCTTCTCTTGTAAACAAACAAGACTGCCTCCAGCTGGCAGCCTTTAGACTGGACATCATGCTGCATTTTTCATTGGGTAATTACCAAGTCAGCCAGTTTGATCGACCTGAAAGCAAGCAGTAAATCACAGTAATTTTAGAGATGTTTTCTTGTTAGACACGTGGCCTGTACTTGATGTCATGTCATCTCTTCTGTATCTGAGCTTTTTTTTTTTTTAAACTGGTGTGGTGACCAAGAGACTCAGGATTTCAGCAAACCAGTTGTATAGTAAAGTTTCAATCAGTCCTAATTCACAGCAACATTAATGTTTTGTACAAAGTTTATTGTATTAATAACTGAAATAGCATGAACCCTTTGCCGCCTAAGCAATTTGCAGGAAATTTGATTATTTTCTTGCTAATAAAATGGACTTTTGTTTTTGCTTGCCAATTAAGCTAATGGAAGCACTGCCATTCAACTAAGAGTATGTATAACTATGCAATAAATTTAAATTACAATACATACTTCAGTCGAGGCAAAGATGCCAGGGAAAGAGCAACTGTGATAGGCATACATACATATATATACACAGAGAGGGAGAGAGAGAGAGTCCTGCTATCATATATATACATGTATATAATATATATGTTCAGCTCCAGCCCCACTGTCCATCATACACATCTAAACCTCTATGTTCATCCTCTTCAAAGCCTAGACACTGAATACATTTCATACTTGCACATTAAAAAGATGCCACTTGAACTGGCTGCTTAAATTGAATGTTACTGTAACTTTTTAGTGTGGTATGGTGTTTAGGGATAATTGAAGCTTAACTGCTGGGACCTGGCTTGTGACTCTGTGGTCGAATAAATTCACATCTGGCTCATTCACAGTGTTTTTCACTTACCAGATTGTAGCATCTGCGGTATAAACATACTTATGTAGACTAATTTACTGTCTGTAACTCTATTTCTACAAGTGTATATGCCTTCCCTGTGCTGTATATACATGTGTTTGTACTGTAGGTCATTAAATAGTTGTCTTCCTGCAATATCAAACTCAGAGTCTTTTGCACAACAAGATGAAAGTGGACTCAACAAGTTCCCCCCATGAAACGTCCTGGAAATGTGCTGTGAGACAGTGGATGGTATCTCTGTACCACAGTCAGGAGGTTTTGTAATTTATGTAGCAATCTGTCTGAACTCTGGGCATTAATCCCATGGGCATAAAGCAGATAACATCAGAAGGAGCAAATAATTAAAACAGGTGTTGTCTTAATTTCTCTTATTTTCCTCTTTCTGTTGCTCATTTCTCTGTATTTAGTGTTTTGTAATGATTAGCCCTTTTTATCTTTTCCTTCCTTTTAACTTGTGAAACTGATTTACTCATATCAGATTAGACTAGATTTCATCATATGAGCCCTATGGGCAGATTGGATTATTGTGGCATTTTTAAAAAATGCAAATGACGCAACAAATATTAACACATATAAAATGTGTAATGGAGTTCACATTTCAAGTGTGTGTGCCACAAATTCCCTGCTTCGAATCTTGTTAATTGTTGTTGTTGTTTATTATGTTAATTATTATAATGTTGTTAATTATAGAATAATGTATGCACAGACATATCATTATAAGTATAGATGCATAAGAGCAAAAACATTATTCACATTAAGATGGTTTTTTTGTTGCATATGACCATTGTAGTCTGTATATCACTACTATAGTGTATATGATATATAGTATACAGAGAGAAGCCAGTGAAAAGTAACTGCATACTGTTGAAAATTAAGAAAAAAATCTGTCAAAATGTCAGACTTAAAGTTTTAAAATTGCTATAATTTTGAAGCAAAACAGGTAGATAAATGCACTCATCCCCTGCCTACATCCCTTCACTCCAGTCTGTAGCAATCAGTACGCAGCTGACAACTGGATATGAAGTTCTCCTGTAAACTTTACCTTAATTGGATCAGTGCCTGGACCACAAAAACACAAAGCAGGTCATATGAATATTGCCAAGATCCTGGCAGATCTAAAATAAGAAAAACATCAATGTATCGAATCTGTCCTGGTAAATTCACATAGTAACGTGCTTCTACCTACTTTAATTAGATGATTTTTCAACATCTTAGGTGATTTTTTCAACACTTTGATTGATTGAAGCTTCCCTTTTCTTTCTTTCTTTCTTGCTTTCTGTTTCTACTTCATCAACTTCCACTCCTCCACTCGCATTACCAACTCTGAGTTGTACATTACATCATGTTTGCGTCAGCACCGCTCATTATCACTCAGTGTCTGGCTGGAGATTTACTACAAAGTGTAATTAGTACCAAAGGCAACAGTGTAGGGACCAGCTTGATAACCATGTCATGTCATTCTCAAAGGACTAATATGTCTTCTTATTGCATTCTGTAGCTCTTAACTCTCTGTCTGCTTTTGTGTTTATATCCTATCACCTCCTGTCTAGCTGTCTGTCTGCATGTTTGTCGGTGCTTTCTCCTCTCCTCTCCGGCTCTCTTGCTCTCTTTCCCTCTCCTCCTCTCTCCCAGGGTTTCTAAAAGGGACTTTGATCATTTTAACAGCCTTATAAAGCTGACAGGTTCACCAGAGAAAACATCCTCTTGCACCAGAGTAGATGTTGGAGAAGTGACGTTGAAATGACTTGACATTTATGGGGTCGCCAAGGACTTGGATGACATGGTAGCCAGCTGGGAGAGAATGCCTGTACACAAAAAAAATGGAATCAGTCTGTAAAAATGACATGGAGGTGTCAGTCAGCTGACTGAACTGTCAGAGTTGCATTCACATTATCATGATGGGAGTTGAATATTTCAACTTTTGCTCTTCCGCAAAAGAAAAAAAAAGGCTGAAATGATTATTGCAGTTGATTGACAGAACAATCAGCAACTGTAACTGCAACAGAGAGGAGGAAAACACCAACTCTATGCATATAACATTTGTTGTGTATAACAGTAACAGTAACAATTCAAACTAATGGGACAATATACATATATTTGTGATGTGACTGCCAGTCCACTCCCCCAAGGGCTTGAGTTGTCAAATGGCTTTGCCCAGAATAACATCTGAATGAGGGGGTGTTTAGATTGACATCAGCTCTGGGAAAAAAAAAATGCAGCTATCCCTTTTATTTGAATGGAGACAGTGTGTTGATGTAATGGGGGTGCCAACATGGATGGTTTGGCAAAAAAAAAAAAAAAAAGGCAGTGGTCATCTGGCAAAAAAGTTGAACTGTGCTCAACTTTTCCTGCAATGCAACCCGACGTCATCCTGCAAGGTGCTACTTGGCCTATCACATACATGCAAGACACATTCCTGGTGGATTACTTGTGAGATTGGATTACACGTCTATTTGACTACTCCAGAGTTGAAAGATCCTGTCTGTAGGTATAACAAACTGCTGCTTGGGGTTTGGATTCTGATCATTTTTTAAAAATCTGTAGCTGCAGCTGAACTTCCTGGATTGTATTTCATTGTCAGTAAACCTCATTATCAGTACCTCAAACAACACACCTCCGCCATCCTTGCACTGTTTTAAACACAGGGCTGTTTTTGGTATTTTGGCTGTTTTGACCTCAGGTTAATCCCTAGTTGCAGCCCTTGTGGACGTATCCAGTAGGGGTGGGAATCTTTGGAAATCTCGGATTCAATTCAAAATCGATTCTCGATTCAAAACAGATTCTCAACTGAATGAACAGAAATGAGGGCTCTATTTTCAGTCTCTTGCTCCAGTGTATTGTGTGCCAAACCATTTACTGGTGTCTTTAGTCCATTGAAACGCAATATGAAACATAACTGGTAATTAAGATAAAGGGTCTGCAGCCTTTTCATTTTAAAAAGGTAACTGCATTAATGAATGAATTAATTAACTTGAAAGCATCTTACAGCGGAATGAACCACTGTGTTATTGACATTATTAACATCATGTCTCCAGCAGTGGAGAGCAGCCTCGCTGCTGCACTGTTAGCTCCGGGGAAAGCCATCGCAGTCTGAGACGCTGAGTGGGCGCAGGGTTTTTGAGGTGAAACAGACTGAGCACTGGGTTCCTTTCTTCACCTCAGAGTGTTTTTTTTTTTTTTTTTTTTAAAGTTCTTTAACACTGCAGTGTGTGTTGGTCAGGCGGTCTCGTTTGTTACAGCTGCGGCTCCACTCTATCTATGTTACTCTCTGAGTGACAGAAAGTTCACAATATTCTCTAATTATTTAGACATTAAATCAAAACATGCTTCCAACTGCTGCCTTTTGTGAAGATGAACTACAAGATAACTCCAGCGTGTGCGTGCCGTAAACTGCCCAGGTTCTGTCTACTGTCCTCGCTGTTATGTTCCGCCCTTTTTACTCCGTTAACATCATGTTATTAACAAACATTTAGAAATATCTGTAAGAATATCCAGAGATGCAGTTATCCAACTGCTTTTCTTGTCTCTTTCTTTAATCTGGACACTATATGTGTATGTTAATAAATCTTACCTTTTCCTGGTTGGTTGGGTTATTTGAGTTCCTTCCTCAACTTCCCATTTGTTTACACTAGAAATGAATAACTTCGGCAGAATATGACTCATTAAAAAACACCATCATTAAAAAGTCACACAGCAGTCACAGCAGAAGGTTTAGTTCATTCTGGAGCACTTAACTCTGTTGGGTCTGTAGCCATCGGGCCAGACAGTCAATCAGACTCGGAATCTTCCCCGTCTTGTGTTTGACGGACTGACAGAATGTAACTGGGAGTGAGAGGAAATGCATGGCCAGTCAAGCAGTGTGTTCCTGTTGAGGGTGCATGCATGTGTCTGTCAAGCGTGCGGTCAATTTGTGTGTTTATTTGAGTGTCTCTGCGTCTAGGGAAGAGAGGTTAAGGCCGAGCTAAGTCAGGGCAGTGAAAGTAAAAAGCCTGGAGCCGTAGAACAGCTTTATTACTACACACTGACACTCAACTTGTGTTGTTGTGTGTTCAGTGGTCTTGCCTTCGGGCAGTTTTTGCCATAGATCAAGGTTTTGGTCTTAGCCTCTCTTTTACTGCATGCCAGAAGAGTTAACAATACCTTTAAGAGCAACAAAATGTCCACAAAAGTATGAATCCCAGAGCGGTTGGATCAGTGTACATGTTCAGGTTGGCTCTTTGGTTTCTGTGTGTGTAGCTGGCCTCTGGCTATCTACAGCAGCCCCTCAAGGCAATCCTAAAGAATGAATACTGTCTGTCTATTTTCTTTCTACTTTAGTGTCTTCTGAATTGTGGATAGCACCTGCTCACCCAATGTGTTTACTACTATATCTGCTGTGTCTGGATGTGTTTTCTTCTGCATCACAAATTTAAAGTAGTGTTTCCCACAGAATTTGATTTTAAGTGTTGTGGTAGCTGACTATGGTGGAGCGGTTGGGGGTTTGAAAAGACAGGTCTTTGATATTTTATTAAGAACATGGACAGACTTATCAATTAGCTTGAATGTAACAGTTTTGGACAAATCTGTGCAGAAGCGTCATGACACTAACCATGCCTGATCATCTCTGGATTGATTCGACCAGTCATCTTCTCTGCGGGAAAAGAACAACAACCATATATATTTACTGGCAGATTACAAAACCACCGTTAAAGGTGCATACTGCCACCTACTGTACTGGAGTGTGTAACATCATGCCATTCACAGATGGGTCAGTTGTCATGTGTTTGTGAGAGAGGGAGATCAGGGCACGCAGCTTCAAAATGAAAATGAATATATGATGGGCAATGTTGATATTATAATGGGCTGCCACAACTAAATGGATGTATGGGAAACCCTGCAAAGGTTTTATAGAAATTTCCTAGAATTTCCTAGGAAAGACTTTATCTGAAGTGAACGTACACATTTAAAGCCAATGGAAGCAAAAACAGTCTTCCATTGCTATACAAACCACCCAATGTAAGTATATCCTGCTCTGATCTGATCGTTGCAATTATCATGCTCTCACAGTGTGCTTTTAATGTCATATGAGCATAATTTCGCGTAAAGTACCACTATTTTCTCAGTTTAATGAGCTTTGGCGATTAAAGAATACTCAGTTCCATTTTTATTCTTTTCTCTCCATCATTCTGTACGTCACTGTGCTGTCGATGCCACCTATTTGTGCAAATCCTCATCCAAAAACACTGCCGCACTGCATCACTTCCATGAGTCACCTTCTGAAACTCTGCAGGTTGTAATTGTAGTAGAGACAGACGTACAGCTGCAAGCATGATGTGGTAAAGCAAAGTGATGGCTGGAAGTTTTTCCACTTAAATTTAATCGTAGCTGGGAAAGAAGCCATTTACTGTTTCTGAAAAAAATACTCATTATATACTCATAATTTAGGCAAATTCTTAGGAGCTTGTTAATTTCAGTTTGCAGACAGCTCTTGTTTTCTTTGATTTTGGAGATGTGTCATATAATGGCTAAGTTTACTGAGCGTCCTTTTAAATGTTTAACCACTTAAACTTGAAGGTTTATTTTTGACCTTGGAAATCAGTTTGGCAAATAACAGAAACAAAAAACTTGTCTCAAGGTATAGTCATTTAGTTTTTTTTTCCAGAGCTTTCAGCCAAAAGTGTCATCCATATACTGGTCCCAGATGTCACCTGTTATTACATGATATGAATATCTACAGGTCACATCATAACAGCTAAACCATCTCCATGAAAACACATGATGCTGCTGAAATCTACAGAAACAATAATAAAATGGACCTTGTGATAAGATTTCTTTTGTCAAAATCTAAATTAGAATCCAAAACTAACTCCTTTTAGATAAGGCAAAATGTTCTCACTTCACAGGTCCGTCATATTATCATGTTTAAATAGAAATACATTCTGCGGTTGTACAGTATGTGTGTTGGTGAAGCAAGATGAGAACCTTACGGTCTGATACCATCTCCAGTTTGTTGCAAGTTCAATCAAAACTGTAACTTTGGTGATTAAACACTAAAGTAGGAGACACAGCAGAAAAAGTTGTGACAGTTTGGGGTTGCTGTGTGGTGACGCATCTATGAGTTAAATAGCTGAGCGTGCACACAAACATCTGCAGACTTGTTATATCTCCATGTACCTCATGAGAACCTTGATGTGCTAATTCACTACTAACAACTGCAGGAGTTTAAATCTATTTTAGAAGTTTATTTGTAAAACTGCTTGGAGTTGTGTACTGTCAATCTAAAGCACTAGAGTTTGGTCAATGGAGTGCAAAAGTTTTCCCCTTATCTTAAATTTTGAAATGTGCCTTCTGTGAATGTTATGTGAGGTCTTTATTCTGTTGTTTGTCATTATTGCTTTCAAAAACTTTCCAAATCTCAAAATATTTCTTTACAACCTGCAATGATATCGAGCTAATATACCATATTTTAGGGCTGCAAGTAACAATTATTTCTGTTATTGATTAATCTGCCGATTATTTTCACAATTAACTGATTTATCATTTGGTCAATAAAACATAAGAAAATGGTGAAAAACACTCATCATAATATCTTACAGTTCAAGATAATGTCCACAAATGATATTGTCCAACCAATAGTCCAAAGCACCACAATATTAAACATTACATTTTTATTATAACATTATTTTTCATTACAGTAACGTAAAACCAAGAAAACCAACAAAGTCCCAAATCTGAAAGCCTTGAACCAGTAGCTGTTTAGCATTTTACTTGAAAATATACTGAAATGATTATTTGATTATTAAAATATTTGCAGATATTGATTAGTTGACTAATTGTTGCAGCTCTACTATATTTTGTGTGAACTCTCTTGATATAGTTGTTTTGTTCTTTCAGTATAATTTAGCTATCAATAGTGCTGCTAGTAATGATTTTTCTCATTATAAATGAATCTAAATCTCTGTTCCCTCAATTAAAGGATTAGTTGTTTGTTCTAAAAAATGTCGGAAAATCATGAGAAACACCTGTTGTTTAATTGTTTCAGCTCTAGATATTTCTTTTTAATTTTCATTCTTGTTTCTTTACCAAACAATTTGTAATGCAACAAATGTTGTTTCACTTAATCCCCTTTTTGTTCTATTCTTAACCCACTTTTATTCAACTTTGTGGTATCATATTACAGTTTCTCCACTGCACTGACCCAGTTTTCCCACTGCGATCATTAAAGTTTCATCCTTATCACAGCAGAAGTAATGTGTAGGATTTACCCTATGCCTTTTTTTTAAAGTGTTTGTGCAGGCTTTATCTATGATTCTGGTCCTTTCCCTCAGTGACTCAGAGTGTCTACTCTACATGACTTTGCTGAATATTATGCATATTTAATAGGGTATGCTTTCCAGCTAAACTGACCCATTAGGATGAGTTTCAGTTACAGCTCATTTCGGCCCTGATGTTTCTTCCTCAGTGTATGTGTGTGTGTGTGTGTGTGTGTGTGTGTGTGTGTGTGTGTGTGTGTAACCTCTTCAACAAGCCACACACACACCCTCCCATCCTTTGACTGTGTGCCTATAATCAATCTTTCCTGGTCTCAGTGTCATTTGTCTAATGTTCTTCATGGTACTTTACCGTAAAGGCCTTGTGTAAATCAGACTGCACCGCTGACAATTCAGCTCTCTACCACTACACACACACACACACACACACACACACACACACACACACACACACACACACGTAAACAAACGTACAGTAAAGCTGTCTGTCATATGCTCTGTAAAGCTGTCTGTCATATGCTCATGCATTAATTCACTTATGACAAGACCTAGTGCTGTATTGATCGTGTTATATTTAATTTCCTCTAGTTTCTCTGTTCTATTTTTCTTTATCTTTTTACTCTTACTTTTTACTGCTCCAACAAACCTATTTCCTCACCATTAAATTAATAAGGTTCACCTTTTCCTGTGCTGTAATTGACTGACCTATACTATTTTCTCATAGAAATGATTGATTGTTAAGATTCCTTAGGTCTACTACAATAAAATGGGTGGATACAAAGGAAATCCAAAATTGGCTTCCTAAACATTTTCACACCTACTGTATAACTGCTGAAACATAAAATGAATCGCCAACTATTTTGATTAATATATTTTAATCAATTAATCATTTCAGTATATTTTTAGGCAACAACATCAAACGTATCTTTATTGTGAGGATTTCCTGCTTTATTTTATATCAATGTAAATTGAATATTTTGGGGTTTTGGTTTGTTGATCGAGCAAAAGAAGACATTTATAGATGTTCCCTTGGGCTCTTTGAAACTGTGATGGACATTTATTACTTCATTTGGGACATTTGAATCATTTTGATAAATTGAGGAAATAACTGGCTGACAAATTGATAATGAACATAAATGTTCAACAACTCCAAAAATACGAACATTAGAAGCTTCACAAATGCACCAATACAATTCAAGTTCTTTGGCCTACTTAGGTTAATGTACTGTCTGCACATTTTCTAGATTTCATTCATTTTTAGTTGCCGAAAGCTGGTAGAGCTGACTAATGGGAAGTGTGAGACAAATGCACACGCGCACACTCACACATACACACACCATGTCAAGGCTGGTGTCTGACATCGTTAACCATAAAGTTAAAGAGTGTCCCAATTAGCTCAGGGCCGTAGAGGAACCTCAGTTTTACAATGTGGTGACTCCCCACTCATTAACCTTTAGATAAGGGCCAGACAGACACACACAAACACACACATACACACTCACAAACACACACCATAGGCAACTATGCAGAAATGCACACACACACATTAACAAACACATTATTCCTGGATATGCGCGTAAGGGCTGAGTCCTCATTACAGCAAATCATTTGGAATTAATGATTGTGATCTCTCACTCTTATAAGACTGTTTTGGCTGAATATAGCACAGACTCTGAAGTCAGATTTAAGTTGCTCTGTGTATCATTTTATCCACAATCATATTGGTTTATCCCTGTCATATTACAGTGATATATTTGAATCTGTACTGTAAAAACTGAGACAACATTCAATGTAAAATGTAGAATGGAGAAACTGCCCAAATATGTGTTTGATGAGAGGTGATGGGATGATCCTGTTCTTTGGTAAAGGTTTGGTCTGGTAACAGACAGTCCTATTTAGATTTTGGGATTTAAAATCAATTTTATTTATTTAATATTTTTATTTTCAGCAGAAAACAGCTATAAAAACCCATTGTAAGCCATCGGCCCATGACCACATGTCAGACAGACAACGCTAGTGATTAGCTGGTGAACATAGCAGAGTATATAGCAGCTAAAGAGCCAGATATTTCCCTCAGGAATTGGTGGAGACCAAAAATGGAGCCAGTGAATCTAGGACTTAAATTTGCCAGATGTCCAGAAACACGACTCCAAATTAATACTAATGTTGGTTCTTGTGTGTAGGATGTGTAAATGCTCAACCGTCAGTGTTGTGTTTACAGTTCATTTTTACTGTTCAGAAGTGGCCGAAAAAAAAAAAGAAAAAAAACATTACTGCAGGTTGATGTACCTTTTTTAATCCACTCTAGTGGCATGTCTCTAGGGATGGCAATTCATTAGATGGAATGCTGTAAAATTTGGTGAGACATTCAAGGTCCCCAGAGGATGAATCCTAATTATTTGAGTATTTGAGTATTCCTAATACCTAACACGTCTTTTTGAGTGGAAAACACCCAATAACATGCTAAAATAAGTACAACAAACGCAGGAACTCCAAGCCTGAAGACTTGACATATGTACCACCCCACTTAATGTGCAATATAATGTATATCTGTATACATTATATTGATATTTTAAAAAATCTTTTTACAAATGTTAATATTTTACTTGCATACTTTAATTGGAGATAGTTGGAAGAGGCCAAATTCTACTGCCTTCAGTGTTGCCAGCTGCCGTGTTGCTGTTCATATGACTAAAAAGCTCCTGATTCCTGAATCTCAGGCCTTTGTTTGCTCTTTATTGAGCTAACTCATTTTCTGGTCCTATTAACTCATATATTATTTGTCATTTATCATTTGTTGTGGTTTTAGTTGTGCTCTTCTTTATCTGTGCCTTCTTTATCTAATGAAGCCTTACAGAAGTTTATGTCACCTGGGTGGAATAGCATCAATCCTCCAAGTGCACATTCTTTCACAGCCTCCTTCTACATAGTGTTTTATTGTTGTGTAAGAGGACAAATCTGAAGAAAAAAACTGACAAAGTGGCCATCAAGAGTGAACAGTGAGTTGAGGAAAATCAATCTGAAACACATTGGGATCCATTCTTATTTATCAACCCAATCCTCCCTTAACTGCAGATTATCCCCTTGCTTCACTGTGGAGTATGACAAGAATTGGAAAAAGGTCAAGTAGGTTTGATTTTCACAGACGGACAGAGATTTGTATCAGAGAAGCTTGGAATAGCTATAAATAGGCTCTTTGACAAGAGCCAAACTGAGATCCCTGGGAATCCTCTAAGCCAAACTTCTGGCAACCTGTCTGTTCAATATCCCTGACCTTCTGCCAGTTTACCACAGAGGAGATATGAAAACTGTCACATGATAGCTCTCACCAACACCTCACACTGTGCTGCTTTACAGGATCCTTTTTCTTTTTGGTAAACATCTTTTGTCTTTTCCTGTGACCCTTATTTCCTCGACAGTGATGGAATTTTCTTTTAGTGACTTCAGTGGCAGATGATATGGGAGCAGGGGTGAAAATGAAAAGTGGTGTTTCTACAGTGTGCAGAGTTACGGGGTTTGTTTTTTTTCCCCATAAAGTCACATTGGAGCAGCACTTTAGCTAATCAGAGGGGCCTTTGGGTTGCCTTCTGGGCGTTCTGGGCAGAGATCTTCAAGGGTCCCCTCTACTAACTGAGGCTCAACCTTGCACCCAAATTGTGCCAGGTCCTAATCTTTTTAGCATGTACTTTTTTATTCAGTCTAATCGGGTCAGCTCTCAAGTTGGTGTCTCAATATGTCTAATAGTCAAGTTCATCTGAGGACACTGATTACATGAGGCTAAATTCACCTATGAGTGAAATTTGTCATGTAAAATTGTCTGATTTCCTTGTTTGTATGCCTGCTTTAGGTCAGAAACTTGCAAAGTGCTTATTATCTATTAACCATCTTGTTATGTCAATTTGTTTTTCAGAAAATGGATCATTATGATGAACTGGAAGTAGTGTAAACCACAATGCAATAAATAGATATTTACAGGATTATTGATCTTTTAAACATGGAGATAGTGGCTAGTTTGATAGAGAAAGATTTTGATAGAAGCTTAGATGCTTAACTCAGCCATTATGCTGTTGACCGATTCATATTGTGTATGTACTTACTCCCTCCACCTCAAGTGTGTTGCATCATTTGTAATGTTTTGTCCTGTTTTGTGAGTAATAAATTGTTACTAGGGAAGAGCTCTAATAATGTGGTGCGTCATAATCATTGCAGAGAAAAAATGTATTTAAGACTCAGTGCAAACCGCAGTGCAAGATAAAGTGATAAAACGCTGCTTGTTAATTGGTGGTGTATAATTCTACCATCAGTCTTTCTGTTTTCTGTTCAGTTTGAATGCATTTTGGATCTGGTTTATAACCTGGGGTCTATTCTGGATCAGCTCTGACTTTCCCAGGGTCCTTTTTGGATCAGGTTTCTTGCTTTGACAATTAATTTAGGCTTAGAAGGTTTGGATAGTTTTTTTTCCACAGGTATGTTTTGGTTTGTGTCCAAAATTTTGGCCTTGAAGGTCTCTATGTTGTAGTGTGACATGGCAACAAAAATGGACCTTGGATGTGTGTCTGTTTGGGATAGTTCAACATAAATAAAATGTACAATACTCATGTGTAATAGTGTTTACTGTGCACACATACCAATCATAGGTCAGAACATTGCTAAGTTTGGCTGAATTTTAAAAGCTATAAGTGGTATTAAATGAAGAGCCATTTGGGAGCTGAAGGAGCCGGCTCTTACTGCTGAGCTGAGCCAAATGATCTGGCTCACTAAAAAGAGACGGAATTCCCATAACTCATTGCATATGTGATGTATGCATTAACACCGTCATTGTTTTATTTAAAATGAACAGCTTTTACTTGGTATTGGTGAGACCTGAGAATTCAGGATATCAGAGGAAGCTGGGTGCATGTTTAAGTGCCAATCATGTTATCTGCCATTCTTCCTGTCTGCCAGAAATCCAGTGTGATGCTTGTCACATTCCAAAGTCAAAAAGACAGTAATGTTGGAGGTTAATTACTCACAAAGTCAAACCTGCTAATAGCAGTACTGCACTAAAGTGAAATGTTGCTTTAAGGACCACAAGATGATGCTGGAAAGCCAATCTTGAGACCAACCTGACTCAATCACAATCAGGATAATGGAGGCTAGAAGACATCTGCATGGAGATAACAGATGGGACAGACGAGAAGAGCGTAGAGGGAAGGCAAGGTAAAGAAATATGTGGTTCTGTGTTCACTCATTAAAAAAAAAGTAGTTTAAATGAATAAGAGCTAACATGAATTTGGAATTAGCATTAGGAGTGTCTTTTGTTAGATTCCCTCACATCACTGCAAATGTTTCCACTGTAGATATAATAAATGAACAGGAATAATTATTGAGTTCTAAGCATTTAAGATTGTGTCATACATCCAGTTAGTTTTCATCTATCCAAGCTATCACTGGGGTAAAAAAAACAATTTGTCAAGAAACGTCAGATGTCAAACCCACAGCTTGATCATTGGACAGAATTTTGTTAAACTGTCAATGTCAGATTAGAGATATGGAGGAGGACAGAGTGGGGAAAACTAATTTGATTCAGTTTCTGTAGCTTTAAATAAACATGATTTCACTTGTCTGTTCTGTAATTTATCTTCTCTGCTGTTAACACTTAAGACCGGATGAAGAAACAGCTGAATATGAGCTAAATATGAGACTTCACCTTGTTAGATTCTTAAAATATGATGAACTGCTGTCCACATCCGTCCCATGGCACCCATAAATCCCTGTGTTTTGTATCGTTTCCTACAGTTTGGTTATATTTCACTCCTAATGAAGCACACTTGGAAGAGTTCCTAGATTTTGATTTTCAGGCATTTTTCTAGTGCCATTCCTGTTAAATAGGCAGTATTCCAAACTGTCTAATCAAATCCAACTAAAGTGATAAACCCACTACAGTCAAAAACAATTGCTGCAAAAATAGCTGTTGAAAACACATCCTGATTTTGGTTTTGTCATTTTCAATGCTGTGAAAATTTCACCATACCTGAAACTTAGAATTTATTTGGGTAAACAGAACAAATATTACATAGCATCTCATTTAATGGAGATTTAACATTCTTCTTACTGTCTCCTACCATTATTATTTCCAAGGTTCACTTACCAGCTTTTTACACTTTCAATAGCATCTCAGTGACCATGAAGTGTGGTAGAAAGTTTTTGAAAAAGCTAGTAAGTGGACCCTGAAGTGAGATTATTTTGTCTGGTTTCTGTCTGTATATAACTCATACATACATTGTTCATTGCTGGAGTTTCAGTACTGATACCAAAAAGTACTTCTTTCAGGAAATAAAAATATGTTTTTCTGTATTTTCACACGTGAAATGTTTGCCTAAACACAAGCAGTCGTTTAAGAGCTTTATCAACATGAAATGCAGTCCAAAATGGACAAAAATGAGATTTAAATCAGCAACTATCTGATCAAAGAATAAAACTGATCTGAAAAGACATTTGGTGCCAACTTTCAGAACTTGACATTTTTTGATATTCACTATTATAGACACATTTTAGTCTGTGCCAGGATAAAATTTTGTCACCCAGCCACAGTTATGGGTTTGAAAAATGTAAGCATGCATGAGTCTTCACATTTTGGAAGTGTGTAAGTGTGTGTGTGTGTGTGTGTGCCTTGCTTTGAAATGACAGTTCGACAGATCCATTCAATCTCCTGTTAAATCTCCTCTCTTCTCTTCGCTGCTCATCCCGCTAAACACTATTGTACAACAGACAATAAAACCTCTTTTCATCTTTTTCTCTCTCTCTTGCATTCTTCTAAAATGCTATTGTATGACACACAATAAGATTCACTCGCTTTCCTTCTCTCTCTCTCGCCCTCCTAATCACTATTGTACGGCAGACAATGCAGCAGCCGCCTCTGCTACACAGCGATGGGATGGCTGACTGTCAAGCCATTCAGCAACACACACACAGGCTGACAATGACATTTCATTTAGGGACTGTGTGTGTGTTTGTTTGTCCACTGGTTATTACAGAATAGCCACCTCTAGCTCTCTCTGACCCTGAGGTTTGAGTTTATGACCTGTTTTTATTTACTCTTCTGTACACAGAACACAGGTGTTTGTGTGTGTGTGTGTGTGTGTGTTCGCTGCCTCTTACTGTTACGTTCTTTAATCTGCTCTCTGGATTCTTATACTTGGCTCTCTCTCTCTCTCACACACATACACACACGCACACACACACAAACATACCACACTTTGCTCAGAGCGGATGGAGGCTGCAGCATTTTTCTCATTAAAGCAGAAAACAGGTTTTTCCCACATAATGAACACAGGTAGAGAGAAGCTGTGTGCTATTTTAGATAGAGACGCTGCATGATAGCATCATGGATACAGAACATCATGGAGTGTTCCTCTGCCTTCATCTGATATTAAGAGTTACTGAGCCAGGTGCACAGCATGGAGCAAAGAAAACAGTATATCATCTAGCAATCTCTGCATGAAAACTGAAGCAGAATTCCAGGTATTTTTGCACCTACACTTATATAATGTCTGTAAATATGTCAGTCAGATTAACTTCCTATTCCTAAAATACATCTAGTAACATCTGTTTTGTTTTTTAATGTAATAATGGAAGAAACTTAGATTAAAAACAGAAAAATTAGCGACATTCAAATAAAACATAATGCAGGTAGATTTCGTTTTCATTGTATGCTCAAGTCTTAGCATGGAGTTTGCTCTCACTATAGCTTAGACTTTCAACTAGAGCTGAAACTAAAAACTATTTTCATTATTGATTAATATGTTAATGCTTTTCTTGATTCATTGATTAATCGGCTTCCTAGAACCCATGGTGACGTCTTCAAACGCCTTGTTTTGTACTGATGGTCAACAGTCCACAACTCAAAGTTTACTGTCATAGAAGACTAAAGAAACAAGGAAATATTCACATTTACGAAGCTGGAATCAGAGAATTTTGGACATTAAAAAAAAGATTTGATTATCAAAATAGTTGACGATTAATTTAATAGTTGAAAACTAATAGTTTAATCAACTACTTGTTGCAGCTCTACTGGCAATAACAAGTCAACTTTATTCATGTAATTTAGCTAAATCATCCAGTATATCTTATGTTACAGTAATCATTAACATTCAGTAGTTACAGAGTTTATACAGCTTTAGTCTTTTGTTAATTATAGAAGTAGATGAATCTTTCCTAATTAAGAGTAAGTGCTTGGATTAAATTACTATGACCAAAGTGGTATAATTATGTTTTGTTGCTATGGGAGTCAGCTACTTATTTTCCTTAATCTTCTTAGCGAAAAGAGTGCTGATATGTGAAATGCCAATGAAAGCATGGGTAAAAATGAAATATGAGGGTAAAATCCTTTAGAAATCATCTTGCCATTCATTTTATTTTTCACTGAAATTTTTTTTATCAGCACAATTCAGTGTATTGCTTCTGTAATAACAATAATAGCAAACCACTGCTGGTAGATTTTCTTCTTTCTATTCTTGTCATCACTGTACTATCATTGAATATTGAATATAGTGCAACTGACTTTATTCTTAAGTGTGAACAAGCAATGGACAATGGGACAATCTCACAAAGCGTTTCTTTAAATAAAAATTTAGCTTGACAGACCCATCCAGTCAGGTCATTGAGACACTAGTCCATCAGTCGGCTTTTCTGTCTTTGTTTGGTTGTATTTTTGGACTGATCTGATATCAGAGGACTGAAGATCAGGCAGTGAGAGAGGAGCTGTTGAGAAAAGCTGTAAATAAAAGGAAGGTGACAGAGAGTTGCGCACTGTCTTCTGCCATGCTGGGCAAAGGCAGAGGGTGTGTGTGTGTGTATTGAGCATTGTGTGTGTGCGGCTTTGAGTGTGAGTGCATGGGAGATGAAAAGACAGAGGGAGAGGGTCCAGATGAAGGGATTATATCTCAACACACTGTCCAAACAATTGTTCCCTTTGCGCCGCCTCTAACAATCGCGTTTGGCCTGAGAGTTAACTGCTCAGGGAGCGCTCTCTCTCTCTCTCTCTCTCTCTCTGTGTATGTGTGTGTGTTATAGGGATTCTCTGGGTTAGACCAACACGTATACATTGAGAGACCTTGAGAAGACTCCCAGTGGAAACAAAAAAGGCACACTTTGTCAAAAGACAATCAACCAAAGCCCCCTGATTCCCCAATAGGTTTGACTATAATCTGTGTCACTTTCAGATACACAAATTACCATTTTATACTGATAGCGTTTCCAATTCATGAGAGCTATTATGCACTCAGTTTACATTATTATTATGCTGAGTAAACTCTGTTTACTCAGCATAATAAGACCTGTTTGTGTTGTTATCATGAGAATCAATAACCACCATGGCTGAACTGACATCAACAACTCAAACTTGAACTTCATCAATGGAAAATCTAAATATGTCACAGTGAGCTGAGAAAGGTGTGATGCAGACACTAAAGCAAAGCGCCTAAGCACCCATAATCCTCCAGTTCATACAATTAATTAGTTCATTTTGAATGATATTTCATAAATACTGTACTAGGTTTTGATGACACGTCTTCCTACCTCACCAACATGGTATTTCAGTACAGGTTTAAACTTGGGAAGATTGTACGCCTTATTTAAAAAATATTGTGTTATTTGGCCGGTAAAGTACATCTGTGATTCCTCTTGAAGCATTTTGTTTTCTCTCTGCATTGATTGGATAATGTCTACCAACATTGCCAGGACCTCCTGTCACCTCTGTTTTATTTGTAATTTCTTGAAGGCAAGTCTTTTGATTGCTCTTGATTATTCTAGTGTGTTCTCAATGCCCCTTAAAATCTTGCAGTCAAAAGCCACAGATATATTTTTCCAGGATAGTTGAGCCAACTTCATGTAGTTTTTTCTCCATTGAGATGATTTCTGTGGGAGTAGCAGTGGTGACATCCTCCTCAATCCTCTTTTTGGGCAGATGAAATCTGACTTTATCTGACCGGGTGCTCTGCTCACCAACTCTGTCCTCACCTTATCTGATAAGGCTGGCCAAGCAGCAGAGTCTATAAAAGGTGCAGATATTTGCACTCATTGATGGTTCAGCTTGTACTTGAGGATAAGTGTCTGCAGTGTACAGAGTTGTGCAGGTCAGTCAGTAGCACAAACTGAATGCACTCGGTCTTTAAAAGGAACAGTATGTAGGATTTAGTGGAATGTGCAAAACTAACACTATGATGGACATTTCAAAGTAGATTTCTCTTCCTTTTGGGCTGTAGTCAGCAATTACATGATAATAGGGGTGTCACGATTCTCCAAATTCGTGATTCGATTTGACTTTCGAGTTTCAAGATTTTTTCTTTCAGCACTGACGGCTATGCCATTGTTAGACTATTGAGTCTTGATTTGTAAAGATCAACAGATCATTGGTTTTATGCTCTGACAACTGTCATTTACATTTTCAAATACCACACTACAGTGGTATAACAATAACTTATTTCACCAATCGTTTAAGTCCTGTTGCGCTTTTTTAAACAATCCCTGCACACTACAGACTTACGTTATTTTTCCAGCTCAGAGGATGGCTCGTTTTGGTGAAAATGGGGTTGTGGCTTGTTCTCTAACTTACTACTGTAGGAAAGAGGCATCATTTGTGTTTTATACTACTATACACTATGACTGTTACGTGTGACTCAATTTGATCATCCAACACACCGATGTCAGACATTTTGAAACCACTTTATCTCCATTTTCTGGTGGCTGTATGTTTGAAACTGACGGGCTGTGTGTGTAGCTGAGCCGAGGCCGTATGATTTTATTTGAGCTGACTGTAACAGATTCCAGCGCGCAGGTTTTCACTGCTTATTAGTGTCTAAGGGAAAGAGAAGAAGAGAGCAGTTGTTTGGGCGACTGGGTGAAACAGAGAGTAGATTGCGCAGAAAACAAAGTGAAGAAGTAGAGTTATGGAATGAAAATTAAGACAGGCATTTTTGCATAGGATTCTATTTACTATGATCACATAAATGTTTTTGAATGTGGACTGTTACCACCGTCTTGTCTTTGTGCACACTTTTGTTTATACTGCAGGAAATTTACCACGAGCAAACCCAGCTTGAGAGACAAACATTTAATGAAATAAACAATGTTGTCTTGTATCCACTAGGACTTTCTGTGCTGTTTCTTTATTGACAGTAGTTGTGTTTCTATCTAATGTCAAGCAAATTTTAAGTGAACTTTGGAAATGTTTAAAAAAAAAAAAAAAGAAAACGCAAATTAGGCGTGTTTCCATCAACTGGTTTGGAGCGAATAAACTAGGCTATGCAAAGCGTAGTTTTGTCAGAAGTTGGGGGTATAGCTTACGTTATGCATGGCTGTATTAAACAGAGTAGAAGGGGTTGTGAACAGAACTAGTTGCCTTGGCCATCTACGGCAGAAAAATGGAGAGATGTCTTCAGGAATTTGTTTCAATTGGGCAATTTGCAATTGTTCTTTCATGTCAGCTAGTATTGGCCCAGTTTTTGCCAGTCATCGGAATATCCTGGAAGATGCCAACAGTGGAAACAGTTGATCAGTCATGTGAATTAAATGTTAGTGGGCAAAGGTGTTTAGGTGTCCCATTACCTCTTTTTCGAAAAAGGCAACCCCCCCCCCCCCCCCCCCCAAAAAAAACCCACTTCAAGCAAGTGTAAAAACATTTTCTGTGAAATTGGATATTTGAATTTTGCAATTTCCATCAACCCTTTCTAATGCAATAGTTAAAAAATACATTAATGGAAACATGGCTAGTGTGTGTGTGCATGTGTATATTTGGTGTGTGTTTGTGGATGCGATTTGACACTTGTTTAATTGCTTTAAGTTCATTATTAAACAAAAATGTCAAAAATGAACAGGTTACACTTTTTAAACATGAAGAAGTGAAGATTCTGCTGGTCAGACAAAACAGGCAATTTGAATATATCAACTTGGACTCTGGGAAGCTGTGATAGGCCTTTTCTGATATTTTATAAACCAAACAATGAATTGTTTAATCAAAAGAATTTGGCAGAGTAATCAGTCATGAAAATAATCACAAGTTCCAGCCATACTTCTAATCCTCAAAGTCTAAGGCTGATAAATATTAAGGAATAAAGACTGAACAGATGGAACAAATGTAGCTACATGATCCAATATCACTAATTTCATACACAAACAGAAGTTAATGAAGTAGCTCAAACTAACACATTGATAAAATGAAACTGATCACATTTAGAGATATTGAGTAACAGCACACAATACTGTTTGTTAGGAAAACACAAATACTGTACATCACATTGCTATTAGTCACAAATGTGAACAGCTGAGTACTCTGTGCAGCTTTCATGATTTAAATTTCACATGAAATTAGAGCTGCAATGATTAGTCAATTAATCAACTAGTCATTTGATGGAAATTGAATTAACTATTTTGATGGTCAGTTTTTTAGAGAGAAAGAGAAAATGATAGTAAACGGATTATGAGTTTGAGGTTATTGAGTTGTGGACTGTTGGGTGGGTGAGACTGATTGATAATGAAAATAGTCATTTGTTGCAGCCCTACATAAAATCAAAGGAGACTAAATCTTGCTGGATGTTTCATTAGAGCCACTCTGTAAAGTGTAAACCACCCAAGACACATTGAAGACGGATTGATATGCGATCACTCAGACCACATTCGGAGATGGTCTGGGCCGCCTGTGGCCATATTCTTTTAGCAGTGTAAACACAATGCATCCTGGGCCACGTTAAATCGAAGCAAATCAATAGGACGGACAGAATGGATCCCCGGTTCGGTCCTCTCGCCGGTGAAAAAGATGAATTAGGTCTTTGAAAATGAAATGATGTCCATGTTTATTGGCATATAGAGCAGGGAAATGAGATCTGATCACAAGTGGTCAATCAGAGCGCATGTGGAGACGTCACATGCTGTTCACACGCATGACGCAAGTGTGAACAGATGAATTTAAAGCTATCAACTTGTGATCGGATCACCCGAGACGCATGTGAATATAAAGGTGTAAACAGGGCCAAAATGTACCTGTGCTTTTTACAAAGATGCAGTGCCGTGAAGAAATCCCTTAAATCTTTGTCATGTTATAGCCTGAAAACCACTCATTTGCACAAGAACCTGAACAATAATGGGTTGACTCCATACAGTGTTGTAAGTAACATAAACTCTTCTCATAAGGAACATTGTTGCTAGGATGCAGGCTAGGATTCTTACAAGAAAAGAAGTGAATTTAATTTACCAGTGAAAAATATGGATTATCATTTTAACAGTTGAACCTTTTAAAGCCTAAAAACCAACGAGACATTTATTGGAAAAGCAAATATTTTAAGCTAAATGAAGTTTCTATTTTCATATTCTTCTTTTATACTGTTCATACTTTCTTTGGTTCCCAGGCTTAGTAACACAGTCAGTATCTGTAAATAATAATTCATTGTCATGAGAGGTAATATATAGTAAATTTATCACATATACTGTAGGTATGTCTATATCTCTTTACCTAGCCGCTACACACCCTCAATATTAAAACGCTACTCGGCCATTGTGGCTACAGGTAATTGACGACAGAGTAAAGTTCATTAGCCGTGTTAGCTGATATTTAGGGGGATGTGGGCTGCAGGCTAAGAAATACATTTAATTTCATAGCTCATCAACCTAATGGTGGCTGTATTCTGCTCGCTCTCTCTCTATGGCCTCTGCCTCAGCTGATGATTTAATTTCATCTGTTTTTTTTTTCTGAAGATAATTGTAGGCACAGTTTGAAGCACCACATCCACAGATAGGTTAACTTAAGAGCAGAATGTCATTTCTTTTTAATGAGGTAGTTGAGTTGTGTCAGAAATGTCTGCATACTTGTTGTCAGTGGTTCTCATGTAATGGCTTAACATGAATCAATTTGTTACTGTCTGAGTGTAGAAAAAAAAAGTGTTGTCCACTCTGACTCCAGATGCATTTCTCTTTTATTTAGATGATGTTTCAGCCCTCAGGTCTGAAGATCAATAGTCATAGTAGGACACAGACACTGGTATGTTACATAGGCCACACCATAGTAAAACATCTGATGGTAATTAGTTTTAGTCACCAAAATTGGTTATGAAGTACCAACCACAAAACTGTAATATAAAATTTAAATCTCAATGTGTGGACTGAGACATCATAGTTCTTGTCACTTTGTTTGAAGTGATTTGATTGGCTGTAGTTCCTGAGTTTTGATTGGGTGAAGGCCTCTTTATTGGTTTTTCTTACTCTTATGGTGGAACATAATTATCTAATCACCATCACATATGTGAAGGCCTGAAAGGAAGAAGGAGGTCTGGGGGTGTTTTTTTTTACTCTGAGTGATTTTCATCTTTTTAAATGAAGCCAGAATAATACTACTTTAAATATACTATGAATGTAAACATATTTGCTGACCTGCACAGATAAGGGTGTAGTAGATAGTGGACACTGTGGAGCTGATGCACACAACTCTCAATAATCAGGAATGCATCATCTGGCCTTGTGCATCAAGGATGGTTGATCCAACATCCTGTCAGAAGGCAGGTTTAAATTATACATTAATGTTATACCTAAAGAAAAAAAAAGTCTTAAAATGAAAACAGCCATGACACTAAGGTAAGTTTGCTAGATATGTGCAGAGAGACAAACATGTTGCAGTCTTAAAAGTTTTTCAGTAAGTGTTTAGAAATCTTTGTGTCCTCCCAAATACTTGCATCTCCTTCAAATGATTTGATTTTAAAGTTCAAAATGTGCCACTTTATTGCAATGAAGATGAACTCCAGACTCAAATGTGTGCTCACAATACACCACCAGATCCTGAACAGTACCCTCACAGCACAGTTCTGCCTTTCTCATTAAGTAGCATGGTGAATTTAAAATTCTACTAGTTGAAAATTGCAATTCTAATATGAATTGATTTATAGTTATGCATATGACATGTAGTGTAGTTGACACATTAATATCTTGGGGGAAGATGGAGCCCTTTTACAGAAGTGGACGCATTTTGCTAAACCAGAATCCATGGTGTACTTTTTATGATCATTTCATTAACAGTTTTCTGCAAATATGGTATAATCCAGGCAAACTCTTACCTACATTTGCATTCAAACTCTCTTTACATTCAAGTCTGTCACTCCTCAGTGCTGTCCTGAAGGTATACTCAACATTTCTCCAGTCATCAGGACACGGTGATCTAGAGTGTAGTTACTTATCAGTGTGAGGAGTGCAGCAGTCGCAGGTATTAAGGGAACATTAGCTGCTCGCCAAACCTGAGGTGTGTATCTGCTTGTGAGAAATGCTGACTGCAAGTCTAGCAAAGGTGAACTCCCCAGATCACATTCAAATGTTAAGTGATATACACACAGACACAGACATACACATACACACACAGGTGAGGTCCCATACAAATGTTGCTAATAAGCAGCACCACTGGGCCAGATCCCATTTATCAAACCCTTGGGCGCCGGCCGCCAGACGGGGAGTAACCTGCTGAGCTCACATTTCTGAAGTACACACACACACACACACACTCATGCACACATAAATTTACCCATAAATGCTTGTCAGTGGGGTGTGACAGTAGTTTAAATAGACTTAAAATTTAGAGTAGCACACCTTTACTTACATTTATTCAAGTTTGCTACAAGCGTCTTCAGTAATGGAAAAAAAAAAATTACATACTACATTTTTCCATTCAACTTGATTTTCATTCGACTTATTTGCAGGACTAATCAAGTGTTTCCAGAGCAGCAAACATAAAATGCAGCAGCAAAATGCACACCAATTCCTACTAGAGCTAAGTGATTACAGTAAAAAATATATATTTTACAATATTAAAAAATATTTTCCAGTGTTGATATATAATGCAATATTGTGAACTGTCTAATTTTACACACTTTAATCTAGCCATGTGAGTGAATGTGGCCAACGCATTAAAATGCAGGCTTCAACAAGTCCAGCTCCAGGTTAATTATCAAAAGCTACATCCAGCATGACACAACAATATACTCAATACTTCAGTAGCAGAGAATTAACGTTTGGGGGGACTATTATTGTCATCGCACATCCCATGTAAAGCTTGTAGGTCGGTGCTAGATTGTATCAGTCGGAGGGATGTGTCGGAGTTTCTAGCGTCAAATTGATCTCCAGTAACTATAGTCAGCAGGGATGTTGTCATTTTGTTTGTGCTATTAATGTCAGACATGAAAGTAACACCTAATATACAATTACATGTACAATAAGAATACATATTTCCTTTCTTTGTATTTTATGTTACATTTGTTCATCAGGTGAATATGTGTATAAAGAAAGTGAATGCAGCTATATTTACATGAATGTTAACCATTTACTAATTGTCATTATATATTCTGGTAAATGTTTTGTCACTATGTCATACCAAGAATCTATAAGTACTTGGATAAAAAACTACGAGATTGTAGAGATGAACCCATCATAATACAGATACTCCTAATAAAAACTGTGGAATTCAATACAGCATTTTTAATTGATCCTTATTTTTCTTCTTTGTATTTTAAGCCGTATTTCAACGAGTACAAGTAACAGTTAACAGTTTTAATAGAAAACCTGGCTTGCTGTTTTATTTCTCATGATATTTGTATTGAGGAAAAAAAATAGTCAATATTGTGAAAAATATTGATATTTTTGCCATATCATCCCAGCCCTATTGTGAACATTTGCTCAAATTACATATGATCAAATAAATATTCAGTGTAATGAACCAATATTATAAACTCAAAGACATCAGTAGTGTGTATATAAGATGATTATATTATCATAACATTATTCTACTAAAAGTTCATATTCAATAAAAAAATGTGTGACCCAGCATTTACTATGATTATTATACTAATAACATTAGCATTCAGTGGTAATTTTGATAGGCATGTCATCAATAACACAAACATTGACACAATCAAACATTGGCACACTGCATGCACACAAGCAGACACACAAATATGTTGGAAAGAGAGAGAGAGTGTCAGGAGCCATGGCAGCGTGAAAAGAGAAATTCAGTACAGACACACAGAGCACACAGGAACACGGGCTCACTAATTGATTTTTGATCCATGTTGATCCTTCTTCTGACTGACAGGATCTGCTGTAGATCTTTACTTGTTTTACTCGTCTATACAACTCTGAGTCACCTTACACACATGTACAAAGCAATAAAGAGGTTTGATTTCATTGTTTTATCTAGTAGAGCTGCCACTGATTCCAAACAGTACAAAATCGAAGATTCACTTGAGACATATTTTAACTAGCCAATGAAAATCATCTATTGCTTACCAATGCATTTCAGTACTTCAACTATAGTTTTACCCCCGGCTACCTAAAGAAATATTTTAGGAAACATCAATACACTTCTGTGTAACAATGAGTATCTCATCTATTGATAGTAAAAAAAAATAAAATAAAAATCACCTTTCCAACAGGCCTTTGTTTATGAATAATGCTTCACTGCTGTGTTTATAAATGTACCAGCTTTAGTAATGGATTCTGTCCATGCAGGGGTTTTGGCAGAGTGAAGCATGGAGGAACATTTGTGATACCTTTTTGTTGCTTTTGTTACCGCTGGCTGCAGCTGCAGAGGGGAAGCAGGGCCTCTCTCTCCCACAGCGAGTCCATGCTGGCTCTCAGAATGGGTTGCCAGATTAGTCTGGCTGCTTGAATATTTCACTGTAGCTCGGCTGGTTTTACCTAAGTGCCTATTGCCACACTTCTGTCATGCTTTCCAATTTTAACGTACAACCTGGTTGGGGTGTACATTTGGGATTTTTGGAGCTTTTCTTACTCTTTGCTGATATTATGAAACAGATTGTGTTTTGGTTTTTTTTTGGTACAGAGAAGTCTGCATAATTTCAGCTGTGATTTTCTCACAGCTTCCACCTGATTCAAACCATTTGAATATCTTAGATCTTGCCTTATATGGTTTATTGATTCCAATTTGTAAATTAATACAGCAGTGTTTGCTGAATGAGCATGCTCTCTTAGCATCTGGAATTACCAGGACATTGCAGTCTGGATACATCTGTCAGCTGTTCAGAGGAAAAACTAACAGGACAGTGAAAGAAACTGAGACAGTTTCTTGTTGTTTATTCTTTACTCTAATGGATGATGTTACATTAAGTTAGTTTATATGATTAGATTTAATGATACACTTAGCATCTCCATGTTTCTTCTGCTGGTAATATACGAATTAAGATACAATATATTGTCACTGTTCTGCTTTGTAACAGCAACTTTGTTTTAACTTTCATAATATACTTTTTTGAGAAAATCCAGTTTGTTAGTTTTTTATTGGCCTACGAAGTGTAAGAATTTTTGTCAATATATAAACAACATAAAAAAATTCATTGGACAAAGAAAATTTCCTTTTATTGCAAGAATGATTATTATTTTAACCTCTTACTGTATATACTGTACAGTCCTAGTGTTTACTTCCGCCGCAATTCTGTTGAAGCTTGAGCTTTGCACTTATTCATGTGTCAAAAACAGACTAAAGCAGAGACAAGAAAGTCAAAATAAAAATAACCTACTGCCACAGACATGATAAGTAGGAACTCTGTACCTCATGGAGTTCTTCTGACTAGCTGCTGTTGTGTGACACTGTTGTCTCCACCTGCTCCAGGCATCTACCTTAGGATCACAGCATGGCTGTGCTTCTAATGGATCTTACAAACCACAGTTTGGATGTGCTCAAGAGCGCCCTATTTTTAGTGAAGTAATTTAGGATTTTCTGAACTTAAAAGACTTTTGGCAAGATATGACATCTTAACCTTGGAAAAGATAAGATTTCAATCCCAACTGCACTTAGGCCCTGTGCTGTAATGACAGAATCCTAAATTGCTTTCTTTAATGAGATAAGATGATTGGATAAACAGGTTGAATGACTCTGTGGTTCCAGGCGTTTTGTACATCATACTGTGATTTTCACAATATTACCACATTAACCTATGATCAGCAGTGGATTCTAGGGAAGGCTGTATGGTCTGTATCATTGCACTCATGCAGAACATAACATCACCAAAAAGCAAAGTAATGATCATACCATGTACCATGAAAAAGTGTTGCTGCACATGTGCCTCAAGTCTAAATATAATTTCATGTCAAACCCTTAATGGATTTTTGAGGCTGATACCAATATCAATATCAAATGATGTGAGAGGTTAAAAACATGATGGGAACGAATGATACACTGGCCTCTATGTTCTAGTTTTAAACTTAATCAAACATTATGACAAGGATCCATTTGTTATTTAAAGAATTGTGAGATATGTTGAGGACACATTTTACAGAGACGTAATGTAATGACAACAAAACAAACTATGCAATAAAGACATTGATTTTTAAGCATTTCCAAACAATTCTTTGGCTGTGTTTTTCCACAATTTCTATTTGGCCAATATATGTATGTATGATACTAATATAAGCAATAGTTAGAACATACCATCAACTTCAGGAAGAAGGCACAAGAGCAACTGCTTTTCTAGAAAACAATTGATATTTTAGACTTACCTGAGTTAACTGTTTTTTGGACAACAGAAGGAAACCCACACAGACGTGATGAGGACATAGAAACTCCACAAAGACGGGATCAGGACCAAGACTTGAACCCAGGACCTTTTACCTGATTATTACAATGGATAAGAACATGCTCTCTGGTTACTTTCACAGAGTGAAGTAAACCAACAGTCCCAGAGAGTGGTGCATGGTTCAACATTTGGACTTTTCACTTGGTTGACTCCCAGGTTGTAAGAATATAGGGCTGCAACTAATGATTATTTTCACTATCCATCAATCCAATGAGAAACACATTCTCTCAATATTTGGAGGATAAAAATGACTTGAATTCAAATTATGTTTTTCACTTATAAAAAGCAAGAGATGTGTTGCTCTCCATACAGGTTTTCCTGGAAGCATAAACATGCAAACATGGACATTCAAATGTGCACACACTCACAACCTCAACATACAGAATGCGCTTTTCCTACTCATATTTTTTATGGGGTTGTTTGGCAGCTCAAAACCCCGTCTTCAGCTATGAGGCGGCAGCGTCACTGAATTATTGAGAAGGTTGAGGTCATGTGCTACTGGAGCTGTTTGGTAATTGGGCCTAATTGATGAAAACGTTGGCCCTAGCCATCAGTCATCTCTGACTGCATAATCTGATACAATATGCAGCTGGAAAGGGTAGGCCTCTATTTAATTATGCTCTCTATATGCTCGTATTACACACACACATACTGTCTTGACATTTAAATATCAGTTTAAGGTTAATGCGTCTCCCTCCCAGATGGATAAAATACCTTTAACGTCATTCTGGATGGTGCACAGCACTCTTACCACATTTACAGTAATAGCTCTTAATAAACCAAGCGGAGATGGAAGTATTGTAACAATGACAGCAAGTAAAGTGTTTTTCATGTTTATTATCTGTTTATTCAGGTTACTGCCTTTAAATTAAATCCATTTTTTACTCTGCCTCTGAGGTTAAGATATGGTCTATTCTGACCTTGAACAAGATAGACATGTATAGAAAGGGGATGGATGGAAAAATCACTACATTGAAGAAAGTGCTACACAGTATGTTTGAAAGTAATCAGTATTACTATAAGAGGGATGAGTCATTCCCTCCTTAGCATTGTTCTTTGTTCTAGTCTGGTTCCAGACTTCTCACACTACTGCTCACATCTTGTATGTGTTCAGCAATTCAAGTATGTCTCATGTTGTTCACATTGACAAATATAGATAGATGCACCATGGACAACAAATTGACCAATCATAGTTTTGCTGTATCTTTCTTCATAGCTAGCAACCTACCTCATCCATGCTATATCCATGAAATGAACAGACTTGGCAGAAATGTAGCATAATATTCATAAGTATGTTTTAATTAGTGTGTAAATGCCACTAAAACTGAAGCGTAAAGGATTCAAAATGATCTAATTTGATTAATTGCTTCAATAACAGACTTGAATTTGATAAAATGCTATTGAATCCCTTCTCCCAACAAGATATCAGCTAATGTCAACACAATGCCAGGATTAATAAATGAAGTGTAATGAATGGTAATTCTGTCTGATTATGGTCACTGTGGGTCCCAAAATATTTCAGGAAATATTTTTTCAGAAAAGCAGTTCTCAGAAGTCTGTTTTAGATGATTTCTGTGATTCTGTCGGAAACATGAAGTCAAGCGGTTTTCATGGAAATACATTTAATTGTAGTTTTTATTGGTTGTTTATAGTTTCTACTTTATTGGACCACTAAACGATGACAGAGAATGTGGTTTCAGCAGTAATATAGGAAACCTTGGCTAATTGAGACGAGGCAGACACTGAAATACTTTGTGACATGGTAATTGATAGTTTCTGAGTTCTGGTATCAGTCTTGACTTTGACAGATCCATTTGCCTGTTCTTATCAGCCTCAATACTGCAATAGATCATTTGACTTCTCATCTGCCTGTCATACTTAATGCTCTGTGATGCACACAGACACACAAAGATATAGCAGCAGAGACACTAAAATTAGTCATTCTTTAATGGGAGACAAAAGGACGGAATTCAAACAGGGCTCCATATCAAGTCCAGTGTTTCCCCTATAATAGTAAAAGCCTGGCATGCCCCCAGGCCAATGAGAACCCCCGCCAGGCCAAAAATATTTTCTAGATGTCAAAAATACGCCAAATATCCATTAATTTACAAGTCAATAGCACTTGGGAGCCGGTGAGCAGCGCTGTCTCAAAATGTGAGTTAACGTCTTTGTTGTTGCCTGGGAAACTGCAGGTAGCGTAACTCTTTAAGGAATAGGGCAAGCGAATGAGTGGTTAAGCGAAGAGAGCAAGCATCAGAAATAATGATGAATGCGAGTGGAGCAGAGGAAAAGGTTAGCAGCAGTAAGTTGTCAGTCTGGCAGTAAATGTACAGTACAAACTACATTGTGTCAGTTAATAAACGCTGCAGCTTGTCAACACCATGAAAAGTCGCGTCTGTTGTTTCCCCAACTTCTGCAAAAGTGAAAGGGCTAGCAACAAAGATTTTGCCTAGCCAGACGACGCTAAACAGATAAATAGAAGACGGAGAAATGTGTAGCTGCCTGCTAATCCCCCCCACGAAAAAAACCCCCATCAATTGAAGGAAAGATTTTTTATCTAAAAAAAAGATATAGAAAAACTAGTTCATGTGTTCATCTTCAGCAGGCTAAACTGTTGTAACAGTGCCTTCAAAAGTCTAAGCAAAAAAATCTATCATACAGCTCATCTGGAAGGCTGCTGCCAGAGTCCTTACTGACTAATGTAGCACATTACAGCAGTCTTTAAATCACTGCACTGTCTTCCTGTGTGTCAAAGGATAGATTTTAAAAAGCTATTACTAGTCTATAAAACAATAAATTCAATCTCAGGGCCCAAATACATATATGATTTGCTTGTATGTTACGAAGCCCTCAGACCCTTCAGGTCATCTAGCCCACGTTTACTCAGTGTTCCGAAGATCAAAACCATGGTGAAGCAGCTTTTAGTTTTTATGCCTCCCACCTATACTTCCTGAATACCTGAGGTGTGAAAAAACCGTCGGCTCAAATTTGCTTGTTTTTGTCTTCTTGGATTTTAATGTATGTTAAATGCTATCTCAATGTCTTATTTCAATGTATTTCTATGCCCTTGTAAAGCACTTTCAATTGCCTTGTGTCTGAATGGTGCTATATAAATAAAATTGCCTTGCCTTGACTAAAATATAATGGTGCTGCTGCTGCTTGTTCTGCCATGATTCGAACATTAACAATACTGCAACATCTTCAAGTGTTGTTGTGAGCCATGTTGTGCAAAATCAGAACTTCTTGAGGAAAATATGCCAGTGTTAGCCTTGGATAATCTTGCCGGTGCACACAAAGTTCGAAGGCAAGTATTTGAACAATGTACATGTGCCTCAACATTGTCTATGCATAGGCATTGTTAAAATAGAGTCTTCAGCCTTAAAAGCAGCACGTCTATTATGAGTTTTAGTTTAGTTTTTTTTTTTTTTAAGTTAAATTAATGGATCCTACTTAAAAGTATTGTGTGTGTATCCAAAGCCTGATAAATCTTATTCTTTTGTGCCTTAAGCCTCAGTTGTTGTTAAGCTACTAAAAAACACATCAATGAGCCATACCGTGGCTGACATGTTCCTTAGCTATGAAGAGTATGCACTAGTTTGTTTAGAAATAAGCTCCAGAGACTAATAACAGAAATCAGGTTTTCAGTATCTGGAGAGTAGTTCTGTGTAAAGCAGATACTACATGGAATTTGTTGAAAAATCTAGAAAATTGGCTGCCATATACTTCAATGCCATTCTAACCTTTCGTTGAAGTATAGATTCAGATTCATTCTTCATTGTTCTGTTGTATGTACACAAACACTGAAAGCAAGTAACATTCGAAACAGGGTATAAACAAACAAGAACATCACAACAACACATATATGTCACAGGATGCCCAGGCTATTTAAGGCAGTGATTGCTGAAGGCACAAAACTCCTCCCAAAGAGGGTTTCTCAGACTGTGTTGTCACAGCAGAGCATGTGCCAAAAAAAAAAAAGAAAGAAAAACATGTACATGTAAACTCTTGTCAATTGATGATAAAACACTCCTCTAACAGCTTCCATTTTTGTTCTCTGTAAAATATTGTTTTGTTATTGTCTGTTATTATCTCTTTTCTTGAAAAAGTGCAAAACTGTTCAACAGAATACTAAAGAGTCTCACATTGTGGTCAGAAAAATACACAATGGGATGAAGAAAATGTCAAAGCGAAGTTTGATCATGTCTTTACCTTTAACCACTCAATCTTAATTCTGCTCTTCATATTTTATTAAATAATCATCAGATTTAATTGCTGTTGTCTCAACTGCCATTTTGATGAGAGCCAATTTGTCAGGAAAAACACCATCTGCTCTACAGTAGTTGTGGCAACACACACACGTGTACACACACATATACCCTGCTGTGCTGTGGTAAAGTTAGCAGTGACACCTGACAGATCTCCCACAGTGCACTGCTACTGTGTGACTGGGGTATAATCAATGCAACCTTATGCTAGAATTACAGAGGAAATCACCATAATATCACAACTATACATGGCCTCACTTTTACTTAAATGTAAACATGCGGAAAATTAGCCACTAACATTTACAGAGACAGGTGTGAATCTTTAAACTCATTTTTGTCCATTATGTCAAATCATTTATAAACTGAGAATCGCTGATATTTTATACACTCTTGTAAGGAATATTAGAATGTCAATGTGGATAATAAGAAGATAGATATAGATATAGATATACACACACAAGTTTCTAAATATACTACATACACGTAAATCTTAAGTAAAAGTCTAACTACCTTTGACCTGCAAAATACTGAGTTCTCAAAGCTGATTTCACAGAGTGGGACTGACCTCTTAGGAAGCATTGATTATTGTCTTTTCTTAGAAAACAAGCAGTAGTAATGGCTGGCATGGCTGGCGGCACGTAGCCTACAAAAACAGGGAAAAACAATAAATTAAATTAAAGCAGGATTAATTGATTTTTTTTGCTGCTTGGGGGCAGTGGAGCAAGCCATTAACACAACATTGACATATTATCACTGTATAATGTGACACATTCAGCAGACATGGAGCAACATTAGCATTCATTTGGTGACATATTTCGGTCCACATGCCCCTAACTTTGGTTGTTTGAAATTTGGTGCTGGGCAGGTAGCTAATAGTGTGTTAATCACCTGGACTCTGTATACGACACAGCTCTTAGATTTTTTACAGGTGGTAGTTATCATACTTGTCATTGTATTCTATTCAACAAGGTCGGCTGAGAGACGTCTGAAAGACGTAACAAGCATAGGTATCAGTTTATCTATATGGCACTTACTTGGAAACTGCCACCCTACATTAAATCATTGCTGGACTGGAATCTTGGTCTTTATCATACATGTTCTAATGATTGGCTTATACTCCAGGTTCCACGTGTCAATGCTGAAATGGGAAAGTTAGCTTTTAGCTCTTGTGCCTCACCCTGAGACTTGATACACGTGTATCTACTGGGCAATTTAAAACCATGATCCTGAATCACTGTATTTCAATATGTAGTCTTCATACCAACTATTTACATATGCGTGTATGTTTTACTATCTTGTGCTATTGTTAACTTGTTGTCATTGTAAATGAGGATAACCTCAATGACTCAAGATTAAATAAAGGTTATGAATATATAATCAGAGCTTTTTTTGCCCGCTGTGGATGGAAACAAGGCTAATGACAATGGAGAGAGTAAACCAAAACATCAAAGTTGCTGTCTGTAAAACCAAAACAATTAGCTGAAAGATGATAAAATGCTCCATTGAACTGCAGAGTTGGATGATAATTCTCTGTGGGCTCATTACTATGGGTGAGACCTTACACTTTACACATCATGCATGTCATTTAATCCATTGTTAGGACAAAAATATTGATCACTGTAGCTTTAACCCTTACATACTGTCAAGGTCAAATCTGACCCATTGTCATATTTGATATCTTTTAGCCCAAAATTTTGACTTTTCCTAAAGTCACACAGAATATAAAAAAGGGGAATGTTTCAGTTTTGTTTTGCAGCAATTTTATACATTACCTATAGTGAGTATTCTTATTAAATTTGATCAGTATTTGTTCGGAAAGCCAAAAATGTTTCTGCATTCTTCACATTCAATAACATTCATTAAAATCTTGATGACTGCTATGTTGTTTCATGTAACAAAGGACCATAACATAGTGTGAATTTGAATATTTTTTCTCTCCATAAACAAGTGTAAAATGTAAGGAATACACTCTGGTACTCGCTGGTATCTGAGAGCTTAATTAAGGAGTACTTAATGAATGATAATGAGTGAAAAATAGATTTGTGGTTCAGATATTTTGCCTAGACACTATCTATAAGGGGATACTGAGAAGGGTAAGAATATGAACAGTAAACATTAAGCATTTGATAATATCTCACAGTCATGCAATCTCATTTGTGCCAAGCTAGCTCAATTGTACAGGCAGGAAAGAAGATTTTGTTTGCAATTCTGCCTTTACTATTTCTTGTTGCATCTTCTTTGTGTGATGAATGAAAGTTTCCAACTGAGTTTTCACTAAGCTTTATATCTCTCTAAAATGTAAAATAAATGCCAAATGCAAAAATGCCAGATAATCTTTAAACAATGGAATCTAAGGAAAATTTCTCCAAACATACTAAGTCTGGAATGCATTCAACACTGTGGTAATGCTGGTAGGAAGCTTGCAGTTTTCACTTGGCAATGACAACTGCACAATTATTGTCAATCAAATAAATTCCCCTTTTAAGGTCCATCACCTCTAAGACTTTGCACAGCGGGATCACTTTCAGAATGACTGCTATCACTGCACATTCAGAGCTGCCAACCAGACTTGCAAATATGAGATAGGAGACTCCGCCAAGGATATATCTCCTCCAATTTCCAGAGACTTAAATCATTTGGAGGCACTGGCTGAAAAGGTATTTGATTATTGTTTAATGACAAAGTCAGTTTTCATTAGATTAGTCTTAAGCTCAGTATGCTTGGATCTGATGATGGAGGGAGGTTATTTGGGTACAGTCTTTTGGGACACAATTTGCATATATTGATGTATACAAACCCACTCAGGAGGAGCAGAGTGTTGTGCAGTTGTTTAATTTTTCACAGTGATTTTATAAGGCAGTACACAACATAGGAGCACTTTGAGAAATGGGAAAATGTTTACTAAATCCATGCTTATTATACTTTCCCAATGACCAAGGCATCAAATTTAAGACAGTAATTCAAAATTTTAAAATTCACCTGTATCTTCTCTGATACTTTTTTTTATTTTTTTTTTCCTCGATGGGTGTGTGGCCACCAGCTCTGCTGGATGTGGAGCATCAAGATAACTGCCCTCTGGTCTGACATCATTATTTTCTTTTATACTCATTCCACACTTCAGTACATCTAAAAGTCAACATACACTTTTGCCAGCACAGTTTAAGAGAAGACAAAGAAAATACTGCACAGTGGGAAGGTTCAGACCATCTCAGTGCACCTGCTCTACTGAGGAGCAGTGATCTGAAGTCCAGACATGTGATCTTAGGACTGGAGAGACACTGGTTCAAATTCTTTCCAGTTGGGAAAAGCTGAGTGGGGAAATTGGTCACTTCCTGTACAATTTTTGTAATATCAGCGTGCATTCATGCAAGACATTTAATCCCCACCTCAGCAGAGCTGCTCAGCGGCCAACAGTCTGAAGCTGGTTGTACTGGGCAGCTTCCAAATATAAGAACCTTTGTGCATAAATCTGTCACTCCCTCGTTGCTCTAATATGGAGATAAGACTAATTCACTCATTTAAATATTTCTGCTCAGTCCAATGCTGAGGCCTTGAATTGGGCACACAAACACACGCATGTATGTACTGTGAGTACTATCCTACTCTCACAAAAGTTCTGGAAATGAGGATGAGTGGCGGGGCTGACTTAATCTCACTTGCCAGTTAAATTGTCAGTTCAGGCAAAGAGGTTATCCTTTAAGAGTGAAGTTTTCATTTTCAGAAAAAGTTTCCCTTATGTAACCTTAAATTTATTTGCTTCCCTAACATCATCACAGTTGTAGATGCTTAAACCTAATTGTAACCCTAAACCCTTGAAAGCATTAAAACTTTAGGAAGTGGATCTTTGGGCTGAAATTATCTTGTTACACAGAGAATATCTGAGTTTAAAACACTAAATATATTTTTTTCATTTGTGGCTATTTAACAGAATTCTGTGGTTGTGCTAGTTTTTGCAATAGTTTCTGAAACAGTAAGGTGCAAGCGAGGAGTGAACTTTGGTAGAAATGCACTGCTTTATGCATTAGCCTATAGTTTGTTGGAGAAGAGTTGTGCATCATGTTTAATATATTTACTTGTACATATCATGCAACCATGTCATATATGAATATTCACATGCAGATAGGTGGCACAACCTTTTTTCCCCCTCACTGGAAATATGTATTGTTATGTGGTTCCAATGCAGGAGAGTACATATTACTACAGCTTAGCAGCAGGTTATGTTGGTGAGGAGCTGCTGTACAAATTGCTCAGTTTTGAGACATGGTGTTTGTATCTCCTAACAAAAGTTGATGTCAACTCTCAATCCTTGCCCAAATATAACCATAAATATCTAAACTGTGCTTTAGTTACATTAAGAAACTACATTATTTATAATGTACTGTGTGTACATACTTAAAGAGCCATCGGTGAATAACCAGCATGTTCTCAGTTCCACAGTAATGGCTGAAGAGCAGCTGCTGCCTGTTTTAAATAGAAATGGTGAAGGTTGTATGTCCCCTCAGGTTAGTTTAGCTTTATTTTTTCCATTTTTTTCTTTGTCCTAACAACCTCTCTGGCTCTCTATTTCTGTCACTCACATGTCTTTCAGGTCACAATTATGTGGTCACTAAGTGCCCTTCTACAGTGACAGTGTCCACTAATGTTTGATTTGTACTGTAGCTGGTGAAAAATCAGCTGAAGAGATGCATCACGCAGTCCTGCTGTTTTTCTAGTTTATTGAGGCATATTTTCTGTTTTATCCTGGCTGTCTTGTTTATTTCTATTTTGTCATTGACAGTGTGCCTTCTCAGATTATGTGCTGATTGATGGCACTGTCCCCCCCAGCATGTTCTTCCTCCCCAGACCACTGAAACCAATGCGTCCCTGCATTGCTAGAGGACATTATAGTTCAGATACGTACACTTGGAGCCAGGAATGATGGCTCAGAACAATTTCCTTTTTGTTCATGAGGCCAAAATACCATTTCTGACTCACTGCAGACAGATAGTGCAAACATTCTCTTTCAACATCCTCCGATTCACATAACTGCCAATACATTTTAAAAGATATTAATAGGATTTGAAATACGCAATAAATGCAGCATGGTCAAGCATTTTGATGGCTGCCACTGTCATGGATGTGCATGAATGGAGGTGTACGATTTTATCATTTTTATTATATCACAAAACTGCCCTTGATAAGTTTACCATAAGCATTTCGTCATTTTTTAAAGCAAATTCACCTTGTCCTGCTTTGTTAGTAGAAGTGTAAACAATACTAGAAAGTTAAGACAGACTATTAAACAGACTGCATCAGAACACTTTGACATTGAAGAGCAGTTTGTACTTACAGTATAGAGCAGTTTCCAGTCTGAAACTATGAACTACTCAAATCATCAATGACTTGACTGACAGATAATTTATTTGTAACAATTTAAATAAATCAATTAATTATGTTCTTTTTCTAAATTGTTAAGAAAAGAAGTCACCCAAATGTATTGCTTCTAGCTTGAGTTTTGTCCTTGGGTTCTGGGAAACTGTAAAGCAAAGTTTTCACTATTGTCTGAAATAATTTGCAGATTATTAATGTAAATCATGGTTAGCTGTAGCCCTAAAATAGATGCATGACATCAGTATTTGACAACAACATACTGGAAACTATTATAAATGAAAAAAAGAAAAACACTTAAAGAATGATGAGGGACATGTGGGTATTTGGAATAAAGAATACAGCACACACTATGCAATAAATAAAAATGGATGCAATAATTAAAAAAAGAACAGCACAAATGAAATTTGAATGAAATGGGAAATATGCAGAATAATCACCAGTAAAACACAGATGAAAAATAATAATGTTTATTCACGCTACCCTAAATAAATATGCTTCTGCTACTGTCTGAACATTACACCAAAACTACACTAAAAAACAATCACAGCAAACCCAACATCTTTAATGTCAAGTAATTTAAGAGAATCTATGTAAACAGCAGAGAAGTTTGCTAGTAAACTTTAGTAATTAATACATCATGTTGTTGGGGCTGCAAAACTGACCTGAGCAGCTCCATTATAAATAAACATACAGCAGCTCTGATGATTGATGGTCCTACCAGACAGATTAATAGAGCTGCTATTTCCAAACTATAGCCAGAGAATTAGGCCACTCATTTGCATGTTGTTCAAAAGGGTAACCACTAACACCAGCTAATGCACCCAGGTCCCTTGTGAATTTACAATGTAAAAAAAAAAAAAAAGTATTGGCCTGGCTTTCAATTAGCTGAACTCTTCTCAGGGGATCAGTCTGGTTCAGAGTCTATATTTATGAATTTTGCAACTGATGAGGATATTGTTGACTTTACAGCTAAAGCTAGACTACATGTCCTTTCTACTAGACTCCATCTCTCTGTGTCCCAGCCGGCTTTGTTCTTTTTGTCACAGCATGATAAGGACACTGTTACCATGTATCTGTATTGTAAGGAGCTTTACAAGGCCAGGCATGGCTTGTTGACATATTATTGAAAACATAAGGTCATATTTTCCTTCTATAAAAATGTGAAAACACTCACATACCATGCTCAAACTGCAAAACATGTATTATGGTGTTTTTTCATACACAACAGACCAGACTAGGGCTGCAGCTAGTGATTGTTTCCATTTTCAATGAATGTGAGGATTATTATCTTATTTAATCAACAAGTCATTTGGTCTATAAAATGTCAGATAATGGTGAAAAAATCACAAAGCCCACTGTCCAACAGTCCACAACCCAAAGACGTTCAGTTGACTACCATAGCAGATTACGGAAACCTGAAAATATTAACAATTAAGAAGCTGAAACCAATTTTAGATTTTTTTTCTTACAAAATGATTAATCAATTATCAAAAAGATTCATTTTCTGCCAATCGACTAGTCAATTAGTTGTCTCATCATTGTAGCTCTATACAAAATTTACAATGAAATGATTAATCGATTAATTGACCTACAGAAAATTAATCAGCAACTATTTCATTTTCATGCAAATATGTCAATATATCATAACCTAGTTTCAGCCTCTGAATTGTGAGGATTTATTTGAAAATATGTTTTTTTTTTTTATTATTTAGAGGAGGTTGAACAAGAAGTTCAAAATAAGAGAAAGTTTGACTCAAAGTCCCTAGAGCACTTAGTCTTAGTGGTTGACCAATGCTGAACTCCCATAAAGGCATGTGTGACAAAGAAATGTAAATGTTCTGCATAAACTAAACTGTTTGAACAGAACAAAGTCATTCAGTGTACATGATGATATGCACACAGGCGGTGGGGCGGCAGGTGAAATCTTAACAGTTACATGGTTTTAAGCTTCAGGTTTTTGGGAGAAAATCAAGTTTTAGTAACAATTAAAGCTGCAAGCAGCGTTGGACGGGCCTGAGCCCCCCCCGCGCACGCCGGGACCCGGCGCCACGCCGTCCCTCGCACTCGCCGCTCGCGAGCCCGGTGCGAGGGGCGTGACTCTGCAGCCATGTGGAGTTCACTGCAGGCAGGAGCATGTAGTAAAGTCGTGGCAAGCTCCCTGTCATGGCTAAACATGACATGTCAATGCTGTGAGAATGACAGATTTCTGCTGAAGGAGAAGTGTGTGTGGAAAGCTTCTGATAAGTTTGTGTGAAAAAGAAATCAATTTTCTATTTTTCTAAAAGTAACGACTTGTAAGCCTCATGGCCTGATAAAATTTAGATTTAAATGTGTACAACATGACTTTTTTGCTCCTGTGAATATTACAGAATAATCATGTAATAAATCAATTTTGTACTGTTCATCAGGTGCATTTTTATAAAAGTTAAGACTTGTAAGCCTCATGACCTGATAAAAGTTAGATTTAAATGTGTACAACATGACTCTTTTGCTCCTGTGAATATTACAGAATAATCATGGGAATTATGAATATAATCTCCATTTATAAACACTGTAACATATGACACATCCAAACATCACTCATAAGTACAGTACTGTACGTCATTAACCCTAACCCCTGGTATACTGAGGCCATGTGCCCCAAGGTCAGGTAAATTCTGATTATTTTATTAATCATATTAATAATTTTTTAATAGTTAATAACTGCCACGAAGACAGAGCTGGCATATTAAATAATAGAGAAACATATACAGAATATAAATGCTCTTGACAAAATCAATTTGTACTTTTCATCACGTGCATTAACAAAAAAAGTAAAGGTGTGTAAGCCACATGACCTGATAAAATAGTCATATATTTCATATATAATTATGGAAAAACCACAGTACAAAGCCTCAAAATGTAGTTATGTTCATTTATGTACAGCACTTTATTACTAAGCAGGAAGACTCTGTGTGTGTGTGTGTGTGTGTGTGTGTGTGTGTGTGAGGTGTCAGATGTCAGGTGTCGACCCCACCCCCTCCTGCAGCAAGCTGCCCAGAGCAGGGAGAGAAATGTTCTACTCCTGTTTTGAAAATGACACAGTGGCCTTGAATTTTGGCCATTTGGACTGAAAATACCCACATTTTGTAGATATATGTGTTGCGAATCCAATGGTGTACATTTAAAAGTTGTGAGATTTACGGTTTAGACAATAGTCCCTTAATTGATCCATGTGTGCCTGCTGAGAAAATGGGTCTCCCATTGAAACCCATTATAATCTGGAAATCGCTCACCGCGCTTGGAGGCCAATATTAGGAAAACCGGACCTCCTATGACAAAGTTTTTGATATCTTTGGGTCAGGAGACTCTACTGAGCGATATATTACAATCTGAAGCCATAAGCATGAGCGGTCTCAGAGAAGATAGCAGTTGATTGCCACTGAAATTTGGGGAAATTTTGGAGGAATGTGGGAAAAATTTGAAATTGTTTTTGCATTTTTTGGACTTCCTGTTGGATTTAGGTATGGGGTGTCAGCGTATGATTTTTAGCTCTTGCGAAGACGAACAATCTCGTCTTGGTTGCATCTGTCTGCGACATTCCTACGGGCCGTAGCGTCCGAAAATAAAATCTCTCCCATTGACAACCATTATAAAAGTCACCAACTTTGGAGGCTGATATTTTGAAAACCGGACCTCCTTTGACAAAGTTTTTGATAACTTTGGTTCATCAAAGTGTATAGAAAGATATATTAAAATCTGAAGCCATGACCATGAGCGGTCTCGGAGGAGATGTCGTCTAAAGGTCGTCTGCCATTTTGTTCAAAAAATGTGACATTTTTGGATTTTCTGGAATTGCTGTTGGATTTAGGTCCGGGGTGTCAGTGTATGATTTGTAGATCTTGAGCAGACGAACAATTAGGCGTTGGTCCCGTGTCTCTACGCCATTCCTGTGGGCCGCAGCGGCCAAAGAAACCCCAAAAACCAACTAGGTGGCGCTAGAGAGCGAATTTAGGGTGGAGGGGCATAATTTTTACATAATATCGAATTTTTCGCCGGACCGGTCGTCCCTGCCAAATTTGGTGAGTTTTAGAGCATTTTTAGGGGGCGAAATTCGGGGGGAAAGTCGCGTATATAGAAAGAAAGAAAGAAAGAAAGTAACTGCACAGTAACAATAGGGTCTTCGCCCTTTGGGCTCAGGCCCTAATTAAAGCTGCAAGCAGCGTTGGACGGGCCTGAGCCCCCCCCGCGCACGCCGAGACCCGGCGCCACGCCGTCCCTCGCACTCGCCGGGACCCGGCCCCACGCCCTCCCTTGCACTCGCAGCCCGCGTCCGAGGGTGACCATGCACTCGCAGCCTGCCAACCCGGTGCGAGGGGTGTGCCTCTGCAGCACCTTTAAAGTTCGCTGCAGACAGGAGCGTGTACAGTGAAGTCGTAGCAAGATTCCTGTCATGGCTAAACATGACATGTCAACGCTGTGAGAATGACACATTTCTGCTGAAGGAGGAGTGTGTGTGGAAAGCTTCTGATAAGTTTGTGTGAAAAAGAAAGCAATTTTCTATTTTTCTAAAAGTAAAGACTTGTAAGTCTCATGACCTGATAAAAGTAAGATTTAAATGTGTAAAACATGACTTTTTTGCTCCTGTCAATATTAGAGAATAATCATGGAATTATGAATATAATCTCCACTTATAAACACTGTAACATATAACACATCCAAACATCACTCATAAGTACAGTACTGTGCATCAGCATCGTCCCTAACCCTGGTATACTGAGGCCATGTGCCCCTGGTATACCGAGGCCATGTGCCCCTGGTATACCGAGGCCATGTGCCCCTGTTATACTGAGGCCATGTATTCCTGATATACTGAAGCCATGTGCCCCTGGTATACTGAAGCCATGTTTCCCTGGTATACTGAATATTATTATAATATATAGTTATAATTACTATAATATTATTAACAACATTAAGTCAGGTAAATTCTGATAATTTGAATAATCACATTAATAATTGCTTTATTAAAAAAAAAAGTAAAGGTGTGTAAGCCATAAAAATAAAAGGTGTGTGTAAAGGTGTGTGTGTGTGTGTGTGTGTGTGTGTGTGTCAGGTATCAAAAGAAAGAGCTGGCATATTAAACAATAGAGAAACATATACAATGTGTACAGAATTAAATGTCCTTGCCAAAATCAATTTGTACTTGTCATCACTTTCCTTTTAAAAAAAAGTAAAGGTGTGTAAGCCACATGACCTGATGAAGTAGTCATATATTTCATATATAATTATGGAAAAACCACAGTACAAAGCCTCAAAATGTACTTATGTTCATTTATGTACAGCACTGTATTACTAAGCAGGAAGACTCTGTGTGTGTGTGTGTGTGTGTGTGTGAGGTGTCAGATGTCAGGTGTCGACTCCACCCCCTCCTGCAGCAAGCTGCTCAGAGCAGGGAGAGAAATGTTCTACTCCTGTTTTAGAAATGACACAGTAGCCTTGAATTTTGGCCATTTGGACTGAAAATACCCACATTTTGTAGATATATGTGTTGCGAATCCAATGGTGTACATTTAAAAGTTGTGAGATTTACGGTTTAGACAATAGTCCCTTAATTGATCCATGTGTGCCTGCTGAGAAAATGGGTCTCCCATTGAAACCCATTATAATCTGGAAATCGCTCACCGCGCTTGGAGGCCAATATTACGAAAACCGGACCTCCTATGACAAAGTTTTTGATATCTTTGGGTCAGGAGACTCTACTGAGCGATATATTACAATCTGAAGCCATAAGCATGAGCGGTCTCAGAGAAGATAGCAGTTGATTGCCACTGAAATTTGGGGAAATTTTGGAGGAATGTGGGAAAAATTTGAAATTGTTTTTGCATTTTTTGGACTTCCTGTTGGATTTAGGTATGGGGTGTCAGCGTATGATTTTTAGCTCTTGCGAAGACGAACAATCTCGTCTTGGTTGCATCTGTCTGCGACATTCCTACGGGCCGTAGCGTCCGAAAATAAAATCTCTCCCATTGACAACCATTATAAAAGTCACCAACTTTGGAGGCTGATATTTTGAAAACCGGACCTCCTTTGACAAAGTTTTTGATAACTTTGGTTCATCAAAGTGTATAGAAAGATATATTAAAATCTGAAGCCATGACCATGAGCGGTCTCGGAGGAGATGTCGTCTAAAGGTCGTCTGCCATTTTGTTCAAAAAATGTGACATTTTTGGATTTTCTGGAATTGCTGTTGGATTTAGGTCCGGGGTGTCAGTGTATGATTTGTAGATCTTGAGCAGACGAACAATTAGGCGTTGGTCCCGTGTCTCTACGCCATTCCTGTGGGCCGCAGCGGCCAAAAAACCCCCCAAAACCAACTAGGTGGCGCTATAGAGCCAATTTGGGGTGGGGGGGCATAATTTTTACATAATATCGAATTTTTCGCCGGGCCCGTCGTCCCTGCCAAATTTGGTGAGTTTTAGAGCATTTTTAGGGGGGCAAATTCACGTTGAAAGGCGCGTAAGGAGAAAGAAAGAAAGAAAGAAAGAAAGAAAGTAACGTACCAGTAACAATAGGGTCTTCGCCCTTTGGGCTCAGGCCCTAATTAAAGCTGCAAGCAGCGTTGGACGGGCCTGAGCCCCCCCCGCGCACGCCGAGACCCGGCGCCACGCCGTCCCTCGCACTCGCCGGGACCCGGCGCCACGCCCTCCCTTGCACTCGCAGCCCGCGTCCGAGGGTGACCATGCACTCGCAGCCTGCCAACCCGGTGTGAGGGGTGTGCCTCTGCAGCACCTTTAAAGTTCGCTGCAGACAGGAGCGTGTACAGTGAAGTCGTAGCAAGATCCCTGTCATGGCTAAACATGACATGTCAACAGTGTGAGAATGACACATTTCTGCTGAAGGAGAAGTGTGTGTGGAAAGCTTCTGATAAGTTTGTGTGAAAAATAAATCAATTTTCTACTTTAATCAGGTGCATTTTTTTTTAAAGTATAGACTTTTAAGCCTCATGATCTGATAAAAGTTGGATTTAAATGTGTACAACATGACTTTTTAGCTCCTCTCAATATTACAGAATATTCATGTAATAAATCAATGTTCTACTTTTCATCAAGTGCATTTTTATAAAAGTAAAGTCTTGTAAGCCTCATGATCTGATAAAATTTAGACCTAAATGTGTACAACATGACTTTTTTGCTCCTGTCAATAATAGAGAATAATCATGGAATTATGAATATAATCTCCACTTATAAACACTGTAACATATAACACATCCAAACATCACTCATAAGTACAGTACTGTGCATCAGGATCGTCATTAACCCTAACCCCTGGTAAACTGAGGCCATGTGCCCCAAGGTCAGGAAAATTCTGATTATTTTAATAATCATATTAATATTTTTTTTATAGTTAATAACTGCCACGAAGAAAGAGCTGGCATATTAAATAGAGAAACATATACAATGTGTACAGAATATAAATGTTCTTGACAAAATCAATTTGCACTTTTCATCACTTTCCTTTTAAAAAAAAGTAAAGGTGTGTAAGCCACATGACCTGATAAAGTAGTCATATATTTCATATATAATTAAGGCAAAACCACAGTACAAAGCCTCAAAATGTACTTATGTTTATTTATGTACAGCACTTTATTACTAAGCAGGAAGACTCTGTGTGTGTGTGTGTGTGTGTGTGTGTGTGTGTGTGTGTGTGTTTGTGTGTGTGTGTGTGTGTGTGTGTGTGTGTGTGTGTGTGTGTGTCAGGTATCAAAAGAAAGAGCTGGCATATTAAACAATAGAGAAACATATACAGTGTGTACAGAATATAAATGTTCTTGACAAAATCAATTTCTACTTTTCATTACGTGCATTTAAAAAAAAGTAAAGGTGTGTAAGCCACATGACCTGATAAAATAGTCATATATTTCATATATAATTATGGAGAAACCACAGTACAAAGCCTCAAAATGTAGTTATGTTCATTTATGTACAGCACTGTATTACTAAGCAGGAAGACTGTGTGTGTGTGTGTGTGTGTGTGTGTGTGTGTGTCAGGTATCAAAAGAAAGAGCTGGCATATTAAACAATAGAGAAACATATACAATGTGTACAGAATTAAATGTCCTTGCCAAAATCAATTTGTACTTGTCATCACTTTCCTTTTAAAAAAAAGTAAAGGTGTGTAAGCCACATGACCTGATGAAGTAGTCATATATTGCATATATAATTATGGAAAAACCACAGTACAAAGCCTCAAAATGTACTTATGTTCATTTATGTACAGCACTGTATTACTAAGCAGGAAGACTCTGTGTGTGTGTGTGTGTGTGTGTGTGTGTGTGTGTGTGAGGTGTCAGATGTCAGGTGTCGACTCCACCCCCTCCTGCAGCAAGCTGCTCAGAGCAGGGAGAGAAATGTTCTACTCCTGTTTTAGAAATGACACAGTAGCCTTGAATTTTGGCCATTTGGACTGAAAATACCCACATTTTGTAGATATATGTGTTGCGAATCCAATGGTGTACATTTAAAAGTTGTGAGATTTACGGTTTAGACAATAGTCCCTTAATTGATCGATGTGTGCCTGCTGAGAAAATGGGTCTCCCATTGAAACCCATTATAATCTGGAAATCGCTCACCGCGCTTGGAGGCCAATATTAGGAAAACCGGACCTCCTATGACAAAGTTTTTGATATCTTTGGGTCAGGAGACTCTACTGAGCGATATATTACAATCTGAAGCCATAAGCATGAGCGGTCTCAGAGAAGATAGCAGTTGATTGCCACTGAAATTTGGGGAAATTTTGGAGGAATGTGGGAAAAATTTGAAATTGTTTTTGCATTTTTTGGACTTCCTGTTGGATTTAGGTATGGGGTGTCAGCGTATGATTTTTAGCTCTTGCGAAGACGAACAATCTCGTCTTGGTTGCATCTGTCTGCGACATTCCTACGGGCCGTAGCGTCCGAAAATAAAATCTCTCCCATTGACAACCATTATAAAAGTCACCAACTTTGGAGGCTGATATTTTGAAAACCGGACCTCCTTTGACAAAGTTTTTGATAACTTTGGTTCATCAAAGTGTATAGAAAGATATATTAAAATCTGAAGCCATGACCATGAGCGGTCTCGGAGGAGATGTCGTCTAAAGGTCGTCTGCCATTTTGTTCAAAAAATGTGACATTTTTGGATTTTCTGGAATTGCTGTTGGATTTAGGTCCGGGGTGTCAGTGTATGATTTGTAGATCTTGAGCAGACGAACAATTAGGCGTTGGTCCCGTGTCTCTACGCCATTCCTGTGGGCCGCAGCGGCCAAAGAAACCCCAAAAACCAACTAGGTGGCGCTAGAGAGCGAATTTAGGGTGGAGGGGCATAATTTTTACATAATATCGAATTTTTCGCCGGGCCCGTCGTCCCTGCCAAATTTGGTGAGTTTTAGAGCAGTTTTAGGGGGGCAAATTCACGTTGAAAGGCGCGTAAGGAGAAAGAAAGAAAGTAACGGACCAGGATCAATAGGGTCTTCGCCCTTTCAGGGCTCAGGCCCTAATTAAAGCTGCAAGCAGCGTTGGACGGGCCTGAGCCCCCCCCGCGCACGCCGGGACCCGGCGCCACGCCGTCCCTCGCACTCGCCGCCCGCGAGCCCGGTGCAAGGGGCGTGAGTCTGCAGCCAAGTGGAGTTTGGTGCAGACAGGAGCGTGAGGGGCGTGACTCTGCAGCACCTTTAAAGTTCGCTGCAGACAGGAGCGTGTACAGTGAAGTCGTAGCAAGATTCCTGTCATGGCTAAACATGACATGTCAACGCTGTGAGAATGACACATTTCTGTTGAAGGAGGAGTGTGTGTGGAAAGCTTCTGATAAGTTTGTGTGAAAAAGAAATCAATTTTCTACTTTCAGCAGGTGCAGATTTTTTTTTTAAGTATAGACTTTTAAGCCTCATGATCTGATAAAAGTTGGATTTAAATGTGTACAACATGACTTTTTTGCTCCTCTCAATATTACAGAATATTCATGTAATAAATGAATTTTCTACTTTTCATCAAGTGCATTTTTATAAAAGTAAAGTCTTGTAAGCCTCATGACCTGATTAAAGTTAGATGTAAATGTGTACAATCAAGTGTGCAGAGGCAATATGAGAAACTGCAGGGAGACACAAAACTACTCATTTAATTGAATGGAGACTGTGAGTGAAGTCCCATTGCATGTGTGTGTGCTCTGTGTGTCTGTGTGTGTGTGTGTGTGTGGGAGCTGCTGACTCCGCCCCCTCCTGCACATGCTGGCTGCAGCAGAGGGGACAGAAGACAATAGGACTTTCATGGAACTTCAAACTGAGGACTTCCTGTTGGATTTAGGTCTGGGGTGTCAGTGTATGATTTTTAGCTCTTGAAGAGAGGAACAAGATGATGTTGGTTGCATTTGTCTGCGACATTCCTACGGGCCGTAGCGTCCAAAATAAAAACCTAAGTGAGATTCTCCCATTGACAACCATTATAAAAGTCACCAACTTTGGAGGCTGATATTTTGAAAACCGGACCTCCTATGACAAAGTTGTTCATAACTTTTGTTCAGACAATGTCAGAGAGCAATATACTGCAATCTGAAGCCATGTCGATGTGCGGTCTCGGAGGAGATGATGTTTAAGCGAAAAGTGACATTTTTGGACTCGTGTGTACTTCCTGTTGGATTTAGGTCTGGGGTGTCAATGTATGATTTGTAGGTCTTGAGAAGATGAGCAATTAGGCGTTGGTCCCATGTGTCTATGACATTCCTCTGGGCCGCAGTGGACAAAAATCACCCCAAAACACAGCAAAAGTGACATTTTTGGACTCGTGTGTACTTCCTGTTGGATTTAGGTCTGGGGTGTCAATGTATGATTTGTAGGTTTTGAGCAGATGAGCAATTAGGCGTTTGTCCCATGTCTCTATGACATTCCTGTGGACCGCAGTGGACAACACACACCCCAAAGCACCCCAACTTTGGAGTCCGATATTTTGAAAACCGGACCTCCTTTGACAAAGTTTTTGATAACTTTGGTTCATCAAAGTGTAGAGAGCGATGTATTAAAATCTCAAGCCATGGCGATGAGCGGTCTCGGAGGAGATAGCGCTAGATGATGGGCAAAATTTGCGACATTTTTGGAATTATCATGGAATTATCATAATTCCTGTTGGATTTAGGTCTGGGGTGTCAGTGTATGATTTTTAGGCCTTGAAAAGACGAACAAGTAGGCGTCGGTCCCGTGTCTCTATGACATTCCTGAAGGCAGATACGGAAACTAGGTGGCGCTAGAGAGCCAATTTGGGGTGGAGGGGCATAATTTTTACATAATATCGAATTTTTCGCCGGGCCCGTCGTCCCTGCCAAATTTGGTGAGTTTTAGAGCAGTTTTAGGGGGGCAAATTCACGTTGAAAGGCGCGTAAGGAGAAAGAAAGAAAGAAAGTAACGTACCAGTAACAATAGGGTCTTCGCCCTTTGGGCTCAGGCCCTAATTAAAGCTGCAAGCAGCGTTGGACGGGCCTGAGCCCCCCCCGCGCACGCCGGGACCCGGCGCCACGCCGTCCCTCGCACTCGCCGCCCGCGAGCCCGGTGCAAGGGGCGTGAGTCTGCAGCCAAGTGGAGTTTGGTGCAGACAGGAGCGTGAGGGGCGTGACTCTGCAGCACCTTTAAAGTTCGCTGCAGACAGGAGCGTGTACAGTGAAGTCGTAGCAAGATTCCTGTCATGGCTAAACATGACATGTCAACGCTGTGAGAATGACACATTTCTGTTGAAGGAGGAGTGTGTGTGGAAAGCTTCTGATAAGTTTGTGTGAAAAAGAAATCAATTTTCTACTTTCAGCAGGTGCAGATTTTTTTTTTAAGTATAGACTTTTAAGCCTCATGATCTGATAAAAGTTGGATTTAAATGTGTACAACATGACTTTTTTGCTCCTCTCAATATTACAGAATATTCATGTAATAAATGAATTTTCTACTTTTCATCAAGTGCATTTTTATAAAAGTAAAGTCTTGTAAGCCTCATGACCTGATTAAAGTTAGATGTAAATGTGTACAATCAAGTGTGCAGAGGCAATATGAGAAACTGCAGGGAGACACAAAACTACTCATTTAATTGAATGGAGACTGTGAGTGAAGTCCCATTGCATGTGTGTGTGCTCTGTGTGTCTGTGTGTGTGTGTGTGTGTGGGAGCTGCTGACTCCGCCCCCTCCTGCACATGCTGGCTGCAGCAGAGGGGACAGAAGACAATAGGACTTTCATGGAACTTCAAACTGAGGACTTCCTGTTGGATTTAGGTCTGGGGTGTCAGTGTATGATTTTTAGCTCTTGAAGAGAGGAACAAGATGATGTTGGTTGCATTTGTCTGCGACATTCCTACGGGCCGTAGCGTCCAAAATAAAAACCTAAGTGAGATTCTCCCATTGACAACCATTATAAAAGTCACCAACTTTGGAGGCTGATATTTTGAAAACCGGACCTCCTATGACAAAGTTGTTCATAACTTTTGTTCAGACAATGTCAGAGAGCAATATACTGCAATCTGAAGCCATGTCGATGTGCGGTCTCGGAGGAGATGATGTTTAAGCGAAAAGTGACATTTTTGGACTCGTGTGTACTTCCTGTTGGATTTAGGTCTGGGGTGTCAATGTATGATTTGTAGGTCTTGAGAAGATGAGCAATTAGGCGTTGGTCCCATGTGTCTATGACATTCCTCTGGGCCGCAGTGGACAAAAATCACCCCAAAACACAGCAAAAGTGACATTTTTGGACTCGTGTGTACTTCCTGTTGGATTTAGGTCTGGGGTGTCAATGTATGATTTGTAGGTTTTGAGCAGATGAGCAATTAGGCGTTTGGCCCATGTCTCTATGACATTCCTGTGGACCGCAGTGGACAACACACACCCCAAAGCACCCCAACTTTGGAGTCCGATATTTTGAAAACCGGACCTCCTTTGACAAAGTTTTTGATAACTTTGGTTCATCAAAGTGTAGAGAGCGATGTATTAAAATCTCAAGCCATGGCGATGAGCGGTCTCGGAGGAGATAGCGCTAGATGATGGGCAAAATTTGCCAAAATTTGCGACATTTTTGGAATTGTCATAATTCCTGTTGGATTTAGGTCTGGGGTGTCAGTGTATGATTTTTAGGCCTTGAAAAGACGAACAAGTAGGCGTCGGTCCCGTGTCTCTATGACATTCCTGAAGGCAGATACGGAAACTAGGTGGCGCTAGAGAGCCAATTTGGGGTGGAGGGGCATAATTTTTACATAATATAAAATTTTTCGCCGGACCCGTCGTCCCTGCCAAATTTGGTGAGTTTTAGAGCATTTTTAGGGGGGCAAATTCAGGGGAGAAGTGGCGTAACAAGAAAGAAAGTAACGTACCAGGAACAATAGGGTCTTCGCCCTTTGGGCTCAGGCCCTAATTAAAGCTGCAAGCAGCGTTGGACGGGCCTGAGCCCCCCCCGCGCACGCCGGGACCCGGCGCCACGCCGTCCCTCGCACTCGCCGCCCGCGAGCCCGGTGCAAGGGGCGTGAGTCTGCAGCCAAGTGGAGTTTGGTGCAGACAGGAGCGTGAGGGGCGTGACTCTGCAGCACCTTTAAAGTTCGCTGCAGACAGGAGCGTGTACAGTGAAGTCGTAGCAAGATTCCTGTCATGGCTAAACATGACATGTCAACGCTGTGAGAATGACACATTTCTGTTGAAGGAGGAGTGTGTGTGGAAAGCTTCTGATAAGTTTGTGTGAAAAAGAAATCAATTTTCTACTTTCAGCAGGTGCAGATTTTTTTTTTAAGTATAGACTTTTAAGCCTCATGATCTGATAAAAGTTGGATTTAAATGTGTACAACATGACTTTTTTGCTCCTCTCAATATTACAGAATATTCATGTAATAAATGAATTTTCTACTTTTCATCAAGTGCATTTTTATAAAAGTAAAGTCTTGTAAGCCTCATGACCTGATTAAAGTTAGATGTAAATGTGTACAATCAAGTGTGCAGAGGCAATATGAGAAACTGCAGGGAGACACAAAACTACTCATTTAATTGAATGGAGACTGTGAGTGAAGTCCCATTGCATGTGTGTGTGCTCTGTGTGTCTGTGTGTGTGTGTGTGTGTGGGAGCTGCTGACTCCGCCCCCTCCTGCACATGCTGGCTGCAGCAGAGGGGACAGAAGACAATAGGACTTTCATGGAACTTCAAACTGAGGACTTCCTGTTGGATTTAGGTCTGGGGTGTCAGTGTATGATTTTTAGCTCTTGAAGAGAGGAACAAGATGATGTTGGTTGCATTTGTCTGCGACATTCCTACGGGCCGTAGCGTCCAAAATAAAAACCTAAGTGAGATTCTCCCATTGACAACCATTATAAAAGTCACCAACTTTGGAGGCTGATATTTTGAAAACCGGACCTCCTATGACAAAGTTGTTCATAACTTTTGTTCAGACAATGTCAGAGAGCAATATACTGCAATCTGAAGCCATGTCGATGTGCGGTCTCGGAGGAGATGATGTTTAAGCGAAAAGTGACATTTTTGGACTCGTGTGTACTTCCTGTTGGATTTAGGTCTGGGGTGTCAATGTATGATTTGTAGGTCTTGAGAAGATGAGCAATTAGGCGTTGGTCCCATGTGTCTATGACATTCCTCTGGGCCGCAGTGGACAAAAATCACCCCAAAACACAGCAAAAGTGACATTTTTGGACTCGTGTGTACTTCCTGTTGGATTTAGGTCTGGGGTGTCAATGTATGATTTGTAGGTTTTGAGCAGATGAGCAATTAGGCGTTTGTCCCATGTCTCTATGACATTCCTGTGGACCGCAGTGGACAACACACACCCCAAAGCACCCCAACTTTGGAGTCCGATATTTTGAAAACCGGACCTCCTTTGACAAAGTTTTTGATAACTTTGGTTCATCAAAGTGTAGAGAGCGATGTATTAAAATCTCAAGCCATGGCGATGAGCGGTCTCGGAGGAGATAGCGCTAGATGATGGGCAAAATTTGGCAAAATTTGCGACATTTTTGGAATTATCATAATTCCTGTTGGATTTAGGTCTGGGGTGTCAGTGTATGATTTTTAGGCCTTGAAAAGACGAACAAGTAGGCGTCGGTCCCGTGTCTCTATGACATTCCTGAAGGCAGATACGGAAACTAGGTGGCGCTAGAGAGCCAATTTGGGGTGGAGGGGCATAATTTTTACATATTATCGAATTTTTCGCTGGACCGGTCGTCCCTGCCAAATTTGGTGAGTTTTAGAGCATTTTTAGGGGGCGAAATTCGGGGGGAAAGTCGCGTATATAGAAAGAAAGAAAGAAAGAAAGTAACTGCACAGTAACAATAGGGTCTTCGCCCTTTGGGCTCAGGCCCTAATTAAAGCTGCAAGCAGCGTTGGACGGGCCTGAGCCCCCCCCGCGCACGCCGGGACCCGGCGCCACGCCGTCCCTCGCACTCGCCGGGACCCGGCGCCACGCCCTCCCTTGCACTCGCAGCCCGCGTCCGAGGGTGACCATGCACTCGCAGCCTGCCAACCCGGTGTGAGGGGTGTGCCTCTGCAGCACCTTTAAAGTTCGCTGCAGACAGGAGCGTGTACAGTGAAGTCGTAGCAAGATCCCTGTCATGGCTAAACATGACATGTCAACAGTGTGAGAATGACACATTTCTGCTGAAGGAGAAGTGTGTGTGGAAAGCTTCTGATAAGTTTGTGTGAAAAATAAATCAATTTTCTACTTTAATCAGGTGCATTTTTTTTTAAAGTATAGACTTTTAAGCCTCATGATCTGATAAAAGTTGGATTTAAATGTGTACAACATGACTTTTTAGCTCCTCTCAATATTACAGAATATTCATGTAATAAATCAATGTTCTACTTTTCATCAAGTGCATTTTTATAAAAGTAAAGTCTTGTAAGCCTCATGATCTGATAAAATTTAGACCTAAATGTGTACAACATGACTTTTTTGCTCCTGTCAATAATAGAGAATAATCATGGAATTATGAATATAATCTCCACTTATAAACACTGTAACATATAACACATCCAAACATCACTCATAAGTACAGTACTGTGCATCAGGATCGTCATTAACCCTAACCCCTGGTAAACTGAGGCCATGTGCCCCAAGGTCAGGAAAATTCTGATTATTTTAATAATCATATTAATATTTTTTTTATAGTTAATAACTGCCACGAAGAAAGAGCTGGCATATTAAATAGAGAAACATATACAATGTGTACAGAATATAAATGTTCTTGACAAAATCAATTTGCACTTTTCATCACTTTCCTTTTAAAAAAAAGTAAAGGTGTGTAAGCCACATGACCTGATAAAGTAGTCATATATTTCATATATAATTAAGGCAAAACCACAGTACAAAGCCTCAAAATGTACTTATGTTTATTTATGTACAGCACTTTATTACTAAGCAGGAAGACTCTGTGTGTGTGTGTGTGTGTGTGTGTGTGTGTGTGTGTGTGTTTGTGTGTGTGTGTGTGTGTGTGTGTGTGTGTGTGTGTGTGTGTGTGTGTGTGTCAGGTATCAAAAGAAAGAGCTGGCATATTAAACAATAGAGAAACATATACAGTGTGTACAGAATAGAAATGTTCTTGCCAAAATCAATTTGTACTTTTCATCACTTGCATTTAAAAAAAAAGTAAAGGTGTGTAAGCCACATGACCTGATAAAGTAGTCATATATTTCATATATAATTAAGGAAAAACCAAAGTACAAAGCCTGAAAATGTACTTATGTTTATTTGACTCTGTGTGTGTGTGTGTGTGTGTGTGTGAGGTGTCAGATGTCAGGTGTCGACTCCACCCCCTCCTGCAGCAAGCTGCCCAGAGCAGGGGGAGAAATGTTCTACTCCTGTTTTAGAAATGACACAGTAGCCTTGAATTTTGGCCATTTGGACTGAAAATACCCACATTTTGTAGATATATGTGTTGCGAATCCAATGGTGTACATTTAAAAGTTGTGAGATTTACGGTTTAGACAATAGTCCCTTAATTGATCGATGTGTGCCTGCTCAGAAAATGGGTCTCCCATTGAAACCCATTATAATCTGGAAATCGCTCACCGCGCTTGGAGGCCAATATTACGAAAACCGGATCTCCTATGACAAAGTTTTTGATATCTTTGGGTGAAGAGACTCTACTGAGCGATATATTACAATCTGAAGCCATAAGCATGAGCGGTTTCAGAGAAGATAGCAGTTGATTGCCACTGAAATTTTGGAAAATTTTGGAGGAATGTGGGAAAAATTTGAAATTGTTTTTGCATTTTTTGGACTTCCTGTTGGATTTAGGTATGGGGTGTCAGCGTATGATTTTTAGGTCTTGCGAAGACGAACAATCTCGTCTTGGTTGCATCTGTCTGCGACATTCCTACGGGCCGTAGCGTCCGAAAATGTAATCTCTCCCATTGACAACCATTATAAAAGTCACCAACTTTGGAGGCTGATATTTTGAAAACCGGACCTCCTTTGACAAAGTTTTTGATAACTTTGGTTCATCAAAGTGTATAGAACGATATATTAAAATCTGAAGCCATGACCATGAGCGGTCTCGGAGGAGATATCGCCTAAAGGTCGTCTGCCATTTTGTTCAAAAAATGTGACATTTTTGGATTTTCTGGAATTCCTGTTGGATTTAGGTCCGGGGTGTCAGTGTATGATTTGTAGATCCTGAGCAGACGAACAATTAGGCGTTGGTCCCGTGTCTCTACGCCATTCCTGTGGGCCGCAGCGGCCAGAGAACTGCCAAAAACCAACTAGGTGGCGCTACAGAGCTAATTTGGGGTGGAGGGGTATAATTTTTACATATTATCGAATTTTTCGCTGGACCGGTCGTCCCTGCCAAATTTGGTGAGTTTTAGAGCATTTTTAGGGGGCGAAATTCGGGGGGAAAGTCGCGTATATAGAAAGAAAGAAAGAAAGAAAGAAAGAAAGAAAGTAACTGCACAGTAACAATAGGGTCTTCGCCCTTTGGGCTCAGGCCCTAATTAAAGCTGCAAGCAGCGTTGGACGGGCCTGAGCCCCCCCCGCGCACGCCGGGACCCGGCGCCACGCCGTCCCTCGCACTCGCCGGGACCCGGCGCCACGCCCTCCCTTGCACTCGCAGCCCGCGTCCGAGGGTGACCATGCACTCACAGCCTGCCAACCCGGTGCGAGGGGTGTGCCTCTGCAGCACCTTTAAAGTTCGCTGCAGACAGGAGCGTGTACAGTGAAGTCGTAGCAAGATTCCTGTCATGGCTAAACATGACATGTCAACGCTGTGAGAATGACACATTTCTGTTGAAGGAGGAGTGTGTGTGGAAAGCTTCTGATAAGTTTGTGTGAAAAAGAAATCAATTTTCTACTTTCAGCAGGTGCAGATTTTTTTTTTAAGTATAGACTTTTAAGCCTCATGATCTGATAAAAGTTGGATTTAAATGTGTACAACATGACTTTTTTGCTCCTCTCAATATTACAGAATATTCATGTAATAAATGAATTTTCTACTTTTCATCAAGTGCATTTTTATAAAAGTAAAGTCTTGTAAGCCTCATGACCTGATTAAAGTTAGATGTAAATGTGTACAATCAAGTGTGCAGAGGCAATATGAGAAACTGCAGGGAGACACAAAACTACTCATTTAATTGAATGGAGACTGTGAGTGAAGTCCCATTGCATGTGTGTGTGCTCTGTGTGTCTGTGTGTGTGTGTGTGTGTGGGAGCTGCTGACTCCGCCCCCTCCTGCACATGCTGGCTGCAGCAGAGGGGACAGAAGACAATAGGACTTTCATGGAACTTCAAACTGAGGACTTCCTGTTGGATTTAGGTCTGGGGTGTCAGTGTATGATTTTTAGCTCTTGAAGAGAGGAACAAGATGATGTTGGTTGCATTTGTCTGCGACATTCCTACGGGCCGTAGCGTCCAAAATAAAAACCTAAGTGAGATTCTCCCATTGACAACCATTATAAAAGTCACCAACTTTGGAGGCTGATATTTTGAAAACCGGACCTCCTATGACAAAGTTGTTCATAACTTTTGTTCAGACAATGTCAGAGAGCAATATACTGCAATCTGAAGCCATGTCGATGTGCGGTCTCGGAGGAGATGATGTTTAAGCGAAAAGTGACATTTTTGGACTCGTGTGTACTTCCTGTTGGATTTAGGTCTGGGGTGTCAATGTATGATTTGTAGGTCTTGAGAAGATGAGCAATTAGGCGTTGGTCCCATGTGTCTATGACATTCCTCTGGGCCGCAGTGGACAAAAATCACCCCAAAACACAGCAAAAGTGACATTTTTGGACTCGTGTGTACTTCCTGTTGGATTTAGGTCTGGGGTGTCAATGTATGATTTGTAGGTTTTGAGCAGATGAGCAATTAGGCGTTTGTCCCATGTCTCTATGACATTCCTGTGGACCGCAGTGGACAACACACACCCCAAAGCACCCCAACTTTGGAGTCCGATATTTTGAAAACCGGACCTCCTTTGACAAAGTTTTTGATAACTTTGGTTCATCAAAGTGTAGAGAGCGATGTATTAAAATCTCAAGCCATGGCGATGAGCGGTCTCGGAGGAGATAGCGCTAGATGATGGGCAAAATTTGGCAAAATTTGCGACATTTTTGGAATTATCATAATTCCTGTTGGATTTAGGTCTGGGGTGTCAGTGTATGATTTTTAGGCCTTGAAAAGACGAACAAGTAGGCGTCGGTCCCGTGTCTCTATGACATTCCTGAAGGCAGATACGGAAACTAGGTGGCGCTAGAGAGCCAATTTGGGGTGGAGGGGCATAATTTTTACATAATATCGAATTTTTCGCCGGGCCCGTCGTCCCTGCCAAATTTGGTGAGTTTTAGAGCAGTTTTAGGGGGGCAAATTCACGTTGAAAGGCGCGTAAGGAGAAAGAAAGAAAGAAAGTAACGTACCAGTAACAATAGGGTCTTCGCCCTTTGGGCTCAGGCCCTAAGGAGAAGTGTGTGTGGAAAGCTTCTGATAAGTTTGTGTGAAAAATAAATCAATTTTCTACTTTAATCAGGTGCATTTTTTTTTAAAGTATAGACTTTTAAGCCTCATGATCTGATAAAAGTTGGATTTAAATGTGTACAACATGACTTTTTAGCTCCTCTCAATATTACAGAATATTCATGTAATAAATCAATGTTCTACTTTTCATCAAGTGCATTTTTATAAAAGTAAAGTCTTGTAAGCCTCATGATCTGATAAAATTTAGACCTAAATGTGTACAACATGACTTTTTTGCTCCTGTCAATAATAGAGAATAATCATGGAATTATGAATATAATCTCCACTTATAAACACTGTAACATATAACACATCCAAACATCACTCATAAGTACAGTACTGTGCATCAGGATCGTCATTAACCCTAACCCCTGGTAAACTGAGGCCATGTGCCCCAAGGTCAGGAAAATTCTGATTATTTTAATAATCATATTAATATTTTTTTTATAGTTAATAACTGCCACGAAGAAAGAGCTGGCATATTAAATAGAGAAACATATACAATGTGTACAGAATATAAATGTTCTTGACAAAATCAATTTGCACTTTTCATCACTTTCCTTTTAAAAAAAAGTAAAGGTGTGTAAGCCACATGACCTGATAAAGTAGTCATATATTTCATATATAATTAAGGCAAAACCACAGTACAAAGCCTCAAAATGTACTTATGTTTATTTATGTACAGCACTTTATTACTAAGCAGGAAGACTCTGTGTGTGTGTGTGTGTGTGTGTGTGTGTGTGTGTGTGTGTTTGTGTGTGTGTGTGTGTGTGTGTGTGTGTGTGTGTGTGTGTGTGTGTGTGTGTCAGGTATCAAAAGAAAGAGCTGGCATATTAAACAATAGAGAAACATATACAGTGTGTACAGAATAGAAATGTTCTTGCCAAAATCAATTTGTACTTTTCATCACTTGCATTTAAAAAAAAAGTAAAGGTGTGTAAGCCACATGACCTGATAAAGTAGTCATATATTTCATATATAATTAAGGAAAAACCAAAGTACAAAGCCTGAAAATGTACTTATGTTTATTTGACTCTGTGTGTGTGTGTGTGTGTGTGTGTGAGGTGTCAGATGTCAGGTGTCGACTCCACCCCCTCCTGCAGCAAGCTGCCCAGAGCAGGGGGAGAAATGTTCTACTCCTGTTTTAGAAATGACACAGTAGCCTTGAATTTTGGCCATTTGGACTGAAAATACCCACATTTTGTAGATATATGTGTTGCGAATCCAATGGTGTACATTTAAAAGTTGTGAGATTTACGGTTTAGACAATAGTCCCTTAATTGATCGATGTGTGCCTGCTCAGAAAATGGGTCTCCCATTGAAACCCATTATAATCTGGAAATCGCTCACCGCGCTTGGAGGCCAATATTACGAAAACCGGATCTCCTATGACAAAGTTTTTGATATCTTTGGGTGAAGAGACTCTACTGAGCGATATATTACAATCTGAAGCCATAAGCATGAGCGGTTTCAGAGAAGATAGCAGTTGATTGCCACTGAAATTTTGGAAAATTTTGGAGGAATGTGGGAAAAATTTGAAATTGTTTTTGCATTTTTTGGACTTCCTGTTGGATTTAGGTATGGGGTGTCAGCGTATGATTTTTAGGTCTTGCGAAGACGAACAATCTCGTCTTGGTTGCATCTGTCTGCGACATTCCTACGGGCCGTAGCGTCCGAAAATGTAATCTCTCCCATTGACAACCATTATAAAAGTCACCAACTTTGGAGGCTGATATTTTGAAAACCGGACCTCCTTTGACAAAGTTTTTGATAACTTTGGTTCATCAAAGTGTATAGAACGATATATTAAAATCTGAAGCCATGACCATGAGCGGTCTCGGAGGAGATATCGCCTAAAGGTCGTCTGCCATTTTGTTCAAAAAATGTGACATTTTTGGATTTTCTGGAATTCCTGTTGGATTTAGGTCCGGGGTGTCAGTGTATGATTTGTAGATCCTGAGCAGACGAACAATTAGGCGTTGGTCCCGTGTCTCTACGCCATTCCTGTGGGCCGCAGCGGCCAGAGAACTGCCAAAAACCAACTAGGTGGCGCTACAGAGCTAATTTGGGGTGGAGGGGTATAATTTTTACATATTATCGAATTTTTCGCTGGACCGGTCGTCCCTGCCAAATTTGGTGAGTTTTAGAGCATTTTTAGGGGGCGAAATTCGGGGGGAAAGTCGCGTATATAGAAAGAAAGAAAGAAAGAAAGAAAGAAAGAAAGTAACTGCACAGTAACAATAGGGTCTTCGCCCTTTGGGCTCAGGCCCTAATTAAAGCTGCAAGCAGCGTTGGACGGGCCTGAGCCCCCCCCGCGCACGCCGGGACCCGGCGCCACGCCGTCCCTCGCACTCGCCGGGACCCGGCGCCACGCCCTCCCTTGCACTCGCAGCCCGCGTCCGAGGGTGACCATGCACTCACAGCCTGCCAACCCGGTGCGAGGGGTGTGCCTCTGCAGCACCTTTAAAGTTCGCTGCAGACAGGAGCGTGTACAGTGAAGTCGTAGCAAGATTCCTGTCATGGCTAAACATGACATGTCAACGCTGTGAGAATGACACATTTCTGTTGAAGGAGGAGTGTGTGTGGAAAGCTTCTGATAAGTTTGTGTGAAAAAGAAATCAATTTTCTACTTTCAGCAGGTGCAGATTTTTTTTTTAAGTATAGACTTTTAAGCCTCATGATCTGATAAAAGTTGGATTTAAATGTGTACAACATGACTTTTTTGCTCCTCTCAATATTACAGAATATTCATGTAATAAATGAATTTTCTACTTTTCATCAAGTGCATTTTTATAAAAGTAAAGTCTTGTAAGCCTCATGACCTGATTAAAGTTAGATGTAAATGTGTACAATCAAGTGTGCAGAGGCAATATGAGAAACTGCAGGGAGACACAAAACTACTCATTTAATTGAATGGAGACTGTGAGTGAAGTCCCATTGCATGTGTGTGTGCTCTGTGTGTCTGTGTGTGTGTGTGTGTGTGGGAGCTGCTGACTCCGCCCCCTCCTGCACATGCTGGCTGCAGCAGAGGGGACAGAAGACAATAGGACTTTCATGGAACTTCAAACTGAGGACTTCCTGTTGGATTTAGGTCTGGGGTGTCAGTGTATGATTTTTAGCTCTTGAAGAGAGGAACAAGATGATGTTGGTTGCATTTGTCTGCGACATTCCTACGGGCCGTAGCGTCCACAATAAAAACCTAAGTGAGATTCTCCCATTGACAACCATTATAAAAGTCACCAACTTTGGAGGCTGATATTTTGAAAACCGGACCTCCTATGACAAAGTTGTTCATAACTTTTGTTCAGACAATGTCAGAGAGCAATATACTGCAATCTGAAGCCATGTCGATGTGCGGTCTCGGAGGAGATGATGTTTAAGCGAAAAGTGACATTTCTGGACTCGTGTGTACTTCCTGTTGGATTTAGGTCTGGGGTGTCAATGTATGATTTGTAGGTCTTGAGAAGATGAGCAATTAGGCGTTGGTCCCATGTGTCTATGACATTCCTCTGGGCCGCAGTGGACAAAAATCACCCCAAAACACAGCAAAAGTGACATTTTTGGACTCGTGTGTACTTCCTGTTGGATTTAGGTCTGGGGTGTCAATGTATGATTTGTAGGTTTTGAGCAGATGAGCAATTAGGCGTTTGTCCCATGTCTCTAAGACATTCCTGTGGACCGCAGTGGACAACACACACCCCAAAGCACCCCAACTTTGGAGTCCGATATTTTGAAAACCGGACCTCCTTTGACAAAGTTTTTGATAACTTTGGTTCATCAAAGTGTAGAGAGCGATGTATTAAAATCTCAAGCCATGGCGATGAGCGGTCTCGGAGGAGATAGCGCTAGATGATGGGCAAAATTTGGCAAAATTTGCGACATTTTTGGAATTATCATAATTCCTGTTGGATTTAGGTCTGGGGTGTCAGTGTATGATTTTTAGGCCTTGAAAAGACGAACAAGTAGGCGTCGGTCCCGTGTCTCTATGACATTCCTGAAGGCAGATACGGAAACTAGGTGGCGCTAGAGAGCCAATTTGGGGTGGAGGGGCATAATTTTTACATAATATCGAATTTTTCGCCGGGCCCGTCGTCCCTGCCAAATTTGGTGAGTTTTAGAGCAGTTTTAGGGGGGCAAATTCACGTTGAAAGGCGCGTAAGGAGAAAGAAAGAAAGAAAGTAACGTACCAGTAACAATAGGGTCTTCGCCCTTTGGGCTCAGGCCCTAAGGAGAAGTGTGTGTGGAAAGCTTCTGATAAGTTTGTGTGAAAAATAAATCAATTTTCTACTTTAATCAGGTGCATTTTTTTTTAAAGTATAGACTTTTAAGCCTCATGATCTGATAAAAGTTGGATTTAAATGTGTACAACATGACTTTTTAGCTCCTCTCAATATTACAGAATATTCATGTAATAAATCAATGTTCTACTTTTCATCAAGTGCATTTTTATAAAAGTAAAGTCTTGTAAGCCTCATGATCTGATAAAATTTAGACCTAAATGTGTACAACATGACTTTTTTGCTCCTGTCAATAATAGAGAATAATCATGGAATTATGAATATAATCTCCACTTATAAACACTGTAACATATAACACATCCAAACATCACTCATAAGTACAGTACTGTGCATCAGGATCGTCATTAACCCTAACCCCTGGTAAACTGAGGCCATGTGCCCCAAGGTCAGGAAAATTCTGATTATTTTAATAATCATATTAATATTTTTTTTATAGTTAATAACTGCCACGAAGAAAGAGCTGGCATATTAAATAGAGAAACATATACAATGTGTACAGAATATAAATGTTCTTGACAAAATCAATTTGCACTTTTCATCACTTTCCTTTTAAAAAAAAGTAAAGGTGTGTAAGCCACATGACCTGATAAAGTAGTCATATATTTCATATATAATTAAGGCAAAACCACAGTACAAAGCCTCAAAATGTACTTATGTTTATTTATGTACAGCACTTTATTACTAAGCAGGAAGACTCTGTGTGTGTGTGTGTGTGTGTGTGTGTGTGTGTGTGTGTGTTTGTGTGTGTGTGTGTGTGTGTGTGTGTGTGTGTGTGTGTGTGTGTGTGTGTGTCAGGTATCAAAAGAAAGAGCTGGCATATTAAACAATAGAGAAACATATACAGTGTGTACAGAATAGAAATGTTCTTGCCAAAATCAATTTGTACTTTTCATCACTTGCATTTAAAAAAAAAGTAAAGGTGTGTAAGCCACATGACCTGATAAAGTAGTCATATATTTCATATATAATTAAGGAAAAACCAAAGTACAAAGCCTGAAAATGTACTTATGTTTATTTGACTCTGTGTGTGTGTGTGTGTGTGTGTGTGAGGTGTCAGATGTCAGGTGTCGACTCCACCCCCTCCTGCAGCAAGCTGCCCAGAGCAGGGGGAGAAATGTTCTACTCCTGTTTTAGAAATGACACAGTAGCCTTGAATTTTGGCCATTTGGACTGAAAATACCCACATTTTGTAGATATATGTGTTGCGAATCCAATGGTGTACATTTAAAAGTTGTGAGATTTACGGTTTAGACAATAGTCCCTTAATTGATCGATGTGTGCCTGCTCAGAAAATGGGTCTCCCATTGAAACCCATTATAATCTGGAAATCGCTCACCGCGCTTGGAGGCCAATATTACGAAAACCGGATCTCCTATGACAAAGTTTTTGATATCTTTGGGTGAAGAGACTCTACTGAGCGATATATTACAATCTGAAGCCATAAGCATGAGCGGTTTCAGAGAAGATAGCAGTTGATTGCCACTGAAATTTTGGAAAATTTTGGAGGAATGTGGGAAAAATTTGAAATTGTTTTTGCATTTTTTGGACTTCCTGTTGGATTTAGGTATGGGGTGTCAGCGTATGATTTTTAGGTCTTGCGAAGACGAACAATCTCGTCTTGGTTGCATCTGTCTGCGACATTCCTACGGGCCGTAGCGTCCGAAAATGTAATCTCTCCCATTGACAACCATTATAAAAGTCACCAACTTTGGAGGCTGATATTTTGAAAACCGGACCTCCTTTGACAAAGTTTTTGATAACTTTGGTTCATCAAAGTGTATAGAACGATATATTAAAATCTGAAGCCATGACCATGAGCGGTCTCGGAGGAGATATCGCCTAAAGGTCGTCTGCCATTTTGTTCAAAAAATGTGACATTTTTGGATTTTCTGGAATTCCTGTTGGATTTAGGTCCGGGGTGTCAGTGTATGATTTGTAGATCCTGAGCAGACGAACAATTAGGCGTTGGTCCCGTGTCTCTACGCCATTCCTGTGGGCCGCAGCGGCCAGAGAACTGCCAAAAACCAACTAGGTGGCGCTACAGAGCTAATTTGGGGTGGAGGGGTATAATTTTTACATATTATCGAATTTTTCGCTGGACCGGTCGTCCCTGCCAAATTTGGTGAGTTTTAGAGCATTTTTAGGGGGCGAAATTCGGGGGGAAAGTCGCGTATATAGAAAGAAAGAAAGAAAGAAAGAAAGAAAGAAAGTAACTGCACAGTAACAATAGGGTCTTCGCCCTTTGGGCTCAGGCCCTAATTAAAGCTGCAAGCAGCGTTGGACGGGCCTGAGCCCCCCCCCGCGCACGCCGGGACCCGGCGCCACGCCGTCCCTCGCACTCGCCGGGACCCGGCGCCACGCCCTCCCTTGCACTCGCAGCCCGCGTCCGAGGGTGACCATGCACTCACAGCCTGCCAACCCGGTGCGAGGGGTGTGCCTCTGCAGCACCTTTAAAGTTCGCTGCAGACAGGAGCGTGTACAGTGAAGTCGTAGCAAGATTCCTGTCATGGCTAAACATGACATGTCAACGCTGTGAGAATGACACATTTCTGTTGAAGGAGGAGTGTGTGTGGAAAGCTTCTGATAAGTTTGTGTGAAAAAGAAATCAATTTTCTACTTTCAGCAGGTGCAGATTTTTTTTTTAAGTATAGACTTTTAAGCCTCATGATCTGATAAAAGTTGGATTTAAATGTGTACAACATGACTTTTTTGCTCCTCTCAATATTACAGAATATTCATGTAATAAATGAATTTTCTACTTTTCATCAAGTGCATTTTTATAAAAGTAAAGTCTTGTAAGCCTCATGACCTGATTAAAGTTAGATGTAAATGTGTACAATCAAGTGTGCAGAGGCAATATGAGAAACTGCAGGGAGACACAAAACTACTCATTTAATTGAATGGAGACTGTGAGTGAAGTCCCATTGCATGTGTGTGTGCTCTGTGTGTCTGTGTGTGTGTGTGTGTGTGGGAGCTGCTGACTCCGCCCCCTCCTGCACATGCTGGCTGCAGCAGAGGGGACAGAAGACAATAGGACTTTCATGGAACTTCAAACTGAGGACTTCCTGTTGGATTTAGGTCTGGGGTGTCAGTGTATGATTTTTAGCTCTTGAAGAGAGGAACAAGATGATGTTGGTTGCATTTGTCTGCGACATTCCTACGGGCCGTAGCGTCCAAAATAAAAACCTAAGTGAGATTCTCCCATTGACAACCATTATAAAAGTCACCAACTTTGGAGGCTGATATTTTGAAAACCGGACCTCCTATGACAAAGTTGTTCATAACTTTTGTTCAGACAATGTCAGAGAGCAATATACTGCAATCTGAAGCCATGTCGATGTGCGGTCTCGGAGGAGATGATGTTTAAGCGAAAAGTGACATTTTTGGACTCGTGTGTACTTCCTGTTGGATTTAGGTCTGGGGTGTCAATGTATGATTTGTAGGTCTTGAGAAGATGAGCAATTAGGCGTTGGTCCCATGTGTCTATGACATTCCTCTGGGCCGCAGTGGACAAAAATCACCCCAAAACACAGCAAAAGTGACATTTTTGGACTCGTGTGTACTTCCTGTTGGATTTAGGTCTGGGGTGTCAATGTATGATTTGTAGGTTTTGAGCAGATGAGCAATTAGGCGTTTGTCCCATGTCTCTATGACATTCCTGTGGACCGCAGTGGACAACACACACCCCAAAGCACCCCAACTTTGGAGTCCGATATTTTGAAAACCGGACCTCCTTTGACAAAGTTTTTGATAACTTTGGTTCATCAAAGTGTAGAGAGCGATGTATTAAAATCTCAAGCCATGGCGATGAGCGGTCTCGGAGGAGATAGCGCTAGATGATGGGCAAAATTTGGCAAAATTTGCGACATTTTTGGAATTATCATAATTCCTGTTGGATTTAGGTCTGGGGTGTCAGTGTATGATTTTTAGGCCTTGAAAAGACGAACAAGTAGGCGTCGGTCCCGTGTCTCTATGACATTCCTGAAGGCAGATACGGAAACTAGGTGGCGCTAGAGAGCCAATTTGGGGTGGAGGGGCATAATTTTTACATAATATCGAATTTTTCGCCGGGCCCGTCGTCCCTGCCAAATTTGGTGAGTTTTAGAGCAGTTTTAGGGGGGCAAATTCACGTTGAAAGGCGCGTAAGGAGAAAGAAAGAAAGAAAGTAACGTACCAGTAACAATAGGGTCTTCGCCCTTTGGGCTCAGGCCCTAATTAAAGCTGCAAGCAGCGTTGGACGGGCCTGAGCCCCCCCCGCGCACGCCGGGACCCGGCGCCACGCCGTCCCTCGCACTCGCCGCCCGCGAGCCCGGTGCAAGGGGCGTGAGTCTGCAGCCAAGTGGAGTTCGTTGCAGACAGGAGCGTGAGGGGCGTGACTCTGCAGCACCTTTAAAGTTCGCTGCAGACAGGAGCGTGTACAGTGAAGTCGTAGCAAGATTCCTGTCATGGCTAAACATGACATGTCAACGCTGTGAGAATGACACATTTCTGTTGAAGGAGGAGTGTGTGTGGAAAGCTTCTGATAAGTTTGTGTGAAAAAGAAATCAATTTTCTACTTTCAGCAGGTGCAGATTTTTTTTTTAAGTATAGACTTTTAAGCCTCATGATCTGATAAAAGTTGGATTTAAATGTGTACAACATGACTTTTTTGCTCCTCTCAATATTACAGAATATTCATGTAATAAATGAATTTTCTACTTTTCATCAAGTGCATTTTTATAAAAGTAAAGTCTTGTAAGCCTCATGACCTGATTAAAGTTAGATGTAAATGTGTACAATCAAGTGTGCAGAGGCAATATGAGAAACTGCAGGGAGACACAAAACTACTCATTTAATTGAATGGAGACTGTGAGTGAAGTCCCATTGCATGTGTGTGTGCTCTGTGTGTCTGTGTGTGTGTGTGTGTGTGGGAGCTGCTGACTCCGCCCCCTCCTGCACATGCTGGCTGCAGCAGAGGGGACAGAAGACAATAGGACTTTCATGGAACTTCAAACTGAGGACTTCCTGTTGGATTTAGGTCTGGGGTGTCAGTGTATGATTTTTAGCTCTTGAAGAGAGGAACAAGATGATGTTGGTTGCATTTGTCTGCGACATTCCTACGGGCCGTAGCGTCCACAATAAAAACCTAAGTGAGATTCTCCCATTGACAACCATTATAAAAGTCACCAACTTTGGAGGCTGATATTTTGAAAACCGGACCTCCTATGACAAAGTTGTTCATAACTTTTGTTCAGACAATGTCAGAGAGCAATATACTGCAATCTGAAGCCATGTCGATGTGCGGTCTCGGAGGAGATGATGTTTAAGCGAAAAGTGACATTTCTGGACTCGTGTGTACTTCCTGTTGGATTTAGGTCTGGGGTGTCAATGTATGATTTGTAGGTCTTGAGAAGATGAGCAATTAGGCGTTGGTCCCATGTGTCTATGACATTCCTCTGGGCCGCAGTGGACAAAAATCACCCCAAAACACAGCAAAAGTGACATTTTTGGACTCGTGTGTACTTCCTGTTGGATTTAGGTCTGGGGTGTCAATGTATGATTTGTAGGTTTTGAGCAGATGAGCAATTAGGCGTTTGTCCCATGTCTCTAAGACATTCCTGTGGACCGCAGTGGACAACACACACCCCAAAGCACCCCAACTTTGGAGTCCGATATTTTGAAAACCGGACCTCCTTTGACAAAGTTTTTGATAACTTTGGTTCATCAAAGTGTAGAGAGCGATGTATTAAAATCTCAAGCCATGGCGATGAGCGGTCTCGGAGGAGATAGCGCTAGATGATGGGCAAAATTTGGCAAAATTTGCGACATTTTTGGAATTATCATAATTCCTGTTGGATTTAGGTCTGGGGTGTCAGTGTATGATTTTTAGGCCTTGAAAAGACGAACAAGTAGGCGTCGGTCCCGTGTCTCTATGACATTCCTGAAGGCAGATACGGAAACTAGGTGGCGCTAGAGAGCCAATTTGGGGTGGAGGGGCATAATTTTTACATAATATCGAATTTTTCGCCGGGCCCGTCGTCCCTGCCAAATTTGGTGAGTTTTAGAGCAGTTTTAGGGGGGCAAATTCACGTTGAAAGGCGCGTAAGGAGAAAGAAAGAAAGAAAGTAACGTACCAGTAACAATAGGGTCTTCGCCCTTTGGGCTCAGGCCCTAATTAAAGCTGCAAGCAGCGTTGGACGGGCCTGAGCCCCCCCCGCGCACGCCGGGACCCGGCGCCACGCCGTCCCTCGCACTCGACGGGACCCGGCGCCACGCCGTCCCTCGCACTCGCCGCCCGCGTCCGAGGGTGACCACGCACTCGCAGCCTGCCAACCCGGTGCGAGGGCTGTGCCTCTGCAGCACCTTTAAAGTTCGCTGCAGACAGGAGCGTGTACAGTGAAGTCGTAGCAAGATCCCTGTTATGGCTAAACATGACATGTGAACAGTGTGAGAATGACACGTCTGCTGAAGGAGAAGTGTGTGTGGAAAGCTTCTGATAAGTGTGTGTGAAAAATAAATCAATTTTCTATTTTTCTAAAAGTAAAGACTTGTAAGTCTCATGACCTGATAAAAGTAAGATTTAAATGTGTAAAACATGACTTTTTTGCTCCTGTCAATATTAGAGAATAATCATGGAATTATGAATATAATCTCCACTTATAAACACTGTAACATATAACACATCCAAACATCACTCATAAGTACCGTACTGTGCATCAGCATCGTCCCTGACCATAACCCCTGGTATACTGAAGCCATGTGCCCCTGGTATACCGAGGCCATGTGCCCCTGGTATACCGAGGCCATGTGCCCCTGGTATACCGAGGCCATGGCCCCTGGTATACCGAGGCCATGTGCCCCTGGTATACTGAGGCCATGTATCCCTGATATACTGAAGCCATGTTTCCCTGGTATACTGATTATTATTATATATAGTTATAATTACTATAATATTATTAACAACATTAAGTCAGGTAAAGTCTGATTATTTGAAAAATCACAGTAATAATTGCTTTATAGTTAATAACTGCATCGAAGAAAGAGCTTGCATATTAAACAATAGAGAAACATATACAATGTGTACAGAATATAAATGTTCTTGCCAAAATCAATATGTACTTTTCATCACGTGCATTAGAAAAAAAAGTAAAGGTGTGTAAGCCACATGACCTGATAAAATAGTCATATATGTCATATATAATTATGGAAAAACCACAGTACAAAGCCTCAAAATGTAGTTATGTTCATTTATGTACAGCACTTTATTACTAAGCAGGAAGACTCTGTGTGTGTGTGTGTGTGTGTGTGTGTGTGTGTGTGTGTGTGTGTGTGTGTGTGTGTGTGTGTGTGTGTGTGTGTGAGGTGTCAGATGTCAGGTGTCGACTCCACCCCCTCCTGCAGCAAGCTGCCCAGAGCAGGGGGAGAAATGTTCTACTCCTGTTGTAAAAATGACACAGTAGCCTTGAATTTTGGCCATTTGGACTGAAAATACCCACATTTTGTAGATATATGTGTTGCGAATCCAATGGTGTACATTTAAAAGTTGTGAGATTTACGGTTTAGACAGTAGTCCCTTAATTGATCGATGTGTGCCTGCTCAGAAAATGGCTCTCCCATTGAAACCCATTATAATGTGGAAATCGCTCACCGCGCTTGGAGGCCAATATTACGAAAACCGGACCTCCTATGACAAAGTTTTTGATATCTTTGGGTCAGGAGACTCTACTGAGCGATATATTACAATCTGAAGCCATAAGCATGAGCGGTCTCAGAGAAGATAGCAGTTGATTGCCACTGAAATTTGGGGAAATTTTGGAGGAATGTGGGAAAAATTTGAAATTGTTTTTGCATTTTTTGGACTTCCTGTTGGATTTAGGTATGGGGTGTCAGCGTATGATTTTTAGCTCTTGCGAAGACGAACAATCTCGTCTTGTTTGCATCTGTCTGCGACATTCCTACGGGCCGTAGCGTCCGAAAATAAAATCTCTCCCATTGACAACCATTGTAAAAGTCACCAACTTTGGAGGCTGATATTTTGAAAACCGGACCTCCTTTGACAAAGTTTTTGATAACTTTGGTTCATCAAAGTGTATAGAACGATATATTAAAATCTGAAGCCATGACCATGAGCGGTCTCGGAGGAGATATCGCCTAAAGGTCGTCTGCCATTTTGTTCAAAAAATGTGACATTTTTGGATTTTCTGGAATTCCTGTTGGATTTAGGTCCGGGGTGTCAGTGTATGATTTGTAGATCCTGAGCAGACGAACAATTAGGCGTTGGTCCCGTGTCTCTACGCCATTCCTGTGGGCCGCAGCGGCCAGAGAACTGCCAAAAACCAACTAGGTGGCGCTACAGAGCTAATTTGGGGTGGAGGGGTATAATTTTTACATAATATCGAATTTTTCGCCGGGCCCGTCGTCCCTGCCAAATTTGGTGAGTTTTAGAGCATTTTTAGGGGGGCAAATTCACGTTGAAAGGCGCGTAAGGAGAAAGAAAGAAAGTAACGGACCAGGATCAATAGGGTCTTCGCCCTGTCCCAGGGCTCAGGCCCTAATTAAAGCTGCAAGCAGCGTTGGACGGGCCTGAGCCCCCCCCGCGCACGCCGAGACCCGGCGCCACGCCGTCCCTCGCACTCGCCGGGACCCGGCGCCACGCCCTCCCTTGCACTCGCAGCCCGCGTCCGAGGGTGACCATGCACTCGCAGCCTGCCAACCCGGTGTGAGGGGTGTGCCTCTGCAGCACCTTTAAAGTTCGCTGCAGACAGGAGCGTGTACAGTGAAGTCGTAGCAAGATCCCTGTCATGGCTAAACATGACATGTCAACAGTGTGAGAATGACACATTTCTGCTGAAGGAGAAGTGTGTGTGGAAAGCTTCTGATAAGTTTGTGTGAAAAATAAATCAATTTTCTACTTTAATCAGGTGCATTTTTTTTTAAAGTATAGACTTTTAAGCCTCATGATCTGATAAAAGTTGGATTTAAATGTGTACAACATGACTTTTTAGCTCCTCTCAATATTACAGAATATTCATGTAATAAATCAATGTTCTACTTTTCATCAAGTGCATTTTTATAAAAGTAAAGTCTTGTAAGCCTCATGATCTGATAAAATTTAGACCTAAATGTGTACAACATGACTTTTTTGCTCCTGTCAATAATAGAGAATAATCATGGAATTATGAATATAATCTCCACTTATAAACACTGTAACATATAACACATCCAAACATCACTCATAAGTACAGTACTGTGCATCAGGATCGTCATTAACCCTAACCCCTGGTAAACTGAGGCCATGTGCCCCAAGGTCAGGAAAATTCTGATTATTTTAATAATCATATTAATATTTTTTTTATAGTTAATAACTGCCACGAAGAAAGAGCTGGCATATTAAATAGAGAAACATATACAATGTGTACAGAATATAAATGTTCTTGACAAAATCAATTTGCACTTTTCATCACTTTCCTTTTAAAAAAAAGTAAAGGTGTGTAAGCCACATGACCTGATAAAGTAGTCATATATTTCATATATAATTAAGGCAAAACCACAGTACAAAGCCTCAAAAAGTACTTATGTTTATTTATGTACAGCACTTTATTACTAAGCAGGAAGACTCTGTGTGTGTGTGTGTGTGTGTGTGTGTGTGTGTGTGTGTGTTTGTGTGTGTGTGTGTGTGTGTGTGTGTGTGTGTGTGTGTGTGTGTGTGTGTCAGGTATCAAAAGAAAGAGCTGGCATATTAAACAATAGAGAAACATATACAGTGTGTACAGAATAGAAATGTTCTTGCCAAAATCAATTTGTACTTTTCATCACTTGCATTTAAAAAAAAAGTAAAGGTGTGTAAGCCACATGACCTGATGAAGTAGTCATATATTTCATATATAGTTATGGAAAAACCACAGTACAAAGCCTCAAAATGTACTTATGTTCATTTATGTACAGCACTTTTTTACTAAGCAGGAAGACTCTGTGTGTGTGTGTGTGTGTGTGTGTGTGTGTGAGGTGTCAGATGTCAGGTGTCGACTCCACCCCCTCCTGCAGCAAGCTGCCCAGAGCAGGGGGAGAAATGTTCTACTCCTGTTTTAAAAATGACACAGTAGCCTTGAATTTTGGCCATTTGGACTGAAAATACCCACATTTTGTAGATATATGTGTTGCGAATCCAATGGTGTACATTTAAAAGTTGTGAGATTTACGGTTTAGACAATAGTCCCTTAATTGATCCATGTGTGCCTGCTGAGAAAATGGGTCTCCCATTGAAACCCATTATAATCTGGAAATCGCTCACCGCGCTTGGAGGCCAATATTAGGAAAACCGGACCTCCTATGACAAAGTTTTTGATATCTTTGGGTCAGGAGACTCTACTGAGCGATATATTACAATCTGAAGCCATAAGCATGAGCGGTCTCAGAGAAGATAGCAGTTGATTGCCACTGAAATTTGGGGAAATTTTGGAGGAATGTGGGAAAAATTTGAAATTGTTTTTGCATTTTTTGGACTTCCTGTTGGATTTAGGTATGGGGTGTCAGCGTATGATTTTTAGCTCTTGCGAAGACGAACAATCTCGTCTTGGTTGCATCTGTCTGCGACATTCCTACGGGCCGTAGCGTCCGAAAATAAAATCTCTCCCATTGACAACCATTATAAAAGTCACCAACTTTGGAGGCTGATATTTTGAAAACCGGACCTCCTTTGACAAAGTTTTTGATAACTTTGGTTCATCAAAGTGTATAGAAAGATATATTAAAATCTGAAGCCATGACCATGAGCGGTCTCGGAGGAGATGTCGTCTAAAGGTCGTCTGCCATTTTGTTCAAAAAATGTGACATTTTTGGATTTTCTGGAATTGCTGTTGGATTTAGGTCCGGGGTGTCAGTGTATGATTTGTAGATCTTGAGCAGACGAACAATTAGGCGTTGGTCCCGTGTCTGTACGCCATTCCTGTGGGCCGCAGCGGCCAAAAAACCCCCCAAAACCAACTAGGTGGCGCTATAGAGCCAATTTGGGGTGGGGGGGCATAATTTTTACATAATATCGAATTTTTCGCCGGGCCCGTCGTCCCTGCCAAATTTGGTGAGTTTTAGAGCAGTTTTAGGGGGTCAAATTCACGTTGAAAGGCGCGTAAGGAGAAAGAAAGAAAGAAAGAAAGAAAGAAAGTAACGTACCAGTAACAATAGGGTCTTCGCCCTTTGGGCTCAGGCCCTAATTAAAGCTGCAAGCAGCGTTGGACGGGCCTGAGCCCCCCCCGCGCACGCCGAGACCCGGCGCCACGCCGTCCCTCGCACTCGCCGGGACCCGGCGCCACGCCCTCCCTTGCACTCGCAGCCCGCGTCCGAGGGTGACCATGCACTCGCAGCCTGCCAACCCGGTGTGAGGGGTGTGCCTCTGCAGCACCTTTAAAGTTCGCTGCAGACAGGAGCGTGTACAGTGAAGTCGTAGCAAGATCCCTGTCATGGCTAAACATGACATGTCAACAGTGTGAGAATGACACATTTCTGCTGAAGGAGAAGTGTGTGTGGAAAGTTTCTGATAAGTTTGTGTGAAAAATAAATCAATTTTCTACTTTAATCAGGTGCATTTTTTTTTAAAGTATAGACTTTTAAGCCTCATGATCTGATAAAAGTTGGATTTAAATGTGTACAACATGACTTTTTAGCTCCTCTCAATATTACAGAATATTCATGTAATAAATCAATGTTCTACTTTTCATCAAGTGCATTTTTATAAAAGTAAAGTCTTGTAAGCCTCATGATCTGATAAAATTTAGACCTAAATGTGTACAACATGACTTTTTTGCTCCTGTCAATAATAGAGAATAATCATGGAATTATGAATATAATCTCCACTTATAAACACTGTAACATATAACACATCCAAACATCACTCATAAGTACAGTACTGTGCATCAGGATCGTCATTAACCCTAACCCCTGGTAAACTGAGGCCATGTGCCCCAAGGTCAGGAAAATTCTGATTATTTTAATAATCATATTAATATTTTTTTTATAGTTAATAACTGCCACGAAGAAAGAGCTGGCATATTAAATAGAGAAACATATACAATGTGTACAGAATATAAATGTTCTTGACAAAATCAATTTGCACTTTTCATCACTTTCCTTTTAAAAAAAAGTAAAGGTGTGTAAGCCACATGACCTGATAAAGTAGTCATATATTTCATATATAATTAAGGCAAAACCACAGTACAAAGCCTCAAAATGTACTTATGTTTATTTATGTACAGCACTTTATTACTAAGCAGGAAGACTCTGTGTGTGTGTGTGTGTGTGTGTGTGTGTGTGTGTGTGTTTGTGTGTGTGTGTGTGTGTGTGTGTGTGTGTGTGTGTGTGTGTGTGTGTGTGTCAGGTATCAAAAGAAAGAGCTGGCATATTAAACAATAGAGAAACATATACAGTGTGTACAGAATAGAAATGTTCTTGCCAAAATCAATTTGTACTTTTCATCACTTGCATTTAAAAAAAAAGTAAAGGTGTGTAAGCCACATGACCTGATAAAGTAGTCATATATTTCATATATAATTAAGGAAAAACCAAAGTACAAAGCCTGAAAATGTACTTATGTTTATTTGACTCTGTGTGTGTGTGTGTGTGTGTGTGTGTGTGTGTGTGTGTGAGGTGTCAGATGTCAGGTGTCGACTCCCCCCCCCTCCTGCAGCAAGCTGCCCAGAGCAGGGGGAGAAATGTTCTACTCCTGTTTTAAAAATGACACAGTAGCCTTGAATTTTGGCCATTTGGACTGAAAATACCCACATTTTGTAGATATATGTGTTGCGAATCCAATGGTGTACATGTAAAAGTTGTGAGATTTACGGTTTAGACAATAGTCCCTTAATTGATCGATGTGTGCCTGCTCAGAAAATGGCTCTCCCATTGAAACCCATTATGATCTGGAAATCGCTCACCGCGCTTGGAGGCCAATATTACGAAAACCGGACCTCCTATGACAAAGTTTTTGATATCTTTGGTTCAGGAGACTCTACTGAGCGATATATTACAATCTGAAGGCATAAGTATGAGCGGTCTCAGAGAAGATAGCAGTTGAATTTTGGAAAAATATGGAAAAATGTGCAATTGTTTTTGCATTTTTTGGACTTCCTGTTGGATTTAGGTCTGGGGTGTCAGTGTATGATTTGTAGGTCTTGAAGAGAGGAACAATATGATTTTTGGGTGCATTTCTCTGCGACATTCCTGTGGGCCGCAGTGGACAAAAATCACCCCAAAACACACCAAAAGTGACATTTTTGGACTCGTGTGTACTTCCTGTTGGATTTAGGTCTGGGGTGTCAATGTATGATTTGTAGGTCTTGAGCAGATGAGCAATTAGGCGTTGGTCCCATGTCTCCATGACATTCCTGTGGACCGCAGTGGACAAAACACACCCCAAAGCACCCCAACTTTGGAGTCCGATATTTTGAAAACCGGACCTCCTTTGACAAAGTTTTTGATATCTTTGGTTCATCAAAGTGTAGAGAGCGATATATTAAAATCTCAAGCCATGGCGATGAGCGGTGTCGGAGGAGATAGCGCTAGATGATGCGCAAAATTTGCGCAAAATTTGCGACATTTTTGGAATTATCATAATTCCTGTTGGATTTAGGTCTGGGGTGTCAGCGTATGATTTTTAGGCCTTGAGCAGACGAACAAGTAGGCGTCGGTCCCGTGTCTCTATGACATTCCTGAAGGCAGATACGGAAACTAGGTGGCGCTAGAGAGCCAATTTGGGGTGGAGGGGCATAATTTTTACATAATATCGAATTTTTCGCCGGACCGGACGTCCCTGCCAAATTTGGTGAGTTTTTGAGCATTTTTAGGGGGGCAAATTCAGGGGGAAAGGCGCGTAAGGAGAAAGAAAGAAAGAAAGTAACGTACCAGTAACAATAGGGTCTTCGCCCTTTGGGCTCAGGCCCTAATTAAAGCTGCAAGCAGCGTTGGACGGGCCTGAGCCCCCCCCGCGCACGCCGGGACCCCGGCGCCACGCCGTCCCTCGCACTCGCCGCCCGCGAGCCCGGTGCAAGGGGCGTGAGTCTGCAGCCAAGTGGAGTTTGGTGCAGACAGGAGCGTGAGGGGCGTGACTCTGCAGCACCTTTAAAGTTCGCTGCAGACAGGAGCGTGTACAGTGAAGTCGTAGCAAGATTCCTGTCATGGCTAAACATGACATGTCAACGCTGTGAGAATGACACATTTCTGTTGAAGGAGGAGTGTGTGTGGAAAGCTTCTGATAAGTTTGTGTGAAAAAGAAATCAATTTTCTACTTTCAGCAGGTGCAGATTTTTTTTTTAAGTATAGACTTTTAAGCCTCATGATCTGATAAAAGTTGGATTTAAATGTGTACAACATGACTTTTTTGCTCCTCTCAATATTACAGAATATTCATGTAATAAATGAATTTTCTACTTTTCATCAAGTGCATTTTTATAAAAGTAAAGTCTTGTAAGCCTCATGACCTGATTAAAGTTAGATGTAAATGTGTACAATCAAGTGTGCAGAGGCAATATGAGAAACTGCAGGGAGACACAAAACTACTCATTTAATTGAATGGAGACTGTGAGTGAAGTCCCATTGCATGTGTGTGTGCTCTGTGTGTCTGTGTGTGTGTGTGTGTGTGGGAGCTGCTGACTCCGCCCCCTCCTGCACATGCTGGCTGCAGCAGAGGGGACAGAAGACAATAGGACTTTCATGGAACTTCAAACTGAGGACTTCCTGTTGGATTTAGGTCTGGGGTGTCAGTGTATGATTTTTAGCTCTTGAAGAGAGGAACAAGATGATGTTGGTTGCATTTGTCTGCGACATTCCTACGGGCCGTAGCGTCCAAAATAAAAACCTAAGTGAGATTCTCCCATTGACAACCATTATAAAAGTCACCAACTTTGGAGGCTGATATTTTGAAAACCGAACCTCCTATGACAAAGTTGTTCATAACTTTTGTTCAGACAATGTCAGAGAGCAATATACTGCAATCTGAAGCCATGTCGATGTGCGGTCTCGGAGGAGATGATGTTTAAGCGAAAAGTGACATTTTTGGACTCGTGTGTACTTCCTGTTGGATTTAGGTCTGGGGTGTCAATGTATGATTTGTAGGTCTTGAGAAGATGAGCAATTAGGCGTTGGTCCCATGTGTCTATGACATTCCTCTGGGCCGCAGTGGACAAAAATCACCCCAAAACACAGCAAAAGTGACATTTTTGGACTCGTGTGTACTTCCTGTTGGATTTAGGTCTGGGGTGTCAATGTATGATTTGTAGGTTTTGAGCAGATGAGCAATTAGGCGTTTGTCCCATGTCTCTATGACATTCCTGTGGACCGCAGTGGACAACACACACCCCAAAGCACCCCAACTTTGGAGTCCGATATTTTGAAAACCGGACCTCCTTTGACAAAGTTTTTGATAACTTTGGTTCATCAAAGTGTAGAGAGCGATGTATTAAAATCTCAAGCCATGGCGATGAGCGGTCTCGGAGGAGATAGCGCTAGATGATGGGCAAAATTTGGCAAAATTTGCGACATTTTTGGAATTATCATAATTCCTGTTGGATTTAGGTCTGGGGTGTCAGTGTATGATTTTTAGCTCTTGAAGAGAGGAACAAGATGATGTTGGTTGCATTTGTCTGCGACATTCCTACGGGCCGTAGCGTCCAAAATAAAAACCTAAGTGAGATTCTCCCATTGACAACCATTATAAAAGTCACCAACTTTGGAGGCTGATATTTTGAAAACCGAACCTCCTATGACAAAGTTGTTCATAACTTTTGTTCAGACAATGTCAGAGAGCAATATACTGCAATCTGAAGCCATGTCGATGTGCGGTCTCGGAGGAGATGATGTTTAAGCGAAAAGTGACATTTTTGGACTCGTGTGTACTTCCTGTTGGATTTAGGTCTGGGGTGTCAATGTATGATTTGTAGGTCTTGAGAAGATGAGCAATTAGGCGTTGGTCCCATGTGTCTATGACATTCCTCTGGGCCGCAGTGGACAAAAATCACCCCAAAACACAGCAAAAGTGACATTTTTGGACTCGTGTGTACTTCCTGTTGGATTTAGGTCTGGGGTGTCAATGTATGATTTGTAGGTTTTGAGCAGATGAGCAATTAGGCGTTTGTCCCATGTCTCTATGACATTCCTGTGGACCGCAGTGGACAACACACACCCCAAAGCACCCCAACTTTGGAGTCCGATATTTTGAAAACCGGACCTCCTTTGACAAAGTTTTTGATAACTTTGGTTCATCAAAGTGTAGAGAGCGATGTATTAAAATCTCAAGCCATGGCGATGAGCGGTCTCGGAGGAGATAGCGCTAGATGATGGGCAAAATTTGGCAAAATTTGCGACATTTTTGGAATTATCATAATTCCTGTTGGATTTAGGTCTGGGGTGTCAGTGTATGATTTTTAGGCCTTGAAAAGACGAACAAGTAGGCGTCGGTCCCGTGTCTCTATGACATTCCTGAAGGCAGATACGGAAACTAGGTGGCGCTAGAGAGCCAATTTGGGGTGGAGGGGCATAATTTTTACATAATATCGAATTTTTCGCCGGGCCCGTCGTCCCTGCCAAATTTGGTGAGTTTTAGAGCATTTTTAGGGGGGCAAATTCAGGGGGAAAGGCGCGTAAGGAGAAAGAAAGAAAGAAAGAAAGTAACGTACCAGTAACAATAGGGTCTTCGCCCTTTGGGCTCAGGCCCTAATTAAAGCTGCAAGCAGCGTTGGACGGGCCTGAGCCCCCCCCCGCGCACGCCGGGACCCGGCGCCACGCCGTCCCTCGCACTCGCCGCCCGCGAGCCCGGTGCGAGGGACGTTAGTCTACAGCGAGGTCGTAGCAAACTCCCTGTCATGGCTAAACATGACATGTCAACGCTGTGAGAATGACACATTTCTGCTGAAGGAGAAGTGTGTGTGGAAAGCTTGTGATGAGTTTGTGTGAAAAATAAATCAATTTTCTATTTTTCTAAAAGTGAAGATCTGATAAAGTAAGATTTAAATGTGTAAAACATGACTTTTTTGCTCCTGCCAATAGTACAGAATAATCATGGAATTATGAATATAATCTCCACTTATAAACACTGTAACATATAACACATCCAAACATCACTCATAAGTACAGTACTGTGCATCAGCATCGTCCCTAACCCTATCCCCTGGTATACTGAAGCCATGTGCCCCTGGTATACCGAGGTCATGTGCCCCTGGTATACCGAGGCCATGTGCCCCTGGTATACTGGGGCCATGTATCCCTGATATACTGAAGCCATGTGCCCCTGGTATACTGAAGCCATGTTTCCCTGGTATACTGAATATTATTATAATATATAGTCATAATTACTATAATATTATTAACAACATTAAGTCAGGTAAATTCAGATTATTTGAATAATCACATTAATAATTGCTTTATAGTTAATAACTGCATCGAAGAAAGAGCTTGCATATTAAACAATAGGGAAACATATACAATGTGTACAGAATATAAATGTTCTTGCCAAAATCAATTTGTACTTTTCATCACGTGCATTAACAAAAAAAGTAAAGGTGTGTAAGCCACATGACCTGATAAAATAGTCATATATTTCATATATAATTATGGAAAAACCACAGTACAAAGCCTCAAAATGTAGTTATGTTCATTTATGTACAGCACTTTATTACTAAGCAGGAAGACTCTGTGTGTGTGTGTGTGTGTGTGTGTGTGTGTGTGTGTGAGGTGTCAGATGTCAGGTGTCGACTCCACCCCCTCCTGCAGCAAGCTGCGCAGAGCAGGGGGAGAAATGTTCTACTCTTGTTTTAAAAATGACACAGTAGCCTTGAATTTTGGCCATTTGGACTGAAAATACCCACATTTTGTAGATATATGTGTTGCGAATCCAATGGTGTACATTTAAAAGTTGTGAGATTTACGGTTTAGACAATAGTCCCTTAATTGATCGATGTGTGCCTGCTCAGAAAATGGCTCTCCCATTGAAACCCATTATGATCTGGAAATCGCTCACCACGCTTGGAGGCCAATATTACGAAAACCGGACCTCCTATGACAAAGTTTTTGATATCTTTGGTTCAGGAGACTCTACTGAGCGATATATTACAATCTGAAGGCATAAGTATGAGCGGTCTCAGAGAAGATAGCAGTTGAATTTTGGAAAAATATGGAAAAATGTGCAATTGTTTTTGCATTTTTTGGACTTCCTGTTGGATTTAGGTCTGGGGTGTCAGTGTATGATTTGTAGGTCTTGAAGAGAGGAACAATATGATTTTTGGGTGCATTTCTCTGCGACATTCCTGTGGGCCGCAGTGGACAAAAATCACCCCAAAACACACCAAAAGTGACATTTTTGGACTCGTGTGTACTTCCTGTTGGATTTAGGTCTGGGGTGTCAATGTATGATTTGTAGGTCTTGAGCAGATGAGCAATTAGGCGTTGGTCCCATGTCTCCATGACATTCCTGTGGACCGCAGTGGACAAAACACACCCCAAAGCACCCCAACTTTGGAGTCCGATATTTTGAAAACCGGACCTCCTTTGACAAAGTTTTTGATATCTTTGGTTCATCAAAGTGTAGAGAGCGATATATTAAAATCTCAAGCCATGGCGATGAGCGGTGTCGGAGGAGATAGCGCTAGATGATGCGCAAAATTTGCGCAAAATTTGCGACATTTCTGGAATTATCATAATTCCTGTTGGATTTAGGTCTGGGGTGTCAGCGTATGATTTTTAGGCCTTGAGCAGACGAACAAGTAGGCGTCGGTCCCGTGTCTCTATGACATTCCTGAAGGCAGATACGGAAACTAGGTGGCGCTAGAGAGCCAATTTGGGGTGGAGGGGCATAATTTTTACATAATATCAAATTTTTCGCCGGACCCGTCGTCCCTGCCAAATTTGGTGAGTTTTTGAGCATTTTTAGGGGGGGCAAATTCAGGGGAGAAGTGGCGTAACAAGAAAGAAAGTAACGATCGAGTAACAATAGGGTCTTCGCCCTTTGGGCTCAGGCCCTAATTAAAGCTGCAAGCAGCGTTGGACGGGCCTGAGCCCCCCCCGCGCACGCCGAGACCCGGCGCCACGCCGTCCCTCGCACTCGCCGGGACCCGGCCCCACGCCCTCCCTTGCACTCGCAGCCCGCGTCCGAGGGTGACCATGCACTCACAGCCTGCCAACCCGGTGCGAGGGGTGTGCCTCTGCAGCACCTTTAAAGTTCGCTGCAGACAGGAGCGTGTACAGTGAAGTCGTAGCAAGATTCCTGTCATGGCTAAACATGACATGTCAACAGTGTGAGAATGACACATTTCTGCTGAAGGAGAAGTGTGTGTGGAAAGCTTCTGATAAGTTTGTGTGAAAAAGAAAGCAATTTTCTATTTTTCTAAAAGTAAAGACTTGTAAGTCTCATGACCTGATAAAAGTAAGATTTAAATGTGTAAAACATGACTTTTTTGCTCCTGTCAATATTAGAGAATAATCATGGAATTATGAATATAATCTCCACTTATAAACACTGTAACATATAACACATCCAAACATCACTCATAAGTACAGTACTGTGCATCAGCATCGTCCCTAACCCTGGTATACTGAGGCCATGTGCCCCTGGTATACCGAGGCCATGTGCCCCTGGTATACCGAGGCCATGTGCCCCTGTTATACTGAGGCCATGTATTCCTGATATACTGAAGCCATGTGCCCCTGGTATACTGAAGCCATGTTTCCCTGGTATACTGAATATTATTATAATATATAGTTATAATTACTATAATATTATTAACAACATTAAGTCAGGTAAATTCTGATAATTTGAATAATCACATTAATAATTGCTTTATTAAAAAAAAAAGTAAAGGTGTGTAAGCCACATGACCTGATAAAATAGTCATATATTTCATATATAATTATGGAGAAACCACAGTACAAAGCCTCAAAATGTAGTTATGTTCATTTATGTACAGCACTGTATTACTAAGCAGGAAGACTGTGTGTGTGTGTGTGTGTGTGTGTGTGTGTGTCAGGTATCAAAAGAAAGAGCTGGCATATTAAACAATAGAGAAACATATACAATGTGTACAGAATTAAATGTCCTTGCCAAAATCAATTTGTACTTGTCATCACTTTCCTTTTAAAAAAAAGTAAAGGTGTGTAAGCCACATGACCTGATGAAGTAGTCATATATTTCATATATAATTATGGAAAAACCACAGTACAAAGCCTCAAAATGTACTTATGTTCATTTATGTACAGCACTGTATTACTAAGCAGGAAGACTCTGTGTGTGTGTGTGTGTGTGTGTGTGTGTGTGTGAGGTGTCAGATGTCAGGTGTCGACTCCACCCCCTCCTGCAGCAAGCTGCTCAGAGCAGGGAGAGAAATGTTCTACTCCTGTTTTAGAAATGACACAGTAGCCTTGAATTTTGGCCATTTGGACTGAAAATACCCACATTTTGTAGATATATGTGTTGCGAATCCAATGGTGTACATTTAAAAGTTGTGAGATTTACGGTTTAGACAATAGTCCCTTAATTGATCCATGTGTGCCTGCTGAGAAAATGGGTCTCCCATTGAAACCCATTATAATCTGGAAATCGCTCACCGCGCTTGGAGGCCAATATTAGGAAAACCGGACCTCCTATGACAAAGTTTTTGATATCTTTGGGTCAGGAGACTCTACTGAGCGATATATTACAATCTGAAGCCATAAGCATGAGCGGTCTCAGAGAAGATAGCAGTTGATTGCCACTGAAATTTGGGGAAATTTTGGAGGAATGTGGGAAAAATTTGAAATTGTTTTTGCATTTTTTGGACTTCCTGTTGGATTTAGGTATGGGGTGTCAGCGTATGATTTTTAGCTCTTGCGAAGACGAACAATCTCGTCTTGGTTGCATCTGTCTGCGACATTCCTACGGGCCGTAGCGTCCGAAAATAAAATCTCTCCCATTGACAACCATTATAAAAGTCACCAACTTTGGAGGCTGATATTTTGAAAACCGGACCTCCTTTGACAAAGTTTTTGATAACTTTGGTTCATCAAAGTGTATAGAAAGATATATTAAAATCTGAAGCCATGACCATGAGCGGTCTCGGAGGAGATGTCGTCTAAAGGTCGTCTGCCATTTTGTTCAAAAAATGTGACATTTTTGGATTTTCTGGAATTGCTGTTGGATTTAGGTCCGGAGTGTCAGTGTATGATTTGTAGATCTTGAGCAGACGAACAATTAGGCGTTGGTCCCATGTCTGTACGCCATTCCTGTGGGCCGCAGCGGCCAAAAAACCCCCCAAAACCAACTAGGTGGCGCTATAGAGCCAATTTGGGGTGGGGGGGCATAATTTTTACATAATATCGAATTTTTCACCGGGCCCGTCGTCCCTGCCAAATTTGGTGAGTTTTAGAGCAGTTTTAGGGGGGCAAATTCACGTTGAAAGGCGCGTAAGGAGAAAGAAAGAAAGAAAGAAAGAAAGAAAGAAAGAAAGAAAGTAACGTACCAGTAACAATAGGGTCTTCGCCCTTTGGGCTCAGGCCCTAATTAAAGCTGCAAGCAGCGTTGGACGGGCCTGAGCCCCCCCCGCGCACGCCGAGACCCGGCGCCACGCCGTCCCTCGCACTCGCCGGGACCCGGCCCCACGCCCTCCCTTGCACTCGCAGCCCGCGTCCGAGGGTGACCATGCACTCACAGCCTGCCAACCCGGTGCGAGGGGTGTGCCTCTGCAGCACCTTTAAAGTTCGCTGCAGACAGGAGCGTGTACAGTGAAGTCGTAGCAAGATTCCTGTCATGGCTAAACATGACATGTCAACGCTGTGAGAATGACACATTTCTGCTGAAGGAGGAGTGTGTGTGGAAAGCTTCTGATAAGTTTGTGTGAAAAAGAAAGCAATTTTCTATTTTTCTAAAAGTAAAGACTTGTAAGTCTCATGACCTGATAAAAGTAAGATTTAAATGTGTAAAACATGACTTTTTTGCTCCTGTCAATATTAGAGAATAATCATGGAATTATGAATATAATCTCCACTTATAAACACTGTAACATATAACACATCCAAACATCACTCATAAGTACAGTACTGTGCATCAGCATCGTCCCTAACCCTGGTATACTGAGGCCATGTGCCCCTGGTATACCGAGGCCATGTGCCCCTGGTATACCGAGGCCATGTGCCCCTGGTATACTGAGGCCATGTGCCCCTGGTATACCGAGGCCATGTGCCCCTGGTATACCGAGGCCATGTGCCCCTGTTATACTGAGGCCATGTATTCCTGATATACTGAAGCCATGTGCCCCTGGTATACTGAAGCCATGTTTCCCTGGTATACTGAATATTATTATAATATATAGTTATAATTACTATAATATTATTAACAACATTAAGTCAGGTAAATTCTGATAATTTGAATAATCACATTAATAATTGCTTTATTAAAAAAAAAAGTAAAGGTGTGTAAGCCACATGACCTGATAAAATAGTCATATATTTCATATATAATTATGGAGAAACCACAGTACAAAGCCTCAAAATGTAGTTATGTTCATTTATGTACAGCACTGTATTACTAAGCAGGAAGACTGTGTGTGTGTGTGTGTGTGTGTGTGTGTGTGTCAGGTATCAAAAGAAAGAGCTGGCATATTAAACAATAGAGAAACATATACAATGTGTACAGAATTAAATGTCCTTGCCAAAATCAATTTGTACTTGTCATCACTTTCCTTTTAAAAAAAAGTAAAGGTGTGTAAGCCACATGACCTGATGAAGTAGTCATATATTTCATATATAATTATGGAAAAACCACAGTACAAAGCCTCAAAATGTACTTATGTTCATTTATGTACAGCACTGTATTACTAAGCAGGAAGACTCTGTGTGTGTGTGTGTGTGTGTGTGTGTGTGTGTGAGGTGTCAGATGTCAGGTGTCGACTCCACCCCCTCCTGCAGCAAGCTGCTCAGAGCAGGGAGAGAAATGTTCTACTCCTGTTTTAGAAATGACACAGTAGCCTTGAATTTTGGCCATTTGGACTGAAAATACCCACATTTTGTAGATATATGTGTTGCGAATCCAATGGTGTACATTTAAAAGTTGTGAGATTTACGGTTTAGACAATAGTCCCTTAATTGATCCATGTGTGCCTGCTGAGAAAATGGGTCTCCCATTGAAACCCATTATAATCTGGAAATCGCTCACCGCGCTTGGAGGCCAATATTAGGAAAACCGGACCTCCTATGACAAAGTTTTTGATATCTTTGGGTCAGGAGACTCTACTGAGCGATATATTACAATCTGAAGCCATAAGCATGAGCGGTCTCAGAGAAGATAGCAGTCGATTGCCACTGAAATTTGGGGAAATTTTGGAGGAATGTGGGAAAAATTTGAAATTGTTTTTGCATTTTTTGGACTTCCTGTTGGATTTAGGTATGGGGTGTCAGCGTATGATTTTTAGCTCTTGCGAAGACGAACAATCTCGTCTTGGTTGCATCTGTCTGCGACATTCCTACGGGCCGTAGCGTCCGAAAATAAAATCTCTCCCATTGACAACCATTATAAAAGTCACCAACTTTGGAGGCTGATATTTTGAAAACCGGACCTCCTTTGACAAAGTTTTTGATAACTTTGGTTCATCAAAGTGTATAGAACGATATATTAAAATCTGAAGCCATGACCATGAGCGGTCTCGGAGGAGATATCGCCTAAAGGTCGTCTGCCATTTTGTTCAAAAAATGTGACATTTTTGGATTTTCTGGAATTCCTGTTGGATTTAGGTCCGGGGTGTCAGTGTATGATTTGTAGATCCTGAGCAGACGAACAATTAGGCGTTGGTCCCGTGTCTCTACGCCATTCCTGTGGGCCGCAGCGGCCAGAGAACTGCCAAAAACCAACTAGGTGGCGCTACAGAGCTAATTTGGGGTGGAGGGGTATAATTTTTACATATTATCGAATTTTTCGCTGGACCGGTCGTCCCTGCCAAATTTGGTGAGTTTTAGAGCATTTTTAGGGGGCGAAATTCGGGGGGAAAGTCGCGTATATAGAAAGAAAGAAAGAAAGAAAGAAAGAAAGAAAGAAAGAAAGAAAGAAAGTAACTGCACAGTAACAATAGGGTCTTCGCCCTTTGGGCTCAGGCCCTAATTAAAGCTGCAAGCAGCGTTGGACGGGCCTGAGCCCCCCCCCGCGCACGCCGGGACCCGGCGCCACGCCGTCCCTCGCACTCGCCGGGACCCGGCGCCACGCCGTCCCTCGCACTCGCCGCCCGCGTCCGAGGGTGACCATGCACTCGCAGCCTGCCAACCCGGTGCGAGGGGTGTGCCTCTGCAGCACCTTTAAAGTTCGCTGCAGACAGGAGCGTGTACAGTGAAGTCGTAGCAAGATTCCTGTCATGGCTAAACATGACATGTCAACGCTGTGAGAATGACACATTTCTGCTGAAGGAGGAGTGTGTGTGGAAAGCTTCTGATAAGTTTGTGTGAAAAAGAAAGCAATTTTCTATTTTTCTAAAAGTAAAGACTTGTAAGTCTCATGACCTGATAAAAGTAAGATTTAAATGTGTAAAACATGACTTTTTTGCTCCTGTCAATATTAGAGAATAATCATGGAATTATGAATATAATCTCCACTTATAAACACTGTAACATATAACACATCCAAACATCACTCATAAGTACAGTACTGTGCATCAGCATCGTCCCTAACCCTGGTATACTGAGGCCATGTGCCCCTGGTATACCGAGGCCATGTGCCCCTGGTATACCGAGGCCATGTGCCCCTGTTATACTGAGGCCATGTATTCCTGATATACTGAAGCCATGTGCCCCTGGTATACTGAAGCCATGTTTCCCTGGTATACTGAATATTATTATAATATATAGTTATAATTACTATAATATTATTAACAACATTAAGTCAGGTAAATTCTGATAATTTGAATAATCACATTAATAATTGCTTTATTAAAAAAAAAAGTAAAGGTGTGTAAGCCACATGACCTGATAAAATAGTCATATATTTCATATATAATTATGGAGAAACCACAGTACAAAGCCTCAAAATGTAGTTATGTTCATTTATGTACAGCACTGTATTACTAAGCAGGAAGACTGTGTGTGTGTGTGTGTGTGTGTGTGTGTGTGTCAGGTATCAAAAGAAAGAGCTGGCATATTAAACAATAGAGAAACATATACAATGTGTACAGAATTAAATGTCCTTGCCAAAATCAATTTGTACTTGTCATCACTTTCCTTTTAAAAAAAAGTAAAGGTGTGTAAGCCACATGACCTGATGAAGTAGTCATATATTTCATATATAATTATGGAAAAACCACAGTACAAAGCCTCAAAATGTACTTATGTTCATTTATGTACAGCACTGTATTACTAAGCAGGAAGACTCTGTGTGTGTGTGTGTGTGTGTGTGTGTGTGTGTGAGGTGTCAGATGTCAGGTGTCGACTCCACCCCCTCCTGCAGCAAGCTGCTCAGAGCAGGGAGAGAAATGTTCTACTCCTGTTTTAGAAATGACACAGTAGCCTTGAATTTTGGCCATTTGGACTGAAAATGCCCACATTTTGTAGATATATGTGTTGCGAATCCAATGGTGTACATTTAAAAGTTGTGAGATTTACGGTTTAGACAATAGTCCCTTAATTGATCGATGTGTGCCTGCTAAGAAAATGGGTCTCCCATTGAAACCCATTATAATCTGGAAATCGCTCACCGCGCTTGGAGGCCAATATTAGGAAAACCGGACCTCCTATGACAAAGTTTTTGATATCTTTGGGTCAGGAGACTCTACTGAGCGATATATTACAATCTGAAGCCATAAGCATGAGCGGTCTCAGAGAAGATAGCAGTTGATTGCCACTGAAATTTGGGGAAATTTTGGAGGAATGTGGGAAAAATTTGAAATTGTTTTTGCATTTTTTGGACTTCCTGTTGGATTTAGGTATGGGGTGTCAGCGTATGATTTTTAGCTCTTGCGAAGACGAACAATCTCGTCTTGGTTGCATCTGTCTGCGACATTCCTACGGGCCGTAGCGTCCGAAAATAAAATCTCTCCCATTGACAACCATTATAAAAGTCACCAACTTTGGAGGCTGATATTTTGAAAACCGGACCTCCTTTGACAAAGTTTTTGATAACTTTGGTTCATCAAAGTGTATAGAAAGATATATTAAAATCTGAAGCCATGACCATGAGCGGTCTCGGAGGAGATGTCGTCTAAAGGTCGTCTGCCATTTTGTTCAAAAAATGTGACATTTTTGGATTTTCTGGAATTGCTGTTGGATTTAGGTCCGGGGTGTCAGTGTATGATTTGTAGATCTTGAGCAGACGAACAATTAGGCGTTGGTCCCGTGTCTGTACGCCATTCCTGTGGGCCGCAGCGGCCAAAAAACCCCCCAAAACCAACTAGGTGGCGCTATAGAGCCAATTTGGGGTGGGGGGGCATAATTTTTACATAATATCGAATTTTTCGCCGGGCCCGTCGTCCCTGCCAAATTTGGTGAGTTTTAGAGCAGTTTTAGGGGGGCAAATTCACGTTGAAAGGCGCGTAAGGAGAAAGAAAGAAAGAAAGAAAGAAAGAAAGTAACGTACCAGTAACAATAGGGTCTTCGCCCTTTGGGCTCAGGCCCTAATTAAAGCTGCAAGCAGCGTTGGACGGGCCTGAGCCCCCCCCCGCGCACGCCGGGACCCGGCGCCACGCCGTCCCTCGCACTCGCCGCCCGCGAGCCCGGTGCAAGGGGCGTGAGTCTGCAGCCAAGTGGAGTTTGGTGCAGACAGGAGCGTGAGGGGCGTGACTCTGCAGCACCTTTAAAGTTCGCTGCAGACAGGAGCGTGTACAGTGAAGTCGTAGCAAGATTCCTGTCATGGCTAAACATGACATGTCAACGCTGTGAGAATGACACATTTCTGTTGAAGGAGGAGTGTGTGTGGAAAGCTTCTGATAAGTTTGTGTGAAAAAGAAATCAATTTTCTACTTTCAGCAGGTGCAGATTTTTTTTTTAAGTATAGACTTTTAAGCCTCATGATCTGATAAAAGTTGGATTTAAATGTGTACAACATGACTTTTTTGCTCCTCTCAATATTACAGAATATTCATGTAATAAATGAATTTTCTACTTTTCATCAAGTGCATTTTTATAAAAGTAAAGTCTTGTAAGCCTCATGACCTGATTAAAGTTAGATGTAAATGTGTACAATCAAGTGTGCAGAGGCAATATGAGAAACTGCAGGGAGACACAAAACTACTCATTTAATTGAATGGAGACTGTGAGTGAAGTCCCATTGCATGTGTGTGTGCTCTGTGTGTCTGTGTGTGTGTGTGTGTGTGGGAGCTGCTGACTCCGCCCCCTCCTGCACATGCTGGCTGCAGCAGAGGGGACAGAAGACAATAGGACTTTCATGGAACTTCAAACTGAGGACTTCCTGTTGGATTTAGGTCTGGGGTGTCAGTGTATGATTTTTAGCTCTTGAAGAGAGGAACAAGATGATGTTGGTTGCATTTGTCTGCGACATTCCTACGGGCCGTAGCGTCCAAAATAAAAACCTAAGTGAGATTCTCCCATTGACAACCATTATAAAAGTCACCAACTTTGGAGGCTGATATTTTGAAAACCGGACCTCCTATGACAAAGTTGTTCATAACTTTTGTTCAGACAATGTCAGAGAGCAATATACTGCAATCTGAAGCCATGTCGATGTGCGGTCTCGGAGGAGATGATGTTTAAGCGAAAAGTGACATTTTTGGACTCGTGTGTACTTCCTGTTGGATTTAGGTCTGGGGTGTCAATGTATGATTTGTAGGTCTTGAGAAGATGAGCAATTAGGCGTTGGTCCCATGTGTCTATGACATTCCTCTGGGCCGCAGTGGACAAAAATCACCCCAAAACACAGCAAAAGTGACATTTTTGGACTCGTGTGTACTTCCTGTTGGATTTAGGTCTGGGGTGTCAATGTATGATTTGTAGGTTTTGAGCAGATGAGCAATTAGGCGTTTGTCCCATGTCTCTATGACATTCCTGTGGACCGCAGTGGACAACACACACCCCAAAGCACCCCAACTTTGGAGTCCGATATTTTGAAAACCGGACCTCCTTTGACAAAGTTTTTGATAACTTTGGTTCATCAAAGTGTAGAGAGCGATGTATTAAAATCTCAAGCCATGGCGATGAGCGGTCTCGGAGGAGATAGCGCTAGATGATGGGCAAAATTTGGCAAAATTTGCGACATTTTTGGAATTATCATAATTCCTGTTGGATTTAGGTCTGGGGTGTCAGTGTATGATTTTTAGGCCTTGAAAAGACGAACAAGTAGGCGTCGGTCCCGTGTCTCTATGACATTCCTGAAGGCAGATACGGAAACTAGGTGGCGCTAGAGAGCCAATTTGGGGTGGAGGGGCATAATTTTTACATAATATCGAATTTTTCGCCGGGCCCGTCGTCCCTGCCAAATTTGGTGAGTTTTAGAGCAGTTTTAGGGGGGCAAATTCACGTTGAAAGGCGCGTAAGGAGAAAGAAAGAAAGAAAGTAACGTACCAGTAACAATAGGGTCTTCGCCCTTTGGGCTCAGGCCCTAATAAAACTATGCATCCTTACAGCATCTGAAAACTCTAGTGTACAGAAAGTCATGAAAAAACTCTGCAGTTCCATCCTCACTGTTTGATTGACATATGATGTTTGGAAAGCGCAGACTTCAGCAATGAGGATTTAGTAACTAATATTAACTAACCCTGTCAGACACTTGAATGAAATATTAGTATTGAAAAATGGAAATGGATACATGTGCTTGTGTGGTATCGCTTAGATAACGCGGGTCTCATTTTGCAGAGGAGTTTCCACAGTTCTACTTGTGAGTTGTGACGGATTAAGCATATTAAGATCTGCTTGTAGCAAGGTGTTCAGCCTCCTATGGGGTAGTTTCCATTCCTTTGATTTTTTTTTTCTTCTTCTTTTGGTTTGACTGTGCAGACTGTCTGTTTGATGGATTGTCTCTATTCTCTCCCTTAGTTCCTCTGTCTACTCCAGACTGCATACTTCAGAATATAATTGAAAATGCCTATTTCACCTCGTGCACACATGCTGCTTTTTCAACTTTCTTTGAGGGAGTTCTTTCCTATTTACGCTCACTTGCATTTTCCTTACTACATCTTAGTTTTCAGATCACCTTGTGCATTTCTGTTATACTTTATATTGTATTGTGCATCGTGCTGCATTCACTCAACTCAATCCAACAATAGCATCACTTCATGTTGAAAAGCCATGGCTGAAAAATATTAATTTCTAAGTGCATTTGAAGTGTTTTAACACCAGTATAGCCAAACTATTATGCTGCCTGGCAGTGGAAGTACTGTAACTGTGACCCTCACAAAGACGGCATTACTTTGACCCAGTGTCATCAAATATAAAGTGAGATCCTTTCACTTGAAGTCTGGACCTCAAATATTAGATAACAGATGAAAATCTGATGTAAAATAATGCTATACATATGATTTGATGCATCAATAAAGAAGCCAGGGTAGATTTCTCTTTGTGGAAGTCTGATGTTTTCACATCACAGATGAGAACAGAACCACCCTGCATATTCATCCACACACAGCAGTTAGGCTGTAAGGAAACTAGTGCAATGATGGATTAACTTGTGGACTATTATGAGGACGATCATGGGTCATTTCACTTTGAATGACCAACTATATTTATTTGAGCTGGAGTGCACAGAGAGGAACTAAAACAATCGACAGAGGAAAATCAAAGAAAGGAGGCAGAGGGCAACAGTCAGGAAAGTCAACGTATATTAACGGTTCCTGCGGAGAAACTGATGTTGTTCCTTCAGTCACTGCACTCATCTTCAGGCAGGAGAGGAGGAAAACTTTTTCTACAAAGCGGGACCTCGTGCTGCCAGTCTAACATGCTCATCTTGGAGACTGTTTCTGGACCACCAAATACTTAGTTCCACACAGTAAGAAAAATGTGATTACAACACATAACTGTGTCAAGAATTACAGCACGGAAGTCTCTATTATCCAGCCATAGTCCATGAAAACTTAATTACACCATCTGGCCGAGTGGGCTCATTGAAGAGTGTGTATTTCTGGAGCAATGGGCAGTCCCCTTCTGGAGTGGGCAAAAAGTGAGTCTGCTTTATTATTGTTTATTAATTTACCATTAGCTGGCTAGCTAACACCAGAAAGCACTTCTTCTTAGTCTTGTCATGATAAATACTGTCTAAAATAGAATAAAACTGAAATAATAGTAATAATAACATAAAATATCCTTTAAAAGTAATTAAAAAATAAAATGTTTTGCAAACATCCTCCCAGTCACTCATGGCTGATGCATGTGTTACTGTAAAACCATCTGAATGCTGCAGCACAGCTGCTGAATGTTCCCAAATTTCATTCACTGTTGAAATGCCGTTAGCTAGCAAACTATGCTAGTGCTAAACCAGATGAACAAATATAATTACGAAATTAGAAATTATAACTTTGCAGGACAGTTTCAATAAGAGTGACAGGTGCATCCTCATTTAGCCAGGATTCAGTTCAAAATAAGAGTCAAACTCATAACAGTCAAACTGATAAACTACAATAACACCATTAAATGAAAATGTTTTGCTGACAAGGGAACTGATATTTAAAAATACCATTTGCAGCTTTACTTTTCTTTGATCTGTAAGTGGTTGGCAACAGCCGTGGATGCAAGAATGCATATGAGGTGGTTTTACTCTCTATTTAGAAGAGTGAAAATATGTCAGAAGACACATTTAACATAAGTGCAGTTGCAAAGTCTCACCACCCAAAACAAATTAACTGAATGATGACAAAGGTTTTTTAACACATGACTCAAGGAACCATGACATTGATATGCGCATGTATATTTAGAATGTCCGTATTTTTAATAAACAAAGCAAGAATATTACATTTTTAAAGCTTTCGCTTGTTTAAAACATCAGTCTGAGCCCCACTCTGCCATGTGCTGCTCTATAGTATGCTCATATAACACTGTTCAGCTACGGTATAGTATCTATATCCCTGCAATATAGATAAAGGAGGTGAAGGATTGAAAAGGATTACAGTTTGTCTCTTCTGTCATCCTTTTCTCTTCATGCCTCATAAGTTATTTTTGTCATTACCTCAGGAATCCCTCAGTCTTTGTCATTTACCTTTTTATATGTCATCTGTCAATTCTACCAGTTTTTATCTTTTTCTTCTGCTCAGTCTCATTTTTATCCCAGTCTCATTAGGGTTGGTTGCTGATTTTCATGCCTTCGCAAAAACTCTGAATCATGGGATCTCAGATTCTGATGGTGACTCCCGGTTGTCTCCGTGAAGATGCTTAGTAGTTGATGGAGAGAAAACAGATTGAAGAGAAAGTATGAATGTTTATGACATTGTGACTGACTTTAGCAACAATATTTGGGCCTCAGTTAATCATTCATGGAGATACTTATGGCATTGTAATGACTAGGTTTAATCTAATAAACATTGAACAGGTACATCACACACTCATACCTCATGGGTGTATGGGTGTGTGTGTGTGTGTGAAAGAGAGAGAGAGAGTAAGAGAAAAAGAGAAAAAGAGAAAAAGAGAAAGAAAGAAAGAAAGAAAGAAAGAGAGAGAGAGAGAGAGAGATTGAGAGAGAGAGATACAGATTGAGGGGTGAAATAAGACAGTGATAGAGACCAGAGTCAGAGTGATTCACAGCAAAGCATATCAAAACTGTCAGTTATCATTTACTGCTCATCTTGTAAAATGATTTGTTCAGGATTGTGTCATTGTATTTCCCAGAGTTAAAAAAAAAACTTTTAGAAATTCACCCAGCAAATCCAGTTGATTATTGGATGCTTGAGCACATCGTTGGAGACTTATTAAATTCTCAGAGGGGTTGCTGAAGATTTCGAGGACAATCATAAAGCTGATTAATGTTGAGTCTTATGGGAGGTCAGTTCAAGTCCTGTGGGATTCTTTTAAATTCAACAAAAGCATTTAGTACACTGTACGAAGCCCCCCTGGGGTCAACTGAGGGAACCCCCCCCCCCCCAAAAAAAAAACCAACAGATCCACATATAAATTTGTACTTCTGGTTTACAAATCTATGCTCATTTGTCTTTGGAGAAAAAGGACAGTCAATGAGAAAAAGTGCTACAGTAAAAAAGAATAAAACTCAGGATTATGGTACCCTGTGGTGTACTGTGTCATATTCTGGGCTGCCAAGTTTTGAAATCAGCTTGGAGTGAGATTTGTTCCTGGCATGGTAAATTGACCTCTCTGGCCTTATGAACTAACACCTTTTTCATAAGACTTTTTCTTTTTGCTCACTTGTGTTCATTCAGTAGCATTTTTGATATACACTCCAGGTATAAAACATATTTTTCTTCAAAACATAGGATAAATGAGATCTATGCTCCTCACTATGGGTGCCTGGTTATGTTTTAAAATGAGGGAGCAAACTTGGAAAGATACATAATTGGCGGCGGCGTATGGGGGTCCTCCCTGAGAAGATAAATAATTTAAAACAAATTTCCTGCATTTCTTCACCACCTAACCTCATGTATTAGGTCAAGAAACAACCGCTTGTACTAGTCTAGAGTTAGCTTTAGGATGCTATGAAAACCAAGAATGCATCAACAACAGGTGAGAAAGTTTCAGAGGGAAAGAGACATAGAGCATTTTGTAATACACTGACTCTCACTCCTGCCTGCATGCGCATAGTGCGAGAGGGAGAGACGCTGTGCTGCTGCCAGAAGAGCCGCTGACTGAGATTACTCTGAGCAGCGTGCATGCATAACAGATTTGTGTATATTTCTCGCTGAATGACTTGCTGCTGTTGTGCCGTGCTGCTCTGTCTTATCTGTCTGTGCGCTGTCAGTGTTCTCTTTTAGCGCTGTGACGTTATCAGCTATGAATTTGTTTTTCACTGCATGAGAAAATGGAGCGTCACGGTCAGTGCATGAGACTTGAAAGCCTTGGTCATATTGGAGTACTGGTTTCTTCAGACTTTTTAATACTGAAAAGGTAGGACCACAGCAAATAGGCAGATATAGCAATAAGACTGAAAATCAGTTACCATGAGTAAGGGCAATAAAAAAATACTACAATTAAAATGAATCAAAATGTAGGATTGTAAATCAATGAAAGACCATCTCATTACATGATTCATTCTTGTTTCATTTGTGTTTTTCAGTTTATGAATTAACTTCAATGACTGAACAAGGCCGTCTACAGTTGTTATGCCAGTTGTAAGGTTGACTGCAAAATTCCAACAAGAAGCTGTGAATAAGAGGCCAGGTTCAATGTCGTCCATGCATGAAGGTCCTTGCTCTCTGAAGAAAAAAAGTTGTTTGAGTGCATGGATTTCAAATCTGTGTGCATGGTTTAAAACTCTGGGTACAGATTGTGAATCTGAGAGCATGGTTTATAACCCATCCACATGGATTTGTAAACCAAGAATAGATTTACACATGGATCCTTTTTCTTTCTCAGCTGACCAGGGAGGCTATATGCACATCGCTATATATATGTTCAGTCACTATATGCACAAAAATGGATATTTTGATAACTTAAGATTGTGGGGTAAATAATTTACAGCCCACATTTATATTTCTCCCTGCATCTCCCTCTTACACACACCCCTCAGATTCTGGATTAAACCTTTTTAAACATCTGCACCTTTATTATCTCTAAAGAGGATCTTAATAGTTTGTCCATGCACTGATGAATTGATAAGGTGTAAATGGGACTTAAAGGCCCTGAAACTTAGCTCCATAATGAGCTTCTTACTATGAGTGATAGAATTTGCTCTTTTAGGTTTTTGGAGAACGTTTGTTGAACCAGTTAATGTACAGTACATATGGCAGTGAAAGCTGACATCACTCAGATTAAAACTTGATATTGCAAATATTATGAATTGACATGAGGATTAGTAGATGGATGGACGGACGGATGAATGAAATGCTGGACGTGATGTTCCTCTGGTTTAAAGTGATCTGTGATTAATGGCAGGAGAGAAGCTAGATGAAGTTGTGTAAAATGAATCATGGGAAGATCATCACATTACATCAATAAACAAACTTTCCATATGCTACAATTACCTCGCCAGCAACAAGTATCTTTGTTGTATCTGGGACATCATTTCAGAGTTGTTGTGGAGGGCTATGTGGTCGCCTGCTGATTATTTCATTCAGCCTTCTCAAACTATAAAGAAAGGATAACAAAAACACACCATCCAGTGAAGTGGGCTACTACTGAGCTTATCTTTGTCTTTGATGTAGAAAAACACAAACATGGTTTGGAACATGTCATTTCCAGTATGCTGGCTTTTTATTGAACACGGTGTATTTTATTTATTAACTGGTAGTATGGGCTCTTCTGTAAATTGATTTATTGATGATGCAGCCAATAAATAAACAGAAATCCCAGTAAAGAAATCTAAGTGTTTTTAAGGGTATATAGAAGCGGTGACACAATTTTATACATGTTTGTCCACCACAGAGCACTGAGTTTACTTTCAATTGTAAAATGCACTAGTAGTGGTGGAAAGTACATTTACTCAAGTGCTATTGTGATTTCTGTACATGTCTCTATAGGTATTGCCCTGTGTTTGCAATGTTAATTCCCTAATTTGATTTAGTTATGCCCGTATTCCTGTTTATAGAGTGTATTTTAATATTAATAACTAATAACTACTTCCTTTCTTATTTTTGTGGCTTTCTTATATACTGAACAAAAATCACAGAACTATGTTCTGTGATTCTGTGATTAAATTAACTCAACTTATTAACTAAAGAGGAAAATTGTTATTTCAAATACTATAAGACACACTACAATAAATAACAGTAAACCAAGGAGGTAGCAGTCTACTGACCTCTCACAAAAATAAACCAATTTATACTCAGACAAATTAAACTTGTGTCCCTTTAACCTTATTGAGTTGCAATATTTTATCTCTTAATGTGATTTTTGCCTATCCCTTAATACCATAATGCAATGCCAAAGGTAGAAAAATTGACTTGAATGAATTCTTATGGTAACGTTACCGTTTAACTGGCATTTAACCTGGTGGGCCCCCACACCACACAAGCCGGCAACCCGAAAAATGAACGAAATTAAATAAAACAAACCCCCCGCTGCAGGCCCGCTCGATGCTGGGGAACATGGTGGCCAAAAACAGATAAAGCCGTTTCATTCTAAACGAGCAGAAAATAAAGCTGTAATATTACTCACAATGGCAGCGTTAGTCTCCGGGTCCTGAGCATGGATGGTCCTGAGGGTACAAAGTCACGCACAGTGACTGGCGGGCTAAGGCTGACCGTGGCGGCCGACAGATGAAAACTTCTTTTTCCCTCGTTGCCAAAGGAGCTACGAGTACCAGGTTACCAGTAGCGGTATCTGGCTCGTCCAATCGCCTTAGGAGCAGTTAAAAGCGCTGGCTGAACAGTTCAACCCCTTATGAGGCAGTTCAAAGCACTAGCCGAGTAGTCCAAAAACTTCCTGAGCACTTCAGAAGAGTCCCTCGTTGGCAGCTAACTAGGCTAACTAGCTGCAAAGGCTAACTACACAATATCGGCTACTTGTGTCGACGTCTTATTTCACAACTCACAGCACACACATCCGGCATTGGTTTGCAGTCTTATGCTCTAATTTCTACAACACTATAACTTACAAACACACTTTGCAACGTTGCTCTTGTTATTACATCTCTCCTTGCGTTTTTCTCTGATTCGCTTTCCCGTCACTGCTCGTGCTGTTTTCTCCGACTGATAGCGTCTGCTAACTCCCGCCCCTCAGCCAATCACAATACAGGAAAAACGACCTACATCATAAGCAACCAATCACATACAATAAAACGAAATTTTGTAGGTTGTACTCACAGGCTCACCCAGTACGCTGCAAACAATCTATATATTTCGCAAAATATATTGTTTATATTGAATTGAACATGTAAATTCTGACTAAAACATATTTCTTCTGAACAGAACGTAACTATAACTATATAAGAAACTAGTGGTAGCCAAGAAATCCGGTAATAGTGGTATTTAAACGCACAATATCTAATTTCAGTCGCCAGGGGTCTCTCAATCAAAACAATAACAAAAAACGTGTGACGACGGTGTGAAGTAGCAAGGGACCATGGGAGTTGTTGTCTTCGTTGTTAAACAATCAGCTTCAGATAGGATTGCCGCAGTGTTCATCCTTCATGATGTTTTTACCGGGAATGGATTTACCCGCAGAGGTCTCCTCTTCTCCAAAACATACGGACCCAGTGATTACAGGTAAAAACACTGAATAAAGCAGTTTCACCTTGAAAATCGGTGTTTCTCCCACGATTTTCGGCGAACACCGGAGTCCGGTACGGGCTGTTAGCTAAGCTGCTGCTAACACTTGTTGAGTTCATTTCTCTGATAACTTAAAATGCAGACGTTCGGCAGGTTTCTACCGGGAGCCGAATTATTCGCAGAGGTCTCCTACTCTCCAAAAACAAACGTACATGCAGATTAAAATAGTTAAAAATACTAATTAAAGCTGTTTCACTGAAAAAAATCAATATTTTTCCTACGATGTTTGGCTAGCACCCGACTCCCTTGGGGCTGCTAGGCTGTTTTGGGCTTTTGACATCTTACAAAAAGCAGCGTGTAGTTGGGGTCACATTTCAGATATCTATAAGTTGTTAACAGCTCCACCAAATAGTGATTTTTCCCTCTAAACTTCTCACATGGTTTCGTTTCAATAAATGTTTGAATGATCTAGTATTTTACCAAAATTCAAAGATTAGAGAAGAAATCCAAAAACTGAAAACAGATTTGTGTATCAGAACTTTGTTTTGTTCTTCTCTCCTCTCCCATTAATCATCTCAGGACTCCTCAGAGGTTGGGAACTGCTGGACTAATAGCTGTAGACTAATATAAAATTGTTGAAACTAGCTCCACCTCCAGCAGCTAAAACAGTAACATGCTATTCTAACACTGATGCTTCAGTAAAAAATGACAGTATAAACAGGTAAATATGAAGCCACAGTAGTTGGTCAGCTTAGCTTAGCATAGCATAGCACGGAGACTTGAAAAATGATGGAAAAAGCTAGCCTAGCTTGTTTTGTATGCTTTTTTTCTTTAGTATGGCTTAAACAAACACAATATAATTTGGTAATAAGTGAGCTTTGGAGGTGCTGGTAGATGGGCTTTGGACTAGGGCTACAATTTACAACTATTTTCATTATCAATTAATCTGCCTATAATTTTCTCAATTAATCATTTAATCATTTTTTCTATGAAATCAGAAGTGACGTCTTCAAATGTCTTGTTTTCGACCAACAGTCCAAAACCTAAAGATAATCAGTTTACAATAATATAAAACAGGGAAAAGCATGAAACCCTTACACTTAAGAAACTGGAACCAGTAAAAATTTGGCTCTTTTGCTTAAATATTATTAAACGGTTATTCAATTATTAAAATGCTGTAGTTGAGGATTCATTTTTTGTTGATCAACTCATTGATTAATCAACTAAGTGCAGCAGCTCTACCTTGGACAGAGGCAGGCTGTTGGTTTCGCCATTTCATTGAAGGAAACGGCTAACAATACTGAAAGTACTGATATTACCTAAAAAAAAAAAAAATAGTGTCGGTCAGGCCCTCATTTGAGTGGATTCTCCTATCCAGAGCTGCTTACAAATGGAGGTGCAACATTAAAAACTGTCAATAGCAACTGCATAATTGAAAGAAATGTGGTAAAGAACAAACACAAGGGACAATATACTGCCAAGAAGTAGAGAGTCAAGGCCTTTTTTTTTTTTTTTAATGTTTTTTTAAGTGGAATAAAGAGACAGCTTCAATTTAGGTATTTACTGTTGTTATTCAAATCAGTGAACTGAAAACCCAAAGGCATTTCACACACTGTATTGTTAAATTTGCCTGTGAGGAGCAAAGACATCCTCGAAAAGGCTTGTCATCTGTCTTCATTCATCTCTCTCTGACTCATGTTAGTGTTCAATTATCTCTCCACAGTTTGTCTTCATTCGACTTGAGAGGGTTTAAAGGATGGGAAGAGAATGAGCAAGAAAGAGAGGGAGCGAGAGGTTGACTGAGTGATGTCAGGCAACCTGTTGTGGAAAGAAGAGGTTGCTGATTCAATGATGGAGTAAAGTGAGGAGGACAGAGTGTGAGCAGAGAAAATTGTGAAATTACTATACAAGGCATTGACTTATTTTTACTGAACTATTTCAATAGAAGTCTGTATGACAGTCTCCAAAGAATTAAAAACATACCACATATCATGTAGTTTGTTGGCCTACTTGAGTGTAACTCTTTAAATAAACCCATAGACTGTAAAAAAAAAAAAAAAAGATGTAGTCATTGTAACATCACCCATTATGCCATTTTGAAGCCTTAAGTGTAGCGATTTGACCATCGCCATCTTGGATTTGGCTATTACCATGTTTGATTTTTGGGGCCAGAAGTGACCATATTTGGACGAGAGGGTGGAGCTGAACATAACGATAGCTGCTAGCTTGGCTAGCATGGTGCATTTACAATCTATGGTTAACAGTGATAATGCTAATGCTAATTTTCGCTAGCAAAAACAGGCCTAAAACCGTTAAAACAAAATTTACTCACTGGAAAAACTGATCATCTGACACATTGATGGGTCATACTTTGAACAAGACCTTTTTTAAGGTGACCACAATGTTACACTTAACATTAGTGAACACTGTGAAATAGCAGCAGCTACGCCTATACGCAATGGTTACGTTAAATAAGCAACACTGTTGCTGTAGTAGTGACTTGTCAGTCACAACATAGCCATGTCCTAAAGTATATGCTGCTTTATTGTCTATTCTACTAATCTACTCTAAATATGACCGTAATTTACAAAATGAACATTATGCTGTATTGAGGAAGACTTGAAACTAGCAATTGAGACCATAAACTCACTAGGAAACTGAGTTAACTGAGGTAGTAAACTTCTTTTTGCAGTCAGTGAAGTCGCCCCCTGATGGCTATTAGATAGAATGCAGGTTTTTGGCACTACTATATTGGCTTCATTTTTCAGCCCTGGAGGTTGCCAGAAGAGAAAAGAGAAAACAAAGGTGAAACATAAAATTATTCTTGTTTTCCTCTGTGATGAGGGATTATTACTGAAAATTCAGGTGTTCTGAATTGTGGTTTTACCTCCAAATTAAGTCATTTAGAGATGTTGATAGATTTACAACTTCTGTATGTTTGATCACTCGTTGTCAATTACAGTGTTATCATAACTGATAGAAATGGTCACTAAAGCTATGAAAATAGGACCCAAGTTATAATAAATTCCCCTTTTTAAAGTACAAAAACTGAGCGATTCCAAATCTAAAATTGCAGAGAGACTGATGGGCAGAAAGAATGGAGGAAATGGTTTTGTCAGACATCTGAAAGAGACATCATGGGGCGCTGACACCTTGTTTGACCTTTTCAGAGCGCTGCCTGTAAATGGGAAGGTGGCTGAGCATTGAACTGGCAAAACACAGGGCCTCTTACTCTGATGTATCCAAGAAATAGATCTCATTTAGAGATATTTCTGTGTGTGAAGACTTCAAGTGCAAGTGGACAGAGTCATCTTTTCAAGCTGAGGGCAGGTAATATGTTGCTATTTTAAAATCAGGATGATATTTGGACATGATAAGATGGCACACTTGCTCTATCTCAGTCCAGACCAGATTTGATCTTGTGATTTTTTTTTTATCCTTATCATGGAGAGCAAAGATCAAGTGAAAACGGCCAGAAAACTCTGAAGTGGAGCATATTCCCAGGTATACAGAATACAAGAGGAGTTTACAGTAGATCCACCTAAAAATAGGGAGAGATACATTTCAGACAGTGTCCATTAGTGTAATTAGAGCTACTCCATAAACAGTCGAATCATTTTCTTTTTTCTATTTTTGTTTTCTTGCTGTAGTTTGGTCAATTTAACAGCATAAACGCTTCTCACAGGGTTTTGTTTGACATACATAGCAGGGGGAGCATTGTTTGTTTGTTTCCTCACTTTCTATAAGGTCACTGATCCTCTGAGTATTATGTGAAGGACACTGATGCAGATTGACACTGATGCAGAAACATGCCAATTTGTGACTCTTAAAATGATTAAAATAAATTGTCAAAAGTCAAACTAAAATTCCAAGCCAATAACATCACAGTTTATGGTTTGCATAGTAATTAAATATATAGGTATTAGATATAGTAGTAGTCTTGTATATCAGGATTTAATGAAAGAATGAATGCCCTACCCTATAGTAAATACAGTATGAGATGAAGGAACACTGTTGTGGTTTAACATCACCACAATTAAGCCAGCTATTAAAAATGTAATAGATTCCAACAAGGATGAATGAAAATATATATTTAAAGACTTTTCATTTTCTGCTCTTCCTGTTCCCTCAAAGCAGAGACCTGTGGTTTGTGGGGGCCAATATTAGTTAAGTATTTATTTACAGATCCTGGCAGAGCTGTCCTGTGAATAATTCATCTTCCATGCTCGGAGGAGTCTGTTGACAAGACAGCCTGACGCAGGAGAAAGGAAATCAATGCAGCTATGATGGGCAGCAGACTGCAGCATATCTGCTTCTAACCTGAACCCAGCAAAAGATGTGTGTGCGTGTGTATGTGTGTACATATTTACAGTAGTTACAATACAGGCCTATGTAAATTGATCAGGTCTTGATCTGCTGATCAGAGCGAAACAGTGTCCGTCGAGGGCGGACAGGCCACAAGGAAATGTCATCTCCACGTTCCTCCTGTTATACACCGTAGACAGTAACTCTAGTACGCCACTGCACCTGAAGCTTTCATTTACAGACAGTAAAAAGGCTGCTGTGCGGTGTAAAAACCACTTAACTGCATACTGAAATTGGTTCGGAAAATAATGTTTTACTTTGCACATTAGCACGTCTAGTTTCTGCACTGCAAAGAGAATCCTGACAATGTCAGACGTCATAAAGCATCTTCTGTCCGCCTTGGCTTTTAAGTGTTGAGTTTCATTATAGCACCTTAATTCAAAGGGACAGACCAGAAAAGTAGATGCAACTGGGAATGCAGAATTGTATTTTAATAATAAAAAAAGAAACTCAGAACAGCTGAGTGATGAATAATTTATTTATTTTTATTTGCACATATACAAATGCACGAAAATCAGATAATAGAAATAAAACAGATGTGACAGGAGGTCAAAAAGCCAGACGCTAATCCAACATACCTCCCCTCAAAAGAAAAAAGGAAAAAGATACTAAACTAATAATTGCACGCTTGATTTAGTAAAATACAAAGAAAATAAGAAAAAGATAAGATTCGGGAAAGAGTTATTCAATCCTATAAAAACAAAGAAATATATGAAAGAAAATACAATAAAAAATTACACATCAAGAAATAAATGTGTTGACAATTTCAAAAGCTCTTGATAATGTGTACTTACGTCTTTATACCGCAACATCTGAGCTGATGTTTTGTAAAAGGGAAAGGAAAATGATCAACCTTTAATGTAGCATGACTATGTTGTTACACTGATGAAAATGATTCTGTGGAAATGTCTTAGGAAAAGCAAACGCAAGTAATTTAGTTTCATTTCGATTCCCCTCCAGCCTTTATGTGAATACTGACTTTTTCTGGAGAATTTTCCATCGCGACACAAAGCTAAGCTGTATGACTTCTAACAGTAACACTGCAGTATGAAGTGCTGCATAGAAATAAGAGTTGCCACATCACCTGTCAGGGAATTTGTACATTATGACTATTATAACTTTATATTCGCTTTGTTTGTCGTTGTTACTGTTCTCTCTGTCAGAATCTTTTTTCCACTAAGTGTTCTACTTGTTGTGTTTGGGGTTTCTAGGCAGAAGTCTCCTCTTCTTCTTTCCCATCTCAGTTAAATTGTTGTGAAAGAAGGAAAAGCAATGAATAAGTACCTAATGATGGCTGAATCCCATTTAGTTTTCATAACCCTAGTATAGTGCATGATGGTTCACCTGTATGGCTTCCTTGGACACTTGAATGGAACTGAGACATTGGGTGCTTTTCAGTTGGCTAACATATCTCCTAAGCATAACAAAACACACAGGTGGTCTCTGTGAGACTTTCTGGGATTCAGAAAGACATTTAACAAAATGGAAGCGTCTGTTCCGTGAGAAAACACTTTCTAAGTGAATTGGCCACGGTTTCTCTCTCTCCAGTTTGCCAACCCTGCACCACCATTCAACGGGTGCTGGAGACGGGAGACATGTCATGTCATCACACAGGCAGCTGCTCTGATGACTTCCCTCTGTCCTGTGTGCGAGCATGAACGCCCCCTACTGATAACGTTTTATGGCTCAGTCCGAGACACTTTGTTTGTTTTCCCATTTTCAGAGCCAGGGCTGTGTATGAACACCGGATTGTTTTTCATCACACGCACAGAATTGACAGCTTGCAGACCATGAGGAGATATTCACTGAATTAGACAAAAAGTGTATTGAACAATTTCTTTCTCCAGAATAACCGACTCTACCTTTTAAGACAAAAAAAGACAAGTCCAACTCAATAGAAACTCTGGTGAACAACTTCTTCCAAAAAAACATCGAGTCTGTGCATGAGTGGCTGCAACGTCCTGCTTCTCTTCCTTTTGGGAGGGTTGGGGACAGGCAGAAGGGGAGGGCTCTCCATCCTCCTGTGTCCCCAGCTCTCTTCCCCCATCATCCTCCTCCTCCTCCTCACTCGCTGGTCAGCAGGTGGCCACCACAGATTTAGAGGGAGGCAAGCCACTGCCTTCAGAGGCCACAGTATCCATTGGTGCCTGGTATTCCCCACTTCATGAGTCCGTTATAGGACAGGAGCACAATAGAAGGTCTCTCCCCAATGATCTAATGCATTGGGGTAAACCAGGACCAGGTGGCAGCTGTGGCCTCCTCTCTGTCCCCTCTCCTGTGGCAAGACATCTAAGCTTCTGAGAATGGAGAGGTGAAAGCTTAAGACATGACTCTTTAGCAAGTGTGTACCTATGACATCACATACAGTATGCGTCATTGGAAAGACAGCTTAGAAATTTTAAAAAATACCACAGAAGAAGAACCAAGCAACCTACATACCTTTATATTTTCTTTACAAGTTGTCCCACTTCTTAGTCACTTGAGTGGGGCAGGCGATGCCCTTCAAGCCCATCCTCATCAGTATTTCTCTGAGGGATGTAAAACAGGTTTGATGGTACAGGCCACATTTTAAGTGCCCTCTATTATATTACTGGCATACTTTGCCCATATAAAGGCGTCAGTTTATTCTACCTATAAGCTCTGTGTTTCAAATGTTATCAAAGCTACAAATAACATGATTATTATCAATGTCAAGTGTTGCACTTTTTTGCCTTTTTTTAGGCTTTGGACGGATATGAGTGTATCACTCCTGTGCAGTGTTAGACTATATGATACGCACGTCCGTCCCTGTAAGACATGAGACTGTATCAGATTCAGTTCTACTCCTGACTGAAATTTATTTGGGGTGTTAATCATTTCTATAAAACAAGGCATAGCGGAGGACGGGTGTGCGGTAAAAATATTAAACCATTAAGTCTTAAATAGCGTGTACACCTACTGAGTATTTTTTCTAAACACAGCGTTCCCAGACCCCCTCTGGAATTAATATACTCTTATACTCTTGTAGTTAGAAAGACAGTTATTATTAAAGAATCTGATTGCAACATTGTGAACCACTTACATTTATGAAGGGCTGCTCCCACTATGCTTCAAACTGTGCCGCATGTGGATGTGCAGCAATTATACGTCACACCAACTGATAAGAGTTCTGAGAAGGATACACCTGTGGTTCCTCGCTCTAAGCTCCTCTCTCCTTGCTCGTCATCCCCTCTGAGGTGAATTTTAATGGATTAGAAGATCCTCAATGATGGCAGAAGGGGAGATCAGTTTCCGGGTCACGGCAAGAGGGCGGAGGAGCAAGGACGTGAGGAGGCATAAATTAGCCAAATGAAAAGCAGCCATTGTTAACAGTTAACAGTTCCACCTTTGCTTTTCCTGCTATGACAATTAAAATGTCTGCTGTGGAAAAGGACTATTTCAACATTTACAAAAAGGATTTTTTACAAAATAAGAAAGCAAGAAAAGGCAGATTTTCTCTGTTGGTATCAATTACTGTTATTGGGTTTTTCTTTTTTGTATTTTTGGCTGCAGAGATGTGCTATAAATTCACACATTTGTCATATTTGTCCACACATTCTTGGGGGATACATGCTTAAGTAAAACATGACTCAAGTTTGAAACTAGAGTATCCTCCATTTACTGTTTTTATATTCTATATTTCTTTGTTGTGTTCTGTTACTCTGCTACATCGTGATTCTGCCACAGCTGCTACACACACACGGGCATTTCCGCTTATGCTGCTTCATTAGACCTTTCTGATGACCCAGATTAACATCTTCCTGGCCATTCTCTTGCTTTTGTTGCACCTGTTAGGGCAGGACATGGTACACCATTATCATTCATTAGTCCTTTTTTTTGTGGTTTTATAACATCGACACAAAGTCTGCATTACTCAACTTCCACCTGACTAGAGGTTTAATCAGCCAGGGTAATTGAAAACACCTGTGTTGTTGTGCAGGACTACAGCTTTTTTTCAAATATGCAGTGAGCTTTTAGACTGCTGGACCTGTTAAATCTGCAACAGATTTTTAAATAACTGAATTAATTTCTCATGTTGTAACAGATTTTTAAAAGCATTTTTAGGAGAGAAGCAAACATGCAACATATGATACATGGGACATATGATCAGCAATCAGAGGGATCCTAGCAGTGTACAAAACCCCCTCAGCAGTAAGTAGTTTTTAAGTGAGTGGGATAAATGACTGAGTTAGATTGTTTTAATTCAACAAGGGGGCGGTCATGTTATGATTGCTACGCTTCACAGGTTTAATCCTGTGGTGTGAAGCAGTAGGTCTTAACCCCGATTTGTGACTGTCTCTCATTTTATGAGCTTTGGATTAAAACATCTGCCGTGTAGCGTATGCTACATGTAATGAGGTTTGTAATAAGATCAGCCTGCATGACACTGGGATCACTGCTATTTCTCTGTCACCAAGCTCTTTGCTTCTTTTCGACTTTGATCTGAGCAGACAGCTCTTTCTCTCTCTGTGTATGGATTTTGGTGGCTTGACCGAAGAAAAGGAGTTAGTCTTTTTCCTGTTGTCTGCTCAGCGTGTGTTTCTTAATGCCTGTCATTTCATCTGTGGCCACTTAAGAAGAAATGAACAAAGATTCTTGCTAATACTAGTTTACTGGAGTTTTGTGTGTTGATGATACTTACTTATTTTTATCATTGATTAAATCTGTCAGTGTTTTTTGGTTAATAAACTGATTGCTTCATCTACATAAAATACAATTTCAAAATGTCCATTTAGTTCTTTAAATAGCTTTGTTGTACTGACTTTCCAAATTCCACAGATGTTTAATTTATAACCTCAGAAAACCATCAAATTCTCACATTGTAGAAGCAAGAATTGGAAACTAAAAAATGATATATTCATCGACAAAAAATTTGATTTCTGTACTAATTATTTTAGCACTAAGGTGTAGTTTTTCAACAGTCACTCTCCATACACTCTTTTAAACCAGGACACGTTCAGCCATGTTTTTAAGTCATCCGTCTGATCAAATATGCTTCTGTTTTATTCAATGCAACTTATTTACTGACCGCATGATGGCCCACTTTCCATCTGCACATTTGCTCCAGCCAGTGTGTTTTCAGGTTTCAAGTCAGTGTCCCAGTGAATCCATGGTAATACACATAAAAACATACATATGAAGTTACACACTATCTCAGTGGGTCACATCTAGAGCTGACACATGAGGACGGCACAGATGCGCTCTGGTCTCCTGCAGAGATTTTATGAAGCTCAGTCAAACCAAAACCTGCTTTCAACTTTTAATGGATTTACTCAGCAGGAGTGGTCTGTACATGTGTTTATTCGAGTATGTTTTGCTTTTATCCAGCTGAATTGAGTTAGCATGACAAAATAGATAAAGAATGACAAATATTTGTTACTGCAAAAACAATTAATTGGTTAGTCAGTCAACATATTCAGCAGCTATTTTAAAAATCAATGAATTATTTAAAATATTTTTCAAGCTAAAATGACAAACATTCCCTACTTCCTGCCTCTCAATTGTGAGGATTTGCTGGGTTTTTTTTGTTTTTTTTTGTCTTATGTGATAGAAAGTTAAAATATTTGAGTTTTGAAGTGTTGGTCGGACAAAAAAAATTGTGATGGGCATTTTTTTTTTTTGTTGTTGCCATTTTGTGCCACGTCAAGTTGATTGATAATGAAAATAATACTTAGTTGCAGCAGGGTAATGTGATCAGCTTTACACATGATTTATCTAAAAAAAAAAAAAAAAAAAAAAAGATAAAAAAAAAGGATACAAAAGTGTGAAAGTTGGAATTTAGATACCCAAGACCTCATGTATTCTGAATCTTAATGATACATGTCACACACAACTTAGTGCTTCATTTGTTATATAAACCCTACAGCAGTCTCAACCTGAAATGAAACATACAGCTAGCTCCAACATAACTTTGTTCATATTAGTCAAATATTTGTATTAGTACTGACACATTGTTTTGCTTGTAAGTGTCTTGTTTTCAGGTACTAGGGTCACCTCCATGTTAGTTCCTGTTGCTACCACACTTGGTGGTTAAGACATTCCACCCTTCATTTGGCTTTTCATCGTCATCGCAGTCAAATAAATCAGTTATTTAACTTGCCAGTGCGATGTGATAAGAGCACAAACCCGTCAGTTTCATAATGAACCTGCATCTTTCAGTTGCAAGTAAAACTTAAAAAATCTCTTACAAAAAAAAAAGACAACGCTAAAAGAAAATGGTAAAGGGAGTTTTTTTTTTTTAATTCCAGTCGTCGAGGTTGTGAAACGACAGAAAAATTGAAGGGCCATGTAGATATTTTTGATATGTTTGATATCCATCAGGTATATGTCTGTCTTCAACATGTCAAGCTCTCATTCTGTTTATCAGTTGTCTTGCTCAGTGTTTTCAGTCCTGGTCCTGGAGCAGCCCCGCTCTGCATGTTTTAGATGTTTCCCTTCTCCCACACGCCTGATTCATATGAATGGGTCGTTATAAAGCTTCTGCAGAGCTTGATGACAAGCTGATCATTTGAATCAGGTATGCTGGAAGAGGGAAACATCTGAAACATGCAGGGCAGGGGTGCCCCAGGACCAGGATTGAAAAACACCGGTCTAGCTGTCAAACTGTCTATTTGTCTGCAGTTGGCTGTTGAAAGGAGCGAGGAGCTGAAAAACAAGCGAGAGGCAGGAAACAAAGAGTGAAGGAGGGAGAGGGAGAGAGAGCAATAATTGCTCTGGGGGATTGTATCCACATTCGACCACTACTGGGGAGATTGGTGACATCCACCATATTGATCAGTGCATTTAACACTGACACACAAATACACACATCCATAGCCATGCTGGAATGGCAAGTGATCCCATAGTCAGATCTTCCCATTGCAAACATGGTACATTTCAATCATTATTATTCCTATATTCCTTTTTTAATGTTTGTTCTTTGTTTTTTATTTTTTTTCCTTTGTGCAGCTCTCAAGGTGACATGAAAAACATGACACTGACCAACTTTTCTGGATAAAATGGACATTTAATTAAAAAGCATTCAAGTCTTCTGCATACGTACGACTGTTCATACAGACAGGATGACATTTCTAAAGCTGCAACAATTAGTCGATCAGTGTTTATCATGGCAGTAGTGTTAAATGTCAACTGGCTGCTGACATATAATAGAAGGTGCTGAAAAACCAATATAGATGGCTTCCAGGTAATAATGATTATTATTATCAGGTAAACTTCATATAGACTAGTCTAAGCCACATGACAGTATGCAGGATTCAAGAGTTTTTGATCGCATATGCATCAGTCAAAAGTACTTAAATATTGTGCATGAATGTACACAGGAAACTTTAAAAGTACAAACATAAAGCAATGCTCTGTGAGGTACTTGAAGTATATTTGAAAAGTCCTCTTGTTTAACTTTGAGAAGTAAAATTTGGATCTTTCAGCAATCAGACAGGATAATTATTGGTTTGCAGTGAGTTACATAAGAGTTAGATAGTGCTGAAGCAATAAAAAAGTGAGAGGAGTGGTTGTGCTGCTGTGTTCCTGTCCTAAAGCTTTTATGATTGATGACATATTTGTCCCCTTCTTTTTGTTTGCCCTGTCTGACTGCTCACAGCAGGCTTGTATTTATAGACACTCCAGGAAAAGAAGGGAAACAACTCTTCTCAAATGTTTCAGATGCTTTGTTCAAACTTTGATTTTTACATTTTTTGATTTTTTTTGCTTACATTTTTTATCTAGGGATTTTTAATTTGATTTGATTTTGTCTTTAGTGAAAAGCTTTGATAGACCCAGTGTATGCTACCTGCTCAGGACTAAATGGCAGACAAAATGTGTGACTTGATGGTTTGATCGATATTTATCAGGAGTTGGTGGAGACCAAAACAGAACTAAAAGAAGAGTTAGTATTGAATGTGAATTTGTGAAGTACTGCTCTGAGTCTGCTGGATGTGCAAATAGGCAATTGTTTGCTAACACATTTACTATAACCACTTAATAAGCTAATTTTATTTCAGTGTTGTGTTTAGAGTATGTTCTACTGCCCCCCAGTGGCTAAAACAACCATTTATTTTTTCATTTGAATAGTTCTGTAGCAGATGCTGTTTGCTCTTACTGCAGTTTTAATTATTTACATTGTGTATTTTGTCCTTCTTCTAAAAGAGATAGAAGGTTCAACAGTAAGCATCTTTAAAATGACGTCATCAATTTTTTCAAAACCACATTATTATTACACATGATCTTCATCTACTGGGTCCAAAGCTTATGAATGATGAGAGGTTGTAAAATGAGAAAGTGAGGGGGGAGTCACCTGACTTGCACATGCAGCTGAAATAATATTGACTGAGCTGTCATTGAGACATACAGACCTCTCATGCATTTGATATGCACATGTCAAGATCCATGCTGACTCACATGACTGTCTCTCTCCTCTCTTCCTCTCTGGTTTGGTGAACCCTCCTCATGTATTAATGACGTGCCGATAAAGAGCTCTCCTATTACACCCACACCCATCTTTAACCTTGATGCTGATCTGTGTTTGTGTGCGTCTGCCCTCTGTCATAGCTCTTCTATTATTTACCACGCGTCTCTGTCTGGGAAAGGTTTGTGTGTGAGGCCAGCAATCGCCTCTGGGTAAACAACCACCGCCAATGACACAAGTGACCCTCAAACACACACACACTCATACCTTTCTAACCTCATCCCTTCTCCAACCACATCTCATTTCCAATCGATATGTTTTAAGCGAAGCACCATCCACCCAAAACAAACTTTGCTTGGTTGGTTGGTGTGTGTTTGTTTTATTTTACAGGAGGGGAGAGGAGGGGGGCAGGTGTCATTTTCAGGGTTGGTCCATACCCTTTAGGTTGTCTTCGGGCGACAGCGAGAGAGATCCATCATCACTATCTTTGACACCTCAGCTTGCCTGGACTCAAATAAGTTTAGAGGTAGAAGAGACACCAGATGGTTTTATACACCAATGCAAATGCTTCACTGTTATTCACATCAACTGGGAAGCTCATTTTAAAGCTAGTATTGGATTCAACAAGTCCTTGTAACTAAATGATAAAATTGATCTTTTGTGAATGCATTCTGAAAAGGACCCACACAAGCTTTTTAAGGATCTGACTATGGATCTACGTAGCAGGTAAAGAGACAAATATTTATCCCAGGAGATGGTAGAGACTATTTTGTCATAATAATTGAACTACATGAATCAAACAAAGAAAAATAAATTGAAGGTGAGTACAAATAAATGGAAACAAAAAATGACCTCAAAAGCAAAACTTACAATAAAACTATAGGAGAATTTTAAAAGAATTTTTCAGTTTAAGTTCTGTTTGTTTCAGCTCTGACACAAAGCACTGATGTGGGCAGATGTACAGGGCTGCCTCTCCAATGGCCAATTACTTTTGGAGGGACAGGTCAATGGTCCATATTTGAAATCTGCATACCATAATGCCTGGAACTCATTAGAACCAGTTTTATGTGAGATAACATGAAGCCAGTGATTGCTGTGGCATTAAAAACTGAATTGGTGGCCCACTGTGACTGTATAAATGTAACTCCAATTTCTTCACATTGATGAAGACACTATATTTATTGCAAATACTGGATCATGATCAATAAGGTCAGTATGTGTGCTGATACCGCTTCAATCATATGTGTGCATTCCTTATATTCACTAAGTAATAACACCAAGCAGAGTTTGACTTTTGAAATGCAGTTTTATTTATGTGGCATTTTGTAATAGCAAGCAATTCCACATTTTTTTTCCAGATTAAACAGAGCAGTGCCAACAAACACCAACACAAAAGTACTGTTCTACATGACTCCTGCAAACATGAGACTAGTCATTTGTCTGTTGATCCATTTTCTTCTTTCTTTGCATAGCACAGCATTGTATTTAGAGGGCAATGACTCTCCCACCAAACCATAGCTTAAAAAATTGCACATTTCTATGGTGCAGGAGTGTTAGCAGAATCGCCGTAGCCTTCCTTCCAATTAGGTCCATACCTAGGTGGAGGAGGGAGTTAGGATACAGAATTGAGATTGGTCTTGTTGGTTACTGTACTTATGATAACAGTAATTACTGGTCAAGAATACTTACTTTTTAGCCATGTTTTGCATGTCTTTTTCGTATCTGTATTCTAAAGAGACAAGATGAGAATAAATGAAGCTTTCAGAACTCAACTTACAGTATACAAATTGCAAAAATGCATTAAGGCTGACATTCATGCATGTTTTATACTATTGCTTTTTCAGAAGAAGCCTGTTTACATCGACAGACATTCTTATTCATGTTTAAACTGAATGTATGTTGTGATTTACTTTTGTAACCAGGTCTTCCACCGTGCCACAAGGCTTTCAAACCTCCAAAAACAGACTCCCCAGGTTCAGCCATGAGGACAACCAGCGACAACACGAGAAAGATCATAACAGCCTTCATCCTGAAAAACAAAACACATTGCAGTGTGAACACATAGAATCATCTCTCTTCATTCACTTCATGAATTCACTGAACAATATAACAGGGCTACAAGTCAGGATTTACTGTATATATCCAGTGCCAATTGGATCACATATCTCAAAGACATTTCTTACCTTTCCACAGATGCGTCAGATGTGTCTGAGCCAAAACAACTGCTGTCAAAGAGAGCAAGGTTGAGAATCAGATCCACAGATCAGTCAGTCTCTTTGCCTAACGGTTGTGAGATACCTGTCTTTTATGCTGTAAAGGCGGGGATGAACTCATTTTCCCAGCACGTATCGTATTTGGTAATGTTGCATCTCTTGTTGTATGTTGTAATATCAAGTTCTGTGTATGGATGACAGGGTGTTGATCTAATCTCAATTTGTAGTTTCATGTCTCAGGTTTTGTGAGATGAAGAAGTGATCAGACTAAATATATAAGGGGTAGATATCAAAAGGTTGATTTAACTTAACTTTTGGTATAATAATAATTATATTATTACGTGTGCTGAATGCAAATCTGAAGGTTTAGGATCAATGAGTTTCTCTCATTTCTATTTTTAAGTGATTTAAAACTATTGACTATTAAAAGTCCACAGCATTAACAGGTTATAAAAGTTTAGGAGTAACAGTATGAACTTGTTGATAAATATGTAACAGTCCATTCACCGTTAGTTAATATTCAGTAACTATGACTTGATGCTTAAAGGTATAATATGTAATTATTCCACATTAAAATGTCTGAAAACAACTATACCTATGTTATATATGTTGTTGACTTGTGTACTTAGATTATCCCTATTGTTACCAACAATTTTCAAACCCAGAGAAATCTGTAATTTAATAAAAGTAACGGACCGTTTCATTTGGTCGCATGTCAATAGCGAGTCCCGCTGTGTTTGTCCACTGCAATGGCATCTACCAAAGAGTAACTTACACACTACAAGATAATACATCAGCATTGTGTTTGTTCCACACAAACTGTTAGAAATGGACTTTTATTCAGTTTTAAGCCACATTTTCATGATAAACTTAGGTCGTTTTTAACTATATCTTTTAGCTGGAAGAAGGATTTTAGCCTCTGGATGTTATCAAGAAACAACTGGGCAAACATTAGCAGCAGCTCGGCTAACAGCCCTTCCAGGAAGTCCGTGATCACCAAACATAGCTAGAGAAATATTGATTTTTTTTTTTTTTAGGTGAATTAATTATTATTAAATAGTATTTTTTTTAACGATGTCAGTCTGCGTGTACATTTGTTTTTGGAGAAGAGGAGACCCCTGCTGATAATTCGGCTCCTGGGAGAAACCGGAGGAACGTCTGGATGTAAAGTTATTAAGATTAATAAGCCAAACAAGTGTTAGCAGCAGCTCAGCTCACAGCCTGTATCTGACGTCCGTCCATCACCAAACTTTGTAGGAGAAACACTGAATTTTTAGGTAAAACAGTTGTAATGAATATTTTAACGATTTTAACCTGCGTGTACGTTTGGCTTTGGAGAAGAGGAGACTTCTGCGGATAATTTGGCTCCCGGGAGAAACCAGACGAACGTCTGGATGTAAAGTTATAAGATTGATAAACCGAACAAGTGTTAGCAGCAGCTCAGCTAACAGCCCGTGTCTGACGTCTGTTGGTCGCCGTACATCGTCAGAGAAACACTGATCTTGTGTATGTAATGTAATTGACCTGTATATCTCTACAGATAATTGTATAATTGTAAATCATTTGTCTTCAACAAGTTAATTTTAAATCTTGTACATTCCAATGACATAATCACCTGAATCAAAAAACAGGTAGCAAGCAGGTGTATTCAAACATTTTTATTGCTTTGTATTTATAAGATATAACAATCATAACAGTATGTTTGGACAACATGTTCTCACTCCCAACTTGTCACATGTCGAAGCTTGTTCAGGACCCCTTGGCATCACTGTTTAATGCACTGGTTACCCCTTTAGCGTCATTTTCTCACAGTATCATTATATATATGTATATATATTTTTATGTTTTGTGTATACATGATACAGAAAAACACACTAAGTGTAATTATTGATCAGCACTAATAATTAACGGCCATACCGCTGCCTGAAATCATAACAGAGCATCAATGACACAAATACCATCAGCTCCTCCCTGAAATGTGTTCCCCATCAGCTGCTGGGGCTCCCTCACACCCTAACCCTAACCCTAACTCTCAAAATTTCTGCTGCAAGAATTTTCTAGTTATATTTTATGATGCTGGTTAGGTTTGGCACATAAACCACTTAGGGGTTAGGGAAAGATCATAGTTTGGGTTAAAAAATGGCGAGGTGGTCTCAAACCATGCTTTGTGCTGATTACCAAATTTCTGATAACAAGTTAGAAGCCATTCACCAACCCTTCCACCTCCTAATGAGAAAGATATGATATGTATTGTTGAAATGTTAATATGCTCCATATTACAGGTGTTGAAATGTACAACATCTCTGTGGTTTGCAGAAATGTACAATGCACAGAGCTGAAATTTGTCACCTTATCTAGACGTCATGGCGTCTAATTCAGACGTGGGAGCTCAACAGAAGTCTATCGGTCTACCCTGCATGTTAAAAAATGATGCTAAAGGGGTACCACTTGTGTTAACCCTCCCACTACCCTGGGGGGGGTCACATTGGCCCAAGCCCCAATCATCATTCCCACACTAACCCATGATTGCGTTCTTCCAACTTCAACTTTTCCTTATGTGTATATAATCCACATGACGTGATGGTGATGGTGACATCTTCCCATGGGTTCAAGGCAGTGACAGAAACGTTCCCTTTCATGACACAACACAATCCCATGGAGTCTGTGCGGAAGAAGGAAAAAAAAACAAAAATATTGTTGTCTTAGGTGCATGACCTGATGTGGTCTTCTGATCGAACTCACTGATGCTCTTGTTCTGGAACAAATCTTCTCAAATGTCCAGCAAGACTATGACTCCGAAGAGGAATTGGAGGACGTGTCAGAAGAAGAAAATGGTGAGGAATGCAACCCAGAGCATGATGCATCAAAGGCAGAGGAAGAGGAACAAGAAGAGGAACACAGGGAAGAAGGCAAAACCCCTCTAGCCGAAAGAGGGACATACCTGAACAGAAAAATAAAGCGGCCTTCAGTGGCACATGGCAAACAGGGCTGTGCAGCAGACCGAAAGGTCTCAACGAGGATGAGGACGTAGGTGACGATGAGGATGACAACGACCATGACTATTACCCCAGGACCCACAACATATGCAGTATCCTGTGCCCATGACATTGTCTCAACATTCTACCTCTTCATCACACCAGATATCGACCAATTCATCCTGGAGACGACCAATCTTCAACACAGCCACTAAAACTGTGTTTTACTTGTAGTTTACAAGTAGTGGTTTATGTATAGAAGTTTCCTTTATGCTATACACTCAGAAACAAACAAAGACTTTGGAGGAGTGATTATTTTATAAACTTATATTCAAAGTTAATGCAAACATTTCCCAGGACTAACTGAACAACATTCCTCATTGTCATTGGTAATCTTGATGTAAAATTACAGGAACTTATTCGCTTGAATAATGACACACAGTAGAGTTGGACTTTTTGAATTGCAGCTTTATTGAGTAGGACAGTTTGCTATATCAAGCCGTTTTACATTTTTAAAAACCAATTTGAGCTATACCAAAACTACTACATCTCAAGTGCTTCATGCAAACCTGAGACTGCTGTTTGTTGGCTGATCCACCTGTTTTTTGCATTGCAAAGCCAAAAGCTATAGGCTAAACAGCATCTCCAAAATGAAAATAGATTCAGCGCTGATAACCTGGCTGACCATAGTCTGGTTGTTGGTCGTCCATCAGTGAACTTCCTGCCCTAGTTAGAGGAGGGAATAAAAATCAGAAATAAAACAATCAGGCAATTAATCAACAGAATGTTAATCCACAAAGCTTTTAACAGTCGATTAATCTTGGCAGTAATTTTTCAAGCAAAATACCAGAAATCAGTTTAAAACAGCCTTTTTTAAGCTTTTTACATTTTTTAATCTGTCTTGTTGATATCAAGAGTAATTACTAGTCAGAATTCCTTACCTTGCACCATTCTTTATGATCTTACGAGTCCAGCGATTTCTTCCAACTATTAAAAGGACATAAAATAACAACATTATCTTGTTATCACAGTCAGTCCATTTATTTCTAAATATGTTTGAAATAGTAACAGAAAATTATGCTTACTGTGCTTAGATATAGAGTTAATTCTAGGTTATGTGCTTACAAATGCAGCTCAGACTCCCGGTGTAATAGAATATTTAGTAAAAAAAACAAACAACATGAAGTTCTATGCAGTTATTTCGGCCAGTATAGTCAGCTGTATTTGTACAAATGCTATGTTTACAATGCACTCATGCATGTTTTACACCAGTTTGTTGATGACAGACCGAAGTATCCTACTGTTTGCATAAATCCAAGGTCTATCTATTGAAGTTGTGTGTTATGATTTACCTTTCTTCCCAAAGCGTGAAATTAACCTTGCGCCACCTTTGATGAGTCTTCCGAATCCTCTGAAGAGACCCTCCCCGGGTTCAGCCATGAGTACAACCAGCGACAGCACAAGAAAGATCATAACACACTTCATCCTGAAAACAAGAACAAAAATAAATATAAACAACTACCCTGCAATTTCATTCACATATTGAGCTATCATTTGTACGTTGCACCTCCAATTATTCTATGTGTAAATCTTAATTCTACTTTATTTAATTTTACTTTTTAAAGTGAAAAGTAATTATAATCTTATTATAGCTTTCACAGATTTTTTCATTCACTTTATGAATTAATCCAACAATACAACCATCATTGTCACATATCATAAGTCTTTGCATTAATTGAAGTAAGATATGAAATATCTGCTCCTTACCTGTCCACAGACTGATAGTCAGAGTCCAAAGAATGCTGTCAAAGAGAGCAGAGTTGGCAGTATGAGTGCATTTCTGTGCCGCACCTTTATGTAATACCTGTCTCTTCATGTGGGCGTGCCTGAGTTCAGTTTTTCAGTAACCATGTAACATTTTGAAGTACTGCTCATACTGTACATTCAGTAGGTAGTGATCTTACCTCTGCTTCTAATCTCACATGAACAAAGTCAAGTTTTTCAAGCCTCAAGAAAGTGGTTAGTGGTCAAATTACTTCATCTGCGAGGAAGAACACATTTTAATATAAGTTAGGGCTGAATGTGGTGTGAGGCATATGTGTATGACAAATGCAAAGCTTTTAATTGTTAAGTCATGTATCTCAAGGTCAATAACTGGATCCAAAATGTTCAAAATGAAAGACAAAACATTTTTAAGCACAATTTTCTTGATGGGACAACTGGAAATATGAGGCCCATTAAAAAAATATTCAGGGGGGACATAAACATTCCAGCATGACAAATTTTTAACACACCCTAAACAGTGATGTTTTCCACTAGCACTGAGGGCAAACACCTGCTGTGACATCACTGATTGGAGGAGACAGTTGAGAGTTCTCGTTTTCTAAAACTCGATGCAGTTCAGCTTCATCCAATAACTGTAGGATTTTTTTATTATGTTACGTCAACAGCTTTATCTTTATTTAGTCAGGAAAAAGGCACCCCATAATTGAAAATCAGTAAAAACAAACCACCTCATGTATTGATCTTTTAGATCAATTTATTTACAGTCAATAGGCTGACAAATCAGCTGACCTGTTTCAGCATAAAGCCCTCTTCAGGGCAGGAGGATCCATTTTAACTGTGGAAAGCCAACTTTTTTCCTGACTTTCTTGAGGAGAATATAAACACACTTTAAAAAAAAAAAAAAAAAAAAAAGGCAGTGCACCCAACTGACTCTCAAACCAGGAGAAGCACACCTGTTTCGATATCTCTATCTATTCTAGGTCATATTGTTAAAATTGACTGAAAATATGGTTGCACAACAGATAATTAGGTTTGAATGCTTTTTTGCTTGTTGTGTTCTGACTAGAATTTTCTGTTCTTCTGAGTCTAGCACTTATGATTGCACGACTGCCTTGTGATAACACCAATAGTTTGGGGGGACGTACTACTCCCCCTGAAAAAAAAAAAATCATAGGATGCAATGAGTCACTAAATGAGTCAATTATTATTAACACCATTTACAAAATATGTATTAAAGCTCTAACACACCCATGGTCCACCTACCCGATGTCTACTCAGGACTGTGTGAGCATGTACAGACTTAGTTGATTGACATCTGTCTCACTTTCATGTTAGTGCTGCTGAACTTGTCATGGTGGAACAACTTACACATTCTTATTTAACATTTTGTCCTGTCAAAGTAGAAAAAAAAATACAAATTTAAATAAGTTGAATCACATATACAGTATTCGCAATTTACTGCATCTCTCCATAAAGATTTGATGCCTCTAAACAGGTTCAGCCAAGATGACAACCAATGTTGACTCAAGAAACACCAAAACACACTTCCTCCTTAAAACAAGAACATGGTGGTCACAGAATCAACGGCCACAGCTCTCTGCATTCACTTTATTATTCATCCAACATTGTTATAACTGTGCAAGTCCCAATTTTATTAAGTGCCAAATCTCATATCTGAAGATTTTGCATTAAGTGAAGCAGAAGGAAGAAATATTTCTTTTTCTTCTCGCTTTCAGCCCCTTAACTGTTCCCGCCAACTGATCATTGAACTGATCATTAAAAAACATACAAACAAACATATAAAAAAATATAGTCAGAGACCAAAGTGAGCAGTTGTGAAACCTATAGGTGATGTGGATCTGGGTATCTAATAGTTGTAAGGTACCTATCTCTTTATAAAGCCAGTGTTGAATTCATTTTCTCAGTGTTGGTGAATGATTATAATGATTCTGCAATGTCCACCTCTGTAGACAGATGATAAGGTACTGATCTAATCTCAGTGTCTCTTGTTGTCACATCTTCATGTTTTTCAAGCCTTGAGAAATATTTTGAGGAAACAAAGTATTTTGTAACAGTCTAACCTAAATGTGATGGTAAAATGACTTTGATAACCACACATATGTACCAAATACAATGCTGAAGGCCTAAGGTAACACATATAGTAAACTTCTCTAACTTTTACCTAAAGCATTCTCTTTCCAACAAAGACAAACAGAAATATATTCTTCTACTGAGCTGCTAAGTAACAAAGTGTCAAGTAGCTAAGTCTGTGTAGCTAGCCTGAAGACATACATGCACTCAAACATGCTTTTATGCACTATCTTGAAATATAAAGGAAGTTGGTTGTCTTAAAAGATGCCTGGTCACAGTAATCGTGTGAGAACTTTTATCAGAGATCAACACATTGATGCTCATGAACACTGAGACACGTAACATCCAGATCGAACAAGAGAAACACACATAAAGAGGCAGTAAGGGCCTGTTCACACCAAATACAATGTATTTATCATTTTCTTTCATCGGAATTGTGCTAAAAAAGGGAACAAGCACTTCATGGGAATAAACTCAAAGGCTTATTTTGATGTAAGACATCAGAAAATCATGCTGCACCTTTAGAAGGTTTAACTTCAGCATTCGTGGAAATGTCCATAAGAGTCAGTGAAATAAGTGTATTTCAGTTTTGTGTGTGTTTTGGGGTTTTTTGTGTCATCTTAGATAGTAGTGAGCTGACAGGAAAATGAGGCATTACATGCAGCAAATGTCCTGAGCCTGATTCAAACAGGGGACATTGCAATTACATGTTCAGCATTTAAACCAGTCACACACTAAGGCACCCCTTCTTCATAATCTTTGTAGTTGTTCAGCGACTCATGCTCCTCGTTATGTTATCTGTTAATGCTGTATCAAATAACCAAACAATACTGCAATGTAATATGTCTGGATGCAGACAACGTAAAACTCCTGAGTCTGGAATTATCTCGTTGATTGTGTATTTATTAGGAGTTTGTGGTGCTATTTATGCAGCGCTGTTCCATTAACCTGTGTGCAAATAATTGTGCATATGGAGATAGGGAAAAGAATGAGGTGGAGACCTTATATGTGTTTTAACCAAGTGAATGCACCACTGAACTCTATGTTATACACTACTCCACTAAGAGGGAGGGTGGTGCATTAATATCAGAGCTGTGTTGCTACTTGACTTTACACTTTTTTTTTTTTTTCCAAAACAGTGTGATCTAACCTCAAGTTGAAACCGAGTCAGGGCATGCAGGTTTTAATCTTTTCAGCACTTCTTCACATTTTTAAGCAGGGATTGCACTTTTACTCAAGATTTATTATTATTATTATTTCATTTATTCTTCAATGAAAAGATAGAATCAACTAGGACAATGTATTTTTTGGTTTTGTTTGGTCGTTAATGCTGCTTTATACTTAATTATCATTATTGCTATATTGTTACGTCCCCTGGTGGACAAGGGGAAGCAGAGACAGTAACAGAGTAGAAGACTGCAATGTACTTTTTTTTTTTTTTTTTTTTTTAAGCTATTTACAGTATTTAGAATTATACAAAGGTTCTCAAAACATGGGAGAGGACAGGACAAAGAGGTTGTACCAAAGTGTAAAGTAATAAAACAAAACTTGGCCTAACTAATCACTAACTCTGAAAACAACTGGTCAAACAAAAGACCTAACTTATTTATCTACAAAGATACTTCAACAAAACCATTATAGCAGAGGGTACCCACCAATAAACTTAGGGAACTAATGTCCCTAACCTCCCACCAAGTACCTCTTATATTCTTTAACAAGTTAACTTCATAGAGTACCAACAGCTCATAAACAGACAAGTGAAGGGCAGAGAATGAGGGAGGCTCACGCTCAAGTTCTCCTCTTTTGTGGAGGGCTCTGGCTGATGATTGGTACCTTCAGATTTTGAATCAGCCAATGACTTCTTGTATCAACACCCACAGCTAGAAACCAATTTGCTGACTGCATCTGGAGAGAGAGCAGGGGCAGGAGAGAGAGAAATAGAGGGAAGAAAACACACACAAAAACACAATACCACTGACATAACATATTGTATGTGCTCAAATGAAATAATGCAGTCATAATTGGAGTTACAGTAATGTAACATCTATGGTTTAACAAGACCTACAGTAGATGGACCAAATGACTATAAATCTGAGGCATTTCACAACACCCTTATCTAATTTTAATCAGAAACTTTTTTCCCCATTTGTCTTAATCGCAGCAAGTTACAATCATGCAAATCTGCCAGTCCTATGAGAATGAGAGATGTCAGTTTTGGTAAAATTAATAAATAAGTAAACATTTATTTTCAGTGATTTTGTTGCCACAAGATGACAGAATGTGGCTTGACCACACTGTGCTTTGAAGGTATGGACAGGTATGGATCCAATTTAAATCTTGAAACTCCAGGTGACTTGTTTATTTATCATGCGTCACACTTTTGCTATACCACATATTCTTGTTTCTTTTTATGGATTTACTTGTGGCTGAAAATATAACTGTTCCCTTCTCGTAAGATTTACCCAAGTAGGTCTAAGGGCAGAATCAAGGATGAATCTTACTGGCAGAGACTGAAATGTCTGGGGCCCAAAACACAGAAAATGAGGAGTGTTTGTGCAACAACTCTTACTTTTTGTTGTCCATGTTAAATAATTGCATGCTGGTACATGTGTAAAAAAAATGTTATTGTGGGTTACACACAGAACCAAATAACAGCTCTCAGAATCTGGTATTATATTTATTTACAGACACACTGAAAACAGAAGTCAAATTCAAGTAATTTTATAACACATATTAGTTAAATAACTATGTATACCCCCAAGAACTTATAAGGGAGAGAGAATGAATGAGTTAAGATAAGACATGCTTGATTTATTGTCCCACCCTTTAGAATCGCCTTGACTTCATAATGCATTTCATTGTTGTCTTCATATATAGTATGTCAGAAGTAGTACTTAATTTCACTGTGTTTAGTGGCAGCAGAAAAAAACAACACCAGGTTCTTCTGGTGTGGTGAAGTGTGATTATTATACAACTTTTTAACACTGAAATTAAAGCAATGAAATTGGTCATTCGGTAAAATAGTGTCTGTACTGGTCTGTACACTACTAGTTACTCTTGGTTTGTCTAGATTATTATAATATACAGTAAGATCCCTTTTGTAAAGTAATTTTATAGAAAATGCATAAATACCTTTCTACCAGTGGAGGCTGGTCATCTGATGCTCATCTGTGATTGGCCATGACACGTAAAATGATGCTCCAAGGGCAGTTGTCCTCCCTTATCAATCATCAACAAGAATGCAATATTGACATCAAGTTGGTCCAATGATAGTTTCCAGATTTCATCTTCAATTCTCTCCACTGTAAGGCAGAATAGTAGCAGTAGATAGCTCCTTGTTAGCCAATGCAACAGCTGGCTTGTGTAGCAGCCAGAAGGACTCCTTATACATCCATGGAAGGACTGTTATAACCTCAATAATGGCTGCATCTATTTTTAGATGTGATCCTTCCAGGGGAATAAATGCTTATTGGATTACATACATAGGACAAAGCCAACATTAATGTTATTAGTCACACCTGTGCATTTCCAGCTATGTCATATCAAAATGCCTACTGTGCAAAATGCCCATTTAATCTATGATTGGTTACCATGAGCAATGGCTTCAGCCATGAGGACGACAAGACAAGACAAGAAAGAGCAAAGCACACTCCATCCTGAAGATGAGAACCAAAGGCAGCACAGGGGATTCAGTCACTATAGACTGCTTTTGTCATGGATTTTTTAAAACTATCTTTTTACACTGGTAAAAAACAAAACTGAACAAAACATATATACACTAAGAATTCCCAGAAGAGACTGTCTTGCTTGTCAATAAATAAGGATGAAATATTTAGTCCTTACCTTTCTGACTGAGAGTGAAAACAGGCTGTTAACAAGGAGAAGTAAGCGAGCAGAGCAAGATCTACAGGTGATGTAAATTTCTTTGTGTAACTGCTTGTAGATGCACGTAAACAGATTGTATATTGCAAGTCAGGGTGAAGATGCTGATCTAATATTACCAAGAAAGCTGAAGTCATTCCACACAGGGCTACGTTTTTCAGTTTAGTTCAACCCAGAGAGTCGAAAAAGATCATTTTAAATCTGAATAAAAAATTTTTCTCATTAATTGTTAACTGCTTTAATGAGATTTTTGAGGTATTGAAGAATGGTGGTATTAACACCATATTAAGACATCCTCTCAAGTTTGAAGTAATTTTCTCTTCTGTCTAAATGTTAATGTGGATTCTGTCATCTTTGTGCAACCATCATCATCTAAAATCAAAATCACAAAGTGATGTAACATCTGTTAACTGCCTGTCATAAATCTACTATTTCATTCAGAATCAGCAGTTTATTATTATTATTATTATTATTATTATTATTATTATTATTAATAATAATTGTATTTGTATCGCACCTTTCATACAAAAAATGCATCTTAAAGTGCTTTACAATCAGAGAAATTACATGTAAGTGAAAATACAATACATAGCATGTGTACCTCAATACTGATAATTTGTGAATTAATGAAGATTTTGCCATGTGTACACAATCTATAAATTGGTGCCTAGGTGTTTGAAACCATAAGCATACAGAACCTTCCTTTTCCAAACAGACACAGACTGACCATGGTCTTGATGAACCTAAATCTCAGTTTACCACTGAGATTCCTTTCTTTATATAGAGGTACAATAGAGGTACATCATGAATGCATTGTATTCTAAGGCCTTAAAAACATATTAAAAAATATAGTTTTGGTGTTTATGCATTGGTATAGTAGTGTCACTCCTTTATCAGTTTCAATACAATACCTGAATATCACATCATTTCAAAAGTGATACTTTTTCATTTTTTATTTCAAGGAATATAAACATGTTTAAATAAGAATGTGAATAAAACCTTTTTTGTATTTGACCAAACGCACCAAACCTCTTAAATGCATATGTATGTATGCTACATGGCTAGGGTTCTATGTGTGTACATAATACTGTATGTACCTATGCATCTACAGTAGATATTACATTCACTCACTCATAACAATCGGCCTCTTTCAGTCAGAGGTAATTGATAACCTCAATAATGGCTGCATTAGCAGTTCTGTTAAAAATGTAGTGAATATAACCCTCTCTAGGTCCAGTCATGAGGATGACCAGTGACAACAAAAGAAAGACTGCGGTGCACAGTTATTTTTCAGTGTTACAATGCAAACTAGGCATAATATTGTAGATATGCTAACAATTTTAGCAGATGTCTAAAGACTGCTTTGTTCATTGTATATATTGTATGTTTAGTGCTTACCTTTCCACTGATTGGAATTGAGAGTCAAAAGGCTGCTGTCAAAGAGAATGATGTGAGCATTGTAGTGTAGATCTCCAACAGATGGTGCATAACACACATGGGTGTAGATTTAGGTATGGATTCTACACAAGGCTCCCTTTTTCATTATGCTTTATGTTTTTATCTTCAGATTTTTTTAGTATAGTCCAATCTGTGTTTTTCACCCCCAAAAAATTGTGGCACTTATCAGATCAGATCCATCTTTATACCCCTCTGTTTGATGGCAGGGCTGCTATAAGTCCATGGCATTAACACTACATTTAGACATTATCTCCAGCCTCTTCTCTTAACTCTAAATAATATCATATTTCTGTGTCATTTGTGTAAACATTTTACAAAACTCTCTGGCACAAAGAAACTTCAGTTTACGGCTGCTTTTTGTTGCACTGGCTCAAGTGACATGTGAAGAACAGTCTTTATGCTGCAGTGCTGGCCTTTGTGTTTCTTGGAAGTAAAATGAGTCAGCAAGATGGTTCATTCTTGACTTGTGCTTCCTCTTTGCTTATAATTTTGCAGTGTAGTATAGATAGTAGACAGATAGTAAGTTATGGTATTGTTAATATTAGGGATATCCAAATTGAAGTTTTTCTGGCCCTGTGTCACTGCTTATAATATTTATATAGCAGCAGAAGATAAGCAATGTCAATTTAATATGTATCTGATACATGTAGACTACTGACTTTGGCACACACATTTTTCATGAGCTACTTAATCTGAATACCAAAGGTCCTGATTCAAAACTAATACATTCATCAGTTTAAATTATTAATCTGATATGAATGAAACTTTGACGGGGAGGAAGCAACTCCTGAGATTTATGTGATGGGATCCACTAGAGAAAAGACATCTCATTCTGTTGGAGTTAATGGAACTACAGAAACACTAATTAGTGACAGCTGATATGACCTGAGCCAATAGGAAAGTGAGAGTTAGAGTCGGAGTTTAGTGAATCACACACAAATATTCACTCATATACAGAATGCTCATACTGTAGGCTGTTGTAAAGGAGAGCAGCACTGCAACAGCAGGCTGAGGTGCACATTAGAGTTCAGTAAGGATCTACATTTGATCGGCTTTATTTTAGCAAATACATACCTTTTAAAATATGCCTGGCTTGGGACATCTCTAGTTCATATAGTGTGAGATTATAGTTGAAGTAAAACTCTATTCATCACCATCATCAAATAGCATTTTTGAAGAAGACAGAGACATGATGTGTTATAAAGCAGAGCAGATTTATTTCAAATTCCAGAATTCATTCGAATTTCACAAAACAACAAATTAATGCAAAAATATATATTCACCAATATTGTAGATATTGGTTGCCCTAGAGGGTCATTATTTATTTTCTTAGGCAGAAGAGCAAAACATATTGTGGCTTCTTTAGTCATAACCAGGCCGCCCCGGGTTGTAATCGATTGAACGTTTGTCTAGCTTCTCATCAAAGCCGTGGCGTCCTCTGCGTCTTTGGATAAACCTGGTGGAAGTAACAAGACACATTGTCAATAATAATAATAGACATGATTGTAGTGTAGATATGATTGTAGTATAGATATAGTTAAATTGTATTCACTGTATTTATTTATTTTTTTTAAATTTGCATTAATTAGTTTTTGGAACATTAGTGCTTTAAAAGATGTGAAAACAAGTAATAAGTTCCTTACCCATGGATCATCCGGCCAACTAAATTAAACGAAAAAAGAAAACAATTACATAAAATCTGAACTGTATAGTATCATAACACTCTCAATTTTACTTGTACTGTAACCCTAACCCAATATAAACATACTGTATGCTAAAGGTTTATAAACTGAAAAGAAATCCCAAGACTAAAAAAGTCCAAAAATATTTAAAGACAGTTTCAAAATATAATATAATTTTTTTGAAAATGGCTAAGTAGTTTCATAAAACAGCTGAGCACTGCAATTTTTTATTAAACTTAAACAGGAGTAAAAGTGCATTTCTTGGAGACTATTTTATATGGCCCTCAGTCATATGAGACTTTGGTAATAAAGAAAACACTTGTTACTAGAATCAGTTCATTGCTAATTTTGGTTTTCAGGGGATTTGTTGACTAAAGGCAAAATATAGAATATCACCAGATGTCCTTTAAATCCATGCATCCATATGACATGACTGGAATTTTATGTCTATTTCCACTTTTATTCAAATACAAATACTGGGCTCTCTGCACATCCCCAGTAAATACTAACATTAATGATGCACTAATGTGCTCTGTTACTGATAAACCTGGATGTTAGTCATGCAAGTAAAGTGATTATTTTGACAACAGTATTGTTATTTTAGTATTTTGCAGTTACAAGTATACTTTTACAGCTATCTCATGTCAAAATGTTTGTCATTGAAAGGATCATTGTTTCCATGACCGTACTGTGAGCGGCTCCTCTGAAAATCAGTCCAAAGATACACTCTCCAGGTTCAGCCATGAGGACGACCATGGACAACACAAGAAAAACCACGGTAAGCTTCATCCTAAAAGAAAAAAAAAGATTAGATAAATAAAGATTTTGAAAATCAGAACAGTTTTTTTTTTTAATGCAGGCTACATGGTCATGATACACAATAAAAATACTCTTTCTTGTTCACAAGTAAATGAGGTTGATATATTAAATTCTTACCTTCCGATTGATTCAGATTAAAAGTCTGTTCTAAAACAGAGCAAAAGTGAGCAGTGTGAGATTCACAAGTGATGTAGATAGCTGTGCCTACTGGTTTGCAGATATGCTTCTCTTTATATATGCAGCCCTGAATTATTTCCATATTACAGGAAGGGCAAAAAAACAAATAATCTCATTGCATTAAGAAGGGGTGGGGGGTAGACAATTGATTTAATCACAACCACAAAACCAAAGCGAGTTTACACAGAGCTCCTTCCCCCATCACTTCCTTGTCTTCAAGTTGCAAGTTAGACCACATGGGTGAATGACTAGGCTTGAAAAAAATTGGTTGTTTAATTAATTAACAGAAAACTTCTTGTTTATCAGGTAAAAAAATATGAATTTCTGGTTGAATCTTCTTGAAAATGTGAGAATGTACTACTTGCTCTTTTTTTATAATTGTAATTTAAACATATTCTGGATTGCTGTAACCAATTTGAAGATATCTCACTCACTACTTCACTATTTTCTGCCGTTATAGTAAAGCAAGCTAGAGATTACTGAATAACAAAAACCAACATGCAGAGAGGATGAGGAAGTTAGCACCCAGCATCTAATTTTTGTAGCCCATCCTGCCATGACTGAAAGAGTTGCATATTTTCTAAAGGCAGTTGTATAGAGTCAGCACAACAGTATAAAATAGTGTCATATGCATGAAGATTGATATGACAAGTGTACAATACAATATTATTCACATGAATTGTAAAAAAGAATTAGTCCAACTAAGTAAGTAAGTTCTTATTTATATAGCACTTTTTAAAACACACAGTTACAAAGTGCTTCACAGATACATATAGATGCAAAATTGAAACAGATAGATTGATAAAATAGACAAACATGACACAGAGAGAAATCAACCAAAATGAAATGAAACAATGGGAACAAAAAGGGAGGTCTATGGAAAGGCTTGCTGATATAAATGGGTTTAGAGGCGTCGTTTGGAACAGTCCAAGGATTCGGCAGATCTAACAGATTGTGGAAGATGATTCCACAGAGTTGGGCGTAGAATGCAAATACATGATCACCTTTTGATTTGCGGTTTGTGTGGGGGATAGAAGGCTGAGATTTGAGGATCAAAGAGGTCATGGGAACAAGGAGTTCAGAAATGTAGCAGGATCTTGTAGTTTATTCAGAATTTTACTGGAAGCCAATGGAGGGACGCATGAACAGGGGCAATGTGGGACCTATGGCTAGTTCTGGTTAGAAGTCTAGCTGCTGTATTTTGGATTAAGTGTAGACGCAGAAGACTGACTGAAGCAGGTGTAGAGGGAGTTGCAGTAGTCTAACCTGGAGAAAATAAATGTGTGGGTTAATTATTCAAGAATAGTAGGGGACAATATAGGTCTTAATTTTGCCATATTTCTTAACTGAAGAAAACAGGACTGAACAAGCTTATTAATATGATGGTCAAATGTCATATATAACCTTGAAGTGTTTCACTATTTGCCTGCTGCTGCATATGCAACACATTCTCTTAAAGAAACGACAGCATAGGTCTAAAATTCAGGCCTGCAAAACAACCTATACTTATTTACACCAACTAGCAACTGAAGTAGTGTACTTTCCAAAACCTTTACAAATCACAGCTAAAAAATAATTTTGTTTTATGGCATGACTACACTCTGGTTAAGATCTAATTAGGTTTATACACAAATAACACAGAGTGGTAAGAGTTTTTTTTAACTCCAAGATTATTGGGATTAAAAGGATCCCTTGAAACATGTTTTATACTTCCTTAAAGTTATGCAACCTTCATCATCATGACAACAGCAAACACCATGATGTTACATTCAAAAAAAAAAAAGGCTAGTTGCGGTCGGAGATGGGAAGCGAGCAGTGGTTTCCTGAAGCAAAGTCCTCTTTTTGCCATCTAGCCATCCACCCAACCTGCTTCCTTCTAACCAGGTAAAATCACCTTATCAAATCACGTCATATTGATGTCATTTGAACTGTGTCATAATAACTATGGCTGCTAGATGGTGTAAACATAACTATAGGTTGTTTTCGCCAGCCTAAATTTTAGACCTATACTATGATTTTTCTTGTGAGGATGGACTGATATACGCTGCTGTGAAACTGGTGAATGTTTCCTAATTTGCTCACGTTACATTTATTTGCAGCATTTTTTTCTGAAGGCAACATGTAACGTCAAAGTGGTTAGGAATTTTATTAATTAGTGTTCATCATTCATTAGTGTGAATGCTGTTTATGCTGATTCAGCATTCACACTACTGTTCTTCGAAGCTTTATTATTATTCTTCAGTACACTTCGTGCTGGACTACTACTTCTGCATACTTTCAGCTACAGAAAACATTCAACTATCCAAATGTTCAGCACTTTAAGGACATTTACTCTATATACTTTACCTTTTATACTTTCTTAAAATATTAAGTTTATTACATTTTGAACAAACTATCCATCCTTATTTAACCAAAAGACAATTAAAAGAAACTTTAACTCCTTCTCAATACACTGAAGTTCAGTTAAGTCCTTGCTCTAAAAATCTCATCTTTCATCTTTCATCCCTTTCCCACTTTTCCAACTATTCATTGTGCTTCAGCTGCTTTTTCATGCATTTTTAACTCTTATCTACTGATTCATACCGCATTCAAACCTTAAAATGTTCATACATTAGGAGTTTCATTCAAATTTTAAATTCCATTCATACTTTTTGAACATATTACACACAGCTGACTGAGATTTCCTAATTTGACCCACCCACTTTTCCAACTCATTCATATTCCTTTAGCTGATTCTTCATCCAAGTTAAAGCCAGCAATCCAGTTTAACATCAACCTTTCAACAGCCAGCATTCACACTGCAGTTTTTTCAGAAATTGCCTCGTTTTAAACAACATGGTGTCAGTCATCATACTTTATAACCATGCATTAAATTTGTAGAGTTACTAAAAATATTTACAGCAGGTCATGAAAATACAATTACACAAAATACTGATCGTACCTATAGTAAAATTTGTTATATTCAAGAGAGGTATGCCATAACCATAACCTGCTGGGGTGTTTATTGTCTTATTCAAGAGAAATTATTAAAAGTGTAGAGTATTTTGTAATTAACTGTAGCTACTCACTGCTTAGAAACATAGCACATAACACAGCAAAGGCATTTATAAAATATGGCAGTTAGAGAGCGCAAATGCACATACAACACATGGTGCATCTGTACTGACAGTGGTGTTTCCAGCCAGCATTAAATACACATTTCAAGATAGACTCACAGACACACCCATGAATGCAAGTGTCAAAGTGTCAAAGTGACTTCAAAAGTAGTTAAAACATTTTTAACATCTCACATTGAAAAGGTAATTCTCTGTTAAAGGTATAACATTTTTCACAGTAACTTGCATTTTTGAATAAGACCACAGAGAAATGTTTTTGCATGCAGATTTATTCCAAATGACTGACGATTCCAAAGTGAATTCATTATTCCTGAATCAATTCAATGTAAACATATTTTGATGTGATTGTTGCTCTGGTGGGTAGATACATATTTTAAATTTATGTTTAAGGGCAAAAGGTTTTTCTTTTTATCCAAAACACAGTCTAATCACAGTCTAGGCCCCAGTCTAGTCAAAACGTAGACGCTCTTCGTTGTCATCAAATGTACGTTTGTCTAGCTGCTCTTGCTGGTATTTTTTTCCATACCGTTGGACCATCCTGGTGGAAGGAGAGAAAACTCAGCATCAGAGCATGACACCATGCAACAAGTGGAGTTGAAGTAGTAGAAATACCGTTTTGTAGTTATATGACATACTTTCTCTTTAATATGTGTTATAACATTAATACTTGTAAAAGTTGTAACAATGGTAGAGACACATCCTTACCCATGGATAAAGTCGCCAACTAAATTCAACAGAGAACAAGAGAAAACAACTGTTAAAAACTTTGAACTTTTGACTGTATGACGCATCACAAGAATACAATATACTTCACAATAACCTATGCTAATGCATACTTTAAATAGTTCCACCTACACAGATATATTTTATATATAAACATTATACTTAGGTTAAGGTATCCATATGAATTTTATTCATGTGAGATTAAGTGACCTTTTACACAATGATTATTTTGACATATTTTAGTAGAAAATGAAATGTGATTAATAACATCAGTAACTAACAAGAACTAATTTCCTGCTCAACCTGGATGGTGGTCATGAAGTAAAGTGACTGTATGCCATTTGGCCAGCAATCTGTCTTTCTAACCATTTGTTATCCATTACTGTACATGTTTCATCAAAATGATTTTGGAATGGCATTAAAAAAGCTTAACTGACAGCACCTTTAACCAATCCATTTAGAATTGATCCAAAGATACACTCTCCAGGCTCAGCCATGAGGACGACCATGGACAACACAAGAAACACCACTGTAAGCTTCATCCTACAATCACAGTGGCCACATTGAACAGTAGATTGTTAGCTTGTTAGCAAATACTTTGTCTTGTTCATTAACTCAACTAATCTCAGGTTGAATCTCAGGTTCTTACCTTTCCAATGATTCAGTCAAAGTCAAAAGGCTTTAGTCAAAGAGAGAAAGGATATTCAAAGGGGTATCAATGTCTGTTTATGGGTTGACAGGTACACCTCTCTTTATATGTGCTGGGCTGAATTCCTTCAGTTATTGTGTAATATTTAGTAATATTGCTTAAAGATAGAAACATACGTGTCTCATTGCTTTTAGGCCAGAGGAGTTGTTGATCATATCTCAAACACGTATCCAAAGTCAGTTCAGACACATCTCTGGTCTCACATTGTAACATAACAGTGAAGTGTTAAGCAATAAATCAGCCTACAACTCCTCACATATGAGGATCAGCTGCCTTCTCAGTTATATATCATTGTAATTAAAATTTGGTGGGGTTTTGCTCTACTGATGATTCAAACAAACTTCTCACTCATTCAATAAGTGGCTTTTGCTGTAAAATGTGACACAACTGCTCATTTACCCTGAAGCGTTGCAAGAATTCTACTATGCTTAATAAAGATGTAATCATTTCTAATTGACACAAATTCTAAAAGGCACTCTTTACTTAAGGCCTTCATTATAATATGTTCCTGAAAGCCATGTACAGAAAGTTCCAGAGTTTTTTGCAAAGGGATACTTATTACTCAGCATCTCACTTTAAGTTAGTATTAACATATTTTTCAACATTTATATTTGAAAAAAAGACAACAAAAAATTTGTATGTATTTTACAACGCTTGGAGTACCCAGACACTAAATCAAAGCTCACTTTAATTTTATTTTGCAACACTTCGACCAACTACTGGTTATATTTGGCCTGTGTCCTTCCATTGTAATTTAATTGATTTTGTATCCAGCACCTATCCCACTGAGGTTTCATGATGTGCTCACAACTACTCTGATTTATATCAGGAATTGTCTGATAAAAAATAAGCAAGATAACAGATAAGACTAGACATTCAATAGCAGCTTTGTCAATGCAGTTTACAATACCTGTGTGGTATTGTATATATATATATATATCGAGCCAATATTCTCTAGAGTTACTTTGAGTGTATGTGGAAAGGTGAATCATTTTTGCACATACAGTATGGACTTTGCAATTTTTCCATTCTTCTTTATGCGGATCAAATGTGACAGTGAAACATAAAGAAGTCTTGTTTACACGCTTTTTAATCAGCATTATATAATCACCATAACCACCACCATCATTGCAGCAGTCAAGACACTTGTGTTTATTTCTTTTTATTGGTTATTAAATAATGTGAGTATGAAGCAAAGGATAACTCATGATTAAGTAGACTGACTTGTTGTCTCTTGTCCCTCTGTGCATTGCATACAGTACTCCTATCCTGGACTGCAGCCTGGCTGGATAAAGGTTTACTGATTACAATAAAATTGCTATTCCCCAATATCATTCTCTTCCCATAAAAAACAAAACAAAAAATAAACAAACAAAAAACAGGATTTTACACCATGAATAAGGTTTGATTTAAAACACAGGGCTGCAGTAAATACTCATGAAATGCCATTATTTCTGTTGGATTGCTTGATGCATAGAAGTATAGTTCTATAGGACGTTTGCTTATATAATGTTCACAGCAACTGTTGATTTAGCATTTTGACAAGCATGTATCCCACACGCAGCCATGTTATCAAAGTACGGCTGCGTTCACTTCCTGTGGTAAAGGACAGTTTTCTACAGTTCAGTTTTGTTGCTCGTGTTTTTATTTTTCAGAAAGCAACTTGTCTATTCATTGCAAAAATCCACATGAAAGTAAGGACACAAGACACAAGATTGAGCTCGCTTTTGTTTCTTTTGATTTGAATATCTTATAGCAATAGTGTATCTGTCTTGTCATCTTAGAAATTGGCATCAAGAGAAATATTAATTGAATTATTTGGTCAAGTATGAATTGCATTTTAATCCTTTTCCTTCCCTCGAGACTATGCGATAAACCATATGAAGCTATAGCCTAATAAAATGTGTTCTGCAGGCCTGTGGCAGCACATCTAGAACTGTTCAGCAAAGTGCTGTGTGTGTGTGTGTGTGTGTGTGTGTGTGTGTGTGTGTGTGTGTGCATGTGTGCGTGCGTGTGTGTGTGTGTGTGTGTGTGTGTGTGTGCGTGTGTGTGTGCATGCACATGTGTGAGCTGTATGTGTACACGTGTGTTTGTCAGGGCAATGACAATGCAAAGTCTTTACTGTATCAGTGTTTAACAGCTTGATTACTATCTTATCACTTCCTCATGTTGTTTCCACTTTTCTCGCCACTTCAAGGAACTAATTGTGAGAAGCTAACAAGAAAAACGAAGTAGGGAAATGGCTGTTATTGAGTTCTTTTTTTGACCTTTTTCATTTGTAGTTATGCTTTTTTATGTAATGTTCTTAATTGCCTGACAAAATAATATTTCAGATACATGAAATGATACAAGTGATCATTTCAGTTTTTCCTTCTTTTTTACTGCTAATTAATGTTGGATTTTATCCTGCACATTCTGAACCTTATTTTTAATGTTATTTACTTCTTCTGTTCTGTTGGAGATTCTGCAGGTTGCATGCAGCTCTTTTTCTATTCAGCCATGGTGGTTATACCAGTGTATTCTCAGCAGACCAGTAGCAAATATTTCTTAAGAAAGAGCTGTTGTCTTTCCTGAAATGCTTAAATACCAAATGTCAATGTTTCCATCAAAAACTATGACATGAGGGCTCATTCATTTACTGCTTTCAACAATATATACGTCTTGTGTTTTATGCCTTCAGCTGCACATTGAACAAATAAGTTACGTTCAGCACAAAAAACAAACTAGCATGCAGAAAACTAAGCTCAGTGAGTACCTCTGTTTTCTATTTATGCCCCAGTGGTTGTCCTTTGTGCACATTCAGATAAAATACATACAATACTGTAACTCAGCAAAAAATACAACAGAAGGATAATACTATGTGCCTTTACTGCAGTGTTGCACTTTAAAAAAAAAATCAATTGGCATTAAATATATATCCTCACATTTGAAAAGTAGATAGTTCCCCCAGTCAGAAGGCCTCAATTGAAGCTACAATATAAATAGCCCAAGCTAAAGATAGCATATTGATTTTGTTCAATTGAGAAATTTTCAAGTATTTTGTTTTTTCTTCATGTGAATGCTCAAGTGTGCTATGTAACCATGTAGCTCCAGATTAGATACAGCTGTGCTTCCATCCAACCTTCAGCTTTCTGAACTGTTTCCACCCATTTGACTGTGAGATATTTGAGGGTTTTACTTGATGTGGAATGCCAAGAATCCAGCATCTCACCATGATCCTGACAAATCAACAGACAATAAGGAGCCACGAGCTGAGGGTTTGAGTTTGATCCAGGTGTAAGCTCCCTCTCTGCTGGCTCAGAGAGATCAGTTAAGTCATACTGTAGCACTGAAGTCTCAGAGGGACACGAATTCACTGCATCAGCTAAAACAAACCATCTTAACCATCCTCAGGTCCCTGCTCTTTGTTCTATTCCGTTCCATCTCTCTTCCAGTAAGTAGTCTTGTTCATTTTTCTCATGCATTTGCCACACTCCTTTCCAAACTCAGACACTTGATTTATCCACCTCAAGATGACTTCACGAGCACTGCTTCATATTCCCTTAAATACACATTCACACAGTCTTATAATGCTGGTCACTCAGCAGCTCCATGGTTAGAAGGTTCAATAGCTAAAGCTCCTTAGTAGTAACTGTTGAGGAAGTGCAGACTTGTACTCATTCATTTTTCTGATGCTCATGTTCGCATCCAGTGATGAGATTCAAATGTGGAATCTCTCTGCCTTTTGGATAACATGCAAATATTTTCTCTTTATTAAACATACTCTTACCATTACTGCGTGCCCCAATACTATTAAATAAATAATGAATATTAAGTACAATCATTTTTTTTAAATGATTGAATTTCATTATTTAGAATAATGTCTTATATAATTAATGATGGTTTGTTATGGAAAACTATTATCTTTTAAAGATGGAAAAAGGTACACATGTGCAACCTAATGTAATCCAATACAAGACCTCTGTCGTCTATTCTACATTAATGTTATATAATACACGTATGTATATATGTAATATAATATTTTGTCACTCCATTAACATACATGGAGTAAATATTAGGAACACCATTCAATATAATATAATATATCACCTACTATGACCTGAATAATAAATAAAAAGTAGAATTATCACCTTTATGACAATGTCAACAAAAACTGAAAAAGTATAAATTTCATAAAAGTAGATCTGTTGGATTTCATTACATTGCACAGGTGTACCTAATGAAGTGTAAGTTGCTTTTTATATAGCTTTTTTTTAAAAAAAAAAAAAAAAAAAAAGAAAAAAAAAGAGGTTTGAAAAGTGATTTATAGATGTCAAAATATAAAGTATTTTTTTAAAAAAAAAAAGAAAAAAGAAGATAAAACCAACACTTGATTTGAGCTTCTGACTCTTTGTCTCCAAAGTCTGTAAACCTACAGAAGTATGAACATGATATGATGTGTATGCAAGAAGTGGCAACAATTGATCATTATCATTTTGACATTAGCGTTAGTCAGCATCTCTGTCAGTGTGCATTCTCACGGCAACAGGAAAAAAACATCAGGACTACGGTTAAAATAGTAAAGAGCTGTTGTGCAATTAAACAAATTCAAACACATGGACGTTTTTAAAGAGTGATGCAGACCAAGCAGAAAAGAAAATGATATGATATGTTCTAAATGCCTCTGAAACAGCAACAAATTTAGTGATCTTTAAAAAGTGTTTTGCTTGTTTTCCTGTCAGCTCTTTAGAGCAGTCACTTTATGGCTTGTTTTGCCACTCAGAGATCGTGACATGATGGCATAAATGTAAAAGACCCACATCATCTTTAGGGGGAAAAACACGACATGCTTTTACTGTATACACTTTTAGACAAACAGTTTTAAACCCTTATTCTTAAAACCTCCCAGTTATTACTTCCTCTCTACTTAAGCCTTACTGTACAGTGTTGATTCTCTACGCTGGCTCCACAACATGCTTATTACAAACCCAGGCTGCCTGGCCTTGGATTTGAGATTCTGATTTGACTAAATCAGATGTGACAGCTGAGCATTTTCCTGAAAATGTCTAATTTTCAGGAAAAAATCTGCTGCTGCCATTAGTTGACATGCTTGGCATTAGTAGTAACAACTTTATAAAGTTACTGCAGCAGAAAGGCTTACTGCAGCACATATGATAACCTGTCAGTGTGTGAACTGACACTCAGTGTGTGAGTGTCAGTTCAATACAAATATTTACGTCTAATGTAATTTGTCACCAATTATGAAACTATTTTAAAATAAAACACTAGACTACACCAGCTCACTCACTCAACTTCAAACTGTTAAGGAGGCATCTTTCACACAGCATGGCGTCTGTTGTCAACTTTAATTTCAGTTTCAATGAACTCCAAAAGAAACCAGTTTTCAAAACATCCACAAAAACCACTCAAAGCACTCGGGATAATTTACTACCACTATTCCTCCTTCAGATTTAAGTTTTCTAAAGTTAAATTGGTTATTATCCCAAACATTTCCATAACAATGCAGCATCGACACACAGACACACACACACACACACGCACACACTCTTGCATAGTCTCCTCCTTTCATTACAAATGGAACAGTCACTCTCAGCCTGCTCTCTGCAGGGTTGTAGGGGTCCTGATGCCACTCACTGGCTATTGAATAATGACCCTGAGAGACCCAGCTTTAGCCTAATCCCTACTTGAAAGCTATCCTTCCTCTAATTCAATCCCTCTTTAAACCCTCACTGGAGACAGACAAGTGGCACATAACACACACACACACACACAGACACAGACACACACACACACACACACACACACACACACACACCTGGATTAATGCAGCCTGAGTTGAGTGGGTGTTCCAACAACATACTGGAACTGAATAATGACACAAGCTTCAAGGAAATCAGGATGCAACATTTGAAACAAGGATTTTCCTGCTTACAGTTGCACTGCTTCGAGGACATGTGCTCTTTAGGGATGACATTTATCTCTTTCTATAGTTTTTACTTCTACAATTCGGAGTCACGTAGCTGATATTGAGGAGTGAGATGATATGACAGGAAGATAGACTTTCTAACTAAGTGGCTTCAGAGTCTTAATTGTCCAAACCATCAAGAACCAAATGCTGATGAGGTTTTGTCTTGTGTTTATTGATTTATAAGGTCTCAGTTACAGTATAGGAACAAACTGCCTGATAATCCTGCTGGTTAGTGTACTGTACACTGCATTTTTTGATATAAAAACACATCATGGAGCTCCAAAATGAACCACAAAATCCTGTGCCATTGGCTATGTGATTTAGAGTGCTGAGGATCACCTTTTTTTAAAAAAGTCAACTGGTCACTGTTCTCTATCACTCCTGGTTTACAGATATAAAGAGGTTTGCATGCTGGAGTGTAGGGCTGCAACTAACAATTAGGTCCTTATCGAGCTTTCAGTTATTTTCTTGATTAATTGATCCAGTTTATTGTCATAGAGGACCAAAGAAGCCAGACAAATATTCACATTTGAGAGGCTGGAACCAGAAAATTTTGGCATTTTTTCCAAAGAAAGCGATTAATCAGCCAAATGTTTCAGGTCTACTGGAGTGTTTTTTTTTAGTATTTCTTTTGGAAAGAATATCTACTATAATATTGTATTATATAAAGTTCATTCTTGATTTCGGAGAGAGTAGTTTAGACAAAACAATCCCCACTCTGAGCTTTCAACCATCATCATCAGCAGAGTTTTATTAGCTGTCACATCTGATCTGTTGACATGCGAGTTCAGTAGCTGTTCTAATTTCATCTATTGCACATGGATGAGCTACTGAACTCGCATGTCAACAGACCCATCTCCATGACAACTGAGAAAACTCCACTTTGAGAAAGCTGGTACAGTAAGTGAACCTTGAGTTAGGATTGTTTTTGTCAAGCTGTTTTTCATTCCACTGGCTTTGAGTGACCAAGTAATCAATAACGTCCATCATCACAGTTGAATAAACTGTAAAATGAGTAAAGTGTTAAATCTTAAAACATATTTGCATACTGCTTTTGACAATATTATGTTTGATTTAAATAGCTGGGATATTCCACATGGAGGGTAATAGTGGGAGTAGTTGTTATGTGTGTAAATTAGCTGTGTTTCAAACAACTTTATGTTCTGAAGTCATGGTGATGACATGACTCATGCATCATCTCATATTAAATGTATTACTTATGTCATAGATTTTAATAAATCTTTCATTGAACCAGGTCAAATTTTCATAAAATTGGCAGCTTTCCTGACATTTTATTAACAAGAACATCCTGCTCACGACAATATTTCATGATGCTCACGGTGCAATGAGAAAGAGAGAGTGGGTGTGTGTTCAAACAGATGGTCTCATGGAGAAGAGACAACCTCTGGCATTATAATTTGCACCTCCTTGCAAAGACAGGATGCACATAAACACACACACTGTCTCTCGAACGTGAGACCAGATGTGTGCTTACAGTGCAAGAGACACTGCAATGTCCTATACCTCCCAATTCCTAATTTTATAATATTCTCTTGTGTCTTTTTTTTTCTCTCTTGTAAAACAAGCCCTCACTTATGTTCACCACTGGATTAATACGCAAGTTTACCATGAACCTGTTTGTGTGCACTAAGCATTTATGGTGTGAACATAAATGTGCTGTGGATAGAGAGTGTTTTCGAAACTGTAACGTTGACTTCGGTGCTTCAGGTTATAAAAGGGTTACTGCTGATGTTCTGCTTTGTTTAAGTTTGGATTTTTCTGATGATTTATTTTGGAGTTCCTACAGATTTTCAGAGCTGAGCTGATTTCAAAAAGAGAATTTAAAATGAGCTTCTTGATTTTTTAGTCCCCAGTTGAGTTTAATGTAATAACATTTCAATAAGAAACACAGGAGATTTGAGTATTTATATAACAGGGGGGAAATGTCCCCCAAATAAATCAGCATGAAAAACAAAACAGTGTGGAGAGCACAATGAAAACCAACCCAACAGATGCAGATCACTGAGATATGAAAGAAAGAAAACAATATTTCTGCAACAGTTGTAAAAGGCTGATGGGCTGCCAGGCCAACAACAACAGCTACTGAGATCCATCAGAAACACATAGAAGACATTTCTGATGCTTTGTGTTTCTTTTCTTTGAATTGCCACATGCTGCAACATGGAAAGAAGATTTATTTATTTAAAATTGGGGTCAACCCAAAAAGAACATCCAAGTATCCAAGTGTGTTTTGACAATACCGTCAGTGAGAGAAGAGCATATGCAAACACAAGAAGGATTCCTTTGTCTTTAAAATGCTTGACATCCATATTGTAGACAAAATCAAAGACAAACATGGTAGAATAAGAAACCACCTCCTGAAAGTTCACATTTCATATTTTTATGTGCCACCAGTTCCTCCAAAGACAAACAAATACATTTACAAATATATTTTGAAATGTGCATCGTAAGTAAATTTAATTTTAAAGGCGATCTGGTTTACTTTAATGCACAAAATGCATCAAAAAAACGTAGATGCACTTTGATAAACATTCTGTTGTTGGTGTGTGTCTTATTGTTTAAAAATGCTATGCTATTTTATAGTGAATAGGCTCCCCCAAGAGGAGAATATAGTCATTTATGTAACTTTTATACATGAGAAGGAAACAAACAAGAAGCTTGAAAACAACTGAAAATAAAATGTGGAAGTCGCTGCCCCTAATGGGACAACACTGTTTTACAAACTGTTAAATACACTGAAATATCAGTTTTTATTGAGCTGCAGGGTCTTTAAGTCTTATTTGTGGAAATCTATACCTTTGTGTCATAAATTTAACGAGGGAAATCAATAAGGAATAAAGCCTTTTATGTGGAATCACTGTATCGGTATCCTTATTTTATGAGCAAAGTATATACAATACAAATAAAACACAGAACTGCTTTGAACAATTTTAACTCAGTTTTTTTTTAAGTCCTGATATTACAAAATTACCACTCAGCCTCAGTTTTCATTCATACATGATTTCTGTGGGTCTCCTTTAAATATCAACATGTTTGCTTGGTTTGTTTTCTTCTTTTTTCTGTCTTTCACAAGTTCAGAAAATTAAAAAAAAAAAAAAGTCTTTCGGTGACGACATCACTGTCAAAGTCAGAGAATCATTTCTTGGAAATATAGAGAGCCAAAATGAGGCGGGAGGCACAAGGAATGGATTCTCAACGCTGCCTAGAAAACCCACTGCCTGCTCCTCAGGCTTTTGATATACAGCTTGAAAACACACACACACACACACACACACACACATATACACACACACTTGAGCTCTACCTCATCATTGCCACAGAGCATGGAAGATGAAAAACCCATGAGTGTACGCATTTTGATTCTTAAATCAACAGTGTTTTGATTTTGGTTTTGCTACAGCAGAGCGTGAAGCAGCTTATTATCTGCTTCATTACTGGCAGGAGGACAGGGACGCGCCTGTTTGTGTGTGTGTGTGTGTGTGTGTGTGTGTGTGTGTAAGAGAGAGAGAGGAAGGGGGGGAAAGAGAAAAATGTGTGTTTCTATGTGTGTGTTCTATCTGCATTGATGTTTGAGTGTAAACATGTGTGAGCCAAGAAGTTAACCAAGCCTGTCCCATCATTGGTTTATTAGGAACTTACAGTAAACAGTTTTCCATGCTGCAGAGCTGGCGGTAGGGACATCTTATATCACGTAAACAAAGCCAGAGATTGCATTTAGATTCATCTTCTGGCATTTCAGGCAGTCACTATAAAACACATTATTAACTTACTGAAGTTGCTGCACTCCTTTTCCATTTTTCACCATCAGGAGTGCATGAAAATGATCGCACCTTGGTGGGTAACAATGCATTCATAAATCAATGTAAAGTTTTTTAACAATAGCTGCTACTAGGTTACAGAGAGCATTTCAAAGAAGTTCATACAACATTTGTGCACATTAGTATGCGTATTGGAAACAAAACAATCGTCCACACATACACAAAGCCTCTGTGGGATAGGTGTTGCATCCAAAAAAAACAAGGAGTACCTGCACACTGAATTAGAGCTCCCTTTACTTTTATATGCAATGTTTCAACCCACAGAAGACCTTCCTCAGGCAAATACCCACAAGAAGGAAATGAGGCATATATATTGTAAAAATGACCAGTGGCCAGGAGTTCAATCAGAGATGCTTTCATAAAGAAATTGATGTTTTTATAGCAAATGGTTTGTTAGATTTATTAGAAAAGGTTCTGCTCTTTATGGGAGCTCTCAAAAAATCTGAGCTGCAAGCAGGATTTTGCTAGAGAACTAATCCCACTGACTCCTCAATCAAATCACAACATTAGTAGTATTAGGTATTTTAGTAGGTTCACAGTAAAATAATAATAAAAAAAAAAAACGCAAGTGTGTTAATAGTTTTCCACAACGAAATGTGTATTCAGTGTCTTATATTTTCATGGAGACTAATAAATGTAGTTATCAATGCTTATACATGTAATGGTACAAGCGTCTTCTTCAAACTAAGCCAGTAACAATGGTTCTGTGATGTTTACAGTAAACAGAGGTGGGTGAAATCCGGCAGAAATAAGCTTAAAACTGCTACTGCAGAAAGGGGATAATGATTGCAACACTATGTGAGAAAATGAACCTGGACTTAAAATGAACCTGGGTTAGAGGCAATGGAAAGTTGTCATTAACTTTTACCACAACACAGCTTCCAACCAAACTGACAGCATTGTTTTTCAAAAGTTAGTTTTCCTCATCCACACTGAAACTCAAGGTCAGAGTTTTGAGATTTATTCAGCATGGAGACTGTTTCAAAAAAAAAAAAAAAAAAAAAAAAAAAAGCTCCATTTTCAGGTGAGACTCACACAAGTTTATTGTCGACACGAGGCAAAAAATTAAGCCTTTTCAATGTAGCCAGCTTAGTGTGGACACATCAGTTGTGTATGTAAGGGCCTCTGTTGGAACAGAGAAACGCAAAGTGCACTAAAAATGCTGTCACATGCGAGGGAGAGATGGAGAAAGAAGGAGAGAGAAAACATGAACAACTGGCATTCTTTCACTGAAATATATGAGACTTAGAAGCATTTATCCTGAGTGACACATCTGTGTGTGAACACGCTGTGACATTTAGGAGTGACGTCAACTTTAGGTCCCTGAAAGTGCCTAATTGTGGACCATTGTGTGTTTTCTCTGTGTTGTTAAAGCCTCTGCACTTGTGTGTATGTCTAAGTGTGTTTGAGAGACAAATGAAGGACCCCACATGACTTCACTAAGAGGTTTCCTGTCTGAACTTGAGTGCTCAGAGGTCTGCTGTGGCAGATAGGACTGCTGCCTTTGTTCACATTACAACCCTAATTAGGCAGAGCATTGTGTGTGATAAATAGGAGAGCTGTTCTCAGTGTGTGTGCAAATGAGTGTGTGTGAGGCCGTGTGTTGTTTGTGTGTGACTGGGATATTGAGAGTGACAGCTGAATGTTGCCACCAGCACGCTCCGCTTGTCTCCTTGTTTCACTTCAGACCAGTCAAGTGAACTGCTGGCGGCAGGCCAAATGGAAAACACACACACACACACACACACACACACACACACACATTTTAGTCCTTCTATACTTGTGAAGATCCTCACTGAGACTTTATAGACTAAACCCATTTCTTACATTAAACAAGTATTCATCCTCAAACAGCCTGTTGAGGAAGTGACGACCAGCCAAATGGCCACTTGTCCTCACAATAATTGAAATACACACACACACACACAGAGAGAGAGAGAAAGAGAGAGAGAGAGAGAGAGAGATACACTTAGGAATATCCAGATGCATAAATAGAAATATACTAATAAACACGCAGACGCCAAACACAAGCAAATACTTTGGACCTAAATATAATTGGTACACATACAGTGCAAATACATACACAAATAGAAATATTCAAAACACACCCAAAACAAACAGACATTTTGTCACAAGATCAAGATAAAAATAATCACTAAAGGTAAAGAAAAAGAAAAAGAAGACCCAAAGAAACACAAAACAAACATGCACCAATGTAGAAAAAAATATTCGTGTGTGTGCTACTTGTGCCAAAACCTTACCCACATATGAAAACACACACACACACACACATCTGGAGCAGTGCTCTGTGTGATTACCCTGCTGATACATAACGTATTATGACGTAGAGGGTGCAGAATTTCTGAGATGCTTGTATTCAGATAGAGCAGCTGTCTGAAATGAGCTTTTCCTCAAACATAATAAGGCAGAACTCCAACCCAAAAGCAGGCTTATCATGCAAGGCAGATGCAGTTAGAAGGCACTTAACTTCCTTGTCCTACATCTGCTGGAAATCACCTTTAACAACTACAACAAACAGAGCCTAAATGAAACGCAGCTCAGAGTAACACCCACTGAATTTTTTCCCCCCTGACTTCTAGTAGTTTAACCTCTCACCTTGCTGCTGTGATGTACAGATGTCCTTCATCCCATGACTTCACCCACAGTGATGCTGGGTGTTGCCGGGAGTGAAACAGGCTTGAAACTTTAAACCAATATGGTAGGAAAGCACTGTACTCAGCCTGGTGTGAAGTTACTGTTCATCTAGTTGTCTCCATAAATGAATTCTACTTGAGATGCAGATCCATAAGACTGGCGCCCTTATCTGCAGTTATCGGCAGGACATCAGGACATCATTTGTCTGTGCTTTCCAAAACCATTATACATCACTGTTAAAAATAATGATGTTTTATGATGTGACACTGCTGTGGTTAAAGTCTGGTTAGGTTTAGGCACAAACACCACTTGGCTAGGTTTAAGGAGAGAGGTTAGGAGATGATCCTAGTCTATTTTTTTGTGACACTTTTACACTTGAAATGGGAAACAAACAGCAGCCCAATGGGTTAATGTCTCAAGGTTGTGTGTCGTTTACTCAGTTCAGGGGGGAAAAAGAAAGCGGTCCCTGAAAAGACTACTCACAAAACTCAGATCAAACTGTCAAACTAAGTAATGCTGATCAAATACGGGTCAAGATTCTGCACTAGCATGGACATGTGGCCAGACCAACTATCAAAACAAAGAACAGAGATGCTCAGATAACAAAACACACACAGGGAGTTTGACTCCTAACCCTAACCCGTAACCCTAACCATTTACATAGCAAATAGTTGTTTTCTGGCATCTAGTAGGGCTGAAAATCAGTTACTGCACCTTTGAAGCTGTCTTTTTATCCTTTAATCACTCAAAAGTGAATAGAAACGTCATGCAGCTACTTAATCCAAGTAAAAAGACTTAATATAAATAACTAGCGAGTGATCTAAGGCAGTTTAGTCCAGTATCATTGTCAGTGAACCAAGGAGCGAAAAGGGTGACTATCCAAATAAGACAGTATTTTTCACATATTGCAGTAAGAAAGGGGAAGAGCATATCCCAGCTGCAGTGAGCAGCTTCAAGTTAAACCACAATATGTTTTTTTAAGTGAAATGAAGGAAGGTGAATTGCTTCTACATTTGATGCTGAGACACTGATTTCAGTTTGTGGGTGTGTTTCCAGAGAATGTGATTCTCTCTTGCTCTCTCTCTCTGGCCCTGTGGGACACCGTCACTGTTGAAGCCAGAGGCAGCATATGAACAGGCCGCCCACCACCAACTGCGTATACTTGTTCGTGTGTGTGTGTGTGTGTGTTGGTGCTACTGTTGGAATATTAAAGTTCTTCCCTGGTGAATGGCAGGCATATCAAAGACCGGAGTCTGCCAGTGAAGCCTGTGGCGCACGCACACACACTCACACATATACAAGCACAAATATATATTTATATACAACTCCAAGGCATAACAGAGTATGCTTATGGCATTATACTGCCCAAGGCAAGCTTATGTAATTTTTATGTTTTACTCAACACTGTCCTTAAATACTTTAGCATGCAGACAGCTTGGCTTGCGGTTTGTACTGTTGTTAGCCTGAAGCTAAACTCACAGCTAAGCCACCTTGCTGTTTAGTGGATGCAACAGATCTGTGGGTTAGAGGCTGACATTTTTTCGGGAATCCTGTGGGTCACAGAAAATCCTGTGCGATACCCATGGGAATTTTCTTTATTAATCATGTGACTGGGATGGAACAGGAAAAATAGTTGAGAGGTGATGTGAAAATCAATACTAGCTTTTTTGTATAACTTCATGTTTGTAATTTGCATTATAACTGAGTGTGAACACTGATACTGAATACAATCAAGCAACTTTTATGTTGAATATTTTATTGCCATTTCAACATAGTTAAGGTTTCTACAAGGAATTTTTATTTTGTGTTGTTTTTAGTGACCCCTGTGGACAAAAGCGGTAGTGTTTCCCAAAATGAAGACCGCATTTCCCATGAGCACCACTGCATCATGTTGGAAAAGATCTTGGCTAGTGCATGCATTTGTTTTGGAAGTGAGAGAAAGAAAGAGCTACTTATTTTCAATAATAGTTTTCTTTCTTCACCACTCACTCTCTTCATTCACTCTCTAGCTTGCTCGACCACTGCTGCTTTCTCGCGCGCTCTCGTGCTCTCAGCCCACTTGCTCTCTCTCTCTCTCTTTTTGACATCTTTTTAAAAGTATGCTGAGAAGCTGACAAATCTAACTTTAATTTTAATGTTATCAGACAAGGAGAAATGTCCTCCCCTCATCCCAGTAATGTCTTCATACTCCCTCATGCCACAATGCTACATTTAATAGTTTTGTCTGATTGCAAGAGGAATCCAATTTGGTGGCAGATATTTAGAATAACTATATAAAAATAGCCAATCTTCTCGCTGACTGTCTTGTTTGCTTATGTAGAACATAAAGAGGCATTTCCTTTTTATGCTACTTTGTACCTATTCTCACACAGGGAAATATTGTAATTTCTACTCAACCACATTTATTTGCCATTTTCAGTGTCTAGTTAATTTTAATATTAATATTTTACATAAACTTATCATTTTTATTGCCCTATCTATTTAAATGGTCTGCTCTTTGATTTTCTTTTTCAAACAATGTTATTCAATTTGTGTATTATGATGATGATGAGGGTGATTTTTATTTAGAGATTACACAAAATCCACATTGATAAACTATTTTGAACTAAAATAAACAATAAAACATACTCTAACACTTTAAAAGAAGTCAGTCTGCATAATTATTACTTTTTACATTTGATACATTTTGTTGATAATACTTTTACTTAAGTAACATTTTTTTCAGACTACAGTATTTCTACTTTAGGATGTATACCATCATATACATAACAGATTGATTAATTAGGAATGACGGGCATGGACAGCCTCTGGGTAAGTGCTGTACCTGCCAGTCCTAATGCTTTTCAGTCATTTTAAAGAGGGGAGGAAGTTAAAAAGATGGTTGGCAGGATTAAAGGAGTCATGAAAGTTCCTGTGTCTCTTTTCCAGTAGTCTAATGGTGATGGTGGTGGAGATTTCAGCAAGGGGCAGTAGCTCCTGGCCTATGGGTTTTGATGCAGTGTGTAACATTTTGTTGTCTTAGTTGTCTTTTGTGCAAACTTAACTTATTAAAAAAGTGACAGGCTGCCCTACTGAGAGGAGAATGAAGCAGTGAAACTTAACAAAACATGTCATACTCTCTTGTGGATGGTTAAAACTTTTTGTGTTATGTGCTGCGACTTAAAATATTTATTTACTGGCCCCGTTGTATGCTTCCCATTGTTGAATAGCAAACACCCTAAGAGATTAGATGCAGACTCAAGCCTTTTTACTTTAGTTTACACCACAAAGTGATGGAAATTTGTCTTTGACTTGGCTCATAAATAAGTAAAAAGCACATGGTACACATAGAGAGGAACTTGTTACTACAAGATGGCCACCTTGAGGAATAGCTACGGTGGGTTTCTTGTAATGGCTTTACTGGCAGATTCTGATTATTGAATTCCTCAAATTCACATCAGGGATGAGAAGAACAGTGTCATCCTCCCTACAAAGTGTTGTCTCCCACTCACTGTCTATTAGCCTAACATACCCTATGACAAGTACTTCATGACTAATGTGCTGTCCATAACTTAAGGCCTGGTCACACCAGATAGTGGTACAACTAATAACTTGCATGCCAGATAGCAAAATCCATTTGAAACAACACTGTAATGTTGTCATGCAGTAGTATTGAATCTGCATTAACACCTGACAGTGAAACCAAATTGAAAGCGCTTATTATGACTGATGTTAAATAAACGTCAGGCTAGTTGGTGAATTTCTGTAGCTAGCAAGCTAACTGCTACTGCTAACTTAACAGATACCTAGTCAACTACTATTTTGTTCAATAAAAAGTTATTAAGGAGGAAAAATAAAGTTCTTCAAGCTAACAGTCAGTAAGCTTGTTAGCTTAGCTTGGTTGCTAATGATACAATAAATTCACACAGATTATTCAAAGATGTATTGTTACCACTGATTCCGTCTCTTAAAGGCTACTTCACAGAGTGCGATTTTGGGCTGTCTCAGACGAAAGTTGCCAATTGTGAAAGAATCATGGTTCCAAAAATGGTGGTGTCAGAAATTTCAGAATTCTCTCAATGTGACTGCTGCTATGACCCACATTTACACACAAACCAATCAGAATTTGACACAAACAAAATGACACAGAATACACTGACCAGTGTGACATTTCATAAGTGTGTTTTTAAAAAAAAAGTGTAGGGGAAAAACACACTCAGTCATATCAAACAAAAACCAAAACAATAGAGGCAAAATGAAAAAGAAGTTTGCTGCATTTTCAAACCATATGAGCAGCACAGATGAATGATGGGAGATGAAGATGATGACATGCCTCTATCATATTGATATCATACAGTTTGACACAGACAACAAGATGCCCTTCAACTGTCAACAGCATGAATTCTTTGGGTCCAAGACCACTCAGACTACCTTTCTGGTTCAACAAGCACTCCTATCTTTATCGCGTCCTCTAATCTATAACCATCCCTCTCTTTTTCTTGCCATAAACTTCCTTCCTCCTTGTTTTACACTCCATATTTTCATTGGTACTTCCCTTCATCATCATATTCCTATTTATACTACTTACTCTGTGATTGATGTAATCTGTTTTGCATTAAGCACTGTGAGCAGACTTTCATCTGGTATTGATATGTGTTTCATATCCTCATTATGTCTCAACATTCTTTAGCTTGATAACATTCATTCCTGTTATTCAAATATGCGTCTGAAATGCACACTGACTCCAGATTTGTGTTGCCCTCACAAGAACACTAATTGCTGCTTTCCACTTGTGATGTTTCGTCATTTGATAGTACAAAACTCGCCTTGTTTTCCCCCAATCCATCATGATCCCAACAACGCATCTGGCAACAATTTTATAATCTGACCTGCCATGTATTCTAACGCACTGCACATGCTTTGTTCTTTTGTTGCCATATTGCTTCAAAGGTTGTTTGCTAAATCAGAGGTACATCTTGGGTGAATTTACACCCACATGTTTGATGTATTATTAAGTTTAATGCAATATAAATGAAAGTGCAGCTTTTTTTCTGTTTGTTTGTTTCAAAATGGGATGCCTTTCTTGTGAACATGAGTGAGGAAAGACTTCCTGTTTGTTAATATCAGAGAGAATCATAACACTCACTCATAACAATTTTGTGGTTGCATCAGGAAAGTGATGTAACAATAACAAAATAAGTTGCCTCATTGAGGCAGACAGCTCACAAAATCAGTTTTAACTGAGAGATTGAAAATTGATGCAGAGTGGATTAAACTTGATGTGTTGGGCCTGTCGGTAAACATCAGAGTCCAGAGATAACTGTCCACTTTGTACAAATGTGAACAAAGTAACATTTTCTCAAATTAAATGAGTTAGGTGTAGTTTTTAAAATGTGCTTTGATGCCTATTGTAGTGTCAAAAAAGACACTGTGCATTCAACACACACATTCAACACATTCACACTGTGCTGCACACACATACATGTTGACTGTACCCATTTTCATGCCATCTAAATAATTTGACAGATGTCACAACCAACAAAATGCAATAAAAAAATCAACAAAAACAATTATTTCACACCAATCTAGCCTATGCATGCGTGAAATGTGTGCTTTAACACTGATTTAACGTCATTGTCACCAAAGAGAAATGTGTCCTGCAGCCAGGTGCAACATCGAACTCACACTTTGAAAGACAAAGACAATATTGCTCTGATTAAAGATTTTTTTTCATTAGTCTAAAGAAAAATGGCTCAATGAGATTTGTAATAAGCCAAAACTAGGAAGATATGGTTTAATGAAAAATAAGTTTAGTACTAAAAATGATGTGAATTTGAATCTGCCTAAAAGGAAAAGATCTCTGTGTAAATAAAAGATCTCTAAGTAATACAAGATCTCTATTACGTTGGTATTGAAGAACAGGATTGGCTTTGTTGTTATGTGAGTTGAATGAAGTCCAAAATGAAATGCATTTTGTTTTGGCCTTTGTTTTATAAGTACAGACAGAGATTATCTAGTAAAACTTCAAATAATTACTCCTTTTTGGAAGATGTTGAAATTTGAAAACACTTGTGTGAATATTTGGACAAGGCCTAGTATGTTTTATATAGGTAGCATTTCTATTGTTTTTTTTAAGTAAAGCATGTTTTTTCCCAGATGACATACAATATGTGGTTCGCAGCAATGATTTATTTCTGTTTGGAACATGAATACCAATTGCCAGAATTCATTATTTATATGCTGTATTATTGCGTGTCATGTAATCCCATGATGTATAATTTTTAATGGTATGACACAAAAATAAAAACATGTTCATATATTAATTCGTAGAAAAATAATGAAACACATAAAACATACACCATTTTCCACTACCACCACACAAGCTTAGATGAAAAAAAAAAAAAATATATATATATATACATCCCGTACACTGGGGTGGAGTTGGGTGTATAAAAGAAATGCAGGAGAAAACTCCTCAGAATGGTTATAACCTTCTTTCAGCTCTTTCTTCAAATAATCTGATGCCTCTCTGCTGCTGCTGTTCAAATTTGAAAAGGGCACATATGACAAAAATGTCAGAAGCTGACGTCCCCCAGCACCCATCTGATGACGCCTATAGAAAGTCTCATTCTACATGAAATTATAGGACACGTATAAATAAATCAGAAATAGTGTAAGGCTGCTGAAGCTCTGCAGGGAACACCAGCACCTTATTATTTTCCTATTTGTAACATGTTATATTGACCTATATAACAGCCAGGATTAATAAACCAAACCAAAATACTGGCAGGCACTAATGTTAGTGTGTGAAATGGGTACACAGAGCAGTGTCTGTAGAGAGCTTCCACACAAAACGCAAGCACACACACATCCCAACACACTGTTGCCTGAGGAGACAGCTTGCAAACAGCATGATTTAGGAGCTAGGCCTCTGGCAAACAGGAGTGTTTAGGAGAGAAGGAAAGAGAAAAAACAAAGGAAGGATGAGAGGGAATGGAGGACAGAAGACAAGATAACCGACCCCATCAATTACCCTGTTAAATGCACAAAGAGAGGCGACACAACACTGGCTTACTTTAATCAATGGAGACACGTGGCGTTCAGGGGGCGGGCAGCAAATTAACAGTTGGAACAATTAATCTGGACCTGAGCACACTCTTTACCTGGAAGAAAAAAACAATAAAGATCTATACCTCATTCAATCACGCCAACATAATTGATCTTTACTTGCTTAAGGGTGCTGCAATGATGGTAGAGTAATTATCAAAGATACATGACTTCAGAACTGTTTTTTAAATATTTGCATCAAGGCTGAAGGCATTTGTAGATTTACTATGCTTGAGATTTCATGCTGATTCACTATGGATGGATTTTATAATTAAATTCACAATCAAAAGTAGGCCTGCAACTAATGATTATGTTCATTTTGGGCTAATTTTCGGATTATTTTTCAAATAAATGATTAATCATTTAGTCTCTAAAATGTCATAAACGGTACATAAACTGTAAAATCTTAATCTATTCAATCGCAGTAATTCATCTTTATAAGTAATTCCATATAAGTAGTTGGTCAGTTTCAAGTCAGGTGAACTTAAATAGTCACTTTCATAACTTATGATTCAGTATTGTAACTTAAAATGATGAGCTGACTAAATGTGTAACTGATTGTTTACCTACCCCATCAAATTAAGTTGTTTAGCTAACATTGTTAGCTTATTAGCATACCTCCTAGTAGTGTTAATTTTGTCAGTTAGTCTTTTAGTCTTAGTCTTGTGTCAAATGTTCTTGTCAGTTTTTATCATATTTAGTCAACTACATCCTGTTTCTTTTTTTTAAGTCAAGTTTTAGTTTACTAAAAGTCTGGGCATTTTAGTCTTATCTTAGAAAACCTGTACCTACTTTAGTATAGTTTTAGTCAATGAAAACCAGTGATATTTTAGTCTCTTTTATCCATCAGATTATATTGAACATTTCAGTCTAGCCAAAACTAATCCTTCTCTTTTTTTGTCATTTTGGTCAAACTTATTTCACATAAGATTTTGTCTTGTCATCATCTCGTGAAAAATACAGGTTTAATGAGTTGAAAATTGCTGTTAAGCAAGATGGTTCACAGGAAAGGTGCAAATTTAAAGTATTTTTGTGTCTGTCTGTAATTGTGATTGTAATTGTGTTGTTTGAATTGAAAATTGAAAATTGAAAATTGAAAATTGAAAATCGAAAACTGAAAACAATAACTACACCTGGAGGTCCAAGGCCAGAGGTTTCAGGTGTGCAACAGTGCAAATCTGAGAAGTCCAAAAATCCATCCCAGATTCATTAGTGTTAGCCTGGTACAGCCCTTCTATATCTTGTAATTTGTATCCTTTCTATTGGCAAACAGGTTGTCTCTGAATCCTCTGTATCCTCTATTTCATCTCCCTCATTACAGTCACCTCCTTTTTCTGTCTTGGTGGCACACTGTGAGTAATGTAGTCTTCCGCCTTTTTTCTGAATTTTCTCATCATCGTTTTCAATGAAGGCTTCAGCTAATATACTGTTTTCAACAAAACAGGTAGCTGCAGCAAGAGGAGAGAACTTGTTGGCTGTGACATCAAGGAAATAGCTGAAGCATTGATCCATGTTTGCATTCATCTTCTGTGCCAGTGCAGCTATGTCCCTGTAGCTTCTGTCATGAGCTAGAGAGAACTCAGACAGGTGACTCCTCAAGTCCAATAGCGCAGGCACAATAAGGGATAGGGAATTGGTGTCACTTTCAAGAACCTTCATGTGTTCTGCAAATGGAAGGAGCAAGTCTCTGAGGAAAGCCACCCCCTGTATTTACACATTTAAACAGATAGTTTAATGTGGTTCTGGTCTTGTAGGAACCTCCATCATATTAAAGGTGCATGGTGGTATCACTGGATAGTTTGAAATTGCTAGTTTAACGCTGCTTTAGTAGCCAGTTTGCAGTGAAATTAAGAAAAATGAATGCAGCATCAATGTGATCTCAGATTACTTTTAGGATTGTCTTTTTTTATATACTCCCTGTTAAGAAATCAATAAATGAGAACCATAGCAACAACAGCTGTCCAGGTGTGTACTCATGATAGTCTCTTGGGCTATAATGAATTAGACCACCAGGAGGTCTATAGGCTGATTTATGGTAGGTTGCTCGACACTTCTGATAAGAGTCACGCAACAGAAATGAAAGAGTTGCATAACATTTTCAATTTATGCTTCTGCAAAAGGTTTCAGTCATCTCCATGGTAACCAGATGCTATCCTCCGGCTGGCTTGTTTAGTTATATCATCCTGACCGTGGCTAAGTTCGGTGAAAAGTACAGGTTCCATGGGATGTTAGTAACACTACCCAAAATCACATTGCATGACAAAATATGATGGTGTCTCCAGTTGTGTGACATGAAAGGAAAGTTTGGAGCAACACTTTTTTCTGTTGAAAATGTCATTTCTGTCAAGCAACATTTATCAAAAGTGTCGAGCGACCCACCATAAATCAGCCTTAATGCTCCAAGAGAAAACAAAGACAATGGTGGGGTCTCTGGGTTATCAGCACGCAGCTAGCTGTTAATGAAAGAAATTGGACGTTGGCAAATATCATGCTAATATATAAATGTATTTTAATATGAGTTAGGTGAACAAAACATTTGAGTTATCTTTTTTTCTGTAGTAGTGGAAACACTGTTTATGGGTTAGGGTTATGCATGCATGTCAACAATGCATGTATATGGCTTTTGAATGAGCTGTGTGAGCTTGTGCTGACTGAAGCTAACTGTCAGTTATGTTACCCATTAGCTCGCCAGCTTCAGTCGCTGACCAACCAACCCTGCAAGTTGTCTCAACTGTGACTGGGTGTTTAATTACATGGCTTTATGATGATGTTTTTAGAAAAATACTATTACATATTTTACAGGTAACATAGTCACAGAATTGTACGTACACCAGGGAGAGCATTTTTATATATAGTTCGAGAGTACATTTACTAATTACCAAAACAAAACCTGGGAAGAAAAGAGGATCTTTGAAGAAATAGGTATAGGTATATAATGTCAAAAGAGAAAGCAGATCTTATGGAGAAGGAAATAAATCTTTGCAGACTATGCAGAAGAAAATATTTGAGTAAGAGGAGGCCAGTTCTCAGAGGGAGGAAAGAAAACACATCAAAGTGGAACAGGAGAGGATCTACATAGAAGAGGAGTGTCTCAAAGAAAAAGAAAGTTCTGACGAGGAAGAGGAACAGCACCAACAGAGAAAACCAACCAATTATCCAACATGAGAAATGCTGGCCCATAAACTGTGTCACCATGGACAGATCACATTTCAGCTTTTCTTTCTGTTATAGTAAAATTGTATTTTTGACGTTTCCTATAACTGACGATCTGTATAAATAAGGCTTCTTCTATTATAATACATTTTCCAGTTTACTGTGATCCTGGCAGATTTATTGCTCACTTTCTTCTGTTTAATTATAGAAGTGTCTACTCATTTAATTATGTCGGTTTTGCCTTATCTCAGCAAACAGTTGTGATTCTTCATGCACAATGAAATATTTAAATACATCAATTTATTACTGGAGTGTACTCTCTGACCACAGCTGTGTTTACTGAGGTTTTCATGGGAAGTTTTTCCTGTTTGTGTTAGCAGTGTGTTAAGTTGGACAGTGTCAACATAATTTATCATTTTCTTTTCTCTCTTCTTTTATGTTTTTTTTTAATAATGTAGGAACCATTTTAGACTATGAAGCAGTGATCAAAGGCTGCACAAAAACACTTACCAATGACAAACACTGTATATCTGAATGAAATATCCCAAAATATCTTGGATTCAAAATTTAGGATCTGATACATACTTGTACTAAGTAGTAAATAAGTTATCTTTTTTAAAAGTGTCTTTGTAGATCAATGTAAAAATATTTTTTGATATGATTTATGGATCTTTATGGATCTACAAAGCTACACTGACTCTAAGAGATTACATTTTAAAGTGAAAGCTGTTACTGTATTTCCAACATTGTACCAAAATGTTAAAAGACAGACACAGACATCAGCACCAACTAAACCACAAAAACTCAAATCTAAAGCAGAAACAATTCATCATTCACTTGATTGATTAATTGGGAACAATTTTGATAACATGTTTTGTTTTTTGTTCTTTTTTGTCATTTTTACAGCTTCTGAAATGTCAAAATTTGCAGCTTTTATTTGTCATGCAGAACAAGCAATGTGAAGACATTCACAATTGTCTGAAACTGATTATACAATTGATTGATTCATGGTGGAAATAACTGGCTGATTAACAATAATGGAAATGACTTTTAATCACATCACCTAAATGAAAAACAGAAAAATAATCTTATTTCATTAATGTATTAATTTCTAGATTCAAATATATTTTTCACAATATAATTCCAAGTATTTAGAAAGGTATATGTTTAAGGCCAACATGTATCTTCATCATCACCACCTTCTCCTACAGATTCTTCTTTTCAGAGTTCACTCAGACACTACACACACACACACACACACACATACACACACACACACACTCGCGCGCTATACTACTCCATCAAAACTGCGTAGCCACAGGCCTCCCCATTAACACTTGTCTTTTGAAAAGAAATGAGAAAAGGGTGGTGAGTAGGAAGAGGTATGGCTTTTCTCTTTTTAATGTTTGAGAAAAAGAGAGAGAGGGAGAGAGTGATTGAGAGAACCAACTTCAATTATGTATACCCCAACAACTTCAATTAAGCATGTGAGCAGGAAAATCAATACGGGAACTGATGACGTCTCAGGCCTTTCATTCCTCACTGAGGAACTGGTCTGTCTAGAGGCAGCACACACACACACACACACTGTATACAAACACTGGTGGGGTATAAATCACTCTACAGCCAACAAGAGCACAGCCTTCGATCTCATGCCTTCGGCTTCACCATCTCTGTTTCCTATTCATCGATAATGAGTAATGATCATCATGTGATGTGAATAGGGGAAAACTGAGTATTGTTGTTTGGCTGTGTCAGTATTGTATGACCTATAAGTAGATACAGTACAGTAGAGAGCATGATGGGAATAAATGTCTTTAACTCCAGCAGACAGTGTCAGCTTAATTATAATTTTCTTTTTATGCCTCAGCGACAGCGACAGCCGAGGCCGGAGGCATTATGATTTCGCCTTTTCAGTCCGCCCGTCTGTGAACACGATATCTCAGGAACCCCTTGAGGGAATTTCTTCAAATTTGGCACAAATTTGGGCTTAAGGATGAACCGATTAGATTTTGGTTGTCAAAGGTCAAGGTCACTATGACCTTACATCTGTCCCATTCACATGATCATTTTGATTTCTTTTTTTATTATACACAATTAGAGAACATAGAGGATGTCAAGAACATGGTTTTCAACTCTTTTTAACTGCAGTGAAAAGCTGATTTAGAAGTGACTCGTTTTGAAACTTTTGGAAATTGTTTGAACCCTGTTCAACCTTTTATACCTTTTTTAATTGATCCAACCTTTCCTCAATTGTCAAGATCAAGCTATGAAGAGCCATTCAACAGAGAGGTATTCAACAAACAACACATTTAATTCAGTTATATGACATGTTTTTCCATCCACATATAAAGGCAAGAGTTTCAACCTTTTTCAACTTCTGTCATATCCTCCTCCTAGTTGCATTCCACTGCCCATGTCTCTCCAACAGCTCTCATACATGTTTTTATAGTCTCAATACAATGGATCATACAGTGAAAATGGTGTACACACTTTCAGATTCTCCTCTAAGGCATAACTCAGTAATGTTAAAGTGACAGAAGTAGTTTTGTGAAGAATAAAAAGTTCACATCCATTAAATTGCTGCTCAGTGGAATGTCATTTTAAGAATTTAGCGAAAATTATTGGATGCCTCTAATGCCAATGGTGGGGGAGCATCAGATCAGAGTGCATTAGTAACAACAGAATTTACAGTTATTTCAGTACTAGTAGATGAGATCCTGAACTCCAGACCTGCTGCCTGTATGTCTGTGCAGCTTGTTAAAGATCTAGCAGAAATCTGGAAAGACAGAATTACAAAAAAATGTCATTGAGATATTACATATGCATGATTTCATTAGAGACAACTCTATAGAATGTAACTTGCGGTGTTTGCCTACTTTCTTGTTTTTTTTTTATTCAACATACACTCTACAGAGCAGCCTGTTGAAGGTAATGCAGGGAGGATGAGTAGCAGCTTCTAGTGATACAGGTGGGTTTGAGATATGTGTATCAGAGATTTCTCTTTCCATAAATAATGTCCTGGTTACTCTGGATAATACACAGACCTCACTGTGAACAGTTTTCAGTGGAACTACTTTTGACCAAAAAAAAGTAGTGCCTACAGTATGACAACTTTTGGAGGATTGTGTGTGGTATCCATCTGGAGTAACCAAGACACTGATTCTGTTGTTATTGCTTTTTTTAAAAAATGCAATTTTTCAGTGCTGTGAGCAGCACAATGGAATTCTATTCACCTCATTGTTTTAGGGTGGAGGCCTAAGTCGTATTGGCAGATATCTTGAGGTAGATACCGCTTTGGTAAAGTGAGGAAATACTTTGTCTTTTGTCATTTTTGTTGAATCGAAATAATCATATCTTACCTGCAAGTTGGAAAACCTTTTGATGATTGTTTGTCACGTTTATTCAGTGAATAGTTTTACTGGCAGCTTGTATCGGTGATATTTGCTGCAAAGCCAACGGTCCACTGCTGTTGAGGTAGAAATCCCCAGAGCAGCTTGACTGCTGAGAGAGACAGAGACAGAGAGTTGATAAAAAATACAATAACATTTTGTCTGGCCATCTCTTATCAAAGTTCTCATCAGTATCCCAGCCTGAAATTCCATATTAGTGTGTGTTTGTGTGCCTTAGTGTGTGTGTGCAAGTTAGCTACCTTTGTAGTTTTCAATAATTCAGCAGCAGGAAGAAGACGTGGTTGCATCTCCGATTTCCTCCTGATGTTGTTTAATGCCTGTTGCTATCTCCGGAAACAGGGAGGACTTGGAAATGTTCAGCATGGGGGGTGGGGGCGTGGGGGCGTGGATTACTTTGACTCGCCTGCTCTTCTACCTCACTTCTCCTCTTTTCTGGAACGAGAGAGATAGAGAGGCAGAGCGGGAGAGAGTTAAGTGGCATGTATTCAGAATTATTGATTTCTGGCTGCCTGCACTGAGGGTAACCTCACAAGTTTATTTTCCATCATGTGTGAGTGTGAATGGTGTGTGTCTGCGGTCATCAGTAGATCTCTGTGGTAGACTGGTGCCTGCCATGCTGGATTAAACTGAAGCTTTGTGGTTTAACCCATATGATACAGTATACATAATAAATTAAAACTAAAGCAGGTGCCGAAGAAGGTGTTAGTGACGGTTCCTCCCTGATAGATCCTGTGTTTCAGGCAGGTGCTGGCGCTTGTTCATGTGTTATCTTGTGAAAAGAACATGGACAGGGGTGTCAGCATTTCATCATGACAATACCACGTACACGAAGAAATGGTTTTCCAAAAGTTTGTGTTGAAGAACTTGACTGGCCTGCACAGACCTTGAGCACATCCAACACCTTCGTTCACACACAATGGTAAATGGACTGTACTTGTATGGCGCCTTTATAGTCTTCCGACCACTCAAAGCACTTTTACACTACGAATCACATTCACCCATTCACACACATTCATCAGGTGCAATTTGGGGTTAAGTATCTTGCCCAAGGGCACATCAGCATGTGGACTGGAGGAGCCAGGAATCAAACTGCTGATCTTCCGCTGATTAGTGGACGATGGCCGCCTCAATGGGCCTCATGCAAGAACATTTTCTTATTCGTGTGTAAAACTAAGGTTTGCTCCCAGTCAGATTCAACAAAACTGCTCGTTTCAGCCTGATAAATGCCACCTGTTCATGAGTAGGTGCAGGTTTGTGAAATTTGATCATTAGCATAATCAATGACCCAAAATTGCCATATAAGGCTACAAGTTCTGCTCCTTTTTGTGGGAAACTTTCCAAAAAGAGTAAAAACAAGAATTTCACACCTCAGAGCTTCAACAGGAGATTATACTGGATTGAGACCTGCAGAAAGACCATAAGGCAGCTGTTTCCAACGACTACTGAAATGTAGAAGCTGCTGCACCAAAATGTGCAAATAGCAAACAGAAAATCGAAAAACAAACATCTCAGTAAATTTGCAACCATGGTGATGATAATATGGTGAACAGAATATTAATTTTGCATTACATTTGTTAGAGATAGACATCTATTTTATTTTCTTTCATCTTATCATTACAGTTTTTGACTATGCCCTGTGCTTGTGTTTGTTCGTTGTGTTTGTGGTTTTGTATCTTGTGTAGAACATTTAGTGTAGTTTAAAATAAGAAAAAAAACCCAATGTGATGTGATACAGCAGCTGGTGAGCTGTATCATAAATGTGACTTTTGTTGATGGAATGACTGGGCATTTTATTAGAAGCCTGTGTCTTTGCCACTGTCACAACTCATCGATAAATACACACGACTACACATGATTCTTTTGGAAGGCATTCTGGGTGAAAGATTTGGGTGTTAAAATGCTTTTACTGAATATTAATATATTTCAATCCTCACACGGCCATTCAAGCTCAAGGCTTCTTGTTCATAGTAAATATTCATGCAACAAATGTCACGAAAATACTGTGCTTCGGAAATGTACAACAAAGCATAACAAAACATTATAAGCATTAAATTCTGTAAGTACTTAAGCCTGCAGTTGGGTGTAATGTAATCATAGATTTGTATTTTAATTAATTTTTGTCCTTACAAATGTTTTCAATTTTAGTTCTACATATTTCTATCCAATATTGAATCTTAGCAGTAGAGGGAGAAAAAAAAGACCACAGACCAAAACAGAGAAGGAGTGAGATTGGTGTGTTAAGTGCTTTAACACACTCAAAGACACAAGCACACACATTCATCTTCCTTCCTTCATCCTAGTTCTCTGAAACCTGAATGAGGCACATGGAAGGTGCTGATGGAGCCTCACTGGAGCACTCCCACATCCACATCACTACTTCAGGGTGTGTGTGTGTGTGTGTGTGTGTGTGAGAGTAAGGAGCATTATTCATCAGAAGCAACTAATTAGATAGATAGATAGATAGATAGATAGATAGATAGATAGATAGATAGATAGATAGATAGATAGATAGATAGATAGATAGATAGATTGCAGCTCAGTGTGAGTCCTGGAGCCGAGGAGAGCAGCAGGTGAGCCAACTGTCAATCACAGCTGTCAATCAACACCTGCAACGCAGACATCTAAGTTACAACTAAGTCTTCAAATCTTTCTAATGGAGCAATAATTTACAAAATGACCACCAGCACACTTATTAGAGGCCTGAATTTAGTGATTGAGACCATAATGAGTCATAGAAGAAAAATGATTGGCGTAGCATTTCTCGAGAGTAGAGGAGTTTTTTGAATCGGTGGCATTGCACTGTGAGGAACTTCCACAATGGCACTTGTTTATAACAAACAAATCCCAAATGATCAAGCCTATATAGGACTCTGAATATTCTGTGTGTGCATTATCAGACCTCATTATATCAGTAAACTTATACAACAGCAACAACGAAAACAGCAAATGTCATCAAAAGTAAATATAGTACATATTATTACAATGATAATTATTGTTTTTGTCTGCACCCCAAGCAGAAAGTCTACTTGTGGACTTGATGAATTGTGGATTTGACAGCCCTCAGCACTTGCAAACTTCCTGCGTACTCACCTGTTATGTCTGCGAGTCTGCAAGTGTGGTGAAGTCTGGACATTTGGATTCAGCCATAGTAGATGGAAATTTTGTGCAGACATGATATCAGGGGATGATCCCCTGACTGTCGTTCTAGCACCATCATGGCATCTGTGGATTTTAGTAAAAATGTCTCTGAACGAATGGAATGGCTTGGATTGGATGGATATTGGTAAATGTCACATCATTTAATACCAGTCAAAACACCGCCTAAGCACAAAATTACTTTTGCTGTACAATCTTACCTCAACTCACCTCTACATTCTGCATTTGACTCCTGACAAAAAGGTTAATGTTCATCTTCCTTCTGATAACACAAAGTCTCACACAACGTATGCTGATAACGCACACAACAGTCTTCCTCTGTGATTTGTAATTGTCAACCCATCTCTCGCTGATTTGTGCTCGAGAAAAAAAAAAAGATGTTTGCAGCTTTTTATTTCTTCACTTTGAAGGGATTTTTTTTTTTTATCTGTAGTGCTGTGGGAGCAAGATGATGTCGACCCTGAAAGGTCACAGTTGATTGGTTAACAGCACAAAGCTTTTACCTGTCTTGTGCAGGAATGTCTGCCAGATGACAACATCTCATGTTCAGCCCACTTGAATGAGACTGAATACCGCTGAATTCATTTTAAATGTACCTAAGGCCAAATACTCTCTTGTTATTGTGACACACTAGCTATTGCTTAAGTGAATTTAAAAAAGAAGTCAAATAAAAGTCAATAAAAAAGGTAACAAAGCAGAAAGGGGCCACTGCTTTTGAATATAGACTGTATTTAATCTTAAAATGATGAGGAGTAAAATATATATTAACGACAAAAGTGAAATAATGGCGCTGATTGTGCAAACCACTTATGTGCAATAGAAATCCAGAGTTTATTCCACCTCTAGTCTTGCGGATCTAAACACATTAAATATTTGATTATTATTCTGTTTCAGCTTGAATAACTGAAACCCATTCTCATAATTCCTAAGTTCATAAGACAATTTACTAACTTAATGACTGCAGCATTTTTAACGGCATCATTAGAATTGTTTTCATTGTGGTAATAAAAAATTAAAATGAAGTAGATGAGTTGTGGAATGTATGATGAACTTAATTATTTGGATGATTCTTTTACAATTTTATGCATTCCAAATCTTAAAACGTACTCATTTTTTCCTTTTGTCAACAGATCTCATGTTGGTCCATCTCTCAAATCAAGCCAGTTTATATATTTTTATTGGCTTATATCACAAGTTACAAATGGAGTCTTACAATCTATATAACACAGAACATCCTCTATCCTTAGAATTAAGAGGACACATTCAGTTAAGGAAAATATAAAATATTATCAGTCTTATCCTTTCAATACAGGTTCTTTCTCAATGTCAAAATTCTGTTTTTGGTCTGTCAGTTACATTCATTCAATCACAGCAGCCCACCAACTGCCACAGCTGTCCCTGGCCTCACATTACCTTACAGAAAAAAAGACTCCAATGATTTCCATGCAGTGTATCCAGAGATATATTAGTTGTAACTATAATAATTATTGTTGTTGTTGTTGTTGTTAAAGATTTTCTGCTCCAAATCTGTAGTTGCAGCTCCCCAACCGAACAATTGTTTTCTTCAAACCATACAACCTCCCTTTAATATACATTTTCTCTGTTTGTGTACTGCATACTGTATTAGCTCTCCCTGTGTGTGTGTGCGCTGCTATGTATTAGTCAGTGTGCATTAATATTCTGAACCAGACCAGTCTGCAACATTAAGCTTTAATACCAGCCCAGAGACCTGTGTTTCAACTCAGCTAGAGAAGGGAACTGTCTCAACTGTGATGTTTACGTACACACACACACACACACACACACACACACACACACACACACATACACACAAACACACACACAGTGATAAATATGGAAATTTCTCTGTGTCTCAAAGACACACCGACATAGCAATGAACATGCAAATGATTCTTCCTCTCTCTCTCACACACACACACACACTTACTCACTTGAAGCTAAGGTGTTTCTGTGAAGTTGTGCCATCTGTCCTCTGGTATTTTAATGGAACTTGACAGGAGCAGACCTCTATAATAACAATATTTTCCCTTTCAAAGTGGTCGGGGTGTAAAATAGACTTTGAGGAACCTCCTCTGGGACTCCACCGCTCCCTGACCTCTGCCTGGCCTGCACTCTCAGAGACCTCTGTAGATGCTTATGTTTGGATATGAAGGTTAAAAGTGATGCTACTGAAATTTGCACACACTTATTCCCAGTGTGCAAGCACACGGAAACACACACATGAGTTGCTTTTTTTTTTTTTTTTTTTTTTTTTTTAACCAGTTTTCACTCTGAGTTTGTTTGTTTGAATCAGTAACCAAGGCTTAATTTTTTCATCTCTCTGGCTCGATTGGTCTGCTTTCACCCTTGCTTTTAGCCATTTGTGGTTCACTTGAGTAGCCTTTCTTTTAACAGTGTAAGGGTTATTTTCCACTGTTGCCAGGAAATGATGTTGTTGCCCTTACTGACTATATAGACTATATAGAAAAATAGAGAAGTATGTACAGACAGGAAAACAATTTGAGCAACAGAGAGCGTGAAAATCCACACAGGCAAAGGAGTCAAAAACAAGCGCCCTTCATTTATTACTGTTCTTGGAAAAACATTATGTGACATGAGTGAGGCACTTTATCTGTCCTGTTTTCTTGCTTGCAATATAAAAATGCCACTTATGATGTTATCATGGCAATTTTCTTCCGGTGGGATGACTGTATGGAGTGTGTTATGACCACTCAATCTAATATCAGAACACTACAGGTGGACTGTTTCTTATGGAAGATTAGAGTGCCTAAATAAAAACAGATCAAAGAAATAAATAAATCCAATATACATTGTCATTTATATTCCCTGTATTTCATGTATATTTTTACTGTGTCATAATTAAATGGAAAAAAGTATCTTAAAATATATCTTGTCTTCAATAACTGAACGAATTGTTTTTCATTGTGGCATTCCATATTTTAAGCAACTCACAACACAAAAACAAAGTGAAGACATGCATTTGAGTGTTGTCCAGCAGAGAACAGCATAGATCTGCCAATACTTAACACAAAGCACTGTCATTAGTTTTCACAAGGAGCTAGGGAGCTTTTTCTTTTTTGAAATGGGGATGCACTGTTCATACCAAAATGAAATACAATCAACCTTCCAATCACAGCTTGGGGCAATTTTAAGTCTTTGATACTTTCTTGGTCAACTCCTAGATTCATATGCATTTGTATTACCAAATTTTAGATGAACAACCTCTGAATTAAGAGTGAAAGCACCCTTAATATACATGTGAGGATTGCTAATGTAGCTCCATAGGGTGTTTGCGTTGTGCTCCTTTTGAGTGCAAATTAGTTCGCATAATGAAATCGTTGTGCTGCTCAGATTCGTTGAATGCCCCCCCCCCCCCCCCCCCCCCCCCCCCCCCACCTGGACTAACCATAACACTCTTCAGCTATACTCTTCAGCCAGACTATAGACTTATAGAGGTTAATTAAAATCTGCACAATAACAAGGATTTTCTTTTTTTCCTTACATTTGCTCATCATCAGGACAAACAAACATACATGCAAACTAGAAATCTTCAAATCACTAATGTGCAATCTACTTACCCAGAACCTAATTTTCTCCCTATTGTTTGCCAAGCATTAGCCATTAAAGCATCAAACATTTTCCATATGGCCTTTGAATTATGTGATTTGTTGGCTACAGATTGGAGACAATGGCAGTGCGTTTAAATGCAAAGGCACTCCTCTGCACTAATGTGGGCACACACATTTGCAGACGTACCCGATGCCAGAAAGCAGCAGCTCCTTCTCATACACATACACACACATCCCCTGCCACACTCTTTCATCGTGGACTAAATAGCTTGTTGATGCTTTGATGAGTTTTTAAACAGGTTCCAACAGACTCCAAAGAGCCAGGTGCTGATATACTTGACTGGGATGTAGCTGCTTAGACTATTCCCCTCAGTCATTTTTTAGCCTTGATCACAGTTTTTCTCATGGTTTTATCAAGACTGATGCTCAGTGATGTGATATGAATTGTTTTAGTAAGTTGAAGTGTGACACACTTTCCTGCAGTGTCCTGATTTATGATCTCTTCTGCTTTTTAAAGCCCCACAGCTAAGAGGCATATTGAAGTATTTCTTCACTGTACTGAACTATGGGGCCATTTCCACCATTGTACTTTGCATTTTAATTGACAACAACTATTGCCCTACCTTATATGCAGTGGATATATATATACAGGGATTTGTGCAGTACTGATTGGTGGATTTACTGAAATTGTCAAGGAATCGCATAGAAACCTGGGTTTACTTTCATTTCATGGGGGAAAAATCAGGTGAGCCAAATGTCAGATATCTCTCTCACAGCCTCTTTCTAAGTTGGACTGCATTAACACCCGTGGAAAATAAATCAACCACACTCCTCAGCCACGAGTGCTTGACAAGGAAAAATAAAGCAAATCTTAGAACATTCAAAGACTTTCATTTGCCCCCTGATGGGTTTCCTTATTAGCACCTACAATATTGTTTCAATCCCACTGCTTGTTCTTCCTCAGAAAACAAGCGTCTCCAGTCACGCATACTGTTCTGTCAGGATTCATAGACTCTATAAAAATATAGATGTAGTTACCGTGACATCACCTGTTGGTTTCTGAAGAGTGGTTTTGAAGCTCAAAGTGAACCGCTCCAGCCATTGCCATCTTGGCAGTGCGTGACTATGCCTAACTCTCAGCCGATCATAAACCAGACCTGTCACTCAAAGTAGCCATGTCCTTCATTATGCATAACTTTATGGCTTAATAAAAATTAAACAGGTGAGTTATAAAAAATTCACTCCCGCACAGTTGTTATGAAAGGGTAAATTAGCTTTAGAGACCAAAACCATTTTTTGTACCAGGCTGTAAACATGTTTATTTCTGCTGTAAAGTTGGGCATTTTAACATGTGGGACTAAAGGGAATGACTCGTTTTTGTAGCCAGCCCCAAGTGGACATTTGAGGAACAGCAGTTTTTGGTCAGATTGCACTTAAACACAGCAGAGCGTTGAGCTAAATGCTAATGTCAGCATGCTATAACACACTCAGCTATAACGAGTCACTCAGTTTAGTACAAAGTGTAAAGGTGCTTTCAGACAGCAAGCTGTTGCCACTTCCATTGTTTTCAATGTTAACATGTAGGTAGCCATGTCACCAAGGAGAGGGAGGCCCGTTGCCTATTTTCGTGAACATGCACAGCTCTTTACTGCTGCCATGAGAGTTCATGAAAGTTCAACTTTTTCAACTTCTAATGGTTGTGTGACTGGCAGCCACAGAAACTACAGCAAGGGGAAAAGATTTGGGAAATTATATATTAGCCTATTTTACTGGTAGGCTATCTGAGTGAACACACAGATACAAGGAGGAGAAAAAGTATGTAATGTCTGATTTTTCCATTTGAGACAATGAACACTTATGGTACTAGTTAGCAAAACTTTCTATGTATTGCTCACCATATCCTCTATTTTAAGTCACAACCTGCTCTATTTAGCAGGGTGATGAAATTGTACTAGTCAGAGAGCAGCTGTCTGTGGTGTACAGACTGGCAGGATTGGAGGTAGGCAGGTGCTGTGGAATCAAAGTACAAATATCAATGTTGCCAGGTGGGGACTGCAACAGCAACCACTCGCCATCTGAAGGCACCTTTACACATTGCCTCCAACAAGTATGGTCACATAACTTAAGTGTTCCCAATGAAAAAAAGGCCAGGCAATCTAGTGCACCTTTCCCAAATCAACATCTTAGGCATGCACATACATACACATACATAGGCGTACACATGCACACACAAACAGACATACAAAACCCCTTGGCCCCTTACCTGACTTAACAAATCACAACTGTTTCACATCTTAAGCCACAGAGTGTGCCTCTCCTTGTGACTCCCATTTTGAAACAAATTTATCAAACCGCACACTTGTTCTTTCTTAGTTTCTCTTGTTGTGTTGGAGGTGTGAGTGTGTCGCCTCTTTGAGGAGGGGAAAACAAATTTTGGGAGGCAGCGAGAGAATTCTAATGAAATTTCATGTGATTATTCCTTGTTGCCTCAATGCATTTACACTCACACTGTGACACCTAACGTGGCAGAACAGATCTCAAGGGACTGAAGCAGATATACCCCCCTTTTTATTTGAATGTAACTCATTTTACATCTTTCCACAGCTGAAATTACAGAGGAAATTAATTTGAAAGATTTTGTTTAGACATTTTTACACTCTTTGTATTAGATGCTGAAGTTTATTAATGTTCAATTTGACCCTGAAATGAAATTGGACATTAATGAACATTTTTATCTTAAACTGTGCAACTCTATAAGACTGCCTGCAACCAAATGACACTTCTAATTTCTGATGTGGCAGTGAATTGAAGATCTAGGAATGGAGATACGATTCCAAGAATTTTCCACTATGGTTTTCCACTTCAAACTGCCCACCAATACAACAATACTAAGTGAGGAAGTGGCTCAATCACCAACTATTGTCCATAAGATGCATGAACTGGTTCATCCCATTTCCAGTGTTATGCATTTATGCCTATATATATATTACAAAAAATAGTTTTACCAATGTTTATGTGCGGTGCCTGATGTCTGACCAGTTTAAACCCTTTCTCTAGATCATCTTCCACTCTTGTCTTGCTGTACATGCTGTTCTAATACTCTTTGAATTACCTTTTTTTTTCTCCTTTTTTGCAACTTTTATAAGGAACACATTTTCCACTGCAGGGTTCAAGGGTTCAATTTATTCCCATTGCCTTATAAATTGCCGAAGTGGGCGTCATTTTAGCCACGTTCGCTCTTTTATCAATGAAAGTTGTTTGTTTTCTCTCCAGGAACGTCCCTGTGTGTGTGCGTCTGCTTCATAATTAATGGGTCTACACAATGCATGTAAGGCAGCACACACACACACTCACACATACAGAACAATTACACCTAGAGACTGCTACTCTCTGTGAGACAAAGCCTTCACTTCCTTTTCTTACCTGAATGTGTGTTTGTGCCTTTGGGGTGCCTGTTTGTAGTAATTACTGGTTATGCCATTTATAGTTTACATAGTACATTACATTGATAGTGATAAATCTGGAATCCCTAGGCTATAGTAAAGTTAGATAAATGTCTTGTTTACAGACTCATACTGTATTAACATTAGGTATTGTTTGAATATTGATACCAGAACAATTTTTTCAACACTTTATTAAAACCTTTTACTTATTCAACAAAATATACAGAATTTCTCAATGCATAATAATTTAGGGAATATTTGATCAAAGAATAAGTAAATATTCAAATCTGACCAAACATTTGATGCTAACTGTCATTTGTTTGTTGAATGTATTTTGGCTGTTACTCTCAAAGCATTCAGAATTGACACTTGAATACAGCCCTAACAGTCCAAACATACTTTTAAAAACCATAATTCATTGAACTTAAAGGTTCAATCTGAGGATTTTACATGTCAAAGTCAGTTTGATAATAATGATTATGATCATGTAGCACCTTTCATACACAAAATGCAGCTCAAAGTGCTTCTGTGCCTCTGATTTGAGTTTTCCAAATAACCCTGATGATGTAATTTGGGCTTGGAGATGACAAAGTCTTAACAGAAAATGTGATACAAACTGAGCATGTGGAGTTTGTATCACATTTGTTGACATTTATAGGGTAGGAACGGCAATTGAGTTGCACTGCAGGACGTATAGGATCCAGTGTTTTGGCTTTTATCTAGTCAGGATTGGTTCTGGCTGCAAGAATACATGACTTTTACATAATCAACATATGATATGTTAAAATATACAACCCCCGACTTCATGGAAGTGCAACACTAGATCAATGAAGTACCTCGTTAAAAATGTGTTATAGCATACATTCAAAAATGACCCTGAAAGTCACTCAAACTGGTTCAGGTAGTGTGATCAGGTAAGAACTAACATCATTCATGTATGAGCTTTCATGCATTTCAAGTTGAAAATGCACCATCCACCACCCAGCCTTTACTCATCAGACACAATTTTTGTCTGGTTTTGAGGAGAGCTCTCCTGTTTGTTTTGTGTGTGTCTAGTATTTTGTTTAGTGGATTTTGACTTTTCTTCAGATATAGAAACACACATATTTCACCGGTGCAAACCAGACCTCAGGGTCTATTCTGTCAGCCCTCATATTGATCCGTCACTCCTGAAACTATTTAGTGTCTTCTACTGTGAGAACCTTTCTACTTTACAGTGAACAACACTCATTCTTTTGTTTTTCAGCTAAAATGTTCTGAGTGATTCTCTGTGGCACATATTGATTTTTAATTCTGTCGCGCTGGAAACCATGCAGCTCTGCCTTGTCTGTCTCTCTCATGCACACATGGTGAAAAACACCCAAATGCACATATTGTTCTATACAGTATAAACATACGACGTTAATATAAAGCTCATAGTTTTATATTTTGGTTTGCATTTTTATCAAAAACATACCAGCTTTTTTTTCCACAGATTTTCAGATTCTATTTTCACACAGATATTTTGTCCCCATCTTCATAAACACTATTCCTGCTACAAGAAGAGACTGATTATAATAGTTAAAGATAATCATGGTCCTGTTGCGACGAGCACAGCTCAAGAAAAACAGTGTTAATTGAAAGTGAAGAGGAAAATGAACAGAACACAGCCTGCTGATTGTGCACCAGAATCCATCTACTTAAGTAAAAAACAAGCAAACTACAGAGAAGTAGTTAAACTTCAAAGTGCTTACAGAATGTGATTTTAGCAGATCTTTGTAAATGTACGAAATATACTTTTGGAAAAACAAAAGCCAAAAATACATGAAATAATACAAAGTTTGCTCACACATACATCCGACACAATCACATGCATGTAATCACATTCTGGGAAAATGCAATAGCTCTCTGTCTATGTGTACATATTCACTTTGACACACTTAGGAATTGCACACTTGTAAAGTGCACTTTGGCACACACACATAAACATATAGTACATACGTAAACACACAAGGAAGGCACACAAATTGATGTCGAAACTCAGCATTCAGTTTATTCCCACATACAGTACTCAAATGCACATGCACAAGCAAATACACAGTGAATGCACAGACATACTGTATGTTGCACATACGCACTTGCACACAGAGTTTTAAGAGCAGAGATCTGAAACATCCTGAATTTCCTTCACTGCAAACATGGAAGCAGGTGGCTGAGGAACCATGACAGATTAAAGAGTTGAGAAAATGTGCTCTGAGAGGATCAGCCAGCCAATCTTGAGTGTGAGGATCCAATATCTGAATAAGATTCAAACGACGTTGTTTACTATTCCTGTCACTGTTGCCTCTCCTGTCTTTGGGTTTATCATTTTCTGTTTGTTTTGTCTATTCAAGCTGTTCAAATGGCCTTTATGTATTTACCAGGGAAAAAAATCTTAACTTGGATCAATCAAAAGGAATCCCTTTACAAAGGTTTGTTGTTGCAGTAGTCTCAATAAGTTAGGAGTGTTATGGTGATGGAAAAATGCCAATTAGCTGTCTAGGGCTACTCTTGGGGACACGCATGATGACTGCTGAGCTGAATATGATTTGGGTGACTGATTGGGCTGAGCTGGAGTGGGCCTGTTCCAATCTGGGTCAGCTGTTGTTGACAGTCAGTGGATTAGTTTAGATCAGTTGAGTTTAGTTTATGATCCTTTCGGAAATTCCTTGTGCCAATGCCAGGCTTAATAAACTGCATTGTCTTTATGAATTGTATTTTAATGAGTTGCTTTTTTCAGATTTGAGTCTTAATTCCTGGCATATGGCATGTGTGGGTGTGGCCAACACATTTTTACAATTTTCCAGACCATTGTCACTGGCGCTCTTTGGGCTCAGCCAAGTGCAAAGTGGAGGAGAGAGTGAATGCATTATTAGTAGGAGGAATGCGTTATGCGCAGGCGGCACACTTCAACAATGACCAATCACATGAGCCCCTCTCTTTCCCTTTAAATTCAGCAACAGGTGAAATGGGGGAGGGAGGCTGAGTGAGTGAGAGAGAAACGAGTTCAACTCTTTGAAGCACCTGAAGTTCCAAAATATACATTCAGGACACCCCAAATATTAATATACATCAATCCAAATATGCTTACTCCTCATTTATGCTTTTAAGTATATACATTATCTTTAAATAAACAGATACAAAATCAATATTCTGACACTTGACTGTTTATGGCAAAACTGAAAATTCAGTGTAATGATCATTGTGACATAACATTTTGATTCTCTAAACTGAGTTTGAGCAGATTTGATGGAGCTCAGGACATATCCTGAAGACAAATTATTTTCTTGTTAAACTTCTGGGAGTAACAGCTTGATGTTCAGAAAATGCTGACCATTACCTTAGAGATCCTGACCAATCCTGTCACCACGTCGGAAGATTTAAATAATTAATGAAATTTCCTCTCCTGTGCCATTTGCAACAGAAAATCAGTAGATGAAACACCCGTACAAGTCGTTGTGGGAAACAGAATCTGACAGGACGTGTTTCTGAACTCCAGGTCACCAATTTACACTCATGTGGATGCAATTATTGATAAGAATCTTCCTTAAAGATAAAATTGTGCTATGATTCCCAGATCAATCTGCAGTAAATAAAAAGAACAAACTTAACATATATGAAAGGTGATTTTGGAGACATCTGTGTACGTGCGCCTCTGCCAACTGAAGCCACAAAAATGGCCCTGCGTCTGTGATAAGTGGTGGTCTGAGCAGGTTTTATTGCAAATGCAATTTCATGCCAAAGTGAGCACCAAAATTGCACTGCGCTGCCTAATCTGCATGAACACAGCTTCAGCTGCGCCTCTTCTCCCACGTCAGCGCAAGTACGCTCCTTTAGTGCCCAGAAATGACCAAACAGGAACAGACGCACTAAAAGTAGACTTGCGCCCCAGGAAAACTGCATGAAAACTGTGACCAGCGTGGGCCTTGCGCCTGCGGGAAAATAGAGCCCTATAAGTGTAATGATTGGCCACAGCCATGTGCATTGGTCTGCAGTATGGTTACTTTAGTTTTTTACATTTATTTGTCAGAGAGCATATACAAAAAACCCAAAACCCTTTATCTCACACAAGGAAGAAGAATTAGTGGAGCAGATACTTAGCTATAAATGGACATGTCTGTCCATTTACTACAGTTGATCTTGAACCTCAGGAGTTTATGTGTCTGGTCATGTTTCTGTGTTGTTTAGTAGCCTTGTTATGTCCTGTTGTTGGTTTACTTAGAGGGTCCAGTCCTCCCATGCCTGGTAGCAATCCCATAGCTGCAGTGTCAGCTTCCAGCTTGGTATCACTATCGCTGGTCCTTATACACCAAGGGCCCCTGGGTGCTCAGTATTCCAGAGTCAGGGTACATGCTACAGCTCAAGACAAAGCAGCTCTGCTACCATGGTATTGTGCACACCTTGCTAAAAATGAGACTTTTAACAGAGGTAATGCCTGTGGGAAAGGAAGAGAAAGCTGCTGGACGGACAGGTAGTGGGAAAACTTTGCATCATTACTGACTGCCCAAATAAAGATGACATTACAAATCATGTGGGAATTGAACCAAGGTCACACAAATAGGATTTTGTCATTAAAACAAACACCAGAGGTGCTGTGAGATTTAATTGTAGTCATACAGTTTGACTTGTTTTCCCAAATAACCATCTTTAAATGTGACAGGTTGTCTCTGTCTGTCTGTCTCTCTCAGCAGTGGTTAGAACGACCTTGTCTTTGGCTGACAAACTGGACACCTGACATCTTATTTTGCTCTCTTCTGCTTCTGCACACACACACACACACACACACACACACACACACACACACACACACACACACACACACACACACACACTCACTACCACTACCACTGTGCAGAGACAGTAAGTGATATGCCAGATGATCTCATCACAAAGACATATCTTACACATATATACATTAGACAGACTTTCCAGGCAGGTTGACACAGACACACAGACATATATATATATATATATACACAAACACACATACGTACACACACAGGTGTCTGGTGGTGAGGTTGAGGGGACAGTTGATCCCCAGACAGATTAGGCTGCAATCTGAAATCACCTCAGGCCAGCCCTGGGATCACACAGACACACACACACACACACACACACACACACACACACACACACACACACACACACACACACACACACACACACACACAAAGCATCACTAGAGACTTTGACTTTCGACAGACAAAAACTGACTTGCTGGTTGAAAAATTCACCAAGTTTGAGAGGAGTCTGGAGTAGTCCAGCCATGTGTAAAGACATTTTTATTTCAACTCTTGAGGAAATATATAGTATACTGTGTTCAGTGTTGGCTTTCCAGGACATGCTGCCAATATTGCTTTAAAAACAAGACAATAAGTCTAAAAGTTGTGCTGACATCCTCTGGAGGATGTGTTGTTGTTTATAGCCTTTGTGGTCAAAGTGGTTTGATCTGAACACCTGTGCTACTGTGTGACTGACCGGCCAACACGATACATTGCTTTCCTTTAAAGGGATTGTAGAGTCCTTGTTGAATAAAGGAAAACCTTGACTGATGGTCTAAAGCTGTTAATTGAACAAACAGAAGGCAACACAATAAATTAAAACTCAGTCAGACCATAATTCCATTACACTAATTAGCAAGTAGCACCACAAAGTAAGCTACAATAACACATAAAATCAACTCAAAACCTTACAAATAAATATATTAACCATACCTTGCTGTCACTATTGATTGGAGCTAAACTCAAATAAACAGTTCATCCTTATTAATTGTTTAGCTTTGTGAGCTCCTTTTGTTACAGTACTGTTTACCTTTTTGTTATCTTTTGACTGTCAATTTCCGTAGCATAAGGTAATGTCCTTTCAAATAAGGTGCATCTCAGTTCACAAGAAATAACAAAATAAAAGCCATAAAGCAAGATACACTTATCAATGCAAAACTTTACAGATATGAACTATAAACCACACTGCGTATTGGGGTCATTTACAGGAATACTCTAATTAAAATCCATATCTTGAGAATGAAATACAAAGGGAGGTTCTGACTATATGTGTGAATACATGTGTGTTGTGAGTGACAAATAAATTTGAACTAGAGCTTGAACTTGAAAACTGTAGCTTTCTTTTATGCTGTGGAAGCCTGGTAGCTTGGCCTAAAACATTTACGTTTCTCTCTTCACATATCTTGATCAGTTCAACTGTGTTAAGGGCCACTGGTGTTTGATTATATAAGAGCTGTAGACTGCTCTTGTTTCAGCACATTTCATTATTTATCCGCCGTGTATCTTTTGATGTGCAGAAGCTACTTCTCTGCCTTCTACAAAAATATATTTTATGAAAGAGATCAAGTCCTTGGAAAAAGTCTTTTGCTGGCCGTTTAGAAGCTGATTTTGATTGTTCTCTGAAGTTGATGTGGATACTGAGGAAATGGCAAAGTGGTGACATAGATTCAGGTTTTGACAATCATTTGTCACATTGCCCTTTGTAACTTTCAGCTCTGTAGACCTTATTGTCCCCCAGGAAAATGTCCTGAAAAAAGGCTTCACCTTTGGATTCTGAGAAATTACAAAAAGGGATAAAAGCCGACAAGTGCTTTCTGGGAAGTTGGATTATCCTCTCCTCTCTCTGTCTGTTGCCTTGTCTGCCTCTTTTCAGAATAAGAGACTTCTTTAGGGGTCCAAGCAGTGAATCTGCTGGAACCTGATTGTATCTGTTAGGATTATTTTTCTTCTCATTCTTCCGCCCTAAAACTATCTGGCCCTCAGAAAATATAACAGCTACAGTTCTCAAACTTAGCAGTTGGGTTGGAAATCTCACCCACTACTCTACTACTACTACTAAAAATATACTGATTGGCCAGATGGTGATTGAATTCTGTGTCCAGACACATCTATCCATATAAAGCATCCCCATTTTTGCCTAGATAGATTTTCCACCACTTAAAAGTTTGAGCAATCTGCATAAATTTGGCAAAAAGTAGTTCTTTGGATGTCTCACGTTCTATACCATTTTGAAATTATACATTCTAAACCTGTGCCTTTAATAAATCAAAATTAGCTGAAGTGATTGTAACCAAACTTGGTACATGTGTTTAGATGCTAGGTCCAAGCTTTGCTAAGCAGTCTTGGAGTATTCTGCCACTAGGGGGTGCCAAAAAGCGAAAAGTTTATATCTCGAAATCGGTGCATGGATTCGAAATTCAGTTTGTACGATCTTAGAGAGATGACTCAGTCGATGTATAAAATTTCGCAATGACTGATTAAAGTGGGTGTGACTTATTACAACTTATGTATATTTCTAGACATTTCACATTCCAAACTTCAAAATATCAAAATAAATCACCCATACATCCTACAGAGCTGAACTTTTTTCAGTATATCCACTGAATTTTGACAAAAGTTTGCCTCACTGCAATTTATGGTCAATTCAGAGGTCTGTCACTCTATATTTTACTAAATATGCAAAATCAATTAACATCTATATCTCCATAAGTCTTCATTCATATGCTAGTAAAACTATTCAGATCAGTCAAACAGTGAGGCTGCAGTAATATTCAATATCTTGCTGTAATTTGCACTGTATGCACAACATTCTATTTCATCTAATTTTTAAAGAAATTCCAGCAAAATATTTGACAATAGATCTGCAGCGGAACGGTGCATGATTTTTTCATAATTTTCTCACCAACATTTTGACTGTTGTAAATGTTTTAAGTTTAAATAGACTCAAGTGCAAAGGTTCCCCAGGTTGCCAATTCAAACTTGGCAACCTTGGCAATTCAAACGTTTTCAAATTCTTCTGAAGGTCATAATTAGTTGAGGGCTGTCCTCTGTGCTTGGATCTTGTTCATTACCACTTGCAGCTATCTTTTTTTTTTGAGAATACATAATATACTATATTCTCTGGTAGTGCATTAAATTAGGTTGTACAATGAAAAAAGTTGCTCCATGCAACAAACCTCTTCTCTAGTTTTTGATTTTTTGCTTCTTTTTTATTTTGTGACATACACTTCTCTTATTTTCTAATCAGATTTTTTTGTGTGTTTGGTGTAGGTACGACTACCAGGAGCTGCTCCATAACTCCAGTTTCTGCCTGGTGCCCCGGGGCCGACGTCTTGGATCATTCCGTTTCCTGGAGGCCCTGCAGGTTTGTGTGTGTGTGTGTGTGTGTCTATAGACAGATCCAGGTTGTAATGCAATGGCACCTTACTTGTAAACCTACATATGTCACACATTCACACATCACATCTTTTGCTAGCTTGGTTCTATGTTTCCTGGCCTATCCACTTATAATATTGTGTGTTTCAGATTTTATGACATGATACAATGCAAGATATCATGAAGTCTAAGTTAAAGTGGCAATCTCGAAGATTTCCATTTTATGGCATTAAGCAGTAATTGCAACTTTGTTTTTGGACCTCACTCAACCTCACTCCCAGATATCCAAACAGTGTCGCTGTGTGATGTCATGCTAGCACAAGCAAATTCAAAAACAAATCTGTTGTGTTAGATCAGCCTACCCTCTCTGGTGGATCAACCACTAGGTGAAAAACACATCACTAACTGTGCCTCTTGTGATTTGAATGCATGGTGGGAAAGTTGCCGGTTCATAATAATCATAATACTGCAAATTCAAGAGCTTTCAGCAGAAGGCCATAGGCCTTTTCACAAAATCAATTTCATAACCAATTTCAGACCAGTGTTTTGAGACTCAGTAACTTCCACATTCATACAGACTACCTTTACCTGGTGACTGTGAATAACCCAAATACATCTGCCTTCACTGTCAGTGTAAATGGTGTAAATAAATGGTGACACCGCTTGAGATACAATATATACAATGCATGATTTAGCCAGTGTATTGTTCTATACAATATGTGTGTTTGTGCATATATGGATATTGTCTTTCCATGAACTGCATGTGCAAGGTGTGAACATACTGCTGTGCAGGCCCACAAGACAGTTTAGGATGGGTTTCAATGTTGAAACAAACTAGGTCATTTCATGTGTTTCACGATGTGTTGTACATCTAATATGTAGCAAAAGTGTTTATATCTGATCTGAATGGTCTGCACGGAAATCCTACTGTCACAGTCTTCTATTGGCTGCATCCCAACTCCTCCCTAATCTTTCTCCAAGAACTCCGTCTCTGGCGTTTCTCTGAAGTCTTAACGTAATGAATCATACAAATCAGGATAAGGGCACACACTTTGAAGAGACAAGATAGTCTTTTCTCGAAGGCAGTCATTGTGTTTTAAACACAAAAAGTAAGAATTAGCCATGTGAAAAATGTTAAATGAGAAAACTCTGCCAATTTTCACACCTCCAAACACCTGGCCAGTCACTGTGACCAGTGGCCATGATTGTTAATTTAAAATTGTCAGGTGTAGTGCCTCTTAACTCTGGAGTCATAAGTCCAAATTTCCTAAATGCAACCCCGCCCTTTGCAAGAACATTTTCAAAATACAAAAACTCCTGTGAAAGTTTCATATCATTATCACCTCAGAGCCCTCTCCATACTGTCGGGATGTAATTCTGGTGGACAGATTATTTATTATATTTGTATATTTCATGCCTAAAAACAGTCAAATTTGTAGATAATCAAAGGACTCAAAGAGTCTGACGAAAGCGTCCTTAATCGTATTACTATTGACAAACTGTCATCTCCCTGCCAGAGAGAAGGCCTGTTTCTGTAGATACGCCACAGAGAACAGAAGGGGACGTTTCTACACGTCCTCAGACCACAGATGTGTTCAGCTTTCATTAGCACTTCTATCTGTCTCTGTGTTGTTTTGACATTAAGTATCTGGCCACATTCCTGCTTCTGGCTGTCTTGTTTTCCGTGTCCATGTCTTGTTTTTCTTCATTTTCGATTAGATATTCTGTTGAATAGACTGCACACTTAATTTTAGGGATAAATGGGTTGTTCATGCTTCCATCTTCTGCACCCATTAAGGGCAGTAGATAAAAGGATTTGTATGCAACATTTTGCTCAGTACTTGAATGTTTGCTGAAAATCTTACTCAAAATTGACTTCAGCATTGTTGAAATCATGGGTTACCAATCACAATAAATCAGGAACCAGCAAAGGAATGCCAGTAAACAGCCAGATAGAGATAGGAGAATAAGTAGTCCAGCCTGGGGCATAGAGGGAAAAGTGGATACTTTGAGTTAGGGTTAGGGTTAGGATTAGTTGATGCCCTTGTCAAGAACATAGGCTCCACTGGCTTCTCTGTAGTCTTTTTTTGGCACTTGATGGCACCATAATGTTCCCAGTTTGTAATCAAATGTATACTGTAAGTAAGTACTTGTACAGGCTAAACTTTCTGGTGAAAAGCTACGACATTGTCTTAAGAAAGATGCATAAAGGAAAAGGGATGCCGATTGGATATGGGCAATACTTTTCATTTAAAATACATTACAAATATTTTAATGGCTTTTTAAGCAAATAGGACCTGTCTGCCAGAGGTAAAAAGGAAATAAAATTTTAAAAAAAGAAATTAAGGTTTACTAATCATTAAAATTCAGAGGTCAGCAGAGGATGGAGGAAATAAAACAAAGAGAGATGTAAAAGGATGACAAGGGAAACAAGACAAGAGAAGAGAAAGTCATCTCACAAAGCCAGACTAATCAAAGCAGTGAGCTTTTGCGTAGACAGGTCACTGATCATGCACTCGGCATTTTGTGAATCTCCTTTAATCTCTCAGCTTCACTTGATTGAGAATCCAGTCAAACTTGAACTTTAAATGAAAATACCACACTTATTGAGTTTTTTCATCTTTTCCCTTATCTATGTCACTCCTCCTCTGATCAGAGTACATATACAAATCAAACCATGTGTCATTAAACTACAGCCATGTGGTTTACAGTTCATAATATATTGTATTTTCTAGTATTTCACATGAGAGTATAAAAGTGTTGTAATCACATAGAATGAAATATACCAGAAAACATGAGTTATATTTGTTGACACATACTTTAATAAAGAAGTAAAATTATAGCCTTGCAAACTTTCTCATATTATATACCCTTACTGTTCAGAGTTGTAGCTAATTCCTGTAACTGTTCATTTAATATCTGTTATGCAATTTCAGTTGAGAATAGAATAAAACACACAGAGGCTTATAAATGAGGCATGACATATGTGATGTGAAAGAAACTCATAATAAAAATCATGAAAATCGTGTTGTACCACACTTTTCATTCACAGTGAAACTCAAAGTGCTGCAGTATTAATAAAAAAGAACACACAACATAAAGAAAATAGTAATGAGAGTCAAGATGAAAAAGACTTCCTGAATAGAAAGGTTTCTGCTTTTTTTTTTTTTTTAAAGAGTCTAGGGTCTGTGCTGCCCTCAGATGGTTAGTAAGGCTGTTCCACAAGCGTGGTACAGCAGAGCAGAAGGCTTGATCCCCCATGGTGCTGAGCTTAGTACTGGAGGCCCGGAGGAGCAAGCTGCTGGCAGACCTGAGGGTGTGGGTGGAGGTTTGTCGTACAATCAGCCAGAAGATAGTGCATTTTCCCTTTAAATGAAGTGTAATAGTCCAGCGGAGGGCACAATGAAATCTTGTCCATTAACTGCAAATGGTGGTCATTTTCTAGAGCCTCATCATGAAATGAATTTGCTGCAACACAGAGAGCGCTCCTCGAGGAGATGGAATAGCTGCTGACAAGTCACATTAATACATCCTCCAAATATTGATGCATATGTGGGAAATAAATAAAATAAACACTTTTTTTTGTTTTCTCCTTAATCTTTTTGGCAACTCTGTTTGTTTCTGCAAAACTCCAATTTGGAACACGTTAAAAGTGCCTCATCAGACAGAAACTACCTAAGAGGATAAAACCCTCAGTGAAGTGGAAAAAAGAGATAAAACAGATCCCTCCCAGCACTCCACTTTAAACTTTTGGTTAGACTTTATGTGTTAGTGAGATTTCTCTCTCTCTCTCTCAAGCAAACCATTTTAAAGGACATTTTCTTTATTTCTTTTATTAGGCAAATCTGTTTTCTGTTACAGGATCTGCTACAGAACTGAAAGTTTCATCAAACTCACAATGAAACACAATACCTTTAAGAGGGGCATATGCTTTTTTGTGATTTTCTGTTATTTTTATACTCTTATGATGCTGGATGTCTATGTTAAACGTGGTCAAAACTTGAGGTGAATGTATGTAAAAATGCTCCCTGCAGTCAAATGCCTGGCTTCAATCTGCTGTGAACATGTCATTTGCAGTTACCATTTACAAGTTACCTCTGTTTCTTCCTCATGATGACATCAGTTTGTTGAATGCCCACAAACGCCATCCATTCTGTAGTCTTTGTTGCTAACATTGTTCCAAGGGTTGTTTTTGCTGTCCACTCGCATATTTATGATTGGATTCGGGTTTGAACATGTACAGATGTATTTGAGAAGTATCCATTTCATGTAAAGAATGGCAAAAAGAAGAGAAATCCCACTACTATGTAGCCTACGGCTGAGGGGCATCTTTTGGGATTTGGCCAATCAGACTAGAGTGGGCTCATTAGAAGCGAGACCTTAAAGAGACAAAACAACCTGTTTCAGACAGAGGCTGAACTGAGGGGCTGCATAAAGAGCTAGTAAAAGATAAATAAGGAGTTTTTTTTTCAAATTGTAAACCATGCAAAGATATTCCAGTAGATGCCAAGAATAAAAATATGGACCTAAGTCCTCTTTTGCTTTCAAGTATGATCCAAGTAAGTATGTGCTCTTTGTTCCTACAGAAAGCCCATTATGTAAAGATCATTTGTTGCCTATCATTTATTTTTCTCTATTCCACACAAAAACTCTTCTTGTCATACTTACTGATCCCTCTGTCTCTTTCTGTCACTTCGTTCTTCCCTTGCAGGCGGCTTGTATCCCGGTTATTCTGAGTAACGGCTGGGAGCTTCCCTTCTCTGAAGTCATCGACTGGAGGAAAGCTGCCATCCTCGGGGATGAGAGACTGCTGTTACAGGTAGAAAAATACTGGGAAATGAAATGATGGAGGCATGGGAGAATGTAGGATGGTTTTATTACAAGTATACAGGAGGCTGAACAGACAAAAGCATCCTTGAAATGGTAAATATGGACAAAATGGAGGAATGAGGAGAGAGAAACCAGTTACTTTTTATATTATACAATTACACCAAACTGCATGGATGCAGGTAAAGCTATGCTATGACCCAGTATTCTGGATGGTGAGGGCGAACCTTCCTCACACTGTATAGCATCAAGCATCAAAAGATAAAATGTGCCCTTTCAGCAGTGGCTAATTCAGTGTCTGGGTGGTGAAATGCCAACATCTTGCCAGTTATAATTGTCATCTCTGGCTGCAGATCCCCCCTGGGCAATCACAAAGATCCAGCAGGGGCTGAATCAAACATGGAAACAAACCACCTACATCAGAAATGGATATTCAAAGCCTAAACTTTAACATTGATGCCTGTAAATATTTAGGTGAGGTGAAGATTAAAGGTGACGCTTAAACGTCCTTCCCCATACACTGAAGCTAAATGTCTGCTCATTCAATGATTATGATATTAGCTGGTAATAATACTATGCTATTGTTACCATGAGAGTGTTTTTATTTGATTATAGGACTTTTCAGTATAGTGTTACTCTTGTGCCTCCAGGTTAGTGCTTGGAAATTATTTAACTATGGACTGAGAAGCTTTCCAACCTCAGACAGTACAGCCATTAGCCTACAAGACCGTAAAGCCAGTGTTATTAAGTTAAATACAGGCTGATAAAGATATTTTTTGCAACAGCTAAAATATGCAATACATTTTACTGGATGAAGTTTATGACTCAGTTTGACTGCTAAAATGTGGTTTCATTACGGTATTTCATTAATATTGTTTATATCAGTTCTTGCTGTTACAGAGCACAGGTAGCCTAATATTAACCTGAAATTTCCTGTCCTCTGTTTATAGTCAGTTAGAAGTAGAAGTAGTGTTATTCATTGATTTACTGTGTGTAACCTGGTTGCTCTCTGTGGATTTTGTTTGTCTCTCTGACGACCCCACATAATCTCATCTCAACTTTCATTAAACTGGTACACTGAAGTTCTGCATCCTGCGTCTGGCGAGGGCTATTACACCTGTACCACTTAGTCCCAGCCTACATGAATAGTGCAGAAGATTTTTTTAGGGCTCAACGGTTAATTCCTCAGAGAAACAGAGTCTCTATAATCCATGATTAGGTATGAGATGCATGAGATTAGTGCAGTCTAGTGTTGTCATTGCTAATAGCTGCCATCTCTCACTGGATAGTCATTTGATATCAATGTGAGGCATGTAATAAGAAACATTGGGGAATTGCATGGACGAGTGCCACAAATTTACCTTTTAAAAGGGGTTTTAGAAGATTTTACTGGTTTCCAGCAAGCTGCTTCACTTTAAATACTGAAAAGGTCAATATAAATGCTGTCATAACGACAACTAGTTCTTCTGAACTGGTCAATTCTTTTAAAAAGTTCCCTAACTGTTTTGGCAGATATAAACTTTTTGACTATGTAATTTGTTAAACCAAACTTCACATTGTTTTTGCAATGTTTTTTTTTTGTTTTGTTTTTTTACTTAAAAGCCACAATAGGACAATGGTACAGAAGCAAAGAAAATGGCACACATTGGCAGTGGAATCAGTAAATAGCAACATATAACTGGAAACTCCACATGATTGAAGAAATAGTTGGGTGAAACGTAAATATATCTTGTAGAGAAACTGGGCCAAACTCTCTTCAGAAGTGTAATCTGTCAACACATCACTGACGTGTCGACATTTGGTTCAGCTGAGAGGAGAAAACTAATTGTGGTTATGTGGATTTTAGTACATTCTATTTTACTTTGACATGATAGCTGTGATATTCACAGTCACTCACACCTCAGCCAGGGACTATTTTTATCTGAGATGGATTATTCTCCAATTCGATCACCTTCTGTTCCCTTTAATTACAGCAGCAGGCAGAGCTTGTGATATTTACATTCTCTAATTACTATCTATTACTACATGCCACCTGCATGACCTATACTGCCACCTGGACAGCAACATTGATATGTGAAAGTGTGTGTGGAGTTGGGGGGTAGGATGCCTTTAATTAATATGTCCCTAGTCCCCTATCAGCCTTCTATCAGCACCTAGTAATGATGATAATGACATTTTTCTTTGTGAATAATATAATAGCAGACAAGCCATCATTAAAAGTATTACAAACTTGCCTTTTAGATAAAACATGGCAGCCTTTTTTTACTGAGTTCCACAATAGTAATGTTGTTAGAGGTTTTGTTGTTTGGGGTGCCCCCTTTGAAAAAAATGAAATCTAAAAGCGTGCTAATTGGTGGCTAAGATAAAATGTTTGATGTGAGAGATATGTTTTCACACCATGAAACACTCAGGGGTGAAATCACAGTGAATGGATTGTGGCCGCTGATAGCACCATGTGTACCATGTATTGTGCATCACTTGCAACTGCTATCTAACCCGTCTTAAGGTCTGATTCACAAAAGATGTTGCACTAACGATATAATAGCGCGAACACGCCCATGAAGTTTAGTATATGAGTGCAATTTGCCCTTGTTTAGCATCTGATTGCAATTATCCATGTGGAGTATAAATGCTGCCTTTGAGCAAAGGACACAGTGGGCAGGACAATGGCAGCGAGAAAGAGAACAATCAGATTTTCAGACCGCGAGCTACCAGACCTGACTAATAAGGTGCAGAGGCATTTCTCAAAATTTCAGGCAAGGAATTTAAACGTGACAGAGAGAAACCGTATATGGGATTAAATATCTCAGTCTGTCAGTGCTGTTGTTGTTTCAAATGCTCACCTTCAGACTGCAAAAGAAGATACGCTTCAGTTACCACCAGCTCTCTGAAGACAATAATAATTTCACCCTAACTGCATATGGCTATTAGCACTGGTCTTTGTGAATTGGACTGTTTTTGCAATGAGGCCCACCTGCACAGAAAGGGGCCAATTTTGCGCCAAATGTATGCATATTATCTGATTTACATATGTGCAAATAGCAAAGGAGCACAGGGATGCTATTTGCTTGGCAGAGCAGTTTAAGGGTGCATTTTAGCCTTTGCGGGTGTTTTTTTTTATGGTTTCTTTTAGTCTTATTTGTGCAGGTTTAGTGGCTGCAAAAGCCATGCAATCCTTTTGTGAATTCACCCCTCAGGATATTAACATTTATAACAGAGGTTGAACAAAACAAGCATTTCTCCATTTATTTGCTTATTCTTGATGCAGACATGAGGAATGAATAAAAATATAGGGGAGAGGATTGTTGGTGGTTGAGGATAAAAACAAATGATTTCTAGGCTTTTAGGATAATGCCCGACATTTGTCAGTGCACATGGTAAAATCAATTGTTTTTCACCTTATGGTGTTGAGAAATATACCACTATATATCTGATAGATTTGAACACACACTATGCAACCTCCAGTGCATTTTAACCCTCCAATCTGGTAAAGATTGGATAGTTTGTTCCACCAATTATGAGAATATTGTTTCCACCTCCTCCTGGACTAACACTCGTCTGCTACCAGAGAATAACTTGAACTTGGAAGTGAGGAAAGCAAAGGAGGGAAATTAATGAAAGAGGTGAACAGAATTGCCTCACAGTTATTGAAATTCTCTGTTTTCTTTATTACATTTACATTTTAAATGGATTTACACAGAAACTTTAGTATAACAAGTATAACAAATGTGGGGATGAATTTAGAGCGGAATCAATTATTCAATTTCCTGATTAATCAATATGCAACTATTTTGATAATCAATTAATTGAGTGAATTATTAAGAAAAAATGCCAGAAATCTCTGGTTGCAGCTTCTTAATTTGGGGGATTTGCTATTTTTCTCTGTTTTTATCATTGAAATTAAATATCTTTGCATTTTCAAGACATCACCAATAGGCTGAGGTTTTATAGACTCAACAAGCAATTGATTCATTAAAAGAATGATTGATAGATGAATCAATAATTAAAATAATTGTTAGCTGCAGCTCTACAGTAAATCAACAAAAAGAATATAAAGCATATGGGTATTAAGATTTGCTACTAAATGAAAAAACCTCATCTGAATAATATGTTTCACATAAACAGAAAAAAACATTTTACATATAAAATCTTTGTCTAACTTAATGAGGACTACCTTTGATGAAGCGTACTCAAGCAGGTTAATACTGGTGTGCCGAAAACACTTCCTCTCTTTTACCTAGGTTATTCTTGTTTTGTTTTATTCTTGATCAAAGTTTCCTTGACTTTGAGGACACCTTAAAGCTGCTTAATCTGATTCCTGCAGTACTGAGACAGCTGTCAAGATGGCAGGAATTAAATAAAAGTTCAAGGAGGTTTCAGAGTAGATACTTTAAAGCCCAAGATTCTGGCTTTATTGTCAAATTGAACAACCACCATTAGTCCAACTGAAGCACATTTAGTCATCACCTTTTTGCAGTCAGAAATTGTGTGTTTTTTTTCAATTGTATTGTTAATAGTTGCTTATTGTTAAAATTAAGAAAATAAAGTCTTTGGGGAATCTTCCTTTTCTGTTTCAGTGGCTAGAAGGGCATGTCGGTGTCTGTGTTTGATTGCAGCTGGCAGACTGAGCTCCAGTAGGGGAACGAGAAACAAAGTAAACAAACTTGAGCTGTAGCTTACAAGCTATGAGCAGACAGTGTGTTGTTAGCAGCGGTATTGAAGCGTAAGGATCACACCAGCATCTAACAAGATTGAAATGACATCTGCAGGTTTACATGCTGTTTAATGTGCTGCAGCTGAGCAGCTAATTAGCATTTGACCCGCTAACTAACATTATTTTGTTTGATGGCTTGTTCAACAAGCTAAGGTACAGGACAAGATGTCTGTTCATGTCTGTAAGTCAGATAAATAGGAGACTTTAATAGGAAAGTTAATGTGGGTTGTTGTTCAGTCTGTGGCTCTTATGTTGTGTAGCAGGATGCTATCAGGCTCAGTGTGACCGTCTGCTCTGCCTATGATCGAACGCCACATTATTGCTTCATGCAAGTATGATTTAAAATGAATTGATTTGATTGGCTGCATGGAAGTTATCTGTCTAAACAGAAGGAACATTGTTTGCATTAATTAATGAAAAAATAGAAAGGGCCATGATAAAACCAAACAATATAAATACACATTCCTCCCTTTTGGCCTTTTTGTTTTTCAAAGTTGAACACAGGACATGTGATTTACAGAGAAGATATGTATGCTATGCTGTAGCAGAACAAAAAAAATGCAATATAATTTCAGTTGGACTTAGAAAAAAGCACATTAACTGAATTAAAAATACCCAGAAACAATTTGAATATTTGGTCTAAATTACAACATCTGTACAGTTCAATTCAAATATTAAAACAAACAGAAAAACATGTCTCTGGTTGGTAAACAGATTCTGGATCCTTGCCCTATTTGTCTCCATCTTTTTTTCCTCAGTTACAAGCACACACTCACACAAAGACTCACTGTTCAACACAACATCGGAGCTCTAACACCTGCTGAGAGAGTTGAATCTCATTACTTTCAATTACATCACTGAGCAGTGCAATACCTGACTGTTTAATATGTAGAGTTTCTATTCCCCCTGTGGAGAAGAGACATGCACAACACACAGACACCCACACACACACACACCCAAAACACACGCACGCACACACAATGCCCCTGCTGAGAAACATAAACACTATTAGAGTCAATCGAGGGGAAGAGAATTGAGCTGATGTGATTGGTGTTGTTTATATTCCACCTCAGAGAGCCGAACAATTAAAGCTTGCTCTGCTGTCGACAGATCCCAGTGACGTCAAGTGTAATACAACCACCCATACTGCTCCTTGTGAATTTGAGGCTTTCTGGGAATTCAGAAAGTTAACGTCTATCGTGTACATTTTTGTTGTTACAAAAGGCTGTTTATCTTGTTTATATAGTACTTATTTAAAGGGACTGGTGCACACTCACTGCCTCAATTGCTAGAGGACCTTGTTAACTGTAAAGTGTGGTGACCAGTGTGCTTTTGCAGCCAAAATCATTACACAAGAAATATTTTGCCAGCCAAATCTTACTGGAATGCTCAACCAAAAAGCACAGGACAGGAGGGAAAAAAAGCATGGGAAGGCTTGTTAGCATAAACCACAGGGGCTAACACAAATTAGATTTACATTTTGTCATTTGGCAGATGTTTTTAACCAAAGCGACTTCTTAGCGAAGCAAACTGAGTCATACAGTGTTTTATCAAACATTTTATTGTCATTATCCTCTATTGAGGTCCTTGCAGTCACTGCAGCCAAGCACCAACCCTTCTTCTCTGCTGCTTGTATTATTTCACCATACAGTTAAGCTATGTTAAAAAGGATATACTGTAAATAATCAGTATTTCCTGGCTGAAAAGGTCAATCTTACAGCACCTTTCTCAAACTTGCTGGACACTTGCTGGGGAGGCTCGTGAGTGAATGGGGAGCAAAATTGAGTGTGACCATGGCTGTAATTTTTTTTTGATAGGCTACATCAGATGTATTAAAGTGAATTCAAACCAATTATAAAAACATTAGTTTGAATTTGTCTGAACTTGATCTTTTGAAGTGACAGCCCTAGGAAACACAGCAACCTGTGAGTGTGTGAGGACATAGAATCAATGTCAAAAAATGTGTTATTTTCAAATATCTGAATAACTTTGAGTGTAAAAAATCAGTTACAAACATCCACAAACATACTCATTGTTGCCTGCAGCTGCCTCATCAGGCTTCATGGAACATTATAAGAAGCTCCATGGTCACAACATCAGAGATGGAGCCAAGCAGCTCAGGACTGTTTGACTGGAAGTCTTTCTGTCTAATCATCTCAACAACCTTCTTCTGTATAGAGGCCTTGTATGTTAGCCGTGTCTGACAAGTTGGCACTGTAACTTTCAGTGGAGAGGCAGTTGGTTGTGGCCAACACACCAGAAGGGTCCTGGGCTCCAGATCCACCACCACCTCTCGAGGGCTGATGAGAACAGGCTCTTCAGGAACATTGGCCATAAAGCTGCTGTCAAGCTGAGCAGGGCAGCTAAGGTCATGTCTGACCTCATCAAGCAGATAGTTTGTTTTTCTCCAAACTGAGCGCCAAGAGAGCATCCTGCTCCATCTTCTTGGCACATCCAGATGTTTAGCTCCCTGGTCAGACTGGCAGTATCCTCATCTCCCTTGATTTCATCCTTCCACAGCCCCTCTCCCCGAGGGTGTTATTTCTGCAAGCCACAAGCCAGCTGCTCATGTCTTCCATGACAATGTGAGCTGGGACCTTGTCTTGCCTCTGGTACAACAGGAACAGGATATTTGGGCTCCTAGCAGCTCTGCAGAGTTTGTCGGTACATTTCATTGCAGAACTCCCATGAAGCAGATGAGCAGGTTTAGGCATAAAATGACTAAAAAACAGCTCCGTCCAAAGGAAATCAATCAACAATAATTAATACCTTGCTGTGACAGTAGAAAACTGTTCTAACTCTACAAAAATGTGAAAAAAACAACAAATTAGCTCGCTTGTATAACGCTGAAATGATTAATGGTTCCACAGAAAAATGAATGATTGATTTATCTTTTAAGTTTACGATAACCATAAATGTCAAATGTTTGTTGGTTTCAGCTCCTCAAATCTAAAGATATGATGCTTATTTTCTGTTTTTCTCAAGTTTCTGTTTTTCAAAGTTCCAAAACTTGAGGTCAAAGGATGTAAAAATGCCACTTTAAGTCATAAGTCCAGGCTTCACTCTTTGCAGTTAAAAAAATAATAATAATACTGCAAATCATGCAAATATATACCAGTTGAGCTTCAGAATATAAGTATAGACCTGGAAATGTGACGTTATGTCCTCTTTAATGGCCCATTCTAGTAGACACGTTATACCATAGGGTGTGAATGCAGTAGGCTTATTAGAGGGGGACAGCAGGTGGTTCAGTTGCCAAACTATCCTGGGGATAAGCCGGTTGATGGACAGAGTAAGATGTGGGGGTAGCAAAGTCTTGAGGGAAGGAAGAATTTCATTTAATCTTTTCTGCATGTCCACAAAATTACTTATGGTTTCTCCACCTGTCTGCCCGACTTTACGCTTCTCTTCCACACACCAATTCTCATCCCCTCACTCAACTTTGTTTAAAATCTAACTTAATCTATCTCACTGTCATTTTTGTCTTCCTGCTTTTCTTCCTCTCTTCTTCCCCCAGGTTCCCTCCATTACTCGGTCTGTGGGCCATGACAGGATCTTGGCTCTCCGCCAACAGACTCAGTTCCTCTGGGACGCCTACTTCTCCTCTGTAGCCAAAATCGTCTTAACTACTTTGGAGGTAAGCTTGCAAGAAATAGTCTTAATGGGAGTTTTGGATTTAGTTTTGTCAAGACAGCTTCATTTAATCAACCTAACCGCTATTTTCGTTCTATACTGTACACTGCCACAGGCTATGAATCACCTCTCCAAGATAAACTTTTAAAAGAAATCTTTCTCGAGATCTTGGTTATGTTTATTATTATTATTATTTTGCCTTTTTTATCAAAATAAATTGAGTTGAGTGTGCCCACTGTTTTCCAGCAATGTTCTGCTTTATATTCATACATTTCTATGTAGATGTCCAAACAAAACCACATTTGGGAAAAACCTTTAGAAATCATCTTTTTCATAAGGTGGATTTAAAAATTAAAATAAACACTTGTTGATTATAGGACTTGCAAAGTAGTTCTTGTTGTAATCTTTGTAGTTTTTGTGCATCACAACTGACTGGATGAAGTTGGGTCAGTGGTGAGATAAAATGAATAAATGTGTGTTTAAGGATTTTAAGAATTGTCCCTCTGATCTATTAGATGCCACTTGAATTTTTAATGATAAACAGATTTTTACAGTTGGAATCAAGACAGAAATAATCATTTTTAAAACTGCAGAAATGATAAAATAGTGCCGTGAGTAAGAGTACCTTTAGAATCCAGTTCATGAGGTTTGTACTGCAGAGGCACAGCTCAGCTGAAGCTCACCTCATCCAAATAAAGTTTAGTTTCCTCCAGCACTCCCTGCAGAATTTATTGTTCTCATTGGCCTCGCCTCTCTTGCCACCATCTCATCCAAATGTAACATTTTCACCATTCCTGTGCAAATTACTGCTTAAACTTTAATAGAACTGAAAATAGTCGTTCTGTGTGTATACAGCGTATGTGTCTGTGTTCCAAGCTTGTCATTTATATATATATATATATATTAAGAAAATGTGATTTAACCTCAATGCTTATAACTAGACTGAGACATATGATAAAAGAGCTTGGTAGTATTTTTTGCAATCTACTTTGAATTAAAACAAAACAAAACAACAAAACAAACAAATCTGATAATGTGATGTTTAAAGAATGCTATTGGGTTTACTGTGTTATGGTATTGCAAAAATATGAAAAGGAAAAAGAAAGAATGAAAGTATCGTCTTCTTTGGACACCGAAAACTGATGTTTTACAGCCGATTCTGTGACATTTTTTTTTACCACATTACTACAGACTGGTAAAGCTACAGTATTATATATGAACTATGAACTAACATTAACACAAATTTAGCCACCTCAGTCACATAAAATTAAAAATTTACAAACACCCAGGGAGATAAACTTTTTCATGCTTGAAATCTAAATACAATGTGAGCATGAGGGAAAGTGTGAAGGGCCAAGTGTGAAGGAGGCCTGTACTGTCTGGCAGCCCCCAGGTTAGAGAGGCTCCAGTACTGTATATGTGTGTGTGGGTGTATATTCCTGCTCTCAAGACTAGAAAGCTAGAGGCTGGCTCATTAAATGACCTCGCTAGCTGGAGTGTAGAAGATGAACTGTCTCATTGGTGTGTAAGAGCCATTTTATTCTCTGTTGTTGTTAGTTGACTTCCTCACAGCCTTGATTCAGTCCTCAGGGACTATTTGCTGTCTGTAGCATCTCTGAATACAGACACAATGAAAGAAAATAATCCTCCTCATCATCACCGCCATCAGCAGCAGAAGCAGGAGCCGCACAATCGCACTCATCACCGTTGTATAAATATCAGAACAATAATTATGATTTTTCTTAAAGCACTTATTATTGCATTCATCATCTCTACCACAAAACCTTAAATACTTATCGCCATCACTGTTTTATTCATTGCCATCATTGCAGTAACATCACGGTCACCACCGGCTCTCAGGACTGTTCAGATGGCATTAGTGTCAGAAAGACCATAGATTTAGGAAATATGGTTGGTCAAGAGAGCGATCTTTATTTTAAGGTTAATATTAAAATTTCTCAAATTACAGCATTTTTAAATCTTAAAATCCCACCACAAACTAGACCTTAGTGACTCCACCAAATGCCCAGTGCTAGCAGGGTATGAAATTAGACAGAGGCCTACTGACAGCCATATACTGCTGGCCAGATGTGCTAAAAACTCAGAGCCAGCACGCCACCAGGCTAAACGGGTGAAATGAGGCGTTGTTGATAACTGTAGTGTCCCACATACTGAGAGCCTGACAGTTGGTGTCAGGAGCTGTGTGTGTGTGTGTGTGTGTGCGCGTGCACATGTGTTAAGAGCCTGCTGTAAGTGCCAAGCCAATTCTCCACAGATCAGTAGACAGCTCTTGAATCAGAGAGGGAAAAAAAGAAAAACAAAAACAAACAGCCTAAAAAATGTGGTCTTCCATACTTTGTTCTCAGGATAGGGTATCTGTTTATTTCAATGCAAATAGATGTTAAAGTAGAGTTAGGATAAGAGTGAATTATTTAGACTTATTCATGTAAAAATGGTCATGTTTTTATCATGTATTTATCAAAAATCATTCAAATCAAGTTTATAGATCAGCATGTTTTTACTTTTACTTTCACAATGAACTACTTGTTTTGTGGTCTCTGCAATCAATTCATGAGTTAAAATTACTGTTGATTATATACTTCATCTAAAGGCTGTCATATATACTCCACCATTTCTCATTCTACTCTGGAATCCTCATTAAATGATGTCAGAATGTTTTTTGTTTTTTTTTGTGTGAGTTTCTTTAAGTACAATTGTCTGTCGCAGCAGCATTAAAAAAATTTAAAAAAATTTTAAAAAGTTAGTGGTGCTCATCTCACGGAGACTTGATAAAACATGCCTTTATGGTGTAAAAACACTTCTTTAGCACCTGGAAAATAAAGCCATCACACCTCCTGAAAGTCAGTTTAGGTTTATTAGATGAATTCATTGTCTGGATTGGTGACAGCTAGAGAGAAAATGAATTAGAGGAAAGCAACAACTACTGGTTTCCCTAGCTTATCTTTTGTTTTTGCTTGATATCCATGAAAGCTTTTCATTGAGCATCTGGTACTCCAGTGTGCTATTATTACTATAGTTGTATAATAAGCAAAGTGACTTAAGATCACAATTCCTTTATAAAATTCTTATTCAAGCTTTTAAAACATCACTATATCATTTTCAAAGAATAGAGACACCTTAGTATAATTATGTTACACAAATGAAATCCTTGTTGCTGAACTCTAGGCATTTCTTAATTCAGGCGCCCAGGAGCAGCTTGACGTTGTGCTGTTGGTCTTTCTCAAAGGTCCCCAGAAGACTTGACTCGTAACTAACTAACTTGACCACTGATAACAAGCCAGATGGATACTATTAGCTTAATAACTAATGGATTCCTCATGTTGGGAGCAAGTTGCTGCCCCGAGTGAAGGAGTTCAAGTATCTTGGGTCTGTTTTATGTAGACATTGCCCTTGCAGAGAATTCCCCTATAGCACCAGCTTACAAATATTAGTACATTTCTGAAGATGTTAGCATGTCCTTGTGCTCATACAAACAATTTATAATAATAGAAAATAGATTTAAAACTGAAATGAAAATGGCTCTTCTAGCTTTTTTTATTTCTGAGTTGCCAATAAATTAGACTCCAAATCGGACTTTATGGGTATATATGTGTGGTTTCAATTACGTGGTTACTATGTGACTGACACTTAACTCAATTAAATTTTATGTGTATGAAAAAAGATAATTAACTAACTAATCACCTTTTTTTAAATTTTCCTCTTGCAACGCCTTCTTTTTCCCTCTTCGTGTATGTTATTTCATACATTTCTCCTTTGGCCTATCAATACAGTTTTACCTCAACCCCTTTTTTGTTCATTCTCTTTTCCCCCACATGCTTTCATCTCTCTCTCTCTCTCTCTCTCTCTCTCTCTCTCTCTCTCTCTCTCTCTCTCTCTCTCTCTCTCTCTCTCTCTCCTCTCTCTCTCTCGCACTCTCTCTCGCTCTCTCTCTCTCTCTCTCTCTCTGTCTGTCTGTCTGTCTCTTCCCTTTCAGATCATCCAGGACCGTGTGGACTCCCATGTGTCCAGAAACCGGTTGTTGTGGAATTCCCTACCTGGTGGTCTCTATGCACTCCCCCAGTACTCAACTGACCCTGCACAGTTCCCTTTTTATTATGCTATACTGGGTAAGTCCTTAATTTTGTGAAGTTAATGTTGTCATACTGTGCTGTTGTTTCACATGCATCTTTAGTCTGAACATAAACAAAATCTTGAAACATTTACAAAACAGATATATGTGAAAACTAGACAAATGTAAATTTATTGATAAAGTAGGAAAAACTACAAGAAATATAAATGAAAGAAAACAAATACATTTTTTGTTTGTACAGATAAGAAACTGATGTGGTATTTCTACATTGCTTTTGTCAGAGATTTTCTGTCAGTCACAGTGTGTGATTTCTTCAACCGCAGATTTTCTAGATTTGTTTTTTGGTTAGTTTAACCATGTAAGTTTTTCTTTGATTTAGTCCAAGTAAGCTGTATTTGGACCAACAAACATAAAAACAGCAAATGTAAAAGAGCTCCTTGTGATGTAGGTTGTACCACAACTCATCAAGATGAGCAAAATGTACAATAATGGTGCAATGTTACAATTCATTTAGCAGACACTTTTATCTAAAGTGAGAGAGCCGACATAACACAAGCAACAATCTAGTCAAATGTGAGTAAGTGTCATAAAGCTAAGTTTGAGTCCAGTAGGATGTAGTTACCAACAGACAGTGCACAAAGGCAATGTATAGAGTGCATAGAATACATAGAAGCAGACTTTTTTTCAGTCCATCAAATGCAGAGGTGTTTTTTAAGAGATCTTGGTCTTTAGTCTTTTCTTAAAGATTGACAGGGATTCTACTGATCGAACAGAGTTTGGTAACTCGTTCCACCACTGAGGAACTACAGAAGAAAAAAGTCTGGCTATCCACTTAGGGCCAAGTTCTTGTGGTAGTACCAGTTAATTTGTTGTTATATAGAGAGACTGGCTGGAATGACAAGGAGCTCAGTCTTAGAGAGGTTAAGTTGAAGGTTGTGTTCTTTCACCCATGCCGAGATATCAGCAAGGCATGATGAGATCTGAGCTCAGACTGTGTGGTCTTCCAGCGGAAAGAACAGGAAGAACTGGGTATTTTCAGCATAGCAATTGTATGAGAAACCATGGGAGCTGATGATTGCACCAAGTAAGTGGTGTATATTGAGAAGAGAAGGGGACCAAGCACTGACCCTTAAGGGACCCCTGTGGATAATCTGTGCAGTTTGGACATTTCTTGGTTTGGACTACAGGTTTAAGTGCATGGGAAATGGTCTGTAGAAGGTTGGATGGTATTGGGTCCAGCAGACAGGTAGTGGGAAGAGAACCCAGCATAAGTTTGGAGACTTCCTCCTTGGTCAGAGGGGAGACTGAAGGGAATGCAGCCCTGTTAACTGGCAGCTGCAGACTGAGTTGGTCAGGCTCAGAGAACTGGTTACTGATGGCAGAGACCTTATGAGTAAAGAACAAAGCAAACATGTCTGCAGTGAGCAGAGTGGAGGGCAAAGGAGGAGGCAGACTGAGGAGTTAGTTAAGTCCTCATTGACAGGGAGTGAGGAGAATTCATTATGAGGAGGCATGGTAGTTAAGACCTCATGTTACACTCAGGAAGAGTAACATGTCTAGTTCGACTTCAAAGTTCCCCAGTTGACACCCTGGTGGGTGGTAAATGACAACCACAAACAGCTTAATAGCAACAGTAACCCTGATTGCATGGTTTTCAAAGGGAGAGTTGTTGCTTAGTGGAGAAAGCTTAGTGAATTTCCAGGCTTTGGAAATGAAGACCACCATACCGCCTCTGTGCACAATAGGGCACAGACCCCCAACAGGGTGTGTGTGGAGTCTGTAGAGAGTATGGCTGGTGTGGCAGTGTTTTCTGGAAATATCAGGTCTAGTACCTGAATGTCCAACAGATTAGCAAGTGCTTGGACAAATTATGTTTGTTGTTTACAGCCAATTGGCAATTCCATAGGCCAAGAGTAAAGGAGGAGTGAGTAGTGGAGGCTTTTCTGAGTAAATAAAGGTCCTCAGAGTTGCATTGTCTGCGACAGATGCAATTTTGCCGAAAGCCTTGGATGGCAGGGATGTCTTTGTAGCACATGGTGAGAGAGGCTTGAATATATAGTAGAAAAGGAAGAACCAGTTGGTGTCCTTGCTTGGTGGACTTGCACAGGTAGAGTTGCAGGTCTTTACCCAATTCAGTCTTCATACCATAAGGGCTGATGCGCAAAAGCTAACATTTCCACTGACGCAACAGCACCGCTTGTGTGTTTAAATATCAGGAACTATCACGGCTGAATTGCCTCTTTCAGATTTTCACAGCAAGACAACACAATAGAGGTTGTGACCCACGTCAGATGACTCACCTATTAAAACTTTTAAAAGCCTGACAACAGCCAAACTAACAGCTTAAATCCAAATCAAACTTAAAAACAAAGTTTCAAAAACCTGCACCAACTAACTGCTATCTCCTATGTTCAAGATCAGAGCTTGTTTTCTGATTTAGATAATAATCTTTGTAAAGAATATCTACAGTATATACAGTGTGAGACTGCTGTAGAAGAAGAGTTCAGAAACTTGCAGGGAAAGAGTGAAGAGAAATTTGCCTGATGTATGTATATGTATACATTAGTATGTATAGATATGCATGCAGACTAGAGTGATTCTTAATAGATTGAGACTGTAACTCAGATCGATGTTTGTCTTTCTTTGAGGGATTGTGGCCACAAGGGTTAGAAGGATGAAAGAAGGGAGGGCTTGAGGGATAGAAGGAAAGATAGGGCAGTTTGGCTTATGTCACTGCAGTAAATCACTATTTTAGCTGCTGCCATCTCCAATGCTGCTGCTCAGGGAATAACTTGTCTTCAATGCTGTGTGTACGATGGTCACACTCTGCTACCTTCCCATAACTTTTGATGGCAAAGCTGTTGTAACCTTTGCTTGGAGGTTTGAAAAAGTTTGACTTACTGCTTGGATGTAGTGGCCTCAGCAACTGTAAGAATGTCTTTATCTGATGGCTCAAGCTACAGCTTTACTTTAGTTTGTGAAAAGTTGTACAGCAGTACAGCTGTGTGCTGTGATGCAACTTTAAGCTATAAAACAGAAAAACCGTGTGACAGTATGCAGAATGTAATATCTTCATAAATTGGTTGTTTAGTTTACAGTAGTCATATTTTCAGCAAAGATTCACTGACAAGGATTTTTTAAAATCGCTTTTGACAAAATGGCATGCCAAATTGAGGAGGCATGTGTGGTTTATGTATGGTGTACACACACAAACACACACACACACACACACACACACACGTCATCTGGCTTGTAAGCTGCACAGGACCAGTTACAGACATATAGTGGAATGTATAAAAATGGAACTGCATTGATTTAAGAAGGGAGAGCAATACACGTGAGATATGGTAGTTGTCTCTATTGTCTCTATATCAATAACATGTACACATTTTTTGTTGCTACCTGTCAATGTCTGTGTTGAAATTCCTCAGAGTCAGCATTTTACATCTGGATTGAACAAGATTTAATGCAGATGTGTTATCCAGTACCTGGCTTTAAAATCAATCTCCAGTTGAAACATAAAAATCAGATTTTAAGGTTGGCTTTTGATTTAGTTTTTTGACAGAGTGAAAAGCTGATAGTGACAGTCACAATGCCACTTTTGTCTGATGCATAAATCAAAATATATGTCTCATTTAGGACAAGTGTGCTGTAACTTTTTGTAGCTATCCTCTGTCATTTTGTCAAAATTCACATTATAGACCTCAATCAATCTTCACTATTGGTTTACGTATGGGTTTTTATATCTTTCATCACAGTATTTGTTTCATACTTTTGTTGGCCTTTTACAGACTTTTGTCATTTGACCATGAAAAAAAGACAGCTCTATATACTTCAATACCACAGAGCTTAGTTGAATTTACCATTGTGTGTTCACCACTTTGTAATAAATTTCTTATTAACTCTGGGTGTGATAACCTTGGAAATCTTTGTCTTAGTGAGCTGACAAAGATCACTTGAACACACCATTACACTCTGTGAAGCAAGACCATCTCATTTGGAGAGTAGGTGCAAACTCAGCCCACTGTTGTAATCATTCAAAAGAAACTTCTGTTGGCATAAAATCTTTGAAGGAATTCAGACACAGCTGCAGTCTGTCTCTCTCCTTGGTGCTGAAACAGTCCTACCTCTCTACATCCCTGGTGCTGAAATATTCCAAACCAGTGTCTCAGTTTCTCTCCATGGTATATTTCAAACATCCCAGCCTGTAATCTTCTGCCAAATGTAATGCAACATCTGTCTGAAAACTTTTTCACTGTCCTGTGCTTCCCACAGTAGTGGTGCCACATACTGTGACACATACACCTGTGCAATGGCCTTTGGCAGTGACCTGATCAGTAGTTTTTGGTGAACTATTACAATGAAACACCTTTTTCCATGATGAAAAAGGCTTCAGAGGTATGCTTCATGTTTCATTTGATATTCAATCATTTGCTGTGGAACAATGATTCCTTGCTTTTGATCGAACAGAGCAATAATTCTTCAATGCTTGACTACTTTGTGTCAGTTACTTGTTTTGAGGGTCAGCAGACTGGTGGTGTCTGGTACAATACCTCTTAACAGACACCAGCAGATGCAATAGAGTGAAGTGTAATAAGATACTGACACTTGTCCCAAACAGTCATAGCAATAAAGAAAGCTGTCTACTCTCCATTTTTTAGCTCTAGCAATTAAGTCCACCAACAGGCAGGCACATAGCCATGTATCCTGAGCTTCACTCAGATTTTCTTGTTCTTAAGTGTCACAAATGTCTATTTTTTAAAGACATACTTTATTCTGATTTGCTGGAGTGTGTGCATTGTACAACAATGTCTGACAACACACATAATAAAAGAGGCTTATGTCATTTAATAAAGATCAAGGTGGCACAGCTCTTTCCAAGAAAGCACAGTGGAAACAGAAGGACTGTGCTTATTTCTGTGACCCACACAAGGGCAGACCTTGTGCTTCCATAAATACTGCTAAGCCCACCTGAGATGGCTGGTCAGGGGGCCCAGTGTCAGAGAGATGGATAGAGCAACACTAAAGAGCACTCTGGCTCCACTTATCCATGAAGATGTGTAGTCCCCTATTCCCATATCTGCCCAACACTTGGCATGCCATGTGCCTGCAATCCTTGCCTCCTCTGGTTGTTCTGAATATCATGGTTCTGTGCGCAGGTTGCTCTATTTGCCCCCATTTACCAACTCCAAATTGATGCAATCCACACATTTTGCAGTGTGTTTGAGCTGTTCACGTAAGGATGCATAACTTTTTGCAAATAATTTGTAAAGGTGTTTTTACATGAATCATCATTAACCAAGTGTTTAATCAAAACTGAATCTCAAATCATAGTCCTATTGCTAAATGTTTGAGAGAGATGTTGATAGTCTCTGTACAAAAAGTAATTTCAACATTTGCATGCACATTATACCAGAATTGTTGTAAAAAGACAAATTAATAGTTTAATCAAAGTGTTAGCACAGTTTATAGTTACTGGATACCCCCCAGTATCCTGGGTTTACATGGTTTGTTTGATAATCAGATTAATATTCAGAGGAAATCACCATCAGCACTCACACAGCATGCAACAAAGCTAACTATGTTGCCGTTTGTGATCTTTTCTTTCATCTAAATGCAATGAGTGAGCTAATCACATTATTCATACACTGATCACAAACATAATGCTATTTACATTACATATTCTATAGTCTGCATCATCTTAATCTGATTATAATCAGACTATTACACGCAAACATATCGAAGTAGCTCATGTAACATGACTTTAGTTTTGCATCTTATGCTCTTTTATCCAAAAGTAAAGCATGAATAAATGTTTTTTATCATCGAATAGAAAATGTATTCAGAAAACAAAATCCAATTGTATAAGCCGATGCTTCATAATATTGATACATTTCTTTTGCGTAAGCTGCTACTGGGAGAATCAATTCCTCAACTCAATTTACCCATTGTACTGTACTGTACTGTGTGCTGGAGATCATTTATCAAAGGTAGTAATTTAAAGTTCTGTTCCGCTTCATGGCGTCTTTTTTTTTTTCCTGCCTCAGTAAAATCCCAAAAAGTAACTAACAAGAGCTGGTTTACTGCAGGGTGGTAGAAAATAATTGCACTCTTAATAGGAAATCAGCATCAGTCACAATTCACCAAAAGATACACTCTCAAACTGTTCACTCTTGGATTAGACATGTTTACCCATGCTCAGTCATGTGAACCGGGGGTATATATCCTGTCAGAAAGATGGATGACGAGTACAGCGCAGAGCACTCTGTGTCCAGTTAACCGTGATAGAGGTTTATGGAGAGCTACATCTGCACAAATCTGGGTTAAAAACCTAAATACAGTTCACTCATGACAACTGTTTCTGAAATGTGTGTGTGTGTCTGTGTATGTGTGCCTGTGTGTATGTGTTTTCAGGTAAAAGCCCACTGCAGCAGTTCACAGCAGTGATCCATACGGTTACTCCTCTGCAGTCCCAGATCCCCCCTGTGGTGAAGCTCATCATCGCTGTAGCCAAGTCCAAGTTCTGTGCACAGGTGGGAAGCATGTGCCCTCTTCACCGTGTTTTAAATATAAAAATCAGTCAAACGCAGACAATGACTGTTAAAGGACCAGTGTGTAAGATTTAGTGGCATCTAGCAGTGAGGTTGCAGATTGCAGATTGTTTCCAATACTTCTTGTAAGTCTTACAAGTGCATAGGAAAACCTATAATGGCTAAATGCAAAAGACCCTCTTTAGAGCCTGTGTTTAGTTTGTCCATTCTGGGCTAATGTAGAAACTAGGGGTGTGCCTGAATACAAATACATTATTTGGCAAAGCAAAGTTTTTTAACAAAAATTATTTGTATTTGGGAAGAAAATATGTCAAATACCAGTGTGCAAGTCGGTTAAATCGCTATCTCAGTCTCTGTCCTCTGCTCCGCTGTTAGTCTATCAGCAGCTCTAAACAAGGAGAGTCACATCCACCTGCTACAAGACACACATTTCTTAATTTGGACATCACTCCTGGAGTTGGGGGTGTTCACCAGAGATAATGCTGAGTTACTGACACATGTGAAGTGCTCCCAAGGGACTCTCCATAACCTGTTGTTCCCTTTCTCCTTTCCATGAAGTTAGGTTGTAAAAAAATAGGCAATGAATAAAAAGTGCAAAGCAAGAGGCGCCTTTGAAGTTCTTCCCTACATGTTACACGCTGTGTTGTCTCTTTGTTATGGGTGTATAAATAAGTAGAGGTCTGTCTGCATTTAGGTGATGAGTAAAGTTTTAGCTCCATAGTCAGCACAGTCATCTACGATCTGGGAGACTCCAGTTTGAGACCCAGTGTGGAAACCTTCTTCTTAAGGTAGTTTATTCATGAACACTTAAATTTTCTAAATTAAAAGCGTAATAAACAAAAGCAGAATTTTAAACCTCTTTCCACTTTTATTTGAACACAAATACAAATAATTTTGCTGCCTCAACAAATACAGGTACAAATACTAATACTGGGCCCTCTGCACATCCCCAGTAAAAACATGGCAGTGCAACATGGTGGGCTCTGTGGAAGGGGACCCGTTTCCCATGCAGATATAAAGGGCTCATTTTGAGCTAATGAAAACACAACAATTCTTATTTTCATGGGATTATCCACTAATTTTAACATGCTCAATTTCTGCTAAGTTTGTTCCGCTAGATGCCACTAAATTCTACACACTGCACCTTTAAAAGGTGTCAATATCACATCACAATATCATCATTCTTTTGCTTCCTTTTCTTTGTTCCTCCTCACTTTCTACTCTCTTTTCTTCTTTGCTAAAAAATGTACCTCAAAGTTGTAAAATTTGGTTGGTTTTGCAGCCTACTGCCAATTTCAGTCCTCTAAATGTTTAATGTGCATACCTGCTTTACCTCTGTGCATGATAATGTATGACCATGGTCACTACCTGTGATACTAATCAGTCCCCTAGCTTCCATTTGAAACCAAGGTTCTTTTTCTTGCTAATTTGGAGGTTTTAGCAACCTGCAGGGAGTTTACAATTGAGAACTTATACATGATGGTAATTTATGTGCTGATTCCAGTCATTTTTGGCTCAACCTTTTTCAGTTTGACTATACTTTTAGGTCAACAACTAAATAACTTATAAAGGTTTAAGAATTCCACCCAGAATTGTATTTCTGACTATACAGAGAAGGCTTTGAGAAAGTGTTGAGACCTTCATGTCGGGAAATGAAATTTGCAGTATTACTCTTAAAAAGTGAATACACTGAATAGTATTAATACAGAATACAGTAATATGAAAAATACCAATAATTAAAAATATGCCAGATTTTCCTTTTGGTTTCTGTTCAAGATGTTTTGAGGGTGATGAGATATGTATTGTAGGTCTCAAAATATTTTTAAACCCTGGCTACTGCCCTGAAACTTATTAATTTGCTGTAATAATGTATACAACCTACCCTGAAATGATCCTGTACCAGAGCAGGTATGTAGGGACTACTTACTCAACAGTGAGCTTAAATATGAAATATGCGTGATAAAGACAACCTATACATACACCTATACACCTATGAAAAAACTGCATATATCACCTTGATTAAGTAATAGCATTTTAAACAAACTGACTGATAAAGATTATATTTAATACTTCATGAAAAAAGAAGATATCAGGAGTTGTAGCACAACTTATGTGAAGATACATTTTTACAGTACGTTAGCACAACAGACTACGCACTTCCTCTGATAGGTCCTCTTCAGCAAGTCTGTTTGTGGAGCTGAAAACCCAAACTGGACTGAATTTGCTTCTTGACAAAGAATTACTGCATCCTGAAATAGATTCTACAGTATCTTCAACCTTATCTAAAAGATTTCTTCCACTTCAAAAATCTCTATGCAGAAACTAATGTATAAGGATGCTGTTGCTTACATTCTAACATTAGCTAACTCCTTGTACTTTTCCCTATACAGATTGTGGTTTTGTGGAACTGCGACAAGCCTTTACCCCCTAGGAACAAGTGGCCCTCCACCAGTGTGCCTCTCACTGTCATTGAAGGACAGACCAAGGTAACAGCTGCTTGCTTTTTGCATCCATTATGTACTCAAAGATAATTTGTTGCTTAGCAGTGAGGACATTTATTTATCTCCCCCTTTACGCAACATTCCTGCTTAAAGGTACTTTGTCAATAGTTGTTGGCAGTCTATATCAGAAATTCAAGCATCTACCCTTTGACCTCTAACTCCAAAAAACTTGAATTCACACACTTGAATCATGATAAATGTCAACTGTTAACTACAATACAGGGATCCGGTGATCACACACATTTGATTTATTGGTTGTTATTCTCTTTTAGGTCTGATGATAAAGCTTCAGTGAAAGGCAGAAAAAGGCTCTAAATGATAAAACTAACACTATGTCTACACTGTCTGCATAGCACGAGCAGAAATTTAGCAGCAGACGCTTCAGTTCTCCATCTGTGTCTACACAGGATGCGTTCAGGCAGTATTGAGTGTAGTTCACCTGTGTTTAACAGCACTCAAAGCCCAACACACAATCACTGTAGTTATGTGTGTAAAATAGAAGATATCCATTGAGGCACAGAAATATGCTTATACTCATACTTATGCTACTGCTTCTGTTCTTAAAGATGCCTTCACAAAACATTTTTTTCTTAAATCTTCACCAGGAATTCCCACAACTTTGAGTTTTTGCTAAAGTTTAAAAACTGATAAGTTTGGCCTGTTTTCCAAACTGAGCACAACTCATCCTACATACTATCAGCAGCATACTTTAATGAAAATGCAAGACTTTTTATTCAGTATATTTAGATGGATTAAAGACCCTGATTACCCACACAAGGGTTTTCACGAATTCTTTTTTTTTCCTTTCAAAATAAATCCAAAAGTAAGTGAAAACATCTGTGTGGGTTCCCACACCTGAAAACTGTACAGTGGACTGTTCTCACAGTGGACGTTTTGGTGTGCCAGTTTCTGTTTGCTATGTCAAATCACAATGTCTGTCATAAGAAAAGTCTATACCATTTGATGGTCATTAGAAATGTGTGAAGGTTTGTTCTTGACTGTGAAAAAATTATCTTAACTCAAGGACCTCTTACTAGCTTTTCCTGAGATCTTTTCTTAATCTAATTTATTAACATGTTTTTCCTTAGAAAGGTAGAATTGAAAATACTTTTTTCTGTGAGGTTTGTTCACATAAGTGTTTGAAGTTGGATTGAACAAACTTTCTTGTCATAAATCAGCATTACCAATACCTCTAAAATTGCCATATAAAACAATTTTATATTTTGGCCAGGCCTACTGTAACCATACATCACATTTATAAGAGTGTAAACTTTCCATTTAAGCATTAGAGTTAAATGGAGACACCAGGCAAAAGAAAATCTCACAGAAAGAGATGACATTTTTGAGAATTACTTCCACCTGATCCACTTGTATAATGAACCTTTTTTAATTTCTACTAAAGGCACTTTGAAAGATAAACTATGCATAAGATGCATAGGGAAAAACTAAATGCCCTTGTCGGACATGCTTTCTTGTGGTGTGACAAAGATACCCAGGGGCTGATGGGTTAGGTTTAGGCATGAGGAGTGAGATGGCTAACATTATGGTCAAACAATCAGGGTCAGAGCCAATCAGAGGCAGAATAGGGACAGATGAAAGTAGGGATGGGATACTGGATAAGCATGGCTGGCAAGAGCATTTAGTTTCTCCTGCCTTGGAAATCCTGACCCTGTGATATATGCTCCTATATCTTCCTTTTCCTGTTTATTGTTAGTGTATTTGTTGATTGTAAGCTGACTGATGTAAATACCATAAAACACTCATGATGAGGTTTATTCTGGTTGGTCAGGATATTCTTCTTTTAATTCCTTACCAGCCGATTAGGCACAGCATTACGCTCACAAGGAGTACAACTGGTTAATCATATGAATCATGGTTCCTCATTTCTTGGCTTTGCTATAACAGAGGGCCTGCTTACTAAGCAGTTTTGACCCACACATCAATATTTTCAAAGCATGAGCTATGAACTTCTCACTATCCCTGTTAATATGTCAACTATATTTCACCTTCATCAATCACCTTTCAATACTGCCTGTCGTGTCCTCACACCCTAAGTTTTATATTGATGGGTTAATCTTGAATATTGATCCTGACTCTTTAGGTATCTGTTTAAATTACACCAAAGGAGCATAAAAGTGAAGAATTCAAAGGTCAAGTAGAACCTGATAGAACAGAAGGTCAGGGCACACTTACAGTAGAATTGATGGCCTTCTGTTGACCTGAACAATGGGCTGTGTGTACTGTCATTAATTGAAATGTCTGTATTTTAACTCTGCTAAAAAGAAAACCACTAATACTCAATGCCGGTTTGTGGTGTGGCTGCCACATGGACCTTGAGTCAAAATGTTGTGTCACATTAGCTTGTGTTTGTTGAGCACAAGCAACAATGCAGAAACATCATAACACTCATGCTAATTTTAAAACTTGATTAGTACCTATTAATACCTATTATTTTTTAACTGTTATAGTTTTCCTTTGTAATTGTTACAAAGGAAAGCTGAGTGGTTAGTCATTAAATCTGCATGCTGACCTCTCAGACATTCTGGTGAATTTGTATTTTTTGGGTATATTTAGACCTGTTTTCTGGTAGGATAAACAATTTATCATGAAATCTACAACTCATCTTCCTCTATCCAAACCAGCTCTATACAAATGTTGAAACAGCTGGTCCAACTGTTCAAGTAATTGTAACCAATAATAACTAATGACAAGAGTCCGGATCCCTTTTTGTTTAGCAATTAAGATTAATTTTATTTCAAATAATCATGCTTATCACTGGTTTGGCAAAAATTATTGGCTGCACATCTGATATCTTGTGTTGAAACTAACATTTTCACGTGGTCCTAATCCTCTTCCATACTGCACAGTACAGACACTATAGCAAGTATCCAGGCAAGTAAAGTGGCCACTCTACCACATTTACTGCTACATTTACTAATGCTATTAAAACAATTATATCTGTGTTGTATTAATAAGAATATTTTTGATAGCTTGTAATGATGCTATCTTTGATTCTAATTTTAATGTACAACCATCTTGATATATCTACAACATTAAGACAGGCCAAGTATCTCCAAAGACTCCCCTTGAAGTAGCAGCAGTCATGGCCAATATAAAGAGAGGAAAAGGGTGGAAGAAGAGTGACAAAGATAAGGTTCAGACCATTGAACCACCAGAGATCTCAGTGGGATCTAATCTCTGTCCAGAGGCAGAAAAAATTGACACCAACCAGAGGGAGGGAAGGGGGGTGATGTGTTGGAGAGGGGGATGGGGGTCCCTCAGAAAGTTATAGACAGACACACTGCTGGTTTCAGCCAATATAAAGTTTTGAAGGCCAGCAACAATACTGACATTTACTGACATTACTAACTGCCAGTGGCCAATATCTAGACAGTATTAAGTATCCTTCAAGCCAAAAGATTTTGTGTTTCAGAGTAGAAAAGTATGTGACACAGCCTTTTGCCCATTTTGGGATACTATCACTCGATCAAAACCATGGGAAAAAAGGACGTGATTGGAAATATAAATACATTTGAGAAACATGAATGAGAGTGTACAGCCATGCAAGCAGCTCTGTGAAACTGAACTTGGGCACACCATTCTTTTGACCTAAATGCTAACATCAGCAACCCAAATGATCATCACTCTGATGTTTAGCAAGAATAATGTTTACCATGCTCACCATCTTGGTTTAGCGTGCAAGCATGCTAAAATTTGCTAATTAGCACTAAATACAAAGTACAGCTGAAGCCGGTCATTATTTATGCAAATGTCAACTCATGTTGGCACTAGATGAAAAGTCAGGGGATCACAAAAATAATTAGGATCCTTTCTCTGGAAACCATGAATGTCTGCACATATTGTGGCAATCTATCCAATACTAAGAACTAACATACAAAGGGCCATGCTGCTAGCAGGACTAAAAATATCGTAAGCAAATAAGTGGACCTTGAATTGAGATTGATTTGTCAGCAGCTGTTCTCAAGGTCAGGAATGAACTGTCAGACTGAACAAAAGATCTGGACTGAATTACTTCAGGTTCAGACCAGGTTCAAAGCTTACTACCAACCACCAATGTAATATCAATTATTTAATAAACAGGAATTGTTTTAAGGTATATCAGCAAACCAGTACATTAATGAAATGACACTGATTGATTAAAAAATTTATGAAAGAACGAGAAAGTGAAGAGAAGAAACCGCAACACGAAAAAACAGGCAAGAATGAGAGAACCTTTGAAGTAAACTTCCGACAAGGTCAAGTGACGATGAATATCTGAAGAAAAGCATACATTCCTTCCTACTCATGCAGATCTTTGATATTGTGATTTTATCACACTCAGAACATTAGTCCGGGATGAATGCAGTTGATTATCAAGCATGTGGCTACTTTACTACAACTAATTACTCTGTGATGGTGGTTTTCATAAGGAAGTTGAGAGACTGTTACACTACTATGAACATCATCCTGACTGGGCTAATTACCTACCAGCTGATTATGGGGCATCCATCCAAATAAAATACATTATCTACCAAGAGTTCTCACTTTTAGCAGTGATTTAATGCAGTTTTTTATGTGGCACTCTCCAATAATTGGAGGAATTCAGGGTATTTGTGTTCATACTTGTTTGATGTTATGCTTAATTTCTTGATGAATTTGTGCTCAGCGCCTGTCGGCTCATTAAGCTGAGATGGAAGTAGACATTAACCTTGCAGATATTTGTGGTCTTACTTTGCAAAATAAGCCTCTTAATATTACCCCTGGGGGGTGTAAATTCAATTTATTTTATTTCAGACAGTGAATCCGTGTTAAACGTCAACTGCAGTGACAGTAGCACTTTTAACAAACTCCATTGCAGCAGGTTATTCAGGAAAACTTGTCCGTAATCAGCTTCTGTCCTGCTCCAGTGAAATATGTATATGAACTTTGACAAGCTGTACAAGCCGCCATTACTATATACAAAGATGGTGTCCAAAAATTATAGCTTAAGCCTATATTGAATAGACTATATTTATAGGGCATCTGTGGCCTAGAAGGTAGAACAGATTGTCCATTAATTGCAGGGCTGGTGGTTCGAGCTCCGATTCCTCCTGCCCACACGTCAAAGTGTCCTTAGGCAAGACACTGAACTCCAAATTGGCACCTGATCATTAGCCTCTTGCATGGTAGTTTGGTGCCATTTGTATGTATGATTGAATGAAAGAATTGCTGGGCACTATATAAATGCCTTCCATTTATCATACATTTGCAAACTTTATTTGATGACATAAGACACAAAAACTAATGTGATCCCCATTTCATGAAGAAATTGGTTAAATACAACATGAATGACACATGCCTTATGCCAAAGTTTTTTCTCATATTTTACAAGTTAGCCTCCTTGTATTGCATACATTTTCGCCCCCTTGTGGGTTGATCAAACCACTGCTTATCAGTAAGACTAACTCCCTCACTGTTTTCCTGGGAGATGGTTGCTTGAAACCGCCTGCTGAATTTTCTTCTACACAGCCAGGTTGTCTTTTTCCTTTTACTACACAAACAGTTAAATAATTCACACTTTAATTACAAGTCAATAACATCATCAGCAACCCTCTTTAGGCTAATGGATCAAGGTCTACTAAACTTTCTGTTAGGCCAGACATCGACTTGATAAAGACTCGCATAAAACCTATTAAATCAGCTCTGTGATCAATAGACACACAGTAGGGAATGAAACAAACACATTTTCTCATTGGTCGTTTATTTTGCCAATAGGAGATAAGTAACTTTATCCCAACGCTGTACCTTTAACATGCTAATTGAAGTACACATATTTCAAATAAGAATTCTTTTGCCCCCAAATTCCTATACTTCATCATGTTTTGCCATCATAAATAAAATAAATGTTTGTAGATCTTGAAATTTGTAATGATATAAGTTGTCTCTTTCTGTGTCTCCCTCTCCAGACAATGAGCAGTCGTTTTTTCCCCCACGATGTCATCCTCACTGATGCTGTTCTCAGTCTGGATGAAGACTCGGTTCTCTCAACCAATGAGGTGAGTCACTGATAGCTTATCAACCAATGAGGAAGACATTGACGTTTCACGAACTGGTGAACTGAGACACTGATGCTTTATCAACAAAATGAGGTGCGACGGCCACAGTCCCAAGATACAAGGCCACCAAAACATCATTATCAAATATCTGGATTAGAATCTAAATTACTGAATTACTCACCAAACAGCTTGAATAAAGAAAGTGATTCACTGTGGCTGCCTGCCTAAAAGCAGGCTGACAATAGACCTTTTTCTATCTCAAATCATTGTGATTTTATGTTCTCTCTAATGTTGTGCATTCAACCATGAATACACTAACAAATAAAATCTGAATATTGAATTTGCGTAACATCTGATAAGACATACTCAACAAACTTTTCAGTGAGTGGCACTTCGGCACAAAACAATAAATGATTGTTTTTGTAACTCCAGGCAGCAAACAAGAATAATGGAATATTTTTATCAATGATATTATGGAAAAAAGTCTGCACTGCATAAAAGTGCTCCTGACTCTTTGCAAGTTTCTTTGCTTGTTTGCTGCCTACAGTTATTAAGATGTCATGAGATAGAACACACCTCCCTGCAGGTTTTAGTGTGGAAGCTACACAATGTTACTGTTTTGTTGTTTACTTTTGCACACAATTCACAAAATATTTTTGACTTATATAGAAAAACACAGAAATTTAACAACATTTTACAAAATGGATTTGAAAACATCCTAAAATTAAAAATCATTGAAACATTTTCTGCAAGACTCTGTCCATTTAAAGACAGCCTCTGGGAATGTTTTTACAACCAGCTCCAGTCTGCTTAGTTTTATGTCAGCCAGTGGCAAAAGGTGGTGATGTCTCAACACAATATTGATCCACACTGAAATGAGGCAGTCAGTCCACGCAGAGTCATGAATACTACTCATTACAAATTAATTGTCTAACTCTGCATATCAGTGCAATGGCCACTGAATGAGAGAGGGAAAATGTGATTTGCCTTCAAAGGACAATTCCAAATGCATCAGATGAAATCAGGATAAGTGGGAAGTCTGGCATAGCAACAAAGTTGGACAGCAAACTGCAAACAAAGCAAAGAGTTGTGATTAAAGACATCAATATTGTTGAGGCTCAGTGATTTACCCTGTAGCGAGGTCTTCAAGACCTAGTCTTATTTGGGCGATGAGCCTACTAACATACAAACTGTGAGAGAAGACAACCCAGTCAGTTTTGGCGGGCTTACTCTTGTGATTCAAAAAGCCATTCAGATTCAGTGCCCCTTTTTACATCACTTGGGGCTTCAATGAAATTGTACCACCCCCTATCCATGTCTACATCTGAGTCTCCACCCACTAAATTTCCTGAGGCTTGCCATGATTTTTTTGCAAGCGTCAGCCCGCACCGGCAAAACTAGGCTAAGCTAAGGTAAGGGGGAAAATTTGCACATGTCCAATTACCATGCAATGTTTAGTTTTAGAACAGATACTATTAAGATGGCGTTGTTTTTATTTAATTTAACACTAAGAAGAGAAGAGGAAAAGAGAGAAAAACAAAGTGAAAAGAAATGGTAAAGAAGAAGGAAGGAAAGGAAAAACAGAGGGGCAGTAGAGAGTGAAGGAAAAAGAGTAAAAGAAGTGGAAACAAAAGGAAAAGTAAGAGAAAAATCAAAGCTCAAGGATAAAAGGAAAGGAGATAGGAGGATTTAAGAGGGTATAATGAAAAACAAAGTGCTTTGCAGAGTCAGGAGTTTTACAATTTGATTTGATCTTTGATTAAAGTCTCACTACTTAAAAGAGAGGATGGAAAACACCCTTGCGGTTTGTTACACTGACACTTGTTTTAGAGCAAATTAGAAACCATTGAATTGTTTAAAGCATTGTCAATAGGAAATAATGTTTCTATCCCCTTTTTAATCAAGACTTTGATATGTTAGCAGAGTTAGTAGTGCGCCTTGGTGGAGTATTAAAAAAGGCAAAGGCTAACTGATTTACAATTAGGTCTGATATGTGTCAAATCAACCTACATTTAAGCCAAAGACGTCTTTAATAAGATTTTTTTTTAACTGACTTTTAGGCTCAGTTAGCATAAGCAGTAACTTAAAGGAGTAGTGTGCAGGATTCGTAAGTGGTATCTAGCGATGAGATTGCAGATTGTGCCAACTGAATACCCCTCCCTTCACTCTCCCCTTAGAACGCTGTAGGGGAACCTATGGTGGCTAGACCCCCAGTGTTTGGTTTGTCCGTTCTGGGCTACAATACAAACATGGCAGCGCAACATGGCAGCCTCTGTGGAAGGGGACCTGCTCCCTATGTAGATATAAAGTGCTCAGTCAATGATTCACACAATAATTCTTATTGTCAAGTAATTATACACTAATTTAAACATACTTATGATTATATTCCAAGTCTGTTCTGTTAGATGCTACCAAATCTTGCACACTGGTTCTTTAATACACCTGTGATATAGCGTTCAGTGTTCAGCTAACTGTTAATTGTTTTTTCACAAAAAAGTATGACATCTCCTCCTTCTCCCTTGTTAAAAATTCAGAATCTATGAATATGCAAATATATCATTTCAGAAGATTAACTACTGGACACAAGATGTCTCCTTCTTCACCAAAAAATCCATTTTCAGTGTTTCCAAGTTGAATATTGGACCGGGATTGGCTTCCAAACTAGTTGTGATGTCACAAATCATGGTCATGGGCCTGTCCCTTAATATCAGATTTTCAGTGAGCACAGAGAAACTTTCCACTTTCAGTAGATGAATGCGAAAACAAACTCTGCACATACATCATTCTGCACAGTGAAGCTCATACATTCAATTGTAGGAACAATAAAAAAAATATATTAAAAAAAGTGGAGGGCAACTTTAAATTGGTTTATGCCAAAGTTCTCTGGAAAGTAAGCAGGATCTCCAATCCTCCAAAATATGGTCTAGAATGGCAACAAATACTGAAATGTGAAGTTTGTACATATAAATATGGTTAATTTATTGATTGTGACAATTATTTTACTATTAGCTATTGAACCAGTTTCTATTCTGCATTTGTTAACACTTCATACAGTTGCCATTAAAAATAACTCATTACCTTTCCAACATTAAACACACATATACAGTACATTGAAAAATATCAAAACACAAGTCACTAATATTAACATTTTTTAACAGTTGCCTATGTTAAACCTGCTGCAGTAAAATGAACAGAAGCAGTTCATCTGATGTTAAATTAGTGCTTCTAGTTGAGGAGTCATTACAAGCCGCAACCTTGTTTCCCTACAGCTTTTTCAGCAAGTAAAAGATGTGATCCATAATGGATTGTGAGGCTCAATGAGCCCAAGAGATTCAATATATCTTTAAACTCTGAGATGTTTTATTGATTGGAGCAAGTCAATGTTCACCTTTTCTACGCTTACGGGATCACAATTACACTTTATGGCACCACAATTTGTGGAACAGCAATACGAGTGAGTTTCTACAACTAAACTTTTATGGGCACATGGCTTGTTTTATGAAACGAGAGGAAGAAGAAGATGTCAGTGAAAGAGAGAGGAATCATAAAGAGGAAGTGGAGTGAATCTTTGCTGTGCTCAGTAACCCGTTGCTCTAATTGCCCTTTTAACATGGTGTGGGGATTTATTGAAAGGAGATGAAATATGTCAAGTGAGTGAAAATATGCAAGAGAGAACATTACACTTTTAATAGGACTTTCATATTATAATACCTCAGTGGAAGAATGGGCTGTGCCAATTTCATAATTACATTGTTTCAGCTCATTAAATGTATGATTATTCCATGAAGAGAGATTAGACAAGGGAATACGACTGAAAAAATCCTGACAAAGCTTTTGTCTCCCATTGGGCAGCCAAGCATGCTGCTGCGTTATGCCCTTTGGAAGACATTTTCAATATGCCGGATGTGGAAATGGTTTTCTAACAGCAATGACAAAATTGTGACCATGGAAACTGTGATTTAAAGGCATTTCTATATGGTGTGGGTATGTTTTGAAGCAATTATAATTTTCTTGAGTATGCAAGGTTTTAATGTGGACTTTAACCAATCATCAGTGTAATCATAAATTCATAGAAAAGATAATGATGTTACCTCAGTCGGCTAGTTTTAAACTATGGACCACATTCCATTTACATTTGGCATTTTCTGACAAATCAACTAAATTCTTATTTTTATGGCCCAATATCACAAATCACAAATTTGCCTCAGGAGGCTTCACAGTCTGTACAATACAATACAATATCCTCTATCCATAGTGGAGCCATAAAAAAGGAAAAACTCACTAAAATAAACCTTTTAACAGGAAAAAAAGGACACCACCTCAGGGAGACCAATAGAGGAGGGATCCTTCTCTAGGCACATGCAATAGATAGACAACAGAATAGACCAAGAAAGCAAAATTACAGAAATACAGCATGGACAAACATGATGACAATTATACATGAATTGATAACATATTGGAAGAATCTTATTTGGAGGATGTCAAGCAACTTCCAGGTACCACCAAATGGCAAAATGCGCCTTGATCATCAGCATTACAAGAAACTAGTATTAAGTTTTTCCTGCATCTGCAGAATGATCAATAATAAGGTGAATACAGTGTGATTCAGGGAATGAAGGAAAATGGCTGATTTAGGTCCAAAACTATTTTACTATCACATATTGGACTGACATTGGCCTGACTAGAGCATGGTTACGGCAGTGCTGGGCAGGTTCATAGTCTAGAGCAATTGCATATGCATCTAGAGCTGAATGAGTGCTCGGGCAGTATGCAGGGCTCTGATGTCATCTCTTTAAAGCAAAGTAGCTATGATAGGGACAAAAAGAGTTTTTATTACTGTTGTGAAAATGTCCATCTCTTTCTCTAAGTGTGACAAGATGCTCAATGCACTTTCAATAATTTCTAAAATAAATCTTTAAAAGTGTTGATTTGTACTAAATCACTAAAGAATCCTGCACATTGTTGATTACTTGTACTCACTTAATTTAGTTTTGGAAATAACCCAACTGCACTGGCTGATTTTTCCACTGGTTTTGAGAAAACAAGACTATGGGGGCTTAAAATTACATAATAAGATAAGAATAAGAATAACACAGTTCTTAAGGTGTTACTATTGTCACTATCTTAACCTCATGTTGACCAAAATAAAGGTCTTGTCTAAAGGTGAACAGTAAAGAGACATGACAGGAAATGATACGGTGTGCAAAAGGTCCCCAGCTGGAATCACACTGGGGAAGTTGCAGTCACCGTGTGAATCTTAATCATGAGGACACTAGAACACCTGAGAAACTCTGTAGAAAGTTATCACCAGATAATTGCAGGGTTGTTGAAAATGTGGGAGGACAGAGTCGTCTGGATAAATGTTAGAGATCTGGGAGAACACTTTGAGAGCTGTCCAAACAAGACGTAACCACACACCACTGAGAGTAGCTGGTGAGAACAGTTGTAATTCAAAAGATGTCGCAAAGTGAAAACCTGCAGTAGCCACTTGTAGCCACACTGTGGACCTTATACCCCTGCCGGTTGTCTGGGATCACGCTGAGGATGTTGATAAAACTTCATCAACAGCAGCACTATAAAACTGCTGGATGCAAGCCCAGTTTTAAGACACATTTTCTTTACTTTCATCACCATCAGAAATCAGATGGAAGTTGACAGTGAAAGCGCTGCAGTGGCATCATTTCACAGCGCGCAAAATACAAAGACTGATTGAAATCACAACTTCTCACAACAAACTGAAAAAGACCACGCAGTGAGAGAGACAAAGGTTTCTAAAAATGTGTTGTAACTCCTCTTCATGTCGTAACTTTGGACATGTTAAACCCAAATGTCGGGATAGATTTATAACTGATGTATTGCTGGACTGACCCTCTGCTGCATGTATCAATTTTGACCTTGTAGGATTTATTAGTATGTATTACAGATACACAAACACACACCGACTGTTCATCTTCAACCCTCCTGTCTGTCCCTCAGCCATATCAAGCCTCTGCTTTAAACCATAATTAGGACAGACAGATTATGAGTGCAAAGAATCTGGGTTCTGTCACTCTCTCGCACTTGTTTATAAGCTCACACACACACACATATACACACAAACTCATACACACACACACACACACACACACACACACATGTCATTTCACATTATAAAGAGCCTTTTAATCTCTGAAGGCAAAATTATATTTGCATGATATCATTAATCCTTTCAGAACAGCTGCGGAGACATCTCACACATCTCAAATACACATACACACACACACACACTATGTATGCACGCAGCTAACACGTCAGTTCATCAGGGGCTACACCGAGAATGGCAGCTCCAACCTTTCTCTCGGCTTAGCGCCGGCGCTTTACAGTAATTGCTCACGCGATTCATGACAGAAGCTGCGAGGTACTGCTAAAGAACATCCACTTTTGGTGCTCCCCCTCCCCAGCTCTGTCTCTCTAGCTCTACTATTCTGGTAATTAATTTTCTCCCTTGGCTCCTGAGGTGGTGTGTGTGTCTGTGCGTGTGTATGTGTGTGTGTATGTGTGTATTACAAAGTATTTCATTATGTGCTGATCCCCTTATTCTCTGGTGTGTCTGCCTGCATGTCTCAGTGGTGTTTTTGAATTCAAAAGACGGTCTTTCTCTGGTAGTTCAAGCTTTTTCAAGGACACCAGGTGTGCTAAACAACTCCACATGAAATTTCTTCTTTACTGGAGAAGAGGGGAGCCTTAGAGGAATGTGAAGTAGGATAGACACGGTCCAGTGCTGTAAAAACAGCAGAAAAGATGTGTGAAGATCACAATCACAACACATGTGTGTACTGGAGAATCGCGTATTTAAAAGTAGGATGTGAAACAGTAGTGTGTGTTGCATCAGGATTGATGATAGTAACTTGCAGAGGAAGAGCGATTGCATAGAGAATCAAACACAAAAAAAAAACCTCAGAGCAATTAAGTAGATGTGAATAGATGTGGATTCAGTCTGTGCAGCACAAAGTGATGAATGCGCAACAACAAAAGTTTGAAAGTTTTCTTCATGGACATATAAAGGCAGATATAGAGAGAGAGTCAGTAGGGAAAGAACTGGAGATCCTGGTACTTTTGAAATCAGTCTGAGATTAAACTGTACTGTTCATACACAGTTTATTATTTTGCTGGGGTTAACATTTGTACAATAGGTTCTTTGGCTGAACATTAACCACTACTTTATTAAATTAGTCCAAATCCTGTTAAAACCTCAATTTTATGACATGCTATTGTAATATTCTGAAAAACATTGCTGCTTTTAAAATAAAAAAATAAAAATAAAACCTAAACCCATGAAGCCTGAATGTAGAAATTAAATTTCAGATCAATTCTGGTTTAAACCTTGAATCAAAACTCTGACTTTAAACAGTTTCATGTGAAACTGTTCAGGTGGGAGGAAAACAACTCCAAATGTTGAAAGGCTATTTGAAATCCTCTTTGTGAGGCTATGAAGAGGAAGAAAGGCTGTTGTTTAGAGGATGGCCTTGCTGTCTTGGCAGGCAAAATGCCATTTGATGTGTGTTTTTTGAATAAGTTGTTTCTTATCTCTTTACCTCTTCTACAAGCTGTTGGTATTCTACATGAGTTTCAGTGCTTTTTTTGAATAAGCTCTATACCCTCTGTGTATAACTTTACTATTTTCCTCTCTCCTCACATTTTGTGTTTGTCTGAACATATCTTCTCCCTCTCATCTCCACCTCGTTTGCCTTTTTTTTCTACTTCTCCTCTGTGTATCTACATCATCCCCTTCTTTTCTTTGCGCTCTTCTTCTGTCCTCTACTCCTCCTTCTTTCTTTCTTTTCTGCTCCCACAGGTGGATTTTGCCTTTATCGTATGGCAGAGTTTTCCAGAGCGTATCATAGGTTATCCAGCAAGAAGCCACTACTGGGATAGTTCCAGATCCCGCTGGGGATACACTTCCAAATGGACGAATGAATACTCCATGGTCCTAACAGGAGCAGCTTTCTACCACAGGTACAGAAAACACATGATCTGCTGTCAAAATATCCCTCATGAGTATTGCTATTCCCTGAGCTGCTACAAGTCAGGATTTACATCTTTTACAAATGGAATAATAACTAAATAAATTGTTTAGTGCCTTACTCCTCATTGCAGTTGCTTCACTGATCATAGAAAATTACTATTCAGTTTTACACATCATTTATTGAAATGATTAACAATAAAAAAGGTGATTACAGTGTTCATAAAATCCTCCTTTTGGTGCAGTGAAGTCAGGTCAGTTACAAAATGCATCAATATTGATTACATGCCTTGTATTTAAAGATGTATTTAAACATTGTTAATGCACTTGGCTGTAAATCATAAAAAATCATAATGCCTTGCGGTTAAGATCACGTTTATCATGAAACCTGTTGCCCCTCATCTATGAAAGCAAATCACTGCCATAATAATAATTTGAATTTTATCAGCAACTGAATACTAATCTTTTAAATTGAATCACTATTGAATATTTAAAGACCATTAATGTGGTTACTTTGGATTTTTGCAATTTCAAAACCCTTATTTCCAGTATTTATCTATTCTGGGTTTTTAAAATTCAAATAGAAAATTCATGTTCTTGATATTCAAAAGTTATACTCAAGTTGTTCTATTTAAAAAGGGTTAATTCAGATATATAAACCCACACAGCTGAACTGTGCTGTTGTTTGCTGAATATCATGTTGATGTGTAGGTGTGTTCTCCTGTTGGGAGCATATTATGTTGCAACCTTAGTGTACACACAGAGATATGACAGCACTCAGATGTAGTGCAGTATGGGTAATGATGTCTGCCTTCTGGCCAAATGATGTCTTAACTTTGGTAAAAGTAGTGGAAAGGTAGCTAGAATGATCAGGAATATAAGATTTTCTTCTTTAATTGTACACCTACACAGTCATATCAAGTTCAAAAGATTTTTGACACTACTGCAGAGTGAAATCAATCTGTGGACTTAAACTTTTAACATGTAATCGAATTCAGGAATAGAGTGGATGGTAAATCCAATTAACTGAATCTACCCGTGTTAATTACAGAACACAGACTTTTTCAAGGCTGACATAAATCTTACTCAGGTAACCTCACAGTGTTATAAATTATGTTCAGAGTTTTTTGAGGTGCAAAATTTATTTCACTAATCTTTTATAATGGTTATTGAGTGGAAGTCATAATTCAGAATTCTGTACTTTTACATCATTTGCTGCATTCTAAATTTACTGTTTATTGATTGATACTAAATACACATTTTTAATGTTTTTGTATTTTTCATTTCACTGATGCAGCCATAATATGTATCTCAAAGCACTCATTCAAACTAAGTATTTATAGAATTCAAACCTAATGATTATATAATATAAAAATGCTTTTGATCTCAATTGATCATGCTTCATCACACACCTCTTTGAGGTGCAGTTGTTCTGCATCTCATGTCAGGTTGATCTATTCCAACTTCACTGAAATACTTAACAGTCTTTCCATAAGATACAAACCCCATTAAAAGCCATTAAAGTCACATTTATTCTTTTCAGTAGAGTAATAGAAAAGAAAATGTCATAATACCATTTTTCCCCAACTGTCTGTTATCTCATGAAATGTTTGTCAAAAACACAGTACTACTGAAGGAAAGAAAAGTTAAGCTGAGGTATTAAGCAGAGCAGTAAATTGAACAGAGAGTGTTGCTCTCTGAAGTTGTTTGAAGCATCTTATCATGCAGATAAACATTTTGTTGTCTAGAATCTCAAATGCCAGCACAAGGCACAACTTTTTTAAAAAAAAAAATGAGCCAGAGAGAGAGAGGGAAAGGTGGAAAGTGTCTTGTATGTGCATGAGTGTCTGTGTGTGTGTGTGTGTGTGTGTGTGTGTGTGTGTGTGTGTGTGTGTGTGTGTGTGTGTGTGTGTGTGTGTGTGTGTGTGTGTGTGTGTGTGTGTGTGTGAAAGAGCAAGAAACAGCAAACTTTGGCAGGGAGGTAGCAGAGTTGACAGTGATCTAGTGATCTCGTGCTCCCGTGCTGCTGAGAGTGCAACGCAGCAACCTTACAGAATAGAACAGAATGAAATAGATGTGCAAGCTTTAAGGAATTAAATGAAGAAAACGCCATTTCTATCTTTTTCCTGTGTGTACGTCAGATATTACCACTACCTGTTTACCCACTACATCCCTGCCAACCTGCTGACAACAGTGGACCGCATGGCTAATTGTGAGGACATCCTGATGAACTTCCTGGTTTCGGCCGTGACCAAGCAACCACCGATCAAAGTCACACAGAAGAAGCAGTACAAGGAAACTATGATGACCCAGGTACTGTAGGGCTTTCTCGTTATAGCTTAACACTCACAAATACACTGGGTGGCACATACAGTACATGGAGTCATCCTTGTAACTGTTACTGGTGGTTACAGTTGTCAATGTTAGAAGCTAACCAGACAACTCATATTTAAATTTTTTAAAAAATGAGATGGAACATGAAGTCCTCAAATTTCTCTGCAGTGTGAGCTGGTCGTTATCATCATTTTTACCACTGACTGTTCTGCACATGAGAAGCTCACCCTAAGAGGCAGCTATGGGGAAATATTACATGAATGTGATATATGTATCAATAAATGAAATTCTTTTCTTCTCTGTCATTGTCATAATTTTTGCATATACAATGAAGACAGAGCGCAAAACTGAAAACTTAAAGATTCCCTCCAGACATGTGTTGAGACATATTAAAATATTCTGCTTGGAGCAATGTGTGTCTGATATGATTTTCCCCACAAAATTATAATTACCACATTAAATTCCTTAAAATGACATTTACTTGTTCTCCTACTTATTAAAAATCCCAGCTTTCCTTTAAGTATGCAAATATATTTCATTTCAAAAGTTGAACTGCTGGACACAAGATTTCTGCTTGACTGTCAAGTCTATTCTCAGTGTATATGCACTGGAGGCTTCAAGTTTCCACATCACACTTGTGTAGGTTGAATATTGGACCAGGACTGGCTCCAAACTAGCACTGAGTCACTTTCCACTCTCAGCACATGAATGTTAAAACAGCCTTCCAGTATCAAACTCAGACAGTACCAGTCAGAAGTACATCTGTACATCATTCTGCACAGTGAAGCTCAGACATCCAAATGAAGAAACAAAAAGAAAAACACATTTTTGCATGGAGGGGGGCTTGAAGAGTTTGCTGTTCTATTTTCAGAGCAGACTGGCTGTCCAATGGTGTAATAAATCCTGTCCTAATTCATCGTAATGGTCTAACAATTAAAAACAGTCCATTTGTTTTGATTAAGACAGACCACTCAAGTGGCTGAGTTAGTGTTGAAGTACATTTGGTCACTGTTGGGTTCCATACATCATGTGTAGTAGCCATTTAATGGGATTTTTGATTATAATTTGCACTTACATTAAATGAATGTGGTAATGACATGACAAGTGGCTTCCCAGTCTTCTCTTTAATAACTTTTACTGTATATTCTTAAAGGTTTCTACAAATAAAGATCAGTTGACTTGTCATTGGGAGCCACTCAGTCTGTGAAAGCGGTTTTATAATGTCTTTTGTAGCACAAAGCCAAGTTTCTGAACATTTTGAAACCTGAATTATTTACATCCATGTTTGTTGGCAATGTGCTTTCTTCCTCCCAGTCTTTTGCTGGCACATTACCGCCCACTGAGTTTGTATCTACATACATACAAGAGACTACTAGTGGTCTAAAGAGACAGTGGTCATGCAGAACGGTCTAGAAAGAGAGTGAATGCGATATGTTTTAGAGACTGACTGTCTTTTTTTAAATAGAAACCTCTCCTTGTGTTGCATGAGCGATAATGGAGAAGCTTTAGGCTACATACAGCCCTGACCTTCTCTCTGGGAGATCCCTACATATGTGTGTGTGTGCGTGTGTGTGTGTGTGTGTGTTTTGTGTGGCCAGACCAATGTCAAGCTGTGATTGATGGCCTGACCACAGGCAGGACGATGACTCGGCAGTATGGACTCAGTGATTAATGTCTTAATTGTGAAAGCAGCACAGAAAACCTCGATTTATGCCCTCCCTCCCTCACTCTTTCTTTCTTTCTTTCTGAGGATCTCTCGTTTCCTGCCTCCCTTTCTCATCCCTGATTTGTTACTTTGCTTCAAGCAACAGCAGATAGACATTTAGCAGGTAGAAGAAGAAGCCCGCCCTCTTTTGGAAAACTTTGACCTGCAAAAACAGTTTTTGGTGAAGTCCTTACTTTATTTTCAGTTAATCAGTTATTCATTCATTTTGTATTTTTAGAGAAGAGGTGTTTCATTCAGTGCCAAGCCACTTCTTTTCTTGTAGTTTCATTTTTCTACCTGACCGTCAGTACCCCCCGCTGCCACCCTCCCGCAGCACACTGAATGAATCTGCTCCAACTCCACACCCCCATGCCACAGCTTATCAAAAGGCTCTGCTGCCCTCCACCTTGCCTGCAACTGCCCCCTCTCCAACTCATCTACCAGCAGCCAGCCAGGGACTCGTCCCTCCATCTCAGATAACCACGTGAGGTCGCAGAGCAGCAGGAGGCGATAGCATCATGGAGTCATCCGGCAGCTATTCAGGTGGCCTCAAATGCTCCAACCACTGAGGGGAACAATACACAGAGACATCTAGTATCTCAGTGACAGGAACTGTAATTTTATTTTTTAAACTCATCAGGCCCTTCCACTCACTGGCTGATGTATGAAGTACAGCTCACGCCTTCGTTGAGTTATATACAAATGTACCATAAGTATCTGGTTGATTAACTTTGTTATGTTGTGCCAACTGGAGAATTACAAAGTAAATATCAGTACCAAGGTGTCTCTGTCCTCCTCTTCCCATAAAGAAAATTGACATGACACAGCAACAATGGACAACAAGCTGCAACCAACAGCAGCCTCTCTAAGACATGAGAAACATTCAGTGACTTTATCTGTACTAACAGACTGAGCGACAGAGTGAGTAACACAGCATGCTACTCGAAGCACTGTATATTTCACTATATGTGATATATAAGGTGTGACAGACAATTCAATGTACATTTCCTACCAGTCTGACGTGGCTAATGTCACGTTCTGTGCTGCTGGTGGCTGGAGTGTCAACAACTACTCGGGGACTTTGACAGAGCGAACCAGCTGGTGAGGACGACCAGCTCTGTCAGTACGATGAAACCGGTTTCGCTGGCAAGGAGCCTCTGCTTCAGCCCTGAACCATCAGATCGACCTCATATGGGACACTTGGCCACCCAGGATGTTAAAAATGCTCTATCTATAGAGTCAACCTCATGGTGGAGATGCTCTACAATGAGAAAGTGGCATCTCCAGTTTAATTCTTTGTTCGGCTCATTTCCCTCTCCTTTTCCTGTTTCCTGGCAGCATCTCCACTGTAAACTGAATCTAAAAAGTAAAGAAAAAGAAAAATTAAATAAATTAACTAACATTTTATTTTCTTGTGCTGCACCATAAAGAAGTTCACCTTTTTAGGATTTCATCCAGATATTAAGCCATGATTAGTAAAATAACCTTATAATGTTTAATTTCTCTTACTGCAGTGATGATTATTGTCAGTGCTATCTGGTTGCTATTACACGATCACCTGCTACACAGCTGCTTTGATTGATTCCTCAGTTGCCCTCATACATGTAACCTCTCCCTCTCCCTGTTTCCCATCTCTTTTTCTCTAAACCAAGGGCTCCAAAGCGTCTCGGTGGGCTGACCCGGACCACTTTGCCCAGCGTCAGACCTGCATGAATGCTTTCAGTCACTGGCTGGGTTTCATGCCACTGGTGCACTCCCAGATGAGATTGGACCCTGTGTTGTTCAGGGACCAAGTTTCCATCCTGAGGAAGAAATACAGGGACATTGAGAGGCTGTGAATGCACGGAGATACACACCAAATCACTGACTGAGAGAGCGAGAGAGAGAAAGCAAGATAGGTGGGCGATATGTGTGTGTCATGATTCCTGTTAGAGACGCCGTGAGAAGAACATACACACACTGAATGCGAACATTTGTGAGGCTATAAAGCTCACACATGCACCGGACATAAAAATGATACAACACAGACATACGCATAAAGCATTTAACTGCGTATATCTATGAAAAAAAAAAGACTGCATTCTGTATGCGTGGTTGATAACAGCGAGTGACTGTGCAGACTCGCCATCTGTGACAATACACATAAATATGAATGCATGGATACACATGCAAACAAGACCTGGACCACAGACATATGTGTTGCATGGTTTGAACAAGAAAAACTGTACAAGGACCTGAAAAATGTAATGTGTTTTTTTTTTTTTTTTAAATCTAAGAGACATGTTTATTGTGGTTATTGGCCTGCTGACTGCAGAAGAGTATACAGTTTAAAGTTGGCCAAAAGGCTTAAGAGATTTTATGGGGTTATAGGTTATATACAAACAGTCCAAAAGTCAAGGGAAGCACTCTTTGGGGTTACATATGTTCAGTAGATACACAATGTGGACAGAATGGACAAACTGAAGCCTCTGGTTCGGGCCACATGACAGATGTTACCCAAAAAACACCCAGAGACAATGGCAATATGTGTCTTGTATACTATTGTAGATTTTCAGCAGCAGTTCCTGTCTGTATAAAGCAAATAAAAAATAAAATAAAGAGATGTTATGGTATAAGGTGAGAGGCCGGGTCTCTTTTGCTTCCTTCCTTACTTTATTTATCTTATTATTTTTATTTCCTTTCTATAATTATGTTCTATGTTGCCTGGCTGCTCATGCAGTGGTATTTTTGTCTTGCTGTATGAATTACTATATGTAAAGGCTGACAGTACTGATTTTTACACTTTGTATAATAATAACAATATAGTAAAGAACAAATCAGAAACCAAGTAATAAACTGATAATAAGTTGTTCCTGAAAAACTTGAAATTGTGGAATATATACGATTGTTTAGATGATTCTTTATTTTATTTAAGGGGACACAAACAATTGTAATAAAGGAAAGAGTGAGGAAGGATTAGTTCTCAGCATGATGATTTAGTTATGGCAAGATAATAATGTAGCAATGATTACCTTTCTTTGCAATTATAAATCATTGTTAAAAAATAATGATGTTTTATGGTGTGACAACACTGTGGATAAGGTCTAGTTATGTTAGGTTAGGTTTAGGCACAAAAACGACTTGGTTAGGGTTAGTGTTTTAATTATAGATAATATATTATTATATATATTGTTATAGAGTATCTTTGCTTTCTCATCCTAATGTTACAATGTTACAAGTTACAATACACACACACACACACAGCACTTCCATCCATATTAAACAGACCTGAGACCTGCAGCAATAGAACAGGACCTGACCAGGATGCGATGGTGGACCCATGAAGACCTCTACCAACAATTAGCTTCATTGGAGTATACAGCCAGGCCTGAAGTTCTGCCGCAGGGAACTGAACCCAGGGTCTCTGCGATGATTGGTGAGTGTTGTGTAAACTTGCTTTCAACTTTTTTTCAGTTTAGTCACGAGGTCATGACATGAATGTGCAACAGACATCACGCATCTGAAGGAAATGATGTTATTTGTGTCACATGTACTGGAGGAAGTGACACATTTTGTGATGCTGACCTGAGCTCTGTGTTGAACAAGTCTTAACTTGCTTAACTGCTTACAGCAGTGTGAAAGCAGCCATTGAAACAAGCACTATTTTTTTCAAGAGCAAGTGTAACAAATGCACGATTGAACGATTGATGTTCCTCTTGTCTTTAGTGACAAATTTTCAGTGAGAATTATATTGCATTTACATTCACCAAAATTCCCTGACATCCCTTCCTTAACCCCAACTACTGGAGTGCTGCTTTACAATTTTTTTTTTCATTAAACATAAATTATTTTCTCAATAAATAAAAACGCCAAAGGTGATGCTGTTAAATTGTTTGTTTTGTTCAACCCACAACACCCAAAGATATGCAGTTAACTATCAAATAAGGCAAAGAAAAGTGACAAATCCCATAAATTTAGAAGCAGGAATTACAAAATGTTTTGTATTTTGATTAGTAAATTATCAGTATTTTTGCCGATTAGTTTCTTTCAATCGACAGATGGTTAATTGACTTATCATTTCAGCTCTGAGTTCATGTATATACTGTACATGTATGCCATATTTTACTGAACATTTATGATGATGCTACATGAATGTTAACTAAGCTGCAGCTCAGCAACATGCAGTTCAGACAACTTCATTTGGAGTTGAACAGTTGAACAGTTTCAAACAGTAATGAATACATTTTACACTGTACAGTATAGGCACACACATGTCTTTCATGTACAGTATGGAGCGTTATTCCCATGACCATAAAGAAGGCGATTGGCCATTTCTTTCCAGGAAGCTCCCTCTTTCTTCACTTCAAATTTGTCTCTCCCTTCATCTATCCTTCATTATTTTCCTATGACCTTTTTTCTCCTCCCTCCTCTCAGAGACAATAATTCTAATCACCTGATCTTTTTTCTGTGTACACCTTTCTTTCATCAGACTCCCTCCCTGATTTCTCTGCCTCACTCCCTTGTTCCCTCCTGTCTCGCACAACCAATAACCAGGATCTCTTTATCATTTGAAGGTTATCACAGTTTCTCCTCCTTCGATATGACATGCGCCTCCAAACTAAGATCCATGATCTCAGAAGAATTAAACAGCCATCAAAGGATGCTGCATTCCTTTCAGGTAACATTGATACAAAAACCAAATACTGATGTCAAAATTGCAGATACGTCAGCTATTGATTTGATATATTCAGTTACACATGCATACTATGTCTTACAAAAAAATGCATGATCTTAATGAACAATGTTGAAGAATTCAAGTATTTATAATAAAGAGGGTTCATTTTGGAGGTACAATATTTCATACATGCCTTCATAAGGTGCCACAGAAGGAGAAAGCATTCATTATAGCAAATGTCCTGAAAATATTATTGCTTCTTGCTTGTTGTTGCTCCTAAAACTCAGGTGGGTTGGACTCGGTCTTAACCTCACAGGCCTCGTCTGAACTGATAAGAGGCCTGGCTCAGGCCTTGCTCAGTCTTTCCCTTTGTCTGCTGCGTGTTATTAGCTACCTTCTCCAGTTGACTGTGCATCAGATGGATTCTTTGAGTAAGTTGAAGATATTTGTTATAATTATTGTGGTTTCTTTGTTTAATAACCAAATTAGTGTTTTTGAGTTGAGATTTAAAGTATTAAAGTACCTTTTGTCTACTGATTATCATTTTGGTTAAGATTTACTCAAGTACCTTTGTTTGTTGATTATTGTTTCATCTGCCTTTTTAGCCCTTAAATCATCATCATCATCATCTGACAGTCAACTATTCATTGTAAACCTGTGGACAAGACAATAAAATGTTGAACAACTCTCATCCCCAGTCCTGGTCCTCATATTTTAACTGGTGTGCCAATGCAGAAGCTTTTTCACTGGGAGAAAAATATAACATATCATAATCCTAAATTACATGTTTGGTTGTGCTTAAATTCAAACCCTGATATTATTTTATCACTTTGATCACAACAAGTAGTTGATTGTTAGTTTGATGTGTTGTTAGATGTATTTGACATTTTAAAATTTAGAAATGGTTTAATTTTCTGTCTGGCATCTGTTTGAAACCCCTCACTAACTCCATGTTAAAAAAAACTCTTGCTGACAGTCAGCTTGTTGAATATCTACTTGAACATTATTGAGATTTAACAGTAGGCTGTCAAATTTAAGTGATGTCATTTGTACTACCTCTGGATTTTGTTCAAAGTTGGCAGTGTATGAGATCAGAATGGACCATTTTCCATTTAGAGTGAACCATTTTCCAAATACAATCATTACCATGTTTCTCTCTGAGCACTTCTTTTTCTTCAGTCTGGCAAACTACCAGAGCCAAAAGATGATTTAGTGTGAGCTACAATGACTTTCATTTCAGTTTGCTTTAGGGAATTCTCCTTTTGCTCTTATGATGCATTATCATGGTCCCTGCAGCCCGTAAAGCACTGTGTGTTGGTGTGTCTGCGTGTGTGTATGTGTGCATGTGTGTGTCTCTTAGGTCATAGTGTACACATTATCGTATGTATTACAGTGGCATTTAGGAGGTAGACGTACCCTTGAGACCAATAGCAACACCACCTCCTACTGCAGCTCAAAGCTGTGAAAAACATTTTCCTGATGAATATTAAATAAGCCTTTATGCATAAAACACCAATCACCAAATGTCTGTTTGTTTATTTTTTATGGGCTTGCTCTCGCTGGCAATAAAAAGCATGTACAACTTAATACAAATGAATATTCTGATGTCAAAGTGGATGTGTTCTAATATTTTAATGTGTCATTTGTATGGAAAATATGCATGTGTGTTTTCCAACACACAGAAGAAGTGGTGACCCTGAACTTTATATCCCCCTATTTAGCATTTATAAACAGTATGTAAACTTATGTAAATAAGTTTTAATTAATGTATTTGTCAACTATATCTCCTGATAAACAAATAAGGAACAACAATATAGTAAATCACAGTCTATAAATAATACAAAATCTATATATAATATTCATAGGAACAGTTATAGTTGACAACTAATATACATTAATAAACACTTAAAATGGCTTTATAACTAGTGTGTTTATTAAATGTTTATATACTGCTTATTAATACTAAATGGGGGACTTCGAGTAAAGTGTTTGAGGGTGTTGTTGATCTAAGAAGCATTTTTTAAAGTTAAACTGATTTAAAATGATTGAGAATGGTGCTACTGAAAGCCTGCACGTAAAGTCAGCAGATGACAACTTGACTCAAGTTTTCAAGAATTCAACCCTTCGAAGCTTGAAGGATGGCTTTCAAACACTGCCCTCCAAAACAAACCATATGACCTTTCCTCAACTGCCACAGCAATGATTAAAAGATAGATTCACAATTTTTCAAGTCTATCTTGAAACAAGAGTCAAGAATCCAAATGAACATTGAAACATGCTTTTCTTGTTGTAATCATTCAGAAGATCCCTTCATAATGCACTTACAGTGTAAGTGATTGGAGGACAAATCTTCCATGTTGTCTTCTTTTTGTCTTTTTAGTTAAAAAAAAAAATCCCTCTTTGTGTCTTGATGGATATTGTTTTCCTGTCCAACTGCGGTGGAAGGATTGTAACAAAAAGTGGGATTTAGTACTAAAAGGACATTTAAGTTTGAAAGATACAGACTTCATTTGACTAATTTGGGCAGCTGAAGCTTCATATGATAATAATATAATAATTTACTTGTATAGTACATTTGATGCACAAGAGTAGTTCATCAAAACAATAAATATTTAAATACACCACTTTGGCACAGAAGGAGGACTCTGGATTGTGTCCCCCATCACCTACACTGAAAGTGCATTATGAAGGGAAGTGTTAATGGTCATGAACAGGAGGAAAGATTACATGTGTCAGTGTTCATTTGAGTACCTGACTGCTGTTTTAAGACAGACTTAAAAAATTGTAAACCCTTCCTATAAGGCGTGGTTTAGTTTAGGCAACTAAAACTACCTGCTTAAGGTTAGAGGAAGATTATAATCATGGATAAAAGAAACTAATGTTGACTGTTGTTAGGAGACAGTGTTCTCTGGTGTCAAGAGGTTGCTTCCAATATTTGAACAAATGACTGATGCTGTCATTTTTCTGGTGATGTCAGTCTCTTCACAAAAGTTCATAACTTGTTCATTTGTTAGAACTTTGATTTACAAGATTACAATGCATTGCAGCAGTGAGCCAGTTTTTTAGCAAAAAGTTTTACCAAAATATCCATAGAAAGTTTTCTAACCAATCCTGGAGCATAATCCACAATTGTGCTGTTTAATCAAATACTTACTATATTCATAACACTTACATTTCTCTCATTCTGTCTCACTGTTCCCCTGTCAGAATTAAATTATATTAGGCCAGTGGCTTAATGACCTGTCCTTTCTATTTGATATTCGGTGAATTTGGAGTTAAACTTTGGACGTTTGGGTTTCTCTTAAGGAAAGTATGCTCTCTGCAAGTAAGTCACATTTGTGCGTTTGTGTATTTGGTGGTAAGAAACAGATAAAGGTGCACAAACAGCATACTGATACCTTCCTTAGTCTGCTTTTGTTCCATCTGAATATGATGTGAGCCAATGAAGCACAGAGACAAGGCATCCTGTCTACAAAGAACTGTCAGCAGGGGGTCCAGACCATAATAACATCTTGCAGACTGTTTCTCTGCAGCAGACTTCTTTATATTTTCAGGGTGAGACACACACACTCACATATAAAGCCCTCCTCACTGTAAGAGCATGTTAAAAGGTCTTGTCTCCGTGATCAATACAGGTCAGCGTTAGTCACTGGATGTGATCATCCATGGGTTCCCTCAGGAGGAAACTAAACCGCTTCACTTCTCCCCTGGACAGAGAACATGGATCCATGGATTGCTGCTGATGTCAGAAGAAGCCAGGCAGCACAAAGAAACATGAAAAAATAAATCTGATGGGGGAAAGAAAAAGGCACAGAAGGCTTTTAAGTAACATAAAATATCGTCTTAAAGTGAAATTCAGGTTTCCCCAGGTATCCAAGAAGATGTCTCAAAATGATCAGTAGTTTTATTTCATTATTGGGTCAACCATTTTAGAGGATATTTAAAAGATAATTCTTATGGCCCTTTTACTCAGAGATTGATTTTAAGGGTGATTCATTTGCATTTTTTTTTAAAAAAGTAATTAAACACAAGACAAAATATTGCTCTGCTTAAGCAGCAACATTTCATCTGCTCACCCTAAAGTGGATTTTCTACTATTTTTGTTGTACTGATACAGTATGAATACTTTTGAAGCAACAATTTCCCCAGTGCATTGTACAATATATCATGAAAAGTAGAAGGAATGGACCCAAACAGAAGAGACTTTAGGCGGTGCGAGGCTGAAGAATAAATTCTTTATTCAGGGTTGAGTGCAGACAGAGCTAAACTGAACAGTACTGAACAAAGTAGAACAAACTGTACAGAACAGAGTATCCAACAAAGACTGAACAGAAAACCAGGGCTAAAATACAAAGTGGACTAATGAGGGAAATGGGGAGCAGGTGACTGGATAGGGGAACAGGCAAGGGACTGATTGGCTGGCAGAGACACAGGGAGCAGAGCAGGGCTGACGAGACTGATACAGGGCAGGTGTGGGGAAAACAGAGCAGGGCTGGGCTAATGAGGCTAGATGCAGGGCAAATGTGTAAAAGGGCAAAGCAAGCACCGGAACATAGGAGGAAAACACAGCACAAAAGCTAGAAAACACAAAACCAGCATACACCAACCCATCCAAGAATATAGATGAAACCTGACCCACTTACACAACACTTCGACCTCCCCCATCTGCAACATACCAACTCGAAAAACCCCACAACACCAGAGTCCACACATTTATTTGTGACACCCTCTGCGTTAAAAGTCAGTTACAAGTTCAACACTTAAAAAAAAAAAACTAAATCACAGGTCAACAAAGTACTTTTCATCAATTTTTCAACAATTTTGAAGTACTTGTACTTAACTTCATGTTTTAATTGCATTCCACTTTATACCTCTACTCCACTAAATATTACCCATTTTACTCTACTACATTGCCTCTAAAGAAAAAAAAACAAAAACGTATGATCAGCTCATTTAAAATGATGAATTGTTATAGTTTAAACCAACAATATAGAATAAGTTATAAGTTACCTTAATATACCAGTAATAATAATCTAATAATTACTTTTAATTACTACTTTTACTCAAGTAAAGGATCTGAATACTTCTTCCACCACAGGAATTAAACTATAAAATATCCTAATTCTGACAAAATCATACTCATGTTGAACATAAACAAACATTAATAAACATATGTAAAATATGGCTGAACACCCTGATTGATCCGTTGCAGGTTTTTACGTTATTTTTTATTGCAAAATAATTCAATATCAATGGTCTGTTTGGCAAGGTGGTGAAATAACTGACATCATAAAACTGGGGAGTTATAGTGTATTTACGGCCTTTTTGACTGACCACTCATGTTGCTCAGCCTGCTGGACTCTGCTCGACAGATTTGCTGCTGCATCCCAAAATCACAGTACTCAAGTTGTGACACCATTAAAATATGACACAAGCCCCTGTAAGAGTCTATCATGATCCTTGAAAATGTATGTATGTATTTATTTTTATTTAAATGTGAAATTTTAGTTTCTTTTTAAACCTGCATTAACTGTTTTTTGGCCACTTGGGGGCAGAAGAAACAAGTAGTGAACACAACACTAACATATCATTAACGTTTAAGTTGATATGTTGAACTTATTAGCAAACAGTTGCTTCTTTATACATCTAATTACAGAGCAACATTAACATTCGTTTTATGGAATAAGTTCAATATTCACTCTCCTTTAGCTGTTTTTGCTCTCTACCACCTCCTGAGAGAAACAACTGGCTCTTTAGCTGCTAATTCCTCAGTGCTACATGCTAAATAAACAACGTTCCTCTTCCGGTCTTTCTTCTTTTCGTTTTACGGTAAAATCACCAACCTACGTGACTGGCCATCGCAGCGTGACGTTGGGTTGCGGTTCTCCAAAAGTTGACTCTGGCTGAACTTTCCGGCCGCAGTCCAGTGCATCACCGCAGTGGCCAAAATGGCCGCAGACGAGCCGCACTACCCCCTTTCAAATGAATGGGATGACTAGCGGATTTGGTGTGAATGCAGCCTAAAACACCATAAAGCTGAGGGGAGCCGCAGAGTCGAAAAACAAAAGAAAAGGTATCACATCTGAATGACTGACAGTGTGACACTTTAAAATAGAAACAAGAAACAATGATATGAAGTCATTAGGAACAAATTAACAAACTAATGAAAAATTGGAATGATAGAATAATAGAATAAGACATATACCTCTGGGGCTGCAGGTACCCCAGTTGGTAGTTAGTCTGTTTGCTAACAGACTGAGACAAACATATGTCTGACATTAAGATGAAAAAAGTGGTAATAAATGAGGGGCCTGGATGACTCATGGTATATGTCTGCAGAACAGAGGGAGAAAGAAAACTGTACATCCTTACATCCATCTCGCCTTTCCATCAGCCCATTTGGCTCAATCAATCCTGACAGCCGGCCTCTCCTTTCCCTTTCATCTCCCACTCTCCCTTTTTTTTTTTTTTTTAAAGCCGTCAGCATCCATCTCATTCGTTACGGCTCTATTATGCAGCGCTGCCTCAATAAAATAACAAACGCATGAATAAATCATACCCAACCCCAATCTCTCTGATTCATAGAGTTTGGATAATTATTCAGTTTTTCATGAGAGAGCACTCATTGATTCGATGTGACCCTAAACATTTTCCAAGGTTATGGGATGGGAAATTGATCGGCAGCAAGCGATGATGGAGAGAGGACCGAACTCATAGAGCAGTGGAGGAAACGGGGGAATATCCAAATATTCAAATCTCTCTCCCTCTCTCCCTCTTTCTCTCACTCCTCAAATATCCATGACCAAATGGATTTATAATTGGAAGTCAGGGGGCCCAGAAATACTCCTCACCTTCTTTCTGAGTCATCTAGATATTAGTTCTGGTGAGTTACAGGGTTGATATGAGCACATGGGGAGAAGATGAGGGAAAGAAAAAGTCATTAAGAGGAGCTCATTGCTGGTATTGTAAGAGACTTTCTCTTCCTGTCATTTTTTTCCCTCCTTTCTTTTTTCTCTCTTGTAACTTCACTTTTTCACATGCACACACAGACACATTCAGTCGTCCATCGTTTTCCTCTCCTCCAACAATGTTTCTCATTATAGCCTGTCTCCTCATATTTGTCATATTGGGCAGTCACCCGTGATGATAGCATAGGGTACTGGGGCACTGTGTATGTGTGTTTGTGTTTGTGTGTGTGTGTGTGTGTGTGAGTGTGTGTGCAGTGACTTGGCTTTTCAGAGCACCCCTATGATTCCTCACACGTATGTCCACACATACACACACACGTGCACACACACACACTGACAGGGAGTCAGAAAGTCCTATTTGCTACAGAGTCCCCATTTCTTCCTGGTGGGAGTTGAGAGTCCCCCATTGTCTGAATTGAGAAGGACTTGTCTCTGGATCTATGAATCCTATTATGAAGGAAGTGAAAAGAGGGGAATGAGAGGGGGGAAGGAAGATGGATTTTAAAAAGAGCAATGCACCAAGCGAACATGTGTGGAGTTTGTCCTCACTGAAAAGACAACAGGCATTGGTCATTTGTTCAAATGCTAAAATGGTCTGTGTCTACATACTGTCTCCTACCTACAGCTGGTTTCTTTGAATAACTCTGTCCCCTAGAAATTAAGTTTATGTACAACTAAATTGTTTTCCCAATTAAATTGCCTTGGCAAACATAATCGCTGCCTATATGATGTTCAGAGGAAATATTTTTGGATGAATTTTGGAGCATTTTATTCAAAGGGATTTTCAAGTCACTAGAGGGGGTCAAATCAAGGTAACGAGTGCTTATGTGGAATGTGGAAACAGTGAAACTATAGAGTGGCATGTTTGTATTTTTGTCATTGGGACAGTGGGGACAGAGCTCAAGGAGGACTTTGACACTCACGAGAACAGCCCTGGTTCCCACCATATTGCTACACTTGCCAGGGCTCCCACCTATCTTTATACACTCTATGGTTCCCACCCAGGTGGGCATCTGCACCTGCAAACAAGCCTATACAAAGTAACAAATCAAACCCATCAATTACCACACAACCAACATAGTGGTTACCCACCATAGTCCTCCTGATAGTGGAGAGCAGCTTTCATAGGACTGTAAAATCTACCTTAGCCCCTATTTCACTGATTTGTTGAAGTGAAAGGAGTGATTTGGTGGATCTGTTATTCGAAGATGAAAAGGGAGACAGTGATTTGAAGAGAAAGTATTAGATGAAGGGGATAACAGAGAAAATGGAGTAAAAGCAATACCACCTTCCCCACACAGCAGCCACAACAACACAGTAGTAATCTCGCCCTGATCAGTCTGCTGTCCCACAGTCAGTCACCACAAAGGGACAAAAGAGAGGGAGATGCAACTTCTGTACAAGACAACAAAAAGGACTGACATTTGCAAAGCAGTTTGTTTTGTTTTATGACCAAAATACTCAATGCAGAGTTGATTGTGTACAATTGACAGAAAAGGAGGACGTGGTATATGGGCAGTGTTGGTTGATGGCTTTAATGGTTATAATGAAACCTGCAATTTAAACATGTTGTTGCATCCTTCACTTTCAATAAAAAAAAGACTTGCTCCATACTATGAAGGATCAGTATATGTACAGTAGAACAGCATGTCTGAAGAAGAATCATTATTTATGCTTTAAACAGAAGCTCCAATAGTCTAACCCAGACAGGTGAGCCAACTGTCAATCAACGCCCACAGACATCAAAGCTACTGTAAGAGTTCAAATCTTATTAACAGAGCAATAATTTCCTAAATGACCACTAGGACACTTATTAAGTGCCCGAATTTAGACATTGAGACCATAATGATTCACCTAATGTCTAAACTTATGATTTCTTTAGTTCCTGGTGACTTGACTGAGAACCCTCCCACCAAAGTCATAACTTGTTGGTGACAGCTGGGATAGTATGGCCAGGGACAGCCTTCTACGATCAAAAGTGTCAACATTCACCTTGCAGATGTGATCAAAATGGACAAACTTCAGTCGGCAGTTATGTGAAACACCTTAAATGGAGAAATGTGTCTTCTACCAGGCGTCACAGAATAAAATGACAAATTGTCACGCCTAATGTGAATTTTCATTCCCATTACCCCATGTCTGTCAGATCAGACCATTATTGGGTTGATATCATGTACCGGACCATGGGGAGTGAAAGATCAGAAAACTTTTATATGAGTCACTTTTGGATTCTGTTGTTGAAATATGAGGACTTATGCAAGAATGATGTAAAAGTGTCATCATGATGGACACACAAAGCAGGAATAAGAGATGACAGACATGCTGACGCTGAGGCAGAACAATGCTGAGATTATGGCTCTTTGTTTTTTCTGTAGTTGTCTTTTTCTTTGGCTTCTGACTGTCGTGCGCTTTTGTCTTCAATGAACGCCTGAGTGTGCTGGTCAAAATACATGTGAGGGAGAGAGAGAGAAACGTTCTGTTTAGTATCTTTGGTGATTTTGTGAAAGTGACAAATTACACAACTCAGACACTTTGCAGACTCTGACACACACACACACACACACACACACACACACACACACACATACACAGTCATAAAGGATAGACATGTCAGAATGATGATATTTTACACTGACGTTCCATCTCTAGGATCAGAAAGAAATGTGGAGCGTACAAGCATATCAGACCTACTGTGAACACTAACACCAGAGGTGCAGTGCAACAACTCAAGTGAATAGTTCAAGGAAAATGTTACACTTTTATGAAATTGTGGTATTTTTTTGTAACTTCAATGACACAGATGTTTTTGCTTTTATTGTTATTGTGCTGCTTTTTAAAAGATCTGGTTATCATAATTACACATTGAGGAAATGAGTAATGACTTTTCATTGATTACTAAACCCATCAGTAACAGATTTAAAAGAGCACTCAAGTGACATCACTTAAAGCAGTTTATGAAACTGTCCTCCCATGAAAACCACAGAATTGGTCACATTGTCAGTGGCCCAAAAATGCCCCATTGTTCCGCCTGAGTGACAGATACCATCTATCAGCCATAGTATTTATGACCTGGAGCAGTGGCACAGTCGACAAATATCCATCTTCAGTGAAGGATATAACCCAACAGTGGACTTTGCCACTGGAGACTGCTGTTTGTTTCCTGTTTCCAAACATGAGTGCCACATTTCTAAATGCAAGTCAGTCTTTTTAAAAAACCACCACAATCACAAACCATAATCTTTCCTTCAACCTAACCAAACCATAACCATAGCATTGTCAAATCATAAACCATCATTGTTTTTTTAACAGTGATTTGTAATGGTTTTGGAAAACACAGACAAATGATGTGACAGTGTATTTGGTCATTTAACAGACAGTCAAAAGACAAAACATATACTGCATACTTTTATGAATTTGACATAAATAAAAACATTTTTTCCCACATCACACAAGACAAATTTACAGTGTTTAGTTTACATTTCAATATATTTTTATTATCTTAAGCAAGTTGATATTGAAAACATTTCTCCACAAAACTTTGTTTCAGTTTGGTGTTTCTCTGGTAACTCTGCTGATGTAAACATTTATCTGTCTGTCCGTCTATTTGTCTGGAATGAAACTTCTGTGCAACATTGCATTGCTATGGTCAAACACACACAAACACACACAAATGGACATGTGTACACAGTGCTCCCAGTGGGCTAAGTGTCAGGAAATGAGATCTGGATCAGAAGGGGAGGAAGTCGAATTCTAAAATAAGAAAAACAAATCAACACCACTGAAACAATCTGGCCTCTGTGTGTGTATGTGTGTGTTGGGAGCAAGTGTAAATTAAATGATCTGCACACTTTGTAATTGCTTTTTACCCAGAAAGTGTGCTATTCTCATGACAGAGAGTGAGAGAGACGGCCAAAAAATTACAGAGACAAAGAACAACAAACCAGGGGAAAATTCACTGAGACATGGATGTGATGACACCTGAAAATTAAGACTTATTAATTTGGAAGCGTCTCAGTTGAGGTGCTTTCATCACTTTCAAGTCACTGGACCATTTCTCAAGGTGGAAAAAACATAAATAGTATGTGATGATGTGGATGATACAACATCATCCTACAGCATCAGAGTTCCCATCATTACCAATGTTTCCCTGTTTAATGGTTTTTAAATCAAGTATATTAGCTGAAAGGAGTACCAATTGAAGTGCTACTGAGGATTATTGCAGCTATTGCTGTTACATGTAAAAATAGTGTGTCTGACAGAGTGACATCTGTATAGATGGTGCTGCAGTTCATTATAACTACATGTGGTCTGACGCATGTTTTCACAGAGCTAAATGTCACGGCTAAAAAGAAATATGTTTTACAAGTGTATGACACAGAGATGATGTAAGCAATTGATATATGCTGTGTAAAAAACCTTATAGGAACCTAATATGTCTGAAAATATGTCTGTTTGTCTTTCCTTACTGTTGGCCAAGGAATGTGAGGAAAACCGGTCAGTTTTAAAGAATTATGAACACTTTATTTTGGGAATCATTTCCTATTTCCTGGAACTATAATTTGGTAATAATTCTGGAAAAAAAAATCCTTAATACTAATTCATTATTAATTTATTATTGGAAACTTTATTCACATTATGCGTTGAAGTGTATTCTTGCTTGTAAACAAATTTAAAGACACTTGCAATTAATTGGAATTAGTTAGATTAGTCACAAATTCACTAATTGTATGTTGTGTCTATTTCCCCCTATAATTCAAACCAAATTACATCATTATTTTCAATTGATAATTGTTGTTTATATAATTATTTTTTGTTATGTGTGTACTTTAATTTCTCTTGAGCATTGTGGTTCATGATCAGTGTCTTAACACTTAAGCAATGGAGACGCCTATGACATTATTCTGACACACAGATGACATAAAACAGTTATCTCAGCCAGTGGACTATGGCCTCCTAGTGTCTACCTTAGTGAATGAAGGTGGTGGGGGGATTTACAATGCAAGTTATTTTTATATCTAAATGTGCTCATGAATTCACATAAATAGAAAAACGTGAAACTAAAATGCATAATTTCATCGACCAGTTACATTTTAATATCGCCACACCAATCACGACACATCATCAAGTAGAGACAAACATGTTTCACCGCTGTTAGCTTTCTCTGTGGATCCTTCTTCAGAAGACATGGCTCTGTCCTCTGTGTTGGAAAATGAATTGATCGAACTATCAGTAAACAGCAGCCTGAAGCTTCAGCTCACACAAGTTGACCTTGCTTCACTCTGGATGCTGGCTGCCACTCAATATCCCTCTCTGTCAAAACAGGCAATCAAATTTCTGTTGCCTTTCACCACCACCTATGTATGTGAGTCAGGATTTTCCATTGCGACTGTCACAAAATCAAAGGCAAGGAACAAACTGAAAGCAACTTTGAATGCGACTCTGCGTGTCAGCCTCTCACCCATCCCGCCACGACTTGATCTCATTATTTCCTAGAAGCAAGCTCAAGTGTCTCACTGAGGGTAAGCAGAGTATTTATTTTGGTCATTACAGCTGACAGTGACATAACATACATTCACAGCCCAGTTTATTTTTCTCCTTCTTTGTCATGTTATGTTTTTTTTTTCTCATTTATATGGGAAGGTTGTCCTCGGAAGTTTTTTAACAATCAGAGATGAGCCTTAAGTGACAAAAGGTTGAGAACCCCTGACATAAAAGACTATATGTTCCTCCACAACAACCTGGCCTTATACTGTATGTGACAACAACACAAAAAGCATATCATTTTCACCTGTTTGTCACTTAAGTGTTACAGTTGTTCATTTTAGTCAAAATACTTTAGTTAAAGTTGTGGTTAAGGTAGCCATTAAAACACTGTGGTTAAGGTCTGGTTAAATCTAGGCACAAAAATGACTTAGGTTTAGGGCAACATCATAGTTTGGGTTAAAATTATTACATAAAGAGGACATATCATGCTTTTTTTGTGATTTTCTGTCATTTTTCTGTCAGATGTCTACTTTAAATATTGTCACAGTCCCAAAACTTGAGATGAACGTATGTAAAAATGCTCCATGAAAGTCAAAAGCCTGCCCTTAATGCTCCGTTTGAAATTTTACCTCTACTACTACTACTTTGCTTACTCAGCCTCAAGAGCTGGTGGAAGTCTGCTGAGGTGCAGCTTGCTTCTATGGGACCTACAGGATGCTGTCACTTGAATGTAAACTTACCGTATGTTGTTTTGGGGCACCCTCAGAAAGAGCTGATTCTGTCGTTTCTCTTTGCGAGGACAGTGTCTCATCCCTAACTAACAGTTAGTGGGAAAAGTAGAGCACTACTTCTGTTTTCATGACTAAAAGTTTCCTTCTTAATTCTCATTCAGACTATTTGAAAACTTAAGATTTCGAGCTTACTTCAGTGAAAAATGTATGTGGCTATTTCATTTTTCCTCCTCTGTGCATCCTCAGCTTTTGTGTACTATCTGGATAATTATTTACATAGTATAAGAAGTGAACATTATTCAGAGAGTGTAGCTGGTGGCTCTTTCTGTCAGATTTGTAGGGGACTGTTTTATCTTCAGTTGAGACATCACAAGTGGACAGAAATATTCTTCTCAGTTATGCCGCTTTCGGGTACACATAAATACCCTCACCTGAGTAACATCTTATTACCAGTAGCTGCCTCTTCTCATGCTTGTAAACATTTATACAATCCCTATAAGGTTTAAGACAGAGTTTAATAGCTTGGAGAAAGTGAATTTGTCCTTCAAAGTGTTCTGAATTGCCAACAAGGTCAGAGCAGCTAAAAGGGGTTGGTGACATACACGACAAAGAAAGAATCGGGTGAGGCGATAAAGAGAGACAAAGAGAACAGACTTACCTTTTCAACCTTTATAGACAGTTACAGTGTCAGCACTCCCTCTTCAGTGCAGCCACAGTCTGAGAACAGCAACCCCGATGGGAAGGTGACATTTACCTTTTTCTGGCCTACAAAGAGTCCTTGACTTCTCAATAGGCGCACACACACACACACACACACACACACACACACAGCACATTATAGCTCCTGACGGTCTCAGTGTTTCCATTAAGCACTGAACATGTGCCAATTTAAATGTCTCTGAAGAGCAGACCAGCTCTTTTCACAAGTGAGGCTAAGAGTGTGCAGGTGTGAAGATAAAAATCATTTTTGAGATGAATGTTTGGTTGCATAAGTGAACTGAAGGTAAAAAATAAAAAATGAAAACATACATTGAGATATTAACATAGTCAAGAAGCATGAAAGTGAATTGTTTCATCAAAGATGAAAATTTCAGGTCTAACACCACATTTACGCTATGTTGGATGGATGAGAAGGATCAGAACGGTTTCCATGTTAAGGACATCTGACAATAGGTCATAAAGTGAACAAGTGGTAAGAAGTAGAAAAAGTGGATAAAAAGTTATTTTTGTTCCTACACCTACGCACTAGCATTACTTATTAAATGTATTTTTGCAAAGAAAAAGTAAAAAGTTTTTTTTGTCATGATCCATAAATGTGTATAAATGTGAATTTCAAAAAACAAAATCTTGGTTTTGCTTTTAACATCATTTATATTAATTTTAGCACACACAAACTTACATTTATACACGTACCTAAACATGTGAGACAAATATACTCAAGTATACTCAAGTGTGAATTTAGACCATGAAATATGGCAAATTTGTCGAAAATACGCTTCAACTTCAGTGATTGGCACCAAGCATAAACAAACATAAACATGGTAAATTTTGCAAAACACAAATGTTTTATGCATCAAAATTTTCAGTAGCCACTGTATAATTTGAGGAAGAAAAAAAACGCACACCAAGATGGCTGTAGTGGTTGTGCGTTTGTTGATGCAGAACATAGCAGCATAATCCCATTTGTATGGTGGGTAGTTCCACAACCTGACAGCATCTTGGTGGTGATATGATCGATCTGTCTTTGGTAACAGGCTATGTAACATAGTCCTTTGAAGACGCCTTCTGATTCAGGCACTTATTGACCTATATCTAACCTTCTGTATAACAACTTTGAGAAAGCAGTCACCAATCAGTTGTGTGACTTTCTACATAACAATAGTTTGTTTGAGGATTTCCAGTCAGGATTTGGAGCACATCATAGCTCAGATACAGCACTGGTGAAAGTTACGAATGATCACCTAACTGCATCTGACAAAGGACTTCTCTCTATACTTGTCTTGTTAGATCTTAGTGCTGTCTTTGACACCACTGACCATCACATCCTATTACAAAGACTGGAACATTTAACTGCATTAAGCTGGTTTAAATCCTATTTATCAGATTTCAGTTTGTAAACATTAACAATGAATCCTCTATGCGCGCAAAAGTTAGATACAGTGTTCCACAGGGTTCTGTGCTTGGACCAATACTATTCACCTCATATATGCTTCCTTTAGGTAATATTATTCGGAAACACACCATCAATTTTCATCTTTATGCAGATGATACCCAATTATATTTATCAGTGAAGCCAGATGAAACCAATCCGTTAATGAAACTCCAAACATGCCTTAAGGATGCCTGCCATCCTGCTTCTGTGCATGATGCAGACAGATCGATGTACTTCTTATTCTTCCTCTTAAATGCTGCCTCCGTACCTTTCTCCCACGGGACAGCAAGTCATAACGATCATCCTGGCAGAGGTGGACCACAGTAGTTTCTTCAGTGTCTTAAGAGTTTCTCCCTAGGTTTCTTTCTTCAACATTAACTTGTTGAGGTACTGCCTGGTGGCACAGATTTACCTCCTTGTGCATCTTGAGCTTCAGAACACTATGTGATCCATTTCTCGGTTGCATCCAGGTGCTTTTTCTCTATGAAACATCTGTAGCAAGTAGCATAAAACCCAGTATCTTCAGGAATATTGTCAAACCCAATTTTTATCCAAAGTTTGTATGTTTCTGCTCAGCCTGCAAGCCAAGCCAAAATTTGATGCTATTTCTGAATGTATCCCACTGTGTGCATGTAAAATCCTTTGCCTCTTCTTTCTTTATGGACGTGAGATGCACATAGCATTGTTTATAATCCCTTTTGCACTCTTTTGAAGGAGGTCTCACCGTAATTTCCATCTCATCCAACTTTAAACTAATTAAAAAAAAATGCAGGATGACACATGGAGAACTTTTATTTTCTCAATCAAATTCAATGGTTCTTTTTAATTAAGTAAAAAATATTTAGTACCCCATATATGGGAAGTGGATTAAACAATAAACCAGCTTAACTTTATGGCCTAGAACTCAGGCACTCACATATTATTAAGTGCCAGGTCAGATACAAGCTTTCTGAAAAATCCCAGTTTCCTAATCATAATTGCAACTCTGAGATTGACATGAGTGCTATTTCCAAGTAGGAAACTAGTAATTACAAAACTCCAATATGACACGCATGCAGCGTTAGCACCTCATTTTCTCACTACTTGATACTGTGGGTCCAGTTGATTACATATTGTAACAACCCTGCAGGTGCCTAAAGGGTGGGTCAGGTGGTCTGGGAAATTCAGCTCACCTAGCATGCTCTCCTCCTTTTTATTTGAATAGCAGTCCATGGCATGTACAACTCTATAATTGTATCACTCTACACCTTTCAGTGATGACGCAAAATGGCAATGATTCATAAGTGTCTGAAATCTCAATTTACTGCTTCCTGTTGAGTATACTCAACTACTAGGTGTCTATTATATTTCAGGAGAAATGAATGAGTGAATGAGGGAGTAATTTGTATAAAGTCCTAAAGGTCTTGTTCCACCATATCGCTCATATTCATTACATATTCATACAATATAAACTCAGCTTTTGGTCCCAGTTGCTGGAATGCCTTGTCAGATTGTATTAGATGTATGTGTATCCTGTGTATGCATGTTTGTGTTTTTATATGTTTAGTACATTGAATCTCCCCTGGAATTAAATGCGCTATATAAATAAAATTAGCCTTTGAATAGCCAGGCAATGGATTATTATGACATCAATGTCACAATAATCATAGAAACTGTACTCAGGATTCAAGATAGGAACCTTGACCTAGAAAGTTGCTTTAAACAATATTCTAAACTGAAATTCTCTAACTGAAAATATCTTAATTTACTTCATTTATGTGCATGTCTCTTGTTTCTGAACTATATACAGTATGTCTGTGTGTGCATGTGTGCGCAAAGCAGTTGAGCTCTATAAAGAAAAACATTCCCATGATAAAAACTCTATTTTGGCATATTTCCTGCTAAGTAGAAGAAAACGTATATATATCTATTGCGGGTAACACTCTCATCTGTCACACAGGGGTGCCAAATAAGAAACACTCTTCACCTCTGACACACTCACAAACCAACACACACATGCAGGAAACTCATCTTCAATCTCCCCATCTTTTGTCAGTTTCAATTTCACTGTACACCTCCTGCACTGCTGAGCAGAAGAAAGAAAAGGGAGAGGTCTGCAGAGGAATGACAGAGCAAAGACAAGCGTCATTGTTAGATCGGCTGAAACCTACCAAATTGAATAGAGTTCTTCCAAATTTCTTTTTACCTGCTGTGAGAGCAGTCTGTCTCAGGTAACTTATTCTTAAAGGTGTGATGGGTTTACTGCTTTCAAGCAATACTACAGCTTTATGGAAGTAAATACAACTTCTTAATCTGGTCATCAGAGCCATAGATTACCATATCACTACTTGGCTATGGTTAGGAATGGTTGTGGATAAGACTACTTGGGTAAAGACAAATGGGGACACAACAGTCAGTAGAAAACGGCATGTCAAAAACTGATTCCTGAATAAAAGTTACACACTTTGTTGATCCATCCAACCAATCCAAACTCCAACTTAAGTGTCATTAATAAAATCAGACTACTTCTGCCTTTGTTCCTGACAGACAAGAGTCATAACTCACATGGCCTGTAGAGGTCCCTATCAATGAAATGTGAACATGAAATGGCATTTGAACAAAGAAAACATGTTTTATTTTGAGGACAGTCTTACTATAGTGCACCTACCAGCAGCAACCTATGGAAGAACAATGCTCTGTGAGTCTAGATGACAATATACCGATCAGATGTGAGTTCCTTACAGGTCAGAACAAGCTTGTCTCCTTGAAATTACTTTTATGTACTGCTAAATTGTTTTCCCTATTACGTTGCGTTGGCAGACGTACTTGCTTCCTGGATTATGCTGACGTTTTATTGAATGTATTCAGCACTACATTTATATGTTTATCGCTCTGAGGTTAACTTTGATTAAGGTTGGTGAAAGATTGTGGTTTTACTTAATAAACATGTACTTCAAGTGCAGACTTTTTTCTGTATTAAACCAAGAGCACAATCTTTCCCTGACCTTAACCAAGTGCTGCAAATATCTAAACAAAGCCATTGCATCCACATTGCTGCAGTTACTAATAGAAAACTTTCCACTGCAAGATCAGATATTTTGGCGGGAAATAATAACTACGTTGTCTCTATTAGTATCAACATTTTTGCAACTTGCCAAATACATTAATTAACAACATTATGTTGAGAGAAAATGTGATTCAGCCAGCAAAACATATTTTTAGTCATATATAAATGTAATATCTAGGAGACAGGGCTGTTCTTTCCTTGGATGGGAAATGATAAATGGACTACACTTATTAGTGCTTTTCCACTTTAGCAAACATAGCGCTTTACAATTTGCCTCATTTTCACACACACTGACAAACCATTAGCTGCCATGCAAGGCCATTGGGAGTAATTTAGTGTCCAGTGTCTTGTTCATTGACACTTGGACATGTGGAGCCGGGGATCTGACAAGAGGGTAATTTTGTGTCTGTATGCGCACTTTTCCATTCTGATATACATTTTGGCACTTTCTGTTTTGATCTACATTTTATGGGCTATAGAATGTAAATCAAATTACCAGTATTATCCCAGAAATATATTGTAAAGAAACTACTTAGTAATAGATTCATTGCCTGAGCAACAACCCCAACACTGCACCGTTTTATCTCCAGAACTTTAAATTTAGCTACAAAATTATATTACAGTCACGTGACATGCCAGATGGTTTGTTAGACAGAATCATATGAGAAGTCGTCCTTGGAAACCGTTTGGAAATAGGCAGTTTTAAAAAAAATACTTGGCAGGTGATTGGATGAACCATCTGTCTCTCAGTGTCTATCACCGTCTTACCTTGCGAGGCAGCTGGATATGTAAGATCACAAGATCACACAAAAATCCTCTAAGGACACTGATTGGTCCAAACCACTGATGGTTCGGACACAAGCACATAACTGGAAACCTGACAAGAATCCAGAAACTTTACCTTTAGCGAACTGAACTGGACTGAACTTTCTCCTGCTTCATCTCCACTCTCCCCCTTACATCCTTTGTTCATTTATTTTCATTTGTATTTTTCCTCACTTTAATTTTTCATCTGTAATCCTGGACAACTGAATAGGAAACTATCTCAGATTTACAGCATGATAGCAGGCAAGCAATTATTCCACTCGCCTTTCATGCATTCATACGTACTTCTGGAGGATGTGAAATTCTTTTTATTCTGTGATATGGTCAATTGAAGCTCCAAATGATGTTCATTAACATCAGTAAAGGAGCATTAGGATGGTAATGATTATGAAGGTGATATTCAGTCTTGCTTACAATACCTCCTGTTTGGAAAAACTGATGAAATATTGATATTCAAAAGAAGGGACCAGAAACTTTAGTTTTGATTGAAGTGCTGTGAGTGCTGAGTACACACACACACACACACACACATGCATGCATGCACACACATACACACAGACACACAAACACACATGCATGCACGCACACACACACACACACACGAGATACATTGTGGGTGACAACTAAAAGCAACAGGGGAATTTAATCAGTTTTTAAATTGAAAAGAATTGGACTGTCATCACAGTATAATTTGGACTGTAAACTGTGTCTTTTCAGTGCCTGAGGTGTGTGTGCTTATGTGTGTGTGTGTGTGTGTCTGACTCTGATGAGACAGGGTCCTCTCCAGTGTTGTCCCACAGTTTTCAATTTGAGGGTCATTTGTTTGCATTATCCAGTTTATGACAGGCAGGGAGGGAGAATGCCACTGTTGTATCGGATTCTAATTATTTAGCAGCTGTAAAACACTTGTCGCTGCCTCTCCTGTTTGCCTCCAACTCATTTGTCTGCCATCGTCTTTTTTTTTTTCTGGCTTCCCTCCTCCCCACCTCCTCGTGTCTTTTTTATGTCACCTGTAGTTACTCTAGCAGTGCCTCTTAAAGGAATACTCCAGGCATTTTTCAGTCTTACCAAGAATTAGATGAGAAGATCAATGAGCTAGGTGTGCAAAAATGAGGTAGCTCCGTAACATGTTCAGCCCAGCTTAGCTTTAAGAGTGACTTAATGCAGGAGATAAAAGCATGTACTATGGTCTCCAAATCCTTAACAGACAGAAATTATTTTAGTTTTTTAAGTGATTTGTTCATCAAATTTATTAATAATGCATTGGAATTAACATTCAATTTTAGAGACACAAGAGTATTTATTGTAAAATTAGGACCTCAGTTTTTTTTTAGATTTTAGAGAAATGAGACGTCCTCCCCTCTGAATCGTCACGTGAAGCAGCATCTATTTCTGATGACAATGACACACCTGGATCACCTTTCAGCCGGCTTTAACAGCTCTGCTGCAATTTTTGACAGAGTTTGTATTTGCACATACACTCATCAAGCAGTTCATTAGGAACAGCTGGGCAATTTAATGCAATCCAATACGACAGCTCTGCAATAAATTCTACATTTACAAAGCTTATACATTTTTCAGCTTTTGTTGACATTGTCAGAAAGGTGATAATTCTACTTCACGTTTATTATTTATTATACGTCGCAGTGATTGGTGGTGGTGTGCTGGAGTGCATTACTGTATATTGACAAGTGTTCCTAATATTTTGCCACCCCGGCTCTTTGGAAGTATTCCAGGCACATTCAACTAAGAGAAGACACCGGGGCAGACCCAGAACACGCTGGAAGAATTATATATCCCATCTGGAATCTGGGAACACTTCTGTATTCTCCAGGGAGAGCTGAGGAATGACAGGGTAGAAGGATGTCAGGGTGACTCTGCTTAGCCTGCTGCCACCACTGAGATTATGCCTCTGCAGACTAAAAAGGGTCAAGCTCAGCCACTTTACTGCATCCTAAGGACACACACAGTCACTTTATGCCATACAAATGTACATGCCCATGGAAACACCACTACCACAGTCTCCGGGACAGATGCCACCTCTCCCCATCGCACCATCTCTGTCTCTCTTGTTCCCCTTTTCGGAAATTAATCAGGCGACGTGTACTTGGGAAATGAGGTGACATTTTCCTATAATGAGAGCGATGGGTGGAAGGCAAGGAATCACTGCGTTTCCAGGGCCCGCCATCGACAGAGATTGACATTTTCCATTACAGAGTCAAAATGTACATGTGTTGCTCCATCTGAGTTGCTGTGTTTGTGTGTGTGTGTGTGTGTGGGTGTGTGTGTGGGTGTGTGTGTGGTTTAAGGTTGGTTTTGGCAGCAGACGGCAAGGAGGTCATCCATCTTGTTACAGCCATATCCCAAAGTCTATGTGTGTGTACATTATGTGCGTATATGCGCCGTGGTGTTTGTGCATGTGTGTGGCGCCTGTGTGTGCTTGGGTACAGAAGCGCATGTGTGTGTGTGCGGAGAGAGAGTGGTGGTAAGGCGTAAAAGCATGATTTATGGAAGGGAGTGGTGCTGGAAAGCTCTAGGTACAGCGACGCCTGTAAATCCTGATAAAAAACCTGGATAGAAGCAATTTAATACCATCAATCTTCCTACCTAGGGGCTGTGATATATTGGCAGGTAGAAAGGAGTGTGTGTGTGTTTGTGTGCGTGTGTGTGTGTGTGTGTGTGTTTCTGTGTGTGAATTAAAGAGGTAAGCTAAACCCATTCCTGTGGTAGACAAACCTGCTTTGAAGAATTAGTTCAAAGCTGGTGGCTATTTTATGGACCGGATACAACAACGGCAATTTTGGAACACTCTAATCTTGAAATTTTTAAGTTTTAAAAACATTTGAAAGAAGTTAATCTTGGAATTTGTTTTAACTCTGTTCACACAAACATGAGTCGCTACTGACCATCAGAATGCATTCCACCTCTGAAAAGCCAGGGGGGGAGAAGAGTTTGTTTAGTTTTGTCTTTTTAATGTCTAATTTTTATGTCGACTAATTTGTCGCAAATATGTTTTCAAAGGAAAACATAATGAGAAAGGAACATATCTGCAAAGTCACAAAACATCTGTGCTGAATGTATCTACAAAATGTTGAATGACAATATATTCTCCTACAATATCCAACCGCGGAATGTTTGATTTTTGTTTTCATGTAACATTTTGTGGATAGGACAAATCCAAGCAACAATTGATTTCCTTACAAATGTATTTGGCAAAACTAATTAGTAGTATATGAACAGTTTCTGGGAGGCAGGATTGGTTTTGTAGATAAATCATCATAATTACTTCACAATGACACTTGGAATCTTGGCTCTGGGATTTACATGGATGAGACTAAACTGAGGCTGAACCTGAAACATTAGTTTGAACTTGTTTTGTTCATTGTTTGTGTTGTGGTTGTACTGTTCTCCTTACACTCATAAAAGAAAATTCCAAAGTTTCACTTTAATGCCATAACTGGATCCTGTGTCTCTGTGGATCAATCAAATTCAGTTAATTTTATGGAGTCAGAAAGCCAACAAATGTCACAATTCAAGATAATGTATCATGTTCAAATGCCATTAAAGTTCATCCAGGTTACTCTGTGGAGTCACATCACTGCACACAATTTCAATCTACAACTTAATTTCATTTGTTATAAAACTGTGGAAAGGAACTGGGTCAATATTAGAACAAAAGAAGAACTCATTGCTCACACATTAGGAAATCATCGTGGCATCCTGCATGAGAAAATATAGATATACTGTAAGAGCATGCATACGCACAAACATCAAGACATTTACAAATATGCACATATGCACATGCAATCACACTGTATGTGTTTTTTTATCAGTTGCCTGTGAATTCAGTGCATGATTTGACCATAACTATAGACTGCAGGCCAAAAGAAACACCAAGTAAAAACAGCCTTTTGTTTACACGCTCCCCTGAGACGCCAATGACTTTCCATTCACTTGGGTTAATAAGAGTATGATTTATAGCAAGACAAGGTTCCATCTATCTAAGCACGGCTTGTGTCACCACTCGGATTTGCAGTTCTCCACTAAATGCTAAACACTTCAGCAGCATCTCAAGTAAAAAGATGTACTGGTTGTGCTGTTTTGGGGAACTTGTTCATGCAATGAATGGCAATGCAGATGAGTTTATCGCTCATCATCAAGTCAGTCAACCAAATAATCAGTGAATTCATTCACTCATAATGTTTCTGCTTATGATAGCAGGGCGTTTAGTGAATGCTGATAGGGGATTTACACTTTTTCACAGGGGGATGTGTGTTATATTATCTTGACATTTAAAAAATGATGAGTCATGTCATATATCATATATAATGATTATCACAGAGTTCTAGTAATAATCTATCCATCATCCATCCATCATCATCACTCAGGCTGTGGTACTGAGCTCCTAATACCTGTAATTTGTCAATATTGTTTGTTGATTTGTGCAAACTTGATGTTGACAGCATGCTCTTTGCAGCATTATGGGTGCAGCAGAACACAAAACTCATGGTTCAGATCATATCATAGATTTCAGATCATTTTTCAGATCAGCAAAAAAAAAAAGGGAGACAAATATAATTTTGTTTTCCATTTATACTGTAAAACACTTAAAGCAAGGCACTTTTGCCCATGATATGAAATGAAAACAACATTCAAGATGTCCAATGTTTAAATAAAATCTTAAAATATATAAAATATTCAATAATTAATTGTGTTAAATTGAAGTGCAATATGAGGCGTCATCCTCTCTTAAAGATGGTAGTGAATGAAACAATAGCCGGTGTCCACATCATCAAAACTTGATAATAACTTACAAACATGAACACACGTCTTGTCCTGCAGCTCAGCTTGTTGAATGAGCCACTTAACAAACATTCAGTGGGGAAAAGTGTACCGCTAACATCAGTTAGCAGCTAGATTGCTAACTAGCTGCTTAGCTGCTAGGTCGTTACTCTTCAAAATCCCCGTTAGCAACATGCTGTCTGTCCATGACTTGTTGCTACAGTACCGTGTTTACTTTGTCTCCAATGAAACATTACATTTTGCAGTTAATCTGCAGTTCTCGTGTGGTGAACCATTGGGTCAACTACATTCTGTAACACCGCTACTCATTAAAAGAAGAAACAAATTGTAATTTTTGAAGAAAAAGTTGTGGTATCTCATAGCATTATGTTATTTCCTCTAAATATAACAACTTTATTCTTGAAATCTCTTTTTCCTCCACCCTGTGAGTGATCCTAATACTCACCGTGGATTATGCTGCGTTTTCATCTCAATTCATGCATATTTAAAACAGCATGACCCCAAAAATGTCAGAAAAAACTATATACACTTGAAATGAGCAAAAACACAAACTGTCAGAAAATACTGGTACCCTGTTTTTGTCATTACACTCTGACAACAACAAAGTGGGTGTGAGTTCAAGGAAACAGAACACTTCAACTTTAAAAAGCTCCAGTTTATGCTCGCTACACTTGAATATCAACAACTTTTCAGGTCATTTAATTCTTATTCGACTACTGATTTAGGTGTTACTTCAAAACATAAAAAAACAGCCCCTGAATATTTTATTGAGGCTATTTGACTGAGAACAAAGCAAACAGCATTTTTTAATATAAACATTCACCAGAGAATTCTCTTTGTTTTGGGGTGACAGAAATTTAGAAAAAGATGAAAGCTGATTGAGGTTATGATAAATCATTTACATGTGGTGTTTAATTGTTTAATTTTGTCCCAAACCAGTTGCTATACTTCCTCCCTAGTCTGCTCCGACAGCATTTTGTGCGAAGATGAGGCTGCATCGACAGCGTTATCTTTCTGTGTGAAAGACTTGACTGGAGAGGCCTTGAGAAATGATTTAATTTACCCCAACAGGCACTAAATCACACCCAGTAAGAACATCTACTTCACAAATACACACGCACACCAATACACATTTCCAGACATCCACACACACAAGTGCACTTAAATACACACACATACACACACACACAATCAAGTATCCCTGCTGGCAAACAGACATAAACATGCACAGACGCACACACATTGTCAAGGCAGTGCATCAAACCATGAGCCTGTCCACTCTGCTGTACTGTTGATTTGGAAAATTCACACCTCTCCTTTTCTCTCTCACATCAGATTTCTACCAGTTATACTCATCAAATGACACCATCAAGTTGGACAAGAGTGTTCTCATAACACAAATATGATGCTGCAGCTTGTGATTCAAGAGACAGCACTCTTTGATAAAAGCACCCAACACCTCCCCCAAATCCTCATATTTCCTCCCAGCTCCCTGTTGATGTTATGGAAGTCACTATAGTTCACAGTTGTTCACAGTTTCAAATCAACAGAGAACTGGTAAATTTGGGGATGCTATCTGGTACGAATATGTCATTGACAAAATTGGTGTGCTCATGTCCTATCAGAGTTACCATAAGGTCCGATACTTTCAATCACAATATTATTTGTCCTGCTCTGATTTTCCAGGTTTTCAGAGTAGTCCACACCAGCCAAGACTTGTGCTTGGATACCCTTACACTCTGATATCTTGATATCTTGTACTTCATTCATGAGTGTGTGAATTCTCTTGTTCCCCAAGTAGAGGATGATTTCTGCAAAACCCCAAAATGCGGTCTCTACTCTGTTGAGAAGTTTTCTGTGTGAATCTGTGTGTTGTCACAAAATTGGACAGACCAGTAGTTTGTGCTTTATTTTGGTTTCTACTCCAATTCCACGTTTTATGGTTCCTTCACTTAAACATCCTCTGTATGGCAGTCATAATCCGACAAACCTAGCTAGCTTCCTACAACTCCAGCTGACAAAGACATTGAGCGGTTAAAAATCAACCGTTTTCTCTTTAAATTGTACTTTGGCTACAATGTAAAACTCTTACCAGGATGTACCAACAATACCCCAATGTAGTGGCCCATTCAGGTCGTTAAGGTTGACTCTGAAACACTGCAGTTGATCATGTTAGCTGTAAGTATGCCACGATAAAGAGTGGAGATCATAGTCATACAACCGTTTTGAGCTGTTTGGATATGTGAATTCTCAAAAGTCGCAAATATTGGAATCTATCCAAGCTGTGTTGGTCTTATATGATGTGAACACCGAATGATCACTGCATTATGTGACATAGCTGTGAAAAGCATAGGCGCATTCATGCGTGCACTTTGCAAAAGTGTTGTGTAAAGTGGAATATAATTAATTCTCAGCTAATTACATTTCTTCAGACATACCTATTAAACATCTATGTTCAAGGGGCTGTCTTTAGTTTCAAATAATTTTCTAATAATTTCCTAGAAAGTCTCTTGGAATGAATCATGTAATAAGAGACTGTGGAGATGATGTACTTTAAATGAATTCATTCCATTTAATAGGTATAGGTAGGTAATAGGAAATGTTTCTAAAAGCAACATATGTGAAGAATTAAGTTTCCAATAATTAACATTTTTTTATAGTTTTAATTGAAGCATAGGTTCACAGTTTTACAAGTCTTAAAACAGTCATGCTGTCCATATAAATACTGAAAGAGGTTTTCCTTGCTGTAATAATTCCTCTTGTTCATACTGGATATATAGAGATCTCCTTCAAATGTGCTTTCAGTGTAAGTGATGGGGACAAAATCAAAGTGTGTCTATAGTCATTTTGTGCTTTTAAAAGATGATGTGAAGCTTATATGAGGCCTCAGCGATCTGAGTTAGTCATACCAAGTAGATATCTGGCAGATTTACAGTCTTTTTAGCATCAAATTCCCTCTTTGTGTTTCCCTGTTGAGCTGCGGTGAAAGTATAATAATAAAGAGAGAAACTGTAATGTTGAGAGATATCTACTTGAGTTGACTCATTTTGACAGCTGAAGCATATTAGCTTCAGTTAAACTTTTTAAAACATTTTTGCACAGAAGGAGGACTGTGAATTTTGGTCCCCATCACTTACATTGGAAGTGCAATATGAAGGATCTTCTAATGGTCAGTATGAACAGGAGGAATGATTAAGGCAAGAAAAACCTGTTTAAATGTGATAACTGTCTTGAAAAACTGTGACCTTGTCCTTTAAGCACTGCCTTTGAGAAAATCCCTCTGGCAAGAATTAACTACTTTTAAACTCAATATAGTATACAAAATTCTGCAAAAACAGTTCAAGAACATTGCCTCTGTTTTTCACATAAAAACAATAAGTACCAAATTACATTTATTTTCTGGGAAATGTTCAAGAATTTATGAATCTGAAAACTAAAGGGTTACCCATTGAATACATACTTTTAATTAATTGACATGTCTGACTTTTCAAAATTTCAGGTTTCAATATAAATAGAAAAATGTGCACTTAGCCAACTGGGGCAAATGGTTGTCTTTGACAACACTAGTCTGATTATGTTGAACAACAAGCCATGATACATTTTGTTTGTATTCTGGCCTTTTCTCTGGTATTTAGGGCCAGACAGAGATTAGTATAGTTAAATTTAAAACAACTTCCACATCAATGTGCAATATGAAAGGAGCATCATCATTCATTTTAATTTGTTTTTTTTTCTACATTCTTATTCTTAGCTCATTTTTTCTTGGAGTATTCAATTCATATTTGATGCTTTATTGGAAAAAGTTTTTTTTTGTCCTGTATGCACACCTCCCCCAAACACATAAATAGGCACTTATCCTCTCCCTGACAGCATATAGAGGGAGCTGAGGAGAAGGTCCTGTGTAGGAGAATAAAGTGTCAGCTTGAAATGTCTTGTGATGGGCATCAGCTATCCAAATGACATCAGTCCAACATCCCGCCAACTTTAAGCCCAGCGTCCACACACCTCATGACAGATAGATTAAGATTTTGACAGCCTTAAGCCTTCAAAGCTCATGCCTCGACACATTCTTCTTTGAACTTTTACTTTGCTGCTCTCTCTCTTGACCAGTGCTCACTCTCTCACTGAGAATGACAGACCTGTTCGTCACAACAGACTGACTGTCAGACAGACACTGAGCTTTTTTTTTTTTTTCTAAACTAACCTTCCCTGCCCGTCTGTCTTTCCACACAGACACCGAGGACTGTGGCAACCAATTAAAAATGATTCCTACTGATGTTTACTTATGTTTATGGCCTGTATCAGAATACTAATGATTTGGCTTTTCAGTAGTAATTCAGGAATCATGTATTTAAGTTACATAAAGCACTAACGCATGTTGTTTTACTGTACTGTAAGACCTACAACTATGGCAGTATACAGCTTTGCTATACATTTATAGACATTTAGAATGTAACTGTTAGGATTAAAGCTATTTCTATTTTTCAGCATCAACCTCAAGTGTAGAGTAGTGGAGTATTTCTGCTGCTAAATGCACTATAAATAAATACCCATTGGACTAAAAGTCAAACATGTATAGCCAGGGTTGGTGACAATTAAAGCCACTATTTATGTTTTTCACTTTGTGAGGGTAGTGCATGCGACCATTTTTGCAGCTGTGGCACCGCACTGGACTGCGGAAAGTTGAGTCAACTTTTGGAAAACCGCAACCCGATGTCACCGTGTGGTGGCCAATCATATAAGTTGCAGATTAGACCGGAAAACGAAAAGACAAAAGACTGGAAGAGGAACGTTGTCTATATACCATGTAGCACTGTAGCATTTCAGCATTCTGCTTTGGACCAAAGATGATTGATTGATATTACTGTATAACGAAGATGATGGAGGAGAGACTCATCGCTGCTGTGAGGAATTTCCCAGAGCTGTACAACCTTATATGAGCGCTTCTTCCTTTTCTTCATCTCTTTCGTTGTTTGATGGCAGTTGGTAAACGAACTGCGTAAAACTGCGTATTACTGCCACCTTCTGGACTGGGAGGATTAACGGTTTACAACGCGACATCACACAAATGGCCCTTGTAGTCACACGCCCACAAATCCGCACTGACCCGCAGTGATTTGCGGCACCATCAGATTTGGTGTGAATGCAGCCTAAGAGGAGTTGCCTCTGTTTTAGTTCCTGTCTCTTTATGCATTGTGTGAATAAGCACACTCTGTTCTGATTGGCTAGTGGTTTTAGAGGCTAGATAAACAGCAGTAATAGGATTTCAATTTTTTTCTCATTCTTTACTTGAAATGGAAATTTCTCAAATACATCTGTACATGTTTGAGTCCGAATCCAAAGCAACAATGTCTATGGAACAGATAGCCATCTGTGGGCATGCACAAGCAATCTGATGTCATCATGAGGTGTACGCATAGGTTACTTTGCAAACGAAGTTCTGGCTTTTGACTCACAGAGTGCACTTTTACATATGTTAGCCTCATTTTTTTTATGTTGTTCAACACAGACATCAGACATCATATCAGTATAAAAATAACAGAAAATCACAGAAATCATGATAATTATTAAAACCTTTACATTTGTATCATTCCATAAGTACACCGGCTTAAAATATCCTGAGTCACTAAGGTCAAAACCGCATCTTTGTTCTTTGCCAATCCAATTAAAACCATAACGAAACAATCACCACTTATCATGACTGACACATATGACATAGCCCCTAACCCTCATGTGCACTTTTATGGAAAATGATAAGGAAAATGTTCTCCCTTTGGAGGTTTTCTGTCAGTGTGATGATTCAGATCTTAATTATCCAAAATAATTATTCAGAACTCTACATGTACAGCATGTACACACACTCCTGTTCACAATCATGCTGATGCTTATATTGGTTGGAACTTGTGATTCCATTCAATAATTTGACAATTTATTGTCTTTTTTGCATACCTAAAATAGTTTTATTTTGTTGTTGTTTTCCCCTGCATCTACTGTATAGGTTAATGCAGTTGGAGGGAATATGTCCATCATGAAGGGTTCGAAGTCTCATAAATTGTCAGTGTATCACATTTCTTGGAGTATTTTCGGGTTTTGATGGAGGTGAAACTCTACCAGTTTAATCAAGAGCACAAAAGTTGAGCAACTATGTTCAAAAATATCTGCTTCTGAGTGATCTGGTGATTTTCTATATTTTTCTTATTGTCAACAAATCTCATGTGCAGAGCCAAACCAACAATGAACTGATCTACTTACAAGCATTGTGTGTGTGTGTCCAAAGCCTGATATTCCTCTGATTCATTCCTCTGTGCTGTAGAACTATTAAAAACATGTCAGTGAGCCACATTGTTGCACTGGGTGACATGCCAGTTGTATAGAAACAGCTTCAAAGACTAGACTTTGCCAGCTTGTTGTTCTACATATCACAACCTCTTGACTGCTATTACACTGTAAATTTCTCAAAGAACTTCAGTACAAAGTCAAGAGGTTGTGATGTGTACCACAACAAGCTAGTGAAGCTCTGTATAATGGTGTCTGCCTTACACAGAACTACTCTCCAGAGACTGAAAACATGATCACTGTTACTAGTTATTGAGCCATTTCTAAACAAACTTACATGACCAAACTCTTAGTGAGGCTTTAGATACACACACAACATTTGTAAGTATGTCAATTCATTGTTGGTTTGGTTCTGCACATGAGATTTGTTGACAATAAGGAAAATAGAAAATCACGAGCCATTTCCTGTAAGTAACTTTTGAACAGTATTTGATTCCAAATTACAACAATGAAGCATTCATAATTTACCAATGCTCTAATTTTCACCTCTGTTGAGTCGCCATAGCAAAAGTTGCTGAGGCTTATGGGTACCTCAGTATTTCGAGCCGTTCACAATACCAAACTGACAGAAGAAAAAAAAGTGATCTCTTAGAAAGTTGGAATAGGATAGCTATAACATAAACCTTTAGTACAGGCTAATTTAATTATCCAGGAGACTCCAGTGTTGCTATGATGAGAAACTGAGGTTATCTTTAAATTAAAACTTTCAAATTCTAATTTACAATAGGAAAAAAATACTTCTCTAACCACTAGCGTTTGCTTTACAACTTTACAGACCCTTATCCTTATGGGGGACGTCTTTATGAACAAGCATCCTGTTGTTTCAGCCATTATAAGGTTTTCTTGTGAGTTTCTTCTTGTCTTTAAGGGTTTCAGCAGGGTGAAGAAGCCTCTCCTCTCTCCTCTCTGCAGAGGGGAGGGCAGGCAGCTTTGTGATAACCTTGCCCTGTCATTGCATTCTTAGAACAAATCTGCTCTTATCAGGATCTTGTAGCAGGCAGCAAATGCAATTTCCCAACTCCCCCGGCGGGTGCCTGCCTCAAATCCTCCATGGGCAATCTGCCTGTGTGATCTGACGTCTTTAAGAGGGACTTGAACCGAGGCGGCATTAGCCCATCTGACAACTAGCTCTGGCTCTGACAAAGTGTCAGCCTCACAGTGCGCTCCCTCACTCTTTCTCTTTGGTTTTCACACTGATTGCTTTCTGTCTCTTTCATCCTTTCTGTGTATTAGCATCTCTCCCTTTTTTCCCTCTTACAGTCTTTCTTTTTCTGTGGTGCCACTTGTCAGCTCTCAGGCCACAGATCACAGGAACGCATTAGCGACTACTCTTGTCTATCATGCCTCTCTTTGCCCGCCACTTCTCTGTTCTCACAAAGTCCTGTTCTTCCACATACAGCAGATCTGTTCAGACAAGCTGCTGCTGAGGTGAGGGTGTGTGTATGCATTTGCCTGGGTTTGGGTTTGTGTGTGAGTTATGTTTCATGGAGCAAGCCTTTTTTCAAATAAACTACCTCTACACTTTATGCCGAGGCAATGAAGCAAAAACAGGCTCAGTCATCATTTTTGTTCTTGATTGTACCAATTTATTCTGTGATTATTCTCCCAACTGTCTACCTTGCAGACCTGCTGCTACATGCAAAAAGAAAAGAGCTATTAAATTACATCAAACATTCAAGGGACCTTAAAACTAATTGCTAGACTAAGTTGTGAGGAACCTGAATAGGACTTACACTGACCTAAAATCACTCAGTGAGGCTGCAACAATCACACAGTGAGGCTACAACAAGGACAAGACTCAGACAAAAAAAAAAACTGCAATGCAGCATTGAAAAAAGTGGCCAAGGAGCAAGATCCCCAATTTTATTATCTATTTTGTTGCCGTCTTTGTTGCTCAGTGTTCTTTGCTTTGTTTTTTCTGATTGTGTTGCTTGGAATTTCTGTTTGGGTGGGTGATGCTCTTCCCTTTGTCTATTTTGTTGGCTATGCTAACTGCCTAGACATTGTTCTTTTATGTATTAACTGTAAAAATTAGCCAGAGTTATAGTGAATGTCATTTTTTATGAGAATGACAGAAAGGTTAATATTGTTTTAGCACCTGTAAGATTTCATGATATTGTCACTTAACTTATGAATATGAACTTATTTCTGTGGGGAAAGTTAATGTACCAAATTTAAAGACAATGAAATAGTCTAAACCAAAAATATCTGATGGCACTAGAGGAAAAATTTGGTGATTACCAAAGTCAGTAGAATACACGGTCTGGTAACCATGGATATCTGTACAAATTTCAAAACAGTCCATCCAATAGTTTACCAGATATTTCACTCTTGGTTGTAGTGTACAGACCAAATGACATTGCCACCTCCACTATCACATGGCTACCATGGCTAAAAACATGTAAGATGTTAAACTATACATGTGCCAGAGGAATGATTCCCAGAATAGAAATTAGAGATAGCCTCAAAATGGACATTATTTCATAGCTCTGTTTTTTATCTATGCTTTTGTAGTAGTAACTTTGATGGAGAGAAAAAAACTGATTAAGTCCACAGGAATAAAGCAAACTCATCATCTCTCAACTCTCTGGTCCTGGCAATAGCATCACTGCAGGAGTCCGACAGCAGCCAGATGAAAGCTGGTGTGACTGAGAGTCACGCAGCCCTCAGAGAGATCATGTGGTGCTATTGATGAGATGCCACTCCATCGCTTTACTCCCTCGGTGGTAACGTGTTGTACTCTGATATTGAACCAAGAAAGAAAACTAGAAAATTAATCTAAATATTTTATACAGTTTTATACAAATGTTATCCAGCTCATCTTCAGCCCACCCCAGAAATATTTGTTAATTGTGCTGTAAGTTGTTAGAGGAAACAAATCATAGCTTCTTTTCTTCCTCATATGTGTATAGCCTATTTGTTTTAAGAGGCCAAAAAGAACACAAAATATAAGTGATGAAATTACATTAAAGAAATAGTTTTAGCAAATATGTTGGAATCTTTTGTTGTCTTTCTGAGAATTAGATGAAAAGATCAATGTCATTCATGTCTGTGGCTTAAAGAGACAGTGTGTAGAATTCAGTGGCATCTAGCATTACAGACTTGGAAGAAATGAAATTATTCATACGTATGTTTTAATTAGTGTATAATTCTATGAAAATATGAAAGAGAGGGCCTTTCTTGTTTTTCTGAGTTTTGTGGCTATTGTCAATTCTCCTAAACGCTTGGAAGAGGAGGGCGAGTGGAGGGGTATTCAGTTGGTTGTAATCTATACCATTTTCTGGTGATACAAGAACATGTGGAAAAACAGAAGAAATAATCATCCATACAGTACTTCCAAAATCAGTATCTATTTTTATCTTCCAAACAAAGTACTTTTTTAGTTCCCAATAAAAAGGACTCTAGAGAACAATGAATGATTTTTTGATCAAATTTCTCATATTGAATTTTGATACAAGCACATTCAGCACTGATGTGGTTAGACAGCTGTCTTGATTAAATCTATGCAGTCTTTGGGAGGATATATTCTCATCTATGATATCTATAATTCTCATCTATAATATTTTGGAGAAACATGATTTCATACAAAAGGTGTGGCCAAAAGGTGAATGTGGCAGCAGCGGTGGAAGAAGCAGATCTTTTACTTCAGTAAAAGTACCAATAAGAGTACATGCAGGACTGCAGTCACTCAGTCCTGACATACAATTCAATTATTGAGGATAAAAACAAAATACAGCTAAAAGCTTATTTCCATTGTGGGCATCTACAAGGAAAGGGTATTCAGGTATTCAACTACAAAACACACAATCAAACTAACAAAAGAAGAGAGACAAAAACAGAAGAATCATGCAACAAGCAAAACAAACTCATAATTAGCTTTTCACCAACCATTTCACATTTCACACCGTCAAACTTTCTATCAGCCATTGCCATCAGAGGAGGCAAACTATGCCAATTACTGGGGCAATCTAACAATATGGAGTAATTGAAAGAGTGTGTAGGATTATGTGTAGGACTAATTGGAACAGATATGTACAGGGCTGATTGGCTTAAATTATTAAAAGTGTCCATTTTAGCAGCTGCCGTGACAGCATGTGAACCTCCTGTTGTGAAACAAGCTGGTTATGGAAAAAAGGATGAAATTTTTTAAAAAATTGTTGAGCATCCATTGTGTGCTACTGGCATATCTTGACAGCGTATGTTGACAGGTGCATAGCGCTGCTAGAGGTGTGCACTCTACTAGGTGCCATCTTGTCTATGTTGTTAATAACATATTCAGGTAAGATTTCATGAGTACTATGCAAATTAAAGCCTTCTCTCGAGTCATAGTACAATCCTGTTGTTTTGTGCTGTCAAGTGTAAGTGCTGTTGGTGCAGCTATTTGTCAAGTTTTTGTTACTTTGTTTTAATTGGATAGATAAACAGCAATTATGTAAAAAAATGTTATGTGTTGTTTATCAGGTTGAGAATTATTTCAATTCCATTACAACCGGGCACACATGCTGAGGAAGATCATGTTATATGATTGAAAGTTCCAGAACAGACCCTGAGTTTCTTTTGTCGACTTTTGTAAAATCAGTGTTAGCTTACTGACAAACAGAAATCACTTTTTTCAGTAGTATCATTATTTTGTGGTTTGTTTTATGTTTTGTTTAGTTTTTTGTAATTTTGAGTTGGTTTAGTTGATACAACATAACTAAGAGTCCACAGGCAATGCTAACATGCTGATGTTCAGTAGAAATAATGTTTACCATGGTCACCATGCTTGTTAGCATGCTAATATTTGATAATAAGCATAGCTGAGGGTGATGGGAAGGTCATTAGTTTTGTAGGTGTTTTGACATAAATAAATGACAGGTAAATGAAACTGTCTTACCACCAAAATTGACACAAAAGGTCATAATGTCAGTCACCAAAAAAACAACATATAGTTACATTTGAGTGATGTGGTGCTAGATGAAGCATTAAGAGATCACCAGAGTGATTACTGTATATTCTGAAGTTGCCAGTTGCCAAAGTGTTTCAATCGGGACCAGAGCAATGGGCACTTTGAATTGCGTTGTTGTTCAAATGTGCTATACAAATAAACTTGCCTTGCCTTGCCTTGCCTTGCCTTGCCAGTTGATCAATCGACCAACAGTCCCATAGAGCCACGTTGCTTTTAGAAAGCTGTTACAAGAAATAAGATATAGCAAAACTGACAAATCCAACAAAAATCACAATTTTGTCACCTGCTCTTGTGACTTATAAGGTCAAAAAGTTACCTCGTATGTAAATTTCCCTTCACTTTCCTTCCCTGTCTACATTGCACCGCTGAAATAGTCTAATAAAAACACTAAACTGTACAATACATTCACAAGCTGTTCTGCACTGTCTTTCTCACAGGCTCTCCTGATGGAGGGAAGTCAACAATCAATTCAGTCATAATTATGGAAGTTATTTTGGCCCTAGAGAGCACTAACAATGTGGAGAGAGAGAGGAAGTTTACCCATCCTGTCATTTTAATTAGATCCAGATTTACCTTTCACAATCTTAAAAGGCCCCATGGAGGACTGCAGAAGTTCATTTGGCTTTGTGGTCTGTTTCTGAGCCTCCGCCACAATCTGCTAACAGACAGGATCTTGGCTGGGAAACGCAGCTCAAACCTGAGGTTTCATCCTGCCTCTAACACCTTGTGCCTGTAACCTTCCAGATGCTGTTGTGGATTTTAACTCCAAACACACGTGATATTAAAGTGTGTTTGCATTCTTCAGTATATGCAGATTGCAGGAGATGTTTGTGCTATTGCTTTTTTTAGTTGTACATTAAAATGTCATGCTAATAGAGAACATAGTAAAAGGTCAATAATATCAGCTTATTGTCAGTGTCAGCAGAACTCTTTTTGCTGATTTACAAAGATCAGGAGAAGCAATTTCCTCTCTGTGCCTCTCAGCCCTTAAATAAATAAAATATTCTTGAAATAGAAAGATTACACAAAAACATAATCATCTACATCGAAACTCCCCAGCCGCTGCTCTTTTCCCCAAATATCCCAGCTGGAATTACCATGATTTATATTCTTTCTGTTAAATGAACATTTTTAATTGGTCGAAGAGAGGAGAGCAGTCAACTGCTGAGTCTAGAAGTCAAAGAATAGCTTTCAAATGAGCTGATGCGATGCTTGGGAAATATCTCAGGTGAAATTAAAAATGCTTAGGTGACCTGCAATTCAAACTGTGACCACCGGGTCACCAAAATAACTGCACATTTGTTCACCGGTGATGTTATTTTATGATTTCATCCTGCAATGTAAAACAAATCACTATGAGATCACATTTGTTCAACAGTGAAAGTAAATTTGCTTTGTTATTTCTTGTCAAGAGTTAGATAAAAAAAGAAAAACTGATACTCTCTTGTCTGCTACAGTTAATCATGAAGGTAGAGGTAGCACTTAAGGATTGAAAGTACATAAACAGTACACAAATCCACACACAAACAGAAAATGACATGTTGGTTTTTACTTCTCTTCGTATATGGAATAAACAATCGAGTTATAATATCTTGATTACTGAGTTTGAGAGTTGCTCATAGGCAGATTTTTTTTTAAAATTTGGACAGAGCCAGGCTATCTGTTTTCCTGTACCTCTAGTCTCGTAAGCTAGGCTAATCACCTATCAGCTCCAGCTCCATACTCAAAGCAGCTATAACTGATATTTTTCATAATAGCAATTTATCAAATGACAGTTGGGTGGCTCATAATGATGAACCTACAGAGAATTATCAGCAACTCTGCAGCTCCTTATAATGAGTTTAGGCTCATTGTTTAGCTGTCTGGCTGTTTTGGTTCATTCACAGCGCTCTCATAGCGTCACACAGTTCTTGAGTAAATGTACTTTCCACCACTGGAAACAAGCTAGCTAAACTTTTCCTCTCCATTTCTCATCATCCAGTAACAAAGATGTATTGGAATATTAAGCTTATTATAAGTGTGGATGTTCAGCATAGTCTGTTAGTCTTCCTACAAACACAAATAACATAAACACATTAAAACATAAAAAGCAATAGTAAACAGACATATACTTACCTGGACCTGTTCTCTTTTCTGTGAATAAAAAACATCATGTTCCAAAAATCTTGATTTAAATAACAAACCTTTATCTACAAAGGCCGTTCCACTACAAACACATTCAGACACACATATTTTGCTTGCTTCCTCGCTCGCTCACTCACTCACACACAAACACACACTCTCGCACTACTTCAATTAGATTCTATTGGATTTTATTAAATCTTCCTTGAGCTTTCACTTCATGGCAGCATCCATCAGAGGATTATTATTTATCTTGCTGTCAAGAACCGGCAGCTCGTAGAATCCCTTAGAGACATAGAGGAAGACTTGTGTGTATGTATATAGAAGCACTCCTGTGTGTAGAGGTATATATGTGTGTGTGTGTGTGTGGGTGTAGGTGTGTGAACTCTCTGGTGTTAAAGTTGAAAGAATGGGAAATCATATTCTCGCTAATTGCAGACATTAGCATAGCATATTACATCCATGCACGTCTATAATATAGTTGCCAATGTAAAATGTTTTCATTCAGCACTAGTCACTGATCTTATAGGAGCTTATATTAGATGCATTATAGAATAGACAGAAAGAAATAGAAAATAAAAAGAGGAATACATTGACATTAATTGGTGAAAGCCAATACTGTAATTGTATCACTTAACGTTTGCTCTAAATGTCTTATTTGTGGCTAGCGTTTACAGTTGATCTTTTTGAATATGTTAAATATGCAAATTACCATATGACACCCCAGATGTTGCTGACAGAATATATGTTAATATTCCTGGTAATTTTAATACTTTGAGGTGAGGTAAAAACTGTGAAGAGCTAATTCATATTAGTTATGCCAATTCCCCAGAGTCACGATATAAAACACCTTCCTGATCCAAAACACAGAATCTGCCAAAAAAAAAAAAAAAAAATGTGTGTGTGTGTTTGATGTAGAAATATATATTATTTTCTATTTGAAGATTAAGTTTCAAACAGAATCAGAAGCAGAAACAGGTTTATTGCCATACAAGGTATTCGCCTTAATTCCCACTTCACCAGTACACAGAGAACAATGTGCAGATATGATCATTGCTGCTCACTCTGTACAAAAATAAGCATTACGTGAAATCACAGTCGTCTTATAAAACATTGTGATGCTACTTTGTGTCAGCAAATCGTCCCCACGGCCCTATTTTTTCCTCTTAAGATGAAATAACAAGTGATGTTATGGTGGGGATTGAAACACTCAATGATGCTTCACTGGCCAAAACTAAAGTACACCTGAGGAAAATAACAGGTAATATTATACATGCAATGTGTGAGAAGAAACTAAAGCTGAGTGTTTTGAGCCACTTCCTCTTTCAGCTGTGTTCCCTCTTGACCTCTTAAATGTATTTTAGGCGCTAATGTGCAATTTGCCTCAAACTGCTGGAACTTGGTTTTGAATTCTTGTGTGACTTATGGATGATAATTGATTCTTGTTCCTAATGTTTGAGAAGGTTTTACCTAACTTGTCAATAAAGACTCAGATGAGTAGTTTCAGGGTGAGAACACCTAGAGCAAAAATGTTAAGAATCCTGAAATGCCATAGTTCAGTCTTTAGCCTTTCTATCTCTGTGTGGTTTGGCTGAGAAATCCTTTAAATGTATAGTAATTGGGATCTCCTGGAATCTCCTCAGGGATCCTTGGCAATCCTAGGTTTGACTTTGAGTGCTGCTCCCCCTACTGTATGTAAATACCTCAGCCTCCAGCTCGGCGCTGATAAACGGGATCTGCTGGAGCGAATGAGCTGAATCCATCAACCTACCATTACCTGAGGTTAACTGCTGAAACATTATACACCAGAGTCCCTTTTCTTTCAATCAATTCCCTACATATAGACCTCCACAAACCCCCATGGGCACAACACCAGGCCAGTGTGCACTCAGTCACACCTATGCGTCCACACACAGACAGACAGAAAGTAAAAGAACAATACAGACCGAACTTTAAAAGAACAAAACTAAACACAGGCTACTGCACCTCTGGCCATAAAACAGTAGCCGTCTACTGCTTTTGTTTCCCTGCAGCTGCCACAGGTCAGGAGGCAGTTGATGAGGGTGCTGTTCTCCTTTACAAATGTGTGTATGTGCGTGCATGTGCGTGTGCATGTGCGCCCCTTCAATAGAGCTTGTCATAATGTAGCAGATAAAGTGCTGATATGGCTGTGGCTGACACTATTATACACCACCACCAGGGAGACGGATATGGATGGAGAGAAAGAAAAAGCAGGAGGAGGGAATGGATGGATTGATGGATGGATGGATGGATGGATGGATGGATGGATGGATGGGTGGATGGATGGATGGGTGGATGGATAGATGGATGGATGGACCGACCGGAGTGTATAAGCAATTTGGTATGGCAACTTTGGATGAACCTATAATTTGTCAGAGACTGAGTGAGTGCGAGAGAAAGGGCAATATGGATGGAAAGTGGTAGATTTGGTGGCAGCAGTCTCTTACTCAGCAGCATGAGCCACAAAACATGATGAAGAATGCTGCTGTGATAGGTTGTGTGTGTGCGCGAGTATGTGTGTGTGTGTGTACATAAACAACCTGCCATGAACTGAGAGGCTCACAGCGAGGCAAGTCTGACACCTAGAGGTTGGTTATATTTGCTGTTCTCTCCCTGCATTGAGAGAAAACTACAGCACTTTATATGACAGTTTGATGCAATATAAAAACATATCTTCCATACCTTATCTTTACTCACAACCCCAGCTCTATGTACTATATACTGCATGTCTACATCTATATGTTGCAACATTACATGTAATGATTGTTATTTTTGGTCTTCTTATGCACATTATCATACTATTACCTCACTCCCACTACTAGTTTTTATTGTACTACAACTTGCATATTACATTAACACACTTTCTCATTCGAGTGGATGGGAGGGTGTGTCCAAACCTTTGACTGGTATTGAATATATGTTGACTATATGCTCTCTCTCTCTCTCTCTCTCTCTCTCTCTTTGGCCTTTTTTCTGTAATTCTGGTTACTTTCACTTCTTTAGACTTTTACAAAAATCCTTTGAATGAAACTGTGCAAGTAAGAGAATCCCTCTTTGGCCGAACTGCTCACAACTCAAAGACATGCAACATGTGGCAAAGGCTCACAAGTAGATATTTCTTAATTTCACAGGTTCATTGACCAAAATTTGGAAAACAACTGATGTAGAGATCATCATATTGTACCTATTATGATTTTTTTTTTTAGGTCTAGATTCCATAAAACCATTGTTTCAACTGAATTCTAATGTATTAAGAACCTTCTTCATACTGAAATACAGTCATCTAAATACTGGACTTAACTCTCAAAATTCAATGAGATTCCAAGACTTCCAGGATCAGTATAAGTATGTGAATTGTTACCTCAGTGATGAGTTCCAGCACAGGTGAATACTAACTCTGCAGGTATTTGATATCAGAGGATGATGGAGTGAATTTTTGACCCAAAAAGAGAGACCATCTGTGCTGCAGTTTGTATTTCAAAACACTTTATTAACATGCTCTTGTTCTTCATCAGCCTGTACATTCAGTACTAAAAGGCCTCACCCAACATACACACTTGAACATAGTTATAATGATGAATGCACACACACACATACACATACACACACACATACAAAGACACATTAGCATTAATTATAAGAGCCGTTACTTTTTTGGGGGGGAAAAAAACAATTCAACCACAAAAGCACTCACACTGACAATTTGCACTTTGGATGACGTGTGTGTCGACATGCAGATCGTAGTTATACAAGCACCTCTAAGATGCATAGCTGCTTTCTTATTGGTTGAGTTGACCTCAGTGAGTGAAACCTGAAGAGCGAGTGTTTAATGTTTCAAGACAGTGGTGTTGTTTGTATTACTCTGATAATTTGGTGATGTTTATGAGCATACTGGGATCAGCCAAAAAAAAAACAGATTATGTCCAATTATTTTAGTGAGACGTGTGCATTGATGGAGCGCCAGTGTGTGAAACTACTGCAACACAGACGCTCAAAGTGGTTCAATGTTTTAACTAAAGTATTTGCCACTTTTAAGGTCTGAACACACAAAAAAAGCATCCCAATTTAAACTTGTCCATTGATGTGCCAACTAATCCCATGTGAACTCTGTCTTGTGACCTAAATTGGAGCTACGATAAGTTCCTGCAGTGAAGATGAAGGTTCAGTATAGAAAAGAACTTTCAGTCTAAAATTACTCTGCGGGTGTTTGGTTTTATCACCAGGTATAACTCAACCAATGAACTTTCTGCCTCCAAAGCAGCTCTGCCTGTATTTGTAAAATCCACAACCTGATGTTGACACTAGAACTGGATTTCAAGGTAACAGGATTGCACTACTAATTAACTACCAAATAAATAGCTTCAATATAAGGATTTTTTTCTAAACTACTCTAGTCTTAGTTTGGAAACTTTGATAAAAAAAAAATACACACTTCTGAACAATGTGTCAGCTAAGTGGGTAATCCTGAGTCTTCAAATCACCTGTTGGCCTGTTATTCCTCTGCGTTAGTCAACTTTCATCAGCTGAGTTTCTGTGTTCAAGCTACTGCTCATATTTTCCTTTATTCCCTTGTAACAAAATGATATCAAATGTGTGTTGTTTCTTTGGATATAAATAAAGACTGCATATTAAACAACTTTATAATATCCCGACTTCAAACAGTAAAGTCAGTCAGTAAAAATCAGTAACTATGATGTGACTTCAGCAACTATTTTTAGACTTCAGAACATGAGAAAATGTAAATTATCTTCGACCTTGATAAAGAATATGGATTGTATTCCTTTGGTGTAGCTGGTAGTGCTTCAGTAAAACTAACGGCAATTTTACCTGGAGTTTGGCAATACCGTGGCATCTGACCTGTGGCATTATCTCCACTGTGTAAACAAAGGTGAATGCACTGCTTGTTCGTGTAGCTTGGAGTGTTGGCAAAGGGCCTGAAGGTGGGCTGCAAACTTAAACCAAGGATTAAATCCAAACATGCAGCCTGGCACAACTACTCTTGACCGGTTTGTGGCAAGTTCAACTCCAATATATAAAGTCTTTAGTTCATACAGAACAATAGAAAATCATTTTTTACCTAAAGCTAAAATATGCAACTTTCCCAAATTTTTCATCCACCCAATTAAGCAACTTTTGTTCCACAAAAAACACAAATACTGAAAAAAAATGTGAAGAAAAGCGTGTCAAAAGAGAGTTAGGATATAGGTCCACACCACATGTGTATGAAAGAATTCATTAAAGTGCTCAAAAAAAAAAAAGCAGATGAGACTAAGAGAAACTAACAGCAAACAACAGAGACAGACTGAAGCTGATATGAAAGAGGAGACTGAAATCAACACAAAGAAAAGCCACACCGAGTATAGAAGGATACATATCAAATGCAGTCATAGAGAACGGCCGCTACCCTGAATGAAGTTGGCACATTCACAGGCTTTGACAAGGCTGCTCGTAACAAAAGGTCAGTTATGCCCGAATGCTACAAAGAGCTAAGCAAAACACCTTCAAAGGCCTTACTCATCATCTGGTTTCATGTAGGTCTAGAAAAGGGTTTTAATAGAAGAGTCTCAAAAAGAGAAAAAAAGGCATTTTGAGAGGAGGGGTGCAGACAAGAGAAAGAAATGAAAGAAAAAGAAAATAAAAAAAAGAGGTCTGCAGATGACGCCTCTTCTGTTCCATCTCTTATAGAAAGCAGGTAGGTTGGACTGCCTTTGTGGGTCGACTCGTACTGTACCGCGCTGAGATGAGCTGAGAAATCGCCGCATTTTGCATATGCAGGTACAAAGATTCGACCCTTCTCAGTCCCTTTTTTTGGCTAACGAGGTTGGTGAATTAAAGTCGAGCGACAGCAGCTTTCTGAGTTGGGAGTTTTCCTCCTAGACAAAGAGACAAAATTAGACTTTTTGAAAGGCCTGGAGAGAAGCGAAACACTATTTAATCCTGTGTTTAGGCTCCAACTGGCAGCTTGTTTCTTACCTAGAGTGTCTTCCAATGAGTTCACCATCACTTTGTTGACCTTTAAAGTCCCCTGCTCCACTCTGCAGTAAAAACATTGAAAGGAAAGGTTATTTTCAGAGCAAAACAAGTCTGCGTTCACACTCGCTGCTGAATTATAGCTTATGTAGGCACTATTTCTCTGTTTGAAAGTATTTCCAACATAATTCAGAGTAAAATGGAAAATGTTTCTTGAAATACAGTGCTGCAGAATTTTTTTAAAAATTAATTTTTCAATGCTGTGAACATCACAAAACACAATTCCTCTCACCTCGGTTATAATGAAGATGCAAGCAGAAATCTCAAAAACCAAACCCAACAAAAACAAACTCACTGAATGGCTGAATACCACGAGAGGTTTAGCAGGTGAAGCCATTCATTTTTTGTTTTGCAGTGAAGACACAAATTGAGGGTTTATGTATAGAGGTCAGTGTATTATGTATAGATTGTAAATCCCTTTATGGCAAATTTGTGATTTTTGAATTTTGGTTACATAAATAAAGTTACATTTACGCTGTAACTTACTTTTCATGACCAATAAACCAATTTCTCAACTAAAATGAACAGAATGGAACAAAAAGGAGCTCAAATCTCCATCTTACTCAAATGGAAAAAGAAACAAACACTTCAGCTTTAAAAAAGCCCAGTGATGAACATGATTAACTGAATATGGCCACTATATGACCACACTGATTAGATTAATTAATTAATTAATTAATTAATTAATTAATTAATTAAGCAAATATAAATAAAAAAATATCTGTCAATATACTCACTTCACGTATAATACGTGTGTTATATTATTCAAGGTCCTGTTAGTTTCCAGAGAATTCATTTTCTCATTGATATGCCGTCCAACTATTATTGGAGTGTTGTATTCTCAGCTTGTGTTTTCATTTTAGTTAGCTGTTGCTTTAGGCTATCCAACCAACCAGGGACACAAAGATGATCAAAACCAACATACCCTTTAACTTTCCGTACAGCGCCCAGCCTCAGCAAAGCTGCCAGAGAGTTCTTCTGAAGGTCAGATGACAATACCTCCGTGTATTTTAGTCTACCTGGATAACAAACAGACAAATCTCAAAATCAGTATATTTTGTTGAAGGTTGGAATAAAAACACAGGACGCAACGATTTGAAAAAAAAAAAAAAGTGACAAAGAGAGAGAAACCTGCTAGCAGGTGTTTGATGATGAACTTGCGGACAGCAGGGACAAACTGTTTTTCTGTCAGGGCCTCAGTGGCCTCTTCACACAAGAACCGACACACCACCTGGACACACACACACACACACACAAAGGTCAAAAATGTGTTCAGGACACCCTCTAGAGGACATCTGATGTTAAGAGTTCTGTTGCTTAATAATCTTTTTCTTAATGAACAAAGGCCTGATGTTTTCATGTACTTTTACTCCTGTTTAGTGCATGAATGTGTCCTAAGATATGTTAACTGGGACCTGAAATTACATTTACAGACAAATCAAAAATAAATCTGTGAAACTGAAAATACTCTTTGGTGCTGCAGATGCATGATATATAATGTTTCCTGCATTCATGAAAGAGTGGACAAACAGAACCTTGTCACAACATTGTGAAAAAAAAAATCAAGGCTTAAAAATGCTCTATTACAGATTTACATTTAAGCATTTAAATAGTATATAAAGACTCAAAGATGTCCTATATATTTGATGAAATGTTTGATGCAAATTAGAAACAGCAAATGGACTAGAACACAACAAGGAACTTAAGCGGACGTTCAAATCTACAAAATCTACAAAAACGTTTAAACAATGCCTAATAAAGTCCAACACATTTCAGAAACTTCAATAGTGTGCAAATACTTGAATCTATTATCCTTCACCTGGCCCAAATATATGACTGGATACAAAACCAACATTCACAAAACTACAGTATGTGCGTCTCCCTCACCTGGTATCCTTGTAGAAAGGGGTCCAGCATACTGGTGAGGAAGGTCAAGGTTCTCTGTCCTCTCTCTGTTACAAGAACTTCCTGCTGGGTAACCTGCAGAGCTCCAGTCTTCACCAGCAGGTAACAGGCCTCCTCAAAATCCTACAGGGCACATGACAAGAGTGAAAAATGAAAACCGCATGTCTAATGGGCCATATTGTAATTTACTGCAGGGCCATTTATTTCGAGTACAACAGTATAAAATGTTCCTCACCTGCACTGTAGCTCCAGGACAGAGGATGAACTCATTGGAGAACATGTTTCTCAGGAAGCTGAAACTGTTATAGACCTCCTCTGGAAAACACACAATGATTTACATGCAGGAGATGGAGCACACTTGTATTTTAAATATCCATCTCTATCATGTGGCTTTCTGGTATAAATATGTTGAACTATTAAGAGTGGAAATTGGTGTGCTCAGCCAGCACAAAATTCCTTGAAAGGGGTTTAAATCTACCGTGTGTTGTGGAATTTCTCCTCCCTTCTGAAGGATTTGTGTGCCTTTGTCTCCCGAGGCAAAACTGACACCCCTTTTTTACACAAATTTATGCATTGAAAGCCACCTGTTATTGAGTGGCGATGAGAGGTACTCATCCTATTTTCTGTCACAAACACACTTTAAAATATCTTTATTCAAGTAAATGTTCCAAACAGAGAAAATCCTGAAAGTGATGTGAAACTATAGCAACAAAATAACTGAGTTTTGTAGGATTATTCCATTTACTCGCCTGGGAGTGTCACACTTACGTTTTTTGTTGGAGGTGGCGGTGTGGATGGCTGAGGCCAGCAGTGCCGGTCGCACAAAGATGTGCAGCGCCTGGTTCCTGTAGGAGGCGCAGGAGAGTACGACAACTGCCTGGTTCAAGAGATGCTCCTCTGGTGTGACGGTGCTGTGAGGCTCCTCTGGCTTTGCTTGACCTCCTGCTTCAAGATAATGTTTAAAGTCAGATGAAGGCAAAACATAAGGGAAAGATGATTTATTTTCCGGATATTGTATATTTTTTTCAGAAGCTGTGAATGTGGAAAAGCTAGCTAACATTACTATTTGGGTGGATGTCTGGTAATTCTCTCAGTTTTTCTGAATGCAGCTACATAAAATAGCTGTAAAAGTGGCCTGATATAAGGGTTTGGATGCAAATGTGCAAATCAAAATTTCTGGCCTTTCATCCACATATAGGATTTTTTTTTCTGTTTCAATTAGACGCCTCAAGAGTTCTCAAGAAAGCACTATTGTATTGTACCATAATTGTGTCAATGTCAAGTTTTTAAAAGCTAGTTTTTAAGAAAGTAAAATGTATGTATTTATTTAAAAACACCAGCTCATCTATGTGACACATTTCAAAAATAAGATTTTTTTTCCTCATCACATCTGAAATACATGACTTTTTTCAAGCCTGTTTAACATCAAGCCTAAACTATACACTATAACTTAACTTTGTAGGACCTGATATAACAAGGAATAAAAAGAACAAGGAAATAAATAAAAAAAATCAAGGAAAGAGGACACAAACAAACAAATCAATATAAACCTTGTTCCAATGCCAGCTGGACTCTTCCCTCAGAGATCCTCACTAGACCTTGATGCAGGGAGAGACTGGAGGACACTACCTCAGATGGAGGCATGTGGTCTGAAGGAGAGAATTAAAACATCTTATTGATAAAAATTGAAGGAGCAGGAGGGGGAGAAAGGAATATGGGGGCGTGAGCACTTGTGATTGGAACTTACATATTGTATTAAAGCTATCCAATATGCAAATATATCTAGCAAGATGGTCTTCATCTGAATCTAATCAGATAATCTACTCCATATGGAGGATTTATGGTTTCAAGGATAAATCTTTTTCTGGTCTCAAATAATACCACAACAGTATCATCATCACTTTATATATATTTATCTCGCTTCAGCTCCCACCAATAAGCCCTTTTCAACAAAGGCCTCTTGTTCATCAGCTCACTTGAGCTCAACAGCATCATTGTGACAACACTGAACATGCCTGAGAGGGAAGACTGGGATCATACTGTACCAGGCCAGTGGAGGAAGGCTCCATACTGCCGGGAGAGGTCCCTGAGCCACACAGCTTTTTCAGTCAACTCGTCCAGCGCCATCCCCTGTTTCTGCCCCACCGCCTGGTTCTGGTGGTGGTTCTGGAGCAGCAGGGAGGCCAGAAGGACCCACGGCTTCAGGACCATGTTCTCCTCCTGGGCCCTTACCAGCCTGTAGGCAGAGTCATTGACGAAGCTGTGGATCTCCTCGCTGGGCCTCCTGGGAATGTGTCTGGACAGCGAAAGCTTACAGTCAGACGATGTTTTTATAATTGCAGAAAATATGGTATACACAATTATTATTCACATTAAAAGAAATATGGTATTTTTATTTTAGATTTTTTTAGATTTGTATTCAAGGCCATCTACACTACTACTATAAAAACACTCTTACCTACATATCCTCATCTAAACATACATTTAAAAAGTGAACAAACACTTCTGCAAGAGAGGTAGGAAGGTATAAGCTAAAAGACTCAAGACATAATCAACTGAATTACATTAAACGAGAATAATGAGGGGTGGAAAGGCTACTACAAAATATAAGATACATACAACCTGAAACACGATACAAACCTTTACAAGAAGTGGCTGCCAGGTGAAATAGTTACAAGCTTTTTAAAAAATCAAAATCAGATATCAGTGGGTTCAGAACAAGCATGATGAGGGATTTACTGACAGGTCTCAAGCCTATAAATGCCAAATTTTTATACTATATACTGAAAATAGATCAATCCTGACTAGATAAAGCCTAGATAGAAAGCCTACAAGCCTTGTTATACTCCTGAAAAGAGACAACAGCTTTACTGATGCACAACATGACATTCATTCAAGAACTATTCATGTTGTAAAAATAATCAAATAGCAGTAAGCACGTTGGATTCCTGAGCGTTCCTTTAGGTTTTACAGCAACAGTTTAATGCTTCTACATCATACCTTGGTTTCAGGTTGAACTGGCAACGGTTAACTCTGCCCTCAGCTATACTTCTGACAGACACAGGTTGACCAAAGTACACATGGATACTGCCGTAGTCTTCACTGAGGACCTTTCTGGCCTTAAACAGACCCTGCAGGGGAGAGATGAGAATGTAGTGATAAACAGGCTTCATACAGATTTCCTACACCACTAATAGATTTCCATGTCTATGCCCTAAATTCACTTTCTGTTACCAGCACTCTGTTAGTTCATTTAGCCCCTTTTTTGGCAAATTAGCATGATGTTTAAATGTTTGATCTATGACATGGACAGAGAGGAGCCAAAAGTCGGTGTCCCAATTTTACAGTGGCAGAAAAAAAATGGCAATACTTGGTGATAAACATTTATTTCAACTAGTCGCGTGAGCCAGTTTAAAATGCTAAAACTAATTCTCATGCATGTCTCACTTTTCTGGCTGCAAAATTACTTTTGATTAAAGGATTGTTACAGATTTTGAGCAAAAAGGTTACAGTAGTTATTGAATTTTTTTACACCGATTTGGGATTTTTCCAAATCAGATGTTTAAGTGACTCACTGAAGTTGACTCCTTGGGTTTAGGCACACCCAGTAGTTCTCTGGCGTAGAGCGACTCCTCCAAGATCCTCTCATAGCTGATGCTGACTGGGACCAAGTTAACATCATACACCTCTCCTTTGAGGAATGGATCCATCACTATGTTCAGCAGACCTGGATGAAGACAAAAAGACAGGGATGACAAATACTGCTTATTGAACATGTATGAACTGTATGATCCACCCTGTTTGGTATGTTTTTTGTCACATATTCAGCATGATTTAAGAAGCTGTACTGGCAGAAGAAACTACAGAAAAAAAAACACAATGTCATCATCCAATGGGAGATGTTTAATAGATGATCTGTAGATTATGAATTTTGTTTTTCCATACAAAGCTGGGAGAGCTTATTGTTGCTTTTTCATGTGACTTACCTAACTTTGGAGTCAAAGACTTGCATGTTCGGCTTCTGGTCCCCTCTAGGAAAAATTCAACTGGTGCAAATCCATTCTGTAGTTAAAGAAAAAGGAAAACACTCAAAACTGATTGTATTTACTATCTTCCAATGTTATGCATTCATAGAATACAGAAATAATATCACAGTTGCAGTTGTATATTGTATGCACTGAGTTCACTCTTTCTGGTTGGGCTCTGTGTACCAACCAGGAAGACTGTGATCAAGCCTTTAAAATACTAATATAGGCACAACAAATATCCTTGAACCTTACACAGAGAAGTCTCTGAGTAAATAACAGTATCCTCACCTTGAGAATGGTCTTAACGTACTCTGAGAAAACAGCCCAGTACAGTTTGTCTCCACCAAATGACCTTCGAATAAAGAAAGCTCCAGACATGCGCAGCATCTCCCCGACAAATTTCATCCCCATGAAGTCTGCAGGGAAATACTGACTGTAAGTTTGTGTGCAAATAGTAGTGGTGCAGTACGGGACTGAATTATGTTGAGAAGTAATCTGAATGTGGACAAAACATCAGACACACCTATGAATATAAAATCAGTCCAAAATGCAGCTAAGTACATCCTCAAAAAAACACCATAAAGTAGAATCAACACCTCTCTGACACAAAGTCAACAAAACCTGAGCAGCTTGTACATGTGTGTCTAATAAACTGGTATCTGAGCATACACACTTGTTCTTTCCGATGCTTACCCATGCCGGCAGCGATGACAGGCAGAGCCAGGTCGTAGGTGTACAGGATGTATGACATCAGCAGGAAGTCCATGTAACTACGGTGACTAGGTAGCAGAACTACCGGGTGCTCCTGAATGGCCTGCTGGAGCTAAAAACATAGTAAACGCACATTAGGTGTGTATGTGCTCTGTGTCAGTCTTCCAAAGTGTTTTTAACTTTTCACTCACACTTTATCATTAGTGTGTGTGCCTGTGTGTTTATACTCACCCTCTGGATGCCCTCTTCATTGACACAGATGCTCCTGAACAAGGTTTTAAAGACCTTGCTGAGTGTGAAGGCAAAGAAGCGAACGGTGCTCAGCTGCAGGCGGTGAGCCATCTCCTCTAGGATGGCCGACGCCTCCTCCTGGACATCGTCAACAGCCCTGCCCATCTCTTTGGAAACCTTTCGAAAATTCAAAATAAAATATTTCCCAGCATACAGCATTATGTAGTACATGTAGTCAGTATCTGTCAGCTGTGTATTAGCCAAAGAACACGCATGTATTTTTTTAGGAACTATGGTAATATTTTCCTATAAGTTAGGAAACCAATAATTACCACAAATACTAAAGCATAATTAGAGAGAATGTAGCTTTCAAAGAGTTCTTGATACAAGTTCTTGTATGCAAATCAAGGTTTAAAAATAAAGCATAGCTCTCTCAAAATAGCTCTCAGCTTTACTAGCCTTCCATCTATTGAATGTTGCCTTAATACCACTTCACACCTCAGGATTTGAGGCTGATACTGATACACGATATCTATATATAAGTGTGAAATGCACTGGGCTTGTCAGTTGAAAAATACACTTGTCCCTACTCTCAACCGTAGAGTGGTGACACTGTTTGAAAGCACATCTTTCTGCATTTCTGTACTTGAATTTGCTGTCATGTATTGGCTAAAATACACAGCAATGCCATCATATCTGCCACAAGCTAATATGAGGCGATACACTGGCCTGGCTGATTTCCAGTTCAGCTGAGCAGCGACTTACCTGATTGATGACATAGTGTATCTGCTCAGACTGAAGCACCATGCTCTTCAGCTGGTTGGCTTTGCAGGGAGTTACTCCTTTGTAAAGAACGGGAGTGTAACATCTGAGGGCGTATCTGAGGTCGCTGGAGTTCCTCCTCTCCTCCAACATGTCTTCAAAATCATCTCTTTTCTTCAGCATAGGATCTCTATGCTGGATAAAAAGCACAACATCGCACTGTGTTAGAAACAGGTATTATTTCTACATTTCACATGTGTTTATTATAGTTATCATGTGCTACCCATCAGATTCTGTGAAACAAGAGACTATCTATTGAATATAAATAAAGTCACAAAAAAGTACAGTAGCAATGCAGCACTGTAAATATACTCTGTAACATGTAACTTGTCTTATATTTACTGGATTAACGTGTTGGGAAGGTTATTTTGAACATTGAGTCTTTCTATTGAGTCGTTTTTTAAAGAAGAGATTGCCAAATTTCCTTTTCTCCTAGTTTTCAATGATAATAAACTGTACACACTGTACATACTGTTGGTCACAAACAAAGAAAACTTTTGAGGATGTCAACTTGGACTGTGGAAAACAGTGATGGACATTGAAAATAATTTGTTAGTTGCAGCCCTAGTTTGATGATCATTATTGATTTATCTGTCGGTTATTTTCTCAATTGATTGATTAGTCATTGGTCTTTGAAATGTCAGAAAATGGTGAAAAACGTCTTCTTTTGTCCAAACCAACAGTCTTCAACTCAAATATATTCAGTTTACTGTCATAGAAGTTTACTGTCATGATATCATATGTCCAAAGTTGGATGATTTGTTTTGTTCCAAAAAGCTTCATATAAACTTTTGAATACATTTTTGCACAGAGGGAGTATTGTGGATTTTGTCCCCCATCACTTACATTGTAAGGTCATTATTTTCTAATGGTCAGTATGAACAGGAGGAATTATTATGACAAGCAAAACCTGTTTTAAATGTTCATATGGGCACCAGACTGTTATTTTAAGATAGACTTGAAAAACTGTGAACTTATCCTTTAAGGCACTGCTAAGGTTACACAGTTTAAAGGAGAGAAATGAACTGATTAATTTACTTCGGCCACAGTGATTCAAACCGTCGCTGCATGCATATCATGTTGCTCAACAGTGTTTGCATGTATAAAACTACCGCGAAGTAAATGAATAAACTGCCTTATTAATATCCGTGACATTATCACCTACAGTACAGAACAGTATGTTTCGACGCTGTGTTGTTATACAGATATGTATGTGTTATTCACTTGTTTGAATGGAATGTCAAACGCCAAACAGCGAGAGCTAAGTTAGCTTAGCCGTCTGGCTAGCAAAGCATAACAGTTACATACCGAACAAACAACGTTGGATGTCATACTGCGTCGCTCTTCACAAACACATGCACGCTGCTTCCACGGATGTTATATGTGCATGAAGGATTTTGACTGTCCTGCTCCTTGGTAAAGAACGTTTCTACTTGATGTCAGCACTTGAACAACTTTACATGGGCGTGTTACTACCAGCCGACTTTTCCGTATATTTCACGCAAACCTACGGTGGCCGGGAAGGACCGCCCCCACGTGTTTCCACAGTTTGTTTTCATTCATGCTGTCCGGCAGCTATCGTTGAGTCTCAGCGAGTTAGCATCTGTTTTTGACCACTTTTTTTGTTAAACTGCTTGTACTATTAACTTACAATGAACTCCAAAGCGAACGGAGAAGAAGACGAAGATTGTTTGTTTCTTGAACATGTTTTGGACAAACTGTATGACTTTGGTAAGTGTAGTGAACAAGCTAGGCAGCTAGCTTACAGGCCATCAGTAAACCAACACTACTACTTTCTTACTTGTTTTAGCATGTAAATACACAATGGAAAATTAAATCGGTGCAAGAGATATAAAAATCCATTAAAGGGATGTATTTCCATGTGTTTTAGTAATGTAAGATGAATGAATTAACCATAAGTGATCATGATGCTATAACAGTGACATACAGGCATGTTTACCCTTCTTTCAGTTGTAGGCTTTTATTCACCTGTGCAGAAAGATATAGTTCTTAATAACTTATATTTATATATAGTAGTAACAGACCTGTGGAAATTTAAGTTTTGTATATCAGTGGCCTATACTAATCACTCCATGGAGGTCAGGGATCAATTTCTTTTTATTTACAATACAGAAGTGATCAATGTTAACTCAAATAATCAGTTAGTAAACCGATGTGTAATCAAGAGACAGATGTTGAACTTTACTGCCCACTGTCCCTACTCTTCTTATGTCAATTTTGTCTGCTGTTTTATGTGTTTATAAATTTGTTTTATATTGAAATTTTTGTATTAATGTTTTTATTGTATCCCACATATTGATTTTTAATCTAATAGCCTTTTATTATTTTTAGCTATGTTACCAATAGTTTTTTTCCTCCTCCATTTGTTGCATGTGCATCTGTTGATGTTGAATTGCATGGCAGGATTGCCCTTGTATTGATAAAGTTGGATTGAATCGAATCTAACAGTCAGCAATTATGCATGCTTGGAGATCATAGCAAAACTGTAATAGAAGTCTGTAATGTATTTTGTTATTAACTTCCTCACATGCCTCTCACATAAACACCAGAGAGGAGACGTAAACCCTGTAAAAATGAATTATGTTTAGCTAACGTTACAGGCACTGGAATGAGATATTTCATGCTTTCTGTATTCGTGTTGTTGACTTGATGGTGCAGGTAATAAACCAGCAACCAAAAAGTCTCGGAAGAAGGGAAAACGAAAGAAATGCGAGGAAGAGGAGGAAGAGGATGCTCCTTTAGCTGACCATGAAGACAACAGGACGGGGCATTTTGCTGTTGTTCACCAGCAACAACAATCAAAGGCTGACAACACTACTCCTCAGCAAACAGGTAGGCTGCCACTAATATATGTTTTGTAACTCTGCCTCCCTCCTATACCATCCCATATTCCATATGTATGTCTCCTTTTCTCACTTGTTAAAGGTATCATGTCTTGCTCAGGTCCAACCGTCCAGCAGGTGAGCCAGGTGGAAGTAGTAACCTTCCAGGACCCCACCAAGAAACAGAAGACCAAGCCAACGCCAGCACCTGACAAAATACCTGTAAGTCTATGATTGTTTTTAGCTTAGCTTAACATACACTTGTTTTCCTCTGATGCCACCCTCAGTTCTGTATTACAATTTTTAACCTTTTAATCTAAGTCAGAAGCTTAATGGACGCACGCCGTTGAGTTTCATGATATCACATGTCCAAGGTTGGATGATTTGTTCCAACTTGTCATAAAAAAACAACTAAAATTCCTGCCTGGACACTCTGAGAGCTCACTTGTGCTTGTTTGAGATGTCTTTAATGGACTGTATGTTCGTAAAAAACCTAATTAGACAGGAACCAGTGTGACAGATGTGGTAACTCATATATTTTAATATTTCAACAGATAATCTGTTTTCATTTTGTCATATTCAAACTTATAGTGGATTCATGGAAATGTAAATTTAATATGTCTGTATGTGACCTGAAAAAGTCTGTATCTATCTGCACTGTGATATCTTTGATCTTTTTACTAACTTATGTGTTCCATTTTACATTTTACATAGCGTGTCAGCAGTCAGACTTAGTAATGAATCTGCTGGAACTCTATGCAGCACAAAGGAAAATAGTTTTATTGCACAAAGACGTACTGCACTTCCTCACAGCATAAAACAGTAGAAGTGGAACATAGAAGGGGTGAAGTGAAGTTTATATTCTCTTTAAGGAAATGTGACAAGATCCTTTTGGTCACATGAAGCAACAGGGTTGAAGGGGAAATTTCAGCACAGATAATTACAGTGTTATGAGACAGCGACTAAAAATCATCTCACCCAGGATCAATTATTTGTTACAGCATCCTCACCAAAGAATTGAATCACAGTTAATATCACAAGTCAGCACCTTCTCATAAGAAGTCTTTCTTCCTAGAAACTTATATTTAAAGAAAACCTGCTGCTATGTGACCCCTAGTTAACCTTCTCTGCTCATGCTCATCTTGTCACCATCTATTTGCTTCATTTTCTTTCTCTTCTTGTCTTTGTTGTCTTTTGGATGTGTGACGTCTTCACTTCCAGCCCCTTCAGATAACAGAGAAAAAGAAAAGTGACCAGCTAGAAGAACTCAATTTGGAAAAGGTGACAATTTTTTTTATCACACTTCATATGTTCTGTAAGACATTTCTTATGGCATTTATATTGATGTTGCTCCAGAGCTGATTTACGAAATTAAAACATCTGCTTTAATTGCAGATTTAGTGACAGGTGATGTGAATATATATGGTTTCTGCATGTGATAAAATTACATCATGTTTATTTGTGCACATGTACTGTATGTAGGCTCGTCTGGAGGTGCATCGGTTTGGAATCACTGGCTATAAGAAGGAGCAGCAGCGTGTTTTTGAACAGGACAGAGCAGTCATGCTGGGAGCCAGAGTAAGGAAAACTTTCCTCCCTTTCCTCCGTTTCTTTTAGTGTTTTTCCAAATTGCTGTCCACATTTTGTTTTTGTAAAAAGCCGAGTGACCAACGTGTTGACATAAGGTGACTCTTCTCTCCTGATCAGCCTCCTAAGAAGGATTATTGCAACTACAAGGTGCTACAGCAGCAGATCAAAGAGAAGAAGCAGAAAGCAAAGGAGGAGGTTCAACCGGTGAGACCTGCTTTTTCAGTTTGTCTGAGGTGTTAATGCATGAAACGGGTTGCCCCAATTTTACATATAAGTGAACGTATATATTGCTAGGTTGTTAGTTAGAAGGTTATGGGGACGATAACCTCAGATCAGTGATTATTTTCCTATGAATGAATAAATAAATAAATAAAATGGTGAATAAATTCTGATTCTAACCATGTGTCCTTGCTTTGTAGGACCTGAAGAAAAAGAAGAAGCAGAATAATCAAAGGTGGGTGGACTGTAAACATCTCCCTCATTACAGATCTTCATGGATCACAGAGCAGCAGCAGGGTGGTGTAAAGTGAAAGTCAAAGGCTCAGACGTACATGCTGCCAAACATTTTCTCTCCTTAAATGTCCTTGAAGCTGTGTAGTATATAATTATCATAAATGCATAAAGCGAAAGCACAAGAATGTCTCCTTGATTAACCAGAATTCATCATAATCTATGGATAGAAACACAGCATCAGTCATTTGCATAATGTCTTTCTTCACTATATTTGGCATCATTTGAGCTTTGGAGAGAAAATCCCACATTAACAGATGTTCACACAGGCTGCTTAGCTACAACTCAGTGGTTGAAACCCGCATTTCCATATGCTGTCATCTCCAGCAGGGACAAGAAGAAGAGCGCGTCCTCTGGTTCGGCCTCGGCTCCCTCAGGTCAGGTCGGGCGCTTCAAGAACGGCATGCTGATCCTCAGCTCCAAGGAGATCCAGAAAATCAAAGGCAAAAGGGGAAGCAAATAGGTTTGTGTGTGTGTTCTTACACTTCTACATATCACTTAAGAGGAATTAAAAGCTGATGATTTTAAACTAGAGTAAGTCAAGTGTGAAGGCCAGGGTTAATCATCTAGCGGTGAGGATTATGGGGAGTGCATGTGGTCTCTCGGAGGTCCAAATGTGTGTGCATATGTTTGTGTCTGCAGGTGACCGATTAAATCTTCAGGAGGGGAAAATATCAGCAGACCAGAAGAAGAACTGGTATCCACAACTCCATCAGTGGCTTTGCTGCCGAACATGAGGAGGAAATGGAGAAAACCTGATGTTGGAAAAGCAGATTTCCTGAGGACATGTCACAGGTCTGCCGTAAAATATGGGACAGTGGTCCTGGAAAGACTGCTGAGTCAGGATCCTATTTATCAGTCTTCAAAATGGGCCCTGTGGTGTGTGTGTGTGTGTGTGTGTGTGTGTGTGTGTGTGTGCTGCAGCAGGATGTTAAAATACATGAAATGGAGCGTCTCTTTGATCATATTCCATCACAGTTAATTTATTTTGTTTTTATAAATGACCAAAAAAAGAAGACATTTTCATTTCTCGTGTTTTACACTGTAAAGGCTTTTAAAATTATGCAGTTACAATGCATTTCTCATTATACAAACCATGTAGTCGTACAAAACATTTACAACTTGGCAGGAAGGGATTGGGGGATGGGGGCGGGGGTCAAAGGGATTTCAACAAGACAGATGTAATTATTTTTAAAAAACGTAGACATTTTCATGAAGAAACACGCATAAACACACTGAATGGACCACGAGAAAGCAGAATCGGTCTTGCCCTTAAAAACCATTATTTACATCACCTCTTGGAAGCCACAAGAAGCTGTCCTCTAGATGTCAACATTGCAAGTCTTTACAGAAACCAGTTCTTTCCATTTCGTTTAAAGGAAAAATATAAAAAGTCATGATGAATGGCGAAACGAGAGCTTTGTGATCTGGCAGTGTGCGGCTGGGTGAGGTCACAAATTCTCACACCATTTTCTTGAAGCAGCTTTTTGTTTTATATATGGTTTTTTTTTTGTTTTTTTTTAATAAAAAAAAAATGGACATGAGGAAATATGAAGCTTATCTGCAGCACATCGCACATGTTTCAAGCTGTAAGCAAATCTGTGTCACGTTGAGGAGATTTTGTAGCCGGCAAGCCTTTTTCTATTTTTAACCTGCAGCCCTTTTCAATCAACCTTAGACAGTATATGTATATATAATCAGTAGCCATTCAACTTTAATGCGGAACAAATCGAAGAGGGCGATAGACAAAAGAAAATAAATATATAATTAAATATATTTACATATTTAATACAGTAAATAAATGACTTTTTTTCCTGTGCTGTCTTTTTAAGATAAATAACTAACTGCATTGACATGCTTTTTTTCCCCAGCACCATATCTTGAAGTTAAATTAGTAAAATATCTCACATTCATGGGTGGGTAAGTGTGGGGTAAAGGGACATGCCATACAAGCACTCTTACAATACCACATCTACACAGGAGTGACTACATTGTGAATCATTCTAAATATGTGATATTATGGTCTGAATCTGCCACATAAAGTATCGGTTTGAAGGAAATGAACTGACCCCATTTTACCTGATATACTCTCTGGCTTCCCAAAAACCTCTGCAACACTTTGAATTCTAAGCTTTTTTTCGGTAGTAGCTTATATTCCCTCCAGTCAAGATTTCCTCTGTGCTACTTTGATATCAGAACTGCCCAGAGACATGCAACCCCCAAATCATCCAGACTTTCAGAAGAACGTGATAGATGTGTCACGTTGCCCGTGGGCACCGAATCTATTCCCGGTGTTACAACAAAGTCTACCTTGAGGCACGTTTCTCCTCTGGTGTGGGAAGCTAGAGGAGATCGAGCAGCCAGTAAAGCCTCACATGATGCAAATGTTGCCCTTAGGTAGTAGTTGGCAGTCTGGGTCACGTCACTAAGTCCCCTTCAGCAGATAGTAAGATGTTTGGTTTCTGGGTCGGGGAGGGGGAGCACTAACGCTGCATTCATGTCACAAGGGGAAAGGTTGTAAATATACTGGAAAGCACTGCTTAGGTCAACGAGTTCATATATATACCACTAGAATATACTGTTTGCCTTCAGTAGTTCACCTCCCTGACCTGCAGTCAAGCACAGAGGATGCTACACAGCTAGTAGATCATATATGGTTGAATGCCAGTTAAATTTCAAATTAAGATTTCAACTTAAAAAAACAAAATTATTTATTGTGGTTTTATTTTCTTGATCTAAAGTTGGCACAGTAATGAAATACTTCGTGGGTGTCAATTTTTTCACAGAAGACATTTTGACTTGTTATAGTAGGAAAAGCAGGTGTTATAACATTAACAATAGCCCGCGTTCTATTCAGGTGTCTCAATAAGTCATAACAACATGCTTTACCTACTGTGAAAAGTCAAAATATGTGAGAAATGTCTAAACCAAACTCTGAGAAAAGAAAACCTGAATCACAGTTCCTTCATGACTTCAGACAAGCTTTCCCACACAATCTGAATGTAGCATTCATCGCAGAAAGCCAGTTAAACTGGTCAGGCTTGTTGCAGACTTGCACTGTAGCATAATAAACCAGCTGTTTACAATCCTAGGACTCAAATGTCATGGACTTGACCTTCATCTTTGATTAAAAAATAAATATATAATCCCATCTCCAGCCCCCCAGAAAGGTTCGATCATCATTCTTCAGTAGAATTTGTTCATTCATTAAAGAAAGAACCCAAATTCAGGAAGCAGAACAAAAGATAATACAACTCTAGTCCTCTACAATTAAGTAAATAATTTTAAAATAAGTAATAATGAATGTATAATATTTCTGTTATTGAAAATAGACCTTTCTCATTTTAGTAAGAAATACCTGCTTCACCTGGCATATTTAAAGTTTGTGTTGAACTGAAAATGAGAAGAATAAGGGTGTGGTAAGTGCTTCCTGCAATCAAAAGAATTTATCAACATATATAAAAACATATAAAACAGAAAAATGACCGTTTTATGTCCCTGATTGAATGTTGGAATATGGTGATAGATAAACGACACCTTGTGAGACAAAATGTTAACTGACTTTTTTTTTTTTTAAAAAAGTCAGCGATTAAAGGTATGAACACACAGTTGACCCATATGTAACAACAGGATTAGTTTTAAAAATGCAATAATCCTGTTGTGCCTCCATCCAACAGCAGAGGGCGAGCTGTCGTAGCAGTTGGCTTTAACATCACTCTTTGCAAGAACAATAATACAGTTCACTATTTACAATACAGCTTCAGATATTTTGTAAACTTATTTGATGCGTAATCCATGCTTAATATCACACGTCATAATCACATATCAGTATTTACAGTTTGTGGATTCCCATACACACACATGACCCCAACATCTGTATGGCAGGTCTGTCTACACTTCTAATTACTTCTCTCTCACATTCAGAACATTATAGGGAATAGAAATATTTCAATATTGTAATAAAGATTAAATAAGTTTAAATTCGTTTAAAAACAAACTTCTGCATTCTCTGCTGCATTGAGCTGAGTGACATGATAAAATATACATGGGTAACGCTTGTTAAATCAATATTATCTTATATCCTGTGTCACAGTGGTCTGGTTGAATTTTGAAGCTACTGTCCTCTACAGGCTGCCGTATCCAGCCACCTGATGAGACATCTGCAAATGTAGCTTTACCTGATGTGACTTTTCAAGATCATTGAAGGTACCTGGTTGTGTTTGAGATTCTACAGAGAGACTGAAAGATGAGCACATAATAAAATTACTATAAGACTACCACTTTTTTTTTTTTTTTTTTGAAAGCAAGGTTAGGCTCAGTTCCATTTCATATCAGCATGTTTTGGTGTTCATCCCTATGTGTACAGAGCCTGGGAGAGGCTGATTGACCTCGTTACCTCACCTTGATTAATTCAAAAGGACAAGGTTAAAATAGTTTGCACAAAATTTTATCATTTTTGCAACTAAATTAACACCTGCCCCTACTATTTATTAAATGCTGCACTCATATAAACCTCTTAAACTCCATTGCTGCACAATATTACAAATTCATGATGTGCAGCAACATTATTCAAACCCACACAATAGTTTTTAAAATTCTAGTGAAGATCCAAAAGTTAGCAAAGAGGCCAAATATGTCTGATAAGCTGAATTTGTGAGGAAATATGTATAAAATGATGCTCAAGACATCTATAATATATCTATTTGATTTAATGGCGCAGCCATAAAAACACAAATCTTGAGTTTGAATAAAGCTGAAAAGCTGGAATAAGATGAAGCAGAATATGATGTTCTCAGTCTATCGAATAAGAGGTTTTAAATGACCTCACAGCTATTTAAAGGGGAAAATACTGAATATTAAGGAGTGAATGTCAATTTAACTCTGGAAGGATGTTTCCAACTGATTTCAATCATTTCTATTAAGATGCTGAATTTAGTTGATTGCATGTAAGACTGGAGTGGCGCCAGAGACTGGAAATTTGGGTTGTATCAGTTAACAGTTAGGTCCACTGTCTGCAGCTACATATGAAGTTATTTCCTCAACATATTTTACCACCTACTTTTTATGCAGCTTTAAAAACATTTAATGATCTGTTTATACATTTTCACATGCATAAGAGTTAATAATACAAAGTAAAACAGAATGTTTATGGATGTAAGAACATGTAGCAACCTGTTTCAATTCATTTCTATGAAGTGGTTTGATATTTTGGAAAATGTGCTCTCTTCTTTCTTATCAAGAGTTCGAAGAGAAGATTGATACCACCCGTGTATTTGTCCATTAAATATAATGCTACAGCCAGCAGCGGATTAGCTTAATTTAACATAAAGACCGGAAGCAGGGGGAAACAGCAAGCCTGTCTCTGAGTAAAGTCCACCAACCAGCACTTCCAAAGTTAACTGATTAACACGTTATATATCATTTCTTTAAACCATATAAAAAACAACGCCTTTGCCCCATTTCAGGTCTTAATGCTAAGCTAAGCTAACCAGCTGCAACTGTCAAAATTCCTCACAGATCTAAAATCCAGACATCGCTGGCAGCTAAACTTTGTCCTCAAGAAATGGACCGAAATGAATTCAGCACTTTGTGTTGAATGATAAAACACCCCCCACCCTCCCTCTCTTCCAGGCTCTGTAGATCTGACATATCACTGAACAATGAAATGGAACCCTCCCAGCTTGACCTCAGTGTGTAAACCTCCTTGACAACAGCACCAAACAATCTTTACGCCACTTTGCATGACACAGAGTTCTCAGATGCTCCTACCCACAGACAGGAAGTCAGTTTTCCATTAAATGCGAAGTGAGAGGGGAAAACAGAAAAACAGAGAAGGCGGTGTTGTTGGAGATGCAACTGAGATAAAAGTTTAGCTTTTGAATATTTCATGAGTGAAACAACCCGTGGTGCCATTTGAACTCCTTAAAAAAAAAAACTGTTTTCATCTGGTTTAATCTGTAAACACACCTGAGAGAGAAGCAGAGCAACAATGAGCATCACTGAATCATTTCTCCCTCGTTTTTTTTCCGCCTTTTGAAAGCACCTTGTTGCTATGAACTGCTATTGATAAATTATGATGACTATGGTGTTTTTTTCTGATTGTATATCAGTAGATCAGTAAACAGATCAGATACCAGTTAGCACAATAAAAAGCAAAAAATAACCTCTAGCACAATATAATTTCACTGCACAGTGTGATAGTCTTCACTGTTGATTCTGTCAGAGTGTGAGGATTGATTTGTTTGATCACAGGCCTCTAGGAGACATTTCAGGCCATATTGTTCTTCTGGTGACTTTTTTTTTTTTTTTTTTTTTTTTTTTTTTGGAATGGCACAAACTGGAATAATAACTTGAGTGCTGTTATTCTGGTGTTCACAGGGCAAAGACTGGGATATGAAAAAAAGTATGGCGATCCACAGTAACTCTGTAGTGACATCCACAAGCTTCAATCAATGTATTTATAGCCAATAATGACTCAGATTTATTCCTTCATCACAGATTATAGAGAAGGATTTCACCCTGAAGTGTATCCAAGACAAAGGGCACCTTGAGAAGGGTGGGAGAGGGCTAAATCCCATCTGGCAGGATTTTAAAAGATCCATGTGGGAGTGAAGTGAGGCTGCATATGACGTTGTTGGTTTGTATCCAGGGCACGCTCAGACGGAGGAAGGAGATCCTACTGTTTGATATTCTTTGGCACCTCCAGGCCCGTCAGTAAGGTCACCTGAAGAGGACAAAAAGAGAGAACGCAACAATGAGATCATCACTTCTGAGGCTGAGGGCAGACTATGAAGAGATGTGACATCTCATATAAAGGCCAGCTGGATCGCACACATATTTGACATCTAGTATGATTTAAGGCACGTTTGACCATTAACTGGGATGACAGATTTAGTTGGATTTAAGGAACTTTCAAACTACCAGCTGGGTTGACACATACTCAGCGATCAATGTGAGAATGGGCAACGCAACACAATGAAAGTTGATCACACTTTCAAGTTCAGCTCGTGGCTTCATGCATTTTCAGTTTTCAACAAGACTGGTTGCTATTATTGTGTTTAACAAATCAGGAGATATTTGTTTTGTGCTGCAACAGCCTGATGATGAACCACAAATGAAGGTAAAAAATCGGAATGCTAGAAGGAAATGCAACACTGGCTGTACTGTTTGTTGCTGCTGAATATTGACACCTGGCAGCTCTGATGTTAATGTAAGGTCCCACCAGCTTGAACCAACACACACACACACACACACACACATACATATACATACACAGACCTGTACGTTTCGATTGAGGCTGACTGCTGGCATGAAGACCCCATCCAGGTTCTCAAAGGCAGTTGGTCCATGCTGTTCTTTGTTGATGAAGAAAGTCACTGTGTGTTTGGTCAGATCCAGCAGGACACCCACAGTCGAGCCTTTAGTGATGCCTCCCTCCGCCCTACACACACACACACACACACACATACAGATAGATTAAAAAAAGGGTGAATTTGGGGGATACGTGAAGTGAAAGTGAGATAAAAAAAAAAAAGTTTAACTGTAGGATCTACCTGATATCTGACTCAGTTAAAATACCTGTTACTGACTGTGTAAAAGGCCCAAAATCTATCACATAAATATAAAAAGGCAGCTTGCATTCACTAGTGAACCAAAAGACATATCCACCCCAGATGTTTAAAAAAAATTGTTGTTTTATTCCACATCTTACCACAAAGCGACATGTGCTTGAGAGACATTAAAATCCCATTTTCAGTGATATAGATTTTTATATAATCCTGTCTTCATTCAGGACACACTATTGCTTGAGAATTCATATTCATCTGTCCAGTTGAGTCTATTTGGTAGAGCGTGAGAAAAAAAAACTTTTCTAAATGTAAAAATCAGATTCTATGCTAATGAAATTGTGTTTTAACTGTTTTTGCTTACAAGCTAAAGTGTGAAACCACTGTTAGACGTGCAAATAGCCACATGTCTCTGAGCTCTAAACACATTACACCTGCCCCAGGCTTGGGCTGAGTGAAAGTCAGCACTCTGAGAGAGAGAGTGAGAGAGAAGAGGAAATCAATATGTGGCACATAACAAGAAACGCAGGCATGAGATGATTAATGACATGAAAGCGAATGGCACTGTGAGCATACCTGTAGTCTGGGTGGACTGCGCAAAAGAAAGAAAAGCAAGAAAGTGTGCTGGTTTTACATATTCATGTGACGAGTCGTCTTTTCTCTTGTGAAGAATAGACATTTTCTTGAGAATAAATGTTTAATGAGAGTTTGATAGCTTCCTTGTGACACTGAGAGAAATGGTGCGGAGAGATGTTTTGATGTCTTCTGCAGCCTGCAGTCTTCTTCTGCTGCTCCCTGGTGTGTTTGTTAGTGGATATTGTATGAGCCCCGGGGTTCCCTCTGTCATCCTGTGTATGTATCATTATCCTGTTTGTGTGTGTTGCTGGGTGAGATTTAACGAACAGAACACAAGATGATGAATTGATGAAGAGAATGCCTCCTGCTGTTCTTGTTGACGTACGGATGGTGTTAATTAGTTCAAATGATAGTTGCCACTTTCTAATGAGGCATACTTTATTTAAAGTTTATAAATTGTAACTAATTGACCTAATTAATGGTTCATATATGATTTAAGTAACAAGGCCTTATTAACTTATTACACGTTGTCATTTCATATACTTTTTGGGATGACATCATTGACCTTCTGGCACACACAAGTGTACACGTACCTGTTGGTGTGGGAGTTGTTGTGCATGAACCAGGAGCGGTTGTTGTCCACATACATGGCCCAGGCCTTGTCATCCTTCCCCAACATCATGTCTTTCATGGTGTTGATCCTCGCTACGCCAAACGCAGGGTCCGGGTGGTTGTCATAGCGATCGATGCTGACCTCCCAGTAGTGGACACCCTGAGATTCAAAGGAATACATCATTCGTTTAATTAATCTTCAGTGTAAGCGATTATAGGAGTACAGACACGTAGACACCTGGTGTGAATGTCACCTTAGAGAAAGCAGCGGTTCCCAGCACCACACGGTCATCATAGCTGTTACAGGAGACTGTCTGGTTTTCATTGGTCAGAACAATGTCCCGGTGAGCTGAGGTGGGGTCAAAGGTGAACCAAGCCACTGTAGGAAGGACACAATAGTCAGCCATGATGCTACATCAAATTGACATTGGATTTGTTCACTTTCTCATTGCATCATCAACAGTTTCTATTATAACAACATCTCTTTCTCATTTTCATGTTATAATGAATATATGTTCTTGTTGAGACATACCAACCTGCTTTGTTATAACAAGATTAGATGTTAATATGACAAACTTTCATATGATGTTAAAACAAGAAGATCCGGTCAAAGCCTCAAGAAACTGAGCAGTTTTTTGTTAATGCACTATTTAAATTCAATTTAATTCATACAAGTTATGAGTTAAGAAATGTAAAGAGCTATACTTGTCAAGGTTTTATTTGATACAGTAGTTTGGCTGCAGTTGCATGAACATGATTTGGTATTTTCCAGTGTCATATGATGGATCTTATTTTTGTCTTTTGGCAGTATGGAATGTTCTCTAGCCAACAAGAACTGATAATAAAGAAAAATATCAGCTTGACCTATTAGAATAGTTTTTTAAATTCCTATTTCTTTATGTAATGTATTATAAAAACATCTAATCAGAGCTGCAACAATAAGTCTATCAAATGATCAGCCGACTGACAGAAAATTCATTGGCATCTATTTTGATAATCGGGTATTCGTCATTTTTAAAGCAAAAACACTGTAATTTAGCTTCTCAATATTGAGAATTCTATATCTTTGAGTTTTAGACTGTTGATCGGTTAAAACAAGACAACTGAAGATGAGCTCTAAGCAAGCAAGCAAGCCTGCTCTAGGACATTATTATTCACACTTTATATTTAAACATTTTAGTTATTTAATAGTTGCAAAATAAGTTATTTGCATGATATAATATATAAAAATAAAATAAACAGTGTGTTTCTGCCTGACAGACTTATGTAAATCATTGTCTGAGAATATTATGATAAAATGGTACATCTGGCAATCCATAAATGTGTGAGTAGGGTACATACAAACACACACACACACACACACACACAAACTGGACATCATAATCTGTTTGTTTTGCAGCCACAGTCTTTGTCGCCAGCTCTTTTTTTTCTAGTTAAGCCAAGCCAACAAAAGTCACATCCCATAATTTCCCTTTTCAGTATAGCTGCAAGACGCCTGACAGTCTTCAAGGAGAGAGGGAGAAGGAAGAGGAGGATGGGTGAGGGGTGAGACAGAAAACAGAGAAAGGAAAAGAGGGGGAGTAAGCAGTTAGAAAGATGACTGAAACACAGAAAGAGGGTGGGAGGGATGAATGGTTATGAGTCACAAAATAGACTCTATTGTTACTGTGGCTGGCAAAGACAGACTGTGAGTGTGTGTGTGTGTGTGTTTGTTGAGTGGTCATCCCACTGCATATATGGAATATTTATTACTGTACCTTTTTTACTGCACTTTTCTGATGGTCCTTCTAACCCTTCTCTTTCTTTCTTTTCTGCTCCACTCCTCACCTTTCCTTTCTTTACCTCCTCTCCTCTCCACTCCTCTCCTCTGCTCTCCTCTCCTCTTCTTTCCTCCCTTCCCCTCTCCTCTTCTTTCCTTTCCTTCCATTTCCTTCTCTTGTCCTTTCTTCCTTGTCCCCTCCTCTGCTTTTTCTTTTCTGTTTTTCTTTCCTTTTCCTTCTCCTGTCTTTCTTTGTTTCTTATTCACTCCTTTCCCTAAATGTTCTTCCTTTCCCTTTCCTTTTTTTTCCCTTGTCTTGCCATCCTTTCCTTTCCCTTCCTCCTAGACCTTCCACTTCACTCCTTTCCTTTCTTTTTTTTCTTCAGCTTTCCTTTCATTCACTTCCCCTTCTCTCTCCCATGCTTTTATTCTGGAATATAAAGTTACTAAATGCTTCTTCTTCTTCTCTTGCCTTTAAGAAAAGCTCCAGTCTCATCTTCCAAAAAACTTCTAAACTCAATGTTACAAAGTGAAAATAATTTGACCTTTAGTAACATAAAAATGAAACCTGTTGAGAGACAATCAAGGGAGTTGAATCTAAAGTGAGACAGATATTGTCCCTTTGTGTTGTAGCTGGTCAGGACCAATCTTTCTCTCTCTCTCTCTCTCTCTCTCTCTCTCTCTCACACACACACACACACACACACACACACACACATACACACACATACACACACCACCTACCATCAGAGGTCTTCAGTACCACCGTCTTGCTGTATGGCCCAACACCAATGGCATTGTAGGCTTTCACTCTGGCATTATAAGAGCTGTTAAAATGGAGGCCATCCACTGTGCACACTGTCTCCTTCCCCACATAAACTTCCTGGCAACACACACACACACACACACACACACACATATTCACTTTAATAACATCTAGATAAATACAGATCAAGTACTCATGTTTTACTGATGACACACATATTACACATTACTATACACAAATACACACAAACTACCATCTGGCTTTTTTTCAGAGTTGAGCAGCATATGGATTATTAATAATGAAAAGAGAGCCACAGAAAAGCTTGTATGACATAATTTACTGTATTTTGGATCAGATTACAGTCATATTAGTGTTAAGCTTTGTACTCTGTTTTACACATGGTATGTATTTTGACTGTGTGTGTGTGTGTGTGTATGTGTGTGTGTGTGTGTGTGTGTGTGTGTGTGTGTGTGTCACACCAACCCTGTACTGTCCTCCATTGCCATCATCAAGCTCCAGGATGTATCCCTCAATGGGGTTGATTTGGGGCGCAACAACCCTCCAAGCCAAGGTGGCACTGTTGTTCCTGGTGCAGCATTTCTCCAACTGCAGGAGTGGAGCCGCGGGCACAGAGGGTCCAGATTCCACTGTGAGGTGAGATGAATAAATTTGATATAAAGATTTTTACTGGAAGATGGTCCAATGGGGATATCAGGTTGAAGAAGAAATATAGAAAGAAGGAAAGATGCAGGGCAGGAGCAAAAAGGAAGACAGACAGGGTGATGTTGTCAGCTGGCTGGATGCCTTTAAACAAACTGAAGGGAGAGAAACAAGAGCTTTAATGTGGATCTAGTGGTAGATAAAAGAAAAAGAGCCTTAAGGTGAAAGAGCTCTGGGTTCATTTACAGTACAGGGCAACAGCTGGGAATCAGTAGAGGCTTAAAAGAGGAGGCCACGTGAGGACATTATATCCTGGAGCTTTAAAGGCTGATGTTGATACTTTTTAACTGAAGCTTCTGGAAACCATTATTTGAGCAGTATCTAACTAATTTGTTGTATTATTACAGTCAAATCAAATTATGTTCCTGGAAAAACCTCTCAGAAAGTGTGTAGACCATCACAAGATGCCAACTCTCCACTAAACATTAGACTGATGATATTTTTTTTAAATGAGTTAATAGCTTAAATGCATCTTTAGGCTGTGCAACAACAACAGTTGTGTAAGTTATTGCATGTCACACTGCGCTAGACGCCTGTAATAAAATCTTGGTCACAATCTGTGCTGTCAGATTGTGCGCTGAATGTGTGGTGAATCATAGGACTAGAATGTAAATAGAAAAAAGAATATGAAATCAGAGGCATGCCATCAGCTCGGGTCATCCATCTGCACCAATTTGATGTTTTAAAAATGCTGCAAAGTCACACAAACTTTTGTTTCACCTCCATTGTTTTAGTTTGTGTGTGCCATGGACTGCACTTATGAAATGTCACGCCAGCCAGTGTATTCTGTGTCATTTCATGTCTTATAGTAGATGTGGGCCATAGCGGCAGTCACATTGTGAGGTCTTAAATTTCTGACACTGCCAGAATTTTTCCTTGGGCTGTCTTTGGTCACCGAAGCTCCAAATCGGTCATCAGTGGACGAGTCTCACAGTTTGATCTAGGACCATTGTTTTGTATTGACAACCAAAGATTTTACCACATTTCTCTCATGATTGTAAAAAGTCTTAGACGGACTAAATCACACAATCTAAAGGGGCCTTTAGAAAGAGCATAAATCCCTGGGGGCATGAAAGTCAAGAAAGGCAGGAACCAGCATCATATCAAAGACTTGTAGCAAAATAAAACCTGTATATCTGTCTAAACCTTGTGGTGGTGAAACACGTGCTAACAAATTGCATTCCAAAAGAAGCTGAAACAGACACATAAACCACACAACAGGGTAAAAAATAACCACTGAACACAGAAGTGGAGATTTTGTGTAACACAGATCTCAGGGTATTGAAGTCACATCATGTCTTCATATGCTGGAAGTTATCTGATCTTTCTAAGACAAGGGGAGTGAAGACACAGGGGGAAGACAGCTGTCAGGACACAGGGAACGGTGTTGTAGGATTTAAGACTCTATCAATACCAATATTTATATTCAATATTATTTACAACATTTATAGCTGAAGTAGTTCTTTGAATCATAGACAACCAATAAAACAATGTGGATTATTTGTTGTCAAATAAAGAACATGTTTTTTATTCATTTAGATATACTCTTTATTACTAGTGATTGAGTAGCAAAATTCATATTTACATAAAATGAATTTTAAAAGTCAAAATATCAGCGTGGGAAACAGAAAATCTATTTCATGCAACTGCTTCATTGGAAACTTTGTGTTCCAGTGAAGGCCAGATTATTCTGTAGAGGCAGCGTTCATTGGAGAGGAGCTGGAAAAACTGAAACCATGCAGAGGAAAGAGACCAGATAGACGCTGTGGGACAAAAAGACCAGTGAGTTTCCAACCAGAGTGGCCGTGAAGGCTACCAGGACTGAGGGAGGAGGAGGAAGGAGTGACAAAATAAATTCAAGGGAGGAAAACAGAGGTTTACTGTGGAAAGTAATGTCTCTTAAATACCTCCTGGTCTCTCTGTCTCCATCTCAGTCTCACCACTGCTTGTTGCCTGCACTTGTTTCAATAATGGATTCTCCTGCACATCTGGAAATACGTTGGTTTGGGAGTTTTAATATAAGCGCACATGGACAGAGGACGGCAGATAAAGCAGCTGGTAATGACAGAAAGTCATGCTATGTAATAACCAAACACAATAAATGAAAAGCATTTCTGAAAAGAAAAAGCTTTATGATCATTCATATGCATATAGTATGTATATCTCATGATTTTCACTATATATGTATTTGTAGGTATTATAATTCATTCATACATCAACATTTTACAAAGTTTTATCAATGTAAAATACAGCATCATCAGCATATTAGGAGGTTTTAGGTTAGGTTTCTATTGAAATAAGAAACCCTTCAATTGCATCAGGACTTCAGAGCAAAAAAGTGCAGGTGTGGTATGCTTAGTGCTCATTTTAAGTATGAGATGGCATGGGCCTCCTCAGTGGCCTAGGAGTTTAGACACTGACCACGAAACAATGTGTCCTCATTTCGAGTCTGAGCTTGTGATCTTTGTTTCATATCATACCCCATCTGACTCTACTCTCATTTCCTGTCATCTCTCTATTGTCAAATTGCTAACAAAAAGCCTCCAAAAATACTTAATTAAGTATGTGATGGCATCTCTGCTTGATTTGCATATATGAATTAGTCAAGAGAAAAAAGAGAAAAAAACATTCTCACCTCAGGTAAGAAGGACAAAAACAGAATTTAGCAATCACTTCTGCAATATTTGTGGTTTGGGGTCTTTTTTGGGGTTGTTTTGGACATTAGTCTTATCCTACATCTTATTTAATAAGTTAAAAGATGAGATGTAAAAGAATCTGCTAATCACAACCTCAAGTATCACATGGTATGGAAAAGAAAAGACAAATTTTTATTTTTACCCCCATTTTTTCCCACTCAGCACTGGAGCATGGAAATAATAGAATGGAATGGATGGAATACCATCAATAATGTAAATAATGTAAATAAGTTCCTTTATGCAATTAAGTGAACATGTATCAGATCAGCAAAAAACATCCAAAATCTTGTTTTTCACTGCTAAAATAAAATAGTTTTTATCTGTATTGTTCCTGAGGTTTCACATAATGCAGGATGTAAGTAAGTTAATTTAATTACAGGTAGTTATTACTTGAAAACACCTGATCCAGAGCAGCATATTAAGCTCAGATGTCAAAAGAGAACTTATAATGATGGAGAATAATTTCAGGCTAATTCTGAACCCGAAACAGCTCCTGCTCTGTGCCATTGCTCAGGATGGCAGAGCTTAAATTCAAAGAAACTGGTGTATCTTTAAACTCTATCGCTTTGTTCCGGCTGATCAGTGAGATGTGAAGGAGGGGAAACGTACAGATGGGTTTCATGTCACTGGCCTTAAAGAACAAAGAGGGACGATCAAAGCCTCTCTCCAGTTTGCTTGACTGGAGCTCAAATTAGAGAAAGCCTCATTCAAGTGCAGCTCAACCTGGGACATTACCAGCAGATCTAGGTCATGTTCTTTATTAACTACCTTGAATTTGTCTCTCTTTTGAGGGATTTGCTGTTGGAGTTAAAAATTTCTTTAGTTCAACAACTTACATGAATTGGCCCCAATAAGACACCGTAAGGAATTATAAGCATATTATAAACCCATTAAGGATGCATAATTACTATAATTACACCATAATATGATAATTACTAGTTACACAGCATTATACTGAAAGTAATTTTCTCATTATCTGATGATTATATTGCATATGGTTTAGCAGCTTTGTAATAATTGTAATGGATTACACTGTCATTTTAATAATAGAAATGAATAAACATTTATTGAATATTTTAGCCAAGAGGCTGTGTTGAATCTATACCTGCAAAGGAAAGAGCTTCATCTTTACTGCCTCAGTGGAACAGTATGGAAATAAAATATGCACACTGCTGTTTACATTTTTAATGTACGTTAACAATACATTTGGGTAATCTGTGTGACTGCACTGGAATGAAAATAAAGAAAGCTGTGTTTATTCATGCACGCCAACTGGCTGCTAGTTAGCATCAGCCAATGAATAGCTAACTAGCTGTGTACATTATTCTGCATCGTGAAGAATAATGTGTTTGTGTATGTTTGTGCATGTCAAGATGATTTATTTATAGAGCCCATTTAAAAGGGCACTCCACATATTTTGCCCATGAAGTTCAGTTTACTGGTTGTAAGCTCTACTATACAGCCTGCGATAACCTTTGAAAAAATAACCCTGATGATGTCAGATTTGGCTTTGAGACTTGGGCATGGAGTTTGAACGGCATGGGCAATTACCAACCAGGGAGGGTGCAAATGCTGCATTTACACAATGCTGGCAGAGTGGGAGGATTATTTCAAGAAGGTTCCTCCCTGATGCTGGTCTTGCAGTCACATAATTTATCCAAAATTAGCTTTTGCTCTGTTATGTACTTGGAGTAGTTCATGAACATGTGAAACCAGATAACAAGCTACTTAAAATGTAACTAAATCAATTGTGTTCATTTAGGATGTTATTTAAATATACCAGCAATGGTGGCTTTGTAGCCAACTGTTTATTGACAATTATGAAGTCCTTTTAAACAAGTGGGAGGTATTACTTTCTGACATTACTGTCAGAAATTTCCAATATTTCCGACCTGGTTTTTTCAACTTGGTAGTTTTTTTGCTTGACCCATAGTAGAGACTGAAAGTCAGGATATCTCAGCTGCTACTTTTTTTCTTCTTTTTTTTCTTTGTGCTTCTTTCTTCTGAGTCTCCATCTTTATGAAAGTGCAATACTTAATCTATGCAGCACTCCTTTAAAACAACAAATGTTGACCTCAGTGCTAACACACAGGTGTTAAAAAATGAGATGATGAAAAAACTGAGTAGAAATTAGTATAAGAGACATAGAAAGGCACAAAAAAATGTAGATCTTAGAATACAAATAGAAAGGGAAATGTGTGTTTTTGTGTGTTTACCTTTGCCCTGGCAGAAATCCAGCTGCAGGATGGTCTGAAGCAGCGAGTCAGTGTTGAGGGTGAGGTCAAACTCAGGGCCAACCTTCGGCTCCAGGGCTCCTTTTACCCACTGGTCCTGAGATGACGTCACCCGCTTGATCAGGGCATCTGAGATCTACACACACACACACACGCACACACACAAACAAAGGGAAAGATATACACTTGTAGAATACTTTAAATCACATGTGTACACAGTGAGGAAAGATAAGTGCAAGACACACACAGGAAATGAGAGCATCTGCATTTAATATCTACAATCAAATATGCTTGCATGCTCTGATACCCTCCCTGAATGCAGAGCAGCTTCTATGTTCTGGGATCCATTCCATTAGCCTGGCTTCATTATATTGTGTCTGACAAGTGAAATGAGGCACACATTAGTGCAGTTCAAATATTTAAGGATACGAATTAGACCCCTCAACTGCTGGTAAGAGCTACACTGCCTCGAGAAAAAAGGAAAAGCTAAGTGAATATATTACACTAAACTACACTTAACTGCACAAAAAATATATGATCACCATCTTCTGCCAAGGCAAAAACAAGAGCTGTGAATCTGGAAATTCATTCTCTAGCATTAAAATATCAGTCTTTTCATTTAGCTTTTCGCCTCCACTTCAAATAGTATCAGATTTATAAATGCTCCTGAACTTACATATGTAGCTCTAATATCCACCTATAATTCCTCTAGTTAGCGTTTAGGCGTTGGCAACCATAAAGAACCATAATCAATACATCATAAAATATTCAGATCAAATGGAAGTGTGTGTGTGTGTGTGTGTCTGTGTGTCCCACAGGAATGTCTTTGATCTCTATTTCATCTCTCCCTTTCACTTTACTCCATTTCACTCTTGCCACTGTATCTCTCTCCAGGAAGAGAAATCCTTCATAACCAGAAGCGGAGGTGCGAGAATTTCATCTGATATCTTTCAACAGAAATCGAGAGGTGAGTTGAGTGAAACTAACAGTCATGTTCCCTTATGTTTTTGCTTTTTGCAGAAAATATTTCTTTGTCTTTGCCATTTTGTGTTTTGTATACATTGGCTTTTTGACAGATTCTACTGCTGTATGTGTGAAAATAATAATGATAATGCAAAATCAACATTTTAAAAAAAAATATATATTTTCTCTTCTTCTGACCTTATAAAACCCCATATGTAGAAAAGTTATTCAGTGGTAACCCTTCACTTTGCTACAAACTGGGCTTTGAAAGTGACTAAACATGGTAATGATCAGCAGCATAAGGAAATATAAGAGCTATGAATGAATTTTGTTTTGGTTTGGTTTTTTTGGCAGGGAGGGAGGGGAGTAAAGCTCCCCTGGGCTATACAAATAAAATTGAATTGAATTGACTCAACTCATGTTTAGGGTCAATAAGACCCCAGAGAGGCATTAAAATGCAATTTGGCAGGGGCAGTGCTGCATAAAAAAGTTATGTCAAAACCAATGTATTAAATCATGTATTACAGCTGGGGTCTGTGAGACCCCAAGCAGACACAGAATGTGTTAGTTTCTGTACCAAAAGATAGTAAAATTTAGGAAAAGTCGTGTCACAATGCTAAGTATGTTTTCTTAGCCATTAAATAGAGCCTGGCTCAGAACATAAGGTATAAACCTTCTAAGCAGGTGTACCTGTCACATTTGACCTTTCTCAGCTTGACCCTAACATGCATCGATCAATGATTATTGATCAGCCATCGAGCTTCTGAGCCTGCAGATATCTCAACTTGTTAGGTCAATTAAAAATAGATCAGCTGCAGTATTAGTAAAACAAATCAGTCACATCCTGTGTTGTGTGAGGAGTATGAGCACATGGCAGGCATACTGGTTATATAGCTACAGCATGTTTTTTTATTCTCACATCATCTTCCTCTTCAGACTGTGCGGTGTTTTTACCTTCAGAGACATCAGAGGAACCCTGAAAAGCTGATTTATCCCCTTAAGCAGCTCAAAGGAACAAAGTTCCAGACTTCCCTCTTCCTTTCAACTTTCACATTTACCTTTTTGGTTGTAAATACTTCAAAAAAATTGATTCAAGTTGATTTCTTAAATGTGAGACCCCATACCGCGTTTGCCTTGTGTCTGATCTCAGGAACTAAAGTCATAACTTTGTCAGTTTTTAAGGATCCTCGTGTTACTTTATGTTTTCATGAAGCGACAAAACTCACGAATGAAATGAAAAGTATTGTCTGTACGGCTATGGCCTGATCTCAATTTCACCTCCATATTATAGAATTTCTTGATTACAGTGAAGCAATTTGTAAATGTCATGGTTGTGCCTTTAACAATAAATCATTTTTAGATAATAATGAAGATCTAATTGATAACAGGATAAATTAATTTAAGCAATTTAGTCTCTACAGGGACATTGCTCATCATAAAAAAAAGACATAACAACGCCAGCCTTATCCTTTAATACCTTTGTACTTTGCTATGTAAGATATGAGACTGTGCAGCTTTTCATACCTGCGAGCAAAGGAAGAAACTCACGCATGACCACCTCTGACCACCTCAGGATTTTTCCTTTAACCAGTTAAGATCTACACTAGCAGGAATATGTGTCATGACGCAGCTCTTAAAGGGTCAGTATGCTTCAAACTAGGTGCTTGCGGGATCGTCAAGCCCCTCGACACCTTTTGATGTCAGAATATGTGGGTAGATATAGCTGCATCCAACAATGTTTAACTTAGCAAAACTGACACAACCACATAAACACACACTGAAGGTCCGCTACCTGGAGGAAGCCGCTGGGATCATTTTCCTTGAGGACTTCCAGACAATACTCCATCATGCCGGTGGTCTGACGTAGCTTCATGGTGCAGTGGGTGATCTGGTCTCGCACCACCTGGCAGATACACACACAACAAAAAACAGTAGTTGTTATTAAAAGTAGAGGCTCAGAGCAGGGCTTCTGTATGGTTTTCTATGCCTTTGCTCACTAGACCATGTACTTCAACTTCTAGATAATGTGAATTGTTTTTCATTATTTTTTAAATCCTATTCATTTTCCGGCAAACAAGCTGTTTTAATATATTTGTGCAAACTTTGCAAATCCAAATAGAGGGCTAGAGGGAGTGTCAATAAATCAGAATAATTCAATTAGGACTCAAAATCAACTACTACATCACACAACTCTCATATCACAATAGTTTAACATAGCTATACAGGAAGGTAGAAGGATCTCTGAGCACAAAGGAGATACCCTGTACCTTCATCCTGATGATAGCAATTCATATTCACCATAGCCACACAAGGTGTAGGTGGAAATGGGCTGGTATATGAACAATATATGAGGCCACAAAAACAGTTAAAAAGCAGAGAGAAGCCATTGAGTGCAGACAAGTGAAAATTTTAAATGATGACAAATATATGAAATGCAGGGAGAATACAAAACAGCTCAGACTGGCTCAGACTAGAGCTTGGCTATTGTTGTAAGAGGTAATTAGGAAATGGGGAGCAGGTGTGTAGGTGAGTGTGGGGATCAGGTGACTGGAACTGGCAGGAAAAGACTGTGGGCAACTACGGCTAGTCGGCTGGAGAATGACGGGAACAACAGGTGAGATCAGCGCTGGCAGGCAAAATAAGACGGTAAAAAAAGGTGCAAAATTAAGAACTGGTTGACACCATGATATCATAATTTCACAGCTAGAAGATATCGCTCAGAATCCCATAATATTCTTGGCACACTAGCATCAGTATATGATGTAACGGAAAGAACAGAAGACAAAAGAGAAAGATGGAGGTGAGTATTTTTACAGAAAAATCAGCCTTAACCGGAAAAATTAAATAAACCAGTGTAGATATTTTTTTCTCACTCTCTATCTCTTTCAGTGCCTCTCTTCATTTTTACTGACACACACAGACACACACTCACACACATCACATGCTATCTGCTGGCTGAACTCCGAGCAGGAGGAAGTGGGATTTGGACGGATGTCAGAGACAGTTGTTCAGGGCTAATTGAAACTCAGCAAACTGTCACCCTCTTATTAGCCTTTTGTTTATGTTTAATAACAGCTGCACTACTGTACAATTCAACTGATCAGTGATCTCTAATTATCTGCTCAAACTACAATCGAACATGTATATAATATGTACTGTCCATGTATACGTACAAGACAAATACATCAACTTTGTAGAGATTAAGCAAGAGATTAGACAGAAAAAGTCCTATGATGTTGGTGAATCCGGGACAATTAATTATACCATTAACCAATGGCCGCCAACTTTAATCAGGAAGTTAATTAGATGGAGTCTTGGTAATTAGTCCCCCCTCGTTTATTTTATGGTTAATGAGATCACAGTTAATTACTCACCTGTCAACTGCTGTCATAACTAAAATATGAAGACCATGAAGAGTCAAATGAAAGAGGATCAAAATAATCCACAATCTGAGTTGAAGATGTGGATCCGAGTGAGTGTGTGTGTGTGTGTTTTATTTGTTTGGTATTTTGCTTTACATACACTTACTTGTGCATTTAATTATTAAAATCTGTCTCTTTTTGTCTTTCTAAATGACTTAAAACATCAAAGCTAAGTTCAGTTTTTTTTTAAAAGGATTTAGGTTTACAAGAAATGAAATTGGAATTCACCTATACAGCAAAATACACACACGGCATGCACACACACTCCAATAATTTACCAGGAGAAAACGTGCTTTTCAATTCCACTTGACAAACTCGGCTCTTATCTCTTGTGTAAACAACAGGGAGTACGAGGCGTGAAGCCTGAGTAAATCTCAGATTTATTTCAATTTCCTTCTGTCCTATCTGTGCTGAGATGGGCTGTCAGTTCCCTCCCACATGCTCCTGCAGGCCTGGCTGAAGGGATTTTTCAATATGCTCCATATGCATCTGAAATGAGTTTGAGGGTGCATATATTGAAACATGTTAATGCAAGCCCAGATTTGAGTTTAGACATGTATGTATTGGGCAACAAGACTGACAGCCTCCTCATCACACTCTGAACCGCATTACAGTTCATGGTGAACTAACATTTTGGGATGAAAATATCAGTTTTACATTTGTGTGTTACATTGAACGAAACCACTATGCATGCGTTTATTTATTTAGTGGTGTAGGGAAGTAATAACAACAAAATTTATGACTGAGATATTGAGCTATCTGTACACTTACTATTCAATCAAACCTCTCAGTTTACACTTTATAAACAATGGTCAATTTTTGCAGTTCTATATTTTTTCTATGGCTTTACTGGAATATCATAGCATATTCAGTTCAGAAAACTCATTATTTAACTTATGCTGGCTCTTTATTAAACCCCTCAGTTCAGCCTCTCTCTGAAACAGACCGTTTTAGTTCCTGTCTCTTTAATGACCTCCTGATGAGTCCACTCTGTTCTGATTGGATAGCTCCAGGAAGCTGCCCCTCGGCTTCTTTACTTGAAATGGAAACTTTTCAATTAAATCTCTACATCTGTACATGTTTTAGCTAAAATCCGATCTGAAATATGTGAGTGGACAACGCGAACAACCTTAGCAACAACCTTAGCAGCAAAGATTGGGCGGACAGCTGTTTGTGTGCATGAGCAAATAATCTCATGTCAGTTCAGTGTACACAGGTTCACCTCAAGTTTCGGAACTTTGACCATGTTTAACATAGACATCTGACATCATAACAGTATAAAAGTAATAGAAAATCACAAAAAGCATGAAATGTCCCCTTAGAGGATACTGAACAACAGCACAACACTGACAGGTTTCATTAATAAAAAAAAAAAAACTGTGTTGGCTTCTGACCTCAATAACCAAGATCAGATGACCCTTAATCTCATTCGAATAAGGACTCAGCCACACTCATCTGTACGAGTTAGGCAGTGGTGAATATTAATCCAGCATCAACTGCTGGATTACAGCTAAGACTATGTGTGCATGCTCTTGAATGTCTATCTTTTTGAGGACAAAGTTATGATCCCATAGAGTGAGGACTTTCTTTTTTCTTCAAAGAGCTATTTGAGAGTTAAGACTAGGTTTTATAGGTAGGTTTTGAATTAGGTTTAGGTAGATAGGGACTAGTGTTAGACATGTAGTTGTGATGGTTGGAGTTATTGTTGACTCCCTATCAGCTAGTTAGGTACACAATTGGGAGCCCATGGAAAAGAGAAAAAAGAGCAGCCTTATCTAATCTAATGCTACGAAAAGGGGGATAATGGATGGGGAGCACGTTATTACGAGTACAAACATGTGAGCCATGTACTGATTAATATCTGGCTCAGAAGAGATCAACTACAAAACCCAAGGACATTACTATGACTCTATGACTAAATAGTATGTGATGATGCAGAAGGAGATACGCTGTATAACATTTATTCATCAGTCTTCATCAATATTCATCAATAACAGTTTAAAAATAATGTGACACTGTGATCAGAAGTGTCAGAAGTAATTAATAGACATTTAATTTAGGGCTGCAACTAACAGTTATTTTCCTTATAGATTAATATGCTGATTATTTTCTCAATTAAAATGTCAGACTGTCATTTTGTCATCAATCGTTTTAAATGATTAGTTGCCGATTAATTTTCTGTCGACTGATCATCGCAACTCTAATTTAATGACCAAATGAGCTCTGAAATTTAGCAAAGTTTCTGAATCAATGGGAATTTTTTCAGTTTTGTATTTTTATTGTTATTATAAAAAATAAAAATTGTAATACACAATGTCTACCATTGTACAATTGCACAAAATTGACAAATTGCCCATTCACTCCCAATACAGACAGACACAGTAAGTATTTCTGGCTGTTCTTTGAAAGACAAAACCAAAATATGTTGCTTTTAAGGGATTAAGCTCTAGCTTTGGTGAATTTTAGAAACATCTGCCTTTCTTAGTATAGGCACAGTCTTTAGATTTTTATTTCCTGTGGTTTTGTGTCTCTATCTACAAAAGCAGATTAAAAGGCTTGTAAATGCATTTGACAAAAAAGGAAAGATCAAAGGGTGACTTCATAGTCAGAAAATATGACAATCCACTGAAATAGATCGTCTTTTACTGCCTGATCCTTGCTTATGTGAATGAAAAAGAGCTGTCCTGGCAGTTATGCAACTTAAATTGTGCTCTTAGTAGTCCAAAAACAAACACAAGCTGTGTTCAGTCCCATGATGCATTTATGGAAAGGCTGTATTGGGGGTTTTTTTGTGACTTGTGGCAGTAGTGTGAACATTTGTTGGTAATGTGTAAAAATTCCTGATTAAAATTAAATTAGAAACGATGAAGGAGCTTTAGCACCTTTGCGAAACTGACAAAGCTCTTCTTCTTCTTCTTTAAGATATCTCCAATTAAGAGATTATGTACAAAAACACTTGACACCTTGACTACTCATGACCTTGTAAAGGAAAATGCGCTCCTTGTCTGGTAATGTTTTGTTATACATGTGCAGTGGACAATTGCTCTTGAAATATGATTGTTCATATCTGTTGACGTTCTGCACTCCAATGTGCTTAGGATAAGAGGATGTCAGCCGGACATTTAATCTTGTTGTTTGATGTTTGCTGACAAGTATCAGCGGGATGCCGCAAAAATGCAATGACTGAGGATGCAGCTAGAGAGTTTGTCACTGACAGATCACAGAATGTTCAGAGCACAGTATGACAGGCGTGACTACCACTATAAGTATGACTGTTCGGGGCTCTTTGTCTAACACAGACACTGAGTCTGCATGCATACGTGTCTGATTCCAGAATAAACTCCGAAAGAAAATCTCTCTCTTGGTGAAATCTGCTTCCTGCTAACAGACATAGCTTTAGACTGAAATGGGAAGAAGAAATCTGTGCCACTGTTGCTCATACTTGGGAGCATGCTCGTTAATTCAATTTAAAATACTACAAAGACTTCACTATACTAGAATAACATAACACAAAATCTATCCAGATGTTTCTCCCATATGTGACAGGTGCCACTTTGCTGAGAAAACATTTAGTAGTTTTTTCATGTTCTGAAATTCATTCCTTTTTATCTGGCATTTTTGATATTATCTCTAAAGTTGTTGCCTCTAATCTAGAACCACATCCTTTACTTATCATCCTCAGCTCATCTGAAAAAAAGCAAACAAAAGTTTAAAAAATCTTAACACGTTGGAATTAACTGATGTCCCAACCATTATGATGTGGTTCGATGACTTTAAGGGGACATATATGCTATTTCTGATTTTCTGATATTTATATATTGTTATGATGTCGGATATCTGTGTTCAACATGGTCAGAGTTCCAAAACTTGAGGTTAATTTCTGTAGAAATGCTGCCTGCAAATCAAAAGCCAAGTTGTTTTTTCTTTCTTGCTGACGAGTTGACGTCAGAACATCATGCACGCCCATAAAACGGCCATCAGTTCCATAGCTTTGGTTGCTAAAGTTGTTGCTAAGGTTTTTCCATGTGTTGTTTGTGTTATCCAAGGAGTTATTGTTATTCCACTAGAGCCCCAGAATAAAAAATATAGACCTTTAAATGTACATAATATGTCCCCTTTAATTAGAAAAGATTCAATTTGCTTGCATGTCAAGTGGATACCTCTGTAACACATCCTTTGGCTTTATAATCGTTAAACTGAGCAACACCTGACTCATTGTTTTCTGTATATGAACTTAACAGCCAAGTAAAAAGCTGCACAATATGATGTCCACTTTTTCAGAAATCAGCTGAATGAATTATTATGTATGTATATATGAATGTTTCCACCTGAACACTGTAAACACAGAACAGTGCTACTGCCTCATCAGTAGTTTTATTTTGTTTCGCCACAAGTTGCCTGTAAGAGTTCAGAATAACAGAATAATTCTACTGTTAACACCCAGCAGATAACAATTATTACAATGTCCTTATACTCAAGAAATCAACTGACCAATTTCATCAGGAAAAAAATCATGAAATTCCAAAAATATGACTGGGTGCATATAATCTGAGAGACATTGAGCAGCATTTGAAGTGGTTTCCAGTCAACTGTCTTAAACTTTTAACCTACTTTTGTTTACAGAGTTTAAACTGTTATTGCTTATGCAAAAATCCAAGGCGATCATAATGTGAAGTCATTTAACTGTATTAGCACTAATAGGATTTCAGGAAACTTTGATGATCACCATGATGATACTGATAATACTGTTTATGGCATGGAAGTTTGATACAAACACATCCCTAATACACAGCAACAGTAAATACACACATCCTGTAACAAACCAAGCACCTAAACATCTTGGAGCAGCGTCTAGAGAATCTCCTCTATTGTAAACATCTAACACCTCCTTTCTGTATGTTTACTTCTGTCAATTATTTCATTTCTTGAAAATGGCATCAGCTTGATGCGACATATTTAAGCACCTTCAGTCGCTGTAAGTTGGCTCACGAATTTTGTTTTTCGAGGCCAAGCCTTCAAGTGGCTGCTCTTTTCTTTTCTTTTATCTCTGCATGAATGTGAGCCTGCAGTTAAATCATTAAATCAGTTAGTGATACACAACATCCAAATTAATATTTATTCATGTAAAAAGATGTTTTGCTTATCAGACACATCTACACGCAGCTATTATTCTCTCGTCCCAGCTTCGTCCCGGCTTCCAGCTCTTTGCCCTCTAGCTAAATCTCAGCCTGCAGATAATGACAACAGCTGTCCTTGGGGCTTCCATCCAAACAGCTCACCCCCTCCCCACCCACCCACCCCCCTCCCCCGCCATCAGCCAGACGGTCAGTCGGTCGGTGAGCACGTTGAGACTGGGCAGCCGTCCATGTGATACACTGGGACTCAGGAAACCCCCAACAGCGGATTTACAGAATAGAAACTAAACTGCCAGACAGACAGAAATCATTTGAGTTGAGAAATGAAAAGTGAATCTATAGAGGTATTAAAGGCTCTGAAAATGTATTTTCCTTATCAGTTAATTAGGTCCTACATGCGGATATTATTATGCTACGAGCAGTACTGGTTCTTTACAGACAGACAGATATCTGTGTTTGTGTTTAGTCTGTACTCTTATTTAAAGTCAGTGTAGCTGTGATGGAAAAGGTTCATGCAGGGATCTCCAGTCTAAAAAACAGGCAAGTAACAAGTACTACAAAGTTCTTGCATTGCGTTGGATCATAAAGTCTGACTATGAAAGGACCAAATAACGATCCCTCATTTGTACTCACTTTATTAATGACATTTCAGTGCTCAGACCTTCATCAGGCAAGATTCACAAAGCGTAATGTTTTTGGTCCTTTTATATTATATTATAAAACTCAGATATTAAATCTGATCAAACCAAATCCACATAATCTTGATAAGGCTGTCACAAATATTGAGAAATACATGAGAAATAATTAAAGCCGTCCTCCTCACAAAAATATGTTTTTCTTCTTGTTCCTTCAGTTGGAACTTTGAGCTTCAACTGTGGAGAATGAACGTTGTTTTCACATTTTCTACTGAAATGTAAAAGTTTTTCTGTGTGTGAAGGGGGATCTTAAACATTTAAAACCTAGTTTTCAAATGCTTTATGAAATCTACTCTATCTGATCTACTCGTGCTTTTGCTGATACTGCAGACTGAGATATATGAGAACGACGCTTGAATACAAACCTAGAAACAGGTACTGCAGGTCGTGTTTGGTGGGAGAAGACAGACAGATGGATAAAGGAGAGAGACAGACCAGCAGACAGGCGGGGAACCAGATTTAAATTCCAATTTGCTAAGAATTAAATAACCCCAAATATCCTGTTTGCTTCAGGCAGGAAAGAAAGTTAATGACTTTACTCTTATTCAGAGAAATGAACTGATAATGAGCTGCAAAGGTATTTAAAGTATTAAAAATGTGCCTTTGGATATGTGGAAAGGTTTACTGCAGAATATCACTTCACAGGTCACTTCACAGAAAGGTCAGATGTTAAAAGTACTTATTAGAAAATCAATGAGTGAATGTCTTTCTAGATCAGATTACACCTACTACACATTATTTAAAGGCGCTTTCTCCTCTTCTCGTGGATGTGATGCTGATTTCTCACCTCTAAGCCGACTAACCGCAGCAGTCTCACCTTTAGTTTGTACTCCTTCTCCTTGGTGACTTTGGTGAGCAGTTTGGCTTTCTGTCTGGTCAGCGCCTCGATCAGAGAGTCACACTGAGCCACGAGGCAAGCTTCGAACTCCACGCCGTTCTCCTGAAGCAGCACAAACACACACACACACACAGCACTTTAAAAAAAAAAGGAAAGTGAACAAGAATTATAACCACTGTGTTCCTGACACTGTTTTATGTGGCACTTGTGCCAAATAAAGCTACTTTAAGGTGTCAAAAATAGATCTGTTGGCGTATTTTTCTTCATTTTAGAAAACCAGTAGCAGAGAGCAGCTTTGTGTTTGTTACTGATATGTTAATTTTTTCAGCTGGTTCTATTTTCGTTTCATCCGCACAAACATTAGAATACAGTTTTAATTATTTCAACAGACTGCAAACCACAACATAGCATACATCCCATTTGCCATCTGTTTATACAACCGCCGTGCTCTTCAAAAAATAGAAATGCACACATAAAAATCTCTAAAATAATGTTTACACACATATAACCGTTATAGTTGTGGTTATGTGCTGTGATTATATAGAAGGGGTGCAATTATATGCACATCACACTGGGGTAGGCAGGGCTATTAAAATACAGCAGCATTGGAAAAAGAGTAACGCCCGCATACGCAAAGATATATTTGATATATTTTTGATACACTGTTATGTTCATTCATCATTTTGTATTTCTACTCTTTGAGATGAGATATCTTTTTTTAATAACAGTTGATTCATTTGAGATGTTTATGACCCTGGGCGGGTTGATTGATGAACTACATCTGTTACCGTAGAGCCTTCCAGTATGTGTGTGTCTGTGTGTGTGTGTGTGTGTGTGTGTGTGTGCGAGTAACATGGGTGTAGGATCCATTTTTTAATACATTTTAACCTGACAAACCTTGGATCAACACGTTGTCCATTTGAATTAAAATTAAAATTGTGGCCTAGGAGTAAGTCCCCCATATGTGCTATAATTAACCAATATTCCCTGACACTAACCAAGCTTTTCAGAGCATGAATGTAGTGTCCAATCATTACTGACCTTTACTTGAATTTTCAAAACTAACATTCTGTTGTTTGACCTTTATTTAAACAGATTTACATTTCTTTTTTTCAAGGAAGTAGTCGCCAAAATGGCAGCATGAAACTACTCTCCTGAGACTGAAAACGTGATTACTGTGATTAGTCTTTGGCGCGGTTTCTGAACAAACTAACATGTCCAAACCCTTCATGGTGAAGTAATATGCCACCCAGTGCAGTGGTGTGATTCAGTGATGTGTTTTTAATAGTTTTTGGACAATAATAGAGGTCCACAGCACAGAGGAATAAGATGTATCAGGCTTTGGACACACACACACAATACTTGTAAGTAGATCAGTTCGTTGTTGGTTTGGCTCTGCACAAGAGATTTAAATCACACTTTTTCCACAAAGCATCAATAAAGGTTGAAGCTTTGATTTGTGGTCTCAGCTGAACTCGGGGTTATTTTGTCTCCACCTCCGTTTAGCCACAGCACCGCAGCTACTTATAAGCTTCTCTCTGCAACAGCAGAGGGAAACCCTTCTGTGCTGTAGGCCTGCGTGCGGTTGCTGGCAGTTAATGAGAGAAGGATCCACAGGGGCATTTGATCTGAGCACAGAGCTCACATGATGAGGAGATGAGGTCTTAGATAGCAGTGATTTCCAATCAAGCATCCTCTGCTGAGTTCAGATCTGTAAGAGGATGAGTGCCGGAGATTCTCTGTCTTTATTCCTCACTTTTCTTTCTCTTTATCCGTCCATCTCTCCCCCCGAGACGGTACAAAGTAGTTCTGGGAGTTTTTTTTATTTTTTTTTTAACTTAAATGCAATCCTCTTCATGTTGCAATAAGACACTTAATGCCTGCTCATAGCACTGTGGCTGACAAGATATGACAGCATAGACAGTGCGTGTATATGTGTGTGTTTATGTGTGAGTGTCTGCATGACTGGCAGATGCTGCGGGAGAGATCAGCTGCACAGCTATGCTGTCCACAGGGAAAAACCCACACACACACTCACACACACACACACACACACACTTCACCTCTGGCTGATGTGGTTTGTTTTAGTTTTGGTGCCAAACTAAAAGTAAAGTTGTGATTGAGTGGATTTGGCTCCCTGCTGCACAGAGTGAGAGCCAAAACCTTTCTCCGTTACTGATTTATTTGGGGCTTATTGTCCATTTATAATGTCATGGTCTTATTTCATCTAAAAACATCCGTAGTATGGAAATTACATATGGAGGTAACTGATCAGACATGGCTATTGATTGTGGTCTCTATCTATCTTGCATAGCCAAACCGCCCCTAGCTTCTGAAGAGCTTTTGGAGAAAGTCCAGGTACAAAAAAATGGAACCCTGACACGTAGGAAATGCTGAGGCAGCTGCTTGTTAAGCTGTGAGTTGTGAAATGTTTGTCTCTTGAGAGATCACCGCTCTGGAGGAAGTTCTCTCTAAATCATTAGGTAATTTGTCATTGCATTCCAAAACAGTTGTTATGATCATCCATGATTAACTTACTTATACGTCTTGCAGTTACGGAACAACATTATCATTCATTTGGAGTCATGTTTCTGCCCACCTGGTGAATGTAAGTATAATATTCACTCTATTTTAGCTGTCTCCTCCTGAGGGAAACATCTGCTCTGGAGCTGCTAAATGCTCCACTATGTTCACCAACTAGTCTCTAACTGTGTTTGTTTGCTGTTCGGTGCAGAGCAGGTATAGTGGTTTTTAGAGCTTTTCCTGCTGATTATGGATGAACCAGCGACATATTTGAAGACATGTTGTAATTTGAAGGACTTGCCCAGACCTCCATCCTAAAAGGTTTTGCTTTGCAGTTCTATAATAACGCTATGCTGCTTCTGCCTTTGCATATGAGACAACAGTATTTATGCAAACAGTCATAAGAGGTCACTCGTCAAGAAAACATACACAGAGGCTGCTGTAAATGTTTGAACAAACAGCCGATTCTGTTGTATTTCAAATGAGAACAATCTCGTTCTCCCATGTGTCATTTAGTTGAGCTGAGTTATAGCAGCGACACTTTTCTGCTTCAGTAGCTTCAGTCTAAGCCTGGCAACAGACCCCTGACACCCACATGACATCTTGTAATCTACAGCTGGAAAGTTGGGTAATTATTGAATGGAATAAGAAAAGTATATAAACAGTGTGTTTTATACAGGATCCATTTGACAGGTTTGAGTGGTAGATGCTTACCTGTATCTGTTGAAGCATGTTCTTGAGTTGAACCAGGAACTCCTTGGCATCTTTAGCTTTGTCAGAGACACCATTGAGGGCCTGAGAGATCTGGCACTGCAGGGAGGGACACACAGAGGGAATATATATAACAATTCAGAAACATCCAAAAAGCCACATCAGTCATCTTAATTACGCTTATATTTTTCTTTTAAACAACATTTTCAGTCTGGTCAAGTTTACACAGAGCAGTATAAGCGACTAAAATCATCCATATGATTGTGTTGCAGAAGCAATTCTGAAAGTTTGAGACATTTTTCAACACTTAGTTGAAAGAAATAATCCATCGAAATCTTGTTACTACTGCCTCCCTTTTTCTTGACCCAAGAAGGATAGAAACTGCATATCCAAAAGAAGAAACGAGAACCACCTCCCAAAAGCAAAAGCTGAAATTACACACTGCGAAATGCAACTATTGGCATCACTTCCAAACAATAATTTACACATCACCACTGGCAAAGCTACTGATAAGGCTGAACTTTTCAACCAGACCACCACTGAGGGTTTGAGGCTTTCCCTTAGATATCAGTTATGTAATCATTTAACCCAACAGACCATTCTCCATGGATGCTCAGATCACGCTTGATCCTAGCCTCAAGCAAAGACCCTGGTACCCTGCATTGTCTTTATACTAGGGATTGTCTTTAAAATCTAGATTAAATCTAGAAAAGCCGTACTGAGTGTAGAAACACTGTCACTTGTTACTGTTTTCTCTTCCTATACAGACCCAACACTTCAATGCTCCAATCTGTGCTCCTCCTAATGCACCGGTACAGTTAATGACCTGCAAAACCATCACAATTTCACACACAAAATCCATTACAACACTGGAAAATGTTTGAAAACAAACAACATGTATGAGTTTTGAAAAGAAAAATATCTTTAAGTGATTAAATACTGTAAAAAAATACACGTTAAGTTTGACAAAAACATGTCACTTCAGTGTGAGTCAATAGGTTTGGCTTTCAGAGCAGCAAATATTTTGCCAGTAAGTGGTGAGTACTGAGATAAATTGGGTCTAACTGTGTTTGATCCTCACTAAATAGTCTCTGTATATTCTCTGCTAAATGAAGCACTCTCCCCAATTTTCTACCTAATTTCCATACAATAGCCATTGGGGATGCATATTTATAATGTTTACTATGCTCTGTTTCAACAACTGTAGCCTAGTTTCCATCTTCTATCTGCTACTGATTTGATACTTCATGAAATTGAAGGCAGGGAGCACAAACAACCAAAGATTAGTTTAATGACCAGTGTTTAATTTGGTCGATTTAATAATCTCATCTCGCTGGTCACAAGTTTGTTTCTAGAAATGAAATGTAAGCAGTGTAGACACTTTGTATTTGCAAAAAATATTTTTAGAATATAAAAAATGTTTCTATACTGTTAAGTTCATTTGCATCTTGAAAGGTGAGGAGAGAATGACAGAAAGTGACTCTACAGCGTATCTTGGTCCAGTAGCTGCTAACACTGATGCCACCAGTTATTGCTGTGCCAACTATAAACATGGGTTAATTAATATGTTTAACCTCTGCAGCCCTGCTCTTCCTCTGCATATCTGAAAGGCCACACAAACATTAAGTACGTCATATACAGAATAAAAGATATTAAACAAAAATAAATGATGCACTTGTACACACTCATATCAGCCAGTAAGGTTCTCATATTTTAAAACTTATTGTAAAATATTTTTGGCAACATACTGTATTTTTATTTCCTCATGGCAGACATGATGTTTCATTGTGTGGTGCTGCGCTACAGTCACTGCAAAGCTTTTAAAAAAAACGATGCACCAAAGAGCATACATTTAACATACAAGCTGAATATTAAAAAAATAAAGTCATATCATAAAGGACAAAGTATGAGGAAACTGCATAAACTAAGTCAACAAAAAAAATAAATAAATCCAGTCACACATTGAAGGCAATGGGGCGGTCCAGATGGTCTTCAGCTGGAACAGTGAGCGTAAATGAAAGACGAGCATTTGATGAAAATATCAAATACTCTGTATCTTTATATATCACTCTTTATTCCGGTCAAATGCATAACTCACAGCTTAGGTCTGTGTGTGTGTGTGTGTGTGTGTGTGTGTGTGTGTGTGTGTGTGTGTGTGTGTGTGTGTGTGCCTGCCTGTGTGTGCCCATCAGTCACTGGTAAATAAGAAAAGACAGGACAAAGGAAGCACACACTGTTACACACATGCCAAGCTGTGATGAATCTGCTCCACTATCACCACACCCACATGTCCCACCTGCTCCCCCTCCTCTGAATACACACACACACACACACACACACACACACACACACACACAAAGACCCAGAAGGCAGTTTAAAGGGGGATGAGCGAAAGTGTCATCTCCTTTTTTGTTATTATAAATCATGAACAACATCTGTATTTGCTGCATGGAGCAAAGGTCAGACTCATGGCACGATCGTCCCGCTGTCTGAAAACTCCAATTCTCTGCACTATTACATTTCCACATTACATGTACTGTTTATATTGTTCATACTATTTATACTGTGAACATTTGTACATTCTCACTCGATATCTTGTAATACGCAATATCTTTAAACTCCAACAGACATCTCCATTAAGAATATATCTTTTTTATTGTAAAATTTCATTTATATTATTTATAATCATATGACTTCTGTGGTAGTTCCCTTCTTCTATTTATTAATTGCTATGCACTATAGCACCAAAACAAATTCCTTGAACTTACTTGGCAATAAACCTGTTTCTGATTCTGATTCAAAACTTAACAATGTACTGATTTTGAAACTTCAAAGGTGATGTTTAAGAGTATCAGCTCAAGCAATGTCAGATATATCACATCTGAGAAGCCAACGACAAGCTTCTGTCTTCTGTCTACAAGAAAGTGCTGAACATGCAGATATGGGGTAACAGATGAGCAATAATCGTTATGTAATCACATAATCATGATTAACGAATGGTTGAGTAGCCCTCAGTAAATCTAAGACATCATGAAATATCATCAAATATTTTAAGGATTAGTAGGATAATTAATATAATTCATAGTATCTCACATAGAAATAACACATTTTTTATGTTCCAAGTATACAACTATCAAGAAATTAGGATTTAGGACAGTATATACATTGTAGGAAATGTACTAATCAGTAAAATGAGAATTTACATTAAATCAGAATCAATAAACCTGAAGTAATAATCAATTAACCATAGTGTTGATCATCAGAGTCTTTCCTTCATCTCAAGTCCTGCGGTTTTATTTTAAGTCAAATCTGCTACTGCACACAGTCGCTGCACTGTATACATAATCCTCTCTCTACATCTCCACAATAAACCCCCCCCCCCCCCACTGATCTTATCCCTGTCCATCCCTCTCCTGGTGCACGTGCTGTCCAGAGTCAGGAGGAGGGATGTGTGGAGGTCATGGTTCACAAATCAAGCCAACCCTTCTGTGGAGCTTCTCACTGTTCCTCACCAAGAGGCCATCTGGCCCAGCAAGCTGTCTGGCCTGTGTGTGTGTGTGTGTGTGTGTGTGTGTGTGTGTGTGTGTGTTCATGCCAAGATGCTAACAAGGGGATGACGGATGTGCCATACGAGGGTTGTCCTAACACATCCCCTCCTCTCTTAATTGTGCTTTGTGATTCATTTAACTCTGCCGCTGCACATCAGGTCAAAGTTCTGAGCGACATCCACCCACCTGTCTGTCTGCTCCATCATTTACACCTCCTACATTCATTCATTGATTGTTTTGACCCACTCGTTCCTTTTCAGAGTGGATGTAGAGCCGGAGTGTGTCCCAGCATGCATCGAGAGGAAGGCACAAAGACACGAAGAATAGGTCACCACTTTGCTTCCTGGAACAGCATCAAGCTGTGTGGTGGTTTTGGTGCAGGGAACAAAATTACAGGTTATTTTCCCTTTTCCTTTATTTAACCAAGGAAAACTCTCATTGAGATTAAAATATCTGCTCTATGAGAGACTTGGCTAAGCATTTAGCTTTTAGTTACAACAATAAATACAATATAATCAAGCGCACGATGGAAACAAGAGTGCTATTTATTTTTGATCCTTTAAAATTGATTTGAATTCAACAAGACTAATCAACTCAGACAATTTCAAGTCCTTCTGTAAATAACTGTAAGTGTAAAAGGCAGAGTGTTTACTTTAAAAGCTTTTTTTGTCCAACTCCGCTCTTACTTGAAGACCCAAAATCTTAAGAAAATCAGCGAAGGTCATATTATGTCATGTAGTTTTAGCTTCTGGCTCAGAAGTACTTTTTCTTATACACAATCGTTACAAAAGAAACAATGAAAATAAGTATGTGCATCACGCACATTTAAACTCTGAAGAGCCATGTCAGCAAATGATTTTTGTGCCATTCATGTGTGTGGAGTGTCAGTCAAGTGCCAGACGAGTGCTCCAAAACACATTTTCTTAGTGCCCATAATTGCAGAAGACTGAACAACTTTTTTTTTAGCATATTTGCTCAGTGACCAACTTCCATTGGAATTCATGGAGTGCAAACTTAGATCACAGTATCCAACTTTCTAAATACATCTGTTGCTGCCACTCAAACATTTATACCTTAGGAACTCCAATTAACATGGATGTACTATACATGCAATCACTGCTGAACTGCAATATTTTCATTCTGACCCTGAATACTGCAGTAGTCTGTGGTAGCTTTCATTGCCAGACTTGCAAACATGTAACTTATTGTCAAGTTTATCAGTTGCTTTTAGTTTCATATTCAACATTTGTGTTCTTTCTAGCTGGATCCTGCTTCTGCAATGACAGATTTAACTCCAAGATCTAAATGTATGTTTTACAAAAAAATCTGTTTGGGAGATTCCTTTACAACTGCTCTATTTTGGCATGGGAAACATGATAGGAGCAGACTGTCCTGTAGCCAAAACAGCCATGTGTCTTCACCAAGGCACCAAACTCATTAAGTCTTGTGTTCTGATTAATTAACTCTAAGTGAACAGCTGTTTCAAAAGATTACAGCACTGATCAGTATGTTGTAGACATCAATAGACTGAAGCGTTTTATTCATTTATTTGTTAACTTTAAAGTCCATAATGTTACAACTCTTCTATTTGCAGAAAAATCTATTTATCGCTCAGGAGGTTTTCACTTGACCCACAAAGCAGTGCTATGAAATTACATTTTTCATGGATTGTTGTTGTCTTGGTTTTTCTGTTGTTCAGGCCGGTTAAGGAGTCATGGAGCAAATTCGACATAACTTGTTTTGGATGGTTTTCTGTTTACTTGTTTTGAAACACAACCATGCTCAAGTTAAGATGCCACTTTATAAAATTCATATCAAGCCTGAATGCACTGCCAGCACAATAGCCATGCCTAAATTTGGCCACAGTCACAATGTGTCAACCTGCAGTAGAGCCCAGAAAAACTGTTTGTAATGTAACAGTGTTGAAATGTGACAAGTCTGCCCTGAAGGAAAAGGACCGGTGGTCAGTGAGCCACTGAAGAGATTTGGAACAACAGAGAAGCACAGAAACACAAAAAAACCCAAGAGAAACAGGCAACTGAAAGCGAAGAATCAAGAGATGATAAGAAATACAATTCATCTCAGCCAGGTTCAACGTACCTGCAGAGCAGAAATGTACATTCAGAAATCCCATTTCTTCACTCCTTTGTTTCTTTTGTTCTTCTCTCCTTGACCTTTTTCATTCTTTATTACTCCTCCAAACGGGAGTGTCATTTTTCTTTTTCCCACTGTCAGCACCCTTCAGAGACAAGTGCTATTATCTCATTATCTTATTATGGGAGCAATGGTGGAGCATTTATTCTGTCTGTGACATTCAGGGAGACCAGTGACATTCATGGAGGCAAAACTGTGTTGGTTCACTGATGCGTTTCAGCTCAACAAATAGCTGGATGCCGGCGAGGAGGCAGGGAAACAGATTCAGGAGTTGAACTGCTTACATCACCAGATCAGCCACTAACTGCACGAAGAAGAAGTAGGAATTAAATATTCAGCAGAATTCAGTTTCTTGTCCTTTTGGAAACTTTGTCAGTGTTGTGGAGCGATGGTGGTGGTGAGTAATCATAGAGAGAAGATGGGGGTTACTGTGAACCACAGGAGAACAAAAGGCCAGCTTATGTGTTTGGCTGTCAGCCTACAGATGGTTGATGGTGGTGTTGACCTTGTCAAAATGATACCCAAGGGACATCCAAAGGAGTAGGAGGAGGGGCATACCCATTCGTTTACCACCCTGCCTCCAATTTTATTTCCTCTCATTTGCATTTATAAGCCTTCACATCCTCCTCGATCTATTTCATTTCCCAAAGACCCTTCTATCCTTCTACCTCTAACTTTCTGAGGACTGGTTTTGACTTGGTTCTGAACATTTTAAATTCTAATGGCAAATAAAAAATCTCCTACACAATGGCGCTTTTGTGATGGGTAAAGCAATCAAGGTACTTTTTTTGTCTTTGTGCATAGGCACAGAATTGCACAAAATCCTTGAGATTTTGTGCAATTCTGTGCCTGTTTTTGAGACCATTTATGGCCAGATTTTCTTCTGCAATAGCCATTAAATGTATTTACATTCAGTAATTATCTCTATATAGTCAATTTTATTGGTAGTGGCAAAGTTCGCCATTCCTGTGCTGGTGTCTACCTACACACAAGAGATTCACAAGAAATAACACTGTATGTATTCCAGTGTTACTGTTTTAATTTCATCTAACTGATAACAGCCTTACTGTAAACTGTTTACCTACTTTACACCATATCAGAGCTCATGCCAATGCAAACCCAACATGTCCTACGGCTATTGCTTCAAATTAAAATTCAAGAAACATAAGGTGGCTTTTATTGTGAAGCAGCCACAGGAAACACAGTGTAGCAGTAACATCACTAATCAAAAATGTGTCAACAAAACAAGACATAGTAATTTTCTGCATTTTTCATTTAATTTTTATTTCTTTGTGAGTAGTGGAAGAAGAAGGAGCAGTGAGCTGAAGAACCGCAGGCGACAGGCTGCACACCTCTGACTCCACAAGGTAAAAAACATGCAGTGCCTTGGTGCTATGTGGAAAACTATTCACGTCATGTGCAGTATTACTGATTACTGTTGCAATCATTTTTGCATAACTTCTTCATGAAAACAGTATGAGTTTGTTTGGTTGTGCTGCAGACAGACACACCAGTTGCTCTTCTTTTTCTGATGATTTCTGATGGTACTGCCTCAACTGGACTCTACTCGCCTTTTTTGGTTTTCCATTGGGCAAAAGTTGTGGATAGCACCTGGTACTGTTTTTTGGTACCACTTCCGTTGAGATGATGGTCATTCCTGCAAATCCTGCCCCACTGAGGAGCTACGATTTGCTGTGGGAAACAAAATCCCAAAAAGTAAAGCAATTACGGTCGAGTAGAGTCGAGTCAAGCTGGTATCACGTAGTGGAAAAATGGCTTTAAACTGCACTTGTTGTTACCACGGTAACCACCAGTGAAACAAAATCAACCAGGACTAAAATCTTAAGGTTTACAATGGCAACTGTAATTGTACTGTAATTATTTGGTTACATGCTGCTCTGGTCATTTAAGATCCATTGCCCAGTGTAAGAAAATGTTAAATCAAACCACATGAAGAGTAGCTGCAGCTGCCTCCACAATCTCCACTCTGTACATCACTTGGTATACTCACTGTGTTGGATGCCAATCATTTACACACATATCCGTGTGTGTATCATGTTTTCCTATATCAAAAATCAATTACATCATTGACCATAAAACAGTTGGTATGTTCTGATCTAATCCTCACAACAAAACCACATGCACTTCTTTTTGCAAATGCTTTTTTTTTTTTATTAGAACTGATCTATATGCTTTTAAAATATAACTTTAGTCACAAGATATACTGTACTCCACCATAGCAATCAGTCTCTACCTTCCTCAGTCTAGTCAGCCAGCTGTGTTACAGTATTAGTGGCTCACATCCGATGGAGGTCAAAAGCAATCTCCTTTCCCCTTCCTCTTCTTCATCCTCTCATCCACCGGCACCCAGCCTCCCAATCCTCTGCTGCTCTGCTATACAGCCACTTTAAGTGCTAAATGTACCACAGTGAAATACTGCACAGCAACTACACTGGTTACACTAGATGCACCTGAGCAGTTCAAGCATGAACCAATAAATGAATGCTACATTTAGCTTTAGCCACACCAGAACAAATCGAGAATCTATCAGCAAAGTTAAAGTGGATAAAAAAGCAGGAAAAAAACCTAGAGAAAAAATTCTATCAAAAATGTATCAGTATTGGTCACATTAGGTCATAGCCACTATACACTGTTTTAATAATTGAACAAAAGCAAAGAAATGTGCTTGCTTGTACATAATATAAGGTAAATGGTCAGAGGCAAAGCTAATTTGTGGGAGTAAGAGAAGGTTTATGTGTTCATTTCTACAGTGTGTACCTTTGAGCAACAGACAATGCTGCACAACACAACTACTTTATCTGCACAAAGACTGCAAGCAGGGAGAAACTGCTAGCGTAGCACCATCAAAACAGCAACAAGACAAAGAGTCAATGCCAGCAGCTCTATGAGGGTGTACTTATGAACAGTGCTTTGAGCTATATGCTAATATCAGCATGCTAATGCATTTACAATGGTAATGTTAACATGCTGATGTTTAGCAGGCATCCTATAATGCTTACCATGTTTGCCATATTTTAGTTTGTTAGCAAACTATCATTTGCTAATTAGCACTAAACACAAAGTACAGCTGAGGCTGATGTCCGGTATTTTGTCATAAACCAGGATGAATAAATAACAAGTTGTAATTTTGACCTGATGATAGTACTAAATGAAAAGTCACCATGGTTCTTACAATTCATCCTGAGGGGAACATGAATATGCGTACCAAAACCCAGACCATGCCAATGCCAACTTCTGAGGTGAAATCAGGGGACCAAAGTCATCTTCTAGGAACTATGAAAGTTTGTAGAAATTATGTGCCAATCCATGTAGTAGGTTTCACTGGGTAAGATTTGACCTGCTGGTGGTGCTAGACAAAAAGTCAGCGCCACCACAATGATTGGCATTCATCCTCTGTGGACCATGAATGTCTGTATAAAATGTCATGATAATCCATTCAATAGTTGTTGGGATATTTCCATCTGAACCAAAGCGTTTTCTATCATGGCCATTCCTTGAGCCACACCACTACTGTGACTCTAGAAAACCAATATGTAGAGGAGAAATTTTTCACAGCAAAAGGCACTGATGCATCAAACCTGCTCTACGAAGCCTTTTAGCCATCTATATGTAAAACATCAATATTTATAGCACAAGGTTCAGTGCTCACATATGTCCAGTGCAGCTGTGCAAAAAGGAAGAGTTAATTTACACTTCTTCTCGTGCAGGTATTGTTTTGCAAAGCCTACTTTATATCTATGAGTCAGCACACATTACATATTCATCAACATCTGAATTGAGTGTGCCTGTCCTTAATTAACCATATTACTAATATATTACATTAAAATGTGGAGTTCAAGTTCAACTTTAAGTTTATTTCTTTAATAAATCACAAAGTCTCAGATGTCTCTGCACAATAAAAAAAAAGAAAAAAAAGTTTCTTTAGATGTCTCCACTGCTGCTTGGTATGATGAGACCTTTCTCAGTTTGCCACCCAACCACAGCACAACACTGTCACATCATCCCCAGAGAAATGGATTCCTCCCCAGTCATCTTAGATAAACCGTAGCAGGGATCAGTGGTTACAGCCAGAACTGCCTGAAGGAGCTCCAGGAGGAAGGAGGAAGCATTGTTTTATCACCATGAGTCTTATGTGTGGGGGTTTGTTTCTGAGCAGAGAGCGCTGAGGCAACAAAAGTGCTGCAGAGCAAAGAAGAACGGCCTCACTAATCAATAATTGATCAGGGCATCTTCCATATTAATAAATGCAGAGAGTAGGTAGATCGCCAAGGGCGTAGATGTCATAAAACAAGTGCAAATTAGGTTTGCAGGGGATGATAAATCTATTATGGACTATCATGGGATGTACTGTACATTTTTCAGTGTTGAGATTTCAAACTGCGACCAATTTCTTCACTGTTAATGTTTCAAAAGCTTACATACATGCTGGCATATACACATACAACTCATCTACAGTATAAGCATGTAATCTGCTGTTTAATTTATTGGGCCTCTTATAGATTAGAATAAATCAGCTGCTTGTATCCGTAGGGGTGTAGTGGTACATGCATTCGTCCCGCTCCGTGACCCAAGCAATTACTGTCAAAATAGTTTAATAATCCACTTACTCCTACGTGCAGAGCAATAATTCTAGAACACAAGTTCCACCAAGAATGATTTGGCTTCTTAGTGAAATGATACCACGTCTCCCTGTCCCCCTCCCCTCTCTGTGACATCTTTGAGTGAAGATGTTCAGAACCAGTTCTGAGAGAAAAATGTAGTTAAAAAGTATTAAAGTAGCGGTTTGGTCCCTTTGACATATATTTTGTTATTTAACCTTTATTTGTCCAGGAAGTCCCTTGAGATTTAAATCTATTTTCTGAAGGAGACCTGGCCAAGACAGTACACCAGGTACAGTTTAAGTAGAAATAAAACACAACAGATACAAGACACATCAAAAAAGAGGAAGAGACTAAATACAGCTCAAATAAGGCAGTTGCAATTCTCAGTTACATGGACTTTTAACATGGCTTCAAATTTTTCCATATATATATTATTATTATATATGACATCATTAGATTATTAATACTGAAGCATTAGTGTTTAAGCAGCATGTTGCTGTTGTAGCTGCTGGAAAAGGAGCCAGTTTCAACTACTTTATATACACTTAGACCATAAATCAGCATAAAACAGCTGTCAGCTGCAGCACAACTAAACTGTGCTGGTAATAGTTTTGACCAATGACCTATTGTTGGATATTTACATTTTTCAAAATAAGAGAACAAAATATTATTTTATACCTTTATTTTTTCTGCTGTACTGAAATCTTACTGAACTATGACCCCAAAACCCAGGTACATATTGTATACTGTTCTACCCCTAATGGTAACAGGGCTCATTGTTCCACTATAGGGTGTCCACACTCTCCTCAGAGGTCTGGCATCATTTTGTTACCAAAAATAGATCACAAATACTCTCTGTCTCACATACAAACACACACACACACAAGCACACACATTGTACTATATTGGGTCTTTTCTACAGAGCATGTCCGCTATGTTATGGCCAGAGGAGAGGAAGTGCAATAAAGTGTGCATTAACCTACATTCAGCACACAAGTCTGGCAGCACAGCCTTGAGTTACTGTGCCATGGTGTGAGTGTGTGTGTGTGTGTGTGTACTCCTGACATTGTGAGGACATGTGTTCTCAAAGTCACATTTTGAGACTCACTACCCATGTGGCGACAGAAATCCAGTCCCCATAAAGTCAACCATTTATTTTGGGGATAAGACTTGGTTTAATGGTTAAGTTTAGAATTAGGACCATTTTCTTAAAGCTACATGCATTTCCTGGAATGAATCAATGAAATTCTTAATATCGGGTTCACATTTTTTCAGGAGCTCAAATGAACATTGAAATAGGTTTTTCTTGTTTTACCCATCCCTCCTGTTCATACAGGACATTAAAAGATCCTTTCATAATTCACTTTAAGTGAAAGCTGCATAAAAGGCCAGTATAAGATAAATAAGGATTTTTTGGACCTGTGAATCATGCAAAGCTTGTCTAGTGGAGTTCCAGAATAAAAATATACTGTAGAGTTGGAAATGAGCATAATAGGTCCCCTTTCAGGTTAGGGTAAGCCTCCCGGGAATTCATGTCAGTCAATAGAACGCCCTCATAAGTATAGTAATACAGATTAGTGTGTGTTTATGTGTGTGTTGCTGGGCCTGAAGGTAAGAGATGAGTAGGGCTGACCTGTCATTGCCAGTACCATCTGAAATGGGGTTAGTCAGGCCTGGCAAGTTGGCACAGTTCTGCACTCACTCTAAATTACCTCAGAAACAGCTTCTCCAAGAGATGAAAGCACATATGTCTGCTGATAAAACTGTAGTAACTTGTTGTAATATGGCCTGAGGTGCTGAAAAGAATTTCAAAAGACATTACACATTAGAAGATACCCCATATTACACTGAGAAAATCAGTACAGTGTTTCAGTCATGTGATCTTACTAAGATATGACATGAGGGTACCTGGTTATTCTACTGTACCTGCACTCATTAAAACTCTTACGTTGTGTACAGATTTGCTTTTTCCTGCTCTTTACTGTATCTGTGGGAGATATGAGCTGATAGGTATGTTTATTATCATACTTGACTTGATGATTTTTATATATATATATATATTTATTTATATTTGGCTTTCATACTCACTCTCTGGCCTTTCTTTGTCACCTCCTGTTATCTGAATGAGATCAAAAGCTAATTCTCAGTTTTTATATAACAATCTTATTCGTGCTGTTTATTAAAAAGTGTGTGTGGGGGGAGGGGTTGATTTACAACTGTCATGCTAACCAAGAGATTCTGGATGATCAAAAAGAAATCAAATACATACGGTACAATCAAGACATATTTAATATCTGGGAAATGTTCAATATTTCAGTGTCACTGTGAGTTCAAAGAGTTTCCTGTTCACATAAAAGCTGCATCAACAGATATAAGAAATCACAACAAACAGCCGGCTGGCAGCTCAGATAGTAACACACTTCTCAAAATGTTTTGTCAGCATCCCTGTGGACAAGAAACAAGCAAGACAAAATGTTTAGTGTCAATATTAAATGACATAACTGACAATCCTGGAGAGGGAAAGACATCTTATTTCATTCTATATGCTGGAGATTCATCCAGTAATTTTTCTACATCTAGAGATATTCCAGAAACATGACACATGCTAGTGTGGAAAGATCCATTATGATAATTGTCTTCATTATTCATTATATATCCTCATATGTCACAAATCTCATGTCAGTGAGTCTGATTTCTGCCAATAAACAGCAGGGAGTAAATAAAAAAGCAGTCCAACAACATAGCCCTTGTCATCATATGACAAACATCCACCAACATAAACACAAATTAATTATATTTTCAGAAGGGTGTTTATGATTTTCTGCCATCAGAGATAAGCTTCAGGCCTGTAATGTAATATAATTTAATGCAGATGTTGCTGAGGAGGTGTGTGTTTCCCAGAATAAACAAAGGTTGATATAAACCAGCCATCCTCCAACTGTGTTGATAGCAGTCTTGTTACTACACCAGAATAAATCTACATCATCTGTAATCTTAACATCAGCCACACACACATACACACGCAGGGGTGGCTGTGCCTCAGGAGGTAGAGCAGGTCATCCACCAATCAGTAGGTCATCAGCTTGTCAGAGTGTCCTTGGGTAAGATACTGAGTCCCAAATTGCTCTTGGTGGCTGCGCCATCGGTGTGCGAATGGGTGAGTGAGCATTAGAAACACCGTAAAGCTTTGGATAAAAAGTGTTATATTGCTCCTGGTGAGCAGGTTGGCACCTTGCATGGCAGCGTCTGCCATCAGTGTATGAATGTGTGTGTGAAGGGGTGAATGTTGGCACGTGTTGTAGAGCACTTTGAGTGGTTGGTAGACTAGAAAAGCGCCATATAAATGCAGCCCATTTGCCATTTACACCCACTGACCATCTGGTTTTCCCTCCTTCTCACTACCACACACTTGATAATGCCACATTCAAATTTGAGTTTGATTAAGATTTCGTGCTAATCTGACACTTATTTTTTCTCCATCTTTGTTAATAAGAGCCACCTCTGACATCTGTCTTGAACCCACATAAGCTGATATTTCATTGACATATCCTACTAACACACTTTACTTAACATCTCACTGTACAAAACGATTATAAAACAATTTGAGTGTGCATGAAATTATGTTCTTGAACATTAGCATACTAGCCTAAATAAAAGACAAACAAAATCTCATGAGCTCAACTGTCACAGTGAGATTTAGTTTCAGGTTGATTTTCTTAACAAAATCTCTCTGAATTTTGTCCAACGACTGTCTAGCTGCCAAAATCCAGATGAAAGAAGACAGGAGTTGTTCAGAAAGTTGGAACGCTTGAGCTCTGAGTCTTTTACACACATACAATCATAAATCTAACCCAAAAAGATCTTCCTTTCTTAACCTTTCTAGATCACCAGCTTGTGGGCTGACCAGTAAGGAAGACATATCACCTTCGCTGGTAAATTATAGTCTGGGCTGAACAATGATTCCAAATATGAGGGTGTATGATGGCAATCAACTAAGGATCAGAATCACTCACAGGACATGAAACACGTGTTTTCTGTAGGTGCAAACAGACTTAAAAACATGTGGAGGGACATATGGGAAGCTGAAACACATTTTGGAAAAGAGACAACTGACTATATCATCAACAGCAGTTCTGTTTCACCATCTAACACAGCAAACAACGACGACGACAGCAGCAGCAGGAGTTGACTTAAAAAGGTTCAGAAGCTTGAGGACGAGCAGCAGAACAGCACAAAGATAAAACCAAGTGACAGAAGGAAGTGTCAGGAGAGACGATACAATCTTTGAAGCAGCTCAAAATACCGAGGGAGCAATTAAGTTTTGGTGCTGCATACAGATCCCATGGCATTTCAAAGTCAGTCATGGTACCATTTTTGAGGTACCACGCAAAAAAATTCTAAAAAGAAAGCCACCTGGGCAATCGAGAGGACAGGTTATCATCTTGGGAAAGGGGATTTATTTTGATCAGGACTTATCTGCTAACATAAAGGCACAAGTGTACACTTGCCAAAAAGAAAGCGATTACAGCAGAGGCAGGTACATCAAAACACGTTTTGCTTCAGCGGTCGAGTTGAGGGTATTTGGGACCAAAATCTGTAGTTTCCAAAAGGAGGCAATAAAGGATCTCTGTACATCTGTGTATGCTGGAGCCAAACAGAGGAGAAGATCATAGAACTCAAAGCTGCAATCCAAATAACCAAGGATGCAAAATGACTCACCTAAAGCTGAAGTTTCAAGGTGACATTTTCCAACTCCATCTCTTAAAAATGACAGTGTTTCCCACACATATAGCAGGCTGTACGTAAGCAGGCTGCAAAAATTTATATTAATTTGTATTAATATCTTAACCTGCTATAAAATGCAGCATAAATCAACGTGGATCAGAAGTCAATAATTTATTGATGGATTTTCATTTATTTTTTTGGTACAGTCATATACTTGAATTTGCAAGCTCACAGGCTATGGTTAGTTACCTAGCAACAGAACTGTTAAATGTTATCTACCTGCTAATGTTGTCCATTGCTTCTAAGTGTATCTGTTAAAGGTGACATAACATGACCATTGCCAGGTCTATATTGTTAATCTGAGGCTCTACTTGAATATCTTTGAATGATTTACAGTTTTAAAAAAACTCCTTATTTATCTTGCACTGACTCTTCATGCAGCCCCTCAGTCCAGCCTCTGTTGGAAACATCTTGTTGTGGCTAATGTCTCTTTAAGGCCCACTATGTTCTGATTGGCCAGCTCCCAGAAGCTCTTCTAGCACTTCTCTTCATTTCTTTTGTTGTTCTGTACTCAAAATGGAAACTTTTCAAACACATCTGTACATCTTTAAGCCAAATATGTAAGTGGACAATGCAAACAACCACAGCAACAACCTTAGCAACAAAGACTACAGCACAGACAGCCATTTGTGGGCATGTGCGACCAATCTGACATCATCATGAGGGTTATGTAGAGGTAACTTTGCAAAGGAATTGTTCCAGGTCAGGTTGAAGCCCTGGCTTTTGACTTGCAGGGAACATCATAGACCTGAGACCATGTTTAACATAAACATCCAATATCATAATAGTATAAAAATAACAATAGATCACAAAAAGCAAGATATGTCCCCTTTAAATATGCATTGCATACTCCAAGACCAAGAAACAGTCAGTTCTAAAGAGCTTTTAGTGTCTTGTCTAAATGCAGTTTCAAAGGCTATTCTGCCTTGATAAGAATGATATCTATAAGAAACATTACATCCTTTCACATGGTAATTGCATACAACAAAGGCTTAAAGACTTTCTCAGCCATTAGAAATCTAAAATGATCTTGAGATGACACGGCAAAAAGCTGAAGCACACACAGCAGCAAAGAACCAGCAGCTCTGCATTTGTGGTTTTTAATATTTAACTCAGAGCAGTGCCAGAGCTCGCTGCTCTTTACTGGACTGAGCTAGGTCACACATACACACACATACACACACACACACACACACACACACACATAAATACATGCGTGGGCGCACATACAGTACCAGTCAAAAGTTTGGACACGCCTTCCCATTCACTTGAATGAGAAAGTGTGTCCAAACTTTTGACTGGTACTGTATGTGTATGTGTGCATGCTTTAAATAGACAGTGTGTCTTCTGCTTGACTGATCAGGGGAAATTGGATCAGTGTGTCTTCCTCTGCATTCCCTCTGTGAAAGTTCATTCGCTTCACTTATGCATATTTATGCCCGACGAATGTGTGTGTGTGTGTGTGTGTGGGTGTGTGTGTGTGTGTGAGTGTGTATTTGAGTGTATAGTGGTGGAATAGTCACCCCTGAGGCTGCTCCATGATATACTTAGTGTTTGATTTACAACAAATACAATAATGATCCCACTGTCTTTCCTTGACATCTCATATTAGTGAATTCTCAAATATAGGAATTGTAAAACATGAAACACACACACACACACACATACACCTCAAAAAGGCATAAACTATGGCAACACACACACATTTACACACATGCAAAGGATACAAATAAACACACAAGAACAAACTCATGCAGCTGTTTCATGTTCACTCCCTGAGGAATTCGATTGACAATTGGAGGTCTGTTTAAACCAAATGAGACATACCATTACTCACTGTCTACCACCCCAGGTGACACACATACACACACATTACGACAGCCATCCTTCACTGAATCATGGCAACCATGCTTGAGTATGATTTGGAGGTACAGCATACCAGATGTCCAGCCTGCAGTCAAAAGTCAGATATCTTAATACTGTTTACATCTATGACAGCTTTTTACAGACATGGCAGCCAACTCACCAACAAAACAAATACCCAGCTACAGTGGCCCAGAAGGGTCTTAAAACCGTAATGGTTTGGAGTTCTTCAAAACCTTAAGATCCTTCAAAGGTTCTGTCCAGAATTTAAGATTTTGCAGTACACAAACTACTAGTAGAAACGACAGCATCATTAAACTTTTATGGTTATGTTTAGGCACTGGCAGCATTTCTGAGTGATATATTAATGTAGCACTTCATTCATTCGAAAAATCATTGCATGTGAGTATAATCTAGGCAAAGATTACTTTTGCTAACTGGGAAAACAGTTTAGTAGGGTTGTATCAGCCCATATGAGCTGGGCACCATGTGGTGCAGAACACTGATAAATCAATCAATCAGCCTACAACCAAATCATGATTCACCCTGTTGTTAGGTCATGAAAGCTTTTTAAGCAACCAGTATCCTGGAAAAAAAAAAAAATTTTGGTGCACAGAAGCAGAAGCAGAGGAAGTCGAATGATGATAGCAGGATGCTGCAACATCCATTAAACCTGAGGAGACAACAAAGGAAAAGAGTGCTACCCACCAAAACAAAATCCAGCCCTGCAGTATTGATCTCATTGAATGACACTTCAAAAACTCAACAACCATTTCTGCTCTGCAACAAAGATACACATGATGTTTGCTGCCTGACTCAAGTGCAGGCTTGAGAGAGGAGAAGACAGCCAATCATCGATCCCCCTCAACATGAAGGACACCATATTAACTAAGTGGCGGCCATCTCTTATTCATACACTGCTCATTACTTATCAACGCCCTCTCACTCCTGTACTCTGATGGGATTTTCACGGTCCATTTATGGGACAGGACGATAGTAAGAATGATGGAGGAAGGGCAGGAGGAAGGGGGTTAAATTAGGGGGAGGGGATAATGTAAATATGAGATGGAGATGGAGAAGTGAAGGGAGAGAGGCTGAAGAGAAGGTGAATGATGAGCAAAAGCCGGAAAGAAGGCAAAGGAGATGAAAACGTGTGACTGCTAAATGATGAATGGATGACTGGAGGCTTCCAATCACACAAAAAAACAGAGAGACAGAGAGATTAGTCCCAATGACCCATTTAGCAGGAGATAGACAAAAATGGCTTTTAATTTGCACTTAGGAAGTGTGGGTGTGATGATCAGGATGATGGGGGCCTTATGAAATGCTGTATTAAACACAGAAAGCAGTCTGGTTGTCAAAAATCCGAGACTGGTCCTGCATCCTTTTGCTTTCTTTTTTACCATAATGTATTAATAAAGATGGTAATAACTGTGAAAAAAGTTTAAATATTGTAAAATTATGCACATATCACAACTTATGCAAATAAATCAAGAGTTTCTTCAGAATAAAATTGACAGGTAAGAGAGAAAAAAACTAACTTGAAAAATAAGCACAATCTTCTATATTCATCTCTATCTTTTTAATATTAACAGCAAAGTCGGGTCACACTGAAACCCGAGAAGAGTGAACTCAAATTGAACCCAACTCTAGAGCAGACTTCTCTTTTAAATTAATGAAACAAGTTATTAAAAAATGAATTAAATCATAAATCACTTTAATCAGCCTTTAATGAAATAGGCTGCTGATTTTAGGCGTGCAGAGTTAGAGTGGCAGAGGGATGAAGTTGGATGGCAAAACACGATGCTATCACCAGGTTTTACTCAAAATGTTCTCCGCTTGACTGTTAAATGAATGAATTAAAATTTTATTACTGTCGTGCATATAATGCATATAATGCATGACAGTATGCACTCCAAGCCAGATACAGAGTGTTCCATATACATTTTCAAACCAAGCTAAAATAAGGAAAGCCATTTCTAAAAACTGTCACAGTCACATTTTCAGACCTTCTGCAACAAAATTAATAAATCACTGATAAAACCTACACAGAGTAAACATCAGAATAATAAAAATGAAATAAAAATTCAGTAATCCAGGCTTTTGAGACAAAGTTAGCAAATATAAACACAACAAAACTAGACAACCATTCCCATTTTTTGATCATCTGTACACCAGAATATTTCAGGGGTTTTTTTTACAGCCATTTCATGGAAACTTTACAATTAAATCATCATAATATGAACAATACTAGAGCTGCAACGATTAATCGATTAGTCTTTCAATGCACAATAGTTTTATGGTTAGAAGAAGGCAGACAACCTTTCATTCTATACAAGAAGCGTAGTTGAATGACAGTCTGCTGTCAAGACAAATTCCTAAGTATTTGTATGACTCAGTAAGAGTAATAGGGGTGCCATTTAAAGTTTTAATGGCAGGATGGTCAGAGTCACTGGTGGAGGTGGAGAATATCATGTTCTTGGTCTTTTTTACATTTTAAACTAGTCTTTGATTAAAGAGTTATAATTAGAAACATCAAAGGCAGACTGAAGATGAGTCAGGGCCTAAGCTGGGGTTGAGCCTGGGGCATATAAAATGGTATCATGGTATCATATCAAAAAAAATGTTGAAAAATGAATTATGTTATTTATTATGTATAATGTAAAGAGCAATGGGCCAAGGATAGACCCCTGTGGCACCCCATTTCTGATGGTAAGATGGCTTGAGTACCATCAGCAACAACATTCTCTTAGAGTTCTCTCTGTAAGGTGAGAGTGGAAGCAATTAAGTGTGGCTTTACCTAAACCTATAGACTAGAGCTTGTGGAGTAGGATTTTATAATTGTCGGTATGAAATGCTTTTGAGAAGTCAATGAAGAGAGCAGTACAAGGAGGGAGGAGACAATGTCATCAGTGACTGAAACTGCAGCTGTTATTGTGCTGTGACCTGGGTGAAAACCAGACTGTTGCAGCTGCAAGAAGTTTAATGAATCAATAAAAGTATTTTTGCTTAGAAATGAAAATGAGATATTGGACAACAGTTGTTGAGGTTGCAGACATCACTACTTTTGTATAAAGGCACCACTAAGGCGCTTTTCCATGAAGCTGGAAAAGGTTAAAATATGTGCTAAATGTGGACAGATTAAGGGGGCACTTAGATGAAGGAGATATGGGTCAAGATTATCTGCTCCAGTATTTTTGCATGCTTTTAACCTAAGCAGAGCTTTGTGAACATCTGTACTGCTTACCAAACTAAAAGAAAATTTGCAGTCAGAAGAAACTGAGGTATTGGGGACTCCATCTGTTGGACAGCTATGATAATTGTCTACAGTTGAATCTACAGATATATTATTAAATAAAAGACCAGAGGAGAGGAAATGGTGATTAAAAGCTTCAACCATGGATGATCTATGGGATATATGACCAGATACTTGTTTGATTTGTGGAGCGAGATATGACCGTGATGAATTCTTAAAAGATGGTACAGTGTTCCAAAATTTAGTGGAACTATCACAGGCAGAGAGTGCTGACTGATAATAATTTGATTTAGCCTTCCTAAATGTGCTGGTGCAGATGTTTCTTTGTTGCCTGAAGGTTAACCAGTCCTTAGGGGTGCCACTGGATCTAGTCTTGGACCAGGCTTTGTCTCTATTGTGGGTGGCATTAGAGAGTTCTGGGGAGAATCAAGGACTGTATTTGTTTTTAATTCTATTATTTATATATAGCCTATATATAAGGGGCATGTCTGTCAGTAATCACATTAAAAGACTGTGAAAAGTGCAGTGTACGGCAGGATCAGTAATAGAGAAAGTAGAAGTAAAAATGACAATAAACTGAATTTGGATTTTGGATTGTTGACCTGACAAAACAAGACATCTGAAGATGCCACTGTGAGCTCTAAGAAATTAGAACAGGCAATTCACTAATTTCAGACATATTGTAGACCAAACAACTGATCAATTAATCGAGAATTTTTTGTGAGATAATTAATAATGAAAATAATCGTCAGTTGCAGCCCTAGAATAAGGGGAAAAAAAATATTTCTCCCAAATCACAAAAAATATGTTTTCCTCCTGAATATATTTGAATCTGTCAATCTCAACATTGTTTAACATGCATATAGGCCTACGTATGTCCTAATTTTTGGTTTTGACATCTTTTCTCAAACCATTTTTGTTCAAATTTGAATAAAAACTTACTTTTAATGGATTTATCATTTGGAAAAGGAGACATTAACAAAGTTAATGCTCTATGCAATTTGTGACCAGACACCGGAAAAAGGGTTGCTTACATCTTGATACTGCCTGAAGATCTCCACCAACCTCCCCCTACACTTCAGTCACTATTCACATCACACACACATACAGATGTGGGCCAGAAACATATGAAAACACCAAGACAACACTATGTGACCTATTCACATGATGACTCACAGCTGCAGGCACACACACACACACATACACACATTACACTGGAGGTTTTACCCCTATAGTAATTATTTTACAAGAGAATCCTGATGAATCAGGCAGAGTTCTCTCATTTACAATTTGCCCTACAAACCGTAAGCTCAACATAGGAGAGCAAAGGTGTTTCCCTTCTCTGTGAATAACATTTAAAGCGTCCTCACGCTTTACATTCGCTTTAAGCAATCCTGACAAAGCAGTCTGCTACATTTTCAACAACACGCAGATTGTGAAGGATTTGGTTTGAAAACATGTAGACTGATAGCTAATAACTGATACACATTAAATGTAATGCCATAAAAACACTTTAGAATGACGACAGCAGTTGGTAGGTAGTAAACTGTGTGGGTGTTTATTTCCGCTCACAACAAAATGCAAGTGTATAAATGGATTGGAGCCTTGGGGGGGTTTATGAATCCCTGCCAGTGTGTGTGTGTGTGTGTGTGTGTGTGTGTGTGTGTGTGTGTGTGTGTGTGTGTGTGTGTTAAGAGACAGAAGGAGAGAGAAAGAGAGAGACTGTATGCATTAGTGTCTGTAAACCATAAAACCATACAGCTCATTAGTATTCAACAAGTAGCCTAGTAGTAGTAGCTTAATTATTATTGTATTAGTAGGCTTTACAGGACAGGTACTTAAGTGACTGTGTGTGTGTGTGTGTGTGTGTGTGTGTGTGTGTGTGTGTGTGTGTGTGTGTGCGTGTGTGTGTGTGTTTGTGTCCCTTCATCACTCACTTTATGTTGTTTCCACATCACAGCCAGCGGTTTAACATCGTGCTTTGCGTGTTTTCCCTCCTCCAGACACTTCATGCATACCGGAGCCTTGCAGCTGCAGCAGTACATGCTGAAGTTTTCCGCTTCGTGATCCACGCAGGTCGCGGGTTTCCGCGCGGTAGCGGGCGGCTGCTGACCGCCGCCGCTCCCTCCTCCGCTTGCCGCCCCTCCTGCCGCTCGGTTCGGCGGCGGCACCAGGCGGTGCTTGGCCAGCGGACCGCGGGACGGGTGGCATCGCTGCTGGCAGGCGTTACAGTAGAAGACGTCGCACTGCTCGCACATCACCGCCGCGTCCACCGGGTTACGGTCGCACAGCTGGCACTTCACCGCGGCGGAGGAAGATGAAGAAGAGGAGGCGGAGGCGGCGCGGTTCTGCTGGTACCGTGCCACGATGGCCTCCAGCAGCCGGTTCCGAGGGAAACCCCGGAGACCCCGCTCATCCAGAGAGACGCTCCGGTGGCACAGTGGGCAGGTGAGGGAGCAGTGTCGGTGGGCGATGGCCGGAGGAAACACCCGCACCCCGTTTGGAGACTTGAGCTGGCACGGCGTGTAGGAGCCGTATCCGCTGTCCGTCTCGCTGTACAGGCTCATCTTGTCCATGTCCAGGTAGTCGTAGTCAGAGCTGCCCGAAGCTCGGCTTTGCACCGGGGTCTCCCCCTCCGGGGTCTGCACGGTGATGTTCCGAGCGCACGCCAGGCAGACATTGTGGGAGCACGGCAGCAGGATGGGGTCCTTGAAGAGGGAACCGCAAACGGGACATTTTAACTCTTCCTCCATCGCTCCCGTCGGTTTCGGCGCACCGGGGAGAGAAGCAGCTTCAATGAAAACACTCCAGCACCGACTGACTCGGACAGCTCCCTACGCTTCTCTGCGCAGGCGCAAAGAGGGGCGGGGATTGTGAGGCCTGTGGTTCGAGTTGATTGATCTGGTTAATTTAAGCTACGGGCTCCCAAACACCACGGACCTCCTTTACTGTAATGACTTATTAATGTTTGTTTGTTTGTTTGTTCCCGTTCGCCTTGGATTTCATTACACTATTGGTCTCCATTATGATGTAAAGTAATGATGTAAGTTGACGGGGATCCAAATAAATAAATAAATATACTTGGATATACTAGCTTTATTTTACAGGTCCCTTCTATTATACTAATTTCCTGGAATTAATTTGCAGGTATTTAACGGTTCATTTTTAGAACATTTTACAGAGAGGTGGTGAAAAAAAAGAGTTTGTGTACATGGTAAATACCTAGTCATTAGGATTCATACTGTTAATTTGCAAAAATATCTCAATAAATTAGACTCTTGACAATGCTTTAACTGACAGAAAATACTTAGTTGTCAGCCTGTGTAGCTTTGTGTGTCAAATGATATTTTAACACATAATATAATATAATATAATATAATATAATATAATATAATATAATATAATATAATATAATATAATATAATATAATGTCCACAAGAAAAATACTGTTCATGAAATCAGATGTGGAAGAACTCACATCTTTTCCTATTGTGTATTTTCTGCTGCTCTGTTGTTGTTGTTTTTGTTGTGTAACTTCTTTTTGCAAATTTGCCTATGTAGAGCATCTTTGAGTGCCTTTAAAAGTGCTGTATAAATAAAATGTATTATTATTATTATCCAAGTAAAAGTCCTGAAATGAAAGCACAGAAGCACTGGCAGCAAAAAGTAAAAGTCTTCATTATACAAAAGGTCCCCCCATTGAGTTATGTTTATATTTATTTTATATTATTCGATTATTATTGCACTAACATAAGGAACATTTTAATGTGTAAGCTGTTTTAGCTCTATTTTAGTACATTTATGTACTATTAACCACTGAAAAATTTAATAATTGTGATTTTTCTTGAATCAGTTAAATCAGGCTGCTTACTAATCTTACAGACTTACAATCATTAATTAACTTTCTGGCCAGCTGTACAGCAATAAAATAAAAAAAGGAAGAAAACTCTTAATTTCTTAAATGTTCAAGCAAAACCCTTTTACTATCAGCTCTCCTGACTGTAGCTACAGAGAACAGAAAGGCCATGACTGTCAATCATGATGTCAACAGTAATGGTGGTGATGATGATTATAATGATGATCCCTCATTATGACTTCCTCATACTGTTCATTTGTTCTGCCTGTCAGTCTGAGACAGATGGGACATGATCACAGTAGACCATACCCCATAAAAATGTGATAAAGTTTCAGATGTTGAGGATTCTAAAAGACAGATTCCTCTTAAGGAACAGGGACCAACTGAAGTCAGTTCAATTCAGCAACCTTTATGTTGTTTGACATTAGTCCTCTGTGTTGGCTTAGCATTTAATTGACCAGACAGCAGCCATGACTGAAGCCCCTGAGGGAGCAGCATTAATCCCACCCGCTGGGACAGCTTTCCATTTACAGACCCTGTTAGCATTCCATTACCTGCAATTGATATCAGCTCTTTGGTGTAATGAGTATGAACATATACACACCTGAAACAGATGCACATGCTGATGGACACACATGCAAACGTACCAAATACTCACATGTAGATTTTTGCATTCATTATCTGCCCTAACCTCCTTTACAAATTTCCTCACGTTTCCATTATTGTCTCATAAAATATTTAATGATAGGACTAAAAATGACTGCAAGGCAGCATGGTATCACAGCCAGAGATGAAAGCTCGTGTTGAATCGTCACTTTGACAGTGATGCAGAAATGTCATTGAAAGTATATCTTTGTGGGATGCTCTAAATTCTGCAGATGCCCAACACAATTATTTTCTTCAGAATTTCTGTAAAAAACAACAACAACAAAAAAAGAAAAAAGTTTGTTTGATGCATTTTTTAAAAGATGGCTGCATTTTGTATAAAATTGGTGCAATATTTTGTGTACTTCTTCTATTTCACATCAAAAGTACAGTCAATAGTCCAAGTGAGATAGCAAACCAGGAGTAGTAGTTTAATATCATTTCATACCTGAAAAATAAATAGAACTAATAGAAATGAATGCACTCTTTAAATCTCAGTCTATCACAAGTAAATCATGTTCACCCTCACATCATAGATGGATCATCTTCAATGACTTCGGAGTCTTTTCTGAACATGAAAACTTGTATTATTCATACCTAACAACCTGACTGTGGAATGATAAACTTCATGTAGAGACACTGCCCTCACATCAGACATCCACGCTCCACATTCATGTTAAAAATAGCTTTTGTGCCTTTCATCCTATCTCATAATATCACTGTATATGTGAATGTTGTACTCTGCTCTACTTTTTTTTTTTTTTTTTTTAGCTCTTCTGTATATATGAATCTCTAAAGGGAGGAAATGGTGTCTTTAATTTATATATTTATCTATTTATATGAAATTTCCAACTTTCTCTGTACCTTCTCTACAGTTTCTATTTTATTTTGAGTTTATAGAGTGGTAGCGATAGTGAGGGTGTTGTGAGGAATGGGGCTGGGAAAAAATGGTTGATTTGGTGACACATACTGTATATATGTTGATATTAAATATGTATGTGGTTGCACTATATAATGTTGCTACACCTACACAGTGTGTATGTTTAAAGGATGCAGTAAAAAAGGGTTGGACCTTTATAAGAAAAACTAAAATTAGATGAAACATTAAAAAAGAGATGATATTTCACAAGAGACTTCCTTATCAAATAAATGGGTTTTTTTTTTCAGTAATGAGTTTCACATTCATAAAACTATTCATTTTACAAATGTAATTTTCCCCCTAAAATAATAGATGGCTCCCTTTTTGTTTATCTGGAAATAATGTGATAGAGGAAAAACTGAGTAAACTATCATGCAGCTCTCAGCTGTGAATATGTGAAACTGTGTGAATGTGAAGTTGTATGAGGGTAGAAATGTGCTTTCAAGAAATATTATAACACTTCGCTTGTTTTTGTTCTGTTGTGAATGAAGAATCTCGGAGATAAAGTATCTGAGGACAGCGCCTTTACCAGAGTGTCAACATTTGCTGATGCAGAACCAAGACTAGCATCTATTCATCACGTGAAATCTTTACTGTTCACTCCTGAATGAATTCCTCTCCAATAATCCCGCCAGCTTGATCCTTCTACTCTGAGGTTAAGCTGATAACTTCACCCAAAGGCTTTCCTCCGGTCCTCGATCACATCAGTGATTATAATGAGATGAGCTGTGAAGCAGACAGAACAATCATGTGTTGAATCATGAAGAGCGTCTAAAAATATATGCATCTGCCATCGTGGCACGTCAGGCCCGATGCTGCTGGGAAAATAGTTCACACAGAGAAGAGGAGCAACTGTTTTTTATGTCACAATCATACAATTCAAACTGGTTTTATACTGAGGTTTGCTGCTGGAACAGCTGCGAGGCAGACTGGTCAAATGGTTTTCATATGAATTTCGACATTTGATTTTGCTGTTCCCTTCAGAAAAAGATGTTTTCCTTTACATACACTTTATAGAAGATAAATATTTTTTTCATTATATGAATGTTTTCCAGAAAATAACACACCACTAGAAATAATGAAAAGCAATTATGAAACCAGAAATTGACCAAAACTGTTTCTACTAGATTTATTAATAGTATCATTTGCTTTAAGAGTAAAACCTTAAAAATCTACATAACGGGCAGCATTTCATTCAGTATTTTCACATTCTGAGCTGCCACAAGAGGGCAACATTGCCATGAAACTAGGCTCAAGAAATGAACTATTGTTTTGTTGTCTGTACTGCAGGATTTCATTTTGTTCAGGCAGAGACATGTTTTTACTATGTGCTGTACTGATATGGAGGTGCAGCAGATGCTTCTGTGTGTACCCATAAAATGTTTGAAGATGATTTTAGTTCGATTTTTTAAAGAAAATCCATTCAATGTGATACTATTTTCTGTTTTGTATCAAATAAACAGGGTTGGGTTTGTCCACTAAAATGAACTCACCCAGGATGAGTCTGCCAAATTACACTCTATCACAGCTGTTAGATGCACATGACCGGGATGAAAAACGAGGAATTGAAAAGACCTTTTTTCCACAGCAAACATTTAGACTTGTCACACAGGTTAAACTAATAACTATTAACTACGAATAATCATTGATTGCTGTTTAATTACAGCGACTGCCGGAAGGCAGCCATCATTAATGTAATTAGTTTGTGTAATTAGTTGCACCTGTGCATCAGTGTGTCCGCTGTGACAAAGGTCAATGAATCTGATTCATGTGGGAATGATGATAAAGTGTGCTGATGCAGGTCAGAAAGGTTTATTTAAACAGGGAAGAGAAGAAAAATCAGTGATGCTCAATCACATGAGTCAAACCCAAAAAGTGAGGAAGTATATTTTAGTCTAAACTTGATGCTGCGTAGCTAAGAAGCATCACATTTTTTCCCAATTCTTTGCATTTTTTCTTGAATATTCACTCCATAAACAACATAAATTATGAAATAATGAGATACATGAAGTTAATCTTTAACAACATTTTTTTTTTTTTTTTTTTTACAATCAATACTTTTCTCTTTAAGTTACTAGTAGCCTCAACTTACAACTTAATAAAAATACCATGATTGTAGCAGCAAAAAGTGACAAACCATTTTCTTCTTCCAAAGGAGGACATGACTAAAAGGTTTGGGGACTGCTGATCTTTTATGGTAATTTTACTCTTTTAAACACATTCTTTTACATCATAGCAACACAGACTTTGGGACATGAGAATCATGCGGGGAAATACGCTCTACAGTTACATCTTCCAACAAATAGAGAAACTTGTGCAAGATGATCTTTATTCATTTTCATGTGTTAAAAGACAAACATTTGACAGTGCATTCGCTTTTCAGTCATCCCTTTTAAATCAGTCCCTCTATGCAAGTATTTAGTGTACAATAACGGTTCTGTGGCCTGACAATAAGAGCTGAATGAGTTTGAATCAAACATCATAGTACATTACTTCCAAAACAGCAGAAACATCAGCTTTTCAGGAAGAATACAAACATATTTCTAATAAGATCAGATTTTGGTCGACATATAAATCAACTGTGTCATGAAATTTCAGAGGAAACAGGATCAAATGTGAACAATGTGAACTTCACATATATGTATCAGCTGTTTGTGCTGTTTGAAATGTGTCCTGAAGGAACATGGATTTATTCACGTCTTACACAGATTTGAGGAACAGTGCACTTCTTGGCGATCACTACACCCTGACATGATTTCTCACTGACAAATGGAACAAGTTTATTGTTCAAAAATAACATATTTGATGTGGTAATATGGATTTTTGGAAACAAATATTAATTTTTCACCTATATCTGCCAAAATTAATAGACATTTTGGTAAGTCTTCATACAAAATCAGGTGCTTTTAATGCATACTTATCTTAAGGTATCTTATTCTGCTCCTCTCAGTTATAATATGTGACGTCTACTCCATCGTGCATAGTGTCATTTCCTGTTTTGCACTCTCCAAACAACCAATATCTAGCAGTTCTTTCTAAAAATGTTGGGGTTGCCACAAAAGTCAGTAAAACAATGTTTTACGTGTGTTTGGCCATTTTGCAGTCACATGACTTTAAAGTTCCCATCAGTCTCAGACCACAGACGTGGTGCTCTCCGGGTTGATTCGGACTGGCCTGGTGCTTTTCCTCAGGTCCTGTAGCTGTTTGGCAGGCTTCCCCACGCCCTCCTCGAACCTCCGCTCCACCACGGGCAACACGGTGTCGTGGAGGAAGGTGGCGTTCTGCATGATGAAGGACTTCTTCTCGGGGTCCTGCTCGCAACGAAGGCTGTAGTCCACGTGCTGCACGGCCACCAGGATGATCTCCCTCAGGCTCTCCAGCAGCACCATGTGCAGCTCGGGGAAGTAGAGCTTCAGACCTTCCTCCAAGAAGCTCATCATCTGCTTGGTGAAGGCCACGATGGTGTAGCTCAGGTTCACCCAGCAGTCGTCGCCGGTGTACTGCTCGAAGCTGCCCATGCCACAGCTGCGCATCTCGTCCTGCAGAAAGAAACCAAAATAGGCCGTTTTAACATATTGTATCATATAACTTCTTAGTAAAAAAGCTTAAACAAAACCCAATGTCTGCTAGTTTGTTTGTAGAAAAACTCATCTGCACACTACCACTACTTACATAATCTAAAACAGAAAATTGAAGGTAACATATTCACTACACTGAAAAACGCTGTTTGAATTCCATTCAATCAACAACAGAAACAGAACAAAAGAAGAAAAAGGAAGAGAGAAAAACAAACCTTGAGTTTCGTCAGAGCCTCGGGTGTCATGAGGTTCATCCTCCTCCACATCTCCTCAGAGTTTCGGTGCTTGGTGGCTTCGATGATAATGTCCTTGTAGCTCAGCAGTCCTGCCTTGATGTCTTTGACCAGCAGGGACTGCAAGGTGAAGGTCAGGTCCAGGCCGATCTCAGTCAGCTGCTGACAGTGCTCCTTAGCCACTTTCACACACTCTGCTGCTGTCGACAGGCTCTCCTTACTGTCAAACACCTGATAAACACACACACACACACACACACACACACACACACACACACACACACACAACAAAAACCTCAATTTAGTTTTGCACTTTCACAAAAATAAAAGACGTTGGCACCCTCGGGCTGCCATATCTGAGCATTTCACCTCCACTTTTACAGTGATGATGAATGAATATCGAAAGCTATGTCTCCTCTTTTTTTATTTTTTCATGGTGTAACTTGTGTTCCATCACGTTTATCACTGCTAAACCATCTTTCCTGACTTTCAAAATCAAGTCATTGACAGACTCTGACTTGTCTGTCTGATTCCTCTGCCTACCTGCTTGCTGAAGGCATCCACAAACATCCTCATGGCTGATCTGGACCAGACCACGAAGGCGGAATAGCAGCCTGTGTTCCCCGCAAAGTCCATCTCGAACTCCTTGGCCGTCTCCAGCAAGCTGGTGAAGAAGATGTTGCAGAGTTTGTGGATGTAGAGCAGCGTGGCTCCTTCGATGCGAAGCTGCCGTATGGCCGTCTGGACTGCAGCGGCCCGGTTCTTCAGGAACAGCTCACAGGCCTTGGTGGACTGACCTGAAAACAAAGATGGACGACAATTCAACTTTAGTTCAAATGTATGATGTAATATAGAGAGACAGCAAACTGTGGAAATATGAAGTGGAGCATCTGTGGAAGACAAAGGCATGCTCTCTCTGTGTGTGTGTGTGTGTGTGTGTGTGTGTGTGTGTGTGTGTGTGTGTGTGTGTGTTACTAAAGAGGAAAAATAACACACCTAGTCTGATCAGCTGGGACACGGCTCGCCTGGTTGCTTTCGGCCCACCACGAAGTGACCGATCTGGAGACAACTCGAACACCAGGACCTCCGTCAGCTGCCGCACACGCTCGTCCACCTTGGACCTCAGCTCTTTGACCCTCTGGGTGACCGGCTGGTCTTTGAGATACTCGTTGAGCTTGTCCAGCAGGTCCACTGCACCCTCAAAGTCTCTCTGAGCGATGCACACGTCCAGATCCTCTGGCAGCTCCTGGATCCACTCGAGACTGAGATCCACGTTTTCTTCAGCGTCCTCCGGCTCGTCCTCGTCCATCTCGAAGGGGTTGGTGGACACCTCGGCCCTGACGGGAGAAGCGGGGATCTCTTCCTCTTTCTTGTGACTGTCCTTGTTCACTTTGCTCTTCTTGGTTTCATCCAAAATCTCCAGCCACTCCTTCTTGATTTTACTGTTCTCCGCTTGAAAGATGCGACTGTCTGGGAACATGAGGATCTTGAACATGTCCTTCATGGGAGGGTTGTCTTTCACGTTGACCACGGCGAAGCTCTCCAGGTCGTAGAGGGCGTTGTATTTGTACTTCACTGTGCCCCTGCGGTTTGGCAGCCAGGTGGCAATCAACAGGCAGTCGTTCATCAGGAAAGCGTGCACCTTCTGGATGGGGGACATGTTGTCTACATCAAACTCAACCAGGTCCCCATTATAAACCAGGTGCCTCCCCGGGGTGTCCATGATGTTTTTACCCCCTTCTACTTTCTCCAGCAATGAAGTCAGCGTCCTCTGCTTCAGCTCCTCTGTTTCTTTAGGGAAAGCTGCCTGCATCTCCTTGGAGGTCTCGTCTTTGTCCGTGGACAGCAAGGCCTGCGTGATGCTCTCCATGATGCTCTTCTGCTCCGTCAGGATGTGACTCAGCTGGTACATCTCGCTCTCCAGGTAGGAAATCTCTTTGGCCGTTTCGATAAACTGTCTGTAGTTCTTGTAGACATTTTTCTTCAGGTTTTGAGCTGTCTCGTCGGCCAACGTTTGGATTTTCTGGCGATGCTCCTGCAGGTCTCTGTCGCCGTCGGACTGCTGTGACAGCTGCTTGACGTGGTTTTGCGGGTCGAAATTGGGTGATTCGAGCAGTTTCCGTAGTCGGTTCCCCGTCTCCGACATCTTCAGTCGTGTTTATTTTAGCTTATTTAGAGAAAATGAGACGCTAGCGTTTGTATGTCAATACACAGAGGAAGAGTTCATGAAGGAGTCGTCGCTTGCAACCCAAACAGGAAGTTGACACCCTGAAACGTCACGGGATTCAGAAAAACGGCTGGTCAACAAATAAACAATTTTATATTGAATTTGGTCATTAATTGGAGTTATGTCTAGATTTTTAATTTTACAGCACTTGAAATATAAACCGTATATAAAATAAGACTGGTGTATTATTCATTTAAATTAATTTAATCACCAAACTACAACCGGAAAAAACCCACGAGAGCATTTTTATTGGCCAACAGCCTGCAGGGAAACGACTGCATATCCCAGAATTCATTCCGATGATTTCGAAGTATGGGAAGTTTCGTCAATTTCACAAGAGTTACTCACATAAAGCGGAAACCAAACTAAATTTTGGAGTTATGTTCTAGTATTCCAAACTGTACATGAACTAAATCAAGGATTGTAGAATTATTAGCACTAGCATTATTAGTAGTAATAGTAGTATTACGTATTATTATTGTGTTTCCAAAATAATATGACATGTCCATGGTATGGTTATATATGGTATGGTATGGTTGTACTGCACAGTATGGTTGTTGATAAAGAAACGTGTTTTTCCAAAAGTCGCACAAAATGATAGTACCAAACAAAATGAACAGCGCTCAGGGGAACTACCACAAAATGTACAACTGATACCAACAATATCGCCTCTGATTTAAAAAAAAAAAAACTTTAATAATCACAGATTGCTGTAGTTATTAGTAGTTTTGTTTTGTAGTTTTATTTTGTAGTCCTTAACGGAAAGTATTTCGCTGCGTTATGAGACACTTGACACAAGAACAGTTGGCGCTAGCTTTGGACTGACAGCTAGCAAACACCATCGTCCAACATGAAGATGTGAATGTTTTTTGCAGATTTTATTTAGTTTTAATTTGACAGACTGTGTTCTGACTTTGGTGATGTTGTCACTTGAGGTTTTAGAGCCCTGTACAAGCTACGTTAGTTGACGTTAGTTAATTCGTTAGCTGGCATTAGCAGCTAACATAAACGTTAACCAAGGCTACGTAACGTTAGCTCACGTCACCTTTTCTCTTCTTTTGTCATGGATGAGGATTTTCTGCTCGCCATTCAGCTACAGGAGCAGTTTGACGATGAATACGAAAAGTCAATATTTTCATCAGTCGGCTCTGAGGATAATGGCTTCGGGCAAAGCAGTAAGAAACGGAAAGTGGAGGTAGCTGGAGGCAGCAGCGATGTTGTTCCCTACTGGAAGCCGACTGCGCAGCCCGAGAGACCGCTGTCCATCGTGGACGAGTCCTGGGAGATGCTGGACCCCAACCCCGATGTCAGAGCCATGTTTCTGGAGTTCAATGACATGTTCTTCTGGGGGAAACTCAGCGGAGTGGAAGTGAAGTGGAGCCCCAGAATGACACTGTAAGTCACTTCTTGTAATGTCTTGTGTTGTCATTGTTGTTGGACTAAAATGTCACTGAATTCTACATAGAGCAATGCTCTGAATTCACCAATATGAGCTACTTTAATATGAAACTACTTTAATGGGTCTCCTTGTTAAGTCCAGTTTTGAAAAGTCTAAGTATAGTGGTTTTTGATCTGGATTTGGTCTAATGTGATCTGGATGGGAGGATGGATGGGATTTATTAGGAAAATTAAGGTTTTCCCAAATCTGAAAGTGGGTTTAAACAATGTTTCACATGTGTAGATGGTGCAAAATGGGAGAATCAGCTGATAAATATCATTGTATATGTTTCCCATAAGTTTCCCCTTAAACCTGAGTCAGAAGCTACCTTCAGCGTTGTGAAATGTGTCACTGTCTGAACTATCTAGTAAACCACTGCTACTGTAAACTGTAAATTAATTCTAATGATTGTTAGTTGCAGCCCTAGATTTATGAAAGAGTTGTAATATATGCTGTCTCTTATCATAACTAATTATCATCATACACTCAACCTAACTTACTGTCTTAATGTTATGTTCGGTTCAAAAAGATTAGTTACAACCATTGTGTGTTTTTTTTTTGTTTTTTTATTTTTTCAAAGTCAAAGAGAAAGAAAAGAAAAAGAAAAGAAAACAGAAAAAAACAAAAACAGAAATAGAAAAAGTGGCCTGAAGCGGAAGAGACTGAATGAAAAATGTGGTCTTTAGTGCTTTTTCCAATTCTGGGCCAAATCATAACAGAAGAGCAGGTCTTTTAATTTACAGAAACCCAACAATTCTCCCCTATGAGCAAGCACTTGGCGACAGCGGCAAGGAAAAACTCCCCTTTAACGGGAAGAAACCTGGAGCAGAACCGGGCTCAAAGTGGGCGGCCATCTGCCTTGACCGGTTGGGTTGAGAGAGAAAGGAAGAAAGAAAGAGGGAGGAACAACAACAATAATAATGATTAAAATGATGGCGATATGACTGGTAATAATAATAGAAATATTACCACCCCTGCACCGTCACCGCAGCCGTGGCTCTCGACATCTACAACCCGGACTCTGGATTTCCCTGTGAGACAAGAAAACACTGTGAGACTGTAGGAACCACGAGTGAACCTGCATTCTGGGAGCTCGGTGTTCTAGTGGGGTGATACTCTGCTGCTGTGGCTGCTGTTGCCATGGAGACCACCGGGCTGCAGGTGGGAAACCATCCCGTGGACACGGTGGGGTGATGATGAAAAGACGGTGGGGTTCGTCCCCTTGGTCTTCCTCCTCTTTTCCGCCTCCTCCTCCTCCTGCAACTTCTCTTTTTCCTCCTCTTCCTCTCCCTCCTTCTCCTCCCCCCTCTCTACACCATCTGCTCCTCTTTCCCCTTCACTTGCCCCCATTCCCTAAAGTTCATAAAACTTGTCCTTGCCCTCATAACCTTCCTCCCACCCACCCTGATGCCCCATTCTCCTCCACCTCATCTTCTTCGTTTCACTCCTCTTCTCCTTCTCCTCCTCCCACAACTTCTGTTTTTCTTCCTCCTCTCCCTTCTTCTTCTTCTCCTTCTCTTTACACCATCTGCTCCTCTTTCCCCTTCACTTGCCCCCATCCCCTGAAGTTCATAAGACTTGTTCTTGCCCTCATAACCTTCCTCCCACCCACCCTGATGCCCCGTTCTCCTCCTCCTCATCTTCTTCGTCTCACTCCTCTTCTCCTTCTCCTCCTGCTACAACTTCTGTTTTTCTTCCTCCTCTCCCTTCTTCTTCTCCTCCTCCTCTTGCACCATCTTCTTTTCTTTCCACTCCCCTTGCCCGTCCTTCTCTTCTTCCCCCTCCCCGCCTTCTTTCGTCCCCTCCCTCCCCTCCTCTTCCTCCTCCTCCTCCTCCTCCTCCTCTGCGTGGGTGGGATTTGTCGAGCAGATTGCTGCTGCTGCTCCTCTTCCTCATTGATTGTATATCGCTCCTTCTCACGAATGCTCTGACGGTCCTCCTCCTCACAGAACTCATCAGTCCCATCGTTCTCCTCTTCCTCAAAACCTTCATCTTCCTCAAACTTGTTGTTGCCGCCCTCACCCTGAAATTCCTCCTCCTCTTCATAATATCTATAGTCGAAATCCTCATCACTGCTACTCAGCGCCCGCTCCTCGTCAGATGACACGTCTTTATCATAAATATAGTCATAAACATAGTTTTCATAACCGCTGGACTCCTCCTCCTCCTCGCTGATTTTCGACGACAGGCTCCGCTTGAATGCAGACATGCTGACGTGCATGGGGCTGCCGTAAACCTGGAGTTTCAAAAGAAAAGCATCAAAGTCAACATTTCTCCTTTTTGTTCTGTGCTGTAAATAATTATCCTGCAGTTGTTTTACGTGAAGTTTGTATTTCATAGTGAGAAATGGATTTAACGGATTTGGACAGTCTCAAAACAGCAGTGGAGGTCGAGAGCTGGATAAAAAACTCTTACCTTTCTGAAGCGGAAAGCGACGGAGCAGAAGTCTGGCAGCGGCATGGGTAAATCTTCCTCGTTGTCGTCTGTGCACAGATCTGAGCGGGCTGTAAGGATCACAAGAACAACCGACATGCGTTAAGTTATGAAAAAAAAAAAGGCAGACATGATATTTATTCTAAGTGAAATTCCCACCAGGCGTCACTCAAAAAGCAGGTTGCTATCCAAAAACAAACTGGAAACCTGAAAATGTTTGTCTATGAGCACTACGTTAGTAAAAGTAGTAAAAGTCTGTCAGACATGAATCTAGGTTTGTGAAGGTGTGTGTTGGCACTTACAGTCAAAGTTGCTGGTGTCCTCTTCGGTCTTTAGTTCCGGGACATATGGAGGCTCCTGATAAAGGTCCAGGTCATTGAAAAAAGGATGTCTTTTTACCTCAACAGCTCCTCCTGGAAAACAAATCAGACAAACAGACATTTGTGTTGTATACGGACACATCTTGGGCCTAAGAGCTGTGACTGACCCCGTCTCTGGACACTTTTACTCTTCCCAAAATAAAAAGTAAACACTGTAACTGCTTTAACATGAGCTGTAATTGTTAGCATGCCCAGCTAACTAGCTTACTGCCTACAGTTGTAACCAATCATTACTTCACGTTAATTCCTAATGCCAAGGAGCAAATCATTATCTACTGTAAATACATTTTCTGAGGCTACAGGATACTTTGAAAAAAAAAAAAAGGCCCTGTCTCTATCCACATCCTCATCATTAGGTAAATCTGCCACTAACCTGTACCCAACCGAATGAACGCATCCTTTCGGAGCAGAAGGCTGATGAGGTCTCGGGCGTCGGCGGGTAGCTCTTTCTCCCCCTCTGGCCAGCTGACATCATCTGAGGAAAAAAAAAGATATCAGTGATCTTATAACAGAATTAAAAAACTTTAACAACATCACTACAAAGCCACTGAATGAAAACCATCTTACAACAAGTTATGGGTCAATATATCAAATCTAAAAGAAACAAGAAATGAAAGCTACACTTTGCAAGATTTGTATGAAAATTACAAATTAGGACATTTTTAATCATCTTCTAAAATGATAAGTGAGATTCATTTAGGTTTGCTAGCATGACAAAAGTGTGGAAAGGCTGCATATGATGAAAAGATAACAATGAACCGAGGTAAAGATTCTTACCGTTGACCACCCGACTGTAGAGGTCGTCGATCGTGTCCCCGTCGAAAGGAGTTTCTCCCACCAGGAACTCGTACAAGATGACGCCCAACGCCCACCAGTCCACGGGCTTTCCGTAGCCTTGGCTCAGGATCGTCTCTGGAGCCATATAAAGTGGGGTTCCTGCTGTCTGAAGGTAGGAAACAGAAAATGATAAATACAACAATCCAGGTTTGAGCTAAAAAATAAGCACAGAAGAGAGAGAGAAGAGACTTACCTCTTGATCGGGGAATTCGCGGACAATATTGATGATGGGCTCCGGTTGGTTCTCTCCTCTCATTTGAACCGGGCCGATCTTCGCCAGGCCGAAGTCTGTCATTTTAATGTGACCGGTGGAACTGATCAACAAACTACAGTGGAGGAAAGCAGAAAAATATCTCATGTTAGATTTAACGCAAACTTGAGGTTCAGTTTTAAAAACTCTCAATGTTGTAAATGTTGTTTTAATGGGACAGATTGATGACTCACTTGCTTGGCTTGAGGTCTCTGTGGAGGATCCCGTAGCTGTGGATGTACTCCAGTGCCATGGTGGTCTCCGCAACGTATAATCGGGCCATATCCACCGGGAAACGCTTCCACTTCTCTAGCAGGGAGGCGCAATCCCCACCTAAAAAGGACAGGAGGAGATATAAAGAGGTTAGACGCAATGTTTCGGTCTTCTCAGTGTGTGTTGGGTGGACGGTCCATGGATAATAGAGAAAAGTCAGTTTAAAGCTCATTTATCTGCTCTATCCCTGTCTAAACAAACATAATACTCTTTGGGAGTAACCCTCTTACCTGCAACGTACTCCATAACCATTCTGTAGTCTCTCTCCGTGTCGAAGGAACACAACAGTGAAACAATATAAGGACTGTCCATAAAGGTGAGGATGTCCCGCTCTTCCATCACCTGCCCGATCTCGGAGTTTCTGGTTAAATTTTGCCATTTTATAATTTTCATGGCGCAAGTTTGACCACTTAGTGTGTGGCGCACCAGGTTTACAGACCTGCACAAGAGGGGGAAAGGAAATAAAATATTTAACAGTATGAGTTTCTTTTCTGCTTTGGCTGGACATTCTGTAGTGTCCAAAGAGTCAGTTAGAACATAATTGAAGTCTTTACTCACCCAAAGCTGCCACCGCTGACACGACTGATTGTCTCGAAGTCGCTCTCTGCTGGTTTTCTTGAAGGAGGACTGCAAACTGAGCGGGTCTAAATCAAACACATAAAAAGAAGACAAAAGCTCTGTAATAAATGAATAAACTAAATACAGAGAGAATGCACTATAAACAAAGGGATGTGTATGTTCCTTAGAATCAGTTTGGAAGCAAAAAAACACCTACCTCATGGAGGAGTTTCTCCAGATTATCTTGCAGCTGCACGACGTATTGCAGACTGACCAGACCGTTCTGGAGTGTGTAATCGCAGTTCATGGCCAGCTCCACCAGCTGTGTCTGAATGAACCTCAGGGCATAAGTGGCCTGGAGCAGACCTCTGTCAGAGAAATCTGCCACTGAGTCCATTGGGGTTGATTCCTGGGACTGAACAAGGATGGAAGACAGAATTTAAAATCATTATTATTATTATTTCTATTTTAGGTAAAAGTTGAAAGTAAAAGTAAATGAGGACAGAAAAGTTATATGATCCAGTCTAAGCAATCAGAAACATCTTGAAATCATCCAGTGCAAAGATGTTCAAATTGAGGACATACTGTATGATCTACTGTCCTTGTCTTTTCAGCATTTAGAAGCAGTATTTATATTTATATAATAACTCACTGTAATATAGTAGTTTATTAAGTCTTGCTGTAGCGTTTTGAATCAAATGAGTGACAGTAAATTTTAATGATTAAGAATGAAATAAAAGGTTTTCAGTTTATTAAGTAGGGGAGATCATGAAAGCATGAATGTAGCCGTTACTAAATCTGAAAATATAAATATCTGGATTTAGTTAGTACTCAGTTGATAAAAACCAAAATGGAACTATCAAAATGTAAACTGGGATAATCTGTAACCCTTCAAATTCTGAGTAAAGACTTTCAACTTCAACTGTGTCCGTGATGCTCCCCAAAAATATTTATTTTATTTTTATTACAACCTTTTATCCACATGTCTCAAATGAGAAACATTTTTGATATATTAAATACTTAAATTTATCATTTTAAAATAAAGCGTTGATTAAAAAAAAAGAGAAAAACTTACTGCTGATAGCTGTTGCTGAGGTCCCATGATACTGAATGTCAATTTGTCAAGTTTTTGTTGAAGATGAATACGGGCAATGCAATCTGTTAACTGCAGATGCACTGAAAACTCAGTTGTCTAACACTGAACTTTGCTTCTTCAACAGAAAAGAACAGTTTATGTCTTCTTTTCGGACGCTGTCAGAGCTTAAGAAAAGTCTGGCTGTCTTCTGTGGGTTCAGTAACCGCAATGAGAAGTCTCTCTGCTTTACTGGGGTTCCAACATTCTGCCGTGTCATGTCTTGTATTGTGATGTCATAAGGGTACTTTGCCTTTGATGTGTCATAATGTGTGTTCTGAGGCAGCCATTTTACCTCACGGTTCTGCACGGGTCCAATCTCAAAATGGCCGCCATTTGGAACCTATGGTTAAAGAAGCTTATGTTGTCTTCATAATCCTTGTATTTTCCTATCAAGACACCAATACTGTTTTTATTCAAAGTAAAGAGTGTAAGACACCTGTGTCTGTCTAGTGTTAAGCACAAAAGCAAAGATTCTGGTAGAATTTTGATTATTATCGCCCCAAGAGAACAAATCATGCTTTCAATCAAAAAGATAGTTGTGTATTTATATTGCAAAAAATGCTTTTATTTATTTTAATTTTGCCTGAATTTAATAGATAAGAACTGATTTGGTATTCTGAATGGCTTATATACTACATTAAGCAGTATCTTTCATGTGAAAACCCGTATGGCCTATATTATATATATATATTTGTCTGTCTCTCACATTAAAAAGTTATTATTCTGAGTACTTTTTTTAAAGAGGAGAGAGGTCCAGCTATCATTGGATAACCTGTAATTCATCTGTAATTCAAAAATGAAAAACTAAACTAAACTAAACAAACAAACAAAAAAAACGTAAATCTGTTATTTCCTTCAACAGCAAAAACCAAAAGAACCAAACTAAAAAAAAACACACATCCCCACTTTATGAAATAAAAGGATAAAGGCAACAACATGTGCACAGTTTACAGTAACAGAGGAATGCTAATATTTAAGTTTTTTATTTAAAGTACAGGAGGAAAAACAAATCTTACACTATCTTACACATCCCCGAGTTTCCCTTCAAATGTTTATTTTAGGGCTATCACGTTACCTTATGTTCATGTATTTACTTTGTTTTATCAGAAAAAACAAAGTAAATGGTAAAAGATTGATCATTAGATTGTGTGTTTTAATACTTAACTTTTTTTACTCTTTTACATTTACTTTTCATTTTCTGATGATCCAATGAAAATGTCATCACGTTGGATATCAACAGTAGTGGAAGATTTCTCCGCAAATATATGTGTAATGTCAACGTAACTTACACATTAACAGCCGCTAGCTTACATTAGCTACCAGCTAACATTATGTGATAAACACAGGCAGCTAAACACTGTACAGTCGAAAAATTAATACACGTTGTGATTTAAGTTCAGTCACGGGCTCTCGGAAGTGGTAAAACATTATTCTCTCTGGCGGTTAGTATTTACAAGACTGCTTATGTCAGCTGTCCGTGGCTCGTTTTCACTCGTCATGAATTTATTTCCTCCGTGGCAGAAAAACACGTTAGTAAGTAAACTTTATTTATAAAGCGCCTTTAAAAACCAAGGAGTTACAAGGTGCTGTACAATGCAAATAAAACAAGTAAGAAATAAAAAATACAATAAAGATAAAGGTAAAAATGAAGATAACATAAAAAATAAAATCGTTACACGATCCTTTAGCAACTGCTGCAGGTTAAAATGGACTAACGAAACCGTTTTAGTGCTGACTGACTAACACACACATTATAAACTAAAGACACTCGCTAGCTTAGCAACATTAATGCTACAAACAACCCGTAATGCAAAACTCCGTGTTGAAGTCACACCGATACTAACGTTATATCCACTGAAAAAGATCTGACCCACTGATAAGTTTCTCATCAAAGTGTTTAATGTTTAACATGTAAAAAGTGTTTACAGTTTTAATAAACTCAGAACTGACTACACTGACTTCTAATTGTTGATTGTATACTGCTTTGTCCTCATACAATGTAATTATCACTTATTGTTATAGCACCACTGGTTTTGGCGTGATGCCCCAATAAATATGTATTTATCAAAGGCCAAAGTGGCCTTGCCCTAAAAAATGTTTTAATTCCAGGCCTGTCTCTAATATCTCCTGCTCTTCTTATGTCTCGTAGGTGTGCTGGTGTGTGTTCATATGAGGGCCGAGGTGGACTGTGTTCGATCAGACTCAGTGAGCCTCTGCTGAAGCTCAGACCTAGAAAGGACTTGGTGGAGGTGAGCTAGATTGTGATGTTGATCTTGATTTTTCAGAACTGATATGAGCACTGTATATTTTATAAATATATACTCCTCTTAAAAATATTCATCCAAGCACATCAGTATGCATCTACTACAGTGAGTGAATCACTTGTGCCAAATTCACAGTGTACAGCAAACCTATCAAAGTGAATGATAAGAAAAACATTTTAAGTAGGCTCAGTAATGACTATATATAGATTCTCTGTACACTCATCAAATAGCTCTTAATAAGACTTATGTTTTATAAAAGCAGTTCAAACATAGTGGGATTAGAGGTGTAAAGGCATAGCATTTTATAATCTAGTAAAGTAAAGTTATTGGTGAGATAAAATATATTTTAAAAAATCATCTTATAAACAATAACTATTCTTACTTTGAATTTCAGAGAAAAGTTTCAGCATTTGTGCTTTCAGCTGTGTGAAAATACTGTAAACAAACACATGCACTGAAAAATGTCCCTAAATTAATTATAATTTCTTTGTTTCCGCAGACTCTTCTCCATGAAATGATTCACGCGCTCCTGTTTGTGACCCAGAACAACCGAGACCGGGACGGTCATGGACCCGAGTTCTGTAAACACATGAACCGGATTAACAAGAGCAGTGGGACTAATATTTCTGTAAGTGTTTCTTCTTTTTACAGTTTTAAGCATTTAACTAACAACAGAGCAACTTACAGCGACCTTACCGATAAAAATAACAATCCTCTCAACATTCTGTCTTCCTTCTGTCTTCCACAGGTTTACCACAGCTTCCACGATGAGGTCGACGTGTACCGGCAGCACTGGTGGCGATGCGACGGGCCCTGTCAGAACCGCAAACCTTATTTTGGTTATGTGAAGAGGGCCATGAATCGAGCGCCATCATCTCTGGATCCCTGGTGGGAGGACCACCGGAGGACGTGTGGTGGGACCTACACCAAGGTCAAGGAGCCTGAAGGATATGGAAAAAAAGGGAAGAAGGATGGAAAAAAAGATGGGAAAACCTCAGAGAAGAAGCCCTCTGCAACTGGAAAGCCTTCAAGTACAACTACAAGTAATTACCTGCACCTCCTCTATATACTCAGTTGCTTGTCTGTTCTCCAAATATTGTCATCTATCCACTAACAATAAAAATATATAATAGGGAGTTGATATTGTATTCTGTATTGTGTAGTACCAGAACTTTTATGTCTTCATTTGTCTTATTATGTGTTTATGCTTGTGATGCTAAAAAAATTCCTCTTATGGGACCATAAAGATCTAAAGTGAACAGATCTGAACTTCTAAATGTAAATACACTGAATGGCTATTGGAAGAAAAATGTTAAGTGTAAATACTATCAAAAATGGGATTTGATTTCATGAACATCTTAAGGATTATAACTCTAAGGAGAGTGAATGAGGTTTCACTTCATGTTTTATAGAGGAAAATCCTTTCACAGCCTATTACAGTCATTTTTCTGCACAGACATCTCAAAGAAAATCTCATTTCTACCTTTTTCCTCTCTCAGGCTCTGGATTACAGGATATAAGAAACATTATCCCATTTAGTGGCAAAGGCTTCCTACTTGGAGGGAAGTCCTCTACGTCTTCCTCCCCTCCCAACAAACCTCCAGTGCCTGCTGTGAAAACATCTTCATCCAGCTCCATCTCCTCTCCCAGGATACCCTTTACCCCTTCATCCCCAGCGAAAACTCTCAGCTCTCCTGTTCGCCCTGACAACCCAACCAAAGGGATCTCCAGCGCCTTTCCCTCCATCAGACCAGCAGCCTCCATGGGGCAGAAGCCACCCATAAAGAGGTCTGTCAGTAACACGAGGGTGTTCGTCAACATCAACGGCTCACCGGTGAAAATCCCAAAACCTCACCGCAGCAGCAGCAGTAGCAGCAGCATCAGCAGCAGCCAAGGAGCAGATAAAACCAAACAGAAAGCCATTGATGACCTTTTCAACAGTGCGGCCCTCAGGAAGTCCACGAGTCAATCCTCCATCTCAACCACAGAGACTAAAAGAGATTCACTGACATCACCAAAGACTACAATGGGTGCTACCTCTACCTCCTCCTTCTTCCCTAAACAATCTAGTAACCATTCCACTTCCTCTCCCAGCACTTTCAAGCCTAGTCCTAGCAAATCCAACCATTCCAAACATCCATCTGTCATTCCAACCAAAGGCAGCCCTTCCAAACCAACACAATCCAAGTATTTCCGTGATTCTAACAGTGACAGTACACCAGGAGCTGCCGGTGGGGGTCAAGCATCGAGGAAGAGGCCGTGGGACGAGCGCAACAGCTCAGCCAGCATCATCGATTTCTTCCCGAAAACATTAGGCAGCGATTCAGCGGCCTCAAGGGAGTCAGTAAAGACAAAATCACCTGCAATGCAGCAAAGAACTGCCACCGCTGCTTCCACCTCCTCCCCCCACAGCGTTACCACCACCACCTCCTCCTCCTCCTCCTCCTCTTTTGTGATGATGGTCAGCTGTCCTGTGTGCCAAGCAAAGGTGCAGGAGTCAAAGATCAACGAGCATCTCGATTCCTGCCTCTCTTGAATGAGGAGAAGTGGATTGCAAGGACGATTGATAAAAAGGGATGTTGCAATAAGTTTAATAAGTTTGCTGTGTTGAGTTTTTGTGGTTTCATCTGACCTTGCACTCAATCTTCTTTTTAATCTCTCGCCTTGATTTTTCAGTCACTGTTGACTAGAAAAGAAATGGCTTCTCTTAAGTTTTACTACCAGATTGGTTTATTTTCTTTGAGGTTGTCCATATCACTGAAGTGTAATAATAATGACTCTTTTGTCACTGGTGCCTGTTTGACTGTTTGTGCCTTTAGTATATCAAGGGACCAGCCAGGCTTTACTGATAATGTAAGATAACAGATCAATTCTGTTTTTAAATATCCTCAACTTTTTTTTTTTTTACCACCAATCGTGGTTTAAATTTAGAAGCTGCTGTGTTGCGTGTGTAGAAAGATTATTTTAGCCTCCGCTGGGGGGCGGATGGGTTGTGCAGTTCCTGCAGTCAGATGTATCCTCCGCTTCAGATCTGCATCTACCGTCCTTCAGACAGCAGGAGACACCGACTGACCTCTGCTGATCTGCAGGAGTCAGATTTCAGACTTGCCAGCTATTTATTTCTGCATGTCTTCACATTTACACTGCACCCAAATACAGGGTCAGGCAGTGCAGGGGTATCTGATTGTTTTTTAAGCTAAGTAATTCAGTAGTATGCTGGTATTACTAATGTATTATATAAATCAGATCTAAAGAAGACAAAAATGGAGGGGAGGAGTTTTAATTTTAATGTTAAAAGAAATTTATATGTGTATTTTCCATTTTTATGTGCTGTTTGTTCTGAAGGAAATTGGTTTTATTACCCAATAAACAGATTTGCTGTTCTATTTTCCTGAATATTTCGTTTGGAGTGGAATTCATGCCAGTATCTAACAATTAATCATCACATCTAATGAGAAAAACTCAAACTGCTGTAATCATAAATGACCACAACAGTTGATGAAATATGTATATCATCACTTAAAGTAACAAAAATAAATACAATTTACAACAAATAAAGAAGCTAAACATTATAAATAGACAAGTCAAATCAACAAAGATAAACTGTCAAATATTGACTGCAGGGGGAGAATAATATAAAACCAGGAATAACATGAGAAAGTCCAAAAGAGAACTCCCACAAAAATTGCTTTTTTTGCTTTTTGCTTTTTTAAATGTTGACTCACATCTTTCATTTTGCTACCAGAAACTGTACTTTCAGCAGTTCTTGTGGGCTTTTAATATTCAATGCAGCATTCATTAATCAATTTGATGTGTGCACATCATGTTTTTGAATTACGTATAATAACATTAGTTTTAAATGAAGTTTATGTTCAAGCGGCTTTAACCACCTGCTCTCATCACGGGGTAAAAAACAAGACCATTGTAATAGACCTAAAAGTTACAATTTATAGTGATTGAAGATGCACTGCAGACAAGAAGGGTAAAGCCAACTTATAGTAGGCGTGACAGAGTTGGTGGGGGAGCAGAAGGAGGGCTATGAGGGTGAGGGCAGAGGTCAGACAGCGCAAAGCCAGCTGCTGATCAGGACTACGCCCTCCTGTCACTGCAGGATAGGTTGGAGCAAGGCCAGGGGCAGTGACAAAGCATGTCAGCATACACCCATTTCATTTTAATGACCAAAGTCTGCTGCTGCTGCTGCTGCTGTCACACACATCTTTAATTACCATATGGCTGCACGTGTATCACCCTTTGAAGTAAAAAAAGAGATCTGGTGAAGACAGCGTGAATGCCTCAGGTACTGAAATTTGATGGTTAAAGAAAATGAGTCATATTTCTCACCTCTGCACTCAGGAGTAACAGCTTACAAGAAGGCACAATGAATCATATTCCCTACTTATTCAAAAATCAGATAAAATTCATTTAAAATGACTCATTAGAAGATCATTTCCACCTGGAAGTTGGTAAAAAAACAAAAAAAAAGTGAGTACTTCCCGTGCGGATCTTCTCCCTCAGTCAAGTTTATGACCCTACACATCTGTTTATAAGAATAAATGATGTGTGAAAACTGTTTTGAAGTTGAAGGTTATACACTCGGAAATAGCCAGCTATGAGGGACAATCGAAGGCTCTGAGGAATTGCTTGTTGTTTCCTGTCACAGAGAAGAAACTGTTTTACCCAGATACTGGCTCCAGAAAAGGTCAAATATAAGGTAAATGTAGGTCTTTAAACAGTCATCATGGGACTTGAACACACCATCTATGTGTTTTTATTGTGTTTTTAATGTAGAAATGGCTTCCTCATATCCGCATTGATTTTACAGTTACAGTTACCATACCTCAGTGTGATTCCTGTCCTATGTTTGACTCAGGAATTTGTCATCCTCATCCCCTTCCGAGGCCCCTGTGCAGAAGGAAACTCATGCCATTTACAGCAGCTGTTCTCAGTAGCTATTCCTCTTCCCTGACCTGCTGCACGTTATAGGAAGCTGACCTCCTCCAAACACACACACATGCACACCCTCCCTCCTTCCTTCCAGGACCTATTGTCTCTCTTTGACAATGATGTGTCCCAGAAAAGCTCCAAGTTCAATGCAGTGTTGTTCTGTTGGCTGTCGCAGCAGCTAAATGAGACTGAAAGCACACTTTCTGGTGGAGGTCCCAGTCCTTTCTCTGCAAAGATCATTAAAATGTGTTTAAATATATACAGAAGTCATATTCAGTTACTTTCACCACATATATATATGACAACTGACTTCAACTGCATTCATTTCTTTTTCTTTGACTGACACTTTAGCTCCTTTCCGTCCTGGACTTGCACTTCAAACCCTTTCCAATCTCAGATCTTCACCTTTGAATAACAACAAAAGAACTTCAACTCCTTTCAGTGCTTATATTTCAGCAACCACCAACCAAGTGACATCTTTAAGTTTGAACATTATAACATCAGCCAGCATGTTAATTTTCTTCAGAAAATATTGCCTTTTCTAGTTTAAATATGTTTCTAGCCATACTGGCCTTCAGTAGTTTGGTCCACCACTTTGGTGGAGGATGGATTCTATTGACTTTGGTGATCCCCTGACTTGCACCACCATGAGGTTGACATTTGTGGTCAAGAGTGAATGATCTCAACAACTATTGGATGGATTGCCATGAAATTTGAGATATGTGGTCTGTGGTTTCTGGACTTTTCCTGTAATGCCATCATAAGGTTGACATTTTTGTTTTTTATTGTGATATCTCAACACTTTTTGGATGGTTTGCTGTGAAATTTGATACAGACATTTGTGTTCTCCAAAGGATGAATTGTAAAAAGTTTGATCACCTGACCATACTTAATCAGTTCAGAATTTTAAGTTGCCCAACACAGGTTTATGGCCATCTGTTATCTGTTGATTGGTTTATCATTTTAGCACTTTTTAATTGCATCTTTTAAAGACATTTGATATTAACGTTGTTAAGATAAGGCATAAGACAACATAAAAAAGAAAAGAAGGAAGTTTGGAGAAAAAAGAAAATAGTAAAATAATATAGAGACAAACAAGAGAAAAGAGTAGTGATGAAAGTGTGTGATGGGAGAAAGTCTTTGCCTTTTACTGTAATGTTTTGGCCTTTAGTAAGATAGCGCTTTCCAGCAGAGACATAAGCGGATATCTTTAGACTATTAGCCGATTTATACATTAAGTGATGCAAACTCTTTGTGCTTTTTATCAAGGCAGATTAACACGAGCTTGCTACAGTTACATGCATCCCCAGGGGGTGCCATCATACGCCTAATCCTTTGATCTCAGGGGACAGTGGTGGTGGTGGTGGTGGTGGTGATGAAAGCTTAAAGAGGGGTCTTTCTGCTTATGAAACCCCCGGACAAAACAGATTGTCCTTCATCAGGCTCTTTAAACTGTGCAGCTGTGGACTGTCAGCTGATGGCTAATTGTTTTAAGCAGGATTAGGCTGTGCAGAGGAGATGTGATGCTTTTCAAGGGCAAATATCACATATGACATTTTGACTGATAGCATGTTGATGCTATCATCAACATACTATCAGAACATGCTAAGTCAAGAGCAAGTAACAGTTTGAGACACAAAAAAGTAACACTGTGAAATCAACACTCAGCATTAAGTGGTTAATTAATTCAGTACTGAATTTAAATATTCATTTGAATCTATAATGTAACAGTAAGCTTTTTACCTAGTAGGCTAACTAGCTAACACTACTTGGTAATAATCTTCATACCATTATCTAAGTCTTCAAGTGCCTGTCTTGTCTTTTGCCGATATGTGTGATTTGTTTGATTTGTGTCTTTTTTTCATAATATCCAACAAACTAAACAAGAGCTACCGTTAGCTAGCCCTGTTAGCTTTTGCTTCAAAGTAGCTTTTTAGTTTTTTCCCTAAGAGGTTAAAGGAAAAGTATAACACTTAATGCTTCTTTTTAAACTCTTTTTACACACTTTTTAATCATTTAACTAACTATTCAGTTATATTTTGACTTATCTGATAACCTTTTACTAGTCTATATTTTGTCACTTTCAGGGCTCCATAAATAGCATCACTGATTTTTAAATATTTATGTAACAGTGAAAACTCTAAGACTAAAAGACACCATTACTATTGTGTTTGCTGAAATTTATAAACCACAGACATGAGATTGTTATTAATCTGCCCATCAAATTCTCTGTAAAAATGAAATGATTAAGCAACTTTCCCAATATGTTGAACAATTCCATAAGAATCCATTACATACAGCTCAAACAATTAAAAATTTGTTTACATTGTTCTTTCTGTGTTATCTTTTCCAAGCAATATTTTTTATGAAGGCAAATACCATCAAATGATTATTTCCTTATTAACAAAATTGGTAAAATGTATATAGCACCTTTAAAGGTATAATATGTAATTATTCCACATTAAAATGTTTAAAAATAACTAGACCTATGTTATATATGTTGTTGAGTTTTGTACTTACATTATCCAAAATGTTTCCAACAATTTTCAAACCCAGAGAAATTTATAATTTAATAAAAGTAACGGACCGTTTCAGATAAACAAATGTTAGCAACAGCTCGGCTAACAGCCCCTCCAGGAAACAAACAACTGCAGAAATATTGATTTTTTAGGTGAAACAGCTTTTAGTAGTATTTTTTAACTATTTTAATCTGCGTGTACGTTTGATTTTGGAGAAGAAGAGACTTCTGTGGATAATTCGGCTCCCAGCAGAAACCGGACAAACATCTGGAACTTATGTTATATGAGAAAAAGCCATAGGAAAAGCCGAACAAGTGTTAGCAGCAGCTCGGCTAACAGCCGTCTGGTGGTCACCAAACACTGTTTGATAAACACTGGTTTTTAAGGTAAAACAGCTTTAATTAATATTTGAACGAATTTATTCTGCGTGTACGTTTGCTTTTGGAGAAGAGGAGACTTCTGCGGATAATTCGGCTGCTGGGAGAAACCGGACGAAGATCTGAATGTAAAGTTATAAGAGATATAAACCGCTAAAGTGTTAGCAGCGGCTCAGCTAACAGCCTGTATCTGACATCCGTGGGTCGCCGTACATCGTCGGAGAAACACCGATCTCTTAGATGAAACTGCTTTATTCAGTATTTTTAACTGTAATCAGCGGGTCCGTTTGTTCTGGAGAGGTAGAGACCTCTGCGGATAATTCGGCTCCTGGTAAAAACACCCTGAACCATGAATTTCGGAGTAATCGCATCCCGGTGAAGCTGATTATTTAACAACAAAGACAACAACTCCCATGATCCCTTGCTACTTCACACCGTCATCACACGCTGTCTTTTGTTATTGTTTTGATTGAGAGACCCCTAGCGGCTGAAATGACATATTGTGCGTTTAAATAACAAGGCAAAGTGTTTTGTTTAATGCTTGAGACCCCACCAGGCTGTTGCAGGGTCTTTTTCACTTTTAGTGTTGAGTATAAGGAGCACATGACAAGAATGATCAAGTTTTATGTCTCAACTGTAAGAGGGAAGTCAGTTGAATGTAATTTATTTCAGCAGTGATTAGGAATACCACGCTGCAGGCTCCATCCATCTGCCCGACTTTCTGTGTGTGTGTCTGTGTGTGGTACAACACATGCTTCTCTCTTGTCGAGGAGCGTGTGTGATGCTTTAGTGTGCTGGTTTCGATGTTATTGTTATGTTATTGTTGTGACGGCACTGCAGGCTGGGGGGCGGGAAGTGAAGCCCACCATCTGTCCTTTGTAGTCACACTATTGTCCCACACACACACCACACACACACACACACTCCTGCCATGACCTCTCAAACCCTCTGTCTACACTCTGCCATCATCAGGGGAAATCTGTCATTTTGTTTTATTGTAAGGACTCAAAATAACACATCCTTCATTTAGCACTTGGCAGACATGTAGGTTATTGACTGTGCATTTGGGCAGGTGATAATTCAAGATGAGAACTTGTACTCCAGTAACAAAGACAGAACATTGTAAAGTATCAGGCAACTAATATTAATACCCTTAAAAGATGATAAATTAAAAATTCACACTCTTTTATTTATTTAATTTTTACTTAGACTTTTATATGTGACGTTTCTTCAAATAATAAATTAATTTGACTTAAGACAAAGTGTAGACCTGTATCTATTGATCAATATCCAAAAACACCAAAAAATAAAAATAAAAACAGTCGATATGCACTTAATATATATATTGTATTTCTTTAATATTATATGAATAAACCTGAATGCTGGAAATTTAAAAAAGAAGAAAAGGAACAGTGTTAGCAGGGAGACGCCCAGCAGCCACTGTGTTAAAAGGACAGGAAGCAGATTTTAGTCCTCAACCACAAGCCAGCAGTCAAGTTTACAACAATCAACCATAACAAGACCAGAAGGTAAACTTCACAATAAAAACTGATTTACCAGGTTGGGTTCATAAGTTTCATATTGTGGTGAACAACAGATTGTACAGTTATGAATCTTGTTTCCACGTGATAGTCTGTAAAATCTTACCATCTTACTGGCCCTGTACAATGTTGAAATATATGAATGCCAGAATAATCCAGTTAATGCAGTTAAATAGAATGGTATACTGCCCTTCCTGCTAATCTAGAGTTAATATCACAGCAAAGTGCAACTACTACTACAACCAGCAGAGTTCGTTAGTTAGTTATATTATTTACAGTGTTATGCACTCAATTGCACATGTACTAATAAGACATCAAATAAATTCTAATATGTCTCATATCCTTTTTTTAACAAAACATCTCAACTCAATGTCCACCTCTCAGATTTTTTTTTTTAGCCAGAAACCAAGATATTTATAAGCTCTTGCAATCGCTGTCCTGTTATTATTGACATCAGTGAAACTATGAAGCATGCATTTGTTTTATTAGAGTTTAAAAGTAATTTAAGATCAATTAATATTTGCAGTACAGCACATCATACACAGCAGTAGGCTGACAGGTGAGAAACATCCCAAAGCAATTAACTATTCAAGACAGTACATTTATTCATTCATACTCTTATCTAATAGCCTCATGCCTTCGTGATGTGGGTATGATAATCTCCTTAATGAACCTTGAACCTTTACCAAGTGTTACCATATTAAGCAATCATGCTTTCATTTTGATAATCGTACCGGAAATCGCATCATCTCATTCCGGCTCACTTGAAGTAGAGTCGCTGACCGCCTCGGCAGAGAAAAGCACGGCTGTTGCTCGTTGTGTTTAGTACGGGACACGGTTGTGTACTCTCTCAGGACTAATCAGTCTATATCATTGTAAATACTAACATTATTCCGTTTAGAAGCACACAGGGCGATGAATGGTAAGTCAGCGAACGGTACGGCGGGAGGAATGGCCTGTATCGAGGGTCTTCCCCCGCTGCCGAAGAGCCTGAGCGGCTTGCTGAACTCCAGCGGCGGCTCCTGGAGAGAAATGGAGAGGATGTACGTAAAGAAAACCATGATCCAGGACGACCTGAGCAGAGGCAGAAACAACGCCGACAACCTCCTGGCAAACAAACCGGCCAACCTCGACGCTGCTCTGGCTCTTCTGCGGAAAGAGATGGTAATATTTTAGAGACTGCACATTTTTATTTTATCGATAAGAAAGTACTCAGTTTTTCATCCCTGGTTTATCAGTCTGTCCTGTCGCGTTTAGCCAGACTCCCTCAACAAACTCCGTTAATTTGATGTCGCCTGGCTTTTAGGCAAACTTACACACATCTTAGCTCACAATTGAAGACCTTTTACACATTATTAGCGTCTTCTTTTAAATTCGGCATTTATATAATTTACCATACACCACATTATTTATAAGGGGAAAAAAATCAACTTCTAGATAAATTTCTCGCTCTTTGCAACTGCCCACTTTGATTATTTTTAAGTGAAAGAAGAATAACAAATAAAGTGCGTCGATATCAGAGTTATTTGGGGAATTTAATCATTCGTCTCCGATTTCATCAAAAGAACACAGTATGATTCAGTATGTGTGTCACTTCTTAATCTACTCAGTGTCTCATGTCGTTTTACAGCACTGGAAGATAAAACTCTGTTTTTAACAACGCAATCTGGCATTAAGAGCACCGTCTATAAGAGAAAAACAGGATCAGGAACAGCTTTGCAGTGGATGAGACAAATTAAGCTATTAGGATTATGTGTATTCCCAGCTCGATGTAATACTTTTTAGCTTCATTGTGTTTTTGGTTTTTGTTTTTAACTTGAACTAGTATAACATCCTGTGGGTGTCGAATGGAAGTTATGACACTGATAGAGATGTAAAGCGAATATTTCTCTCATTACACACAGTTGAAGTGCACTCCTTTGCCAGCAGCAAGGATTTTCATGTCAGAACCAGACCAGATTTCATTATCAGTCATACTCCTCTCTGGCTCCTGGACAATAGTCAGTTTCTGCACTGCCTATCCAGTGATTAAGAAGAAGAATGCAGCTGAAACTCTATCCTTTTGCTGTTTGTTTTTGTTAGAGGCTTTACTGAATCCTATTTCTGCTTACAGCAAGTCTCCCCAAGTGGATTCTTATTGCTTTATTGCAGTTAATGTATTACTATGAACTCGTGGCTCAGATTGTCTAAGATGTTGTCCGTGTCCTATATTTTCGAAGCCGTGTGTCCCACCCCAGTTTTACAGAGCACACTGCTCGGTCTCAGCTGTTTGAACTGACACTGACTTGCATGTTTGTCCACTGATTTGTTTAGAAGACAAAGCAGTGACCCTGAGTTCATACACACTGCGTTGTCAGCTGAGTGGTATGCAGCAAAATATACACTTTTCAACCTTGCCTATAGTCTTTTGTTGGCCTTGAGTTAGTGATGTCATAATGTCAGGTAAGACTGCGGCAAATGATTTCAATTATTGGCTCAATCTGTCAGTAATTCATTGATGAATGATTTTGTGTATGAAATGACAGAATATATGAATACTGCTCATCAAGCATTTATTGCTTTGTGGATTCAACACGAGGAAAAAAAACACTGATATTCAATTCACAAAGATGTAAACAAGCAGAGAAAAGCAGCAGATCTTCATATTTTAGATGATGGAACTAGAGAATGTTTGGGTTTTTCCTTGATAAACCTCTTAACCATTCATTATGTGCAAAAATTGCCAATCATTTTTCAGTTGATCTTATAATTGATTAATCAAGTAATTTTTTGAACACTGACGGGCTGGTAATGTTTTCTCTATAGTTACCTGAAAAACTCAAAAAAAAGTCAAAAATTGATTGTTGGAAAAAAACAAAACAAATTAAACAGCCAAAATTCTGATAATTTTTTTTTTTTAATCATTTATTGTCATTTATCAAGTAAAAATACCAAAAAATGTCTTGTTCCAGCTTCTTAATTATGAAGATTTGCTTAATTTCTTTGTCTTATTTGACTGTTGGTCAGACAAAACAAACAATTCGAAGGTGTTGGTGTCGAATTTTGATGGATATTTTGTGACATTTCAAAGACAAAACAATGAATTAATTCAGAAAATAATGGTCAGATTTATAGGTAATGAAAATAGCTGATTGTTAGATGCAACTCTAGTTCTTTTGGGCTTTAGTCACAGTTCACAAAGAAATATGTTGCATCACTTTTACTTTTATAGGCAAGGAGGACATGCCTATGATTTCTCACTCAGTGCAGGTATTTTTGGTGTTCATTAGTCATGCATGATGTCCTTTCAGACCTGCTCCGGACAAGCTTGTGTTTCTCCTTGTGGACTTAAAACTAGCAGAAGTTTAGAACCAGCAGGCTGTATATTTTTAAACCAATGCAGAAAAGGCTATTAAAAAAAAAAAAGCTGAGTGACTCCATCAGAAATGTACCACATATTAATCAGGATCTCATTACCGCCTCCTCCAGGTTGGTTTGCGTCAGCAGGACATGTCCCTGCTGTGCCAGCTGTGGTCGCTCCACGAGTCCATCCAGGAGTACAAGGGGAGCTGCCAGGACCTGAGCGCCGCCTCCAGCCTCAGCATGATGGAGAACGGCTACTTCGACGAGGATGATGAGTATTACCCGGAGCCTGGCGCCACTCCCACCGGGGAACAGCCGGACGGGGAGGTCGGAGACGGGACGGCAACAATGGCAGCGGCCAAGAATGGGAGCAGCAGCGGCAAGGACGACAGCTGGGACTCCTTTCACGTCACCATCTGAGGCCTCTTTCCCAACATTTCTTCTGTAGACAGTTCCATATATTGGGGGTAAAAGACTTGAGTTAAGCTGGAGGGGGGGAAAAAAATGGAGTGGCTCTCGAAACCTTTTGGCCTCCGAGAAGGGAGGGGTTGGTTAGAGATAGCAGCTTATGGTATCTTGTTACCATAGTAGACTGTAAATCTAAAGTCCCAGCTTAACTTCAACTCCTCCTCAGGTGAAACATATACCTGCTTGTGCTGCAGAATGTTTTTTGTTTTTTTGCAGCGTGACCAGGAGCTTCATTTGACTGCGGGGCTGAGCGACAGGGAGTTTTGACTTCTTAACACCCTGTGAAACACTCTGGAGTTAAGATGGATTGTATTCGATGACTCCAAGACTTCATATACTCAAAATTAGGCAATATATATATATAGTTCTTTTTATAAACAGCTCTGCTGCTGCTTCTATATCAAGTGGTTTTGCTAGTCAGTCACCCCTTTTTGGCAGAACTTTTCTACATATGATGAACAAAGTTTTATTATTTATTATATAATATAAATAACATGATATTTGCTTTCCTTTTACTCTATGGATGTTTTGTATTGCAGCCCTACCCAGGTACAAGGGTACAGCATTTACGGGTTAGAAATCCAAGATATTGAGCAGAGGGTGGGATTTCTGAACTCTGCAGCCGTCGTCGGTGTAAAGAGACGATCGACTTTTCCAGACACATTGATGGAGACGATGTTTGTCTTTCTTTTTAAGTGGTGAAATCATTCTTTTACATAAATCCAGACAGTCTGGAGAGAAATTGTCAGACCTCAAGAAATGGATTATCAGTGATGCGCTCACACCTGAGTACAGTGTCAAAATGTTTGAACGCAGAGATCGAGGACTTTTCTGCCTTTTTTTTTTCGAGGGAGCAGACGTTTGCTCTGAAAATGTGAAATGTTCAAAATGCTGGAGACAGTTTTTGGCTGTTTGCATAGAATTTAAACCTGGAAAGCTCAGTGTACTAGGCTGCAGATAATTTACTTCCATGAACCTTACTGCAACGGCACATCACAGGCAACTTTGATGTGTCACCGTTTCCTGACTCGTGGGTATGAAAGGCCCAGATTGCATCCATGTGATGGTGTGAAACGATATAGTTTGGATCTCGCAAATTGTGAATAGTCTCTGTTTTTAGTTTTGCCTTTTTAGTTATGATACATCTACTGAGAAGTTCAAGATCATTCTAGTTTATTACAACTTAGATCTAGTTGTTTTGGCCATCACATTTTGATATTAACATTGTACATGCCTCATACATTTTTGAGATCTGGAAATGTGGATAAAAAGAAGTCAGGCGAGCAGTCAGGTCAATCTCAGCAATTTGTTTGCTGAATGCAATATTACCATCTTCAATGGAAATGACAGCAGTTCTAATAGGTGAGAAATATCCTTATATAACCAGGTAGCAAGTGCTAACTAGCCAGCATAAATAGGAAACAGGAAAAAAAAACTGGATAAAATGATTAAAGAGCTTATTATTAAGCCCGATGCTGGAGTCAGCCATTCACCATATTACCAACTTTGAGACTTTTTATTCTTTTATAAATGTTGCAAACAGTTGAGCAACAGTGATCGACTACGATCAATTCACGTAATTTGCACTTGCTAGTTCGAATGTTATCGTTCATTTATCAAGAACATATGACAAAAAACAAAACTGCATACATTTGATTAGCTGACGATGGTCATTGAGTTTAAAAAGTTCCGTTTTGGTCTTAACAAGTTTGTTGAGCAGCAACACATCAGCCAGGTTCGTCTGGTCAATGTGGCCTTTAAATGTTGTTCACAGTGAAAACACACCACTGTAGCCCTGAACCTGTTAGCAAATATTAATGACATACAGGGGACTTTATACTTTGTATTTTTACATTAAGATCTCAACCGATCTCTTCCTAGCAAACACATTACTCTGCTGCATGTAGCTAATATACAGGCTAAAGGCCAGTCTGAACATGATGTGAGACCTGTCAGAGAGATGTAGTAGGTATTCTGTCAGTGTTTCATTATACCTGCATACCTTCTAGGGGCTGTTTAACTATCCGAGTCTCATCATAAAACTGTAATAGATGAGCAGTCTTTATTACTCATCAATACTCGTCACTAACAAGATTGTAGCTGTAAGCGTTTTTAATTCAGGAGAACTCGCCTTCATTGTATGCCTGTGAACAAAACAGAAAAAAAAAACCTTCCTCCTGTACACTGAAATAACGCTCTCCTGGTGAATTATCGGCTTGCCGTTTGAAGAGTGTTTTTGGTTGAAACTTTGGGGAAAAAAAGAAACACTCCACAAAGGCAGCCTTACTCTAAACTCTTCGTTGTCTCCGTTATCCTGCGACAAGCAAAGACATTTGGATGTGCAATACTATAACTTCTTAACTTCTCCTACATATAAATGAATGGTCTGCTCCGTCTTCCTTAATATTTAAACTCAACATCAAAGGTCTGTGCTGAACCTGTAGCATGCAACTCCACTGCTGAATACACAGCAGCTGTTCCGTTATTTAAACTACAGACTAACCAGACTTTATTTTGCCAACATGCACCGTTCATTTTTTTTTCAGTATTGTATTGATTAATGTGACTGTATAGATCATGTGATGTCATCTGTTTGTAGACTGGTCCGTGATTTCTGTGCTTGTAAAACACAAACCAAAGAAAGTACAGCACTCAAAAGTGAAATGTGTTTGGTTTAAGGTGCCGAACGAGACGGCGACCTAGCTAACTTCTCTAGAATGATTTACATTTTACTTAAAAGGTACAGCATGCAATGATATTTGATGTCTTGAAGAATGTCTTTACAAGTCAATTTGCATCTGATGAATTGAGTTGGACAGTTACTATAAGCATATTTGTTCTGTCCTCATAAGGAGTTTAAACAGTTCATGGTTGCATTGATAACTATGCCTTTAGCGCACTTGAAGAAAACCGATATTCTAAGATGGAAAAACACACAATGTTTGATTTCTTATCACATTCATGTGAAAGTGATGTCACTGACTGACAAGTGAAAGTCTAAATGATGCTTCATTTCTTTTAAAACGCATCGGTATTTACACAGCGAGTTTGCAAAGAGCTCTGAAGTCACAACCGTTGGAACAGTAACTGTGTACAGAACCATTAATTACATGAGGATGTACAGCAGTTATCATACAGATGTTACAGCAGTGTAACATTAAAGGAATAGTTTAACATTTTGGGGAAACATGCTTATTCAAGTCTGCGTATTCATGTCTGTAGGATAAATGTGAAGCTACAGCCGGTAACTGCTTAGCTTAGCATAAATACTGACTGTCTACTGGCCTAGCATCACCTGTAAAGATTTTTTATCTTGTTTGTGTGATCTGTACAAAAACCTCATCGTATAAATGACACAGTTTTTTTTGGGGGGGGGGTATGTGCAGGACTAGAAGAAATTGACAACACAGACAAGAACGAGCATATTTCCCAAAATGTCAAACTACTCCTTTAACAGTTTGATCATTTCCATCCAAAATGTGAGGTAAATTCATCTTTTCCCTCTGATTCTGATCAAATGCAAGAGGTATTCTACTCTCTCACACACCTGTCTCAAAAACAAAACACACCACAACCTTCTCACTTTATCCTGTTAATATCTGTAATGTATTTGCAAGTCTCTAAATAGAACCAGAAAATGAATTAGAGGCGTTGGTAAATGATGGTATTGGCTCCATCATCGAATATGTTGAATGTTTGTTTGTTTGTTTGTTTTTCACAGTATTTGATGAGCCACAGTTGATTTGTCTGTACAGTAAACCTGAATCTGAATATTTGTATTTCCAGTTAAATGACCTGATTTCACTTGATACAAATGTCCAGTGTATGGCTACATCCAATCACCAATCCGAAGCTTAAAGCACATTCGATTAAACCATTTTTAATCTGTGCCGTTAAAAACACACCATTACAAACTTTTCATTGGATGTCTTCACAATTAGTGCCTTTGTAAAAAAAACCTTCAGGTCGCAGACCTGCGGCATGCTGTTCAAGACGGGGACGAGAATTTGCTCATAACTGTTGATCATTTGACTTGCTAGACATGTACTTGGTTTTTAAAGCTGCTACAAGTAGACTTTAAAACTTGATGACTTTCGCAACCTTCTAAATCCTTTAGTGGTTCAATCAATGCCACTACACAGCAACTACACATCCAGAAGTGTCCCAGAAAGAGCCTATTAGAAACGCAGTGGTTACAGATTTGGATACATGTGTAGAAAGATTCCTCCTCATGGTTTTATGCACTCTGATCTTATTCAAGTTCTGCCATTTTTTTTCGTTTGATGTTTTTACTCTTCTATCAAAGGCTCCTTTGGCAGTTTGAGGAGGGTGTTGGGAGTGGTAAATTTGAGTTTTTCATGCTCTTCGTTCAAAGTGAGGCGCTTTTTGTTCTTTTTTTTTTCTCTTGATTGATGCCCTCTCAAAACATTACACATCAAACATTAACTGTGCAATATACATATATTAAAACTCAAGCTTCTGTCAAGACTCATTTGAGACCAGTCTAGTGAGATACGTCTATCAGCAGCTTTAATTTCCAAACTTGTAACAGCCTTAAAATCAGTCATATCATTTGCAAAAAAAAAAAAAAGCAATATAATGCACTACTCCACTTGTTCAAACATTCCAAGTGTTCAGCTATAATTTTGCACTTGCTTGAGGCTGTTCTGTGTGAAACCCCCCCCCCCCCAAAACTACAACTACCTACTCCTCTTTGAGTTGGTCTTTATGACACTCCTACTACAACACACTAAATCTAGCACAAGAGAGTTAGAAGTGGGAGCTTTAAATCGAACACCAGCAAATTGTTCCCGAAATCATACCATCATAGTGTGTGTTTCCTACTTCTGCAACGTAAAAAAAAAACCCTTTTTTATGTTGTTAATGGATACGTGGTGATGTCACCTCAGGGGAACCTTTTGGCAAAATGTTGTCTGTGTTCTCTCCTGGTAAGAAAATATCGACATTGATTGAGGGGTAGAAATTATGTTAAAACATTTGAACACAATTATACCTGTAATGTATAACTTGGTCTTTGCTGATCTGGTTTTTTTGTTCGTTGATGATATGATGTTATACCCACATACTTCCAACAACTACAGTGGATTTCAAATTTTATGTAAATCATCACGTTTTGGTGCGAGTCTCTCAAACGAAAGAGCTTTCTTTCCAGAGCTGCCACTTTGCACCAATGTTGAACAATCACATAGAGAAATCTGTCATTAGGAACGGCAGAGAGACCAATTTTTCACTTGAAGTGGCCTCAATAGACCAGATTGCATTGCAGCCACAAAGACTTGATGTGTTTTGACTTAAGTGAGGGGTATTGCTGCAATCACAGTCACGCCTCAGCGTTCACGCCCATGCCCGAGTGGTTGTTAAAAAGCATTCAGGGATATATGGGACAGATTTGGATATGGGTGCACCAACATAGCAAATGATAACACTTGATGATATTTAATGAGGGAGAGTGAGAGGGGGGATTTTTTTTCCTTTAACATGCTGAAACAGGCTGTGAAATGACACCACTTTTCAGCTACCTAAAACTTTCTTTATCTCCCTGAAAACAGCCTGGAAATACATAAAAACACAAAGATTTTTGACCTGTGTCGAGACCTTGGTTTGGTTAGTTGAATTTTAGCATGTGAATCAGTCAAGAAAACTGTTTTTACAGACAGTTACTGGTGTCAACACACAGAATACACATTCAGATTGTAATCCACCTTTTCTTATTACTGGCTTTAGCTGTTAAATTGGTTTGAATCTGTCTAATTTAATGAGATACTGTAAAAGTGAAATGTCTTAACTTCATATTTATACTGTATATCATTGATCATAATCATTCATTAAATCACAATTGTAGTGAAAAGAAGGTTTTAATGTGTTTTTGTGTTGCATAGACAAAAATGAGTTTTCACAGAGAACATGTGAAAGCTGTTTTTACCGTCCACCATTCCTCCTGTTCTTTAACCCGTGAATGACCATACTACTGTTTCTTTGGACGATAGTCTCAATGCTCTCTTATCATATAGTTATTATACTGATATGAATTTAATAAAGTGATTCAGTTGCATTTCAGGTTTTGGCTGAGCTTGTTTCATTCTTCTACATGAAACACACTTTACAGAATAGAGCCTGTTCTCAGCAGACTCTTGATTTAACACCTCATACAAACCACAGGCCACGAGTTGACCTGATGGCTCTACGCCAGATGGAAAGTTACGCAATCACCAGAGTTATTACAAGTCAACCTCATGGGAAGATGAATTTTTGTACAAAATTTCATGGCAATCCATCCAATAGTTGTCAAGCTATTTCACTCAAAACCACAAATATGAACCTCACAGTGACGCTAGAGGAAAAAGTCAGGAGGTCACCAAGTTATTAGGATTTATCCTCTGAGAACCATGAATATCTGTACAAAACTGTTCCTACTGTGGTTAAAAAAATGATAAAACACAAAATATCAACAACCATCTTCCCCAAAATCCCAACCAGCCCTGTTAAACTCTACAAGACACAGCTCTCACAGACCAAAGTGCAGTCTTCTTCACCCTCCTCTCTCTGCAGTGCTGCCCTACTTCTTTCTTTCTTTTTCCTGAATGCATCTCACTCTGACCTGCATTTAAATGCACCGATCTGCATTTTGGTCTTGAATTAGCTGCCATGCTGGTGCAGTTCCGCTTTTAATTAATCATTACGATGCAGCGCCATGTGACGGCTTTGATGTAGCAGCTTCTCATGCTGCGAGCTTCAGATGAATTACTGATGATGATAACACTGTTTATATTTTCATATTCAGAGAATCTGTGAATTCTTACCAAACCTCCCTGAGAGACTGAAGAAAATGGGTCATTTCAGCTCCATATGTGCTACTATTTAAGAGTGATTAGCAAGATGCTGTATACTGAGCATTTACACAACCTGTTGTAATCAACCAGTGATGTAACTAAGTACTCTCTACAACACCAACCAATACGCATCAGTCTCAAACTGCCAGCAGCAAATGACAGAATACAACCAGCCCTATATATCAGAAAACAAGTGTTCATTTAAAAGCTTTCTAAAGGGGCTTTTGATATTTCCTTTGCATGGAGGCTTTCTATACAGACAGTTGTGCAGTGTGCATCATTTGCAGCCCATGTGGCTTTTCTCTCTCTCTCTCTCTCTCTCTCTCTGCTCTGTGCTCCAGTCCCGTGCTGCCTGTCTAAGCGTCTGTTAGGAGATTAGAGCAGATTAACATAATCTTGACTGAGAGAGCAAATCCAAGGTGCACATCACTCTCTCCACAGGAAGGGAGGGATTGCGACAGACTGCTGCATCCGAAGGCTTGTGGAAGGCTTGTCTTTCACAATAACACAGACGCGCATGAAAGCTGTTCCTCTGTTGATTTAGATGGAAAACTGATGTCTGATTCCCGATCTTTTGCCAATAAATATTAAATGAGTCATCTCCGAAGTTCAATTTCTATTATACTGTGTTCCTCTGCACCTCATAGAGGTAGTTATCTAGAAAGACTACTCCTTAAATGTGAAGCCAAGTCTCCTACTAATCTAAAATATGAATCTGACCTGTCTCCTGTAATGACTTGTTTATGGTCTTAAACTGTTTTATCTACAATGATTCATAATGGATGCCCTGATACTTTCACTGCAGTACACCACAGATATGTTTATGTGGTTGTTTTGTGGTAGGGGTTAGGGTGTTGCCCATGTCACCCACATTAATATCTTTTTGATTGTATATCTGTGTATAGTTCTCTAAATGTATTAATGTGGGGAGTATAATGTTAGGTTTATGTAAGGTTTTCAATGAGCCAGGTCTATGAATACTTGGTGCACCTGATAGTAATAAGTCTACTGACACTCATTGTTGGTGTAAAGTTTAAAGATTCAACCACCAAACAGGACTATTGCACACTGAAGACAGCATAGCCAAAACATCTGTGCATTTTTTTTTCTGTGCTGAAGTTTGATGAAGAAATAAAAGGAACAATCTAAAAGATTTGGGTATGCAAACTCTTTTTTTGTGCTTGGCTTGTAAGTTTAAACATTTTTTTTAATTCATATAAAAACACCAATAAAACAAAAGCACTGTCATTGTTACAGTTGGTCACACAGCAAATCCAACACCAGCCTAATAACTTAAATCTACAAGTGAAACTATTTTACAGTTCAGTTTCACAGTTTGTGCTGTTTGCACAACATGTCCTATCAACTGTTTTATTTGGTTATAGATAATGGAGGACTGATACAGTAGATGACACATGGTATCAACTATGACTTCAAGACTGTACTCATTGGGTAAAATAACCATCAATATGAACAAACATTAATGTAATCTTTAACTTTTAACCTATAAAGATGACTATTTTGTGCCAAAAGGATAAACTGACCAGCCAGCTCTTTTCTTGCACTCTACGGTAAATGGATGTGAGGCAACTGCTGTTACAGTAATCTGATTAGTCAGACTCAGATTAAACTGCTGCATGCCACAGTAATTGACCAACACTTTCCAGACTCCACATAGAAAAACTCTCTCAGAAGGTTGGTTCACAGAGGTTTTGTCCAGTGGGAACAAGATACACCTTCAAACGTTGATATTGTGCACCAATTTAAGGAGTCTGAAAAAACACAGAACGACAAATAAAACAAATCTATCAGTGACGAGACAAAAGAAAACATCAGTAAAATCTTGATTTTTTTGTGTGTTTTCCCCTAACTCTGACAAATGATGAATTGTGCACAGATTGTTTTTAATGGCAAAACCATTAAACATGGGTGTGGTGTTTTAAAACAAAAGATGTGAAATAGATGACTAATTGTACAATTGAAATCCTGTGTGGATCAGTAAAAACAATATATCTATAGCAGAGTGACATGCTGTTATGTTGTTGAGGTAGGTGGAGATAGAATTTAAGATGAACCAGACTGCGTTTATCTCCACACAGACTGGAGCAGGGACCCACCCAGGGTGAGTACACCTAACAAAACATTCCACATGCATGTGCTGTCTCCTTAGCTATTCACGGGTCTAAACATACAAATCATCACATACAAATCTGAGCAATCCCTTTAAAATGAAAAACATTTTATTTTCCCTTTTCATACCTTTGTATGATGGGCATTTCAGAGTGTACATGACAGCACGTGGCAAACTCGCTCTGCAAGTTTTTTTACATAATTTATCACAGAATGTGTGTCCCTGCCAACATTTCAAGGTTTTTCTTTAATAGAAAGCCACAGCTATTTCAACATATTTCTCCTTTGACATTTGCAAAAAAAAAAAAGTTACAAATACAGACGCACGGGTAAGACACTACAAGTTAAGGTTTACTTTTGAAAATCACAGAATATTAATGATCTTTTCATAGAGGTTTAGAAACAACAAAGAAACAAAAGAAAGAACATGGAGCACAATTTTTCAGAAACAAAAACACCAACAGTGATATCACATAGAATAGATTGTTTTTGGTAATCGAACCAGGGTATCACTATTAATTTGATGATATATTGACGTTACATGCAGCACTTTAATGTCTATTCATCATCTGCAATGTGTGCAGAGTGAGTCTCAGCACAACTGCCACAGATGGTTTTGTTCAGAAGGAATTCTGCCTTTCGTCACGTTGCCCGACTTTGCCGCACTTCGTAATAACGCCACAACTCCTGCAAAGACTCTTGGGGGGCCGAGGTAGGTTCAGCTGTCTTTTATAGGTAACTGTGGTGAGAACATACCGCTCATTCCACAGACACTCAGCCCGCTGCGGACGTTTGTTTTACTGACTGAACATTGTTCCGTTTACAGACACACTCTGCATTCCAGGGCCAGTGGGTAGATGTTTACCTGCTGCAGTCAGTCAACACGTTGATTATGATAACAAATATTGTAAATCAGATGTTGGGTCTGACGCCTGCAGCAGTTTTGTGTTAAAGAATTTTATGCCACATTCTGTGAAACCTGCCTCATCCTGCCTTAAAGCAGCAAATGACCAACTAATAAGTAGTGAGTTTCAGTGCCCTGAGTTATTCAATGTTATTTCAGTGGCTTCACTGTGACAAAAATAAATGATATGGGATGAAAAAAAATGGAAATAATTTTTGTACACTATAATTGTGCTGTCAGGAGAATCATTGAATTTAATGTCTCAAAATGAAATAAATAGTCAATTAGTCAAAGATAAGTCAGAAATGTTAATCAGCAACAGTTTTGTCAATCAACATAATTTTTCATGCTGCTAATTAATTGATGATGAGAACAATGGTTATCTGCAGCACTAATAATACAAATATCAAAACAAAATATTGGTCACTGACAGCAATCAGCTTCCTTACTTCTATCTGGAGCTGCAACAATTAGTCAATTAATTGATTAGTTGCCAACTATTAAATCAATTACCAACTATTTTAAAAATGGATTATTTGTTTTGTGCCATTTTTTTTTTTAAAGGAAAAATGTCAAAATTCTCTGATTCCAATGTGAATATATTCTGTTTTTTCTTGAACAGTAAACTGAATATCTTTGGGTTGTGGACTGTTGGTTGGGAGAAGGACGTCACTTTAGCCTGTGGGAAACATTTTTCACCTTTTTCTGACATTTTATGGACCAAACAACTAATGGATTCATCAAGAAAATAATCAACAGATTATTAAAAAATGAAAATAATAGTTAGTTGCAGCCCTACTTCTATCACATTGGCACATACGGTTTGTAATCTTTTAGCACAGAAATACACAATGTGAAAGTCAACAATACAGTACTTATCAACGTATGTCTTCTTCATTCTCACAATTTCCACCATATGTGTCTGTTTATCTGTGTGTGTATGTGTGTGTGTGTGTACATGTGTGAATTAAGGTAAGAATTTCAGCAATGACCTGAAGAATGCGGAGTGTTGGCTGGGTCTTGTCCAAACAGAGAAGTGGTTATTGTCAAATTACAACCTCAGGGTCTGTGTTTGTGTCATTCTTTAGAGAGCAGTACTGGAATTACAGCACATGTAACAGTAATTTAGATCAGCGGACATTCCCATGGTTGTACCTCCTTCTCTGGGGCTTTCTGTGTAAAGTAAGCTGTTCTTGGAATCTCAACTTGGGAGCGTGTTTTCCATATTAAAAACCAAAATGAAAAACAAGATGAGAGCCACTGGCACTTCCTCTGTATCCTTCCAAACAACAGATGTTTTTTTTTCTCCTCTCTTTTCTCAACTACTTAAGTCTTTGCTGTCTTTGTATGTGCCTTGTAAGTTAACAAAAGCATCTCCAACATTTTCTTAGAAAGAAATATCTCTTCTGCTGCATTATGAAGGTTCATCGCCTCCCGTGTTGGTTTTTAGCATCCTCCATCACTTGTTTGTCCCTGAGATAACTGACACACGTCTGGATCTGATGAAGCAGACGTTCAGTCGAATGTCATCATGTCCTGGATGCTCCACGGAAGCCTCTTAACGGCCTGAGCCATGCAGGTCTCTGACAGCAGACCTACACACACAGCTGTCAGCGAGAGACGTCTACTGCTGTTCAGAATCACTGGAGAGGAGATGGAGAGGGGAGAGAAAATGACAAAAAGTCAGATGAGTCAAGTTGTAAATATACACTTTTCATAGACAAAACCTGCACCTCTATTCACAAATGATCACCAGACACATTAGTGGGCCTTTCCTGCAACAAGACATTAAGTGAGAATGTGATTTTAAACTTAACTGACACAAAGTAAAGTAGTTAAAAGATTGGATTCACTACTCCAGTACACTTGGCATCAGACATCCTGTAATTTGTTCTTTATTAATATGACGTACAGAAACTCCTCATTAGAGCATCAGACCGTAAAATCACTCAACAACATCCTATTGTTTGCAGCCGCAGGGTTGTTGCCAAATACAACAGGCTGATTTATCTTCCCAGAGCTGCTTCTGATGAAACAGTGAAACAACAAGAGAAACATGGACCAAAACCTTGTTGTTATGTAACACACTTATCTTCAGTGTCTGGGTTCTCTGTAGTCTGGAGCACATGTAGCAGGGAGATGTTTAAACAAAGGGGGAGTGAGTTGCCACCTGCTGGTGCTTGAAAATATTTTTTGAAGAATGAAGTACATTCCTAAAGTCTTACAGTGTATAAACATGAGAAGTTGTGAAAGTTCATGAGGGATATTTCTCAAAATGTGGGATTTTCTTGGTCAATACTGGGAGCATTTGAAAATGTCTTGATCCTAACATTGAGACTGACATAACGTTCACAAAGACAGTGTGTGACGTGTTGTCTTATCAGTAGATGTTAGCATGGGGACTTGATTCTCAATAGGAAGTTGTTCCAAGAAACCTGTTCACAGTGTACATGGATTATTATAAAATGGACTTTGTTTTAGGAAAAATGTTGCTGTTGAATATTTTAAATGTATTTTTCAAAGCAGTAAATGTCGCCAACTAAATTCCACTGATCCCCGTTGTACTGAGTTGGATGCAGAAACCTGAGCAAATAAAATAAAATGATCAGATTATGTTCTCCTACCTCTGATAGCCTGTGAGTTTGAGGTGAGCACAAACAGTTTGATGAAGCCCAGACAGAGCGGGGAGTAGTCGTGCTCCCAGATGACAGCAGGGATGAGGAGGACCTTGCCGTAGCAGGACAGCAGCAGGGCTCTGAGGAGCAGGCTGAGCTCTACGGTCCTACCCTGAAGATGACCCACCACCATCCAGAGGAACCACAGCACGCTGCAGCAGAACGCTGACAGCTCTGCAGGACGAACACAGACATTTCTGAAACTCACAAACCTAAAGGTTGAAAAGACTACTCTGACAATTGTGAGCTGCAACTAACAATTATTTTCATTATGGATTCATCTGCTGATTATTTTCTTGATTTATCAATTAGTTATTTCTCATTGCCCATTGTCACATCCTTAAATGTCTTCTTTTGTCCTGACCAATAGTCCACAACCCAAAATATATTCAGTTTACTGTCATAAAGGACTAAAAAAAATCAGAAAATATTCACATTTTTGAAGCTGGAATCAGAGAATTTAGGCTTTTTTCAGAAAAAAATACTCAAAACAATGAATTGATTATCAAAATAGTTGGTGATTAATTGTTTAAAAACTTTTTTCTAAGTAGAATTATAGGAGAACTAGTAGTCAGACACAGTAGAAGTCAACACACATCTGATAATGAGAATACTGACACCATCCACGTGTTCCCATTTGATTGATAGCTCCATGCTAACACTCTAGCACACACTGTGTCAGTGTGACAAACAGTATCTACCAGGTCTGTGGTCTTATTCTCTTACCGAGGGCAGCCAATCCAAACATGCCATAGAACTCCCATTCCTTGGTGTATCTGATGATGTCAGCGGGGTCGCTGCTCTGCTCAGAGCCATGGAGTGAAGACCACCTGAGGTAGGCCTCACACAGCAGGCAGAACACACACAACTTCCAGTGGATCTGGGGAGGTGGACAGGAAAAAGATGTACAATCACGATTATATGTGCAATAAATACACCTAACCATACATAAAGAGCACATGTGTGTGAGTGTGATACAAACATTGACAGTGCTTTTGATAACTGTGTTGTTCTGTGTTATGAACACAGAACAACCCTTCAAATCAGTTTAAAAAAAAAAGTTCAAATCATTGAGGACACTTACATCCAAGCTTGTGTTGAACAAAATGTGTCTGAAAGCCTGCGTCTTACACAAAATAGCATCAATCAGGATGATAACTGGATCATATTCTATGTACTTGTCCACTGGCTTCTGGCAAGACTCCTAAAAAGAAGAAAAGAAAGATACTAAATAATTAGTTCATCTTTAATTTTCATGTTGCTGCTTAGAGATTACACTAGTATCATTAAAGATATTGTCCTAATACTTCATGGGAAGGTCTTATTTGTTCAAGTTATGTTTGTTTGTTGTTGTGCGCCACTGAGCTGCTAGATTTAAGCACAGATTGACAATTTTTCCTTGCTGTAATCATTTCTCCTGTTCATATTGCCAATTAAAAGATTTCCTTTAAATGTGCTTTCAGTGTAAGTGATAGAGGCCAAAATCCACAGTGTGTCCACAAAGTCATTTTATGCAAAAATGTATTTAAAAGTTGGTGTGAAACTTATATGAGGTGTCAGCAGTCTGAGTTAGCCATATCAATCACATTTACAGTCTTTTTTAGCATCAAATTCCCTCTTTGTGTTTCCTTGGACAGTGTTTCCCTGTTGAGCTGCAGTGGTAGTTACAGAAAGGCACTAAAAAGACTGAAACATTGAGAGATATCTACTTTATTTCACTTATTTGAATGACTGAAGCTTCATATTAGCTTCAGATAAACTTTTAAATAACCTACATTTTTGCACAGGAGTAGAACTGTGGATTTTGTCCTCCGTCACTTACACTGTAAGTGAATTATGAAAGGATCTTCTAATGGTCAGTATGAACAGGAGGAATTATTACAGCAAGAAAAACCTGTTTCAATGGTATTTAGGCATTTAGACTGTTGTTTTAAGACAGACTTGACAAAATTGTGAACTCGCCCTTTAAGGTAAGTTACCCAAGTTGCTCATTTCCTGTGAAGCTGCCACATTTAACTGTACAATATTTTGACAACCTGGTGACCTCTGTAGGAAATTTCTCTGAATAATGACTACATAACAAAATGATTAAGTTACGTATTCTGTGTTATGTACATTAACTTAGCTAGTTTTAGAGCCCCTAAAGTCATTTTGTTTCAAAAAGGCTTAACAAGCGGCAGGTTCGGTACATGTTAGCTAGCATCTCTGTCATCAACAGTAACGATGAACCAAGCAACTCAAACTCACACATATGGTTATCTTCAGGATCCCGTTACTATAATCCCTGTGCAGCTCCGTCGCGTTTTCATTACATTCAACACACCTATAGACAACTTTCCCCATTCTTGCCTCTGTGAACGCCTACGAAAAGCATGCTAACTATGCTAACCCGAGAGACAATCAAACAGGAAGCAGTACGGGTTACACAGTTCTGCCTCCAAAATGAAAGCACAGCTGTGTGAGCTTTACATCCAGTTCAATGTTTGGTTATTGAAACGGATTTGATCTATTTCTTCTTTGCCAAACTCAGACAATTTACATTGGCTATGAGTATGTGCTGTGCAAGGAACATTAATCCCTTTGCTATGCAATACGTGTTTGTGGAGCTGTATTCTCAGATTATTATACAGCTATGCTGCACAATACTATACTATAATATACTTTACTATAATATAATATAATATAATATAATATAATATAATATAATATAATATAATATAATATAATAATATAAGGCTGCAACTAAGGATTTCTTACATTATTCATTCATTTGACAGTTATATTGTAACAAGTAATACAAGTAAGTTCAATGTGCAATACAAAAACACCATACAAACAAATAGAAACTCCTGCCCTATCATGTAACCAGCTGCACAAGAAACAAATGCTACCACATGGGTACACACAAACACAGAGAGAGTAATTAACCATAAGCCTGGGTGAATAGGAAAGTTATTGAATGTAGACACAGTTGTGATGGACCTCAGGACAGCTAGCAGCTTGTTCCAGAGAGCAGGACTGCAGTGACTGAAGGCTCCCTTACCGGATCTGGATCTAATTCTGGGTACAGCTAGAACACCTCCATCCGATGACATTAGAGGCAGGTTCTACTGGTCTGCTGTGCAGAGTCCCAGCTTTAGCTGGTTCATGTGCATCTGAACACGACACAGTACACAGTATAAATAAAGAACAAAGCTTTTTATTCAAACAGTAACAGGCTACAGAGAGAAAGCACTGCTGCTCAGGCAGTGATAGCTGTGCGCCTTTAGTATCAGCACAGTGTACATGTGTGCAGACACAAACTCCATCAGAAGTCTCTATAGCTGTTAAAGCTGACTGACAGCTTATCCAACTGTGATCACCTGCCACTGTCATAACAAACACACACCGCTTCTTGTGACGCTTCAGAGGAAAGGACATCTCATTTCTCTTAAAACATTTCTTTGTTTCCTTTCTCCTGAAGTGACAAGTGAGTGAACCGTGGATGCAATTTAAAAGAAATGGGATTTACCGATTCCACTTTAAATCCCTCATCTGATCTTTCCAAGTCAAGAGCAATGTGCTGAAATCATCACATCATTTAGACATGAAGCCCTACTGCCAGAAGATGGAGCTGTTTTCCATCATATAAGTCTCTGCCAGGAGAGCGAAATCTAACTTACCATCTCTGTTCACACACAGAAACAGTGGCTGATCACAGGGACGTTCCTAGGGTTTAGCCATATCAAGACAACAGTTTGACTTATGGGTGAATCAGTCTGCTTTATGATGAATCAGCATTTTGTGTTTCCAAACAACTGAAACTATCTGTCTGTTTTAGTGTTTATAACAGATACTGAGGTCAACAACCTTTTCACAGCTGAAGGGAGCATCATGTTAATAAAGTTGTTGTGTTGTGTTGGTGCCTGTATTCAAAGATCTATAATTCCTTTTATAGCAGGTTTCCATCTTGCGCTTTGTTTTGTTGTGTCTAAAAATATAAGTTATTCATCCAGATACAACTGTAAGCCAGACCTTACCTATCAATAAAACATAATCACGACATGTTTATTAATATATTTGTGACTCATCTTTTAGTCACTCACTTTGGGCCAATTTGTGACAATGAGCACTGTTTTGGAATTTCAGTAACAAAGATTCACAAAAAGCAGTTACCTTCAAGAGTTTTACTCAACACATATATGCATACATAGACTCAGAGTGTCACTCAGACTGAGACACAGCCAAGCAGTCATATCTTATACTTGCACTTACACCTGTCACAGGATGACCTGTCTGACCTGTCAGTTACAGTTTCTCTGCAGCTGCATTCTTGTTTATCACATCAACAACATCAAACCACAAGATTAAGAGTTTTATCCTAAACACATGTGAGTACACAATATCAACACATATGAGAGTACACAATCATCTTTCAAGTTACAATTGTCTACTACACATGCACATGTATCACAAAATATTACCAGATAAGGAGCTGATTTTCCAGTACAAACACCTACAATACAGTACATACATAAAGCAGTTTCTTCTGTTTAGATACAATGCACAATATGGCCTCTGTGATAAAGTGTGTTTAAGCTACTTCCATGATTACGTTAGCTCACCTCTATCGTGACTCGTATTTTTAAAGTTTCATTCACTTGTAGAATTTTTGCAAATATTTCCTATCACATTGTCTTATTTATTCTTATTTAAATCAAATGTTGATATAATGACATGAAAGCCATGGTAAAGTATGATTTCAGTGGTTATTTTAACAATTCAATTATATATATTTTTTAAAATGTTTCTACAGTGATAAATATAAATAAGTATTTTTTTGCCACCTTTTCTCAGTATTGGTGTATCCACAGACAAATTCAGTAATCCAAAGAACCTGTCAATGCAGTTTTGAGTTGGCAAAGTCACCTTGGAATATTTTCCCAGAAATGATTATTCTGAAAGCTGATCTGAACCAGCTGTAAAAGAAAGCATAAATGAAAGGATTGAGCATGGAATTTGACATGGCAAACCAATAAACTGCTTCAGAAATAAGAACAGGCACTGAGTTATAACCAAGAGAATCAAACACCAAGTAAAGAAATAAAGGAGTCCAGCATATCAGAAAAACTCCCATAATTATAGCCAGAGTTTTGGTGGCCTTGCCCTCCATCTTACTGACAGTAACTCCAGACTTTGTGTTCTGGATTCTGCGTGCCTGTCCCTGTGCCACAAGGAAAATCTTCAAATACATACCGAGCATTATGATCAGCGGGAGGTAGAATGAGAAAATCAGTCCTATCATGATTGCCAGCGTAACATCAGTTGAACACTTTTCTTTACACTTATCTTGCATGGATCCTGCCATTAAAAAGCCAGTTGTAACAAGACCAGAAACACTCCAGCTCACCACAATCATAATCACAACAACACTAACATTTATCTTAGTTCTGTATGTCAGAGGCTGACACACCGCATAATATCTGTCAATGGAAATACAACATAAATTCAGAATGGAAGATACAGTCAGTGATATGTCAAAGCCGTTTCGTACCTTACAAAATAAATCATCATGATACAGACATGAGCTAAGAGAGAACGCCATGCTGAAGGGGAAAACTAGAAGACCAACAAGCAGGTCAGCCACTGCCAGAGACAGGATGAGGTAGTTAGTAGGAGTGTGGAGCTGTTTGAAGTAAATGATGGAGATTATTACAAGAAGGTTTCCACATATTATGACAAAAGATAATGAGCTGAGACAAATATAAAATAAAATACACATTGTGGAAGTGTCACTTGTCAGTATGTAAGAAACATTATCTATTCCATAGCAGGGATGTACATCATCAACATTAATCCTGTGGAAAGTAGATTCAGGTATCATACTCTTTAGATCCTGGAAATGAAATCATTATTTCTGATTAATAATACACTGTAATGTACAATAATAATAACAATAATATAATACATTCAGCAGTATTGGAGGAATACAGACAAAACAATGAGTGTTTTGCCCATGTATACCTACCTTGTATAGCCTCAATTAGTCACTGTGGCACTGCAGGATGTAGCCTTGACTTTTATCTACACTTTTCTCATTACCATAACTAAGACAAACTTTAGTCATCCAATCAGATATGGGGAAAGCACAGCACAACAAAGATAAATAAAGGAGGATGTGTTTCCTGTTTTTTGTTTTACAAAAACAATCTTTGACAATATTATAACTGTCAGATCATTTAGTTCAGCCTCAACTGACCCAATTGGTTGTGCTGTAATTTCTTATGATACAATAAGATATTACTGCAGTGTATCCTGTATCTCAAGATTAATCTCTTGTGCTTTTTTCCCCCCCATATTACAAAAAACGGCTACAATTACATGAATTACTTTTATGTTAGGTTTTTGAACATATCAAAACAGAATAAATTAGTAATAAATATCAAAATCACCATATTAAAAACTTAAATATAAAGCTAGTCACAGCTGACATGACAGCTCAATGTTGCTGGTTGTCATAGTAACATAGCATGCACAATTGTGAAAAGTATATTTACTCAGGCACAGCACTTAAGTACTTTACTTGAGTATTTCCTTTTGATTCTAGATTATAGCTATCAGATCAATATTTTACACATCAAATATTTGATCAGTTTGTTATATATGTATTATATATGTGTGTGTGTGTGTGTTATAGATTAGACAGGTGTTAAAATTAGCTCCATACTTTTGAAGAAGAAGAAGAAAAAACTTTTCTCATTGTTGAAAAAACATCTTTATTGATTATGTAATGCTTCAGATTGTTTACAATCAGTAAATCAGTAATCAGTAAAGTGTGTTGATGACTCTTCAATGATTTCATGTACAGATTCACTTCATCCACACAATCAGTTTGTTTAACCCAGAATGCCAGCTATGTACAAGAACATAATAAATGATCTGCTTGTTGATTATTATCGTGATGATTATAGTTTGATGGTACATTTCTTCATGAATTTACAAAGTGGTGAGAGCAAAATATCTATGATGAAGGAAGTTCTGCTGTTTTCTCTGTTTAAGAAACAACAGCACACAAATACATCAAAACAAATATGAAAGTAACATTTAGAACAAAGGGAAGTTTACATTTTCATCTGAAGAAATATTAGTGAAGGTTAAATACATGGTCATGAACAGTGATAGCCACATGGGAAAAAGTGACATTTGAAGAAAATGAAAACATCAACAGAACAACAAATGAAAAGAAAACAAGTGATAATAATCCCAGTTCAGCTGATCTCTGTGCAATTCCGAAACACCACAGCAACAAGCTCAGTGGAGACAAAAAATGAAGAATTACAAAACAGAATCTGCCGCATGAAGTCTGAAATGACTTCTTTCTATTTGAGTTTACACAACTCAGCTGTGTCTCCATCATAACAGAGCCAAACTCCAGCATGGAGAGGCTGAGTGAATGTGGTCTTGACTCTGTGGAGGAGAGTCATGGTTTCAGAGACGCTGTAGAAGGACAAAACACCTGCTCTGTGATCCACGTACACTCCTACTCTGGAGGAACGAGGACCTGAGGCAGGAGTTTTGATGTTGTTGAACCAAAAATCATAACTGTCAGTACCACAAGCTAACATCCAAGATTTGTCATTGTATCCGAATCCACATTTATCCGAGTATCCTGCTCTGCTGATATTCTTGTATGCGACTGCAACATGAATTCCTCTCCCTCTCCACTCCACCTCCCAATAACAACGTCCAGTCAGACTCTCTCTACTCAGGACCTGACCATACACAGTGAATCTGTCTGGGTGACTAGAATAAGACTGATCTTCACTCATTCGTTCTGCTTTTCTGTTCCCCTCAGATAACAACAGATATGTGTTCACTGTGTTTGGATCCAGAGTAATTTCATGCGAATATTTTAAGAATTCAGCTCTGGTCTTGGGCTCTGGTTCTGACTGTAAAACCTCCACTTCAGTCACTGTCAGTGAGATGTTTGTCCAGTTCTGCTTCAGGATGTCCTGTAGTTTATCTCTGAGCTCTGACACAACTGCTGTCACATCCTCAAAGTAGCACAGAGGATGGATTTTGATGCTAGATGAGTCTGTAGATGCACTGAGTCGTGACCGTGAGGGGTAGTTGTGTAGAAACTGGTTGTGATCCTCTGTATGTAAGAGCTGCTTCAGTTCAGCATCTTTCCTCTTCAGCTCAGTGATCTCCTTTTCCAGCTTCTCCTGAAACTGTTTGACTCGACTCACTCCAGCTTGCTGTTGGGATCTGATCTGCTGCTTCACATCAGAGCTTCTTTTCTGGATGAGACGGATCAGCTCAGTGAAGATCTTCTCACTGTCCTCCACTGCTTTATCAGCAGAGCGATTGATGGCCTGCACCTTTTGTTGAAGCACTGTCACATCTTTCTTCCTGCCCTGGATTCTCTGCTGGATTTGTCGTTGACTCACCTCCAGCTCTCCCTGCCTCTTAGTCCTTTCTGCTGCAGCTGAGACTGTGTCGTGGCTTTTATGTTCATCCGTAGTGCAGAGATAACAGATACTCTGCTGATCAGTACGACAGAACATCTTCATCACCTCATTATGATGAGGGCAGATGTTCTCCTGGAGCTTCTCTGAGGGGTCGACCAGCTTGTGTTTCTTTAATGGAGCTGCATCATAATGAGGCTGGAGGTGATTCTCACAGTAAGAGGCCAGACACACCAGACAGGACTTGAGGGCTTTCAGCTTCCTCCCAGTGCAGACATCACAGGCCACATCTTCAGGTCCAGCATAGCAGCGATCAGCACGAGCCATTTTAGGTTCAGTCTTCTTCAGCTGTTCCACTAAAGCTGCTAACATGGTGTTTTTCACCAGGACAGGCCTCGGTGTGAAGGTCTGTCTGCACTGAGGGCAGCTGAAGGTCTTTCTCTGATCCTCTTCATCCCAGAACCTTTTAATACAGCTCATGCAGTAGCTGTGTCCACAGAGAATAGTCACAGGATCCTTCAGTAGATCCAGACAGATGGAACAAGAGAAGGTTTCACGGTCCAGCTGATCTCCTTTCTGCTCCATTTCAGCTCTCAGTCGCTATGACTGTCTAAGTTTCATTTCCTTAGAAAGCGAAACAAGTTTGAGCCTTGATCTTAACATCATGTGTTTCTGCAGTGAATGCAGCCTGACTGTTGGTTACACCCATCTTCAAACTGTAGATCTAAAGGGGAGGGAACAAGGAAGTATGAGCACAGAGTGGAGCTTGTTGTGTTTGAGAGCAGGAAGAAGAAGGAGGGGTTATCAAGCACTGATTCATTTATTCAATTCTTACTGTCTCTTTATAGGAGACAGTAACATCATAAAAAAATATAATGAAATGACTTTATTTGATAACATTCTTCAAGTATTTGTGGAAAAAATCAGGTCAAATTCAGAATGTAAATTTGAGTAAAAGGTTCATTTTAATGTTGCATTTGAACAGTTATTTTTTTGCAGCTCTTAATCCCACAGAACATGAGTGCACAAGATAATTTCACTCTGTGGTTTGGTTGGTGACTCAAAGGTTTTGGTGAATCTGGAATTAATCTGTTTTTTTGACACTCTCATTTTATAACTTTTGCCATCAACATTTCCATATCTTTCTTCCAAAATGAAATCATATATTCTATATGTGAATTATCACAGCTCGGTCCTCTCACTGGTCTCATCTGTTTGCGACCCAGTGTCATCCACCATGGTTTCCAACAAAGTAGAAGTCTTTAGTTGCCACTGTGCCAGAGAAGGCCGGCCTGTGGCCCAGCAATGCGTCAAGGCAGTCATACCATCGGAGCTGTTTCTCCTATTGTGGTACTTCTGTAATCTTACTGTCTCTATATAGGAGACAGTAAAACAGTTGTAAAACTGTATTAAACACAAATTTATAATCTCTGGTTAAAAAAGGTTCAGAGATTAAAGCATACATGAATTAACATTGCTTATGGAACTTTTTCTTTGCACCTAGTGTATGTACAAGCTAACCTACTTTTTTTTTTTTTACTATTACTACTACTATTTTCACTATTTTAATATTTTTACTATTAAAATTCATTTTTAAACACAAACATGAATTTTTACTCCAAGGCAAAAATGTTTAGGAAACATTGTATTAATCTCATTATCCTAGTCAATCAATCAAAACACAGTCCACTGTAGGTTCTGCTTATAGGATAAATCACCACAAGGTGGTGCTAATACAACAAACTCGAAGGCTGTAGGAATAATGTCACACTTCTCATTTTGTCATGTGTGCTTACGTATGCTACCCAACAGTAGCTTATAAAAATACTTACATAGCCCCACCTTGACCAACTGCAACAGTAAAATGCTGCTCACAAAATGAATTAATAATAATAATCACAGGGGCCATTTTGCTTTTGATACTTCAAGTATACTTTGCTATAATAATAAGCTGCAATTATGTGTGCATGTGAAACCTCCTTTATCTCCTTGTGGTGACACTTCTCCCCTCTACCTTGTAACTGTCAAGTATCATCATCATTTTTTCTTGTTCACATTCAAAGAAATGTGCCCTGGTGTGTTTACTTCCTTCTCATGAGACCCATGAACTATGGAATGCAGTACAGCAGGAACATTTAATCCACATATTGGAACACTATTTTACCGTACTACTTAATATTCCCTGGGAGGAGACTAAAGCCAGGAAACACAAGTCTCCTCCATCAGTGCAAGCAGGTTCATTTAAAGGCCCACCATGACCAAACTGGCACAGATAATAGTAAAAAGTAACTTGCATTTACAGTATGCCTCAGCCAGCTGCATGACTAAAATGATCAGACAGTCAGGCTTTAAAGTGGCTATATAATATAAACTTATGCAGTCAAGCCCATATGTTTTACTTCTGATCTTTATCTTTTTTCCTCATTTACTTCAGTTCCTTATTATAAAATATTGGAACAGCACAGTATTGTGACAAGTATTGAGTGTGAAGATGATCATCCTTATTGTGCCAACATTTGTCTATTTCAGTGATTAAAAACAATTAGTCAAGACAGTTAATAAAATCACTGTGAAATATGTTTCCAGGAAGGTGGTGGACACAGTTGCATCTTTTGTGGAAAAACCTGCAATTATAAGTCTTCATTCTTGAATCTATTAAAACCCAAAAGGCTGCAGCCATGTGAAGACAGGTAGCTGTTCGTTTTAAGTTTACATGGAAAGTCCAACATATCATTTTACCGTACGACTGAAAAATTACAACATTTACATTGTTTTTCTTTCAATAAAAAGTCCCCTAGACCATGTATGATACCACTCACATTCAAAATTGCAGCATTTCTGAATGACCTCACTATGTTCAACCCTAACCTAATTGAGGGTTCATAGGGTTAAAGTAGCAGACCTAAGGTGTTCAGCACTAGCACTAATCTCTTATCAAAAAATTCTCAAGCTGAAATACCTAAACTGAATCATCAGCATCACTGGTTGTATCAGTCATTTTTGAAATTGGAACTCCAGTCAGTGATTACTGAAAGTGCCTTTGCCAGCTCAGCCCTGAAGTACAATATGCTACTTCCTGTTTAACAGCTTATTGAAAAGCTGAGAAACTTAATACTAAACTACAATGTAAGAAGGAAGACTATAATAAAATATTGGAGGATAACAAAAACAGCTGAACTAAAGCTGGGGATAGGCACCACTTACACAAATTACAGGCCTGTTTCTTTACTTTCCAAATTCTCTAAGATACTGGAAAATACTCTTTATTGAAAGATTAGACAGTTTCATTAAAAAACACAATTTGCTGACTGAATGTTCAAAATAAACATATACAATAACTTTGTTGACTCTGACTCTATTGTTGTTTATTATTTAATTGGATCTGTATTTGTATGTTATGGCTTCGCACTTTGCTTCCCTTATTTACTTTTGTCACTGTAATCTTTTGGGGTTTTTTTGCTTCATATTGGTATCAGAGGCAATATGATGTAAAAAAACAAAAAAAGCAACCTCTCTACTTTTTTAACCAAAAGTTTAATGCACATTGATCCAAATGCTCACTTCTGTCCTCTTAATTATGTCTCCAGTTAGATGATGCAATTCAACAGCCTTCAATTAGAGGTGTTAATGTATGGTGTAGTTGTTGGACCCTGGGCTGTCTTTGTCACAAACTCACACACACACACACACACACACACCTCCTGCCTGCATCATCTCACCTCTTTTACCAGGGGGCCTCATTGTTTTCTAGCAGTAACAAAACTAATAGAGCAAAACATGATCAAAACAATTTAATGACCTTAACAATGACACAACACACCCTTTGTCCAATTAAATGAGGAACAAAGAACAAGCAAGAAATCTGAGAGTAGCACTCTTATATGGAGATATAGAAGCATAGTTGTTTCTGTGATATGCAGCATGTTTTTTATCCAAAGAAGTGCTTATATCTAACTCTTCAGTAGTAGTAGCTTTTTTTATCGCATTATTTTCCTTTGCTAGCAATTTTTTCAATTCAACTCAATTCCCACAGTTTTGCCACACAACACATAAAATTGTATCACAGTTTTTGAGAAAAGCCACTGCAAAATCACAAAAAATGCAAAATTCTGGAGACATGGTAAAGTAAAACTCCGAAGTAAGCTGCAACCATTTGCATGTCCAGCTAACTAACTAGCTTATTACCTACAGTAGCTATTACCGAGCAGCACATTACATAATACATAAATAGGTAACAGTTGTGGGATTACTGGTTGCATTACAAAAAAATATATAGTATATCCTCATTGTCTGTAAACAAGGAAGCTATCAGAGGTTAGGGTTATATTAGCAAGGTTCCTGCTCTTCATTGGATTTGAGGACATTTACACTCTAACAAGCCCAGCCAGACTCCATTCCAGAGATAGTGTTACATAGATAAAGATGCAATGCCCATTGCACCAGTTTCCTTTTGCAGAAGCACAAACATACTGTAAACTGTCAGCACAAATGCCTTAAAGTGGTTCAGTACAAAGGATATTATTTGTACAATCACAAGTGGTGACACGCCTGAAGCAATTGGAACAAATTACTAATGTTGTCATTTTCTGATGAAAACAGTTTCTTGCATGTATATTGTGACACAAGGTTACACTTTGATAAAAATAACTAATATATATATAGGGTCCAAAGGTCTGTATACTACTGACTACAGTATATATGTATATATACAGTATATATAATATATACAGTAGGGTCCAAAAGTCTAATTTTTCTCAAACCATCCCAAGCCTAGTTTCAGAGAAGGCCCAATATATAAAAAGAAGCTTTTTGTTTGTTTGTTTTTCTTTTTAGGGAAAATAATGATCAAAATTAGTTACCTTCAGAGATATAATACTGCTGACAATCTAGGGCATTACTAATGTCTTGGAGGAAGACCTAAAGTGCTTGGGTTAGGGTTAGAGTTAGGATTAAGATTAAGTAGGTTTGGTATGATAGGGACTCAGATAACTACATTATGCAAAGACTATGATTCAAACATGTAACATGCAACTATGGGTATTCAGTAATAATGTCCATAGCAACCATGAAAACAACAACAGAAAGCCTGATAAAAAACATTGTAATAACTGGCAAACTAGACATACTATAACTCTCTGAACAAATATTATGAAAATAAAATGCAAATTTCCCGCTAGAAGGGTCAGACGAGGTCTATACCAGCAGGAACTGCAACAGAGACTGCTACTCAAGAATCGGGCTGTTCAGCCACAGCAGGCACTGCAACTAAACCACAGACTAATCCTTGGCACATACTCCATTGTTTTGTGAGACAGAAGGAAGCCAACCATTTTGTTTTGTTTGTTTAAATTGCTTTTATTTTTGAGTGTCTGTTTCCATTCTATTTCTACTTGCCGTTTTCATTCTGTGTACTGATTTGCATTTTACTTATCACTGAAGTACTTGCTGTTTTGAATAGTACTGTATAATTAAAGTTTACTTTTACTCCCATGGAAAGAAAAATGCATTGGAGATCATGTGTCACATTTGTTTATGGGAGTATATGCCCTATTCATTTTTTAGTGTGAAATGAATTAACTAAAAGATCCTCATGGTAAGCACTGTGAATGCAAAACCCCACACTGATCACTTGTCTCTTTTGGATGCTGAACAAACTGAAACATAAGTCCTTAACACACAAGGAAGATCATTCATAGCCCTCTCTGATACAATCTGGCAACAGTCAGGTCACATAACTTGCCTGACAGGTGTGTGACTCAGACAAAGTATTCCAGGAAGTTAACTGGCATATTGACATATTTAATCACAGTACTGGTGTATGGTCAGGTCTATGTATCTGGAGACATTCAGTAAAATGACAGTGCTATCCTGACAAGAGCTCTTTTGTGAAGCCAGAAGACAATGAGAGGTAAATAAATACAAATATTTTTTTTAAAAATGTATTCTTATCTTACACTGTATAGATGGTTACTACTTATTAGGCAACCTGTACAAGAGCATGTTATGTATTAAAGAGTAAACATATTTTCCATAGCCTGTACAGTCTTTATTTATGTAAAATAGCATTCTACATATTTACATTTAACCAATTTTACTGAAGAGATGGAAGCAGTTAATTATGGGTAAATTGGAATAACTGGAACATACTTTTTTCATAACTACTTTATATGTTTGCCTTTATAGCAGATTTTGTAAAAGAAGCTTGAGCACAATTTATTTGCAGTAAAAATGTAGTAAAAAATCTACAAAAAAATCTCACAGGAGCTGCAGATAAATGCTAATAATTGTTGTTTTAGTGTGGTTTAAATGGTTAAATGTCAAGGTGCTGTCTAGGTTCATTCAGAATATGGGCAGAAAAGCCCAGTAGCATTTTTAGCAGTTCTAGCTTTTTAGGATGTCTAGTACATGCATCATGTAGCTGAGACAAGTGGAACAAAGAGTAGCTTAAAATGTAGCGAAACTTCAGGAATGTACATTTGAAAATTTGCTTTTCAAGCTTAAAGTTAACACCATCTTTCAATTAAATTCATGTTAATTATATATTATTAAGTCAAGTCAATTTTATTTGCATTGTACTTTTCATCCAAACTATCACACACACACACACACAGGTTTAAACAGGTTTAACTAAACGCCTAGTCCAAGGCCACTTTACCACACAGGTTATCAATTGACAGTAGCAGTAGGAGTCTTTAATCTTGAAAAAGATCTTGCACGGCTCTCTAAAACACCATTGAAATAATTTAGATTACTTTCACTATTGTTAATATCAACCAAGTCATATACACACTGTAACTGTGAGGCTTATCATATTTATTTATTTGGATCCCCATTAGCTGCTACCAAGGTACCAAGGCAACTCATTTTCCCGGGGTCCACACATAAATGAAGGAAAGGTTCACAAAAGGTGGTAATTTGGTTGAACTACAGGAATTCAGACAATGAAAACAGAATTATTATTTTTTTAAAAAGGACAAGTTCCGAATATTTCAAGCCTGTCTTAAAACACCAGTCAGGAGCCCAAATGAACACTGAAAAAGGTTTTTCTTGCTGTAATCATTCCTCCTGTTCATACTGACCATTGGAAGATCCTTTCAAATGCATACAATGTATGTGATGGGGACAAAATCTACAGTCCTCCTTCTATGAAAAAATGTATTTAAAAGTCTATCTGAAGCCAATATGAAGCTCCAGCACCCAAATGAGTCAAATCAAGTAGACAGCTTTCAATATTAGTCCTGTTAATGCCAAAGTCCCTCTTTTTGTTAGTATAATTCCACTGCAGCTCAACAGGGAAACACTGTCTGAGGAAACACAATGAGGGAATTTGATGCTAAAAAGACTATAAATGTGTAAGATATCCACTTGATATGACTAACCTCAGACTGCTGAAGCCTCATATAAGCATCAGATAGACTTTTAAATGCATGTTTGCACTAAATGACTGTGTGGACACGCAGTGGATTTTGTCCACCATCATTTACATTGAAAGCACATTTGAAGGAGATCTTTTAACAGCCAGTATGAACAGGAGGAATGATTACAGCGAGGAAAACCTGGACACCTGACTGTTTTAAGACACACTTAAATAAATTGTGAATGTGGCAGCCCCCACCATCAGTATAGTATATAGTTTATAGTATATGAGTGATATGTGTATGAATGGGTGAATGTAGCTTGTAGTGTAAAGCTTTGAGTGGTCAGAAGACTAGAAAGGCACTATATAAATGCAGTCCATTTGCAATTTACCATTTTAAACCTCACTTGAGATGCTGTAGCTCTGTCCTTCTTTCAGTTTGTGAATTTGGGCAACACAACCGAAGACATTTCTTTTTGTATTACTTTTCATAAAACTCCTGAACTTATGGCTTGATCTTTCACTACTACTTCAGAGCTCATCTCAGAGGCTGCAGCTCACCTGTCTGTGTGTCTCTGTGCTGCTCAGGCTGCTGCTGACGGCATTCTGATAATAATATAATATCTGACTTTCATAAACAAATCAGTTAGATAGGCTGTGACTAATTGTCATAATGTCATAATGTTCCCTATACAACAATGACTCTGCTCCTGATCCACTCATGGAAGAGGGAATGAATGGGTTTATATAAATGTATTTATTTCTCCTATTAATATCATAGAAGATTAATCTATGTATTGATTACAGAATATTCTTCATTTAGGGGCAATTAAGCAAAATTTAACCTACCATTCAAACCTAAATATACACCTGCATCTTAACTAGTTTTGTGGTGTGACTAGAACAGAGTGTTATGTCAGAGAATAGAATCCTAAACTCTTGCAAACAGACATAGCAAGATAAGGAAGGCCCGAGGAACTGTTTTGACTATCTGAGTAGCAGTGATTAATATCTCGTTTTTGTTGACATTTAACTTGGATGAAGCCATGACAGCAGGGCTATTTAAAACAATGTCTCAACATATCAATTTGTGTTAAGCTATTTTAAAAAGACACTTGTCTAGAATGAAACTTAATCTCTGTCAGGAAAACCAGCTGTCATATACTGTACATATACATAAAAACAGTGCATTAGTAGCCAGTAATGTGATGCATTCCCCATGTTTAATGTCACATACTGCAAGCTTGACTGTAGTTTCGAATTTGATTTTTAGTAATAGGCGTCATTATCAAGTTTACACACCCATTAAGAGAAAGAAAGAAAAAGTGGTTCACATAGACAAAGAAATAATTCCTAGAGCCGATAGTTAGATGAGAAAACTGACCATTGTATAGTACTGTTGCACCAGGAGATGGTTAGCTTAGCTTATCATAAAGACTTGAAAGGGGGGATGCACACGCACGCACGCACACACACACACACACACACCTAGCCTTTCTTTGTCCAAAGATAACAAAATCCGCCTAACAGCACTTCCAAAGCTCAGATAAACTAGCCAGCTTTTGGGTTTCACATTTATTACACTTTAGAGTGAAAGCAAATTTGTTTCTATGCTGATATGTTGAACTATAAAGGCTGACAGAGGTTATATAAATGGAATGCCTGCAGGTCTTCAAACCTGAATAACAACCATGACTTTTCAAACCAGTAATCAGGAAGGCACTGCATTTTATTTTTATTGTAGACTTCCTTGTAGCATTTCGAACAAAGCTTGTGTACCAACATAACTTTATAAAACACCTCACAGATTCAATACATAAAGATGTACAAGATTTTTTTTACTATTAAAACCTAAAAGGAATACATGTATACATTACACTTGATTGATTGAATAATGAGAAATTATTGTGTCTATTTTCCCTCTAGTTGGGATGGCATTACCAAAGGCAGTAGGGTACATGATTGTTCTTCTGGTTGTATACTACGGTCTGGAGAATCAGGGATACAGGAAGTCTGTGAATGTATTCTTTGAGGTAAGAATAAACATGTATACCATGAGATACTGCAAGTGGTGTGATTTGATTGCATCACTAAACTTATTAAAGATAATATTGTAGTATGACTGATCAATAGTAAATTTTTATGCAGTTACAGTTTTTCTTTGTAGAGGGCAATGAGGCTTACCGTGAAAATGTTAATGTGTTGAAGCAGCTGATTATGAAAATGGATTATGTGGAATTGAACTGATCAGATACAATTATTTTTCCAGGGATGGATGGGAACAAAACCATCAAACAATGCAAGAGAAAAAAGAGCGAGTGAGTCACATTTTTGATAATATCAACAGATTGTATCAACCTTTAGTATGTAGCCTATTGTTGAATAGGTTACTGTTCAACAATGATAGTAACCTATTATGGAGGGGATCTACATGTCTGGAAGACCCCCTTCAGACATGTTTTAACAAACATAAAAAAAATACTCTGTTTTGAAAAACAATTTACCTTATATGGTTTTTGCACAAAGAAAACAATTAGCAAATGAATATGCAAACTCAGCATAAAGGTCAAATATCCAAGTTGAGGAACACGAAGCAAGAGGACTTTAACTATTTACATCATCATCAACTGAATTTGTCCTGTATTGTCTGAGTATGTCTGTTTCATGTCTTCACAGCTACCTCAAATTCCTCTGAATATGTACTCCAAGCTGTTATAACTATCTCTGACCTTGACAATCTCAGATTGTTTTTGGACACACTTTCTCTTCCATTACAAATCAACAGCACGGCTGAAATTACCAGCATTAACACAACGACAGGTATGACGTCCTTCCATTTTGCTGCCCCGTTGTTTCCAAAGTTAAATATTCATTATCCCTAACAGTAAACATGTCATTGAACCTTGATGCTGTGTGCTGCTGTTTGTTCATAAAGTGTGTTCATCAAATGCGACTGGATACCAGTGCAGATGTGAGGAAAGCTTTGCTTGGTCATATAACAGCTGCATTAACCATGGAGCATGTGATGCCATCATTGGTGACACATGTGGATGCATTAATGGCCTTCCAGCTGATGGCCAGTACTGTCAAGCAGGTAGGCTTAAGTGGTGTTTTGCAGCACAACCAGAAGAGACAATAATAACTCATTGTATGTCATTTTATCACTTAGGAAAAAACAATGTTGATTTAGTGTTCATCTGAAAAAAATTAACTTTTTTACTGCTCAAATACTGCTCAAGAACAATTTTAAGGTATACGAGTATTACTTTTATATGATACTTTATACTTATACTTGGGAAATTGTACTTTTTCTCCACTATATTCATTTATTCATTGTACATACAGTTGTAGTTAATAGTTACTTTCACATTCAGATAAATTTGTTAAGGAGTAATTCCATTCCACCATTCATTATTTGTAATCCTGCTGTAATAGAGTCCAATCCAAATGTTCTGTTTGTGGCTATTTTATTGTGGGAAAACATTTTGGTTTTAAGATTTAGATTTTATTTTTGCTTTAATGAGACCCTTGCAGTGTTCTTTCATTCTTCCATTTTCAATCTTTCGTTGTTGGTGAGAGTGTACCATGTTTTTTAGTAAGTGATTGAAAAGGTTACAACAGTTTTTCCTAAAAGCCACCTCTTGGTATGAGTAAAACCAAGTTTTGCTTTGAACTAATAAAGTACAATAGATTGCTTAGCTGTAGTGTAAAATATTAACATATAAGGGACATTTAAAAGCATCTTCTATTGTCTAGCTCTTAGAGTCTATATAAAAGCAGCTATAGAAAAACAGCTTTAAATGTCTTCCATGTACAGTATGTTACTGAAACATTGTTTGTTTGTTTGTTTGTTTGTTTTGGGGTTTTTTTTTACAGTGACACCAGCACCACCAAATGGTATGACACTACACTACACTATCACACTACTCTATAAATGTAGAGATTGAAGCTTTGTGTGTTTCTGAAGATTACACTGGTACTGAAGAAAACTGAGAAAACTGTACATAAAAATGTACTTAATTTTCAAAAATGTGCTTCTGTTTTTTTTTGTTTTCTCTTTTTACTTTTTTTTTTTTTTTTTTTTTTTTTACAGTGACACCAACGCCATCACCTACACCACCAAATGGTATGACACATGAAATGTAGAGATTGAAACTTTGTGTGTTTCTGAAGATTACACTGACTGAAGAAAACTGCATAACCCCTCTGTTGCAACAAACAGCTATTTCAGTGGTTTGGAAATACATATATTTTGCTTTAGGCTCATACAGCCTCGAGCCATCGACATGCATAGACCATGTAAACTCCCAATTCAAGCATCAACTGAAAAGTTAACCAAAAAGTTACACTTCATGTCATAATGACTGTATTACAGTGTTGTGAATATTGTTCTATGATGGTGATAGACTCACCTGTTCTTCCCCACAGTCCGGGTGGAAATGGATTTAGTCCTAGACTTGCGCATTCCAGTCTCCAGTGTGCCATCAAATTTCATTGACCTATTCAGGAACACAAGTTTCATCTATCCACATGCCATCACTCAGTCTTTAACAGTAAAAAGTCTAAATTTGACCACAGGTAAGAATTACTGTTCATTTGAATATCTGATTCAATACTGTTTTATTGAATTGTTTATAATTTAACTACTGTGGCATGAATTTCTTTAAAGTCTGTTATCCAAACTCCACCGGAGGACTGCAATGTAAGTGTGAGGAGCAGTTTGGTTGGTCATGTGACAAGTGTAACTCCTATGGCACATGCAGCAATACCACCACTCAAACCTGTGACTGCATAAACAGCCTTCCTTCTGATGGACAGTTCTGTGAACCGCTCACAAGTAAGCATAGATAGTGTCTAGCTGTTCCTATCAAAGTGTTGAAAGTGAAAGATAACAAATAAATATCTGATATATCTGCCTCACTGTCCCACACGTTTACATGTATGCGCTTTTGATTGTGTTTAGTTGTCTGTTAAACATGAGGCTATATCTAAAGTTATGTGTGTTGATTATTATTTAAAGTATAATATTTTCCTGGGAAAAAAACTGGTATAATAATTGAATCTCCTATTTTGCTCCACAGGTATCACGCCATGTCCGACCCCAGATACTGGTATAGGAAAAGGTTTGCTTGTTTTTGTAGTAACTGAAAACACTTAGAGTCTATTCCAGGAAGCAGGTTTAACAAACTCTGAGCCTAACTCTGAACTCTGAGTTGCTGAACCACAAGATGGGAAACTCTGAGTTTTAGGTTCCAGAATAGCCAATCAGATTATGTTGACTGAAAGATAAGCGTGCGCATGGTGAATGAAAAAAAGCTGTCATTAATGGAGCTCCAATACTACAGTTCATTCATACTCCAATGACTGTAACCTCACTATCTGATCCAGTAGCTTAATAATGAGTTTGGTGATTTGTAGTTGAAGTTAGAACTGAGTGTATTTTAAATAAAGTATCTTGTCCACAAAATTTAGATATCAGCACTGAAATGCTGTTAAAAGCCATGAAGACATGCAGCCTATTTAAAAAGCTCACTTTCAAACTACATTTAGTCCAGTTGTAAAATCTTAAATGCAACTGGTTACCAGTGCAGATGTGAGGAGAGCTTTGCTTGGTCATAAAACAGCTGCATTAACCATGGAGCCTGTGATGCCATCATTGGTGGCACATCTGGATTAGGACTGTGCAATATCATGATATATATCATGTGATGAGAGGAAAAATGCCTATCATTTCATAGTATGCTCTATTGTTTATTTCATTGTGTGATTTGTGTATGATACACAAATATGATTCAGTGTTCATCAATAAATAAGTTTTTTTTTGCTCAAATGCCATTGTTAAGAACAATTCTAAGATATACAAGTATTACTTATATATATTATTACTTTTATATATATATATATATATATATATATATATATATATATATATATATATATATATATATATATATATATATATATATATATTAACATGTTTCATGTAAAATATTAACATGTAAGAGACATTTAAAAGCCTCTTCTATTGTCTAGCTCTTAGAGTCATCTGCTATAGAAAAACAGCACTTAATGTCTCCCATGTATGGTATGTAACTGGAAATATAAAAATGTACTTAATTTTCAAAAATGTGCTTCTGTTTTTTTTTGTTTTCTCTTTTTACTTTTTTTTTTTTTTTTTTACAGTGACACCAACGCCATCACCTACACCACCAAATGGTATGACACATGAAATGTAGAGATTGAAACTTTGTGTGTTTCTGAAGATTACACTGACTGAAGAAAACTGAGAAAACTCCATAGCCCCTCTGTTGCAACAAACAGCTATTTCAGTGGTTTGGAAATACATATATTTTGCTTTAGGCTCATACAGCCTCGAGCCATCGACATGCATAGACCATGTAAACTCCCAATGCAAGCATCAACTGAAAAGTTAACCAAAAAGTTACACTTCATGTCATAATGACTGTATTACAGTGTTGTGAATATTGTTCTGTGATGGTGATAGACTCTCCTGTTCTTCCCCACAGTCTGGGTGGAAATGGATTTAGTCCTAGACTTGCGCATTCCAGTCTCCAGTGTGCCATCAAATTTCATTGACGTATTCAGGAACACAAGTTTCATCTATCCACATGCCATCACTCAGTCTTTAACAGTAAAAAGTCTAAATTTGACCACAGGTAAGAATTCCATTTGAATATCTGATTCAATACTGTTTTATTGAATTGTGTATAATTTAACTACTGTGGCATGAATTTCTTTAAAGTCTGTTATCCAAACTCCACCGGAGGACTGCAATGTAAGTGTGAGGAGCAGTTTGGTTGGTCATGTGACAAGTGTAACTCCTATGGCACATGCAGCAATACCACCACTCAAACCTGTGACTGCATAAACAGCCTTCCTTCTGATGGACAGTTCTGTGAACCGCTCACAAGTAAGCATAGATAGTGTCTAGCTGTTCCTATCAAAGTGTTGAAAGTGAAAGATAACAAATAAATATCTGACATATCTGCCTCACTGTCCCACACGTTTACATGTATGCGCTTTTGATTGTGTTTAGTTGTCTGTTAAACATGAGGCTATATCTAAAGTTATGTGTGTTGATTATTATTTAAAGTATAATATTTTCCTGGGAAAAAAACTGGTATAATAATTGAATCTCCTATTTTGCTCCACAGGTATCACGCCATGTCCGACCCCAGATACTGGTATAGGAAAAGGTTTGCTTGTTTTTGTAGTAACTGAAAACACTTAGAGTCTATTCCAGGAAGCAGGTTTAACAAACTCTGAGCCTAACTCTGAACTCTGAGTTGCTGAACCCCAAGATGGGAACTCTGAGTTTTAGGTTCCAGAACAGCCAATCAGAGTATGTTGACTGAGAGATAAGCGTGTGCATGGTGAATGAAAAAAAGCTGTCATTAATGGAGCTCCAATACTACAGTTCATTCATACTCCAATGACTGTAACCTCACTATCTGATCCAGTAGCCTAATAATGAGTTTGGTGATTTTTAGTTGAAGTTAGAACTGAATGTACATTTTCATTATACAGTATTTCAAATACACTATCTTGTCCACAAAATGTAGACATCAGCATTGAAATACTGTTAAAACCCATGAAGACATGCAGCCTATTTAAATAACTCACTTTCAAACTACATTTAGCCCAGTTTTAAAATCTTAAAAATCTCTTCAGCTGCACTACAATCAGCTCACTTAGAAATATTATCATATAATCTTCAATATGATATGAACACTGTGAAAAGGTATTGCATTTCAGTATATCAGTGCGAAATCACATCAGAAAAAATATGAGATCAGAGTCTGATGGGTATAGAGCATCAAAAAGATTTTTAAAAATGTAAAGAAATTATGTTCAATAACTGTTTCACTGCAGGAGAATTTCTCAGAGAACATTAATAAAAATGGTCTTCCAGTAACTAGTATTCAACTGGGATTTTAAATCCCCCTCTCTTGATGACAGCCTCTGCTGATTAATGTGCTTCAATTATGCTTATCAACTATAATAATGAGGAAATGAAAAAGCTTGCCTGACAGTTGCTTTGGGTTCTGCAGGACAGAAGAAACAGATATAAACTCAGGGTTTGTTAAATAATAATAATAATAATAATAATAATAATAATAATAATAATAATAATACCCAGTGCAATTACAAATTAGAATAAGTTCAATGCAAATAAAATTTTATGAATAAATAAATGAATAAAAGCATAAAACAAAAAGAAAAACTTTAAGTAAAAGCCATTTTATAAAAATGAGTTATTCCACAATTGTGGAGCCCTTAATGCAAATGCCCTACTACCCCCTGTCTCAAGTCTTGTCCTGGGGGCTGAGAGCAACAGCTGGTCTACAGTTCAGCTTACTGGCAGGTCAGAAAAAACCTGACAGGGAGCAGGGGCCTCTTCTATGAAGCAGGATTTGGTGTTAGCGAGGTAACTTAAGGTTTAACTCTGGGTTTTCACTTCTTATCTGTCAACACTACAACCACTGATCAATCAGATTACTTGAGTCATCATTCCTACAAGATCCCAACAGGGACAAAAGTCCTGAGTTAGAATAAAGTGACAAGTAAAAAACAGCAATATATATTTTTATAAGCCAGTAGAAACATGTTATTGTTCCAGACTTTCTATTTGCACTCTGGTTTTAAAACAGAGCTTCTAAAATGGAAAGTTTGTGCACAACACTAAAAAGATAATGATGATTTTAGTTGCATTTTAATCCCTGGAGTGATAACTGACAGTGTGGATGATTTTAACCTCTGATTCCATCACCACAGCTCAGAATAACATGAGACAACTGTGTGATGACAAATGCAACATTTCAGTCAGATAAACCTCATCAATCAATAACTACTTTTCCACTCTTTGCTTTAGTAGCAGAAAGAGTTTGACATTACTTTAAGATTGTTATGTGATATATTCCAAATGGTTTCTTCATCATCCAACTAAATAGCGATAAATACTATCTGGTATCACAGTTTTATTTCATATCATGAAGTACTTTAGTCATGGTTCTGATGACCCCGCCTCTTTCACATGAACACACTCGTAGCTGGATAGGAAAAACCCCGGGTTGACTGAGCTAGTTGATAGCCAGTTTCGTAGTACTGGTTATCTGGATGGCCAGTGTTAGGTTCAGTGAAGTCAGGTAATGAAAAGATATCCTGGATATGTTGAACTTGCTTTGTAGTACAGGCCTCTGGTTAGCTTCACAGAGTCTCTAAACCTGGAACGGATTCCCACATCTCAGGGTTAACAATCTCAGAGTTTTCACCTGGGGTCTGTTTCACAAAGCAGGTTCAACAAACTCTGAGTTTAATACTGAACTCTGAGTTGATCTACTCTGAGATAGGAGACTCTGAGTTTTCGGTTTCGAGTAGTTTCACCCGGAGTTAAGCGCGTGCGCCACAACTATAAACGGCCAGCATCAGCGGAGGAAAGCGGAGGGCGGCGTTTTTCACTCCACTATAATTAGAAATCTTAATGCGCTCATACGGCGAGTTTCAACACATTTTCAAAAACAAGTGCAACACTGCTGCAGCTGCAAAAGTGACATTAAATGTTTAAATTTAGTCCTTTGCAATCACAATAATATTATAGTGAAAACTGCTTGAATGGCAGCCTATTCATTTATGTCATTTAGGTGCAATCTCGCGGGGGGCAAGCGCACTTGGCAGCAGTTTAGGATGAAATATAAAAACATTGTTCAAACAGTTAAGACCTCGGCATAATCTCATGTCACCTCATTTTGACCACGTTTTACATTGCAAGGTAAAAATTAAGTGGCTGTTTGACTATGCAGTTGTTTTATCTCCAACTGGTTTCACACACATAAATGTCTCATATATAACATGTTCTCTTAAATAATTAGGCCTATTTAAACTAACACAGACTTCTACTCAGCCAAATAAACGCAGCGTAACACAATATGTGAGAGCATGACTATGACAGGTAATGTTGCAGATGTAAAGACGGATTGGGTTGTGTAGGCCTATATGGTTGCTGGACTGTGATCCTCTAAAAGATAACTGTCTGGAAATGCTAGAACATCTATGTGCGGTCTGATAACCATCTCCCGACCAATATTTAATTCTCTGCGCAGTAATGCTGCATCTTCATCCACGGAATCGTTATCAAAAGGAGATGTAAGTGAAAAAACCTACTGTGATTTTTTTTACTTGCCAAACTCGCCAAAACTTGCCTGCTGAGTGAATGAATGAGGAAATCAAATGGAGTGTGTGGCTCTGAAAGAGGGCGGAGCCAGAGAGAAACTCGAGGTTCATTGAGAAAAACCTGGTCCCGACCACGTTAGGTTCATAGAGTCTGTTACTACGGTAACTGACCGAGAGCTCAAGTTACCTCTCTTTGTGAAACAGGCTAGAGTTACCCCTCTTTCTCTGGTTTGAGTTACCTCCCTTTGTGAAACGGAAAACTCTGAGTTTCCCTCATTTCCGGGTTAACAAACTCAGAGTTTTCGATAAACCTGCTTTGTGAAATGGACCTCTGCTTTCTGGAATAAACCCCTGTTGGAGAATAAACAAGCATTTATTGGCATTTAATGATGCTTAGTGATGCTCTTTTTTTAACAGAACCACCATCAACGACACCGCCAATGACGACAACAACACCTATGATGTCGACAACAACACCAATGACAGGTAATGTTGCAGATGTAAAGACAGATTAGGTTGGGTAGGCCTATATAGTTGATGGACTGTGACGCTCTAAAAGATAACTGTCTGGAAATGCTAGAACATCTATGTGCGGTCTGATAACCATCTTCCGACCAATATTTAATTCTCTGCGCAGTAATGCTGCACCTTCATCCACGGGATCGTTATCAAAAGGAGATGTAAGTGAAAAAACCTACCGTGACTTATGGACTTCTAATAGCCTATACTGACTCTGATTTTTTTTTTTTAATTATTTTTTTAACTCGCCAAAACTCGCCTGCTGACTGAATGAACGAGGAAATCAAATGGAGTGTGTGGCTCTGAAAGAGGGCGGAGCCAGAGAGAAACTCGAGGTTCATTGAGAAAAACCTGGTACCGACCACGTTAGGTTCATAGAGTCTGTTACTACGGTAACTGACCGAGAGCTCAAGTTACCTCTCTTTGTGAAACAGGCTAGAGTTACCCCTCTTTCTCTGGTTTGAGTTACCTCCCTTTGTGAAACGGAAAACTCTGAGTTTCCCTCATTTCCGGGTTAACAAACTCGGAGTTTTCATTAAACCTGCTTTGTAAAACGGACCTCTGCTTTGTGAAATGGATCTCTGCTTTCTGGAATAAACCCCTGTTGGAGAATAAACAAGCATTTATTGGCATTTAATGATGCTTAGTGATGCTCTTTTTTGAACAGAACCAACACCAACGACAACAGCACCTATGATGTCGATAACAACGCCAGTCATCACAACACCAACGTTGATGACGACAACAGCACCAATGACCATGACAAATACAACAGTGCCAGTGAACACAACACCGATAATGACAACACCAACGATGACGACAATGCAAATGATGACAACAACAATGCCAGTGAACACGACAACAACACTGATAACGACAACACTTGTGACAACAACAACAATGCCAGAGAAAACGACAACACCTATAATGACAACAAAACAAATTACCACAACAACAACAACAACAACAACAACAACAGAGGGTATTATACATTACATGTAGAGAGTGAAGTTATGTTTTTCTCAGCATACTGCATTTTTGGGATAACAACTGTCTCTGTTGTAGTGAGGAACTTGTCATTTACCATGGACATCGATTTTGATCTTGCATTCAGTAATGAAAACAACGCAGTTTACATAGATGCTAATCGAACTGTAAGTCTTAATGTGTCTTCTGTCTGTGTCATTCAGTTTTCTCACAACATTGATGCAATGAATGTGTGTAATATTTTAACCTGATTTAATTGTACAGCCAATAACAAGCAGACTGTGTCTCTAACAGATTCATCAACAATGCAAGAAGTTCATCACAAATCTAAAATCAGTACAATTAATTAACTTCAGGTAAGTTGATTCTTTTGATTTTACACTCCTTCTTAAATCAGTTTTGGAAATGACATACTTTTCTACTGACAGTTGGACAGTTTTTAAGTTGGCAGCATGCTATATTAGCATTGTGTCAGTGTAATCATTATTATTTTATTTAATATGTAGAAGAGTGGTGGCACTGAAGTCTAGACGCCTCAGTCTGATATTTTAGGGGTATGGTTAGGGTAATCATAGTGCAGTGTTATGACACTGCGAGTGGCTAAAGTTATATATGCATATCAAATTTCAGTCAAATATGGCACCATATACAAATGCTTGCATTTTCATTTTGGCCTAGAAATGTTCACTTACTCATTCCAAGTCAGAGGTGTGTTTCAAGCTTACATTGCCTTTGAGCAACAGGTCTTAACTGAGCATTAACCAGTAACCATACAGTATTCAAGACCCATTTGTATGTAGATAGTTTACATCAAGTTTCCTGAGCAGATATAATGTAGTATTAAATGGATAACATGATACCTGCTGGTGGTTCATTGAGATCCATTTCTACATTACAGGAGCGGAAGCACCATCGTTGACTACTCTGTCAGCGCACCTGCTTTTAATGATGAAGAAATTGAAGATGTAAAAACAGGGATAGTTAATGATCTGGCAGAAAATTACCCTATGATATATGAGAGTAAGACAGTTTTATATATTTTTGAAAAAATTTAAGAGATACATTTATCATTATTATTATCATATTACCATTATTTGCCATATCTGGAAAAGCATTGTGGATAGATGATTGTGTAATAATTGTCTGTCCTTTGTGTTCATTTTAAAGGCACAGAATCCTTAACATTTGCACCATCTACAGTATATTCTGGGGAAAGGGTGACTGTGAGCTGTGGCCCTCCACCATTAAAACTCAACTTAGGTAGCGAGTGGACTGCAGAGTGGAGACGTGACAACAACTTAATACAACCAGATAATGAACACAGCTTTTCAAAAAATGATAATGGACAGGCCATCCTAACTGTGTCAAAAGCCTTTAACACTGACAATGGTAAGACAAACTAGATCTGTGACAGTGCAGTCAGTGGGTGATTTGTATTCCTACATCATTTACACATTTCTCTCTGATGTCTTGTGATGCAAAACACTGTCACTACTTTCAATGTTTAGCCTGACCTGCCAATGGCAATAAAATATATGTGGTCATGGTTAAGGATTTTGGCCAAAGAAAATATGGTTTTACTTAACCTGGCTATAGTGAAGTATAGGGCTGAAACAGTGTTATAGAAGTGGTAAACTTTATTTTTGTGCCAGTCTCTAAGAACAAAACTGAAAGTTAATAGTGAAAAATTTTAGGTGGAGAGAGGCAGAGAAATTATTTTTCTACTGGCAGAAGCCCCAATAGACCATGATGCAGTGCAGCCTGCAGACATTGCATTTTGAACAGTGGGGACAATTACAAAAGTCTCCGAAGTGTGCATCACAAAATATTTTAGAAATTGTACACACGTTTTTTCCACTATGAAACAACTTAAGTGCTGACTTAGCTTGACAACTGATAGTAGTGTTATCCATATATTTTTATACCTTAATTGACGATCACCTTTAATTTCAGGACCTTATGAATGTAAGCTGAAGAAAGGCAATGTGGCTTTCCGAGTGAAATCCACACGACCATTTGAAGTCAAAGAGAAACCTTCGATCCAAGTGACGCCAATCAGAAGAAAGTTTCAGTGTGAGGGTCTGAATGCAGTGCAAATAAATTGCTCTGTCCAAAGCCCCTACAAGGTTAAGTTTATAGACATTCCTGCTGCAGGTAAACCTGAAACAAACAAGCATCAAAAAAGATCTACTGTGAAATAATTTGCTAAATGATTTAGTTCTGCAATAACCATTTGAAAGAATGTATATGCATTATTTTATATGATTTATTCTACTACTTTCTCCAAGTTGATTGCTGTTTTTTGTTTTTATGTTTAGGCTTAAGTAGTGAAATCAACTCTAAGGTCAGCATCACTGACTGTGAAAATCAGGAAAGGAAGACATTCACTTGTCAAGCGGAAGATACACAGTTTAGCAAAAATATAATACTGGAGTTTTCCACAGAGAGTAAGTAATGATCCAGTCATTGCAGAGCATTTAATACAATTCAGTTTTAATTTTTTTTCTCCTATACCAGTGCTGCTTCTACTTCTTTCTCTCCAGACTTTGAATGTCGCAATGATACGGATTTTGGTGATGGAAATGATGGTGAAAAGGGTGTAGCTCCTTGCGGACGGAATAAGGTGGGAGAGAAGACAGCAGTTTGTAGAAAAAATGAGGGTGGATGGGTAGAGCGACAAGACAGTTGCATCCTACTACCAGTTGAGCAATTGTTCAATCAGTCTCAGGTGACCTGGTTTCTCCTTTTTCTGACACCAAATGATTACTCTCTCTTGAATTAAAATTATGTAAGATAATTATGATTATTTGTTCAAAGTCCACTTACAATACATATGTAGACCTTAAGTTTTTATGTGTCAATCGTTTTAATTACATTTTAACTACAATGTCAAGAATGAACTTTCACACTCTTGTGTTTACTGTATATGCATTATTTATTGATATATGTGAATCTTTGATGAGGGTGATCATGTTAAATAGTTTAAAAACATGTAACCATTATAATAACTGGATCCATGCTTTTAAAAGTGTGTATGTAGAGTACCGCAAAATACACAGAGCTGACCATTCCGATCCAAATTTAAAGTTACTATAGGCGGTTACTTTCCGTTTTATTTATTTATTTATTTTTTACTTTTGCACCATCTGGTGGCAATGACTGTGTACAATTTATACACAGGTGGCCTGTAACTCCATTAGTTGTTCAAATCTCCCAACATTCGAACAGAATTGATCAGGATCTAACAATAATTGACCTTCTAGGAAACAGTCAATAACAATGATTGATTGTAATATTAGTTACTATAATTCTTCCCTCATTGCAGAAATCTATTACTTTCTATGTTTAGGAATTTCACTGTTTTCTGAAACATAAATGCAGCTAAAGGATGTATCTGCCACTGGCAGCACATTTGGAGTGATATAGAATATATATTAGCATTTGGGAGGATGTACAATACCTGTCAAAAATTTAGACACATTTTCCCATCCACTTTCCCATGAGAAAATGTGTCTGGTACTGTATATATGTTTTTTTTTTGGGACCTCCCTGTTCTTTATAGGTGGACTATTAAAAGATAACCTGACATCTCTCCTCCTGCAGTATTTAATCTGCTTCTTTTAAAAGGGATGAGAGGGGCTCAAACGATTAGTCATTATTTAAGCCTACTAGTGGATAATGTATTCCTCCTTATAATAATGTATTCAGCTGCCAATGATCAAATTTCACCAGGACTGTTTGATTTTTCTACAAACAAAAACTCTACTGTGTGAATACATTTAAAAATACTATAAGTGAATACAAAAGATGCACACTTTAATTTGAACCTTAAATTATTGTGTAATTCCAATGCATTTTTCTTTTAAATCTCACAGTCCTTGAATAACAATTCACTGCCAGGATTCTTGGAGCAACTCAGCAAGGTCACTGGTGACTTTGAAAAGGACGTGGTTGCATCTCCCAATGACATTAATGCTATCGTTGACATACTCAGCAATGTAGCAAACTTATCATCATCACAAGAGATCACAATAAATAAAACTTTAATGGAGGTATGTGTTTCAGTCTGCTGAGGGTTACACCTGTCCAAAACAATTCATGTTAATAAAAATATCTACTGCATTTCACATCATCTAATATCTTCTTTCCTTTCAATTTAGGATGTCCTATTAACTGCAGGAGTCCTCACCACAAATGAAGCAAAGGGTTCATGGGATATTCTAAACACAAACACACCCACCACAACCAGTACAGTAAGAAGAAGTAACAGCTCCGTAGCTCAAAGTGCCAGCTCAACATTTTTGAACTCTATTGAGACTATAACAAAAGCCCTTGCCAATGACTCTTTTGACATTGAAACACCCTCTATTCTCTTGAACAAAACTGCATTCACAGGCACTTTCAATGCTGACTTTAATTCTACAGTGGTGGTAGACATACCTGATGGAGGAAGCACTAATATCACTGTGATTACATTTGCCTCTATGGATAATGTACTCCCTGCAAGAGACGAAAACAATTCAACCTTCAACGTCATCAGTGGGAGAGTCGTACTTCTTCAATCCAGTAACACCATCAATAATGTTTCGTTCATATTTGATATTATAAATGAGACTATAGGGAACCCTCAGTGTGTTTTCTGGAACTTCAGCCTCTTCAATGGTCTCGGAGGATGGGACAATGAGGGCTGCGTGTTGGTATCCAATGATAATGAAACCGTCACCTGCAACTGCAACCATCTGACCTCATTCTCTATACTAATGTCACCCAGCAGTCCAGATGACCCTGTGTTGGATTTTATAACCTACATTGGTGTTGGTATATCCATGGGTTCCTTGGTTATATGCCTCATCATTGAAGCTATCATATGGAGAAAAATAAGGAGGAACAACACATCGTACTTGCGACATGTTTCCATTGTTAATATTGCAATGTCTCTCCTGATTGCAAATATTTGGTTTATTATTGGGGCCGCCATTTCAGATGAAAAGGAAGAAAACCCACCAGCCTGCAGTGCAGCTGCGTTTTTTATCCATGTATTCTACTTAGCCCTGTTCTTCTGGATGTTAGCTTCAGGTCTGCTGTTGCTCTACCGCACAGTCAGTGTCTTTGATGATGGTTTGACTAGAAAGTCTATGTTGGCTATTGGATTCTCTCTAGGCTATGGGGCACCCCTAATTATTGCAATCATAACTATAGCTGTAACTGCACCCAAAGAATACATCCGAGGAACTGGGGTATGCTGGCTCAACTGGGACGAGTCCAAAGCTCTGCTGGCGTTTGTGATTCCTGCGCTGATAATAGTCCTGATAAACCTGATTATCCTATTTGTGGTGATATACAAAATGTTGAGGAGAAGGGCAATGGCTGCTGCACAAGCAGATGAGAGGCATGTTCTAGTGGTTATTGCTAGAAGTTTGGCTGTCCTCACACCATTTTTCGGATTAACTTGGGCACTGGGAGTTGGAACTATGACTGACCCAAACAACAGAGGAATCCATATTTCATTTGCATTCTTCAATTCACTGCAGGTACAAATACAGTAGTTACTAATTATGTTTTGTATGTTATATGGTGGAACTCTAAATTATTTGACTGACTTTCGAACAGTTGGTTTGTTTTTTGCCACTGAACCCCTCTTAGCTGATGCAACTCTGTGTCTTTATAAAGGGTTTCTTCATATTGGTTTTTGGAACACTGTTGGACAAAAAGGTATGTATGTATAATATTATATAGTAAACATGTAATATGTTAATATTCACATATGTTAATATGTAAAGACAGCAAAGACTCTAGAGTGAGGAATGAAACAAATCCTGGGACATTACAGCTACCATCATGATTTCACAAAAAAAATCTGCTCAATTAGCGAAAAAAATGCAGGTAGCTGATAGCTGGTTGTGTTGTCACAGGTTATAGTGGAAATACCATTTTGAATTATCCTTTAAATTGTTTGAAACATGGTGTACAATTCTATGAGACAGGACTTTACTCTGTAATGCTGTAATAGCAAAAAGTGTTTTATCCTCTGTCTTGATAAGGAGAGGTAAATCTTAGAATTATAGTGTATATGTTACAAAGTAATCTACCAGGGATATGTGCTTTCAGGTATTAGATTAGCCAACACAATTCTTCTAACTTATCACTAATTATTTAAATCAGAATTAAGTACACCCTTAATCAACCATCTCTTATACAAGTGTGAATTGCAATAATGCTAGTGCAGAACATTCTACTCAAGTCAAGCTTCCACACCTTTTAGTCATAATTTCCTGTAATAATCATAAACAGTAATAATGACATGAAAACATATTTCAGCATGCAGTAATACTACTGTCAGAAGCTGGCTTGATAGCTCGTGTATTAGCATTTGTTGCTAGCTGTACTTATTCGTCTCTCACTGAGCTATTGCTAACGAAAGTAAATTGGTGGTAGTAGTGAGTTTGGAACCTTGAACACTAGTAATGGTTCATACCTCATATAACTACATACAATCATACTCATTTTCCCTTTTAAACATGTTTTCATTGAAATTTTAAAGCAGAGTGCTAACTTTTGCAAATTAACTTTTCAGGTGCGGTCAGAAATTGCAATGAAGTCACAATTTTCCAGTGGAACCAGTGGGACAAAGGTAAGAGCAGTTTTCTTAATCGTCATTTTTTGTATGCTGTCACCAGTCTCTTTTCAAATATTCATGCAATTCATCTTTTTGTCTTTATTCTTGACTTAGACCACCAGCGCTGGAATCTCATCATCAAGTGGACTTGGCTTTTTCCGGAATTGGAAAAAAGGAAGAGGTATAGCTACAGTTGCGAGAAAAGAAGGACAGAATAAAAAAAACAAAGCCTTGATTTCCAAATTCTAGTGAACAGTTTTTATTTGCCCCTTTAGCAGGTTGTAGTCTATCAATAGTACTTCCACTCTTTTAGTCCAGAAATATCTCAACAAAAATTTGATGGCTTATCATTATATTTTGCAGACATTCATACTTCACAGAGAACATATTCAAACAACTTTAGTAATCACTTGACTTCATCTAGTGCCTTCAAGATGTAAACATTAGCCTCAGCTTTATGGTTAGTGCTAATCAGCAAACATTTACATGCTAACACACTGAACTAAGATAGTGACTGCTTGACATTAAAAGAGTACTGTCCTGATTAAGCATTGTACTTCTATGACAATATCAGCATCAGGATAGACAGTTTTTTTCAGTATCAGAATCAAAAGCATCGTAAAAACCAGGAATATCATTTTTTTATTCCATGGGATCTTCATCCTTGTTAAAACCTGCCAACTGTTCAGTTGAAGATTTGTGTTACTGTTATACTGTAGTGGGTATTGTAGCCTTGAGTGGCTAACCAAGGTCAATGCTTTTACACAAGTTCTGTTAAAAGACCTTGGTCACTGCACTTACCCTGTAAATACTAAACATCAGCATATTAACATGATCATTGTGAGCATGTTAGCATTCTGACCTTACTATTTAAAAGTACTGCCTCTTCTTTTAGTTTCAGTTGTTTTGTTTTGCCACTGACTAAATCATATTGTTTTGTCACTGTTTTTTCAGATGGTTACAATCAGTCACCGACTGGCTCTGGTGCATCTCAGTCCTTCATCAACACTTGATGGGTGCAGACAGCTCCTAGTCAGAATGATAACGAAAAAATAGGCGTTTCACAAAAATAATTATTGCACTTTCTTTCTTGCAGCTATAACAAGTTAAAAGTATGAACATGATAATGAAACACCTGAGGATAAAGAAACACCTGAGAAGAGACAGTCATGATTTTTGGAATGATGGATAACGCATTAATTCAGTCTTTACAAAACTGTATTTTGTCAAAGTACCGCTTATAACAACACAAAGATATTTTTGAATATTGCACGCTGTATGTTGGATGTATAGTATTAATTGTATTGTAGTAGTAATTGCATTTAACTAATTATTTTCTTTCTTTTTTTTTATTGTTTTTTGCAACAATTATGAAGTTACATGTACTTCCTATGAAGATCACTTGCTGAGGATAGATTTTATGTCTGATTTCATAAAAAAAGTGAATGGAACTATGATTATTAAATTGTTGTGTGTATGTGTGTGTGTTTGCTCACAGGAAGAGGTATAAGATTAATATGCCTTAAAGATTCCTTTTAAATACTCATTCAAAACATAAGAAATGCTTTGTTTGACCATTTTTGACATTTAAAATTATTCATCATATCATTTTCAAACATCAAAATGGCCACAAAGTAGATGCAAAAGGGCTCTTGTTTTGATTTACTTTGACAACCAAATCAGTTAGACATGACAAGACTGTCTTAAACAGATCAGGGAACTTGTTTACTCCAGGGGTGCGTCATAATGACAAATTTATATCAATCAGTTTTATCTGCCTTTTTCACACCAGATATTTTGAGCTGTCATCGCAGGAAAAGCTCATGTGTTACTAATAACATGACAGTGAGCCAGCATGCCAGATACAATACCAGAACCCTGAAACTGAAGTGGCTAAATGGAATCCAAACATTATTTACACCTGTGCTTTTCTTACTGTGACATGTCAAAATGTCTTCCATGAAAAGGACTTATTGGTTCAGTTTGTTTTACATGTTCAAGTTGTCATGATGAATAGAACAAACGTGCCAGAACACAGAGACCGAAGGCGAAGCAAGTCTGAAGAAAACTCTTTATTTGGAGTAAACAGCATAAACAAAAGCTGACGGAACAGCAAACAGGAGTGCAGGCAGGCATTTAAACAGAACAAAACAGAGGAACAGAGACTGAACAGAAAGCCAGGGGCCTGTTACATCAAGCTGGCTAACGGGATAGCCTGGCTTATTTCGATAAGCCTCACTGATTTAAGTGAGAGTTCCAATCCATCAAAGTGGCTTATATGAGTTGCAGTTTAGTAACCGTAGTAACTTTGTCAGCAGAACTAGCCTGCTCTGTGGCAGGTTAACGGTCAATACAAGCTTAGCTCAGCTGCATGTCAAAGAATATCCAACAGACAGGAACACACTTTGAAAACACGGTTCCATCATGTCTTTTCACACTCACAACCCTTTTATTTAAAAGCTTAGCATTTAAGAGATAAAAGTGTGTCAGCGTTATTTTGAAATGATTTATTTATTTATTCCCTGATTTTGTTTAAACTGTGAAGACAAGAAAAAAATTAAATAAAGTCCAAACTTTGACCTTTATAAACCTTTTTAAATGTATACCGTGGTAACTGCTTATACTAGTGATTACAGTCACAGTGATCAGCTGCCTATCAAAAAGCTCTGAGACAGAATCATTCCTATACAACATATATGCTGTTTGAATAAGTCGCCTAAAGAAAACAAGCAGTCTGCCTACAGTATTCATTTTGGGTCTCTTAATACTTGACAACATAAAAACATTTTAATCCACATAAATCTATGTTTGTGGTTTACTCTTGACACTTACTGAAATCATGACGGAGACAGAAAGTCATTTTCTCTCAATGACAAATGACGTATTCTCCCCAAAACGTGTATTTTGAAACAGCCATTAAAACCTGTATCTTTATATTCATGTAGGCTAATAAATATACAGATGTCAATTAGATGGTATTCTGCATGACAAAAGAAGAAAATGTTATAATAATTATCTGCTTATAGTGATATTTGACCCAGACAGGCATGATCATTGTAAGTGGCGTCCACTGTACTTATATCCTTCTCTAGGTTCCAGTTAATGTTTAACTTACAGTGATGATGCCATCCGGACAGCCGCGCAGCTATCGTGGCAGCAAACGTGGTGAAAGTTGTAGAGTCCAGGCCTTGACATTTACATCTTTGTTACATCTTTGGACTTTGTTATTGCCAAAATGACTGATTCTGTCGCTTCTCGGTGGACAGTCTCCGTTGGCCATTCGCTGATATGTCTGGAGTACTGCGGCATGAGCGCTTGTCTCATCTGATTTTCCTGGACCTGGACGCTTCGCACCAGTGATGTCCGGCATTTGAAATGTCTGGACTGTGGTCACGCAATTGAAGACAGGTGTGGAGGTCGGTGTGCACCAATGATTTAAGTCCGCCCGGGGGACAACCTTCTTAGCGTCCCGCAGTTTCCGTAGTGTAGTGGTTATCACGTTCGCCTCACACGCGAAAGGTCCCTGGTTTGAAACTGGGCGGAAACACTCCTTCTTTCTGTGCTCACTCCTGAGTAAGTGAATCAAACTGCGCCGTCTCGTATCAGCATTAGAAGGGAGGCCCAGACTTAAAGTTCCGTGCTCCGTATCACCAGAGAACCTCCTTATGTCGTACTTTCTATTCCTTTTCCCTTTCTCTTTTTTTTCTCCAAACCATCACCTCAACATTGCGCAAAAACAAGGACCATTTCCGGTATTTGAGATGTTTGGATGCGTTCAGGCAATTGAAGTCATGTCGGGGGGGTGCGCGGGTCAAGGGCTTTAAGCCACCCACGTGAATGATACCCAGCTTTTCACAGTTTCCGTAGTGTAGTGGTTATCACGTTCGCCTAACACGCGAAAGGTCCCCGGTTCGAAACCGGGCGGAAACACTTCTCTGTTTATGCTCACTCTGAGTCATTAATAGAATCAACCTGCGGCGCCCCCTCAAACGGTGGAAAGCAACGTGGATTTAAGGGAGTCAAGCGGGATCGAGAAATCAGTCTCACCAGCATTTCTGGTCATGGTTTTCAGGCCTCCTTTTGGGCTCTGCCCATTTATTGATTTCTGTGTGTGGACCAGGCAGGTTCATGTCTTCGCCGTATTGCTCCGTTGGAGGGGAGGAGCGCGCGGTTGATGTATTGCCCTTCTCAGTCTCGGTGAGCAACCCGCAGCTGGCAGAAAAGTCATCTCTCCCCGTCGGGGAATCGAACCCCGGTCTTCCGCGTGACAGGCGGAGATACTGTCCACTATACTAACGAGGACGGCCGCATGAGGTTGCAGCACGTCGGCGGGCCAGCTCCGACCTTTGCGGGAGGCGTTCCAGCGGTTGGCGGTGGAGATATTTGAACCGACAAGTCCAGTGTCGATCTTACGCTTATTTTCGATACAGTCTTTCTTTTTTTTTTTCTTAACCGTCCTGGACGCTTCGCACCAGTGATGTCCGGCATTCGAAATGTCTGGACTGTGGTCGCGCAATTGAAGACAGGTGTGGAGGTCGGTGTGCACCAATGATTTAAGTCCGCCCGGAGGACAACCTTCTTAGCTTCCTGCAGTTTCCGTAGTGTAGTGGTTATCACGTTCGCCTCACACGCGAAAGGTCCCCGGTTCGAAACCGGGCGGAAACACTTCTTCTTTCTGCGCTCACTCTGGATTAAGTGAATCAAACTGCGCCGTCTCGTATCAGCATTAGAAGGGAGGCCCAGACTTAAAGTTCCGTGCTCCGTATCACCAGAGAACCTCCTTATGTCGTACTTTCTATTCCTTTTCCCTTTCTCTTTTTTTTCTCCAAACCATCACCTCAACATTGCGCAAAAACAAGGACCATTTCCGGTATTTGAGATGTTTAGATGCGTTCAGGCAATTGAAGTCATGTCGGGGGGGTGCGCGGGTCAAGGGCTTTAAGCCACCCACGTGAATGATACCCAGCTTTTCACAGTTTCCGTAGTGTAGTGGTTATCACGTTCGCCTAACACGCGAAAGGTCCCCGGTTCGAAACCGGGCGGAAACACTTCTCTGTTTATGCTCACTCTGAGTCATTAATAGAATCAACCTGCGGCGCCCCCTCAAACGGTGGAAAGCAACGTGGACTTAAGGGAGTCAAGCGGGATCGAGAAATCAGTCTCACCAGCATTTCTGGTCATGGTTTTCAGGCCTCCTTTTGGGCTCTGCCCATTTATTGATTTCTGTGTGTGGACCAGGGAGGTTCATGTCTTCGCCGTATTGCTCCGTTGGACGGGAGGAGCGCGCGGTTGATGTATTGCCCTTCTCAGTCTCGGTGAGCAACCCGCAGCTGGCAGAAAAGTCATCTCTCCCCGTCGGGGAATCGAACCCCGGTCTTCCGCGTGACAGGCGGAGATACTGTCCACTATACTAACGAGGACGGCCGCATGAGGTTGCAGCACGTCGGCGGGCCAGCTCCGACCTTTGCGGGAGGCGTTCCAGCGGTTGGCGGTGGAGATATTTGAACCGACAAGTCCAGTGTCGATCTTACGCTTATTTTCGATACAGTCTTTCTTTTTTTTTTTCTTAACCGTCCTGGACGCTTCGCACCAGTGATGTCCGGCATTCGAAATGTCTGGACTGTGGTCGCGCAATTGAAGACAGGTGTGGAGGTCGGTGTGCACCAATGATTTAAGTCCGCCCGGAGGACAACCTTCTTAGCTTCCTGCAGTTTCCGTAGTGTAGTGGTTATCACGTTCGCCTCACACGCGAAAGGTCCCCGGTTCGAAACCGGGCGGAAACACTTCTTCTTTCTGCGCTCACTCTGGATTAAGTGAATCAAACTGCGCCGTCTCGTATCAGCATTAGAAGGGAGGCCCAGACTTAAAGTTCCGTGCTCCGTATCACCAGAGAACCTCCTTATGTCGTACTTTCTATTCCTTTTCCCTTTCTCTTTTTTTTCTCCAAACCATCACCTCAACATTGCGCAAAAACAAGGACCATTTCCGGTATTTGAGATGTTTGGATGCGTTCAGGCAATTGAAGTCATGTCGGGGGGGTGCGCGGGTCAAGGGCTTTAAGCCACCCACGTGAATGATACCCAGCTTTTCACAGTTTCCGTAGTGTAGTGGTTATCACGTTCGCCTAACACGCGAAAGGTCCCCGGTTCGAAACCGGGCGGAAACACTTCTCTGTTTATGCTCACTCTGAGTCATTAATAGAATCAACCTGCGGCGCCCCCTCAAACGGTGGAAAGCAACGTGGACTTAAGGGAGTCAAGCGGGATCGAGAAATCAGTCTCACCAGCATTTCTGGTCATGGTTTTCAGGCCTCCTTTTGGGCTCTGCCCATTTATTGATTTCTGTGTGTGGACCAGGCAGGTTCATGTCTTCGCCGTATTGCTCCGTTGGACGGGAGGAGCGCGCGGTTGATGAATTGCCCTTCTCAGTCTCGGTGAGCAACCCGCAGCTGGCAGAAAATTCAACTCTCCCCGTCGGGGAATCGAACCCCGGTCTTCCGCGTGACAGGCGGAGATACTGTCCACTATACTAACGAGGAACTGCGAAGGCACAGTCTTCTGCCAGACGATGGAGCTGTTTTCCATCATGTAATTCTGAACCTCTCTTCTGTTCACACTCACTCATAGAAGAAGAAGGTCATCAGGAAACACACCTGCTGCATTCATGGCTGCATGCTGCTCATTTCGTTGGGTGATGTTGACCACTTGTTTCTGTCTTATGAAAATGCGCTCTTTTCATTCTTTTTGAAAATGAACAAGACTAGGTCTAAATCTAGTTTAAGATATTTGTTGTTGAGGTCCAGCCAAAACTGCTCTCTTACATTAACCGTAGTCTATAATGTTGGCAGTTCAATGGATGTTGTAGCTCATAGGTAGCGAGTAATCAATAATAATCAATAAAATCCTATGGGAAAAACACGTCACAATCTAAAAGTTGTATGTTTGGATTTGGTAACTATTACAGTCAAGTCTGGATTTGAGTTTTGATCGTTAATTTGTTTTTTGCACACGATACTGATTTGCCTTGTCAGAGTTTCCGTAGTGTAGTGGTTATCACGTTCGCCTCACACGCGAAAGGTCCCCGGTTCGAAACCGGGCGGAAACATCTTTCTTTGTTCCTCTTCTCTGTCAGGACTAATATTCATAGTACACTTAATACATCCATGAGTCAAACTCATACCTGAAATCACTGATAAACACTTAGACCATATTTAAGGTTGTTTAAAAATACAATTGATATAATTAAATCACACCTGATAACAATGTCCCTTGTTAAACACTTAATACTAAATACTTTCTATTTTTAATATATTTAGACCTTTCTTTCTGTTTACAGTATATACCACCATACAGTCTATGTATACCACTGACTAGAACAATAGAAAACAACATGGAAATGAGTACAACACATCAGCTGATAAATGTACTCATACCAACATTTAGACTAATTAAAAACATCTATGTGATTTTATTTGGACCTTTATATCCTTCTATTTGTCCTAATACATGATTTCTGTTTGTGAATTATGCAGATGCATATCCTCACTGTATTGCTCTGCTGGACAGGAGGAGCATGCATGATATCGATGTATTGCTTTTGTTCGTTTTGGTGAACAACAGTGATTTTTGTTGGGGGTTTTTTCGTGTCCATGTGCATAAAATATGTTTTATAGTAGTTTCCGTAGTGTAGTGGTTATCACGTTCGCCTAACACGCGAAAGGTCCCCGGTTCGAAGCCGGGCGGAAACACTTATTTCTTTGCGTTTACAACAATAATAAGACGACGCAAAGTCAAATTCGTACGTCACAGTAACACGTCACACAGATTACAACAGTACAGTGAAACATGCTCATTAGTACAATACATAGTTTGGCGAATTTACTCATATGAACACTCAAAATCATTCGAAATATTTCATTCAGACATTTATTTACTTATATTTGACCTAATTGTTGATTTCTGTATGTGAACGAGACTGCTTCATATCCTCACCGTACGGCTCTCTTACATTAACCTTAAGTCTATAATGTTGGCAGTTCAATGGATGTTATTGCACAGGAGCTCATAGGTAGCGAGTAATCAATAATGATCAATAAAATCTTATGGAGAAACACGCCACAATCTACAAGTTGTATGTTTGCATTTGGTAACAATTGGAGTCATGTCTGGATTTGAGTTTTGATCGTTAATTTGTTTTTTGCACACGGTACCGATTGGATTTATTAGCGTTTCCGTAGTGTAGTGGTTATCACGTTCGCCTCACACGCGAAAGGTCCCCGGTTCGAAACCGGGCGGAAACACTCCTTCTTTGTTCCTCTTCTCTGTCAGGACTAATATCATAGCACACTTAATACATCCATGAGTCAAACTCATACCTGAAATCACTGATAAACACTTAGACCATATTTAAGTTAAAAATACAATTGATATGACTACATCACACTTGATAACAATGTCCCTTGTTAAACACTTCTAAATACTTTCTATTTTTAATATATTTAGTCTTTCTGTTTACAGTATATACCACCATACAGTCTATGTATACCACTGACTAGAACAATAGAAAACAACATGGAAATGAGTACAACACATCAGCTGATAAATGTACTCATACCAACATTTAGACTAATTAAAAACATCTATGTAATTTTATTTGGACCTTTATATGCTTCTATTTGTCCTAATATATGATTACTGTTTGTGAATTATGCAGATGCATATCCTCACTGTATTGCTCTGCTGGACAGGAGGAGCATGCATGATGTTGATGTATTGCTTTTGTGGATAATCAGCAGCTGACAGAAAAGTCAACTCTCCCCGTCGGGGAATCGAACCCCGGTCTTCCGCGTGACAGGCGGAGATACTGTCCACTATACTAACGAGGAACTACGGAGCGGTTTTAGGGTGCCACAATCTTCTCCCGTTCCTTTAGGTATGTAGTTATTGAGATGTTTTATTGTATTTGTTCTGAACTCCAACACACTGGATGTGACCTTCCAGAACTGTAGTGGTTATCACAGTTGCCTCACATGCGAAAGTTCTCCTGTTGGAAACCAGGTGGAAACACTTCTCTGATGATGCTCACTCTGAGTCATTAATAATATCAAACTGTGGATATTCAGATTATCAGCACACTGGACAGTCTACAACATTGTTATCAAACAAAAGAAAACAACATGAAGTTAATGGAAGCACACAGGATAAAGAGTTCACCATCATAGTCATGTCTCATAACTATTTCTAGTCATGATTTTTCTGCTGGGCCAATTTATTGATTTCTGTATGTGGACCAGGCAGGTTCATATCCTCGCTGTATTGCTCTGTTGAACAGGAGGAGCACGCATGATGTGAATAATCAGCAGATGAAAAGTCACCTCTCCCCGTCGGGGAATCGAACCCCGGTCTTCCGCGTGACAGGCGGAGATACTGTCCACTATAATAACGAGGAGTGAATATATGAAAATCAGGCATCCAAATTATCTCGTTGTTCCTTCAAGTACAAACTAATGTGGTTGTTGGCATGTACATCTTGAATTCAGGATACTGACACGTTTTATTGCATTTGTTCTGAACTCAAACCCAACTGGACGACTAACCTACCGGTAACCAGCTTGACCAGTTTGAGCTATTTTTTTGACAGCTGTTAGGCCAGCTACTAGCTCTCCTTCTTAACAGTTACCAGCTTAGTTTTTACAAGTTACTATCTCAGATTCTCACCAGTTACCAGCTCTTGTTACTAGGCCCAGCTAAGCCATATTCTTACCAGTTACCAGTTCCTATGGTTGCCAACTGCCAGCTCCTATTGGTGAGATCAGCACCTGCTAAAATTGACTCATTTGTAGGAACTGGTTTCTAGTTTGCAGTTGTTTAGAAAGGAAGTGATATGCCGAGCTTCTCAAATTTCTTAAAAATGTATTTAAAATACATTCTCTAACATAAGATACATGGTTTGTCCACAATATACCACCTAATGCTATTTAGAAAAAATGAATGAATGATGAATTCAAAATCCTTATTTTGGGTTTCAATTACTACACTATCAAACATCTGAAGTAGAACAAGTGAAATGAACATAATGTTTGCTTCTAGTGTGGTTCTGTAGGTTTGTGTACAGAAATCATTTTCCAGGATTTTTAAGGACATATTCAGTAAGTTATGTACACATTAGTTGTTGCTCACAGAGGGTCATCTTAGAATGATTCAAACTGGACAAATTGGCTAAAAATCTCTAAACTTTGAGGCTTATGCCTCAAATTAATGTTCTCAAGATGTTTTTATGTTGCAGGACTACAGCATTTTTATATGTAAAAAAAATGAACCTGCTAATAACAGGCTAACAACTCATAAATATGTTGATTACGCACCAGTACCATGTCGATCAAAGCATTGATTTGCATGTTTCTGACCTGTTTGACCTTCCATACATGTGACACTGTAGAGTACCAAATGAGACATCAGTAGCTAAAAATGTACATGAGCTGAGAAAAGTATTTGCATAAGAATCCTCCTCCAAACTTTCCTGAATCTCACTAATATTTCAAGGACATTTTATCGGTTTTTAAGTTATCCATGTGTTTTCCCTGACTGGAAAGCTAGTCCAGAAATTTTCAGGATTTCCAGGTTTTACAGGACACATAGGAACCCTGACAGCATTGACAGAGCATAAATGGTATTTAGTAGATAAATTAATAAGGTGCAGGTTTAAATTACTTTTAATTATTGTTTTTAAATGAAGCAGGTACTGAGACCTATCTGCGTCACTGTGAGAGGCACCTCTCAACAGGAGGCCTTCCTCTTTCACCAAGCCTAATGGGTGACAGGCCACCAGTTGTCTAGGGAACTTTTCCAGGTCCAGGTTCATGACTGTAGTGGCGCACTGGAACTTCTAGAGGCTGGTGGACCTGAGGCAGCCTGCTGCTGCAGTATGCCAGATGTACTTGAATTTTGTATTTCTGTTGATCACATAACTGAACATGCCCTCCGTAAAAGCAACAGGGAAGGCAAAATATCCAACTGTGAATCAGAAATTAGCCAAGTATGCAAGCATACAAAGAATTTGTTTTAGCATTTCTTCGCAGGTTTCAAACAGGGACCTGGGGGAGAGATTTGGACTTAAGGGGAGGAGAACACCAGTTCAGAGTTCATATTTATTTCTTTATTATATTTGTGTTCATTTTTTCTTACACTCTCTCTGCAGACCTGAGCTACAATGAACCTACACTCAATTTAGTAAAGCAATTTAAATACATTTCACAGCAGGACAACATGCATTACAGGTTTGCTTTCATACTATCTAAAGTACTTGAGTTTAGATCTTTTTCAGCTAACAGCATACCTTTAGTATGCATAACTTTATTGTTCAGATTAACCTGCAAAATAACACAGAAAAAAAGAAAAAAGAGAGCTCAGGGGCCCATTGTCTAACAGTCCATCTATGGTCTTATAAACATGCTCACCTGCTGAACAACATGGTTCTATATATTTTATCAAGATGGCCCTTTAGGTCAGATTATATCAGTGATTTTTTCTTGCCCATGTGCCAAAAATGTGTTTCACAACAGTTTCCGTAGTGTAGTGGTTATCACGTTCGCCTAACACGCGAAAGGTCCCCGGTTCGAAACCGGGCGGAAACACTTATTTCTTCGCGTTCACAACAATAATAAGACGATGCAAAGTCAAATTGGTACGTCACAGTAACACGTAACACAGATTAAAACAGTACAGTGAAACATGCTCATTAGTACAATACATAGGTTGGTAAATTTACTCATATAAACACTCAAAATTATTCGAAATATTTCATTCAGACATTTATTTATTTATATTTGACCCAATTGTTGATTTCTGTATGTGAACGAGACTGCTTCATATCCTCACTGTATTACTCTGTTGAACAGGAGGAGCACGCATGATGTTATTGATTGTTCTTTTGTCCATGTTGGTGAATAATCAGCAGCTGGTAGAAAAGTCAACTCTCCCCGTCGGGGAATCGAACCCCGGTCTTCCGCGTGACAGGCGGAGATACTGTCCACTATACTAACGAGGAACTGCGAAAGGAATTACGGGGGGCACAGTCTTCTGCCAGACGATGGAGCTGTTTTCCATCATGTAATTCTGAACCTCTCTTCTGTTCACATTCACTCATAGAAGAAGAAGGTCATCAGGAAACACACCTGCTGCATTCATGGCTGCATGCTGCTCATTTCATTGGGTGATGTTGACCAGTTGTTTCTGTCTTATGAAAATGCGCTCTTTTCATTCTTTTTGGCACTTTTATCTCACAATGAACAAGACTAGGTCTAAATCTAGTATGACCGTGTATGAAACACTAGAGGGCTTCTATTGGTACGTTGCTTGGTTACCATCAGACATGGCGAGCAGTTTAAGATGTTTGTTGTTGAGGTCCAGCCAAAACTGCTCTCTTACATTAACCGTAGTCTATAATGTTGGCAGTTCAATGGATGTTGTAGCTCATAGGTAGCGAGTAATCAATAATAATCAATAAAATCTTATGGGAAAAACACGCCACAATCTAAAAGTTGTATGTTTGGATTTGGTAACTATTACAGTCAAGTCTGGATTTGAGTTTTGATCGTTAATTTGTTTTTTGCACACGGTACTGAGTTACCTTGTCAGAGTTTCCGTAGTGTAGTGGTTATCACGTTCGCCTCACACGCGAAAGGTCCCCGGTTCGAAACCGGGCGGAAACATCTTTCTTTGTTCCTCTTCTCTGTCAGGACTAATATTCACAGTGGACTTCACAGTCAAACTTATACCTGAAATCACTGATAAACACTTAGACCATATTTAAGGTTGTTTAAAAATACAATTGATATGATTACATCACACCTGATAACAATGTCCCTTGTTAAACACTTCTAAATACTTTCTATTTTGATATATTTAGACCTTTCTTTCTGTTTACAGTATATACCACCATACAGTCTATGTATACCACTGACTAGAACAATAGAAAACAACATGGAAATGAGTACAACACATCAGCTGATAAATGTACTCATACCAACATTTAGACTAATTAAAAACATCTATGTAATTTTATTTGGACCTTTATATCCTTCTATTTGTCCTAATACATGATTTCTGGATGTGAATTATGCAGATGCATATCCTCACTGTATTGCTCTGCTGGACAGGAGGAGCATGCATGATGATGTTGATGTATTGCTTTTGTTTGTTTTGGTGAACAATCAGCAGCTGGCAGAAAAGTCAACTCTCCCCGTCGGGGAATCGAATCCCGGTTTTCCGACGGGACAGGCGGAGATACTGTCCACTATACTAACGAGGAACTACAGAGAGGGTTTACAGCGACACAATATTCTCCCGTTCCTTTAGGTATGTAGTTATTGAGATGTTTTATTGTATTTGAACTCCAACACACTGGATGTGACCTTCCAGAACTTTTTTCTGTGCATTACTAAGTTTAGGTGTGATAGTGAATTGTATTATTTACCAATCTTTTTCTTATATGCACTGTAGTAACCCAGATTATTGGTTTGACATAATAAATAAATTGTGTTCTCTCTCCAGGTCAAGGACAATGTGCTGAGTCAATCCCATCATTTAGACATGAGGCCCTTCTGCCAGAAGATGGAGCTGTTTTCCACCATATAACTCTGACAGGTGCGAGAGAATTCTACCACCTCTGTTCACACTCACATATGTCAGAAGAAGTGAACCCTCAAAAAACACACCTGTTACATCCTGGTCAACTGATTGAGTGATGCTCACCACTTGTTTCTGCATTATGAAAATACATGTGCTGTTTTAACTCTTTGTGACACTTTTATCACACATTTTCTACAATCATAATGAATACTGATGGTTACATTAACAGTAATCTATAATATTGGCAGTTCATTGGATGTCATAGCACAAGAGCTTATAGGTGGCAAGTAATCTATTATGATTCATTCAATCTTGTGAGAAAACAAACAATAATCTAAAAGTTGCACTATATGTGTAACAATTCTAGCTGAGTACAGAGGGTGAGTGTTGGTTTAACAAACATGGTAGAAATATCACATTTTGTGGGAAAATGGTTTCCTATCTCAGTGTTTTTCAACCACTGTGCTGCGGCACACTAGTGTTCCGTGCGATTTAGTCAGGTGTGCCGTGGGAAATTATCCAATTTCATCTAATAGGCCTAAAAAAACATTTTTTGAAAGCAAATGAATGATTATCTGCCAATAATGCGTCGCTGTCTGCTGTGACAGGTACAGAGACTGAAGCAGAAAGCCTCAGTTAACAAAGAAAGTTGATATCCACCGTAATGATACCACTGATCTCTGATCTTGAGTTTCGGGTTTGTCGAGCCAGCTCACACAAAGAAAGCCTGGGTATGTTGAACCAGCTTCGTAGTACACTCCTCAGGAGGAGCACACATGATGTTGTTGATGTATTGTTTTTCTCTGTCTCTGTGAATAATCAGCAGATGAAAAGTCAACTCTCCCCGTCGGGGAATCGAACCCCGGTCTTCCGCGTGACAGGCGGAGATACTGTCCACTATACTAACGAGGACTGATAATATGAAAATCAGGCAACCAAATTATCTCGTGTTCCTTTAAGTACAAATTAATGTGGTTGTTGGCATGTACATGTACAAGTATGCAAGCATACAAAGAATTTGTTTTAGCATTTCATCGCAGGTTTCAAACAGGGACCTGGGGGAGAGATTTGGACTTAAGAGGAGGAGAACACCAGTTCAGAGTTCATATTTATTTCTTTATTATATTTGTGTTCATTTTTTCTTACACTCTCTCTGCAGACCTGAGCTATAATGAACCTACACTCAATTTAGTAAAGCAATTTAAATACATTTCACAGCAGGACAACATGCATTACAGGTTTGCTTTCATACTATCTAAAGTACTTGAGTTTAGATCTTTTTCAGCTAACAGCATAACTTTAAGGTTCAGATTAACCTGCAAAATAACACAGAAAAAAAAGAAAAAAGAGAGCTCAGGGGCCCATTGTCTAACAGTCCATCTATGGTCTTATTATAAACATGTTAACCTGCTGTTCATTATTGCATATGACTACCAGTGCAGTGGGGCTGAGTACAAGGGGGTGAAGTAAGATGTGAGTTACTAGCCAGACACATCACTCCTCTGCAAATAAAATGAATTGTAAAGATTACAGTGTCTCTTTTGCCAGACTGGATGCTGTTCAATGTTCAATGATAAAAGATTTTAAAATAATAATAACAAACTTATAACTCATGGCAAACTAAACCTCATAGGTGACTGAGGTATGTAGAGTGTGAACAATATGGTTTTATATATTTTATTAAGATGGCCCTTTAGTTCAGATTATATCAGTGTTTTTTCCTGTCCATGTGCATAAAATATGCTTCGTAACAGTTTCCGTAGTGTAGTGGTTATCACGTTCGCCTAACACGCGAAAGGTCCCCGGTTCGAAACCGGGCGGAAACACTTATTTCTTCGCGTTCATTCTGAACATTAATTAGATGATGCAAAGTCAAATTGGTACGTCACAGTAACACGCAACACAGATTAAAACAGTACAGTGAAACATGCTAACTAGTACAATACATAGGTTGGTAAATTTACTCATATAAACACTCAGAATAATTCTAAATATTTCATTCAGACATTTATTTACTTATATTTGACCCAATTGTTGATTTCTGTATGTGAACGAGACTGCTTCATATCCTCACTGTGTGGCTCTGTTGAACAGGAGGAGCACGCATGATGGTGTTGATTGTTCTTTTGTCCATGTTGGTGAATAATCAGCAGCTGGTAGAAAAGTCATTCCTCCCCGTCGGGGAATCGAACCCCGGTCTTCCGCGTGACAGGCGGAGATACTGTCCACTATACTAACGAGGATTGATGCACAGTGAAAAATGGCACGTCAAGGGGAAGCTGGCGCACTTCTGGCGTCTACTCTTACATTTAGTAAGTCTCAAGTTCCTTCAAGTACTAACCAAAGTGTTTGTTGTCATATACCTTCACCTGCCTTCTACAGATTTTTACCCGTTTAATACCAATTTACGGTGTGATAGTAAATTGTATTATTTACCATTCCTCTTCTTATACGGACTAATCCAGAATAGTGGTTTGACATGATAAAAATAAAACTGAATCAAACTAGTCTTCTCATTCTGACTACAACTTCTTATATAGTCACTCTGACAAATGACACCTAATCAACACTAAACCACAGTGACTGAATCCTCCGTAAATCCCTCATCTGATCTCTAGGAGTCACGAATAGTATGTGCTGAATTCATTCCATCCCTGCTCCTGACAAGACTGACAAAATGTACAAATGGTGCCTCAATCATCTCGTGTTCCTGTGAGTACCAACCAATGTGTTTGAAACGTCTTGAATTCAGGATACTGACACAGTTTATTGCATATGTTTTAACATCCAACACGTTGGATGTAACCTTCCCCGTTTATCATTAACTTTAGGTTTGATAGTAAATTGTATTATTCATCATTCCTCTTCTTATGCACTATAATTATCCAGATTGGAGGGATTGGAGGACTTTAGGAAGTATCTTCTCTCTAGGCAGCCTCGCAGCACCAGTTGCCTCGGGGGCGAGCATTCTTGTTAGGAGCAGGGATGGAATGAATTCAGCACATATTATTCGTGACTCCTAGAGATCAGATGAGGGATTTACGGAGGATTCAGTCACTGTGGTTTAGTGTTGATTAGGTGTCATTTATCAGAGCATAGTGACCATATAGGACGTTGTAGTCAGAATGAGAAGACTAGTTTGATTCAGTTTTATTTTTATCATGTCAAACCAATAATCTGGATTAGTCCGTATAAGAAGAGGAATGGTTAATAATACAATTTACTATCACACCGTAAATTGGTATTAAACAGGTAAAAATCTGTAGAAGGCAGGTGAAGGTATATGCCAATAACCACTTTGGTTAATACTAGGAGGAACTTAAGTCTTACTAAATGTAAGAGCAGACGCCAGAAGTGCGCCAGCTTCCCCTTGACGTGCCATTTTTTCCTATGCACCAATCCTCGTTAGTATAGTGGACAGTATCTCCGCCTGTCACGCGGAAGACCGGGGTTCGATTCCCCGACGGGGAGGAATGACTTTTCTACCAGCTGCTGATTATTCACCGAGACACACTTTCTCTATGCTGACTAAACGATGAGAAACAGACACAATGCTGATCCGCTGAATGTATAGTTTGTCGTTTTTTTTTTTTACTGCGGGGTCTTCTCCCTTTCTGACAAATGACAGACTCACTTCTGCTCTAACTGCTATCTACTAGGCAACTGTGTAGCATGCAACTGTTAGAAGCCATGAAGCTACTTTTATTATCAGTACAATAATAGTGCACACCAAGCCATTTGAGACACAGCGCGGTTTTTATGAATATGGAACGTTCAGTTGTGATGTTGCAATGTTCACGCGTCTTCTCAACGTGGGTACAGGCATAGGACATGTACTATAAAATAAAATTGTATGGGAGATGTTGGCACAACGTTTCCGTAGTGTAGTGGTTATCACGTTCGCCTCACACGCGAAAGGTCCCCGGTTCGAAACCGGGCGGAAACATTATTTGTTTTCTCACATACTGCTAGTGTTGAAGATACTCTAGATGGCATTGTTTCTACACGGACCAACGGAAAAGCACATTTCATGTGTGTATCAAGCACACCTACCTGGCAAACATCAATTCTCCCAACATGAAACTTTGGTGAACATGGAAACAGCTTCTGTGCCATCTGCTCTTCATACAGCCCCTTTCAGTCATAGTGACTATCATTAATGTGTGGAGCCAATGGACGCCTCTTTCTGCACTCTCGAAGTTGAGAAGCATTTTTTACCACAGGGCTCTTCAACAAGCCTACAAATGAACAAAATCCACAGAGTACAGAAAAAGGAAATACTGTAAATCTTTATTTTATGCTGCGACATTTGTACAGATAAGCTCCTTCCAGCCACTGTCACACATTTGATCCATCCTCACTGACAGCCTGCTGGACCTGTTAACTTCTCATTCATTGTTGTCATATATCAAAGTACATCAAACTTATTGCTTTCCACTGACAGACTGCCAACCTAACAAGAGAAGTTTACCACCATAATATTAAAGAAAAGGGGGGGGAATCATAATGCGTCCTGGTGGCATCTCAAGTATGAAACTTTTTTTCTCTCTGATCAGTAAATGAGTAGCAGAACATTTTACATTTGTTTTAATATACTTTGAAGCACTGTCCAGAAACATGGCAGATCTATGTGTAAACATAACTACAGTGGTCAAAATTAGGTAGATTACTTTAAAATAAAAAAAATAAAAAATGAAAAAGCAACATTAAATATCTACTGATAAACATTACTATAATTACTATTGTCACTTCTTTTACCCAAAATAACATGATTTAAAGATCCAGTGTGCAGAATTTAGTGGCATCTAGTGGAACAGACTTGGCAGAAATGGAATATAATAATCATGAGTATGTTTTAATAAGTGTATAATCACCTAAAATTAAGAATTGTTGTATTTTCGTTACCTTAGAATGAGCACTTTATATTTACGCAGGGAGCGGGTTCTCCATCATAGAGCTTGCCATGTTTCTACGGTAGCCCAGAATGGACAAACCAAACACTGGTTCTTGAGAAGGCCTTTCATGGCCACCGTAGTTTTTCCCTTCATAATTTGAAGAGGAGGGTGAGGGTGTGGGTATTCAGTTGGTTGCAATTTGCAACATCACCACTAAACGGCACTAAACCCGACACACTGTACCTTTAAAAAAAAAAAAGAAAGAAAAAAAATCTGATATTTACATGGTATTCAGTCAGCACAGCATAAAAAAAATGCTACCTAGTCTAGTTAATGTATTGCTACTTTTGTACTCATCTACAGCTGCACAGGCATCAAAATACTGTTTTTGTGTTTGCATATGCACTGGTTATAAATACTAACACAGTTAACAGCTCCGCATGTTGTCACAGTATAAACTTCATCAAAAGAGTCACTGTCATATGACCAGGCAAGTTAAAGCTTAAATAGGTGGAAACCAAATTCATGTGGCAGTGGTGGAAAAATAAGTTGATAATAGAGAAATATTCTCCTGAAACTAGCAGACAAAAATACAGATTGTTTCATCAGCGCCACAAAAATGCAGAAAAACAATTTAGGCAAAAATACAAGCAGTAGGGAAATCCACTCTAATAGCATGACACATCTGTGATGTGGATGGGTTGCCACTTGTTCATAACGGATACTAACATTATTGTGATGAAAAACAACTCATTTTGCTTTCTTCAGCAGTGACAGCACACTCATAATTACACACACTGCCTCCCAGAGGGCACAGAGGAGGAAGAACTGGACAGTGAGTGAACCTGAGGTAGCAAAAAGCCTAATCAAATACACTTTGGAATTGATAATGTAAGAAAAATATGCCTTATCACATTAGTGCATTTTTCTTTAAACCTCCAAAATCATTTTACACTCTCAAGTCAAAAACTAGATCTCTATATAAAATTATACACAACATACTGTAATTATTTAGACAAAACTTTTCTAATTTAACTTTCTGACAAAGTCCTAGGTCCTGAGAAAGAACATGAGTCCTAGTTCCACTGTACAAGTCATTTAAATTCCATCCTTCACAATATACACAAGCAGTATAATTATAATAGGAAGGCGTACTTACAAAATTCATAACAACCAAGCTGATATTGTGACATTTTGAATATGGGAGCAAAGAGTCAAACTTAACAAAAGATTATGCAAGTTGTGAGTTTTTCTGGAAGTATAAAAACAAATGTGTATATACAAAAATATACATCCTAACAAGACATTCCTAGCAGAGGCGTTTTTCTGTTTTCTCCTTTTTGTAAACTTTTGAAGTAGATATTTTGAAAGTATTTTGTATTAAAAAAAGGCAATTCTTCGAACAGTTCCTGATACCAATGAAAGTCCATTTTTCTTCCATCAAAAAAAAAATCATGAAATGTACCACAGCTCCTTCAGTCCACAATCGAGGATTGTTTTTGTTTTTTTTTAAATTCCTGGTTTAAAATGGTAAAATAAACAATTCTTAAAAAGTCAAATCAGTCAGTCAATCCATTCATATTTGGGTTTGTTTGTGAGCCCTCACAGCCATATTATTGGGTCAAAAAAGGCCTCAGCTCGGGAGTGTCCAGCGTTGGTTCCTTAGTAGACGCGGGGAATGATCCGGTACCGAACAGTTCGGCAGTACTCGTCCCACGCCGAGCCGTACTTCCTTCTGCACTCGCTCATGTCGCGGGAATCTCGGTGCACCAGCAGGATGATGAAGTAGATCATGTAGTACCACGGCAGCAGGTGGCTGAAGCCTACAGATGTAGAGGACAAAGAAGAAAAAAAAAATCATGTCATTTGCTCTAATATGTTCATTCCATTTTTATCCTGTTACACAAAAGTAAATACAGACAACCTGGAAAAATCTAGACCACACTGTATTTGTACATAAAGTATAACTTGTATATCATCCTGCGCCTTGATTCATGAAATGGGCACCCTTTGTGTTTGATTAGTTGTGGTGCAAATGTTAAGCCAACTCACCACAAGGTAGTGACCAGGCCAGAGCCATGATGAGGTCTCCCAGGTAGTTAGGATGGCGGACCACGCCCCACCAGCCAGACACCAGCAGACTCTTCCCTGTGGCTGTGGGGATGGTCTTCAGATCTGGAGAACAGATCAAACAACCAATGAGAGACATGAACAGAGACAAAGAACTCTGATCTTTAAACACCATCTTGGCATCAAATGTGGAAAAATGTAGTGTGGAAAAAAAAAAAAAGAGGATGGTGTGAATAAACAATATCTATTTCTCACTGAAGATCAATAATCAAATTGAATTACTTAAAGATATAACAAACATGAGATGTTAATGTGTAACACATCTGTAGTTATACACAACACTAAACTACATGCTCTTTATCAACATACTGTATTTGGTTTCCACCACTGTTGACAACTGACAGCTGTACTGTAACACTAACCAGGAACTAAGTAGAAAGCTTCTATCATTTTTCCCCTTAGGGAGCAATAAATGCATCTGCTCAGAAAAACACAACCATGACATAAGCTGCTCTACGCCTGGAGGAGAACTTACGGGACAGTTTGGGGTCTGATGGGTTTCTCCTGAAGGCGTTTTTCTCAGAGTTGGATTTCCTGAAGATGTAGAAGCCAATGACTGAAAGACAGAAACCAAAATAAACATTTTACTACCCAAACGTTTGAAAGAGAATCACCACCAACATGTTAAAAAAAAATAAACATCATCATCTGAAATAATCTGATCAGTAGGTTCATTTCTCTGCTCCTTCTTACGTTTGAGTGAGACGATGATTGTGAGTGCCAGCGGGCTCAGCGGGTTTGGGTGGCGGACCAGGTAATAGGCCTGCAGGGTGTAAGTAAAAGGAACCCACACCAGATCACCGAATGCCAGCATGAAGCCAAAACCATCCTGCATCAAGTCAATGGTGGTCAGGATGGCCTCCTGAGAGAAGAACGACATATTCAGTCATCACTCGTTAGTCATTTAAACCTGTTTTTAAAAGATGTGATGTGAGAAAAAGGTTATAGCACGTGTAACTTGTTCATTATCGTCTTCTGAGCGTACCTCGTTCCACAGGCCGTCCACCACATAGAGCAGCTGGAAGAGGTTGACCAGGATCATTGCGGAGGATGGAGCATCCAGATTATGCATCTTCATCTCTGCCAGCGCCATCGCAAAGTTGATCAAACACTGAACAACACACAACAAATCCACGATCATTATCAACCCTGACAGAGCACCAGACAGCCACATGTCTACGGTTAAACCTGCAGAGCAAATCATTTTCAATTCCACATACGGCCACCAGAGAGCGCAATGTGTATAGAAAATAAGCACTCTGACAGGTACATATTTAAACCCCAGAGGTCACTTTCAGTTACAGACATTGTACAGAAAGAGAAGTAAATGAGAGTAAGAACATGTTTATTATTTGAAGGAAGTCCTTATTGAATGCACTAAATAAGACTGAAGTTTGCTTTACTGTCCAATGATGACTCACCCAGCCAATCAGTCCAGGGCGCATCTCACAGAAGAACTTCAAATCAAAGTCCTTGATGCGAGGGTTGAGCTCATGTCCTTTGAAAAAGTCATAAATGACATTACCTGAAGAAACAGAAGGGGTGAAAATAAATCAAGCAACTGTGCAAATTCAAAGCAGACAACAGTCAAAACTAATGAAAGAATAAGAGACAAAGCAGATTGTATGTGATCAGTGAGTCGATGACTGTGGATGTTTCCTCTTACCAGAGTTTCCTCCCAGTGCCAGCTGGTCTTGGGCAGCGTAGCGAGAGCGGACATACAGGTAGATGCTGAGCAGGACGGAGATGAGGAAGGTGGCTGTGGCTAGCTGCAGGAAGTTGCTGTGGATGTAAGTGAGGTCAACGCCCTGATAGACCGCTGCTGCAACTGCTACAGCGCTCACTGTGATGGCAAAGAAACCTGCAGAGACACAGACAGGTTTAAAACCTAAAGATGTGGCTTGAAATAGTAAAAATGCATGTGAGATGTTAAAGGTGAGTTAAACATCACTTTGATTGCAGTTACAGACACTAATTGATTGTAATGAAATTGGCAGAGTTCCTGCTTCACACAGACTCACCATTGGTTCTGTACTTCAGTCTCTTCCCAGACCTCAGCGGCATTCCTTCACTCAGCTGGAGAGACAAACAGAAAAAAAAAAGGGGATTAACAGCTGACCAAGAGCACATTTTCCTTAACGGTGGGAGGAAAAGTCACGCAGGGAACAAATCACTTACTCACAAGTTAACACATGGATGCTAAAACTTAGGGACCCTGATGGATAATAGCATTTTTAGTTCACGGGGGGGTGAGGGGGCTTAGTCAGGAATAAACACCACAAACATTCTGTTCACAAATTAGTTTGTCTGAAAGGTTTCAGTTCACTTCAGATGCCAACTAAGATTTTTATTGTGAAGACACACGTTGGATTGAAATACCTGACACAAAATTGTAATAGGTGTAGAAGATCTATCACTTCAAGAGTAATCTTAATTAGGGTTAGATATCAAGAAGCAGAGATTATGAATCAGTGAATCAGGAGGGAAAGAACAAGGACTTCCTTTGTCTTGTGGAGCATGTCATTAACGATTACTCCTGACCAGTAATCTAATTTCTACTTCCTGCCAGAGCTAACAAACAGAAAAAGTCATGTGCCAGTTCATGTGTGTCTTTCCAGTACCAGAGAATACAGAGAGCTAACCAGCTACCACCTTACTGTAACTGCTTGTACTGGGTTCAGGGGAATACTGTAGTGTTACACACTACTATACAGAAGAGTAGGGGGAATAGACTGCATTTATGTGTAACTTCACTGATTTTTTTTTTTTTAATTTTGTATACTTCACCTTTCCAACTGGCAGGATGTAGAGCAGGGCCTGGAATAAGATCCACCCGATGACAAAGCAAAGGGCCTGAGCATCCCAGAAAGCCTCAAGAGGGGGCAGAGGAGGGGGGAAGTTGGTCAGGCTGGGGTCCGGCAGGTTGGCTTGGAGTATCAGGAAGAGAACCCAGGCGGGCAGGAAGAGCAGCCAGAAGTACGCTCCTGGAGGAAGGAGAAGACACAGCAGGGTTAACGATGTCATCAGTTTACCACAACATGTCTACATAAAAAACACTTTGATACAAACAAACACAGATTAATTCACTGACTGGTTTTGCACTGACAACATACATTACATAGCTGAGCCAGTAATGTATGAAAAATCAGCATTAGTCGCATTTCGACCGCCTGAACTTTTCCCAGGAAATCTTTTGCGGAACTCAGTTGTACCTGCATTTCCACTGGAGGGAGCAGAGTCTAAACACTTTAACCACAACTTAACCCAATATTTTTCTGAACAGATATTTTCCCTCTCAAAATAAATAAATAAATAAAAACTTCTGCCCAGTTATCATCGTTTTACAAAATATCTCCATACACACGAGAATGCACAAATGACTACAAACGCTCATACAAGCATGCTGGGCCAGTAGGTGGCGATAGAGTCTACATCAACTATATGTCAAATGCCAGAGAACATTGTGAGCATGCAAGTGAGCTTGTTTTCCTTTGGTGGTAGTCATTTTGTCAGGCACATGCTCATTACACAAAGCAACAATGGGCATGTGCAAATTGAGGTGTGACATTGTTTCCTAAATGCTCCGTCTTGCAGGGATGAGCGTCACTGATTAGTCAAACACACACAGTGCAGCTGCTTCATTCATAAAACAAGGAGGTACTCTAGTGTCAATTTGAGAGGAGGACATTTCTCTTCATTTGTTAGCATTAAAAGTAAAGTGAGATTAGTTGTTGTCAGCCTTCAGACACTAAAAAAAAAATAACCACAAGAGAAAAAAGAGATTGGATGAAGAGAAGAAGCGGTGGTAGAGAGAACAATAATCATCAAACACTGAGCACATCATTTACTGTGGAAACACTCTAAGCTTCAGTTTCACTTTTCTCCTCTGCATTTCTCTTTTTCATTCATTCTTTACATCAACTCACGCAGCAGTAAGTACAAAGAACAACAGGACAAATCTGTGTTGTTTTCTCCTCATGTGTGAATGCTACCTTTCAAGTTGCTGTCATTTTTTTTATTCCTCATGGGTCTAATTTGCATGATCTGCTTCCTCAGATGCAGTGGAAATGTAAACATGACTGTACTAAAGGAACTTTTAGTTCCAAATGTAGTTCCTGGGATTAGTTCCTCTGGTTCCCAAGTACCTGAACTTTTGGTCCAAACAGGACAATTGTGTCACAACTAGACATAACTGTTAATTGTTGGACTTTGTCAGACAGGCAATTCCAGCTCACACTGTTTTGCGATTTGATGAGCAGACCCTTTAATGTGTCAGTGGAAAATGTACATATAAATGAACTGAAGTGTGACTAACTATATTTTTGTGCACTTCAACAGCACTGGACTTGTACAAGGGTGCAACTGGTCTGGCTCTATGGAGACTTTGCTATAAAGATCTTTCCCAGACTACTAGCTGCATACTGCACATTGTGGAACCTACCTATCTTCCCTCCAAAGTCAAGAGGGGTGGAGACAGCAGCAGCAGGAGCTGCAGCCAGCTTGACTTGCTTCTCCTCCACCTGCTCAGATTTGGCTTCAACAACTCTGGCATCTACATCGTCCTTCCTGCGGCGCAGGTTGTAGCGGCCCTGGTTCTTCTCAGGCTCTGCATCTGCCTTCGCCTCGGACATCTGAAGAAAGAGTTACATTTATTGAGGATTATAAATGTACATAAATCAACAAGGCAAACTCAAAATTTGTACACTACATGGGAAGAAATTTTTAAAAATTCTGAAAAAAAATAGCTTCATGTATGAATTGAGATTTTTCTTGCAGTGTTCTAAATTAGTTCCCCAATTCCAAAAAATAATTACTGCAAATTAATTTGTATGTTATGTCTTCACTAAATACATTAATCTGATAAAAAAAGAAAATACAGCACACAGTGAAGTCAAGTGTAGCTGCTAACTACGATAATAATGAGAAGGGGAAAAAATCAGTTCAATCAGCCGGACCACCAATGCAGGAAAGCACTTTAACACATTTTTGATTGAAAAATCTTTGGGCAATAAGAAGCTTGACTTGGCTCACAATACACAGCTTTTAGGGGTCATTAGTCATTTTCAGCTTTACTGAAGGCCTTATTAGCACTGTGCACTACTATAAGCAGGACTTAACTCCTAGTTGTTCATCAAAATCCTTCTGACTAAAACATTACAAAATAAAGCAGATAAAATTCTGAGGGAACTTTTCTTTTAATTTTGACTATACACTTGCAAAGATAAGAAAAGTAAAAGGTCTCCTAATAAATGAAAATCAATAAATCAAATCACAAGTTCAAGATTCAGTCAAATCTAATACCTTTATAAATTACAGCAACTGCTGATTGTTCTGGTTACTGAAGCTTTTTGTAACTTCACTCAGCCAAATTAGATTGTGTATTTCAATCTGCTTACAATGTAACTTTACCTTCATAAGCCCTTACTGTTAACATAAACTACCAACACTTTCACAAAGCTAGAACTGTGCTCCTGTTTGTTCTACAGAAAGCTTCTTACAGAGTGTATAGCTATCCAGGATTAATGATTAGGTCACATAACCACACAGACTAACAGCGGCTTTAGGTTTGGAATCTTACTGAGGAACCTCATTTAAACTAAACAACAAAGATGAGAAAGTAGACAAAACTAAGAGAAACTGAATATAACTTCTAAGTATTATTAAGGGGACATTTGTATCTTAACTCATACAAGAAGCACAGATGTCTACCATTCTAGGAATGTATGTGTGTGCACATAGACCCTGCAAAGCTATCAGAAAACTTTAAAAGCCGGGAAAGTAAAGAGGGAGCACATGTTGGTACGCCATGTGACTGGCTAAATGAAGCATGATCTTGTGAAGGGAGCCTCTCTCCGCTGGAAAACACACACACGGCCCCCCAACGTGCATGCATCATGACATTCCATTAGCTCCAACTTACCTCAAAGCCCATTCACAACTAGAAAGAGAGTAGCGCCTGGAACATCAGTTGGTTTTTTTGGGGTTTTTTTTGTAATACAGTCTACTTGACAAAACTCATTTGAACTCAAAAGAAATGAAACAGTAGAAATGTAAAAAAACAAATGGCATAAATGCTTTCTAGTGCAACAGTACAGATGTGTTGAGATGTTTGACACACTTTCAACTTTCAAATGTTGTTACTTTTTATTAAGTGCATTTAATGACTTTGGTCTGTGTTGATGTTCATGTGTACAGGAGTATTTTTTTTTTTTTTAAATTACAAGATGGAACTCACCTCATTTACTATGTTAGCAGTGTTATTCTCCTCTTTTTGTTTCTCCTCTCTCTTTTCATGCTTATTGTTGCTATTGTTCTCAGCTGCCTTTGTCTGTTGCTGCCCATGAAACAATAGAGGGAGAATGATGGAGATGGAGAGAGACAAAAAGGGGAAAAAAGCAACGTGAGGAATAGACAGTGGGAACGTGACGGTGTTATGGTCAAAATCCAGAATGACAGAAAAAAAAACAAAAACAGACATTTCCCCACAGTGGTGAGGTCCTGATAATTATTGACATTTGAAGATGAACAGAATCTTTCCAGAAGATTGTGTGTGCCCTTTTTCAAAATAAATTAAAACGCACACCTTCAATTCAATTTGTTGTACCTAAGCAAACCCTGAACCAGACCTTCACTACAGTGCCTCTACTGTTTTGTTTTGGGTTTTTTTTTTAAATTTTAATTACCAAAAAAGTCACAAGGACAGTCTTTGCTGTTTTCATAATCATAAGTACATACATACAAGTGACTTAGTGCTGGTGCCCTGAACTTATTGCACTACACCAACTGCTGAATCCCGGAACTTCTGCAATCCATTTAGTTTACAGGACCTTATATTTATCTTACACACAGAGTGCCACATTACGATCCTGTAATAGAATATGTTGTTGGGAAAAAGACCAATATAACATTTGTGTGCGTGTGCATGTGTGTGTAGGGGGGTGGACACCCTGATTGATTTCGTCAGCACTGACAAATTCTACCAGCATGTGTTGAATGCAGGGTTTCCCATACATTCATTTATTTATATATAAACATTGCCCACCACATATTGATTTTCTATGGAACTGAGTGCCCCGCCCTCATTCTCTCTCACAACTGTCTGTGAATGGCATGATGTTACACACTCCGGTACAGTAGGTGGCGGTATGCACCTTTAACGGTTGTTTGTAATCTGCCAGTATATATATATATATATATATATATATATATATAAAAAACACACTCAAATCAATGCATGCATGTTTAGTATCACATACTAGTATACACACACATCTGCACAAATTTGTGCAGATGTGTGTGTATACTAGTAACTTACTCTTCAAGTAAGTTATTAGCAAGCATGCAGGGTAACACAATGCAACACAATGTGCTTTACATAAAATGTCAATTGCAACATAACTCATTCAGCTATTATTTATTTGTCCACTTGGCAAATAAAATATTTGCAGTGGTGCACCTTATCTGCAGTATTATTTAATAATTATATGTATATATTAATGATAGTGACCCTACATCTGCACAAACAGTCATATAGGTATAAGAGGTAACAGTATGTCCATTATGAAATTTACTGTCAGTCCTTGTTATTACTTATCTGACCTGCAGAAATAAACTTTTTCTGATGATATCCTTCTGTCTTTCTTTCTGTACATCAGCTGACGAGACAATGAAAAGTCTGAGTGCTCCGGTAGCTGAATGGTTACTATACATGCTGTGTCCCCTGTTTGATTCCAGCCAGGGAGCCTTGTTGCATGTCATATCTCTCTCTCTCCCCTTGTTTCCTGTCTGCCTCTCCACTGCCTACTTTCCAATAAAGGCAAAAATGCCCAAAAAATAATCTTAAACGAAAGAGAGAATGAGAAGTCAGCTGGGCCACTCACCAGGGGATTGAGCCTGACTTCGAGCGCATCCCTCAGCTTTATTTCCCTGCGGGAGGACGGTGTACTGTCTGTTGTAGCTGCAGCAGCGGCAGCCGCCGCTGTGCGGGAGGAGGAGCGCCGTGTGGTCCTTGCTGGGGAGCGTGACCGGCTGCGACGGCGCCCTGGTGATCGAGAACGAGAGCGGGAGCGGGAGCGTGAACGGGCCTGGAAACCAGCAGCACTCTGAGGGAAAATAGCAATTCAGGCAAAAGAGGAGATGGCACACATTAGTAACAATTGGTTCTAAAAAAAATAAACAAATATGTTAAAAAAAAAAAAAAAAAAAGAGCCCAACTATCATGAGTATAATATAGTAAGCGCACATAATGCAGAAACTATACACAGCAAAGTAGTTAACAATGCTTAAGTAGCACAATGGCATTCAAAGTGTGTATAATTTTAGTGTTTCAGTCCCTTATCAGTCCTCCTGTTCACTAGCTACATGTCAGTCATATGACCTAAATAATGACAGGAAAACTACTTTCTGTAAGTATTTTTAAGAGGGAAGATTAAAACTAACTTTATATATTTTTAAGCCAAAATGAGCAACTTTGAGATCTACTATTATTTGGCTTAATAGTCCACTTTGGCATATCAATAGTTACATTGACATTAGCCATAGAGTGGCATGAAAAGCTTGTGTCTTCACTGAACTATTCATAACACCAAGTAATAATCTGACCTCACTATCCACCTGTTTAAGGTTTAGTTTCATTTTAACTTTTCCAATCAATCTGTTAACTGTAAATAACTCCCATTGGTTGGAGCCTGTATTCTTCCATAAAACGGGGTGAAGACCAAGTAAGATTCAGTTTGGAGGTCTCACTGTGACTCTGGTCCTACCTTGATGTCCTGCTCTTTGAGCTCCAGTTCAGTACCATCCTTGTAGATAACTGTGTAGAGCTGACTTTTGGTATCAAAGCCCAGCACCTTGACTTCATAATACAGGCTGCTGCCGGGCCAGCGGCCCATCACCTTGTCCCCTTTCTGATACTTCACAGTAGGCATCCTAATTGACCTGAAAATGGGTGTTAAAAGAGATAAGTGTGAGAGCAGGAAAAAAGCCAACGAGAAGGGAAGAAAGAGAAAGTGAAAGAGGGAGGATCGGAGGCAGAGACGGACGAAGACAATAGAGTAGAGAGATAGAGGACGTGAGAGAGAACAGAACAGGTAGGACAGGAAACACAATAAAACAACAAGTACGGGATTAACAGCTTTCTGAACTCTACAATATTCTTCCCACTTTCATCCTGGGTGTCTCAAATTTAGTTTAGTTTAGTTATGTGTTGTTAGTTTTTTTGTTTTTTTTTTAAAGAATTAGGATTTTTTTTAAGAAAATGAAGTTGGGCAAACACATACATTGGGCATCATATGTACTTGGATTTACAAACTCTAACTCCACAGCAAACCTACTTTGCTATTGGTAAGTACAGTGTAGAAGGAGAATTTGATACAATGACAGGCATTGTGATCATATGCTGTCCTTTCTGTCTCTATACAGCACTGATGCACAGCATGAGCTCAAACTTCAACAGTCTGCTTGAATGACAACAATAGCGGCATCTCAAAATCTCAACGGTTCATTGTCACTCAGTGTTTTGGTGGTTAGTTGACTGCAACTTGACATACAGCTTTCTGTCTGTCTGATGTGTTTACATACAGTGTAAATACAGCTGGACGGTACTGGGCTTTACACTGTTTAATCCTGAAATATTGACACCAGTTATCATTATAAACAGTAGCTGTATTCAAATGAATCACAAACTGGAGCAATCTTACAAAAAAAAGCAAGCATGTACAGAAGACCCCACTCTGTGTAGCGCTATGAAGCAGATGAGAAAAATCAAACTCTTACTAACTACAACATGACTAGAGATGAGTGGGCTGTTGTGGCCACTCCCCCAGGCTTTTACTCTTCAAACGAAATTGACAGAAATGTTTAACCCCAGGACGACATGATACACTGCTACATCATCACACAAAACCCCCTGGGGGAATCCCTAAACAGCACACATACAAAAAGTCTGAACTGAACCTGTGCTACCAATTTAATTTGCTTTGTTGATGTGTGAAACTAACTTGGTAGATGAGCATCGCAGCAACATAGGATCACCTTTCCCTTTAAAAACCCAGGAAATAGTTAATTAGACCATTAAAAATGCATTTGAATGATTAAAAGTATCAACAACCACCTGTGACTGTTTATCTTTGTAAAACGGTGTCCATGCTCTTGATCAAACTGTATACATTTTGAGAGTGTGTATGCACCTACATTAGCAAACTACATTACATTAACTACTTTAGAGAGGCAAAATCCTACTGCAGTGTGCACCACCGGGCACAATGAGGTGGGCCAGGCAAGGTCAGCATTATGGAACATTAGTGACCAGGGAGGCTCAGTGTCTAGAAAACCACCACACTAGTGCAGAACTGCTGACAGGTCTGTCCCTGCTAGGTTTACCCAAAGCCATCTGTCTGAAAGAGTTGTGCCATTCAAGTCGCAGCCAACCAGGCAAGGAATTTAACACCAGCCACTGTACAAACAACAGTCAACTAAAACTGTGGCTGTTAAGTTTAACATAATCTAGCAGTGACATTGAGGACAACCATAAAAAATTTAACTGGGATCATAAAATGGTGATAAGGTGGGCTGGTCAGTTTTATTACTAGTGAACACCCACTGAGTTCTTATTTCCTGCTGCAGAAAGCAAAACCTTATAGTGTGCCATGAAAAATGTATCCATTGACTAAATGCCAGCTAAAAATATTTATATATAAAATTTATAAAATGACATGAAGCAAAGTCCATATACAGGCATACATGTGTTACACATAGCTCATACAAAAAAATGGATAGATAATTAAAAGACTGTGCATGTTTCAGCTACTCTGAATCACTTCTCAATCACAACTTGCTACTACAAACATAAGAACACAAATTAAGAGTTGCAATGTAAGTGATCTTTGATTAGTAACACTTTAACAAGAGCATTTAATTCCTGGAAGGAAGGAAACAGGAAGGAAGAAAACTATTTAAAAACACATTCTGAACACAGTTTAGTTTCAGCACAGCAAGTTGGCTCCAACACTCAACCGGTGACAATTTCAGCCACATACCCTAATGACAGCCTCCTGTCAACAGTCTTGCTAATTAAATTTCCAGTGGTTACAGTGCCATGCTTCAGTAAATGGCAGGTAGCGTACAGAAACTGCTTTGAGGTCAGGATAAGTGATTCAGGTTGTGCGTTTTTGCCATAAATGGTCCGTCTAATGAGGAGAAGTTAAGCATCACATAAATATCAAAGAAACCCTTCAGGCTAAACTTGACAATAACACAAGATTAAATGGGTACTAAACCTCTCTGCTGTACAATCAAATCTCATGTGTGCCTCCTCAATCTTTTGTAAGCTTTTATAAAACACAAAATAACTCCAGTGATTTACAGAAAACTCCAACAGTCCATTGAGAAGTTGGCTCAGTAGGATTACTACAAATATGAGGCAGGGAGAGTCAAACATATGTACCCAACCCCTAATCCTCTGGTAACTGATCTAATCTTGTAAAAACACACCAAAAAAAATCCACAACATCTGAGGGGAAACCCCATCTCAATGTGACACACCCAAAGTTAGTCCCTGCGTTGGTCTCCTGGCTTGCCTGCAGAGTTCCATATGGGATGTGGAAGCCAGGGCTGAATCGTGACTGATGAGAGTTTCCCATCAGATCTAAGGCTGGGCTGATGAAAGGATACGAGCTGTGACGTGGGTGGAGTTTTAAAATACAAGTGAGACTGACATCCCCCCATTGTGCTGAAAACTGCTGTTTAGCTCCACCTGGTATGCAGCCCCCCCTTTGAAATGTAACGCGTGAATCAGATTGTAAACTCCCACCAAGGAGGCGATAACCAGATGTGTTGCGATAACAGTGTCGTGTTTGTGTATTTCATTTTCATATGGGTAGGATACATCTGCAAAGTTGCCTTTAGTCCACAGAATAAATAAAGAAAATAACTGACAGCAACACAAACTTTAATCCATGTAATACGCCGTCAAATGTCAAAGTTACTTTACTCGCAACTTCCACGAAAGCGATGACATAACGTTACTGTAACTTATAGATAGTGTACGTTATAGCCATAAGCTTATCTAATGTAATAATATGTCTCTATCATAATATACAACTGTGAACTAACGTTATGCTTTCAAACGAGCCAAATGAAAAGACCTTTCCAAACCGGGTCATCTTAGTTAGGCTTCAATTTAGTTACCATGTGATTCATCGTAGATAAATTATTAATAGCTTGAAGCATTTTTATTTATTTACGTTATAACGTTTAATTAACCTGCCTGTTTTTGACTCTTTTAAATTTAAAATTTGACTCTTTAAGTTATTTAATGCATTCGTCGCTGTCACTGCTTGACACACGTATACGAACTTGGTTGTCTTCTTCAATAACGTCAACACCGTATCCTCTGTGTGCCATATCGTTAAAACTCAACTGAAATGTGCAGTCCCTGTTTCTTTAACGGGATGCTCCTAACGTTAGCTTTGTTAGCTTCAATATCGCCCAGATGCAGCCTGAAGCGACAGAAAGGAAAGGAGGGAAAACGTCATGCATTCAAATATTGTTGGCGAAGAAACCAAAACACATCCGCCAAACAGTCAAACCGGGAGCGAAAATGAATAAGTTTGACAAAACTAAGTTCAGCGACTGTATCCTAGCAAAATGTGTTTAAATATACAATGCGAAGGCAACCGAGAAGCCGACTGGGCGTAATGTTTGCGATACAATCATATAAAGACTATCTTTGAGTGAGGGCAGGCACCGTCTAATTTCTGAACACTAACGTTATATAGTTGCGTATCTAGATGTTGGCGTATAGCACGTCCGTAACGTTATAGTTAAACGTTAAAGCGCTATTGTGGGGTACTATCAAAACACTTGTAATAGTTGTACGAACTACTCAAGGGGAAGGTTACCAGCATAAATTTAATCCAACAGTTCCTTCAGAATTTTACTTCGACCAGCGGGAAGAAGTTGAGATTCCAGGAAGTAGTCGGAGCCTGAAGTCTCCTTCAGTTAGCTTCGGCTTAGCCCCAATTTCCCAACAAAGAGAAACGTAATGCGATTTGCCGTCTTGCACCACAGACCTAAGCGTCGGACGAATGCACTTACCTTAATATTCCGCGAGTAATTCCAGCGAGTAAAACTGATGAGATATTCCGTAATAAAACGAGAAATTAATACATTAAGCTTAATATTTTTAAAAACAGACTTCGCTAACGTTTGACGTAGCGCTCGTTCTCCCTCCCTCTCTGGACAAAACCCACCAGTAACTAGGAAGGCGCGAAGGCTGCTGATTGGCTAGCTCAGCGTTCATTTCAAACAGTTCTGCAATCTCATTGGTCGTCAGTGGATTTTAACTGAGTTGGGATTGGCTATGAGGGAGTCACGACTACTTTGTTTACTGGTGTCAAATTACCGACGGACAAAATGGTAGGTTAGAAGAACAGATATCACGTTAAAAAACAAAACACAATTTATATATGATTTAAAAATATAATTTACACTTCCATAACAGGGGCTATAATGGAAAATAAGTTATATTGAAATGGGCATAATTGTGTGATAAAAAAAAATAGTAAAATATAAAACCTCAGTATGTTATTAATTAACATTACATTGTTTTGTAACATTATTTAATTATTATTTAAAATTATATTTAATACTGTGGCCTATAATAAATCATTTCTTACATATTAATTTAAACCATTTTACAACATTGGCTGCACAACACTTTGTGAAATGTAATGGAAATAAACATAATTATCCCAATGAAGTCTGTTTGCACCCCTTTTTACATTTTATGCTCAAGGCAAAAGTGTTTCTTTTTGTGTGTTAATATAAATTGACACACAGAAGGGAGGAAATTGATATGTTTCTGAAGTCAAGCTGTCATCATAATGGTACTGAACTACCATTCTGTATCAATCAAGCTCATTAAATCCTTTGATGGGGTCAGATAGCATACACTCACACACTGTGCACAGTGTTATGTTATGATGTACATTTGACCAAGAGTGGTAATGAAAATTCAAAACAAATATTAAGCAGCCACATGAAAATTGTTGTATAATTCTGAATAATGCTATGAAGAGGAAAACATGCATTAAAAAGTGAAATATGAAATCACGAGGTCATCTTAACTACAACTGGAGAGTGGAGCCTGTACATCCAATATGTCCCCTACTAAAAACTACAAAAATGTATAATAATAACAGTAATATACTGAATATTTTCTCATTATCTCCACAAATACCACAAATCCAGCAGACAATACAGGGCCTTGCACAGTTTAAATTCTTAAAATCGTGTTGAATTTTTTATCCTGCTTGCTTTAAACTCTGCCCTTAAAACCTTACTTCATCATCTATACATTTAAATTGTTATCAAGTAGCATCTCTGAGGGAAATTGCACCATGAGCTGAGAGTAATTGCATCAAACAACCTTAGCAAAGTGAACCACACTTTAAGTTTGTGCAGAGGAGACACGGTAACAGGTGCAAACCATCTCCTATTTACATAAACGTATGCACAAAGGAGATCTGACTGTTGTGATATATGTTGTGTGTGTATGTGTATGTACACCTGCAGTTCGAACTGATTTTTGAAAATTCAAATTCTCCAATCCAATTACAGCATCAGTGTTTCTCAGCTTCCTGCTCTTTCTCTCTGCTCAGGGTGTTTTCCTGTCTTACTGCAGCTTTCGCTACAGTACAGCCCCTCTCGAGCTGCAAGTCAAAGAAAACCTCAAATGAACTGCAGATGCACTGCCAGACCTCTCTATGCTCCACCCACATGAAGTGCTGCTGCACAGGCACATTTTTACAACCAATAAAGTGCGGGAAGTTTTTTTTAACATTACACAGACTCAAACCATTTTCTCCTGAAGTAGCTATAAAGATGTGTGTGAAGTGTCACCAAGAAACTTTCATTCAGGTAGTTGTGTCTGAAGAATCAGCTTTTTGGTTTTCAGAACTTTTGATGCAATCAAACAGAAAGAAATACACACAATTTAATATTCTATAGGCAATATACCATATCCACAAACCAAATTAAGAAATTTTATTTTCATTATTCATGAATTCAACAAAATATTGATGCAATCCCTTCTTCAAATAATAAGAATTCAAATGATTTTAAAAAATACATTTATTTAAATACATCATCCTGGCTGCTTTTTTTTTTTAAATCGACTTTATGAAAGAAAGTACCTGCACAAACAGTTTTTACACCATTTTTAGTGTATTCCACATTTCTCATCTTTTCTCACTGCCAATTCTCTCTACTGTATGTATGTACATAGCTGAGTGACAAAAACTGACAAAAACAGAAAAGGAATGGACAGCTAAGCAGAAATTAGAATCTTCTACAAGTAGCCCACTCAAAACAGGGGTTCCCTTAAAATAGTCAAAGGGTGGATCAAATTGCAAAGCCTTTACTTTACACACTTAGAAAAGATTAAACGTTGTAAAAATGTAACATATCTGACTCTGGAGGGTCTGTAAAAAAATTCAATCCAAAGACTTGGCAGCAGTCAGCTCACCAACAGTAGCATTAGAAGGGAAGATGGCAGAAACGCTACACACATCATGCAGGCTCAAAGACAACACGTTTTATGGCTTCTATTTCAGTTAGTCTTCCTCTTCCTGTTCTCCTCTGCTGAGGGTGAGCGTGTGGCACGGTGGAGCAGTCGGGCATGTTGTCACAGTTAATGGGCTGTGAAACAGAGGCTGACCCGGTGTAACAACAGATGTGGGCACACAAGGGAGGGAATTAGGTCTGCAGGGATCTCAGAGAGTCATTATTCACTTGAAACAAGACTATCTAACTTAATAACGTAATTTTACAAATGAAAAGTTGAATTCATAAGAAAAAAACATATGACTCATTTCAGTACAGTCAGAGGGTTCGGTGATACAGCCTGATTAGCTTATGGTGGCTAATGTTAGCTGGCTTTCAATAGATATTAGCTTTGTGGTTGATATTACGTCAGTTCAATGACTTTCAGTGGCTATAATTAATATTTTCATATTAACAATGAATCACATGACTACTTGCAAGTGAAACAGTGACAATTGACACACTTCCTCTAAGCTCTATGAAGCTTTATAGCTTCTTTCAGTTCATTGTTTTGATATTACAGCCCTTCTTTGTGGTTCCTTATGGTTATGGTTAGTCTTAATGGTTTTGGAAAAAAGCTATCTACCCAACACCAAATTCCAGATAAAGTTAGCGTCTTTAGCTAACTTGGTCTGCAATTTGGTTGCTAAGTTAGCGACAGGTGAATGACATGAATGCTAATGTTGCTCCCCATATGCTGGATGTACAGTAAGCCTATAGGCAACCGTTTGCTAAGTTTTCCATATCACATCAACTTAAAATGTGATAATCTCAGTGTTGTGTTCACAGCTTGTTTCAGCTAGCCCATAGTGGCCAGTGCAGTTTTAATGAGTAACTTAACACTAAATTCTCTTTTTTAGTCAATTACATAGTTACATATTTAATTCTCTTTTGGAGTGGCGTGTAATCATCAGTGGTTGGGTCACCAGCATAGATAGCTGTAGTACTGAGGCAGCCGTAAGACTGAACTTTAACAAGTTTAAACCTGTAACTAATTGTTTGGCCACTTGGGGGCCAGCGGAAACAAGATGCCAACACAATGCTGACATATCGTAAGCTTTTAAGTTGACATGGCAAATCCGTTAGCAAACAGTTGCTTATTTAAATATCCGGCTGTTTCAGAGCAAAATTTTCACTCATTTTGAGTTGTGTTGTTTTCCACCTGGTGAATTTAAGTCCAATATTCACTCTCTTTTAGCTCTCTTTTTACTCTCCACTAACTCCAGAGGGAAATATCTGGCTCTTTAAGCTGCTAAATGCTCCACTATGTCCACTATGTCTGTTTGCCGTTCGGTGCTGAGCAGGTAGTGTACAGTGGGTTTTTAAGAGCTTTTTCTCTGAAAACAGCTGTCTGCTGCAGCCGATAATGACACTATGAGAGCGCTGAGAGTGAACCAAAACAGCCGGACAGCTAAACAATGAGCTGAAACTTGCTATGAAGCTTCATATAGCCGAGAAGAGCTGCAAAGTCACAGATAAACATTTTACAGTTTTATGATGAAAATAAAACAGAATGTGAACCTAACCTCACCAGCAATTAAAGTAAAATCCTGTGTTCCATTATCTCTTAACTGTTCTGCAAAAGTTACATAGATACATACTGTACACATATTGGAATATAATTGTCTTTATTTCTATCTACAATTGGCAGGTTTGAGTTAAAAAAAAAAATCCTTTCCTTACAACCCAAACAATTTACCTGGAATATTAACACGGTCCATAAAGTTGGTATTATATTTTTTTATCAGTATCATTATTGAAGTCATCAAGTCTTGATTAAATGCTGGTCTTTTGTGATCCTGCTTAATTCAGATGTTTTTCAATCATTGCATTCTTGTGTGTGTATATTACTGTGTTTGATATTCATAACTAAAAGTCTGAAAAAGTAATCCAGCATGATAATGACATTAATAACTGATGATGTGTGAGACTCAAAGCTTTTTCAATGCTCAAAACAGTGAACATCATTTCAAAAGAAACAACTTCTGGTCTTGTATTGCAATTTTTATTTAATTTGCTCAAACAAAACAATATGTTAGCATGTAAGAAAAGACTAATTAACATGAGACAGTATGGTACAATGCAGATGATAAAAGAATAAGTCTGGAAACCCATCCTCGAAACTTGCTGCGCCTTTCAACAAATTCTGCTAATATTCCTGCAAACTCACTATTCCTTCAGTTCCCTCATCTGAAAACTGGACAAAGATAAATGCTTCCACCAGCGACCTGACAACAACATGGGGCAGACCTCACTGCAGAGGACAGAACAGTTTTTTTTTATCCGACATTTCCAAGCGTGTAAAGAAAGCTAAGCTGCTGAACACAAACAGTCTTCGGCAACATTTAAATGGCATGAGGGAACACAGAACACCGCAGCCAGGATCATCTGGACTTCCAAACAGGGCTAGGTTTAGAAAAATCATCTCAGAGCGAAGATCATCTTTGAACCCTTGTAGGCCTCATGTCTCAAAGGTTTGATTGTACTTCTGAGCTGTAAGAAAAGCAACCTCACAACTGTATGGAAAGAAATTATGTTTTAAAAAAAAAAGAAAAAAAAAAGACGATCTTGGTGCAAAGGTGTTTTCTTGGTGGGGAACAGTACCAAAGTCACTGAACTCTCCCTTCAAAACAACATGATGGACAAAAAAAAAAAACAAAAAAAAAAACAACTGCATGTGATCATAATGACAGTCCCTTGATATTATTACTAGTCATCTCTAAATCTTTGACATATTAAATGCAACTTCGGAACAAGGCACAAACCACATAGCTTTCACAAAGAGATAAACGTTTCTTGATCATAACATTTCACCTGCCATCACGTCCAAAGACTGAATATATTGACAGACATCTTTCTGTTCATAGATCTCTTGACAAAAATGATACAAAAATAAGAAAGGCGACTTTGTTGAGAGAGATTATGTTTAGCAGGAGACTGCCGAGTTGAATCCTTTGGTGAGATAGCCACACTGTTGGCGACAGAGGCTCTGAGCAACTGTTGTCAGAGTATGTTGGATTGCTCTGTGGGTTGTTGTTTTTTTTTTTTTTGTCATAAAGTGCAATCAATGCTGTGTAAACACTCAGTACAGGGAGCCTATTGGCTGGATGTTTCCATTTAAAAAAAAGGTGGATGAGAAGATGAGACAACTTTATCAACACAGACCTGAAATCTGACCTCGATGCCAAAACCTCCTGTCCACACTCAAACCAAAGGGTTATGGCATCTTGTACAATATTTTTCTCATCACAGTATTTTTAACAAATGCGACCCAATCCAAAACAAATGATGAAAACATATTTTTGCTTATTGTTATTTCTCATCTTTTGTAGCAAAGCTGCAACATCCGAGCCCTTGAACATGAGATCCGACAGCCACCTATTAACAAACCTTTTGCTAGGATTCCAAGGTTTACAAGCAATGTGTGAACAAAACTCCTTAGTCAATGAATTCTCCTCATTATAATTTAAAGGGGCACTCCACAGATTTCGAATATCACTCAGCCTGTGAAAACAACTCTGGTAATAACTCTGATGATGTCATAGTGATGTCATCAGGGTTATTTTATTTTGACCTTAACTTGGAGACTACTTTTGTTTTTGTTGTTGTTTTGTTTTTTACAGCAAGCCTGTTACAATGTTGCCCAATGAATCTCGTTGCATTATGGGAATTGTAGAACTGAGCTTTTTTAAAGCTTGACTCAGTCAAGGGACTAAAAGTCAAGATATCTTGGCGTTGATTGCTTCAATTTTGAGCATTCTTTTTTTAATCTGTCTTTTGCGAGTCCCCCAACTTTATACAAGTGTGATAAAAAATTGCTGGAGTGTCCCTTTAAGTTACAAATACCTTCCTTTGCACTTGTGTTCTCTTACAAGGAAGCCAGAACAGTGACATTAAGGGTGGATGTACATGTTCAGTTCAATGCTTGTTAAAATAAATTGAATGTAAAATTCATACTGCGGATGCTAAAGAACAAAGCATCATTTGTAAAGGTCAAAAGGTTGTTTTTTAGGGCCATTAGTTTGTTCTAAGAACCCCAGTGTGGGTGGCTGTTAGAAGTCATGAAGTTTTATTGTATTAGTGGAGCTATCCTTCAGGATCTCATGTAGACAACAGGAGTACAGAACTGTATCGTGGACCTTTATCTGCTACCTTGACCTGCCATCAACAGCTACAGTATTTGGACATCAGTCTCAGCTCCTAACATATTCCTCTCAAGTTGATTGTACTTTGAGCTTTTAGAGAAACAAACTCAGCACTTAAAATGAAAAATATTGAAAGAAAGGTGTTTTTAGAATAAAGTGACAGTTCTCTTGTGTAGGTCAAACCTCTGGGAAAATACAGTTTCTCATTTGAAGGATTTGACAGTGGCAGGAGGAAAAGGCAAAGAAAAAAAAACATGAGACACACATGTCATCAGTAAGCACTGGTGAAAGAGTAAATGGCACATTCATGTCCTAATGGACACCATCTCTTACACACTTGGGTTAACCTGTGCACCTTTCAAAAGTTTTAGTTTTATAAATGCGCTAAAATAAAAAATAAGAACAGTTCAGCTCCAATGCGGCTAAAGATACAGTATCCTTGGATTTTATAGAAAAAAAAAAAAATAAAAAAATAAAAAAGGAGTGTGGTGATTTAGAAATAGTGTTATTCCATGAAATCATGTCTTACAGTGTTTCTCTGGTGTTCTTTCATGTCAGCCTTCAGTTTCACTGAAAATCTGCAAACAAGAGGTTGTGTGGTGTCACACAGTAAAATTGTCCAAGGGGGGCTCAGGAGGGCCAAAAAGGACAGACAGACGTTGAAAAAATGTTTGGTGGGGTTAGGACTGGGGCATGGGGCCTTAAAATAGATGCTACACTTATTGCTTGTAATAAAACTTGTGACAGTTAATGCAATTTCGTGGCAGACTTGTGACCCTCACCGTATAAAGAAAAACAAACCGTTCATGCACCAAACGGAGTACCTAAACATGACAAACATGACAGAGACCGAGAGAGAAAGGAGGGAGAGAGTCAAATCAAAACATACAGGAAGGAAGAGTCAGTTCTATCTACACGTCTGGCCATGGTCAACTAGCATGACGGGTATTAGCGAATCAGCACTTTTTTTTGTTGACAGGTAAAGTTTGCTAGAGAACTACGATGACTGCCGTCTGACAGGCAGCTACCCTTCACGTCTCGTCCACCTGCCACTCAACACTGATGAAGAAATAAATGAGGGTAAAACGTCTCAACAGAGCGATCACTTCAGGAGGTAAACATCAGTTCTGATTATGAGTCCACAGACGAAGAGACAGACAAGAGAGCATCCTGTTTAAAGACTGGATTATTGAGCTACTTGATATGGCCATAGATCTACGCTGAAACAGACATGGTTGATAGATACTTTTGTTTTTTTTTTCTGAATAACTTTTTCTCTCTTTTGTACATATTCAGGTTAAAATAGTATTTGAGGAAGACGAGCTTTACAGTGTCCTGCAGTGGTGGACTTCGCCAGAGACTGTCAGTCCCCCATACGTACTCACACACACCCAAACACACACGCACGCACGCACGCACGCTACCCCTATGGCATTATGGGAAAAAAAAAAGTTTTTATTTTCAATCCCCACCTTCTTCCTGTCTCCACTCTTATTAAAACGTGCCTTTTGATAGTAAATCACAAGAACATGCTCAGAGTTCTGATTCTCTGTTCACTTATGCGCCAATAGTTAATACAGTATCACTGAAGAGTTCAATATTGGGTTTTTTTTTTCGTGTGTGTGTGTGTTTGTTCTTGTTGTTATAGGAAATCATCTTTGCATAAAGACATTTGCTTCTCTTTCAGACCGGGAACTGTCCTCCAGGATGCGATGCCCTCAGCGGGAGGGGTAAAGGGGAGGCTGGGGGGGGAGTCACAGCTATCAGAGTTACAAGCCTCCCACCATCACCCGCTCCTTTGTTGTTCAGTAATGTCCCCTCTCAGTATTAATGTGATTATTATCATCATCGCCGTTATGTTGGTTTTTTTTTGTTTTTTTGTTTTCCGCTGCTGTATTGTCATGTCTTAAAATGACCGAAGTTGTCTGTTGGCTCACGTGGGTGTAGATGTTGTGAACAGGGAGTATGGATCCTCTACGCCGTGCTGGACTTGCCCAGCTCCTCCCTGATCGCTGAGGACACAGAGGGAAAGACAAAAAAAAAGGGAAACGTGTTAAAAACAGCTCAACTTTATTGATCCAACATATGGAAGTATCACAGTAGCAAAAGTATGAATGATAAATAACCAAAAACTAGAACACTATTACTACTACTAGAATACCCTATATACAGTATGTCCATCTACAGTAAACAAGCAGGAAAAAAAACTATAAATAAAATATAATATAAAAGACACTGACATAAATAGCAACTATAAAGTGTATTGAATCATTATCAGAAATGAGTGGGAGAGGATGGAGTCAATGGCACGTTTCTTGAACAAACTTTTATCTTGTTGTCTTCTTAACGACCGAGCTAGCTAGCTTACCAGCTAGCATCACAGGCTATTGCGGCTAATGAGCATGGTAGCTTGCCAGCACCACCTATTTTTCAAGGATACGCAGATGAAATTTGTGGTGTCACTCATAAACCATCTGCACTTAGAAAATGTATGGGTTTTTTTTTGTAATTTTGTGTGAATGTGTCAAAGAGAGGAAGCAGTTCATACATGTATATTCATTCAAGAGCTACACAGGCACCGACTTCCCTCCAAAAAAGGACGTGGACCAACATGGGAACCTGCACTCCAGTACAACAGTCTGTGTGGGTCACCAGACTGACTACAGACAATTAATGAAACACAGGTTTTTCACATGTTTGTACAGAATCACCTTGCACAGCTGAACATCCTGCCTACTGCAGCATCTACATTAGTGCTGCATCAGGTTTCCACTCAAACTACACTGATGAATTGCTATTAAAGCTTTGAGTCATAGCAATACTGTACCTGTGACGTCAAGACACTGATTAGTGCCTGTTTCTGAGTAAAGATTGCTGAGTTATTTCACTTCCTTTAAAGAAAGAAAGAAACAGAGTGCAGGTTTAGGTGCAAATTACCATCAATGAGCTCTTCTTTTAGCTTCGACAGCTCCTTCCTCATCTCATCCAGAATGTCCTAAAAAAAAAAAAAAGACAAAGCCAAAACAAAGTCATTTTTCCAAACATATGTGATAAATGTCATTAAACCCTCAGAGAAGAGACAAACCAGGCTGCTGCAACCTGGAAGCTTTCATTTCCACCCACAGTTTCATTTGGCATTTTTGAGATGCTAAGCAGAGGCACATGTTGTACAGGGAGATTCTGTCTTCTTTACAAAGTAGCTAATCCGTGTGAGATTAAGCTTTAAGACTTGCTTAATGACAGCCTGATGTAAACAAAGTGGCAGAGTATGTGTGTAAATGAGCATACACAGTTCAGTACTCTCAGCTACAGTCTTTTGATTTCCAGACACACTGAGTGGGACACTGACAGTGTGAATGTGCGGTGGTGAGTTTGCACTGAAGGGTGTCATCTGACTCGCAGTCCTGCTGCTGTGCTGAACGGTTGTGGTGACAGATAGGCAGGACTCTGGGAGTCTAGTCTGTACTTATCTACCAGGCTCACTCACAGAGGTCAGAGGGAGGAGCTGCCTTACAGTAGGACTCTGTCACTGCCCACACCCACACTGTCTTACTACTAACAGGGCTGCATAATTAGTAATGAAAAACAAATCGACCAATGAAAATCCCTGACTTCATTGTAAGCTAGGTCTTGTGCTGGATTCTGTGTCACCATAATCACAATGAAATGTCAAACATGATCATTTAATATGTGCATCATTACTGAAATCAAGCACTATCTCAGACTAGCATTACATGGAGACTTCATGTTGTTTAGTAATGTATCCCGCACATACTATGTGTGTCATGCAGAAAAATGGCAAAAACTAAACAAAGGGTGTTTCAGCTGAGTTGCACGCTGCTGAATCAACACCCAAAACTGTTGGAGACTAATTATTCAGTCACTTTGGAAATGTCCACCATCCCAACCTCACTAGCTAGAGATAGTGACAGAAATGAAGTCAGTGCAATATATTTAGGTAATGTACCACCCAAACTTACAAATGTCTTGTCAACATGTGCCTTGTTGGCAGCGAAAAAGCAATAACTAAGAAATGGATGGTTAAAGAACTGAAGTATAGCGGACATTGATTGTAAAACAAATGAATAAACTTGACTGTTTCTTTGAGACTCTGCATTTGTTGAGTACTGCACAAAATGGTTATTGCGTGTGAATATAAATATAGTTCAATAAAGATGAAGAATAACTGTTTAATAATCATGTGAAGTCATTTTCCAGATCTGTGCTGTTATTGTATTCCATGTATTTATTTTGCAGTCTATACTGTAAACTTAAAACAAAAAAAGTAAAATAAAGGTTGAAAATAAAAGAAAATGCAAAGTAAAAAAAAACAAAAAAAAACAGTGAAAACACGAGACATCCATTACTTCTGACCCAAAATAGAGTGGAAAAAAGAACCTTAAAAAAACACCACAAGTTATTCTCCACAGTCATTTCACAACAAGGATACCTTCAGATTACCTCTGTGTTTGGAAAACTCTAGAAAGTATTTTGTACTTAACGAAATATGGACACACAGGATGAAGAACACTGTCGACTTGTGCGATTATTATAAATCACATAAAAAAAAAAACTCAGGCAGTAAAAGTCCTCTTCAAATAGCTCCTTAAAGATTTAAAGAGCTTTAGAGGTTTATGAAAGAAATTAAGTACTTTATAGCCATTAAGTACTAAAAATACATTTAATAGAATTAAAGTATGACTGACGCTAAGAGATTCAATAAGAGATTACATTAACCATTATTTATAACAATAACCTCCGACTGGGAAGCCAACCAATTTCATTCCCTCAATGGAGCAGTAAAGGGGTTCACGCTCTGTGACATTTATGGTCCTGTGGGCTTCCGAGCATTTCAAGACATCCAGAAACATTTCAATCTACTTGGCACATCTTTCTTTTTTCTATCCCCAGTTCCACACAGCGATGCACGCATCCATTTCACACGGATCTGACCAAGCCCCAGCGGACTGGTCTCAGCAGTATATTCCATCTTGCGTAAGGCCCTATCTAATGACAGACTGTGGAAGGCAGACCTCTCCTCAAATAGCTCCGACCCAAATTGGACACTCATCTGGCAGAACATCCAACTATCTTCCAGGAACCCCAACCATCAAGTTACAGATTTTAATATCATAAACAGCACATTACACAAAATTAAAGCTTTACCATCACCAAACTGCATCCTATGCACTCAAAATGCATAGGGCACATTTTTCTCATATGGTTTGGGAGTGCCCTGGAAGAGAGTTTCAGAAATACTTCAAGCTTATTGCCCAAAACAACTCCTTACATGCCAGAAGTCCTGTTACTTAATGACAGCTTCTACTTGGAACCCTGTGTTAAGCAGAGACGTCTCTGGCTAGCTAGCCTTACAGCTGCTAAGCCACTAATAACTTGTGGATGGAAAGCTCCTCCTTCTGTCAACATACAAAGATGGCTTATTGACTTCATAGACATAACAAGCATGGAACGCTGAGCAGCCAACATGCACCAGGCTAAAATTGAAAATATATCATGATGACTATATTAAAATCCTAGTAGTAGACCGCACTGACTGATGAATGTACATGCGGGGAATGATCTCAATGCTCTGGCTTGCAAGACAAATATTCATCTGGTTAGATGACTTTTGTGCCACACAGAAAGTTTGATATCGCTGACAAAAAAGGATTTGTTATGTACTGACAATGACAGGTGCCACTATCACAATATAATATCCCACCTATCAAAACAACAATGACAAAAAAAATAAAAAAATTCAAAGCCCTCGTTTGAGCCATTGTTCCAAGCGTTCACCTACCTGTTTCAATCTGTCATAGTCAATAGTTTCTGTTGGCACACCGTTGGCACTTAAGGATGCAGTAGGTGTTGGAGTGGATTTCGGTCTGGAAGGACAGATGAGTGAGAGAGTTAAACTCAGTGTAAAAAAAAAAAAACTGAAAAAAAAAAGAATCAGGAATGAGGTGGAGAAAAACAGGAAGATCAAAGAGAATCACAGGTTACATTATTTGATATACTTTGGATTTAGTAAGATCACTCAAAACCACATAGGATGGATTCATACTAGCACCATAAAAATAGCGTGAATTTCTACTAATATCATGATACAACATTAGACTGAACATTCACTGGACCCTGACTGATGGGAAACAACTAAACCAGTATAGTTGGATGAGTAAAACAAACTGTAGATTGAGATTGAGAGAGAGAATGTAAGAATGTGTCTTGTTATAGCAGCCACAAACGTGATATGTTTCCAGCCATGATCATCATCATCCCATCCAGGAAGGCTCTTCCAGGAATGTATTAGTTAGTTGCTGTGGTATCTTTCTTGTGGATTGCACCTTATTTGAATATTGTTTTGAACAAAAGTGCCAAATAAACACAATCTGATGGCGCAAAGCTGTTAAATTGACTTATTTGTTCAGTTTTTCTATGAACCTTTGGTATTTTGCGCACACAAATAAAAGATGTTGCCAAGATTGCAGGTACGAATCAAATCCTGGTTAAAACATGCACACACATCTGGGGAAGTGCACACACCTAGACATGCATGTAAACACACAGGAGAGCAAACACACACACACACACACACACACACACACACACACACACACACACACATAGAGGTCTTAATAAGGAAAACAGTATTGTCAGGAGGTCCGATCACTCCAGGTCTGTTGATGATTCATCACACTTTCTCACACATATCAAGAAGGGATCCTAAACCACAGTTACTGTCCACCTGCAGTTTATTTCAAGCGTTCTATAATTCTATAGGATGAATCTCGTTGGGTGCAACCTGCTTGTAGCGCAGCATGTCTGAAGACAAGCGATAAGGAAGGAGGAAAGAGCACGTGGATCCAGCTACTGTACACTGACAGGGCTCTTTATTCAATGTGAGACGCATCAGAGGAGAATATTTCACAGAAAAGCCAATCACTTTCAAGGGAGGAAGTGTGACAGGAAGGAGAAGTGAAAGAAAAGGAAATGAGCTCGGCGGCGGGTTATTTAGTAGATGTGGGTCGGAAAATATTTTACCGGCATGCGGAAATTACGATTGCGACCCTTTAGTTTTATTTTTTAGGGTGTTTCCGGTTTAAAAGGTAACGTGCACAGTAGTGCAGAACAATACAAGTCTGATTACATGTATGTGTTTTTTAACTGTAAGCATATGGAAGTCTAATAATGTAATACTCAGATGTCTATTTGTATTTAGGGATTTAATCAATATCATCATGAGTCAACAAAAGTGTTAATTAGTGTGGAAACATATGTTCACATGTGGTCTGACGAGCCCAAATATTTAAGCCACTTTTAATGAGCTGGAATCAAAAACGCCCATCTGGTGTCCCCCGCTTGTACACACACATACACACACACGGGCCTTATCAGTGAGAGCCTGCTGGATCTGTTCTGGCTTTACTATGATAATACTGTGCCAAGTGTACACTGCACTGGGCGGACACTCATTTTTGTGTCTGCGAGGATATGTGTGTGTGTGTGTTTCTGTGTATGATAGGGTGGGTGTATATGACGCACATATGGATTTCCCTCTTTAGAAAGAAAAAAAAAAAAAAAAAAGGGTTTGGAGGGCAGCGGGCAGAGAAGCATGCAGAAACAGTGACTAGCTTAATATTAGAAATCCATCACACAGACAATGACTGGTTTTAAAAAAAAAAAAAACACACACAGCATGACGTATGGCACCACACGGCACATATCAAACAACAGACGCACAGAGCCGGTCCCTGCATTTCGGGAATGAACATAGAAACAACACAGGATTCATTCCAAATGGTTCTTCCAAGCATTCAAACGTAACCCCTCTCTGACAAAACCACTTCCATCACAGCAAACTTTGCTTTAAAAAAAAACAAAAAAACAGGAGATTGTTTTAAAGGAAAGGATTTCTCAAACTCTCCAGGGTCGTCTCTCTCTACCTGTTGGAGGAATCTGCTGCCATGGGATTTCTCCACGGAGACTCTCGTCTGTGTGAGCAGCAGAGACACTGACTTAACAAATTACAGCTTAGTATCTATCTATCTATCTATCTATCTATCTATCTGAGCTTTAGGTTTGCTCACAGGTGAAAACTCCTGTTGAAAAAGGCTATCATGAGCTAATCTTCCTACTTCCACAAGATCAGAACCTTCATACTAAAGTATCTTTTCTGTTTAAATCTTGGATTGACAGTATTATTGGAATGGATCTGTCAAGAACACATGATGACACACATGGCATTAAAGGCTCTGACTACATGAACCATGCCTCTGGTTACTTATTATTGTGAGAATATTCCATCCATACACTTACGTTGCTCTCACTCTGGAGCGTTGCGGTAGAGAATGAGCTCTACAGATCACGCCTTTTATGGTGTATGTTGGGCTTTTCCTTCAGAATGTGTTTTTCCAGACATTAGAGAGGAATTTCACTAATTTGACATATCAAAGTGTGTTTCCAGGTGTTGGGGATTACTACTGCATGTGTAAAAGTAGTATAAAGTCTTTTGTGCCTCCTGAGGGAGATGTTTGAAATCTAATAAATAGTCTCAAATGATGTCACGTGAGGCAGCGTTCAGTTGGGTTGGAAGACTACAAGTTTGAAAAGTACAAAAATTCCTGTGGTGTGGAATTAGAAAGAAGCGAGGCTACCAGACCTCTGTAGCTCGCTTCTCATCTCTACTGGAGGCTAGCAGCTCCGGGCTACGTTAGCTGCTACTAGCATTAAACAACAGAATCTCCAGCCAAATTGCCAGTGGTCGAGTTGCAATGTGGGTAATGTAGGCGCCAGGTTTTGGCAAGGGAGAAGAATACATGGAATAAAATATTGTATGCAATGCTAAATCAGTGGAGTCTTCGGTTAAAAATCACCCTAACTGACAGAGAAGTCATTTTTGAGAGGCAAAAATGTTGCCTTAGCACCAAACTACTAGTAAAGTAGTTGACAACATCCAAAAAGAAATCGTAGCCATGCCACGTTTCTTCTCTCTTCTCCTGCTCATTCTCACACAGACGCCTCAGCAGCTGTAGTTCTCACAAAGTCACGAGTATGTTGAGTGTCTGTACATCAAACGTGCACATGAAAGGCGACATAAGCTTTAGTGATGTTAGCCAGCGCTGAACGGCCCCAGCAGTGCATCATGCTAAAGCTAGCTGATGCTAATGCTTCAGTATGTTCCCATCTTAGTTGTTTTCATTAAGAAATGTACATTTAGCATTTTAGCAGTATTTAGCATTACTGCTAGCATTCATGAATGATGTTTTAGGCAGAAAAATACTTTTGGCTTTTGAACCAATTTAGAATATAAAATATACTTTCAATGTAACGATGCACAACAACAACTAATGACAATACAATTAAGTCGAGAGAAACTACCGTACCTTCCGATGACTGGAGATTTGCTACCGTTCATGGTGTTTGTTCTTTCCCATGGCTTCCTGGGCATGTCTGGAGAAAAAAAATATGAAAGAAATATAAAAACCAAAGTTCTTCCTCCCTTGCGATATGCAGTTCAGCTGTTGAATAAGGTAAATTCTCTTGTTATCGTGTAATCATTGTAACTGCATGCATGCTAACTTGGATCCTCGTCGCCTGTGTTGGGAAGATGCATGTTAATTCTTGCTGCTGCTGATGTTTTTTTGCGCCTCAGTCTTCAGACTGTGACTGCTGCTTCCCTCTGACACTCACCTGGTGTGCTACAGGCTGACACTTTAGGGGTTGTGTTTATCTCGCCTTCCTCCTGTTGACAGACAAACAGGGTTCAAAGGTCAATCAGTCATGAGTCACACTCAGAGGGTCACAAATCTGACTTGTGGTGATAATCAGAGAAAGCTTCTACACAGAATCAGCGGCTATCTTTTAGACAAAAACAGTCAGAGCGTTTATCATTGTCTGCGTTTCTCCAGCAATGATAACTAAATAAATACAGAAGCGACTGGAATTTATTAGTGCAAGAAAACAAAAAAAGAAACTAAGCCTAGTGAGTATGACTGATGGTGTTGTAGAAACTGTTAACAGCAAATTAAAACTGGAGCAACATCTAACTAAAATATGATAAATATACTTTTTTAAAACCAGCGAAATGACAAATCAGTAGTTCACTATCTAGGAACTTAATAGTAAATGAAAATAGTGAATACAGACTGGAGTGTAGTGCACGACATCCAAACAAGGCGTGCAGAGTATCACACAGATAAAGCACTGAGTGACGGACGAGTCGTTTCAGAGAGGAATGTACTGAATGTGGTGCATCACGTATGTGCATTATCACACACACAGAGGAGCTATTGTGAGACTGAGCAGTGGGGGGAAAGGACTGATATTTTGGACCTGAATCAAAAAGATGTAGATAAGGGAGATGCGAAGGAAGACGGAGCGGCTCTAATGAGACTTACTGATCTCTGGTCGGGTTCAGGTGATGAGCCTTTCTCTGCAATTCTTCTCCTGAAAGGGATAGAGCGCAGGTACAGTGAGGACATTGTCTGTGTTTCTGACCAGCTCAGAAGCTCACAGCTTTTAGTTTTGAGCTCATAGTTAAGATGATTTGACAGCAACAAAAATACAGTTCTCGAATCCAATCAAAACCAGCATGTGAATCCTTCTGGCTTGAGCTATACTAAAGCTAACGATAACATGGGATGTGACACTACCTCCTAGCCAACAGAGCACTCATCTCCTCCATAAGCCCTCCTCCGCCGGGCAGAGGGCCGTTGCCTCTGGTCTCCGATTTGGCCCCTGTAGCCCCCGACAAGGCTGCTGCCAGAGCTGCCCCCGCATCATCACTCTGGGGGAACAAAAGCAACATCTCCAGTCAGACGAGTTCTTTACTCAGAGAATGAAGCGTTTTTAGGAAACCAATTGAATTGTTCAAAGTGTATTACTGGTGCTCTTTTATATCATTTAAAGTCATTTGTCAGAATCACTGAAACTCAAGAATAACACGGATCTGTTTGGAATTAAAAAAAAAACAGCAACATGAACCAAATATTTTCAAAACTGGTTAATCCCAACTTTCTTCACAACTGTTTATGAAACAAGATGCCTGCTGATCCCCTCATGTTTCTTACATCTTGCTGCAATCATGATATTAACAATGTAAGTAATACAATATGTTTCTATTTGTCAAACGTGTGGTTGATTTCTGTGTTTTTGTCATTATGAACAACAGCAGACATGCATTTTTTTGCAGGGAGGCTCCTTTTGCATCTAAGATGAGATGTGACAGATGGCCACTGTGTGTGTGTGTGTGTGTGTGTGTGTGTGTGTGTGTGTGATCAGGCGTGAACATGGCGTGTGAGCGTGAATGTTTCAGTGACAGTGATTCTGTGTGATGTATGAACATACTGTGTGAGTGGTGTGTGTGTACATCAACAGTGTTTAGACACAAAGGTTGACAGAAAAGTGTAACAGTGCTACGCAGCCACTCCGCCGTAGCACTGGGAATAACTCATATAATTCAGATTTGGATATGAAGAGATGGTTCAGTATAGAAAATGGGCTGTCAAGCTTTCCACTGATCAAGTAACCAATCAAGCGCTCACCCTTGGCACTTTGCGCAGCTTGGCTCCGGCGAGGGCGGCGGCCAGGCCTGAGATCGGGCGGTCCTCAGCGGGAGAGAACAGGCCGACGGGAAGGGGAGGCGCTGGGGGTGGGGGTGGGGCTCCGGGAGGAGGAGGCGGGCCGGGTGGAGGAGGGGGGGGTCCCGCCTGGAGTCAGTGTAGGAGGCAGGGGCGGAGGCGGGGGCGGGGGAGGGTGGCCGGCCGGGGTGGTGGGGGTGACGGCCGGGGGTGGCGGCTGAGGAGGTCACAGTGGAGCCGGGTGGCAGGGGTGGAGGTGGGGGAGGGGTCGGGGTGGTCAACCCCACTGTCTGCACCATGTCTGTTGGAGGAGGGAGGGGAAGGGGGGAGGTGGAGGGAGGAGGGGGGGGGGGGATGGGCAAAGACACGGGGAAGGAGAATAAAGATCAAACTGTCATTTTTCAAGAATCCATCACTGATAAAAACCTGTTGGCTTCAGGCTGAGTTTGCATCATCTCATTATCTTCCTTAGATTTAACAGGCTCTACATGTTGGGGGACGTGTCTTTAGACCGGATTAGGATTATTCCATGACTGTGAAATTAGCTCACTAACTTCCCATGTATATACGGAATTCACATCAGTGGAGACTGATGACTACTGGAAAATAATGTTCTGGCTTCTTTTCCCCCTCTCTCTATCTCAGGTTTGACAAATCTGCTACAACTTCAAAATCGCATTCAGCAACGTGTAATGCAGTTATGGTTTAGCCTGAATAAGTCTTTGTTGGCAGGTGACAACATAATCATTGAATTTGTAGAGCAATAACGGTGGATGCAATTTTTCCATTTGGAGCAAAACATGGAATACATCTATCAGGTATGACAGCATGCCACAGCAAATCATGGAAAACTGTGTCTTATCCACATGCAGTGTTAGTGAGTAGTAGTGACGGGTTCATGGTTAGGAGTAGGGCTGGGCAAAAACTGCTGAGTCAGACATCTAAATTGCTCTTCATTGCTTATTATAATAAAGAAACACATACTAATTCAACTGGAAAACAATAAATATCAGTTTATTCATTGCCCAACCCTATGTGGAAGGTGCACATTTAAACAAAGAGAGCCCACACAAAGCAGTTGACATACAGCATTATATCGACGAGACACACATTTTGGTGCAATGACACACACACATTCATAATAACACATAATGAGCTTTTGGTTAACACAGGAACTTGGGCAACAGTCGTATTTAGGTTAATACCATCTGCCTAAATATGACTATATTCATAGATTGCCAAAAAGATGATCAGCTGGAGTCAGTATGAACTAGTTCTGTTCTCTACAGGAAGATATAAAATGGATAATCATTGTGTTGCTCATGTTCTCATCACAGACCCAACGCCATGATAAATAATCTATGATGGAATGTGAACATGCTGAGCTGTGATCAATATGACAGCAAGCAGTCCGGCAGCCCCTTCCAGCCAATCAGTCTGATGATCTCTGAGGTCAAAGGTCATTAGGACACCTCCCGCGGCTAATAAGGGAATTGCCAAAGGATAAAGGTCACTGGGTTGTATTTCCATATAAATGCAAAGCTACTCTAGTGTTTTAATTTAAGGCAAAATGACAAGAGTGAAAGGTGGAGGCAGAGAAAACTGAGCTTCCTTTTTCACATCATTTTTTCATATTTATCACAGAGATCATCATAAATCCAGACAAAAATAATACAGTGCATATTCTAAGTGAAATATTTGTTCTTGCGTCCAAATTTCCTCAAACAAAATCACCATCAGGTGAGAAAGGATGGATGCATATCATATTGTAATTTTACAGGGTGACTACGACTTATTTGTTTTCACAGTTATCATTGGATTGGAAAAGAATAGCAAACTGCAATTTCAGGTACATTTGAATTTTTACAAATAAAACTTGAGATGGACGCTCACTGAAACATTGTTTTGATACATTATTCAATCGAGATGGGAATGAGAATCTGATTTAATACAGGATAAACAGCTGATGACTCAAACGGAGAGGATCCTGCTGCGATTGGATGGCGGGGGCATAACGGTTAAGTTTGACGGACTGCATACTGACTGTAGGACACAGTGAAGAATCAAATGATAAAATTGTGGTGGAAAAAAAAAACATTTGGTTGAACAATGTATTGACAAAAAAAAAAAAAAACAACAACAACCAAGAAATGAAAGAGGCAGTGGTTCTCCACAGACTTAAGTCAGAGATCTGTATCCACGTACAGTAAGAACAGATTTCTATTTTAGCCAAGAGACAGACATGCTCGACATGCTCATAGAACCAGACATATTTCATATCCAATGAACAGTCAGCCAGCCAGACCTTTAAAGCAGCAAGCACATGGACATACAGTACATGGAGTTTATGAGAAGACTGACAAAGAAGTTAGACAGGCCTGAGCTACAGTGACTACTACACCAGGAGATCCCACAATAGTCACCATAACAGCTGTTTGAAGGCCATAAACTGCGGCCGCAATTGGTGATGACAAGTCACCTGAGAGACTAAATCTGGAGTCAGGTTACAGCAGCCAGGACCCACGCTTTCCTCTACAGAAAGGTAAAACTCCTCTGAGATCAGACTGGATTATGGGACTCGTTTTGTGGTGTGGCCAGTAGCAAGGTAACATAACCAACACTGTTGAACAGCCCCCTCCCCAACCCACCCTCCCCCCTATTAGTGTGTGAGTCGAAAAAGCAGTGAAAGACAGAGGGGAGAGAGGCATTGAGAGAGAGAGAAGTATCCGGACTGGAGGCCTTACCCTGGGGCTGGGGCTGAGAGGAGAAGCCCCCTTGAAGTGGGTAGGGCTCTGGGCCTGCGGCTGAGTCCGGCTCCCCCGGCCCCAACAGGCCCAGGCCCACAGGGAGGGAGAGGTGCTCAGCAGAGACGGCGGAGGCGGCTGCAGCAGCAGGGGGTGCTGTGGAGGGAGAGGGCACACCAGGAGCATGGGATGAGGAGGGGGGAGACGAGACGGAGGAGGAGGAGGAGGAGGAGGTGGTGGAGGAGGACGGAGGGGGAGCCACGGGGGAGGGGAGCGGGGGCGGGGTAGGCGGGGGAGGCGGGGTGGGGCAGGCGATACCGATAGGGGTGTGGCTGTGCGGGATGGTGACCGGGGAAGGTGCGGGGAACATGGGCGGGCCGTTGGGGGACGGTGAGGGGGGCTTCTGGGTGAGAGGGGAAGGTGCTGCGATGGGGATGAGCGGACGCGGGCCTGTGGCCTTCCCTGGGGGACTGCTTATCATGACAGGGGGTGAGGGCGGCAAGGGGGTGAAGTTGGACGCGGACCACACCACGGACTTGGGTGGAGGGGGCGGAGGGGCGGGGTTGGGGGCGGGAGCAGGAGGAGGAGGCGGGGCTTGAGGAAAGGCCTGCTGTCGCCTCGGTACCGTGGCGTAGTGAGGGAGGACTGGGTGGAAGGCAGAACCGAGCGAGGTGGCGAATCGGGACGCCGAGTGCCTTAGAGGCGGGGTCGGGGGTGCGGTGGAGGAGGGCGATGGCGTCCCGGGTGCCGGGTAGTTGGGCGTGGATGGAGATGCGGGCGAGGAGGACGTCCTGCGGTACTCCTGCGGCGTGGGAGTGTACAGGGTGCTTTCGAAGGCTAACCGCACACCAACAGACAAACCAAGGTGAAGGACAAGACAGGACAGAAGGGAAGGAAGGAAGGAAAGAAGGCAGGAAGGAAGCAGCCGTCGTGCACACGGGAGAGAGAGACAGCAGGTGAGGAGAGAGAGAAGGAAGGAGGGAGGGAGGAAAAAAGAGAAGGGGGCAGATGAAGCAGGAAAAACCAGCACAGAGCTAAACCACAGTTTTATTCCAGGGTGTGTGTGTTTTTTTTTTTTTGGTGGTCTGAGGTGATGCTACTATGTTAGTGGACAGGTGTTAGCACTGCGGACAGAGCCGGAGACGCCAAACTTTCACAGTCTTGCTCGCTGAAAGAAGAGGGGAACGGACTGGAGGAGGAAAATTCAGAGGAGCAAGAGTTTACCACACAGCACACACCCATAAAATAACATCCGATGAGATGCACCTCATTACCAACGTCAATAAGTAAGAGGGCCGAAACACCACAGAATGTCTGGAACTGAACTCAACTCATCCACAACATGCATCAGTTATTCTTTCACTTATCAAAATAAAGTGAGCCGATAAAAGCTTTAAACAGTAGCAGCTGTCTAAGGTACAACCACAAAAAAAAAAAAATCACCCTCAATGATGAAAACAAATCTTCATGTAAATCAAAGTTTGTGTGTTTCTGTCTGATTCCTGCTGCAAGGCTTCTGGTCCCTAAACGCTCCAGCAGAACTCCTGTTACACAGCAGGACCGACAGCTGGCACTTCAAGCTCATTTAACAACATGCAGCTGATGTTTGGCCTTATTTTTTTTTTTTTTTTTTTTTTTTTTTACATTAATTGTCTGTTTCAACAATGACGTTTATTAATGATACTGATGATTCAATGACTGCCAGAGCAGAGTCCCATAAAGCTACTTCTAGTTTATTACAGCAGTGAGAAGAAATAAATTGAAGGTATAATGTCTAACTTGCTTGTACAGATTGCAAAAAAATAGGAAAAAAATAGGACCAACAATTTAGATTGAGCTATTTGATTTTAGTCAAAGAATACGTACGTCTCTAAACCTCCCATTTCTTTATTTCATAATCGTGGAACAAGCTGTGAAGACACATAAAAGTAGCAGCATGTTCCCTGCAGGTTATAGTTCCTCTTTGCTATCTCATGTAATGTTTTTAATAAAGTCAAGCTACTAACAACAAAACCTATGACTCCTGTTAAAATAACGTATGGATGCCATCTGTTGTCCTGGTGTGTTTTTTTTTTTCATATGAACCGGGTGTCCTCATCGCTTACTGTAACCTGCCAGTACAATGGCTCCAGTGTTCGGCGCTGGTTACCAGTGTCAGGTTCTCATGTTGCCTGAGCCAACTCGCTAAGGGATGAATAATTAAAGCTCTGTTTGGTTATGTTGTATAGCGGTGTTGTATAATAAACTACTTTTTTGTTACGTGGGATTCTTGTTCTATTAAGCTACACTCTACTGATTTTTACAGAATATTCAAGAAATTCCTTGTTATCCTTCATGATGAGGGTGACAGAAGACAGTCTACAACCTTGGTGTAATTTTCTCTTAAATCCTTGATCCTCTGCTTTTTAATGGCTGAGTCTAGCCCTCTCTAACTAATTACCTTGATTGTGTTTGTTTAAGTGCTACTGAAGCGCTTAGCGTAGCCTGGACGGTGTTTTATTGGCCTGCCATATGTTTTCTGTGTGTTAAGTTGTTAATCCTCTCTTCACCTTCTGCTCCACTTCTCCTTCCTAGTGATGTAATTCCTAACAATTTTTTTTATTCTCATGACTGGATTTAATTTTTTCTTGTTGAAAGGTTCAGTTTGTTTCTACTTTCTGGAGACAAAAGCCAGAACATGTACATAACATTCCTTACAGCTGTTGTATGGTTGCTTGTCCTTTTTCATTCCAATTAAAATAGTAAATTAGCATCAATAATCCAGACTCATGGGAAATGAATGGATTTTTCTTGAAAGACTTTTTTTTCAACAACTAGAAAAGTGCTGTAAAATTAATTTTCCCCTCTTGCAAGGGGGAAGCTAACATACATAAATCACACATTTACTCACAGGCATGGGTCAAATGTACACACACACACACATACAGCAGGAACACTACTGGAATGAACACCTAACCAACAGTCACGAGACGGTGAAACCGATGGATTCGTACGACTGTCTGGCTCTTTTCCAGCTTCCTCTCCTCTGTGCATCTTCTTTTTTTTTTTGCATCTCCCAGCTGACAGCTCATGCTGCATTTAACATTTATCTTTTCTCTTTAACTGGAATCAACGCTCATCCAGACTTCCACACCACTACACACACACACACACACACACAATTCCCTCTCTTACTGTCTCTCGTTCATTAACTCTGACTTTCCCTTCACACTTTGCTCCTTCATGTCTTTTCCTCTGCTGCTGCCAACTATTTCACGTTCCTTTCAATCAGCTTCACTCCTCCCTTTCCTCTCGTTCCTCCAACATCTTCCACTCAACTTTGACCTTTTCCATCCTTCTCCTTCATCAATCCACCCACCCACCCCCCACCCCCTCTTCTTTCATTCACTTTCTCTTCATCTGTCAGTAGCTCTGGGCGGGTCATGTGACCCAGAGGCCCCAGCTTTGCTCTGCCATTCCACAATAATCAACACACGACCAGAACACACCGATTACACGGAGAGCTGGACACGTGCACACAAGAATATTAAGCGCACATGCACACACATGAGAAGACAATAAAGCCATACTGCAGCCAAGCTCCTATGTGCTAAACCAACTGGACTTGTAGGACGACTTTAACATTTATATATCATAAAAAAAAAATCTTAATTTTAAAAAAGTCACACCTGTGTGTGCCTGAAAACACAGAATGTGCACAGTGAAAAGTAACCAATTCTTGCAATTATGGGCCAAAAAAACTAACACACACACACAAACACACACATAAACAGCTGCTGTGTAAAGCAGATGTTTGAAATGTTTGAATAAGATTTAAAAAAAAAGGCATTGAAAAGTGTCACTTTCCAATTTTCAGCACTGAGCGGGAAAAAAAAATATGTTCAAGTTTCTTCTTTCCTTCTAAACAACAAAGACAATGCTAACAATGCTATTTAGCATTCTCAGACGACAACATGAGCAAAAAAAAAACAACTAAATGTGCCTCATCAAGAAAAAAAAAACAAAAAAAAACTTACAGACAAGACAGAAAAGAGTTCATATAAAATTTGAAGTTGAGTTAATATCAAGCCAAAGGACGAAATAAAGAGTCGGTTCAGAAAAATGGAAGGTAGTGAAGACATGTTGATTACACGTTTGTCTGTTGACGAATAAAACAGCGAATGAGCAGCTTCAGTTACTGAGACACTCAAGATCACCGGATGTTAGTAGCAAACACTTGTTCAGAGTAACGTGTTGAGAGTTGATTTATTGATTTCCTCGTGCAGAACTTGTGAATGGCAAACACTGCATCTGCTGATGTTTGAAAGACACATAGTGTAAATACACACAGTTATCCTGGAAGAGAGAAACAGAGGACTAAAAAAAAAAGGGTTACATGTTAAAACATGACCTCACATCAAACCCGACAAGCCTCATATGTTCAAACAGAACATGCATGTGAGTGTGTGTGTGTGTGTGTGTGTGTGCTCCTGCATGATTTCTGTGTGTGTGTGTGTTATTGTGTATGATGTGTGAAACAACCCCTCCCTTTAATCCTAAGGCTTTTACATGCATGCGCACACACACACACAAACACACACATTCATCCCTGGGGGTCTCACCAGCATTCTCCCTGATGATGTATTTTTAGCTTCTGAGTAACACCACCGAACTGTGTCTGCCTGCCTGTATATGTGTGTGTGTATGTGTGTGTGTGTGTGTGTGGTTATGCATGCATATGCTAATAAGCTGAACATGGCACTGAAGCGTGCCACACAACACAGCCTTCCCTACTGACCCAGTCCTAAAACCAACTTATTTTTCCTATAGAACCAAACCCTGATCCATGACGAGCTCTGCTTTACAATCATCAGTGTGTTCCCACCTGCTGAACGCCGCTTGTGTTAATGACATTGGTCTTTCTAAAAACCTAGCACTCACTCATAAAGCCATGTGCAAAGACTAGTAAGACATTCATTTCCCCTCAGTGCCTCAGCAATCTGTTCAGAGCTCTCGTCCAGCCTATGGGCAGAGGAGCAGAGCGCAGGTCATCCTGTAGCTTAACGAGAGTAGCTGACGACGCTAGTGTGAACTGGAAATGGTGAAAGAGACAGAAAGCTGCTCTACAGTCAAGAGGGAATACACCTGACATGCTTCCAGTCCTGCATCCACAGCTCTCTGTGTTAGAAATACTCTATGTTGGCCTGCTTATTCAGAGTTTAATAAAACTGAGTGTGAGTTCCTTATTTTCCTGAAATCATTACAGCTTGAAAATGAGGAGCTTTGTAAGTTTACCAGACAAGGCATAAACATTTTTCAGTTGATCTCGACTGAATCTTGTTGTAGTTGTGACTATTAAATAACTGACAACACATCAGACAGATGCTGTGTCCCAATTCCATAATACACACTAGAGCTGAAATGGTTATTGGAGAACTATTTTGATAATTCAATAAGCGCTTTCATTTACTTTTCAAGTAGAAATGCAAAGAACTGTCTGTTTCCTTCAATGTGAGGATTCACTGCTTTTCTTTGTTTTATATCATTGTGAATGAATCTTTGGGTTTTGGACTATTACTGAACAAAACAAGACATGAAGACGTCACACTGAGCTCTGATGAACTGAGATAGAAATGATTCACAATTTTATAGATGAATAATTGAGTATTTAGTGAGTTCACACTGGAAGTGACAGAATAAAATAAACTCAAAAAACTCAGTATACAGACTAATAACTAGGGACGCACAATATTGGATTTTTTGCCGATATTTTTTACTGGTTTTTGCTGATTGCCGATACTGATATACGCACGCATTTTGTTTCCACCTGGCTGAGGAGACTCTTACACATACAAGCATAGATTGTTACTGTGTATGATCAATATATGAATGAAGACTGGAGTTCAGGAGCTCAGCACTAAAACTTGAATGAACTTGCTAAGTGGGTGGAGCAGTAGAGTTTTATTTGGGTTTATTACACAGACAGGATTAACGGGACAGATTTAATCTCTGGTTCACACGCCAAAGCAGAAGGTGGCGGTAATGCACTTAATACGCTGGTTGCCACCTGCTGTTATAAACCAAAAAAAAAAAAGGAGAAGTTCTTTTCAAACAGAGCGCTACATCCTGTCAGCTGAGGTGTTTGCTATCTGTGCAGCTCCTCCGCTGACTGTTTCACCCTGACGGTCCCCGTGCTTCCTCTGCAGGCTCCAGACTTCACTCAGCTGCCCAAAAAACCCGCTGCAGGAAGCACCGGCACTGCCAGGGTGAAACAGTCCAGGGAAGGGAAGCACAGCCAGGCAGAGGAGGAGAAGGCGATGTCATACCGGCAGAAATGTTCATATCGGGAGGATATTTCATTTTAAAGCCTTTATCGGCCGATATCGATGACGTGCCAATATTGTGGTGCATCTTTAGTACAAACACTTGATTTCTGAGTGTGCTAGCGATACACACTGTTGTCCCATAATACAGAAGTAATTGAGGACGTGATCACAGCTGCAAAGAAATTAGAGCAAACTGTACAAGGTGCTAAAACATCCTGATGGAATATCACAGAAAAAACATAAAAGAAGAAAGTATTAAATTGTGTATCTGTTATTATAGAAATGTTAAGTTTGTGTACGAACTGAAAAAAATCAACTAAAACAATAAGTGTATAGTATAGTCGTATAGTATGGAGTTGGAACACACTGAAATTCAACTCAGTCCAAATTTCTACATCACAGTTTTTCCACAAGATTAATAACAGAAACTATCTCAAAGAGAAATTCAAGAAGGAATTAAGCTCCTAATTAAAACATTCAATAGTCACTAATGAGATTATGAACTGATACAGTCTTTCTTTTGTCTTGAGCCACACTAGTGAAGCTACTGTCCTGACAGGATCAGTAAAACAAGTCAAACAAGCATCAAAGCCACTTTATGATCCTTTTGATTATATTACAGATCAGGAAAAAAGGTGCAAATCCTGAATTCACAGTCTCAGCACTGGCCTTCAAAATCCAACCCAAAGCAACCCCAAACCCTGGTGCAAGTGTGTGTGTGAACGTGTGTCTAATCAGGAAACCAAAGTGCATCACTCACCGGCGTTGGAGATGCGTCTCCCTCTCTCCCAGTCCTGCTGCTCTCTGTCCAACTGCTCCTGCTGCTCCCTCTCCAACCGCTCTCTCTCCGCCTTCTCCCTCTCCATCAGCTCACGCTCGGTGCGCTCCTGCTGCTCCTGGCGTTCCCTCTCCAGTCTCTCCCTCTCCGCCTGCGCCTCCCTCTCCTGACGCTCCCGTTCCTGACGTTCGCGCTCCTGTCGCTCTCGCTCCTGCAGCTCCCGCTCCAGGCGTTCCCGCTCGAGACGCTCCCGCTCCATCTCCTTCTGCCTCTGCAGCTCCTGAAGCTGCCTGGAGGAGGAGGAGGAGGAGAAGAAGAACGATTCAGAACATATCAACTATAGTGTCTGTTTAGAAGATTCACATCAGTATAACAGGTCTTTGACCAGAGTCTAGAATCAAACGCGTTCATAAGTAGAAAACTAATAGTTGAAAGTTGTTGTTTTTTTTAATGAAGTGGAGACAGAATTAAAACAAAAGAAGGAGAATAAATGGAAATGAGTTAATTAATTTGGAGCCTGTTTTGACCTCCCTGACCTACAGGCAATTACTGTTGTCATTACATAAGACACATTATTATATAATAATTGCTACTAGGCATAATAGCCATGCTGTTATGCAACCATAGCCAGCTTGGCTAAAATTTGGGCCCATTAAAAACACACACATTGAGCTGAGGACTGCCTGTGGCTAAAACCCTCCTCTGACTGCAGTGAAACAACTAATACAAGAAAATAGAAACAAAAATAATAATTTTAATTTGTTCTTTTTTTTTAAAAAAAAAAAAATTTGATGCTAAATCATAACACGTGATGCTAATTATCTTGACATATGGTGTGTTCATGGAGGGTTTTTTTTTTTCCTGCAGAGGTTCACTGCAAATTATGTGTGCAGCTCCAGGTTTGTGTCACTAGGTGTCAGCAGGAGATAGAAGTGCATGAAACTGCAATAGCAGTATATATATATAAATATATATAGAGAGAGATGAGAGGATACTGACAATGTGAGCAGTGTATCCAATTGTGTGTGTGTGTGTGTGTGAGCGAACATGTGTGACAATGACTTAAAGCATAATAGAGAGAGACATCCATTTCCAAGTACTGTAACGATCCCTGTGGGGAAAGCGGGCTGTTGTTGCAGCAGTTTATATAAAGAATACAAAAAAAAAACAGGACATAAATAAGAATAAGTGCCAACAGAGTTTATATCTGCAACAGACTATTCCATAGAGAGATGCAGGAATGACTGAATAAAAATGTGAGGACAGATTTCTGCCTTCACAGGAAAAATGGCAGCTGAGCAGAAGAGCTTACAAATATATAATATATAGCAGGATAGCACACACACACACATATATATATATATACAGCTCCATACTCATGTTAACAGATAGAGATGTGTCTTGTAGATGTATAAATGAAAGCTACATGATCCGAGTGTAATCATGATATCTGACAGGGAGTGTGAAGGGTTTTATGAACAAATGTAGTAGAGAGAGGGTGTGTGTGTGTGTGTATTGGTGTGAATGAGGGGGGCAAGAGAGATAAATGAAACGTGTGTGCGTGTGTGTGTGTGTGTGGGGTGTGGGTGGGGGGGCAGATGCGAGTTGTAATCTGTCAGATTCACACAGACCAGGTTCCCAGGAAATCTCTCATTTAATTGGAAAGCATCAAGCGTTTTGTCACATTCTGTGATTTACTGGCTCATAAATCGCACTGGCTGTAAATGAGGGAGCATTACATTCATAAATCACACAAACCAGGAGAGAGATGATGGGAAGAGTAGCCAACGTGCACTTTCTATCTCTCTCTCTCTCTCTCTCTCTCACACACATACACATACAGTGATGTCATCTGTGTGACAACCAAACATGTTCATCGCATCACACTCTATGTTAAATATGCTTTGGAAATGCACTTTGCACAATATTTCATTGACTGTAGGTGACTTAAAAACAAAGAAAGCAGCAGAGATTTGAAGACTGAGTTCAGCATGATGTTGATTGTTAAGATGATACAAAGTTGGCACTGGTTGGTACAAACTGGCTCATCAGTGAAAGGTGGCACATACTGGGATGGTTTTCCATACAGGGTATAAATAAACCAGCAGTAGGACAGAATATGGAGTTAATTCTGGTTTTAAAAAAAGAGGCATCTGTATTGTATTAAACATTTTTATTATTATTACTTGTTGACAGGGCTGGGAATCAAATCTAAATACTTTTCATGACCGCTGACCAAAATGTGTGTGTGTCAAAGCATCAAAGGTTTGCATCAAATGTTTAGTCAGAGGCTTTTTTTACTTCTCATTTGATCAGATAGCTCCTGGTTTAAAGTAGGAATCTTTTCTGACTTCACACTGCATCTATTTTGGCAAAGTTATTTCGGCATATTTTGCTGGATTGTGACATAGTCCAAACAATCCATGTGTCTCCACCTACAGTCTACGGTCTCCACTGACAGCATTAATCTGTAGTTGAAATCTGCCACACTTCTTTTTTTTTTTTTTTTTTTTAACAATTCAGTATTCTAACCAAAACACATCATATCCTTAAGACTTAACAAACCTACTGAATGTATTTCCTTCAAAAGAAAACATTTGCAAAGGCCTTTTTTGAGAACCAATCCTGCTCATTAGCTTCTCTACTCATAAAACACATTGATCCATAATGATTTAAGCCTTCAGTTAGTCCGTAAGTCATTCTAAACTTCCTTCAGGAAATCAGTTCAGTTGATAAAAGTCTGGCTTTTCCAATTTCACTTTAAAATGAGTTACATTAAGAATACATTAAGATGTAAAAATGTGCATATTTTAGAGCATATTTGCTTAACTGACATGAAAAGTCTTGTAGGATCTTACTTGCTCAGTACTCGCTCATTTCCATCCAATATAGCTCCACTTTGTCTGAATTTGGATTTTTTTCTTGCTGCACAGACTTCCAAGATGGCAGTGAAGGATAAAATAAAAATGTCCTTGGGATGTTTTTTTTCCTCTGGAATGAGTCTCAGCCATCACAAATATGTGAAAAATGTTTCATCTCTAGCACCAGAATCTAAACATAATCAAGTAGGTAATGATGGAATTGTGAAGTGGAATAAGTCTTTTTTTTACAATCACGTAGCATTTTAAAAGCCACTTCTACACACCTTCCCCCCGAGGAGAAGGATCTAATCAGTGCATTTACCTAACACAGTGTTTGGTTGCATTATGACTCATTAAAGTGAATATAAGAAGCACTCGAGTTAATTCCCACAAAACCGAGGAGCTTAGCTGTGATATGGCTGCAGAGAGCTCAGAGACTCAGATCCACCTGTCTGCTCCTCTGGATTACCCTGAGCAATAAGATGCAAAGGGAAGAGTGTGAAGAGCCGCATTCTCTGTTTACGTCTGATACACCTCAACCTTCCTCACCCTCATATCCTGTCTTTACTGGAGTGTACTCTCCATATCTAACTCTCTTCTTGCTGCATTGGTAGAGAGAGAGAGGGGGAGAGAGAGAGAGTTCAATACTGAAGGAAATGAGAGAAATAAGAAATAAACATCAACATTGTCCACACCCTGGCACTACTCTGACCCAATATAAAAGGATTCCCATTGGTGTAATTACAGAAACACAGGGGTAACCTGGATTGAGGGCTGATGGAGGCGCGGCAGGGCCATGCCTCTGAGGATTACAGCAGCTCCTCTGGGGGCTTCCCTCATCTACAATAATATATTCTCTCTGATAGCAAATGAGTCTCTGCGGGATCCTCTGCACTGTAACAGCAGCAGAACATCCTCATGATTAAATACAGCCCATGATGTAATGGGGTGATAGTAGTAAAATATCAGTGTAATCAGGCTGATCAGAAGGGTTCCACGTCCTTGATTCATTCAGATGGCTGTGTAGCCAAATGCTGGCAGGCTGTAGCCGGTGCAGCTGGTACCATTTGTCTACCAGCGACGTTGGCAGGTAAACCCGCCATCTTCTCTGTTCAGAATCCATATGTGGTTTGTAAAACAGTGAAAGAGGTTGGTGGAGTTTACAATCAATCCATTGTGGTTGCCGGTGGATGAAAGGGGGAGTCTGGTTTTTCCGGTTAGTAAGTCAGTTGTTGTTTAAATGGAGTGAAATGGCTTTGGCAGCTCACACACACACTTTTTTTTTTATTTCAAGAGATTAAACTACACTTTTATCAGTTAAATAGAAGTTGGGTGACACACACATACACACAAGTTGGGTAGAAGTTCACATGGGGCAGTGGTGATGCAACCTACAGGCAACATAGACTTGTGTTTTACTTCGAGCTCAGTAAATCTGTTAAAGTAAACCACAGAGGAACTTCAGCTGTCAGAACTAAAGCCAGAGATAAATATCCCAGCCTGTGCTTTAACATCATTACTAAAAGACAGCAGTGCAATAGTTTGCTGATAGTTAGATGTGGAAGAATCAGAGCTGAAGTCAGTGGTTGTCTCAAGACTTCAATGTGTTGTTTTTTTATTGAGAAATAAAATAGTCCCTTAACTTCAGGCATAATCTTTCAATAAATAGAACCAAGAGGATTTGTTCAGTGAGACGCCATGTGTTTATATGGTATTGTATCTCACAGACATATAGAACATCTTCATGAACAACTGATTCCATTTTGTTGATGATCTGCATCTACAGCAGCTATTTTTCAGGTGTGAATATGAAACACAAAACTGATGCAGAGACTTGATTTCAAATCCTAATGACATTTTATTGGTCTAATGAATCTAACCTGAGAGGTAATTGATGGGTATGGTGTCTTTATGCAGAACAGAAAATGGTGCAGTGCTAGTGGAGGTTCACCATCATTCAATCAGTAACTGACTATTTCTAAATTTTAGATTCCAATTAAAAGGTTTAACATTCACAACTATTTTCATCCTGAGCACAATGAAAACAGATGCAACTCAAATTCCTCTCATATAGGAGATCTTGTAGTAAATCTGGTTACGTTGGTGTCTGACAGCTGCTGCTCTTCTTCAGAGCATCTTGTACTGAGACTTTTACACAACCTGCTACCTTTCAGTCTCCTGAAAACTTCAACTACCCTGCTGTTGATTTCCTGTGAGACTTTTGCTGTTGGAGCAAATTCTGACAAAGAAATGTGAACTAACACATTCAGAGTAATTTGTCTTGTGCACTGTCTCATTTTTTCTCATTACACCCGCTGGTGAACTGGGTCTACTTGCTGAATCTGCCCTAATTAGAGTAGAGACCTCAGCTGTACTGTGATGTCTACTTGCACTGTTGTTTTCTGTGTTGTAACTAAATTTCTCAGCTGGCGATGAGGAAAGTCTTTTAGCTCGGAGGCTTTTTAAACCCTATCGGCCAAATTAGCACTGAAAGGACAACAGAGTTGTGAATCAGTTGCTTTGGGATTCCTGCTTAAATAAAAAAATGTTCAGCACTGGTTGGACTATGTAATTCATGATGTAACACACACACGCTGCATTCCTCCGAGCAGGAGATCACGACATTCCTAAACAATGTGAATACAAACTTAAAATAACCTGTCTGGAGAGACATGTCGATGTGTGTGTGTGTGTTTGTGTGTACTTGCAGATGACTTACAGTGGGACAGCGGTTGGGAGGGGGATACCTCTAAGTTTACAACACAGCGCAGCTTTTCAGGAGATGTCATGCGATAGTAATGCTCACCTTCACAGCACTCGCATTACGCTCACATTCCTGCGCAGTGAACAAAGCTTCTCTCTCTGCCAAAACTTTACAACATACTTTCATTAAAAAATGGTAAACATATGAGAAACCTCCATTCTCACAACTCACACCATCCTGAACATATGATGGAAGTTATGTGTCCATTATTTAAGATAGTAATAGTTTCTACTTCAGTCCTTATCAGACATACTGGCATATCTAATGCTAAGAAAGTCTCAACATTAGCACACAATCAAAAGAATGTCTACTTAAGGCTATGTGTTATGTAATAATTAATTTATTGTATGTCATAGCTGTGATCTTTATACTTTTCCTCATGTTCAAATATAAGTTTTTAAAGGACAAGGACAACAACTCAGGCAGGCCAAATATGGAGGTCATTACAGGGGCTGCAAACTTGACCCAGTAGAAGAATACGGAGTTAATTTGACTTGATAAATACAGGTGTAAAGGCTCGGATACTCTAGCATTTAAAATCGTGACATTTCAAAGTAAATTCATTCCAAATGAGTGGAATTTCAATCAGTGGATTTTCTTGCAAAATGTTCAAATTCAGTTGTTCTTTGGTGAACTTTGACACACAAATTTGGTCCTTTGACCAACAGTAAACCGTCTAGACAGTGTTGACCTTTGAGGGAATGGAGAGCCAGCAGGTCCAAAATGGACAAAGTTATTGTGACTTATTAGCTGTGCTGCATCATCTACTGTTTGACTTCTTTAACTTCCTCTGTCTGCCTCCATTGTAGAGCATAAACTGCTCCACAATGGAGGAATGACTTGCAGACAACTATGAGACAGAAGTCAATGGGATGGAAACGTCTTTTGGCGTTCAATATTGTGAACTTACTGAGCTTAATGAATTTGCTGTGTCATTTTCTGGTGTGACCAGGTCTTAATTAATAGTTTCATTAATTGATGACCTGTATTGCAATAATAGTTGAAATGGAGCCATTGTTATAGTTACTAGTTTCACTTGTAGACAAGTCTAAATGTGAAATAACCATTTTCACTGTCAATATAGCAGAAGAACCTTGTGTCTAGTGTTCAAAAACTTTGGTAACGTTTAACTTTAACTTTAAAGAAACAATCATTTAATGTTCTTGATTACGTTATTTAATTGAAATTAAACTTGTCTCATTTTCTTACTAGTTTCCCTAATGTTAGCGGGTGATGAAAATGCAATTAATTTACACAGGTGGATGTGATTTTTTTTCTGGCATGATGGAAAAAGTAAGTGAACAACAGAGAAAGGTTGTATGGTGTATGGTTGTAGAATGGTTTAATCAAGATCAGTGATACTCTACCTAAACACTCACACCCTATAGGCTTGAAAGACGGCTGTAAAAAGTTAGAGAAAAAGCAGTTGTTTTTTCAGCTGGATTCATGTCACTTGCAAAGGAATCCAATGGTGATCAGTCTCATTGTCTTTGTGTCTATAGAAACTTCTGTCTGCCGTCCACCTGTATGCTCAGTATGTTTGCCAAAATGAAGCTAAATATGCAACTTCTGACTGGGCTTCAGAGGTTTCAGAGGTAGTGGAGGTTTTATATGGACATTATCGACTTTAGGAGACACACTTGAGTGGATTACACCTTATTAAAAAAAAAAATCTTGTGTCTGATGTCAATTCCAGAACTGTGATCATGAACTATTGACAATAAGCATCTGAATATTTTTTCTTTGATCAATGCAGTGACTCCCACATCGACTACACGTCCACACGTTTCCTGCCTCTCATGGGTGAACCTAAAACAGTTTTCTCTTCCTTCCACGTCTCTCTCTGCCTTGCAGGGAAACGTCACAAGATTCAAAGCTGTGAAAAGCCTCCTGCACCGTTTAACTGGCGTCTCACTCGCCTCCTGACAAGAGTTGCCGGGGAAACCGTTGCTATGGGAGCGTGGGTGGCGGCACAGCCTGAATCCCCGCACGCACATAGACATACGTGCACTTGCATACATATTCTTTCCTCTTTGCAACAACTTACTATGACTGAGTTCAAGACACTGTGAGGCAGAGTCAGAGAGGATTTGAGGTAATATTGGAAGCACCGAACGGCTTAATGTCAAAATTAAGAGTTCTGAAACGGCAGCATAGGCAGAATGCAAATAACGGTACAATAGGATTTGCTCTCAGGGTGTGACGATCAAAAGGTTTGGCAAAGCCACTTGATACTTGTTAATTCATTCAGTTTAACAGTTAAGAGTGTAGTTTTAAGATACAAAAATGATACATAAAACGAAAACCGCAAATTCCAGCCAACCATTTGACCTAACACAGTCATAACGAACCAAAAATAAGACTGAATCAGATCTTAAAAACTCAACAAGGAGGAAAACAGTATGTGCCAAAAAGTAGATCAATGGCATATGTATGTAAGTGAATGAAAATGAAACACCTTTTACAAGAAACTACACCAGGAAGTGAGAATGTAGTACGGCCAGTTCGAAAGACACCATCACGCTCAGCTGCAGTCTTGTTGGAGAGGTGTCTATATTGCAGTCACAGCCTGGAGAGGCTTTCCACGCCGCATTGTGAACTGCCAAAGTCCCATTCCCACCATCAACCCACCACCTATCAACACCACGAGAGTGTTGTATTTCTGACCAGCCGACATTCTTTGCTGGCCTCTACTGTCATCCATCATTAGTTCTATCAGCTATGAATGTCTGTTTCCAGTTTGATTCTTTTTATTATCGAAGGAATGCATTTAAGCTTGTGATGTCATGAATAATTTTGACGAACTTCTCGAATAGCATCAAAAACTCTTGACTGAGAAGGAGCTAAGGAAGGAACGACTAACTTTATTAACAATATTAGTCGTAAGACGTAAAGATGAAAGTTAGAGGACCAAAAAAGGTGACTAAAAAAGAACACAGGAAATACCAGTGTTAGCTACTTTTCCTTTTGGCTACACGCGCTCGACTTCACGTTGACATTTTAATATTTGACGCAGGAACACATTGCATACAAGTTTTAAAAATACTTTCTTTTTTTCCCCCACAGTAGACATTTTGACATGTCAAAGTATGAAATGCACAGGTGTAAATAAAATGAATTATGTTTGAATTCCGTTTAGCTGCTTCAGTTTCACGGTCCTCATATTGCACACGCTGGCTCACTGTCTCACTATCATGGTTTATGGGGACACTTGAATAGAACAGAGCTGTCGTTAAATGTTATTAGTAACACCTGTGCTTCTGCTACTAAATAAAAATGACTGAATATAAAATGGAGTGCACATGTTGCTCCACTTCTATGCCTACTGTTCACGAGTTTGATAAAAATAAAATAATAGTTGCAAAAATATGAATTTACTCTTCACATTGATCAAATGATTTAGTTGTTTTTTGTGTCACTTTCATGACTGCTGTTCTTCATTAGTTGTAAGGCTCATTTAGTCCAGTTTAACATTATTTCCTTTATAATAAAATATCACAATGATTGTAATATAGTCTTCAGTTGTATATGGATTTCTTTTCCTTGGGGCAAAATTATGTCACATTCTGGTTTTGCTACTTTGCCACAAGTGACAACTGTGCTAAATCTCCAGGGACACTGAAGGCTGGCAAAAATCTGTCGTCCAGCTGGACTCAGCGGCTCGCATGATTGGCTCAGAGAACCAGGAAATGTCGTCTGAATGGACAGGAGCCTAGATGGACCATATGGGCCTACTCTAGTGAGGATCCAGTCCAAGTGTGCAATATACACACATACACACACACTCCATGTGTCGTGTGTCCCACTAACATAAGACCTCAACCTTGTTATCAAAGCCAAGTAAGCATATTGGTTTTAGAGGCGTGTGTGTGTGTGTGTGTGTGTGTGTGTGTGTGTTCATATCCACAACTGTGACTCTCATTTGAGAATATCTGCAGATGTCAACATGTGTTTGTGACAACAGAGCACATGTTGCTGTTTAACAGCTGCTGGTGTTTTCATCTTCATACCAGCAGCTAAATGCTAACAGCTGACAGAAATGTAACATACACACACATCTTTCTTTACCACATCGATATCTTCGCTTTCATTCAAGACGATGCAACACATTTCCTCTCTCCCTCTCGAATGTGCTCGCACACCCCGACGCACACTCCCTCGCTCCCACGCGCCGCGCGGCTATTTATACCACAGCCCATTATTTCCAGCTCATGTCTTTTTAATCTGAGGATAGCACCCTGCATTGCTGAACAGGTGGTTTTAGCCGCACACTCTCCAGCAGTCGATGAATCCGCTCATACATGCAGTGAATATTTCCATCAATCACTCGATCATCCTTGAAGCATCGTGGCCGGGCTCAGCCTCCTCTTCGTCTATCCATGTTTCCATGAAAAGGAGGATTATAGGGAGAGATGGAGGAGGAAGAGGATGAATAAAGAGGTGGAGGACAGACTGAGAGAAAGAAAAGGAGATCATATTTTCCTACTGTCATGTGATCCTGTGGAAAATCCCATTCCAGAGACATTTAGATTTTCCAGCCTTTCCATAGATGAATGATCTCAATGTTTACTCCTCTCAGGGAGAGGAGGCCCACAAGTGAGCAAGAGGAGGCTCCACACACACACACACACACACACACTGATGAGTGTGTGTTAAAGGAAAGAATGTTTGAGTGAACATGTGTGGTGACTGAGGAATGAGGTGGTCCACTCACTGGTTAGTTGATCTTCTTTAATGAGCCATTGAGGAAGGAGAAGAAGAGGAAAGTTGCGTTCTCTCCCATTAGTAAACACTCATCCGTATCACAGATTCTTTACTCTCTTCCTTTGTGTCCATTTCAGGCTACATGGCTCAGTATGACACACATTCCTGATAGAATGCATTGCAACAGAATGATGTAAGACAGCTAAAACAATAGCTGTCGTATTGATAGAGTCCAAAATCGGACTCAAGGGGCAGTTTAGAAGTTATTTTGTAAAACATCAGACAGAAAGACACATATTTTAGGCTGTTTCTCACACTGTAGACTGCATCAGAAATACACTTTTTTTTTTTTTTTTTTACAAATTGATGTATTTATACAACAATGTATTGAAAATGTATAAGTGACCATTGGACGGACGGATGGATGGATGTTGCATGTCATACCCCTGTCCCTATTGTCACTGTTGAATCGAGCCGGAGTAGTACCTGAAGGCAGAGTCCAGACAGCCAGAAACTAAAGCTGGTCTTTCCTTACACTTTTGATGTAAATCAGTCTGTGCAGAAATGACAGAAGCCTGTTGAGATATTGACGTCAAAGACACACAATGTACACAACAAAATCTGGACACGTGAAACCCCTCATCACAAGTTTCATTGATAAGTTAGAAACCATGAAAAGGTGCGGTGCTATGGGCTGTTCTCCTCAACCACACTGAGTAGGAGGTCTACAGTCTGATATAAACCAGGCACGGTGGGTGTACACACTAGAGTTATTAACTGTCTCAGGCAGCCTGAGGCACGCAGAGCAGACCTGTTCAAGATTCTCTTAGCCCAGGTACAAAGGCGAGTGCCAGAATCTCTCTACTGTCTTGCCAGAGATATGTTGCCAGTTGTGTCAGCCATTAGCTGGTGTGCTAAAGAAACGAGAGAAATTATCAGGGCTTATAATTGTCAAGCTAGCTAGCTCTGACTAGGCGTTTGCAGCAAGGTTCGCATGTACCGTTAGCTTGCTAGGTGTAACGAAACATTTTCTGGGCAAAGTCACAGCTAAGCAACCTTACCTGCTGTGATAGTTGTCAGACTGTTGGAGTCAGAAAACCCAGCTAGCTAGCATCTGGTGACGAAAGGTAGCTTTGCTTCCGAGGAGAAAAAAGGTGTTTAAATGATATGAAGATCACAACTGCTAGCTACTCAGCGCTAGCATAATGGAGTTTGTATTTCTGTGAATACATGGGGAGGCATATTCCATAGTGTAAATATCAAAATGCTACAAAAGAGAACATGAAATGGTAAGACTGATAAGATGCGAAAGAGCCGTTTGATGATAAATAATAACCTGAAAATGTTTGTTGGCCCAACAGACCTTCCACAACATCTTCCAAAGCTCATACCATGTTAGCTTTCCTTTTAAAGAAGCAGAAGGCTTGATGTGAAAGTGTGCTGCCAATTCATTTCTACACCCTCCTCGCTTCTTTCATCCCGCTCTCGCTCTGCTGCCACACACACACAACCCTCCCTTCACACACTCCGGCTGGGCTGATATTGGACTGCGTATCAGCAGATGACCTCAGTCACTGATCCACTCGCTGCCTGTCTGTCATCCGCTGCTAAGTATGGATTCTGACCGGAACCGAGGGGGAAGAGGGAGGGGACAGGGAGAGTGGTGGTGGTGGGGGGGCTGAGAGGGAAAAGAAGAATGAATGAAGTCAGACAAAGACAAAAAAGGTCGAAAGTGAGACAGCACAAAAAAAAAGGGAAAGGGGAAATCGGAAAAAAAAGAAAGAAATGGAGAAGAAAAGAGGGAGAAGGGTAGAGGGAGGAGGAGGAGGAGGAGGAAAGGCTGGCTGCCAGATCCATCAGACCAACAAAGTCTGTAAAATTCCTGGCAGATCCAAGTTCACCTTAAACAGAATTAGAAGCATTGACTCACACATGAAGGAATGCTTTACTACTCATGTGTGAATGTCAGAGAGAGAGAGAGAGAGAGTGAGAGAGAAAAATAGAGCACACAGGTTGTATTTCAGAATAATCTATATTTTAGTTTGCTGATCCAGAAGGAAATCTAACCTCTAACCCTGGTGGTGTCAGTGCTTTGCTCCAGTTCCAGCATCAATCAACTATTGAACAGGAGGGCAGGATCAGGACAGAGATACGAAACAACAGAGTGTGATGGTGCATGAGTTACAATATGTCTGATTAGATGTTGGTTTTCTCACAGTCAGGCCAGAACAAACAAGGGGTCACCTCACTAAGTGCCTGCACAACAAAAAAAAACACAAGAGGAACGCAGGCCTGCTGACATGCACAGTGAAATAAAGAAAATAAAAAGGTTCACAAGTTTAACTTAAAACAATGGTTGGGTGCCCATATGAACATTGAAACATATTATGCTGGAGGACAATGTATACAGTCCTGGTTCTGTGAAGGAACGCATTCCAAAGTTCATTTGAAGCTAATATCAAGCAGTCGGAGTTAGTTCAGTCAAGTGGGTATCTTCCAAAGTTACAGTCTCCTTCAACGCAGCGCAGCAAGCAACTTTGGAGGATACTCATGTGATTTGACAAACTCAGATGGCTGAAGCTTCATAGCAACCTCAGAAATGAAAGATGTATTTTTGCACAGAAGGAGAACTGTAGATTTTGTCCCCCAGTCTCTTAGTGGAGATTCAGACCGTAAACATCTCTGCATTAAAACTATACAGGGGGCGTGCTGCTTCATGTACATTCAATACGAACCAGGAAGTCCAGACTGAGTTACACATTTGTGACTTTTAAGGCTTATCGGTCACCAAAAGGCAACACAGCGGTTTATAATACTCAGACATGTTATTACAACACTGGAAAATAATCACAGTGGCAACTATTTTATCTTTCACTGCAATGGTGGTGCTGTAAACACTAGAAACACGAAGTAATCCACCACGAAAGTGCACTAGGCGGGTACGTGACCGGCCCAATGATTGCTCAATGATGTCACATTGCCTTGCAGCGAGAGTTGAGCAAGATTCCACTTTTTTTTTGGCCGAACCCCCTGCGTTCACCGCACCCGCTGAGTCAATGCACTGCTCCCATTGCATGAAATATAAAGATGACTGTTTGGGATTTTCCTCTTCATCATTATGAATCATTCTTCTTTCTATCCATTTACTTATCCAACTATATTTTAGCACTAGTAGTGTGATTTCAGGAGACTTCGATGATTATGGTGATAATACCATTTACTGTGAGGAGTTTTCTTGGGGGATGGACACCATTCTTCTAAAAGATAACCTCTCATTTGCCGTTTTTTTAAAAATATTGGTGGTTTTTCAGAGCACTGCCGCCTAACATGTCGCTCCTGTAGGTGTTAGACTCGGTTAAGATCTTCATATGATTAGATGAAACATTTTTATGGTCATCAAACCGTCCAGCGAGCTCATTCCATGTATGGGAAGACTGATGATTTCATCAGATTGTTCCTTTCATTCGTCACCTGTCTGTATGCGGTAGACAGTGATGTTCTGACATGACAGCGTGGTGTGTGACAGCTACCCTTCATCTGAACTGGTGAGCAAAGCAGTTGTCATTATTTGGCTCGTGAAACTGATTCTAATCTTAGCTATTTACGTCTGTGTGTGTGTGTGGTGCTGTATTTGGATCGGGTGTGGGTGAATATTAAACGCTCCCTCCCCTCCCTCCACCCACCTCCCCCCCGGGCCCCTTCTGCCCCACCGATGATGTGGCCCTGCTGTAACTGTGTACTGACACGTGCGAGTGTGTGTAAGCATGTCCGTACAGTCCAGTGTGTGTGTGTGTGTGTGTGTGTCTGTGTTCCTGCGAAGGAAATTCATTCTAATTAAATCCTTGAACAAGTGTTCTGGTCAACAGGTTATAAACCAACAGCTGGCCTCTATTAATGTGTGTGTGTGTTTATGATTGCAAGTATGTGTGTGATGTGTTTTCTAGCTGTTCCAGAGCTTCATTATTACCTGAAGGAGAGAGTGGCCTTGTAAGGGGAAGAAAAATAAGTGAGTGTGTGTGCGGGGTTTTGTTTTCGTGACTCTGTGTGAGATACTTACAGATCGTGGAAGAGTATTTAATTTATTAAGAAAAAGAATGGAAATGTAAGAAGAGGGAGAGATGGAAGAAACAATGGTGCCTGACCAGATGAAGAGACGTTTAAATACTTTTAAATGAAGGTATTTAAATATTTTGTAGTCTTTTGCTGTTACAAGTGTTTGCGCGGTCCTTACCTTCTCTGCAGGTCCATCTCCTCTGGTGTGGGGCCATTCTGAACCTGGGGGCCCTGTCTGGGCAATGTGGGGCCTGTAGAGGGCGACACACACACAGAGAGCTCCTGTTAGACATTCATCTTACATCCTCATCCTGACTGACATACAGTTCCTCGGGCTCTGTTATGATAGTCGAGGTGTCAAGGTGTCTCACGAGCTATAAGACACTTATCTCTTATTAAAAGTTGTATGGATCCATCAGTAGCTGAGAGCTGTATTCAGCTCGGAGATGAAACAGGAAGATGCTGCCGGTAGTCATAGCAACACAGTATTTAGATAGTAATTTTTTTTTTTTTTTTACTCAGGTCAAATTATTTACAGTGGTAGAAAGTGCTCAGATCCCTTTGTTTAGTAAAAAGTAGCATTCATCCCATTCAAAACATTTGCAAGCATTAGCATTAAAAAGCCTTTCAGCAGTTCAGGCAGGCACTGAAGTTGTCCTGCGGTCACATGTTTCATATAAGGTCAAAACATATATGACTGCAACACTAAGTGGGCCATATAATCAGATTTGGCACTCAGTCCAACTGCACACACCACCGCCTGGCCTGCTCCGCTGCAGATCACTGGTCTGCTCCTGCATTTGCATCTAGATTTATGTGAACGTTTCTCTTTTATGCGTTCATGTTCATTCAGATGTTTGTGAATCTCAGACTGTGCCGGAGGGGGGCTGCGAGAGCTCAGAGACGCTCTGTGTCAAGCTTGCTAAAAAATTTGTTCCTGGAGCAACACAGGAGCAGAGACATCCAGCTCAAAATCAAGAAATGTTTGTAATATTGAAATAAATGATTAAAAGGATGATTTGAGTGTCATGATAGAACTTATTCATAAAACTACTCTGACCTTATCATTGATGCATTGACTTGTAGGCAGTATTTCTTTTAAGCTAATTTTTATGAACTTCAATACTTACAGACTGTAGAGATTAAACTGTGGTAGCAGGTGGAACATCTCACATCAGAGCTTATATTAACCTATCAACCTGAGTAGCTGCTTTTGAATATAAGAAATGACAAACTGTTTATCCCCCCAAAACAAAATTCATCAAGAAACAAGTTTTTGTGTAAAAAAAAAAAAAAAGTACAAATAAAAAAGCACAGTCCTAGCATGAACTCTGAAATACCGACAACACACACTCACACACCCTCAGTAGCCCTTTGGCACGAGAACAAGAGGCATCCTGACATCACTGTCTAATTTACACTTACTAATGAGCTAACGTTTCTGCAAAACCTGAACAGAGCCAGATGGACCAACATGGTGCTCTTTCTCTCCGTGTGCCCAAAACAAGCACAGATATACACACACACACACACACACACACACACACAAATCAACCAGAGGCTTCTGGATCTGGATGCAGCTGAAAGAGAAGCAGCTTTCACTGCAATTAGTATTCAGCGTGGTGTAGACTGTCTGTAGAGACAGACAGACGCACAGACAGAGTCACAGAGAGATAAAACAGGCAGAATCTGGGCTGCGGCCAGGCTGACGACTGCTTCTGAATACCAACGTGCTCAGACACATTGCCCCCACTTAACACTATTATTGGTTCTGGCATTAGCTACTGTTCCACATGTATTATCTTGTTACTTTATTGAATTTTAAACATTTTAAACCTCAGTGGGAACACATTTCACCAGTAATGAGCACCGATAATGACACATTTTCGCAGACTTTTCTCAAAGTATAAAAGACTGTTGCCTACATGACCCACAATGCAAAACTCAATTCACTCGACTGTTCAGATTTGTGTGTGTTATGCTAGAAGTGGCTAATGTAGCCTGAAGCTGCTAGCAGAGATGAGGAGCAGGCAACAGAGGTCTCACTTCTTTCTAACTCCACACCTGCAAATTTTTTAAAAAAAAATTTCAAACTTGTAGTCTTCATCCCCAACTGACGCTGACTCAAGTGACATCACTTTTATCAGATTTCACATAGCTCCCTCTGGAGATTTTACAGAACTTTTGTTCACAACACCTGGACACACTTTGATATGTAAAATCAATGAGTTACACTGATGGGTTCAAACAAATATTGTGCTACAATAAAAATGTAAGCAGGAAAAATGAATTCCTGAAAGCAGTGTGAGTGTCCAGATAGATGTAAGAAGATGCAGAGATGAACACAAAGTCATTTTGAATGGAAACATGGCTTTATAACCACCATTAAAGGTGCTTAACGCACGAGTCAGCTTAGAGGTATCAAGACAATAAATGTTGTTTCTTATAAGATGTGACAAGAGTGTAAAAATACATTGTGAAGAGTTGTTTTTTCACCATGTTTTCACCATTTTTGGCTACAATAACATGGATCTTTCTTTCGTGTTTCTTTAGTCTTTATTCCTCACTGACATTTTCTCCTGGTGTTATCATGTGATGTGGACCATTGGCCAGGAGAAACCAGCAGGAGCCAAAAAGTGAGCCAGTTACAGAAAAAGGCTGAGTCAGCAAAGAGTGGTCTGTCAGTGTTGATGGTAAACTAAATCAGTCTGTGCTTCCAGTATTTATGTATGCTTTTGTTTTTATCCCTGAGTAGCAAACATCATTAAGGAAAGCTGTGGATCAATGGAGCGTTCAAAAAGTACAAACCTATGTGTGTGTGTGTGTGCTGACTGTAAACCATTTAGTGATGGGGTGACTCACTGACACCACTTAACAGATGCCTATCATGACACATAGACACACACACACACGTTTGTACTTGTATACTTCCGAGGACCCTCGACGATATAATTTATTACCTTACCCTAAGCTGAGCCTAATTCCAACCTAAACCCTAAAACCAAGTCTTGAACCTCAAACAGGCCTTTGAAGGTCTGTCCCACAGTGAGGACGGGCCAAGATGTCCTCACTACCGCCGGTCCTCACAAAGATAGACATACGAGTACACACACACACACACACACACAAACCTGGCAGCAAAATAACAAGTTTTCATGTATTTTTGTATCTCCATATGTGACGTTTTGAAAATAGATCATATACAAGCTGTATATTTTAATATGTACACCACAAGTGATTATGGTTTTAACACAAACATGTCTAAAAACTGAGGCTGAGAGCTGAATTCATTTCAAGTCATTAACTGAATGAAAATGCAAATGATTTATAAGTTTCATCTGCTTCACTATGTGAATTTGCATTTTTATATCATTAGAATTTGAATCCCTTTTTTTTGCTTTTTAACCGTTGATTATATGAAATAACCAAATGGAAGACAACATCTTAGACTATGGGAACTTCTATGAGACATTTGTCCTTTATAGACTAAAACAATCAATCTAGAAAAGTAATTAATAGATTAATTGATAACAACAGCCTGTTTGGCTTGTGACCACTGAGAACAAATCTATGTGTACTGTGTGCTGTCTTCTGATACTCAAAGGCCTGAAGAGTTAAAAGTGTCAGTATTTTACAAGAAAATAAAATAAAATATATTTCATCTTATTTTCTTGTCCTTTAATGACTTTGTGACCCTGCAGATGTATCTCAGGACTCATTGGTGAAACCACTGCCATAGTTAGAATGATATGAACAGTTTGAACTGGACGTAGAGACCTGCGGTATGAAAGACAGAAAAATAAAGACACTGATGTAGAGAATAGGATACATATCCATGGAGCACAGAATTGCCATTTCTACATCTAGCTCTCTATCTGCTGCGATTATTCAAATCATCTCATCTTATTACCATCTTGATGGCTTCCTTCTTGTATCAGCTGAAGTGAAATACTATTGAATCAAGATAAGTCCACAGGCAGTCTATATCTTCAGAATAAGAGTGTAATTGCTGACATGGTCTCTCGTCTCCATCTTCCGCTGCCTGTGGGTGTAATTGTGTTACTGTCTGCTCTAATAGAGCTTATGTGCTAATGACAGCACACACACACACACACACACAGCAGCAGCAGCAGCAGCATAGCAAGGCAGCAGCACCGAAAGCTGCTCAGGAGAAACGTCTTGAGATCGGATCAGATCAGGAGGCCCGGTATCATTTCCTTATTAAACCAAGCTATTATTACTCCATCTTTATTATTAAACAACATAAAGGACTGTGGGTATGTGGCATTTTCTGAAACTCCTTATAGTAGTTGCCTTCCCGAAACAGACGTTCAGTCGTTTTTTTCCTTTCTCGTCTTATGAGATCTGAATTGATTCGATGACCCAAGAGAATAGCACTTAGGCTTGGCCTGCTTCCAAAACCACTATCTGATACGATACTGGGAAAGAAAGCAGAAAAGATGAGACAGAGATGGGGCAAGAGAGACAAACAGAGTAAAGCTAAAGAGAGGTAGCCAACTATTCACAGACGAAAGCAGACAGAGAAAAAAAAAAAAAAAAGACTCCACTGTATTTGCTGCTCATGAGATCACTATCTGCTACTAAAATACACCTCAGTAGGAAGACAAGGGGAAAAAAAAGAACCTTAAAAAGAGTATCTACGAACAACTCCTACCTCTACAACTTCTAATAAAGTTACTACATCTTTTCCCACAGACACACATACAACAGTCAACTCAAGGATGTCTGTTCCCGTCTCCGTCGTGTACCTACATGAAGTCAGCGTAGGCCTCTTCTGGCAGCAAACGTAGCGCCACAGTCCGTGTGGGGCCCCGTCTGACCCGTTGCCAGGTCTCAGCGCAACCACCACCCCGCTGCCAGCTGCCCCCACCAGCCCAGCGCTCGCAGTACAACCCTCAGAGCTCACATACAAAACCATAGCTGAGCTTTCAATTTCCTGTGACTCAGCTCTGCATCATCCACACAGTTTGCTGCAGGTTTTTTTTTTTTGTAAAGCTCAAAAAGTTCCACCAAGAAAAGATAAAGATTTTTTCCTTGATAAAAAAAAAAAAATATCAAGCCTTCTTCTTGTTGCAGTAGCCGGTTTTCATCCTCTGTGATCGAGACGCCTCCATATCCTGATTGTACACCTTTAAAGATGACGCTGGAACGCCGGGCGTGGTTGTTCTTTGTGCTGCTTTCTTCAATAGATTATAATTGATGGAAACAAAGGGAGAGGAGGGAGAGGGATGGAGAGTGAGAGGGAGGGATGAACATACAGTAAGAGGAGGAGGGAGGGAGTGAGAGAGGGAGAGGGAGCTGGAGATTAAGACAGGGCTTGAAGGAGAGGAGGATGAGAGTCTGACAGAGATGAAGAACCAGGAGGAAACAACCTGACTAGAATAGAAGGCAGAGAGAATGAGGCAGAAGGAGAGACAGAGAGAGAGAGAGCTGTGTACAGGATGTGCTAGGACCCTACCTGATGGGCTTGGTCGGCCCGTTTCTTACTTCCTGGATCCGATCTATTATTCATACGCTGGATACAGAGAAGGACACACCGTTGCTGCCCTCAATATCATTACCAGCGTGTACCAGATAGATGGAGCGGAGGGTAAAGCAGCTAAAACGCCAAAGTTTGACGTTTCATATAAATGTCTTTTACCTGAATTATTCATATCGATCACAGGAAGAAGCATCAAACACGAAGGGTCAGTTCAGCCGAGAGCAGATTTTCCAACCATGTAGACAGCTTCCACCTCCAAACCAACACAACAACAACAAATAAGAGTTGCAAAGATCGTTTTTTTTCCCCTCCTGTATTACTACCTCTACTCCACTACAATGAAGATGAAGGATGAAAGTTTCTTCGTGGTGCTTGTGGCGTTTTAAACTGCAGTGTCGGCTGTTCATTAGAAGGCAGTTGCTATGAAAACTGTTCGCAGTAAGGTGTGTGGATAATCCAGGGAGTCCCAGAGGTAATCAGGACATTGTTTCTTCATTTTTCAACGCTGTGAGAGCCACAAATGAAATAACAAAGAGGTAATTGTGTGAACATCCAACACCATGTTGAGGCTAGAGGCAGGACAACAAGTTCAATGAAGTTCTCCGGCTTTCAAGGGAAATAGCAACGTTTTCAACCGACTTCTACAGGCGATGTATGTAAAGACACCATCATGCTGATGTCACTGTATGTACAATTCATGATAGAACGCAATATATAAGATAAAATCCATGATCAGTCCCTGATAATCTGAAAAAAATATGTTTTAAATGATTTGTTGTGATAAATATATTCTTGAAGAAAAGAGCTACAGCAGCTGTCATGTTGGCCATTTGCCTGTTAAAGATCCAGTAGGGATGAAATGTTGCTTTTTCCAGTCAAATACAGTTGATACGCCACAATTGAAATTCCATAATTCTGCATTGTTTTAAGGTAGAGTCAGAAATGAATGACAGATATCTCAAAACCTGGACAAATAAAACTAAAGCTATAGTAGACAGATACAATAGCAAAGTGTAAAACATATCACAATGAGCCGTGTTGGTGCGGTTCTACAGGTGGTGAGAAGATGGGTCAAGAAGTCCAGTTTCAGTAACAGATGCATGAGTATAGAGCTGAAATGATTATTGGATTGACAGAAGAATATGATAATGATAGAGGATGAATCATTTCAGTCTTTTTTAAAGCAAAAATGCCCAAATCTTCACTGGCTGCAGTCTCTCCAATATGAGAATTTGCTGCTTTTCTATGTTTTATATCATCATAAACTGGGTTTTGTCCTGTTATATAAATAATAAAAGTGCCATTTTTTTCCACTTATCTCACATTTTATAGACAAACTATTGCTTGAATAACCAAAACAATAAATTGGCAGATTAATCAATAATCAAAGTCCTACTTATATTTGCCAGTAAACCACCACCTGTCTGTATAATCTATGTATGAGAGCAGGTGGCTGAAGACAGGACACACAAGTATACACCAGAGGAACGACTGAGTGAGTGAAATGTGTGAAAAGAGGGTTAAAGGACAGGGTCGTTGTCCTTCCTGCTACCTGCTCACCCATCCATTTTACCAGCAGAGAAACAAGCTGTCATCACGGCTGCCATCCATCTATGTTTGTGTAAATGAGGAGCTGACGCCGTCACCTGCCAAGAGGTCAAGGTGTTTGTCTGTCTGAGTGTGTGTGTGTGTCTGCGCTGGATGAGTGTTGGGTGTATTCCTATACACACGCCACGTCCATCCGTCATCCAGTTGGAGACAAACTGACTCAAAAGTGCACACATGGGTTATAAATAATATATGAAGCTCATACTCTGTTCTGGTGGACACTTAGAGCCAAAGAGTCTGTCAGTATCATGAGTGCGTACATTTTTAGCATGTGTGGCTCTGGTGGGAATTGCATCCAGTAACATACACGCCGCGGTCACACAGAGAGAGAGAGAGAGAGAGAGAGAGAGAGAGAGAGAGAGAGAGAGAGAGAGAGAGAGAGAGAGAGAGAGACTCCTCTGGAAAAATGCAAAGGAAATTCCAACTGTCTACACTCTGTCAAAGCTGACCTGGCTGGAAAGTAGATTCTCACATCCAGGTTTATTTAGACCGGCTAGCAAAAGCTCTGATAGCTGGATTCCAGTGTTAGCTTCCATATATCATATGTAACTTATGATGTCATGGCCTCCCACACTTGTTGTCGGGTAGAAATGACACCATCTCCAGCGGCTATGTGTGATTGGCTACAAGCGGCAGAGGAAACAGACATTTGATCTGGAGAGAAAAAAAAAAAGCTTTCTATGGCTGAAAATAGTCCCAAACAAATGCACTATTTACTAGAACGTTTGCTAAAAACAACAGTCCTCTGCTTTATCATCAAACTACTGAATCTTTTTTGTAATTGAACCTATTTATCTATGCCTTCATCAGCCTCATCATGTAAAAAAAAAGAACTAAAACACAATGTATCAGCTGTAGTCCAGGTAGAGATCAGTTTAAATCTAAGAGCCCCTGATAAAAGAAAAGCTTGTGCCTTAATACCAACAATGCAATTAAGAGAATTCATCAAGAAATACAAATGCATCTTGGGAATATAGCTTATTTGCTGCTTTGTCTTTACTGATTCCTGCTGAGCAAAGTGATTCCAGTAGAAGAAGGTGAAATGTTTTCTTTAAGGTCCATCAATAACCATTATTTTAAATGGCCGAGGAAAATGAGCTACCTGGCACACTCAGAACTACTTTAAATTCTCTATCTGGCTTCCAAACTCTCCCCATCAATTGTTATCTCTCTACCTCTGTTCTCTCTGTCTGCACCCTTACCTCAGTTCACCTTCTCCATGACTTCATTATTTTAAAATTATCTTGCAGGGCACGCTGGTATGTGCTTTAACCATTAGGCAATGGTTGAGACACATACCATATAACCGCAACATCCATATTTTGATTCCCGACCGGGGGGACCTGCATGTCATACCCTTCTCTCTCTCTCTCTCCCTGTTTTTCCTGTCTTGCTATACTGACTCTCAAATAAAAGGTAAAAAAAAAAAAACCCAACAACAACAACCTTGCCATTTACCTTATTTGTTGGCTGATATTATGTAGGGGCTTAAAAGCTCATGCACACACTGCCATCAAATTCAAAGACTTCGTAATGACTTTCAAGATTATGTTTAATAGGATTCATGGATGTTTTGGGGTAAGTCGTGTCCTTAATTACCACCAGAACCCAGATCTCACCCTTTAAAGTTCCAGGAACAGAAGTGTTAAAGCTGCTGCACTGACAACGCAAACCTCCAGCGTCCTGAGGCACACTGATGAATTCCAGTAGTGATTAACAAGTATTTAAAGTCAAGCACTTTTAGGGAAATCCACTCATTTTCAGAAAAATACCTTATCATATTTTCTCAAATCCACAAATTCTAAAAGAACCGAGGCCTCGGGGAAGACTGTTAAATAATTTATGAGTTAATGAAATGATGAGGGAACGTCTACATTTCTTGTAGCACAGGGTGATGAAATTATTTTAGTTTATTTCTTCCCCTGAATGTAGTTTTTTGAGGTCAAGTTTAAAAAAAAAAAAAAAAAAAAAGTTGAAAAGTAACATTAAGAGAGAAATTATAGCCTCCAGTACAAAGAGTTAGATTCACACAGGATTTATCTTGTCAAAGGAACTCTGTCTTGATCAAAGTACATTAATTAATATGTTAATTAGCAGTGGAATTTGAATGTATTACAGAGAGATTTATGTCTCTTCCAGTGTGTCCTACATGTTGAGGGATTATTTTGGGGCTCGGAGGAGTCTGGAAGTCTAGAAGGGCGGTAGGAGGCCCACACCTCTGCCGTCCTCGCCCAGTTACACAACTCCACTATAGATGACTGCTGGACATTTGATGCCAACCTACTGCCCTGTGAGATTATCTGAGTGACATGGGAGGATGATCCTCTAAACCAGTGTCGGACGAGGCGGATGATATGTCGGTGACATAACCTGCAAACATGCGCTTATTATAGTTTAAGATCTGCCTGGCAACAAGTGGGCTGACCTATTAGACGGCCTTGAAGGGTTAATGTAAACACTGGGGTGTTCGCTGGGGTATGAGGGGAGGGAGGGGTTTGAGTTGACATGGGATAAACAACAACTGGGTCAAAAGCATCTTGACCAAACCAAATGAATATTAATAGAAGATTCCTAGAAGTCCAAGACTGTTTGACTTTGGATCAGACACTTAAATCTTCCAATATGACAAGACTTAGTGGCAGTTATGAAAAATGGTAACAAAAAAGCTCCTGTGCTGTCATTTCAGTGCAAATCCCTTAAGCAGAGAAAACTGTATTATATTGGGAACTTGAGCTGAAATAATTAATAATTAAAGCAACTAGTAAGAATTACTGTGATTTTAACGTAATTTTTCAAGGAAATGTGACACAAATTTGTTGCTTCCTGTCTCTTAAATGTGAAGATTTCATGTTGTTCTTTGTTTTATATGATTGTAAACTCAGTTATATGAATAACTTGGGGGTTACGTGATGAAGATAGCACTTTGGGCTCTGGGAACTGGCTGTGTTCAGTATATTAATGGACAATAAGAATAATTGTTGATAATCCCTACTGCAAACTGTGATGGATAATCTGTGGATTCAAAATGTGCAGACAACTCACTCTGTAACATCCACTTTTCCCTTTGAATTGGAAATATTTACTTATATTTTCAATCTAGCTGTTTCTAGCTGTTGATGCTATACGATGTACACCGAGTAAACTCTACAAACCCAAGTGACTCCATGTGTGATGGAAATCTTGGAGATGGAAACCTTGGGCGTCTTGAGCAAAAAGGATTTAATGACACTTAATCAATCAAAGAGACATTTGGGATCCACCAAGTTGACTCTTTGATGTAAAGATGTGAGCAACGCCTAGTTAAATGAAGTCCAGCAGCGGTTCTCGTGAGAGTGACCATGAAGAGAGGTCGGCCTGACCAAAGAGAAGACAGCTGGCTTTCTCTCCAGCTGTTTTATTTCCAACAAGTGACGTATGAATAGAAGAATATGATGTATATGGACATTCCTTGGCTGAACCATTACATCAAATGCAATATTGTAGATGCATTGTACATCATTTAATACATGTTTTCTGTTTTTCAGCCCAACATATTTGATGTCTTTGAGAATGTTGGGATTAACTTCTGCAAGCTTGAACAGTGTTTGGCTGTATGGCATTAGTTTGTGGTGACTGCTGGGCTTTATATTAGGTTGATAGGTTAAGTTTAGCTCGATTATCATCATTTTATTTTTATTTTTTCCAGTAACTTGGGCCTTTTTTGAGTTAAAGTTGACTTAAAATGTGCTGTTTTCAGATGCAAAGGCCTCATTAATAAGAGGCTGCAGTGAGTCAAACACTAAATAACAAGAATTGCTTTTTGCTAAACAAAGAAAGAAGCTTATGACTGCTACAGTCCCTTTAGATGGCTTTTCATTTGTATTTCCTTCAGTACACAGAAGATTCATCAGTGAATTAAAGTTGGCACACTGAGATGCAGGCAAATAAAAGGGCTGTCCGGGATGTTCCTGTTTAGCTGCTACCTCCACTTCCCCCATAAGCATCTTTGAGACACACAAAACCAATACTGCCATGAATTATATATTACTGCATGACTCATCATCAGCTGGCTGAGCTAATGGTAAAAAAAAAAAAAAAAATCCTTTTGAAGAATGTTTGAGATACACAGCCCAGACAACAACAAAGAGGAGGAGTACCGCAGACAGATGTAGCTTTCTCTACATAATCGTTAATCCAAACAATGAAAAAAAAAAAAAAAGATGAAGATGAACCGAGGAGGAAATGAGGACGGAAGCACAGGAGGAGGCAGCTGTGCGCAAATCTGCTTCGTCATCAGCTTTCTCTGGTGAAATGAGTCTCTGATCATTCACAACTAGCTAGTGAACGCTCAATAAATTGTGCCAGGCTCATTTTGTCAGCACTAAATTACAAGAGGCAGCAGCAGATCAGTTTAGGTGGAGAGGATGGAGAGGATGGAGAGGAGGGAGCGTGCTACTAGTATATAACTCATCATCAAAGCTAAAAGAACATTTTATTTAGACGTTTTATCTGTCAGAGCCTGCCTCCAGCTTTTACGGGTCTCCGCAAACGTGCAATTATGGCGAGCGGCATGACGCGCATGTAGTGTAGGTATGCTGGTTCTGGTTTGAGTCTTGTGAGTTGGACAGACTTTTATGGGCAGAAAATTACAAAGTGCGCGATAGTAGCATTTTTTAGTGGTGTTATTTGCTATTCAAATTTAGGAAAACTACCGTCAACTTGCGGTTGTTTTTGTTTACATCTTTCCAAAAAAAAAAAGTGACGTAACAGATGAGGCTCAGTGATTGTTCTTTGAGGAAATTCTTTCCAGCTCGTACCGACCGCTCGATAAAGAGCTCCATTAAAGGAGGTGTCAGAAAATACTCTGAGAGAGTGAAGGAAGCATATGTTTGGTATATAATACAACATCATACTTAAAAAGTCTTTTACTTGGAACATGTGGTTCAGGCTTGAGGATTTCACGGCGGGATGTTTAGGAGCATCCGTTTTATGGCACCAATTTGGTTAGAACAAGAAATCATTACATTCCACACACACACAGAGAGACATAAAAGCACAACGACTTTGTGGGAAAACAATGATAAGTTGGAGATTTGAGCATATGTGATGAACGATTTGCCAGAGAATCAGCCAGAAGACGATGATAGCCAAAATGATATCTCTGTCTTGGCTCTTAAACTGAAGTGTTTTGTTTACTTCCTCTTGAGTTTTGGAAAAAAAAGTTAAAGAGGTTTGGGGGTTTTGGTTAAGTGTTTCCGCGGTGATAACGATCTTGTCACCACTTACTACTTGGCCTAAAACACAGAAAACACAGCACTGAGGGATGTTTCTCATTAGCAAGTATCCTTCTATGTTCCAGACTGAATAAGGAAGCGTCTCCAGTTTGCTGGCGTTTTTTTTTGTAGCATTTGCGGCATTTTTCTACCACACATTCTTCCACACAGAAACCATTTTTTGAAACATTTTTGGCGTTAGTCATCCGTCTCACAAATACATGTGCTTCCATTTAATCAAGTAGAACTATCCAAATGGACTCCGCAGCTGTTTATATCTCACAAATCTCCCGCTTTTTCATATGTTATGAACTTATTAACAATATTTGTTGTGATTGTTCAAGGCCTCGGTGTTGCTATGAGCTCTCGGTTTGGACAGCTGGTGCGGTCATGACTGAAAACAGAGTCGGTGTGGGTTAAGTGGACTGGATGCTTCTGGACACTTCTCACTGTAAATGTGAAATTCCCAGTTAATCCTTCCTACAAAAGCTCCTGACTGATAAGACTGTTTTTTCAACTTGGAAACCAGCCTTCAATAAGCACACTAGAAGTATTGGAATTATTAAAAAAAGAATAATGAACGCTAATGATTTAAAGGCCTGCTTGATGTTTAATCTTCAGAATTCCAGAAGCCCTCCAGTCGCTCCATTAGTGACGTTTTTTTTTTTGTTTATGGCATTTTTTGCTTTTCGTGCTCTCTTAAAAGCAGCAAATGCTTTTACGGCTTGCTTGAGAAATGTCCACACACAAAGCTGGCAAACAGAAAGATCAGGAGACCATGGCAACTGTGGTCAGCCGTCCCTCCAGCCATCCTACACTGTTGCTACATGACAACTAGAGCGCAGCTTAACCAATGAAGTTACAGAACGGCTCAGTAGCCAATAGGGGGGGGTCCCCATAGAGGCCTCTGCTTCCGGCTGAAATGTGTGCGAGGCTTCTGGGACAGAATGCTTAAACGTTTAAACACACACCGGAGCACACAACTCATGGATTTTTCACTTGTGTAATTACTTGTACGAGGAAGCGGCGGTGGAATACACAGTATTCATGTGTGATGGGGAGGAAATGGTTCTGCTTTTTCTCTCCTGAAAGCAGCTCTGAAACCTGGACTCAGCACTTAACTGATACACACTTTTTTTTTTTCTTTCACACTGTCAAATGCATACACCTCATTGTGTGGACTGGGATATGTAAGGTACAAGCAACATGAGAGCTTGTTGCTATTTTACACAAAACATCTCAACATAAGAGAAGATCTTCGTACACCAACAGTCTTTTCAGACTACCTGCTGGTCTACAGGGTTTATTCTTCTGTATTCACACTGAGGATTTTGCAGTTTATTACGGTGAAGGACTCTTAAGTGGATTCAAAATGCTTTCGTCTTTGCAGTTGGAAACAAAACGTGGTCCTGAACTTCAAAAGTGAATTGATTTTATCTGCAGATTCTGCTCAGCACATTGGGAGTCGCTGACATCTCACTCTAGGTTTATCTGTAGACACTCATTTAACTTATTAGTAGGTGTGTGGCTATTTTCAATAACAATTAATATGACAAATTTTAAAATAAAAAAAAATTGCATTACTTTATATTGCCCCAAAACCAGAGATACTCCAATCCATCATCTAAATTCATCATTTAAAACACAAAAAGGAAGAAATCCTCACATTGGAGAAGCTATATTTAGTGATGTTTGGCATGCTTGCATGGAAAATAACTCATCAAAATTGCGAATTAATCTTCTGTCAATCAAATAATCAATAACTTTTTCAGCACCTTGTTACTTAAAGGCAAAACCACATCTTAATGTCAAGCATGATCTACAACAAGAGATACACAAACACACATACAACCTGCTGTTAAGGAAACAGATACAGGGCAACGCCGGACGGCACACAACCGTCCACCTAGAACAAGTCCTGTCAGGTCATTCTTACTCACTCCTGAGGATGATTTGAGCTCGGCTGATCTTCTGTTGATCCTTTTGGAATCGGTGAACTCTTGCTGCTGCAGGCATGTCTGTGGATACCTCAGTGACAGAGGGCCCTCTGTTTACCAAAGCTACTAATAGGACCTCTGTTTTCTCTCAAGTTATCTTTGCTTTCTTCTTCTCTAATCTTTACTTTCCTCTCTCACTTTATTCACTTGCTCTGTCCTGTCGCACACACTTTCCTTTTTCTCTCTTACCTGTTTCTTCTTAAGCGCTTGCTCTCATTCACACTTCTTTCCTCTCTTATTTCTATTCCAAACCTTTTCTTCCTTAATTCTATTTCTTCATCTCCCAGTGTCTAAAGCCTCTGCAGTTGTCCAGCTGTGTGTTGCAATGTGTAGTCTGCCGCTTTGCCAACCTGTGCTGTGATGCCAGAGACCGTGAGCTCATCAAGAAAAAGAAAAGTGGGGCAGGCGGACAAACGTCCAGGGGCGGGGGGCACTGATGCAATTCTGGTCACGCGCTGTCACGATCCCGATGAGCATAAACACATGCCAGACTGATGTGGTGTGCTGTCAGCAGGGGTGTTGTACCCCTAAATGTTTACACCCTGCTCTCACCCGCGTGACCTACAAAAACAAACTCATTCCGTCCGGCCCCACGTCGTCTGTTTCTATGGGATGCAGAATCTCTCTCTAGCACTCTGGACCTCCAGCTCTCTCTCTCAGGTTTCCACCCCTCCCTTCTCCCCACGAAGGTTTTTTACAAGATCGAGCGCCGCATGGTGCACTGTTGGCAGTGACCCTACAGACACTCAAAATAAATGATGATCTTCAGTTAGCTACTTTTCACAGGTCTCCGTGGAGACAAACTTCTGCCAAGTCTGGCTCCGGGAGACAAATAGGGCAGACAATTAGACTCTGCTTGTCTGGCAAAGACCTTTTGATTTTCAGTCCATGATTAATTATTGTCATGTTTACAAGTACAGTCAATTTCCATGTACTTGTGCTTTACTTGAGTATTTTAAAATTCTTATTCTTCCTTATGAGTGTTAACTTGTCATACTTTAAGTACAGTTTTGAAAGCAGAACCCAATTTTATCATATTTGCAGGCCTATTATTTTTCACTAAAGTCAAGAATCCCAGTACTTCTATCACCACTGCCTCTGTTACTGCCTTCTGCTCATTGTTCAATACTGGTATCTTTTAATATATTGACATATTTATAATTGGGGTGTGAATCTCTGGGAATCTCACAATTCAATGCCAATTGTTGGGTGTCCAAAACCAATTCTTGATTGAATGAACAAAAGTCCACAGAAATATAGTCTGAAACATAACTGGCAATTAAGATAAATGGTCCACAGCCTTTTTATTTTTTTAAATATTTTTGCATTAATGAATGTGTTATTAACATGTCTCCAGCAGCAGAGAGCAGCCTTGCTGTTGCACTGTTAGCTCCAGAGAAAGACATGGCTGTGTGAGACACTGAGCAGACTCAGGGGTTTGAGGTGAAACAGACTGAGCACCAAGTTATTTTCTTCACCTCACAGTTAGTTTTAGTTGTTTAATACTGCAGTGTGTGTTGGTCAGCCAGACTCCTTTGTTCCAGCTTATCGCTGCTCTGCTCTGCTGACATTAATCTCTGAGTGACAGCGTACAAAAGTTCATAATATACTTCACGTTCATCTGGCAAAGGTAATTATTTAAGACATTAAATCAAAAACTGCTTTGTGAAGATGAACCACAAGATAACTCTTGCATGTGCGCTGTAGACTGTTGAGTTCCGCCATTTTTGTTTGTCATTATAAACTAATATTTAGAACATTTTTTGTCACCTGTGAATCAAGAATCGTAGGAGATAAGAATCGAGATTCTTATGTGAAACGATTTTTTCACTCACCCCTGATTTAAAGTTGCTTTTATTTCTTTAGCCAAAAACAAAGTTAACATGTCAGTCAAAAGTTCACATCTGTGTTTGTGCACAAAACATGTGGATTTAAACCTCTGCTTTGATAAAGCTAAGCTTATAATTTCAGTAAAATGCTGCCTCGTTTCATTTATACCAGCAACCACTTTTAAAAAATGTAATTAATTGAGGTATCACTGGTTTATTTACTTTTAAATCTTCAGTTTGATCTGATGCACAAACCACTTCATTCAGAGGCTGATCATACCGATCACTTAGAGCCTTCAGAAGAGATCAGTAATCTGCATGCAGTGCTGAAACACTTAATCACATGATTCACTGATTAGTCGATAGAGGAGAGAAGTTAAACAGCAACAATTTAGGTAACAGATGAATCATTTCAGTCACTCGTCTAGTAAAACTGTCAGAACATTCCCTGGTTTCAGCTTCACCAGTGTGAGGATTTACACTGTTGGTCTGACAAAATCAAACTGTGAGAGACATTTTTCAGTATTTTTTTTTTTCGACATTTGAGTAAAAAAAATCTATCAATCACAAAATACATGATTAGTTTCGTAGTTGCAGCCCTAACTGTATGTTTACAAAGAGTGTGAATTTTACCGTCCAAAGAAATGAAAGGCACCCAGATAGAGAATCAGATATATTAGCTGCAGGGGTGCTGCACTTCATCCATTCTCACCGATAGATGAGGCAATCATGCTGCTGGTCACATTCCTCCCGCAGCCTTTTCAACACAAACTGCTTTTATAAGCAGCAAACTGCTGGCACTCCAACACAACCGCACAGGTCAGGCCAGGACAGCGTTGTTTTTCTCAGCCTTTATTCGACACGGCTATGGTTTTTTTTTTTTTTAAAAAAAAGCTGTTGAGACTGTGGATGGACACAGTATGCACACTTCCTGTCCATCCTCTGCTCCTCATTCTACCTTTCTACATGTGATCATCTTTCTGTCCTTCACCTCTTTTCTTTTCTCCTCTGTTCCTCCTCCTCCTCTCTGCCGTGACCTGATGGGAGCGGATTACTGGCCAGACCACAACACAGACAGACGTCCGGCGGCCTGTGACCCATCCCTCCCTCTCCTGATCCCCTGGCCCTCCATCCTGCTCTACTTTAGCCTTTTTAGGGAGAAAACAGTAACATAGATAAACACAGTGTGTGTGTGTGTGTGTGTGTGTGTGTGTCTGGATCTTCATTCATCCATGTGTGAGATCACAGTTCTGAAACTACGTCACATGCTCCCCCTCTGACTCGGCACATAGCGATGAAGTGAGGACGTGGCTGCTTTCAGTGATGTCAGACCAGGTGATGACAGAAATAAACACACACATAATGTATACACACACACACACACACACACACACACACACACACATAGTCCTAAAAGTCATTTAAAAAAAAGCCATGAATGTGTGTCATGTAATAAGGAGGCACACATACACACACACACACACACACTTTCCAAGTGTCAGCAGTGGACCACATCCACTTGGCTTCTCTCAGATGGAAACTATTCTGTGCTTTGTTCAATAGCTTCCTCACACATTCCTTTATATCTCTGATAAAGTACAAAGTAAAATAATCCAAAAGGTGCAGTGCTGCTGCTGCTGCTGCTTTTCTGTGTCAACCAAACAAAGAAAAAAATATAATAGAAACTACTCACTTTACATTTTCCTATTTTCCCCCCCATTTTTTCCCTCTTTCAATAGCTGAAATTATGAAGAAGCGCTTCTTTTCACTGTTCCCGTCACAACTGGACTTCAAAGTCAAATATCAAAGCGGCTGTGATTCCAGATTAAATGAGGCATTTACCAGAGCAAGAAATCAGTTTTATCTGCGAGATGACCTATCACAAGTGTTGCCTTTTATTCCTGCTTTTGTAGCATTTCTTTGCCGGATTCGACATCGAGGAGGCAGATCAGAGGAAAAGGAACGAGGTCGTCGAGGGCAAAGGCGGTGAGGGTTGGTTTCCATGTGCGTGTTCAGACGCTACTGTATGAGTGAGTCTCTGGCTAAACTAGCAAGAGAGCGATTAGCTCAGACTTAGCTGTAACTTGCTTTATCGCTAGTTGTATATACACAACTGTATGAGAGCATATTCATTCTGCCCCGTGCTGCTTCTGTGCATCATCTTCAAACACAGCAAAAGTGACAGCTGGGCCCTCTAACCTCGCATACACACTTTTTTACCGTACACATGATTCTCACAGCCGGTGACAGCGGTCCACAGCAGCACGGAGCATACGGCTAAATGAATCATGAAGCATTGACTGAGGGCGAAAACTAAATCTGCTACTGTAGAGACATTTGCTCTTCACAGGAGTGGAGGAGGAGAGAAAGTTGCTCTTAATTAAACGCCATCCTGTGATAAAAGTGTATGTGTTGTTCTTAATAACTGGCGCACATGCTTATTGTATGTTTTAAGGGGGGATGTTAATATTTTTTTTCTTTTGTAAGGGTAATTCATTTATTTCTTTTTAAGTGCATACTGGATGGATTCTTCCTGTGTTTACACCCTCACTTCCCGCCCCCAGACACATCTGACCAATGAGAGAGAGATACATTTTGCTTCATTTTAGATGTTTTTATGCATGAAAAGAAACTGAACCAAGAAGACAATGCAACTCATCCACTGATGCGGACCAGAGCAGACAAAATAAAAGGTGGGACCCTCACCGAGAGTGAAGAACAGGCTTCCAATACAATCTAAATCAAAGCTACACGTCCTGCAGAAGACCAGCGTAAATGTCAAAGCAGCTGCAGAAATGATGCTCGGTGAACGGACGCCATCACTGCGCTCATCCAGCAGTTAATCCTCATCCATTTAACTGTCTTCACAGGCGGGACTGAGCGTGGTACAGTATCTTACGATTTATGTCTCCATTGATTATTGAGCTGGGCCTGCAGAGCGTGAACACTGTCTGGAAAAGGTCCTATAAACAACTTAAGATAAAAGCTTAGATAGAAGGACACACTGTAAATCAGCTCTTTATGATTGTGTGCTGCTGAGAGAACAACAAAACAGGCGGCAGCTTCCGTGTTTTGCTTCCTAATGTTCCTTTTTGTCAATCGCGTACATCTAACATGCCGAAGATGTCGGCACTGAGCCCCGAACTAAGACGTGAAAACAATATAACAACATTATATACACCGCATACGACGAACGGGAGTCTAAAATGAGTTATGTGACTCCGACGTTCTGTCATGTGGTGGGGATTTTAACACCCACTGAGTGAGTGATGGAGGATGAAGCCTGTGTTGTCGGGAGGATTGTCAGGTCCACAGATGCCTGCGACTGGAGCAGGTGCACCGAGAGCAGCTGTCAGGACGGAAATACAGAAGCGAAACAGTGGGGTGAGAAGGGGAAACGCTGTCGCCTTCCTCCCGGCTTCTGTACGCAGCCCGATGCACCGCTGAGAGAGGGAACGAGGGGAAGGCCACGAGGAAGGAGGGAGAGGAAGAAGGCAGTGTGTGTGTGTGTGTCTATGTGTGTGTGTGTGTGTGTGTGTGAGAAGAATTTAGAAAGTGACAGAGAGAGGAAGATGGGGGGGCGGGGGGGAAATCAAGTGAGGTATAAAATGGAAGTGTTGGAGAAGAAAGAGGGGAGGAAGAAGAGATGAGGGAGCATGGAGGGAGAAAATGAAGAGAGGAAATAATGGGAGCAAAGGAAAGCGCCTGAGGCTCAAGTCCGGCTGTGCTGTTCATCAGTAAGACTCTTCTTCCAAGGGTAGTCCCTGACTAACAAACAGGGCTGTGCATCTCTCCCTGGCATGCATATTCTACAATCTCATACAAAGTAAATACAGAAATATTCGCAATGATACACTGTGATTCCATACAATTTAATTCAACAGTGATTTTACATTTATTCAGATCTTCTTACTTGTAATGTAAATTTGTTTTGAAAATAATTCATTAAATTCAATCTGGTATATGGGTGGATGTTCTTGCTCTATTAAATTAGCGAAAATATGTGTGGTGCCACTGGAATATTATATGATGGAAAGATTTCAAGATTTAAACCTGCAACAAATGATTTTTTGGCCACTTGGGGGCCGCTGAGACAAGCTGTAAACACAACCCTATCCATCACCTTTTAAGTTGATATGGTGAACACTTGTACGTAACAAGTATTTACACATCCAGCAGATACAGAGCAAATAAAGGATTATTTGGATTTGTTTTTCTGTCCATCTAAAGACCGTAAGTCCAATCTTCACTCTGCTTTTAGCTCAGTTTGTGTTCTCCACCAACTCCAGGTGGAAATATCTGGCTATTTAGCTGTTAAATATTCCACTATGTTTACCAGCTAGTTGCTAACTGTGTCTGTCTGCTGTTTGGCGCTGAGCAGTTAGCATACGGTGGGATTTTAAAGCTGTTTTTGCTGAAAATTACACTATGAGAGCCGTGAGAGTGAACCAAAACAAAAACAATGAGCTGAAAGACACTAAAAAAGGAGGAACTGCAGAGTTGGTGACAATCCTCGGTGGATTCATTACTACAAGTGACCCCTTTCACATACAAGTAGTCATGAGATCCGTTGTTTACATAAAAAATATCGATTATAGCTAAAGCTAATTGTTGAAGGTGAGTATGTGACTGAACATACTGTAGCTAGCTAGCAGGAGAGAGGAACATCAGCACATAGAGAGAGAGAGTGATACTTGAAATGTTCTATTTGTGATGCATGTGGTTTAAACCCCTGCTACAGATGCATATTAATTACATATCTAAAATATATTCATAATGTATTATGGATATATTACATAATAGACTGCACTTGGAGCTCTAAATGCAGTTGCATGCCTGACTCATTTATCAAACACAGTTTTGCACCTTTTTAACATCAAAAATTAAATTAAAGAGGAGAACCCATTACTGTCTCATTCTAATTAGTTTTGATGACAGTGCATATTGTAGGCAAAACAAAGCTCGCCCCTCACAATTCTAAACAATTCTCCAGAGTTACATTTTGCTTTTATGTGGTCAAATCTGGGATGACAAGAAGCTGGCACAAGTTCCCTTGAACTCTTTTTGAGTGTTTTCGTCACCACAAGTCTTTTCTGTCTCTCATCCTCACACACAAACACACCACACACACACACACACACACACACACACACACTCATCTTTGCACCATTAGCATGATGAGGCGCATCAGTATCAGGTTAATTAGTGGATGGGATTAGAGTGTGATGAGAGGCTTGGCTTAGGGAGAGAGGAAGTGATGGGCACAATAGGAGAGGAGAGGAGAGGAGAGGAGAGGAGAGGAGAGGAGAGGAGAGGAGAGGAGAGGGGAGGAGAGGAGAGGAGAGGAGAGGAGAGGAGAGGAGAGGAGAGGAGAGGAGAGGAGAGGAGAGGAGAGGAGGTCATGTGGAGCAGCATTTGGATGCTAGGATCACACAAACAAAAGGCAGCTGCAATTAAAACCTCTGCTTCGTCTTTGTTGATTTACAAAATGAAAAAAAAGGGGAAAGAGAGGAGCCTCAAACTCGATGTTTGAAGATTAGTCTTCATTCTAAAACCAGAGCACAAATGCACTAAAAGATCTGCACTCATCTGGGTAACAATGCCCCCGCCCCTCCTCCCCCTTCCATCCCTTCCATCTCCATCCTTTCCGGCAGGCGGGCAAATGTAGATGCACAGCCGGAGGACGGAGCTACGTAATGAGTGCATGTTTCAGAAAACCAAGGTCGTGGTGTACCACTGAAGTTACAGCCAGGGAATATTTGTGGCAAATTAAATAAGCCTCTGCATGAATGTGCATGTGTGTGTGTGTGATGTGAATACTGCAGCCCTCCTGATGCTCTACATGTGAACCAGCAGCCTACTCGTCATGAGGTCTTCGCTTTTATACTTAGATCTATGGTCAATTACAGGTTTCATGAATGATCTATAATTGGCGGCTGTGGGCAGCAATTATTCTCAATGATGCTAAAAATATATCATCCCATTAACGTACGCTGTGACCAGGAGTCGTCTATCATTAACTGCCTCTCCGAGCTTTCAGACTGTCAACTCTAAATGGAAGTTTTGATTAAGAAAAGTCCGGCCTGTCGAGATGTGAGTAGAAACTGCAGCCTTTCCTTCTTTCTGGTGAGCGGTCTGTGATGAATTAAGACATTTCAGTCTAATCATCGTTTCTGGTAATGTAGCTCACTTAAAAACATTTTTATTGTTGACATGTGTCTTTAATTATCCTCCATTTTTTAAATAGGCTTCCCTACCCATAATTAATCTCAGCTCCCCCTGTGTCAGCCCCCCCCCCCCCTCCCCGCTGTGAAGTTTACTGACACTAGGTTCTAGGGATGACTGCTTCAAACTGCAGCAACAGTTTCAGTTTAATGCTCAATTACAGATACATGTAAATACCTCAAACCTTTGGTGTAAAAGCCTTGTGTTCTGTGTTATAATCTTATCTTCTATTTTCACAAAGTCACTGCAGTGTGTCTGAATGAGCACCGCCCGGTGGCACTCACCTCTGTAGCGATGAAGTGCTTTGAACAGCTGGTCAAGGATTACATCTGCTCCTCACTACCCAGCACACTGGACCCAGCACAGTTTGCCTGCCATCGCAACCGATCAACAGAAGATGCCGTAGCACTAATCCTCCACACCACCCTGTCACATCTGGATAAGAATGGGAACTGACCAGGCTCGTCCTGGGATTAAACACCTCACTGTCCATGTGGATCTTTGACTTCCTAACAATCACACTCCAGGTGATGAGGGTAGGCAGACACACCTCTTCTATCCCTCTCCTTCTATGCTCCTTCTTAACACTGGAGCACCCCAGGGTGTGTGCTTTGAGTACCCTGCTGTACTCCTTGTACACAAATGACTGTGTAGCCACTTTCGACTCCAACACCATCATCAAGTTTGCTGACAGCACAGCTGTGATGGGCCTAATCACAGATAATGAAAAGGCCGACCTGAAGAAGGCAGAGGATGTGACCCACTGGTGTCAGGACAACAACCTACTCCTGAACATCTGTGAGACTAAGAGGCTGATAGTGGACTTTGGGAAGAAGCGGGGAAGGAACAATCTCTGTTAATATCAACAGGTCCTTGGTGGAGAGGGTGAACAGCTTCAAGTACCTTGGTGTCCACATCATAGAGGGCCTGACATTGGTGCTTCATATTCACTCAGTGGTGAGAAAGGCAATGCATAGATTGTTTCACTTCAGACACTTGGGGAAATTGCGAGTATCCTCTCAAATACTGAGGGATTCTAACTCCTGCACCATCGAGAGCATCCTGTGCACTTTGCATGCTGGAAAGTGATTAGTGAAATCAACAGCACTCAAGTGGCTTTTCATTTTTTTTCTGTTAAAAGAAACAGAACTGAGGGGGAAATGCTACAAGTTCACCAACTAATCCACTGATTCGAACCAGAGCAAACCAACTATAGGTTTGATGTTGACCCAATTGCACTGTCCCTGGTTCAAGACTGGCCCTGGATATTTGTGGCATGTCATCTCCCCTTGCTTACTGCTTCCCAGCTCACTACTCTATACTGTCTGATAAATACTTAAAATGCCCCCCAAAAAAACGATGCAAGTACATTTTGTCATGTCTTGGTATTGACCAACTGGCAGGATTTTCTCCAGTCCACTTGAGTTTGAACTGCTTCAAACTGACACTAAAATTGGTATAAGACCTTTCATCGGTATTCTTGCCCTATCAAGGAAATCCAATTCTAATGCTGCATACAGAAATTAATCATGTAATGAGTAATGTTTTCCACTGAAAGACTGGTTTGACTAGCTGTCTCAACCTGCGACAAGAGATCACAAGTTGACACTGCTTTGTTTTTGTTGGAAGGTCTTTCAACAAAAGGTTTGAAGCCAATGGTTCACTCCATGAAGACATAGACGATGTATTACATGGTTGTGGAACAGAACATACAGCACACAGCAGTGTACCTGCGTCCTGGGAGTTGAGCACCTCCAGGGCATGCATCATGGCACTAGCAAATACATTGGCGTCCTCCTTGCTGCCAAAGTTTAGGCCGTAGACCTGTCTGGCATCACGCCACTGGTGGAAGGTCTGCGTGGCCTGGTTGTACTTCAGCCCCTTGGGAATGGCACAGTTTATCACCACCTGGAGATGCCCATAACAAAGAGAAAAGAAGGGAGACAAAAAAAAAACAAGTTTGATTGTGATTGCTGAGATAACTAGCAACTGTAAAGCATTTCAATTGCAGCCAATCAGGAAGCGTTCATAGTACACCTTGATCTCAGAAATCACCAGGTACACTCAGCTGTCTAGTCCTGTATTGTTATGTTTCTGAACTGCTGGGAGTTGAAGCTGACAGAAAATAACATTCAGAAACCGGTTTGGAAAAGTGTATGTGACAGCATGTTGCCAGGCTGACCTGAGATTTATGGCTTAGCAACACAAATACAGACATAAAAACAAGAAGCAAAAGTATTGTGGTCTCATGTGGTCTATCAATCACACAGAGTCTGAGTCATGACACCAACTCGGAAAACTCGGAGCTCAGGAGTTGCCAAAATCTCAAAGAGGATTCAGACAATCTCTCACACTACCTTATCTTATCCCACTAAAAAACTCAAGTCTAATTAAACACAATCTGACAACAATGGGACACCAGAGCTTGTTAGGTGGTAAAAGGTTATTTTTACCTTGTTGTAAATTGACTTTACAATCCACTCACTCTGTGTTTAAGGTGCTTTCAATGCTAACATCAAGATTTTTTACTGTTCTGGGCACACAGCCAAGCAGAAACACCTCAAGCTACTCCGGTGTAAATTATTGAGACAGAAGTGGGTCTCAAAGCAGGAACCCCAGAACCTGATGGGCTGTGACAAGAGCAGACCTGCCATTGTCCGTACACAGAATGTAAAAAGTAGTTTTAATTGAAGGATCTTAATTTACGTCATAATCAGTCTTTTTTTTTTGGGGGGGGGGGGGGGGGGGGCACCGTGAAATGCGGGGATGATGTACAACACACACATACAATTTTGTCAGTGTTCATCTGATATAGCCGAAAAACCCCGAAAAGATGTGTAATGCGGTTTAATCTCATAATCACTGTGTCATCTCATGTCCAAACCAATAAGAGACTGGATTCAAAACATTCCCCAACATGAGGGGAAAGCTTATCTTACAGGATTGGTCAAGATTTCAGAAACCTCATGGTGAAACTGAAGGATTAAACTGCACTGAGACAAGCCCTCGAACAGGTTAGATTTTCTCCTGAAGGCACGATGTTGCTTTGGCCAACAAACAGCTCGACTGGCACTAAAACCTATGACCAATCCGTTAGTTTATGGAAAACAAAGTCTAGCGCTAGTGCGGGCGAGATTTATTTTAACCTGGCAAGGAATAATCTAGTGTCAAATTCTGCGATTATCATAATGCCTCTCTGGCAGACAGGAAATGATTCACATAAGTGTTCTTTTATTGTTGATGGACTGCGTAATAAAACAAACAGCCATTAAATGTGAGAAGAAATTGCTCCGGTGTAAGTCGAGATGCTTATTGTAGATGCGGTAGATAAAACAAATAGAGGAAATGTGTATCTTATGAGAGCAGTAACACACAAAACTAACAAACAGTCTGGAGCTGTAAGTGTGAAATGTTAACACAAACACAGCCGGTCCCCACCACTAACTCCCCATCACATTATTAGTTATAGAGATCACACTTCTTCCACTGTTTGTCATTTATCATGATTTCATGAAAAAAAAGATACAAATTCTCAACAGCCGAAAATAAACAGAACTTTACTTAGAACAGACTTTTATTAGAGTGAGGCCTTTATTCCTCTCCATTTGATCATTTCTATCATATTCATCCGGCCCTCGGACCTTTGTCTTTCAACATGTTTCCTGTCTTTATCTCTATTTTTTCCTTTTTCCAAATATTATTTTCACAGTTTTTCCCCCTTTGCTGTACAAATTGACAGTGAAGACACAAACAGGAAACATAAGAGAGAATGGTAGGACATGAAAAAGCTGGAATCAAACCGCCGCTATTAAAAAAAAAATCAACTTTTATTTGAGAATTTATGGTAAGACAAGAGGAGTTTAGAATGAAGTAAACTAAGGGAGAGGAGCGCTGAGGCGAAAGAAGCATCATGACTTATCCTTCTCCCTCCCTGCAGCCTCATAGGAAAACTAAAACAGAGAGAATTGTGGGATTGCTGAGGCAGTGTGTACTCTCCCACAGGAGGGAATCACTCACATGCTGTCATCTCACACACACACACACATACACACACATACATACAATCTGTGTCCTCAGGTGGTCTCCCATCTACTCATTATCCTCCCCCCCCCCCCTCCCCCCCCCCGCCCTCCCCCCCCTCCTCCCACCCCCCAGCAGCTGTTTGCTTTATTTTAGGTAAAGTTCTTGTATTGACACACTGGTGAACAAAACACATAGAGTGTGTGAGACCCAGAATAGAGGATTATACTTGTCTTCACTCTGTGAGCCACACAAGCTACTTCTTGAGCTACTTCCTGCATCTTCCAGCTTTTTTTTTTTGTTTTTTTTTGCCGGCGTACATGCGAACGTGTTTATATGTAAGGCTCCTGTGTGTATGGCATGCTTTGCCCGTATGCCGTTTTTTTTTGTGTTCCTGGGAATAAGAGCTCAGCAGTCGGTGGGATCTGCTGACATTGGCAAGATTTACAGGAGTCGGGGAGTCGAGAAGAAAACAGTTCAAGACTCAGGAAAAAGGTTCAGTGGAAGGTCAGGTTATGTGTGGAAGTGTTTGTTTCTACATGATATTGAAGAATGTTGGTGCGAGACTTGACTTCTGCCATTTTTTCATTTCCATGTCAGTTCCCTTTCCAAAAATGTACCAACGCTGAATGTAAGAGAAACATTGTCTGTGTACTTTAAAAAAAAAAATGGCAACAAAATACACTCATTTCTTTCAAAACTCTTGCAAGTGACTGAAAAAGAGTACGGGCCAAATTCAGAAAGATTCTTTTTTTTTTTTTTTGGCTCTGGCTCTTTAACTTAGATGCCCTTAGATGCTGCTGACAACTTCATTTTTAACTGTTTAAACTGTGAATTAGATGCGAGTTTTCATGTTAATATGAATTATTTGCAGGGCTTTGACTGTCTGCGATATCTGATGCATATTAGTAGAACAGTGCTGAATAGCTGGTGTCATGTGGTGTAGTCACTGCATGTGCTCACCACAGGATTCTCTGACCATGTAGTCATATGTTGACATCACTGGATACATGAAAACTGAATATTTTGATATACCCATATTTGGAAACAGTATTCTTTTCCATCTTCCTTTCATATCTAATAGTTTTTTTATAAACTTCGAAGCTTGGTTGTGAAAGAATACGAAACCAAGTAAGTCATGTGCTAATCTAAACATACTTGAACCAAAATAGTTGAGGATAACCACACGCACCGTTACACCCCTAGTTTTTTTTTTTTTTTTTAGTGACCCTCCCCAGCCCCCTCTCATCCACTGACCTGATGATCTTGGATCTTGCGCCCCACTACGCGGAAAAGCGTTGTTGCCTGTGTGGTGGGTAGATGTGGACTCTGCTGAAGCCCGTTGAGCCGCCGGCTGGGACCCACTTCTTATTGGCGTCGTCGTACACCATGACAGCGGCTCGCGCCTGGCAGATACTCTGTTCACTGCAGGGAGACGAGACACAAAATACAGAAAATGTCATTTCACGTCTGGTACCTTCAACCAAAACAATCTCATTGGATGGTCAAACATGCGCTGCTTGCTTTTACTGATCCTGAATTGTGTGGTTCCTCCTGGTTTTTTTTTTTTTATTATTATTATTTTGTGGGTTTTCCTTTTTGGTAGTAGGTGCAATCATGATGCAACAGGTGTGCAGTCAAGCCAAGTGAGAGTACAGGCTGCTCTGCCAGAACTACTGTTATAATTAAAAATACACACCGACATCTTTCCTTCTGGTCGATATGACCCCCGCTACACAAAAAGCATTGCAAAATGACTACCAATTAATTATCTACTACAATCTATATCAGTGTCCCCTGAAACTGCACAGGCCACCAGCAGACCAACACTATCTTTTTTTTGTTTTTCCTTCATTTTAATGGAACTATTAACATCAAATGACCATTCATGTGGAAACCATGCTGGCTTTCTTCCTTCACTGTGATATTTACCTGCATTGTTACTGTATTTGACTCTTGTTTGTGTTGTGAGTTCAGCCACATGTAAAATGGTTCAACATTAAATAATATAACATCTGTAACACTGGTGATTGCAAGCAAATGTCATCAGGGCTGTGATTAGTCTGTT